>CM061547.1:219673011-221129886 GCA_030864215.1 Capsicum pubescens
GGGTATTACAATATTTCCCCCTTGAGAACATTCTTCATCGAATGAGACTGAGTGAGAGGGGAGAAGATGAACTAACTTACATACTAAACATGAATAACTAAAACATGATCTCATGACTGACATGAATGAAGAGATGAATATAACATACTGAACATCTATGTCTGATGCATGATTGATAAGCTGAATTCATGCATATCTAATGCTTGGATAATTGACTTATGAATACATGATTGAATGTTCTGATTAACTGAATTTATCGCAGTGAGAAGGAATGTCTGATACATGATTAGATAACTGAACTAGTATATGAATGCATGATAGAATATGCAAGAGTACTTAGTACCAAGTTTGTAATAGGGATTTGAGCATGAACTGAATACCAAGTTTGTAATGGTAGTTTGAACATGGAACTGAGTAAGTTTAATAAAACTATTACATGACTGAAAGAAACTGACTACCCCATGATTATGTTAGAAGTATGCATGAATGAGGACCTGAGAACATGACTGAGGCTGAAACATGACATATAAACTGAATTTCGTAAACTGATCCAAGCCCTAAAATACATGGCTCATGACTGAGATTCAAACTTGAGGGTCGACTTATGAGTATACCCTACTTCAAAATAAATTCATTTCATGAGAAGAGAATGGGACGCTTAAGTTATAAAGGTTTGGGGGATCATAGCATATCTCTCCCTTGGGAAACTAAATCCCTCTAGGAATACTGTCTTGGCTGAGCTACTGAGGAAAACTGAAGCGATGCACAAAGTACCTAGGAACTTTGTCGTAACTAATTATCTGAGATCTAAGACTGAGTCATAATACATGAACTGAGCTAAGCTTGCACCTATCTAGTTGGTTCATCATAGAATGATTACATCCTTTCATGAGATTTTGGCTAGAGCACATAGCTGTGGATATGGAAACCAAACTGTACGAATTTGTCTGTATAAGACAGCTGAGTAAGAAGATAATAACATGATTAAGATTCAGTAAGATGAGTTGAGGCCTACTAACACAATTTAAGATAAAATGACTAAGCCTCTTGCACTGCAACTAAGACTACTGAGAAGATTCACGTGGGTACTAAGCACGAATGCATAACCGTACTGACTTATCCAATTAACTGAAGACTGATAAATGAATATTGAGTCTATATGACGGAACTATACTTAGTCTTGAATAACTGGACTACAAATGCAGAGCCTTATGCATATGAGATAAGGACTGACTGAGTAACATGAGGTAACTGGACATGGATTTATGAAAACTATATTACCTTAAGAATGCTAGGCTAAGAGTCTAATGTGATTGGGAACATTCTGTTAAATGAGGTATTGAGGTACTACTGACTGAGTAATCGATAAATATAACATTGTCAAGCTATCCTGAAACTGGATTGAATTTCTGATAACTGACGGTTAGACTGGTGCTGAAGTATTTGATTCTAGGACTGAATGCTGATTACTGAAACTGAACACTGAAACTATAACTGAGATCATAACTGAATTTTGATAGATTCATGATGAGGAATAATATAGATCAAGGATCTTAACATATACTCGCACTCTATACTTTTCCCCAACTTATAAATGCAACCTCTTGCTAGCCACTTACTTGCACGCTACTATAGTATTTAAGCCTATCATCATAACTACACCTTCGTGTAAAGAAAGAATGAAACAATCTCCTCTTAACATGAATCATTTACTCTTTATCTTCTAAGCAACTGCTAATTACTACACTATTTTCACAGAGAGAGATTATTGAAGGGTTAAATTAGGAGGACCTGAAGCATGAATGGATACTGACTGAACTTGACACTTGAACCGAAGCCTGAGAAATAGAATATCAATAACATGGATTCACTAAAATGGTTTGAACTGATTAAATACATGACATATATGAGTTTGGCTGCTCACTAGAATTAGAGCATAAGTCATGTGGACTGAGCATACTGTAAAACATGACATGAGTATGTGGGTCACAAGCTGCATGACCTAAGTCTGAAATTTCTGAATTTGTGAGACATGATTCATAACACTGAGGGAGATGGAACTGAACTCCTTATGCTGGGAACTGAAAGTACATACAATACATGGAAAGTGCATGAAAGTAGGTTGTGTTCATGGAACTAATTCATACTACAGGGTAAACTGGGACCCCTTATACTGGGAACGGAAATCGTACATGATTTATGAAAAAATACATAAGCACGATTTGTGACCATAAAGTTGACACGCAAGGCCTAAGTGGATTTTGTGATAGCTGAAGTGCAAAACTCTGCACTGAGATAAGGATGGGTTGGGAATTGTCTTCCCTTACTGCTTTCTATACATACTGGCACTACCACTGAAATTTAGGAGCCAGAAATAGGTCACTCAATCTATCATCCCCCCCTTGGCTTTAAGCCATCATCATAGGTTTGTAAATACTTTACTAAACTGTGAACTGAACCGCAATCATCATCACATACTTACACTCTGTTTGACACATACTTCCCTTACTAAACACATCATCTGGTTCTATTTCTTCATATACTACTAATATCACATCCATACCTTCAAGACTAATGTCATATCAATAAACTTAAATTCTTGCTCGCATTGTTCAAGACTACTGATTCACTTTGGTACAACTATCCCCATAAATACATAATCTATTTAAACTGGATCATGTTATCCCAACTCTACTACTGCTAAACTCCTGAGTTCATGCTTCTAACTCTAGGTCATATGAGATCATAGAATTTAGAGAAGAGATCTGATGACATATAAGTTCTCATGATCATGAATAAGAGTTGTACAACTCTGGAACATAACTGAACTGATGGGATACTTTTGAGATTATGGGCAATTCCATAACTGACTGTAGGGTCTGTTTGAGAAAGCCCTATCTCTAGGACTGAGCTTCACTGCTTCTATTACCTTGAAAGTAAGGTAAAGTTGACATGCATGAAGCATGATGAGAATCTACAAAAGTTTCTGAAAAACCTTTCTATAGCATGATATGAGACTTGAAAGAAGGGAAACTATTTCTAAAACATCTCATAGCCTCCTGCACATAAGTGTGGTGCACACCACAATCATGTACACAACTCTACTAGATGCGAATTTTAAACTTCCTAGGAAACTATTGAACCTGGTTCTAATACAAAGTTTGTAACACCCCAAATCTGGAACCCAGAATACCATACGGTGCCCATGACCCCGAAGGACCACAAGCTAACCCATGACTGATATCTGTACCTAAACACTGCATAATATTCTGTATAAATATAGAAATATGTACTGAAAGGCCATAAGGTTCAAACTGGATAAACATCTGATAAAATAATGTCTAAAAGCGGTATAACAATACCAAAACAAATCTAAAATAACTATCCGAGATGCTATAGTCTGAAAGCCTCTAAACTGTCTGAATAAGGAGTTGATGGGACATGTCCCCAACTAACTGCAACTGCTGAAATAATCTGAAAACTAAAATAATAATGTGATTATCATATCCTCAAAGGATGAGGACTCACTACTAACTCTGATTGCTGAACTGGGATGCTACTGGTTCTCTGGAGCTCGTGCTTCTAAACCTATGGTATAAGACACCATAGCGCAAATGCGTCAGTACTTTGAATATACTGGTATACAAGTGAGGTAGGCTGAATGCAAATGGTTCATATACATGAACTATACTAACTGACTGACTAACATGAATATGAGAATACATGCATGACTACATAACTGTAACTAAGATCGTTATAGGACTGAATACTGAGTCTACTGATATTGACACCTGAGTTACTGATAAGTGAGAAAGACAGATACTATATTACTGAATAGTGAGGGACTGATACTATGTTACTGATACATGAATAACTATTTTTGACAGTGCTGATTATGAAGAACTGGTCTGGTTGACTATATCTGACAATCCTGAAGCTAAATATTGATAACATGAGTTCTAAGAATTGATATAACTGATAACATGAGTGACTTTATCTGACAGTCATGAATCTGATGGAACTAGCTAAATTTCATAATGTATCTGAATTTGACTGTATTTGACAGTCCTAAAATATGAAAAACCATCTGAGTTCTTTTACTGAGACTGAGACTAAGACTGAGACTGTTGGAGGTAATCATCTAACCGACATGCCCTGGAATTGAACTGGTGGAGTCCAACCTATAACCCCAGCTGGAAGGGTGTCAATACCGTGCCATGGGTAAAGACCTGTTGTGAGTATACCCTCTCTGATAGGGAGCTCTTCCGTCAACCCCTCCTGGTAGGTAACCCAAATAACATGTATATATGTACCTAAATGCGTAGGGTGCATCTCAACCTACACTGGCTACATAGTTCTGGATCTTAGGGATTGCTTCTAGGGATCTCAGTCCTATCTAGTGGGTTAGTCCCCATCCCTAGGATCACTCGGTGCTGAATCCTACTCCCATATAAAAGACACTGAACTGATTAATTAAGCTGAACTAAACTGATTAGCTGAACTGAACTGATTAGCTAAAATGAACTGTTACTAGTATTATTGTTTAGCGGAGCTAAACTCAATTTACTGAGTTTCATTGACTGACGGAATGTACCGAGTTCTGAAGACTGACTGACAATACTGAAGTTACTGAGACTGACTGGGAAAAACTGAGGTTACTGATATTACTGAGTACTGAGATCACTGAGATTACTGAACTACTGAGATTACTGAGATTACTGAGATTTCTGAGATTTCTGAGATTTCTTGAGTCATATGACTGACTGAGTTCTATGGATCATAGCTTGACTGAGGAGATCGTAAAAACATGACATGGCTCTAGGCACACAGCTAAACGTCCGAGTACAAGTACCCCCAAGAATTGATGAGAAGAAACTAACATAGCATGACTTACTTGAACAGATGACCAATAACACAATTCATAATTCATATATTGAAGCATTTTGTCAAACATGTGATATGCATAAACATTATACAACAATCAAACATCATGATTCATCTCTAATTTCATCATCCAAAGGTTTTAATACGAGGTTTACATGAATCTACATCATTACTAATCAATTACACATGCAATTTATCACCAAACATGGATTAGAATGCAACTAGTCATTATCAACATGAATAAGAGAAATCCAATCATGAATTCAGAAAGAAAGCCATAATCTAGAATTTAGAAAAGGTAGTCTTAGACTTCATGGACGAAAGAGGTCCATGAATGAACACTATGCATACCTTAGCTTTTGATTCTACAAAGATTAAGGGATATATTCTTGAAATTTGATGGTGAATTCCCTTGGAATTAAACCTTCTATGAAAACCCTTGGGCTTGTTCTTGAGAGTTTTTGAGAGTAATTGAGTATAAGCTACTAAATTATGGACAAATCTCGTGTTATAAGGCTTATATAGGGTGGAAAATTGACCCTTTTAACCCTAGGACATGTATTTAATTTCTAAGAAAATTTCTCGATTTTCATCCTTGGCGCAACGTGCCACTATCATGCCAAGTCACTGGAAAGTGACAAATGGGAAATTGCACAGTGGCGCGATATGGAGCTATCACGTTGCCACCTTGTCTATAACCTGTAAGTTTGGTGTGACACGCCACTATCATGGAGCAACACTGGAAATTGACAATTTCCATTTGAGCTATCTCCGCGATGCGCTGAAGGCTCAGGTGATACACTATCTCACTAAAAGGCTCTAACTCTTCGCCTGGGTATCGGATTTGGGAGAATTTGGTATCGATAGAAAGCTTATTGATTTTCCCACATGAGAAAAGTGAAAATATGAAAATACCACATCTATAAAAGTAGATTAATCTTTCAAATAAAGATTCTACCATTCTTGAGAAAAATTTCAAGCTAGGAAAAGTACGAGTATTACACATTCTCACCTCTACTATTCTTCCACATAACTACCCAATCATACGCTAAATCCTTCAATCTATAGGATACTAAATCTATACTCTCTTACTCAGAAAAATGCATAATCTGGGCGATATTTTTAATCTCATCTAAATAAAGCTGCGGGTCCTCACTTGCTTTTGACCCAAAAAACTCTAGAGGATTCATTCTCATGAAATCTCTGATTCTGGCTGCTACTAAATCATCATTCTTCTGAAGTGGGACTACAACCTGATGGTTTCCCTAAACATTAGTAGTCACAGCTTGGTCTAATGCCTGAAAGGTAACCCTAAACTCAGCACATGATATATTTTCATTTAGAGGATCGGCGGGCTGGGATGGCTGGTTTTTATTTCTACAGGCATTATCTTGATGAGGAGGCATATTCAACTTTCAATTAAGAGCATGAGTTACAAGCAGATAGAGATACTATAAGCATGATAAATCATGAAATAAAGAGATGATTTCCTAAGAACATCCTATAGCCTCTTGCTTATAAATATGGCGCGCTTCACACCCATGATCAAGACTCTATGTATGCGACTTGTCTGACTTCTTAGGACTCTTATAAACTTTAGACTCTGATACCAAGTTTGTAACACCTCAAAACCTAGTCTCGAGGCATTGCACAGTGCTTAAGACTATGAGTAGCCTTAAGCTAACCTTTTCTGCCTTCTACTAAGTCTGAATCTCATAATAAATGAAATATAGACATAAAATTCTTACTGAATGCAGAAACTGTCTAAAATAACGGAGACTAATCTAAAGAAATGTCTGAAATATCAATACTAAATAATTTGTATCAAAACTAGAAGTTTGAAAAGCCTCTACTACTAATAACTAGAGAGTCACTGGGACAAACCCCCAGCTAACTCGAACTATCTAAAAAGAATACTGAATCATATAAACTAATAAGCTGCAAGCTTTGAATGAATAAGTCCCTAAACTATGAGGACTCACCAACTGTAGGATGTCGATGGAGATGCCAAAACTACTCACGCTGCTACTACTGAGAACCTGAACCTATATTTTGAGACAATATAACACATAAACATATATGTGGATCAGTACTTTGAGAATGTACTGAGTATATGGGGGTGAAATGCACAAGTAAAACATCATCTCATCATTATAATTTGTAAAACAATGTATGTTAGATGTATATGATTCACATAAGCTAGAATATCTGAAATACTAAAATCTGAAATCATGAATAGCAAAACATACTTTATAAATCTAGTGAGTCATAACATTTGGTTCTGAAAGTTGTACTAGTGTCCTATCTGTAAATCATACTATCTAAGTATAAAATAGCTCACTTCTATATCTGAAATCTGAAAGCTGAAATCTGTAGCTAATATCTTTTTATAAATCATAATCTGAATAAAGTTGTGAGACTTTACACTTAGTTTTCTAAAAGCTTTTCTATTATTATTTTATGAAATCTATAGTTTGTAGAGAAATACTTTATCTGAACCTTAATTGTACTAAAAAATACTCAAAATTTATTTATTTACTTTTACTATAAGGGAGGTTCTTCTCACCGACATAAACCATGTGAGCTAACATGGAGTCCAACATCTTAATCTGTTATGGGAAAAAATTCACAATGGGGAGAGGTGTCATAATCTTGCCTATGAGTATAACCTGAGCTAAGTGATCACATCTGAAATTGTCATCCACGTAGAAGTGGAAATAATCTGATAATCTGTACCTATGTTGGCTATGTAGTTCTGTGAAAGATAGGGCACACAAATCCCATACTTCCCACTCAGTGCTAAATACTACCCCCTTTAAGTTGCGCACATTCTGTTGGAACTTTAAAATCTAGTATAATGGTTCATTATGAAACCAATTATGCTTTTATCTTTTATCTGAGTCATTCTGTAAATAATGCTATTCTGATTTCTATAATCTTTAACAAATCTGTAAAGTGGATTCCAAATCTAATCTGACGATCAATAGATCAAATCTTTACTAAAAATCTGTAATTAATATGATTATATGATCTTAAAGCATCATATTTCTTGAAATATCAACATACAAACTTGGGCTTATTAACCCATGCATCAAGTTCATGTAAAAACATCATAATAATCATGCTTGATAATGAAAAGAATGGTAATTCATCTCAAAATCTTAAAATTACTGAAATAGGCATGAAAATAAACATGCAATTCATCTTCTAAAATAATTAAAATCTCATAATCTTGCAAATAGCAATAATGGGTATGAACCCTAATTCAAATCTCATGAATATTCATTCAAAATCATATGAAATTGTAATTAAAACTTGATTTTGGGCACAAGGATAGAAGAGGATCCTTGTTCATAAACCCCACATACCTTGATTGATGATTAGATGAGGAAACTTGAATTATTTATGCCTATTTGAGTTCTTGATTATCTTGTCTTGGGAATCCTCAATTTAGAGCTTTCTTGGAGAAACAATGGATGAATTTAATTTCTTGGAGAAGAAGCTTTGAAGCTCTAGGGTTTTTCTTGAGAGAAAAATTGATGAAATTAAGCATAAAGTGCTTAGAATAGGCTTTAATACCATGTTTTGGATGAATTGGTGGCTTGGGAACTGACCAAAGTACCATTTTTTTAAACTTTTAATCGGAACTAGAAAAGCAATATTTTTCCAAATTGACATGCCACTGCGATGCGCCACAATCGTGGTGGCTCACTGGATAAGGGATAATTGGGAACTGGGAACACTCCGTGATGTGGAGTCATCGTGGTACGCTATAGAAATTCCATTTTGTCCATCAGCGCGATGCGACGCCATCGCATTGGCCTGCTAGAAATTGAAAACTAGGAAATTGGACCTCTCCGCAATGCGATACAATCACGGAGGTTTACTGGAATTGATAAGTGGGAATTGAACCCTCTCCGCAACGCGATGCTAGTCCAAATGGCACACTGTCAACACTGAAAGTGCCATGACTTCACAACCGAGTGTCAGATTTAGGAGAATTTGGTATCGAAGGAAAGATTATTCAATTTCCCACATAATGAAAAGTCTAGATCTGAAAAATCCTATATGAAATAAATATTATTCATTTTTGAAGCTCACCCTTAACATTCTAGGAATGAATTTAAGCTAGGAAAAATGTGGGGTATAACATAGATAAGGTTAGGCTGATATACATGGGCTCATGTGTTTGAATAACAACTGACTAAATGAATAGCATGATATAAGTGGATATGCATGCGTGAATGCTATAAAATCTGAGAATGCATGACCAAGAATATAACATAATTCTAAAATAGTGTGTAAATTAAAATATTAAAATTTGATAACTAAATAACTGATAAACTGTATGTTATGGTAAAAAAAAACTGAACTGATTTCTGAACTGAATACTGAAGCTAAAACTGTAGAAGGTATCATCTAACCGACATGCCCCAAACTAAACTGATTGGGGTCCAACCTGTGTCCCCAATTAGAAGGGTGCTAGTACCATGCTACATGTACTAACAATGGCTGTAGAGTCAATCCTAATCTCATGGGTGACCCCTGATGTAACTCCTTGAGTCTGTACCCCGGACATCACACGATGCTCATAATCCCGAAGGACCACAAGCTAACTTGTGACTTGTACCTGCTGTAATAACTGAGTAATAATATAGAAATTAGGCTGAAACTGCCATAAGGTTCATAATTGAAATCAAATGCTGGTAAATAAGTACTGAAAGTTAAGCATTTGTCTAAGATAATCTAGTCTAAAAAACCTCTAACTGTCTGAATATAGGTTGATGGGACAAGTCCCCAACTAACTTTTACTACTAAAAAATAAATTGAAATACTGAAAAGATGACTATGTCCTTGAACTATTAGGACTCACCACTAAATTTGCTACTGATAATCTGGGCTGCTAACTACGATTAGGAGCCCGCGCATCTGAACCTATGATATAAGACATCATAGCGCAAAATAAAATCATGTGTCAGTACTTTAAATGTACTGGTATGCTAAGTGAGGTAAGGCTGAATGCAAGGGTTCATATGCATGAATAACACTAGCTGTCTAACATGAATATAATTGAATAAGAGTACATGTATATATGATACTGCTATAAATACTGATTATACATATAACTATGTATACTGTAACTGAGATCATATTAACACTGGGTACTGAGTTCTGATAACTGAATAACTGATATTTGAGTTCACTTATAACTGTATTACTGTTAGTAGGGCGATTATTTCAGATAGTTCTGATGCTGTAGAATTGAACTAAGTTCTTTACTGAGTTGGGTGACTATTTCTAACAGTCCTGGTGCTGTAGAACTGAACTGAATTCTATATTGAGACTAAAACTGAAACTGTGGTAGGTAATCATCTAACCGACATGCCTCTCTTTGAAATAATTGGGGTCTATCCTGTAACCCCAGTTGGAAGGGTGTCAGTACCATGCCACAGGTAAAGATAAGTTGTTGAGTCACCCTCATCTGGGAGGTGCTCTGAATGAGAATGGTGGTACCCTCAACTGGCAGGTAAAAGACCTCATCAACCCTTAACAGGTAGGTTGATGTATTAACCTACATTGTCTACATAGTTATGGAATTCAAGGACTGGTTCTAAGGATCACACCCTCTACTGGCAAGTGAGCCCCCATCCTTGGGTTCACTCGGTGCTGAATCCTACTCCCAACTGAATAGACACTGAACTGATTTCTAAATTATACTAGGCTTGACTGAACCATTATTGATCATGTTAACTGACTGAAATGGACTAATTTCACTGAGCTTAATTGAGTTCTATTAGCTTACTGAACACACTGAGTTCGGTAGCTGACTGATTACTATTGTACGTGACATCACTGACTATTTTGTAGCTACAAAAATTTTAAGTAAACATCTAGATTTTCAGGTATTAGATACCCCCAAGACTCGATAGCATGAAAAGTAAAGTATAGCATGATCTTGAAAAACATAACAAGGTCCACTTGTTCATAATTCATTCATAGAGACATTTTATCAAACACTTGTAGGGCATAAACTTGTACATATGCTAGCATGTCCTGAAGGGAATAAACTTGTACATATGATGGCATGTCCTAATTTCACCATTTAATTCCCATGGACATTCTGTCAAACACATAGGGAGCATAGCTTACATGTAAACATTGTAACTACAACACCCAAACTTGCTAATTCAAGGATTATACATGGGAATTACACAATTCAATATACATACTATTTCAATTTCATAAAATCCACAATTGATCATGGATTGAAACTCAATTAATGTCATGAACCTGAATACAATCCAATTTCAAGCATGTAAATCATGAATCAATAATCTTGTAGTTTTAAAAATGGATTCTTGGACTCTATGGGTGAAAGGGACCCATAGATGAACACCTAAAATACCGTGATTGTTAATTTTGTGGAGATTGGGGTGAGTTCTTGAGCCTTGATTTTTGAACTTGATGAAGCTAGAGTTTGTTCTTAAGAGGATTTTGTGAAAAAAATGAGCAATTTTGCTATTTGGGGCTTTAATCCCATGTTTTGGAGCTATTGGGTGAAGGGAAAATGTCCCATTTGCCCTTAAAAATATGGAACAAAACTGAAGAATTTACCCGAACTATACTGGCCAGGGTGCCGTGGGCTCTGGAGCATCGCTCTAGGTAGGGCACCACGGTCTGTATTACGGGCTCCCCCCAGTACCAGACTGGGCAGGGTGCCGCGGGCTAATCACCTTGAGCCACAGTTTTGGAGTTTTAAACATGCCCTTACGCGTCCAAAAATTATAAACCTCACTCGTGATGTGCTATTGACTTCCCTAATCATGAATAAACTTAAAAAGTAATTTTCTACGGCTGGGAAGGTCGTAAATAATTTTCTCAAAGTTTGAGGGGTTTAGAAATAACTAAGTCCTAACACTTAGCTTAAATTTTCTAAGTCTGGGACCTCTTTTGGCATACTTTAAAGGACTTAAACGATTAGGATTCTGCGGAGTCTAAAACCTGAGATCAGTCCTAAGCTGGTGGGTGATCCCTGAGAGTGTCATTCCTAAACTGGTGGGTGACATCTCATAACCTACGCTGGATATGTAGTTCTGGAATATTGGGATTGCTTCTAAGGACCCAGTCCTAATTGACGGGTGTGCCCCTATCCCTAGGTTTTCTCAGTGCTAAATCCTACCCCCAACTAAACTGATACTGACTACTAGACAAAGCTAAGCTTAACTGAACCCACAACTGACCGTATTAACTAACTTAAAGCTATTGCTCATGGTAGAACTGAAATCCTCTATAGATATTGAAAAC
Source organism: Capsicum pubescens (assembly GCA_030864215.1). Classification (NCBI taxonomy): domain Eukaryota; kingdom Viridiplantae; phylum Streptophyta; class Magnoliopsida; order Solanales; family Solanaceae; genus Capsicum; species Capsicum pubescens. Next base: position 219,685,201 of record CM061547.1, read on the forward strand.
TAGGTAAACAGCTAAATTTCAGGTATTCATAACCCTAGGACTCGATCACTATAACAATAGGGACACATGAAATCTTCGAAACCATAGAAGGGAAATCATTGTTCACAATTATTCACTTAAGCATTTCATCAAACACATGGGAGACATAAATTTAAATATGGGAATACCTTTAAACACGATGAGATAGCACTATCACATGACAATATTATAAACTGATGATTTATTCTGAATTCTCATGAACATGATTTGGAAACCACCATAGTTAAAACATTCTATAATGCATTCCACTTGAAACAATTTATAATCTTAACTTGAAATTGAAGTGATAAGAAATTCATGGGCTTAAGCATGGGAATGAGTGAAACATGTGGGAATAGCATAATTGCAATACTAAAACCATTCTTAGGGATTCAACAATGAAATTTCATGCTTAAAATGTGTAAGGTATGATTTGAACGAAAATATATTGTAAACATCATGTATAATCAAAATTCATAAAAGCTTCAGGGAGATGCATCATTTTTAATATGTAATTTCATAATTTAAAACATAAAAGATGGATTCTTGGACTCCATGGGTGAAAATGTCCCATGGATGAACATCTAACATATCTCTAAGGATTAAATCCTGAAGAATATCACAAGCTTGAATGTTCTTGGCTTGGAATCCCCAATTCTTTATCTTTCTTGGATGGGGGGGGGGAGGTTTAACTTGATGAACAATTAGAGAGTTTAGGGTTTCTTGTTGAATGAAATTATGGAATGTGGGCAAAATATGCCCTAGCAGCTGTTTAATCCCAAGTTTTCACGATTTGGGGGTAGTGTAAAAAGACTAAACTTTCCCTGGAAAATGAAATTCGCATTTGGAACGCCGTTTGGGCTCTCACTGTGACGTGCCAAGTCTTCCACCACTATATCTACCGCAACGCGGTGCAATCGCGGTGAGCTACTATTTTGGAAATCCAAATGTGGTCCAAACCTAATCCAAAAAAGTTGAAACTCACCCAAGACATGCTACTTATATCCTTGAACAAGAATTAACTCAAAAACTTATGTCTCGGGGTCAGGAAGGTGTCACGACCTGAACTAGGGCTTGTCCGTGACGGACATCCCAAACCATGAAGGCTCGGCGTCCTACTCTATCTGGTAATCATGCACAACATTCACATAATAAAAGGAGATGCGGAAATATAATTTGATACGGAAACATGGTCATACTCTGGATTTAGTTTAACAATAAAGAATGAAATCCGAACTCAACTAAACAACATCTAGAACAGTCTGCAAAATCTCTACTATATGAAAATTTGACAACTATCTAAAAGCTGGTACAAAGCCCCCAGTAGACCAAAATAATGGAATAACATAATCTAAAATAACAGGCCTTCTGGAGCAAAGAAGGCTCACCACTGCATAGATTACTTCTCTATGTGATACTCTACTGATTAGCTGGATCCTTAGACTGAGCCTCCGAACCTGGGAGGTAGGGGGTCAATACAGATGTACTGGTACGTAGAGAAAATCACAAATAATAATTTATATTCAACATATATGAGAGCAATTTAAAAATAGTGCATAAACATATCATATAGTAAGAAATCTCATGGTCATTTCTGAAAGACTCTGAAAGAAAATCATCTAAACTCTGAGACATTCTTTGTTTTACTTCTGTGCTAGGTGGTATACCCTAAAACTCTAAAATTCCACAGGCCATATGGAATCCTCCATTGACTCGGCGGGGAAGCCTACAACCCAAGTGTGCCGCAAGGCGAGTCTATGACTCTTCTATGCCACACGGCCGTCGTGAGCATACAAATAATATACCCGGATCGATAAATCACGGTTTTAGGCTAAGAGTTACTTGAAATCTATCCCTCCTCAGGAAACCACCTAACTCTCTTTATGCCCATTTTTAACTCTTTAAGACATGCATTCTCTGAAAACATACTCTGAAAACTCTAACTCTGTTATGTAATACATTTATATGGTATCATCATACCATTGACTTGCAAGTCACATCTATGAGCCATTATTAGCATATAATAATCTCTATTTCAAAACGTAAATCTGGTACCACCATATTAATAAATCATTTCAAGAAACTCTTTCTTAAAGCTCATGTAAACATATGCAAGAAACTCTCTTTTTCACCATTTCAAATACACAAGGTGGTCATGTCAAAGATATCAATCATATCCAATTCTTTCTTTTTTAAGACAAGGACAAAATCATAATAAAAAATTCCTTCTCATCATCATAAAAATCATGTTAAATACTTAGATATTTAAAAGATCCCCTTCAAAACATTAAACAAGCATCTCAAATCATTCCCAACAAGTTCATTAACTTTAAATCATCAAAGAGAGGGGTTTCAATAATAATGCTCTCAATCAAATCTTTAACATCATACATATTAATATAAGTTTAAATCAATTTAAGGGGGAAAGTCCTAAAGAACAAAACAATAATATCATCAACACACCCAAGATGCGAAATTTAAATCATAAGTTCCAAAACTCCTTTAAAATTCATGCTTGATAATCTTTAAATCATATTATAGTGCTAATAAGCCCATGTAGTTTTTAGGATAAACCCCACATACCTTTATTTAGGAAATTAAAGGATGGTTCTTGATGCCCACGACTTGGGGATTCCAAATCTTCAATCAATTTCTAAAACCCACGGTTGAATCTTGAGTTGTTTGGGTTTTATTGTTTGAAACCCTAAGGAGTGTTCTTGATGGTTTTTGATGAAAATATTAATAAAGAGCTCATTTGGAATTAAAATCCTGTGTGTAAGCTGATAAGGGGGGTGAAAAAAACCCAATATACTCTTAATGAGATGGATTAATAATATAATTGGGAGCCCAATTTTATGGACCACCGCGACGTGCCATGATCGCGGTGGCTTACTGGAAATTAACGAATGGGATTTTTAAGGTCACCGCAACGCGGAGCCATCACGTTGTCCCACTCGTTGGGACCTAGAACTTCAGCGCGACGTGCCATAATCATGATATGATACTAGAATTTGACAATTGCTAAATAGGCTCACTCCGCGACGTGCCAAGCACCAAAATGACGGTGTTTTACTATTCAAACTTAAATTAGCCATAACTTCTTGCCTGGGTATCGGATTTGGCCAAATCTTATATCGATGAAAAGTTCATTCAATTTCCCACATGATAAAAAGTCGAAATTATATATGGTTTAAACTTTACTCACTTTGGAAGCCAAAAGTGAGACTAAGTTTCTTTGATACTATTCTAGTCATTTAACTCTAAGAGCATATTACCACGAGCTTACACATGGATGATTTTGTGGGGTGTTACATTATCCCCCCTTGGGATCATTCCTCCCCAAAGGATGACACGAAACACAGACAAGCACGATTTAAGGTACACTAAGGACATAAAAGAATAATACAAGGATTGTACCTTCCATTTCGTCATTCACTGGATTAAATAAGTCTTGGTATCTATCTCTCATGTCATTTTCTGACTCCCAAGTTGCTTCTTCAACTTTCTATTTTTTTCACAACACTTTGACCGAGGCTATTTCTTTTCTCCTCAGTTTCCTAACTTGGGGATCCAAGACTACCACGGGCTCTTCTTAATAGGATAAGGAGTCTTTCACTTTGACCTTCTCTACAGGAAAAACTAATGAATGGTCTCCAATACATTTCTTTAACATGGATATGTGAAATACCGGATGCACAGAACCCAAACTTGCAGGCAACTCTAACTCGTACGCAACTCCACCTATCTTTCTCAAAATCTGGTATGACCCTATATAGAGAGGACTCAACTTACCTTTTTTCCCAAATCGCATAACTCCCTTCATAGGGGAGACTTTGAGAAACACCCAACCACCAACCTCAAACTCTAAGTCTCTTCTCCTAACATCGTCGTATGATTTTTGTCTACTCTGGGCTATTTTAAGTCGTTCTCTAATAATTTTCACGTCCTCCATCGCCTGATAAACAAGATCAGGCCCAAATAAATGAGTCTCACCCACTTTATACCACCCTACTGGTGATCTACATCTTATCCTATACAGCGCTTCAAATGGAGCCATCTTAATACTGGTATGGTAGCTATTATTATAAGTGAACTCTATTAATGGCAAGTGATCTACCCAGCTACCATTGAAGTCAATTACAAAAGCCCTCAACATATCCTCAAGGGTACGAATGGTGTGTTCATCTTTCCCATTAGTCTGAGGGTGGAAAACTGTGATGCCTTGGAAATTTTTTTCCGTTAAGATCTCGGATGAAAATGTGTTGAATTTTGTTCTTTATCATGATTAATAATTTTTTTCTATGGAATTTTTGGATATACAACCCGTCATCGCGTAGAGAATTAAATAAGATTTCCAACGATATGTGGATCATCCGAAACGGACACTCGAGCGATGAGTTATGATCATTCTGATCTAACCGTGAATAGTGGTGAACAGTAAATGTGCAGGAAACAAATACTGAGGCCAGGTGAATTTTAGGGTCAACTTCAAACGATCATAACTCTTTGTACATAATGATCTGGGCGAGATACTATATATCAACAAAAATCTCTGAAAGTCCTCTTTCCAATGAAATTGGTTTCATCCAATTTGGCCATCGGAGCAAAAAGTTATGGTCGATATACTTCAGCCTATCAAAATAGTCCACCAAAGGACAGATTTGACATTATTTGATTTTTAAGGGTGTTTTGGTCATTTCCACTCCAATCCATCCGGGTAAACCATGGATTTAAGTCCATTAAGAGCATTCAATAGCTCATTTTTCTTCAAAATTTTCTAAGGCTCAAACCCCAACCCTACTACTTCAAATTTCATCCTTCTATGTCTCTTGATTGAACCGTAGAAATTTCAAATTGATTTGGAATTCGAGTTGATCATGTTAAGGGCTTCGAGAAGCACCCTTTATTTTCGTGAATAAAGTTTCGGAGTCAGAAGTTCATATTCATCTTACATTTTTAGGTATGTGGGGCTTTGAACAAGATTATCCTATCGATCTTGTGCTCGGTATTTTTATTGAATTACATTGACATGAGATTTTACATGTTTTACCATGAATTGGAAATATGGTTTTATATCTTATATTATTTTTGATGAGCTATGGGATTATGTCATCCGATATATGTATGATGCTGAGATGAAATTATGTCTAAAAAGTATTTGATTATGAGAGTATGATGATTTAATTTGTTAAGCCTTGATTTATACTATCATTCAACTATTTCCTTATTATGAATTTATAATTGATATTGGAAATTCTATATCCCTACTATGGGTTGATATCTCAAGTACCTTTAAATGAGAGTTAGATGGCAAATTAAGAAATGATGATATTGAAGTTGCAATGAGTCTTGGTATTTTCCGGATGGTTTTGATGAGTTACATTGTTGAAAATATTATGTATTGAGTCTTCATATCCTTGTCCAAATGTCGAGTCGGTTATGGTTCAATGCATTGATACCTTGTTGATGTTGAGGAAGATTAAAATGTTTTGAGCTAAAATGTGTTGAGTTAGGAATCCACAAATTGATATGATTTGATAAATGAGAAAGAGATTTGATTTGGTCTTTATGATAGACCCTTTTGATGTTGTGGTGGATTTCCTAATGCGTTCTGAGCTTGTTGGGGAGTAGTACTTAGCACCGAGAGGGAAATTTTCTATTTCCCCAAACCTATGTGCCACCGTAGGGTTGTTTGATGATGATATTATTGGCCAGAGAGCTCGATTGTGATTATTGCAGTTTTAAGGTCGTACTCCCTGGCAAAGAGTATGACGCTCCCGCTAACGGGGGTTTCAAACGTTGGTATTCCACGTAGATCATGTGGGGTTGTCGGTTATAGGAAACTCCCCTGTCCATAAGAGTTATGTTTATTGAAATACCGAGTCACTCCGAGTTTTGATGTGGTAAGTCAAGTTGCCTATGATAATCTATAATAATTTATGAGGTTTTTCTCCTACATTTCTTATCTAAGATGTTATGAGTTTCATGATTCAATGTCACTCAATCCACGTGTGTCATTATGGCCCGTATGTACGTTTTTACGAAATTTATGATATTATTTATATTTTGCATGCGCCCCCACATACTCAGTACGTATCTTATGTTGACCCATATATTTCTCTATGGGCTACATTCTTACCATGATGTAGGTTCAGGTACTCAGCCGTAGCCGCGACAGTGATATCCGGGTGCCACATCTACGTTCCTTCAGTGGTGAGTCCTCATGGTTCGTGGACCAAGTTTCTAGTTTTGGTGCTGTTGTTTTGTGATCCCTTTGTTCTGTTAAGTCAGTTGGGGGTTTGTCCCAATGGCTCGTTGATTTTGCTGTATAGAGGCTATGTCAGACTAGTGTATTGTTGGGTTGGTTTATGTATAGACATTCCGTATATGTACAGTCTAACGATATTCCGTTCCATGTGCGATGTGATATGATATGCACTTATATATACATCCTTAGCATAGCGTGTATGTTGTTGTATTGGAATCCAAGGGTAGTGTTTTGGCTTAAAGGGTTAGCTTGAGGCTACGTGTAGCCTTGGGCACTGTGTGGAATCTCGAGATGATATTTTGGGGCGTTACAAACTTGGTATCAGAGCCTAAGGTTGTGAAGAGTCCTAGGGTGTCTGACAAGCCGCGTTAGGCAGAGTCTTGAGCATCGGTGTGTAGCGCTCCACACCTATGATCAAGAGGCTGCGACGCATTCTAGGAAAAGTTGTTTCTTTCTTTCCACAAGAGTCTATCATGCTTACAACTGTTTCCTTCTGCTGTTAATTCGTGCATTCTTACGACAGAAAATGCCTCTACGTCGAGCTCACAGAAATAACAACCAACCTCAACCCATTGATCCGTTACATGAGACGGTATCCCATGCCAAATTTTGGGCAGCTTTTCAGATGCTATCCCAGGAAGTTACTTCCAATACTTAGGCTAACGCTCTACCTCCGAAGGAAAATAATTCGGTAGCAGCACAAATTCGCGATTTTATGCGGATGAATCCGCCAGAGTTTCATGGGTCGATAGAAAGTGAGGACCCACAGATGTATGTTGATGAAATAAAGAAAATTACACAGATTATGCATGTGACCGAGGAAGAAAATGTGGAGCTGGCTTCTTATCGGTTGAAGGATGTTGCCTATGACTGGGTGCAGATGTGGAATAAGGGTAGAGAGAAAGATACCGCTCCGCTGACTTGGCAATTGTTCCAAGATAATTTCTTGGATAGATTCTTTCCTCTTGAGTTATGGGAAGCTAAGATAGAGGAGTTTATGAATTTGATACAAGGCTCTATGTCGGTTAAGGAGTATTGTCTTAAGTTTAATCAACTATCAAAGTACGCTCCCAATATGATGGCTGACTTGAGGACTAGTATGAGAAAGTTTCTAACTGGGGTGTCAAGTTATGTGGTGAAAGAATATAGATCTGCTATGATCAACAGGGAGATTGATCTTCCTAGGTTAATGATTTACGCCCAACATATTGAGTCAAACAAGATAAAGGAAAGAAAAAGAGTAAGAGGGATTAAGAGAGTCAGATCGGAGCAACAGGGGTCTGGTCAGACTAGATTCTCCGAAGGGAGTCACCCTCTGTTTCAAAGACACCCATTTATACCTCCGCCTTCCTCAGCTAGTGCTCCCATATATCGGGGCAGGCAAGAGCTCGGGAATAGGTCGGTACCTTCCAGGTCTCAGGACAGTGTAAGAAACCGGCCTCATTCTCCTTCGTGTACTAAGTGTGGTAAAGACCATTTTGGGGAGTGTTATATGGGGCAGCGGGGCTGTTTTGGTTGTGGAAAGTTGGGCCACATACTTAGAGACTGCCCGTATGCCAGACAGCGGAGTCATGATGCCCGTCCCCAGAGTTAGCCTATCGGTGCCCCGCCTCCCGCAGCCTATCCAGTTCCTCCTCAGGGTGCTTCATCTAGTACTGCTGGCGGTCAATGCCAAAATCATTTCTATGCTATACCACCTCGTCAGGAGTAGGAGGACTCTCCCGATGTTGTCACTGGTATGCTCCGTGTTTTCTATTTTGATGTCTATGTGTTGATGGAACCCAGTTTGAGTTTTTCTTATGTGACACCTCTAGTTGCTGTAAATTTTGAAACGGATCCTGAACTAATTTCTGAGCCTATTTTGGTTTCTACTCTGGTAGGAGAGTCTGTCATTGCTAAGCGGGTGTATAAAAAATGTCCCATTACTGTCTTTCATAGAGTTATGTATGATGATTTGATTGAGCAAGATATGGTTGACTTTGATATCATTCTGGCTATGGATCGGCTTCACTCATGATATGCGTCTATTGATTGTCGTGCCCGTGTGGTCAAGTTTTAGTTTTCTGATGAACCTATCCTTGAATGGTCTGGGAGTTCTATGATTCCTAAGGGTCATTTTATATCCTATCTCAAAGCTAGGAAGTTGATTTCCAAGGGTTGCATCCACCATTTGGTTTGGGTTAAAGACACTAAGTATGAAACCCCGACCATTCAGTCAATTAATGTTGTTAATGAGTTTCTTGATATCTTTCCGGAAGATCTCCCTGGAATACCTCTTGATAAAGAGATAGAGTTTGGTATTGACCTTCTTCTCGATACTCAGCCTATTTTTATTCCTTTGTATTGCATGGCTCCCACGGAACTTAAAGAGTTGAAAGAGAAATTGAAAGATCTTTTAGACAAAAGCTTTATCAGACCTAGTGTGTCCCCATGGGGTGCACCTTTCCTGTTTGTGCATAAGAAAGATGGTTCTTTACGGATGTGTATTGATTACCGACAGCTTAATAGGGTTACTATCAAGAATAAATATCCGCTTCCATGAATTGATGATTTATTTGATCAATTTCAAGGTGCGAGCTACTTTTCGAAGATAGACCTCAGATCCGATTATCATCAACTTAAGGTTAGGGAATGTGATATCCCCAAGTCAGCCTTCTGAACCCGTTACGATCATTTTGACTTTCTAGTGATGTCTTTCGGGTTAACAAATGATCCAGCGACTTTCATGGATCTTATGAACCGTGTATTCCGGCCATATCTGGATTTATTTGTAATAGTGTTCCTTGATGATATTCTTATTTACTCCCGAAGTAAGGGTGATCATGCAGATCATCTCTGAATCGTGTTGGAAACTCTTCGAACTCATCGGTTGTATGCTAAGTTCAGTAAGTGTGAGTTCTGGCTGAACTCTATAGCTTTCTTGGGTCATGTTGTTTCTTTCTAAGGTATTAGAGTTGATCCTCAAAAGATAGAGGTTATAAAAATTTGCCCTAGACCTATTTCTCCTTCTGATATCCAAAGTTTCTTGGGTCTAGCTGGTTATTATCGTCGTTTTGTTGAAGGGTTTTCATCAATTGCGTGTCCTATGACTCGTTTGACCCAAAAGAAAGTGAAGTTCCTGTGGTCCAAATCTTACGAGAAGAGTTTTCAGGAGTTGAAGAATCGACTCACTTCAGCCCCTGTGTTGACTTTGCCTGACGGTGTTGATGGTTTTGTGGTGTATTGCGATGCTTCCAGAGTCGGTTTGGGTTGTGTATTGATGCAAAAGGGCAAGGTTATAGCTTATGCTTCTAGGCATCTAAAGCCTTACGAGAAGAATTATCCTACCCATGACCTTGAATTAGCTGCCGTGGTTTTTGCTTTGAAAATCTGGAGACATTATTTGTATGGTGTCCATGTCAACGTCTTCACGGACCATAAGAGCTTGCAGTATGTATTCACCCAAAAGGAGTTGAATCTTAGGCAGAGATGATGGTTAGAACTATTGAAAGATTATGATATGAGCGTGCTATATCATCCTGACAAGGCCAATGTAGTAGCAGATGCCCTTATTTGGAAGTCCATGGGTAGCGTAGCACATGTGGAGATTGGTAAGAAGGAGTTGGCCCGTGAGGTACATCGTTTGGCTAGATTGGGGGTTAGGTTGTTTTGTGATGCAGAGGGTAGTATAGGAGTGCAGAGCGGTTTCGAATCCTCTTTAGTTTCAGAAGTGAAGGAGAAGCAAGACAGGGATCCTACCTTGGTCAGGTTAAAAGATTCAGTTAAAGACCAAAAGGTGGAGGTTTTCTCCCAAGGGGGAGATGGCATTTTGAGACTCCGAGAAAGATTATGTGTTCCTGAGTTGATAACTTGAAGCAGAGGATTATGGAGGAAGTACATGGTATGCGATACTCCATCCATCCTAGTGCTACCAAGATGTACCATGATTTGCGGGAAATCTATTGGTGGAATGATATGAAGAGGAACATAGCAGAATTTGTGGCGAAGTGTTACACATGTCAACAGGTTAAAATAGAGCATCAAAGGCATGATGCAAGAGTTTAGAATTCCTACTTGGAAGTGGGAATAAGTGAATATGGACTTCATAGTTGGTTTGCCTCCTTCTCGTTGCCATCATGATTCTATTTGGGTTGTCGTAGATCGGCTGACGAAATCAGCTCATTTCTTGCCTGTGCATTCATCGTATACAACTGAAGATTATGCTAGAATATATATTTGGGAACTCGTCAGACTTCATGGAATCCCTTTGGCTATTATTTCTGACAGAGGTACTCAGTTTACCTCTCAGTTTTGTAAATCTTTCCAGAAGGGTCTCGGTACCCAAATTCGTTTAAGTTCTGCTTTCTATCCGCAAATAGATGGTCAAGCCGAGCGGACCATTCAGACTTTAAAAGATATGTCGAGGGCTTGTGTGCTTGATTTTAAAGGTAGTTGGGATGAGCACTTAGCATTAATCGAGTTTTCCTACAATAACAGTTTTCATGCTACTATTGGAATGGCCCCATTTGAAGCTTTGTAGGGTAGAAGGTGTAGATCACCCATTGGTTGGTTTAAAGTTGGTGAGGCTGTCGCGACTGTACTGGATGCGGTGTTCGAGGCCATGGAGAAGGTTAAGATAATTTGGGAAAGGTTGAAAACCGCCCAAAGTCGTCAAAAATCATACGCAGATGTAAGGAGGAAAAACATTGAATTTGATGTTGGTGATTTAGTGTACTTGAAAGTTTCACCCATGAAAAGGGTGAAGAGATTTGGGAAGAAAGGGAAACTAAGTCCCCGTTACATTGGTCCCTATAAGATTGTGGATCGTATTGGGAAGGTAGCGTATAAGGTTGAATTGCCCACGGAGTTATCTAACGTCCATTTGGTTTTCCATGTTTCTATTCTTAAGAAGTCTATTGGTAATTCTATTGTGATTGATCCTTCCAAAAGCTCAGGTATTCAAGATAGTCTTTCATATGAAGATATTCCGGTTGAGGTTTTTTACTTTCAAGTTCGTAGGCTAAGAAACAAGGAAGTTCCTTTGGTTAAAGTTCTTTGGCGAAATCAATCCGTGGAGAGTGCTACTTGGAAAGCCGAAGCAGATATGCGCACCAAATATCCCCACCTCTTTCCTACGAATCCTAAGCACGTCAAAGGTATCGTTCTTTTTTGATTTAATCCTTATTGCTATGTTTATCTTGGCTTGTGTGTTTTCTACGATATCCAAAAAAATCTAGAATGGAGTATATGCTTGGACAAGATGATTTTTCTCTATATACTCATTTTCAAAGTATTCTTGACCTACTTATTAACATTTGAGGATGAATTTTTCCAAGGGTGAGATGATGTGATGCCCCAGAAAAAAATTTCCGTTAAGATCTCGGACGAAAATGTGTTGAATTTTTTCTTTATCGTGATTAATAATTTTTCTGTGTGGAATTTTTGGATATGCAACCTTTCATCGCGTAGAGCATCGAATAATATTTCCAACGATATGTGGATCATCCAAAATGGACACTCGAGCGATGAGTTATGATCATTTCGATCTAACCGTGAATAGTGGTGAACAGTAAATGTGCAGGAAAAAAATACTGAGGCCAGGCGAATTTTAGGGTCAACTTCAATTGATAATAACTCCATGTACATAATGATCTGGGTGAGACACTATATATCAACAAAAAGCTCTGAAAGTCCTCTTTCTAATGAAATTGGGTTCATACAATTTTGCATTCGGAGCAAAAAGTTATTGTCGATCTACTTCAGCCTATCAAAACAGTCCACCAAAGTACAGATTTGACATTATTTGATTTTTAGGGGTATTTTGGTCATTCCCACTCCAATCCATCCGGGTAAACCATGGATTTAAGTCCATTAAGATCATTCAATAGCTTATTTTTCTCCAAAATTTCCTAAGGCTCAAACCCCAACCCTACTACTTCAAATTTCATCCTTCTACGTCTCTTGATTGAACTGTAGAAATTTCAAATTGATTTGGAATTCGAGTTAATCATCGTTAAGGGCTTCGAGAAGCACCCTTTATTTTCATGAATAGTGTTCCAGAGTAGGAAGTTCATATTAATCTTCCATTTTTAGGTATGTGGGGCTTTGAACATGATTATCCTTTTGATCTTGTGCCCGGTATTTTTGTTGAATTACATTGACATGAGATTTTACATGTTTTATCATGAATTGGAAATATAGTTTTATATCTTATATTATTTTCCATGATCTATGGGATTATGTCATTCGATATGTGTATGATGTTGAGATGGAATTATGTCCAAAAAGTATTTGATTATGAGAGTATGCTGATTTAATTTGTTAAGCCTTGATTTATACTATCATTCCACTATTTCCTTATTATGAATTTATAACTGATATTGGAAATTCTATATCCCTACTATGGGTTGATGTCTCAAGTACCTTTAAATGAGAGTTGGATGGCAAATTGAGAAATATTGATATTGAAGTTGCAATGAGTCTTGGTATTTTTTGAAATGGTTTTGATGAGTTAAATTGTTGAAAATATTATGTATTGAGTCTTCATATCCTTGTCCAAATGTCGAGTCGGTTATGGTTCAATGCATTGATACCTTGTTGATGTTGAGGAAGATTAAAATGTTTTGAGCTAAAATGTGTTGAGTTAGGAATCCACAAATTGATATGATTTGATAAATGAGAAAGAGATTTGATTTGGTCTTTATGATAGAGCCTTGTGATGTTGTGGTGGATTTCCTAACACGTTCTGAGCTTGTTGGGGAGTAGTACTTAGCACCGAGAGGGAAATTTGGTATTTCCCCAAACCTATGTGCCACCGTAGGGTTGTTTGATGATGATATTATTGGCCAGAGAGCCCGATTGTGATTATTGCAATTTTAAGGTCATACTCCCTAGCAAAGAGTATGACGCTCCCGCCAACGGGGGTTTCAAACGTTGGTATTACACGTAGCTCACGTGGGGTTGTCGGTTATAGGAAACTCTCCTGTCCATAAGAGTCATATTTATTGAAATACCGAGTCACTACGAGTTTTGAAGTGGTAAGTCAAGTTGCCTATGATGATCTATAATGATTTATGAGGTTTTTCTCCTACATTTCTTATCTAAGATGTTATGAGTTGCATGATTCAATGTAACTCACGCCAGGTGTGTCATTATGGTCCGTATGTACATTTTTACGAAATTTATGATATTATTTATATTTTGCATGCTCCTCCATATACTCAGTACATATCTTGTGTTGACCCACATATTTCTCTATGGGCTACATTCTTACCATGATGTAGGTTCAGTTACTTAGCCGCAGTCGCGACAGTGATATCCGGGTGCCGTATCTACGTTCCTTCAGTGGTGAGTCCTCATGGTTCGAGGACCAAGTTGCTAGTTTTGGTGCTGGTGTTTTGTGATCCCTTTGGTCTGGTGAGTCAGTTGGGGGTTTGTCCCAATGGCTCATTGATTTTGCTGTATAGAAGCTATGTCAAACTAGTGTATTGTTGGGTTGGTTTATGTATAGACATTCAATATATGTATAGTCTAACGATATTTCGGGACATTTGCGATGTGATATGATATGTACTTATATATACATCCTTAGCGTAGCGTGTAAGTTGTTGTGTTGGAACCCAAGGGTAGTATTTTGGCTTAAAGGGTTAGCTTGAGGCTACATGTAGCCTTGGGCACCGTGTGGCGTCTTGGGATGATATTTCGAGGCGTTACAAAAGCAGTACTCAGGCTCACTTGGGTACCTAAACCTCTCTGAAAAGACCTCTAAAACTGTGAAGAGAATTGCGTACCTCTGTTAGATATGATGGATACAGGTTCGCCATGCAAATGGACTATCTCCTCAATGTAAAGCTTGGCATAATCATCTCCCGAATAGTTGGTCCTAACAGGCAGAAAATGTGCTAACTTGGTCAGCCTGTTAACAATTACCCAAATAGAATCATACTGGTTTCGGGACCTCGGAAGTCCCGTAATGATATCCATATTGATCATTTCCCATTTCCATAAGGTCAAGGCAATCTCTTGGGAAGTACCACCAGGCCTCATATGTTCTACCTTAACTTGTTGATAGTTCAAACACTTGGCGAAATAGTTAACCACATCGCGCTTTATGTTATTCCACCAATAAATGGTTTTCAGATCATGATACATCTTGGTAGAGCCTCGATGAACAACATACCTCAAAGTGTAAACTACGTCAAGGATTATCTTCCGCAGACCATCTATATCTGGCGCACACAATCTACCCTGATATCTCAAAATACCATCACCACCAATTTTAAAGGACATCACCTTCTGTTGACCCATATCTTTCTTGATCTGCATCAAGATGGGATCTTCGATCTGCTTCTCTTTAACTTTTGCACAAAGGGATGATTTATCTATCTCGTGAACAACTACCCCTCCATCTTCAGAATCTAAGAGTCACACTCCAAGATTTGATAGTCAGTCAATATCCTTCACCATCTCTCTTTTCCTTTCTTTAACATGAGAAAGACTGCCCATAGATAACCTACTAAGGGCGTCGGCTACCATATTTATCTTGCCTGGATGATAGTGCAGGCTCATGTCATAATCCTTTAGCAATTCCATCCAGTGTTGTTGCTTGAGGTTCAATTCTTTCTGTGAGAAAACATACTGTAAACTTTTATGGTCAGTGAAAACATCAACATGCACCCCATAAAGATAATGCCACCAGATTTTAAGCGTAAACACCACAACCGCTAACTCCAAGTCATGGGTGGGGTAATTTCACTCATGCACCTTCAACTTACAAGATGCATATGCCACCACCATATCGAGCTGCATAAGTACATACCCAAGTCCCACACGGGACACATCACAGTACACAACAAACCCTTCTGTACCTTCCGAAAGAGTTAAAACAGGAGCAGTTGTTAACCTATCTTTTAACTTTTCAAAACTATTCTCATAGGAGTAAGACCACACGAACTTCTCCTTTTTTTGAGTCAACTTAGTAAGTGGTGCAGCTATGGAAGAAAAACTCTCTACAAATCTTCTGTAATACCCTGCCAAACCCAAGAAGCTCTGAATATCGGTTGGAGTCATGGGTCTGGGCCATTTTCTCACTGCCTCAATCTTCTGGGGATCAACCTTAATGCCGTCACTAGACACGATATGCCCCAAGAAAATAATAGCATTAAGCCAGAATTTGCACTTGGAAAATTTCGCATAAAACTCATGATCTTTGAGAGTCTGAAGGATGATTCGGAGGTGATTGGCATGGTCCTCCTCACTCTTGGAATAAATCAGAATATCATCATTGAAAACTATAAAAAATAGATCTAGAAACTGACGGAACACCCTGTTCGTAAGATCCATGAGGGTTGTAGGGGCGTTAGTCAACCCGAAGGACATGACTAAGAATTCATAATGACCGTATCTGGTTCGGAAAGCTTCTTTAGGGATATAGAACTCCCTAACCTTCAATTGATGATATCCCGAATAAAGTTCTATCTTTGAAAAACATTTAGCACCCTGAAGATGGTAAAAAAGATCATCAAGCCTAGGAAGAGGATATTTATTTTTAATTGTGACCTTATTCAACTGAAGGTAATCTATGCACATACGAAGAGAACCATCTTTCTTTCGCATGAAGAGTACAGGTCCACCCCAGGGAGAAACACTAGGATGGATAAAACGTTTATCTAGAAGATCTTCTAGCTGCTCTTTCAATTCTTTCAACTCTGTTGGAGCCATTCTATATGGTAGAATAGAGATGGGACGAGTTTCTAGCAATAAATCAATGCCAAAATCTATCTCCCTATCAGGTGGTATTCCCGGGAGATCATCTAGAATGACTTCTGGGAACTCATTTACTACCGCGATAGAATGAAAGGAAGGACTTTTGGTATTAGAATCTTTAACCTGAATAAGATAGTACAAACAACCTTTGGAAATAAGTTTACGGGCTCTGAGATAAGATATAAAGTTCCCTCTAGGCTCTAAAGAATGCCCCTCATATTCTATCACCGGTTCATTTGGAAAATAAAAGGTGACTCTTCGGGTTCTACAATTTAATGTGGCATAGCACAAATGAAGCCAGTCCATCCCTAGGATAGCATCAAAATAAATCTTTTCTAGGACTATGAGGTCTGCTGCCGTATCCTGGCCACAAAGAGTCACCACACAATTTCTGTACACCCTCCTATCCACCACAAAATCCCCCACCAGAGTGGAAATAGAAAAAGGCTCAACAGTCACATCGGGTTTAAACCCAAAACCAACAACCACATAAGGTGTCACATATGACAGGGTAGACCAGGGATCAAGTAACACATAAATATCACGGGAAAAGATTTTCAACATACCAGTAACTACATCCGGTGAGGCCGCTACCTCTTGGCGGTTGATTAAGGCGTACAATTGGTTACGGCTGTTTTTGGTGGCTAAAGTGGCACCCTTTTGAGGTGGTGGTGGTGCAGAAGAATTATCTTGTGACTTGGATCCACTAACATTACCCTTTTCTACCAGACATTCTCTCTGGATATGGCCTAGATGGCCACACGAATAACACACCATAGCGCCAAACTGATATCTTCCTGGATGATTCCTCTCACATTTCTCACAGCGCGAGTATGTCCGAGAGGTCTGAACTACACTTCCTTAAGACTGTTAACCCTGTATCCTCGGCCTCTGCCTATACTAAAAATCTTGAGTGCGCTGTCTGGCTGGGGTTTTGGTCACCGGGGCACTAGCTACAAACTGCGCATTACCCTAACTCTTCTTCTTCTGCCATTTGTTATCCCAATTCCCACTTTGCTGCTGACTATAGCTCTGGTATGCTATTTTGGATCTCTTTGCCTGTCTATCCTTCTCTCTAGATTCATCAATCTTCTTTTCCTTTTTCTTAACTTGTTGTATGTGGAATGACAGTCTGGCAAAATCCATGTCCCGATTCAATATTGCTCCCTAACATTCAAGCACTAAGTCATCTGAAACGCTGGATGCAAATTTCCTCATTCGAGATCTCATGTTACTAGTAATCTATGGAGCATAGCGGTCTAGTTTGTTTAACTTCAGAGTGTACTCCTGGACACTCATCTTTCCCTGCTTTAGATTCATAAACTTTTCAGCTTTGGCCTCTCTCAACTCGAGAGGAAAGAAATGACCGAGGAAGGCTTCCACGAACTCGACCCAACTGTGGGCTCGGCATGCTCACTCTTTGAATCTTCCCACTCGTTATACTATTGGTTTCTACATCCTTAAGCTGGTAAGCTGCTAACTCAACCCCCTCTACCTCATCTACATACATCACCTTAAAGATCTTCTCTATCTCATCCACAAACTCCAGTGGATCCTCTTCTACCTTGGTACCAATAAACATAGGCAGGTTCATCCTCATAAACTGGCCCACTATTGTAGCCTCAGACGTAACAGATACAGACCCAATATATTCTGACCGTTGAGTCTGTGTGGCTACCAACTGTGTAAGCATGTGAATGGACTGTCTGAATTCTACATTTGATGCTTCTCTCTCACGAGGCTGAGTGTGGTTAGTCCCCATTCGGGGAGCTATGGGTGCCCTAGGTGGGATGGTCTGAGTAAGTGGGACTCCCGGAGTAGTATCAATCTCCGAAGTTTGAGATCTATTTTGGGTCTTCATCCCATGAGTGGGGCGGACCTCATCTGTCT
This sequence comes from Capsicum pubescens, assembly GCA_030864215.1. Classification (NCBI taxonomy): domain Eukaryota; kingdom Viridiplantae; phylum Streptophyta; class Magnoliopsida; order Solanales; family Solanaceae; genus Capsicum; species Capsicum pubescens. The sequence goes on from CM061547.1 coordinate 219,703,121, forward strand.
GAGCATACTGATCATTAGTACGATGAGGAGGCATGATTGTTTTTCTAAAATGCAAGAGATCACGGATTAGAGGACAGATTAGACTCCAAAGCATGAACTAAATTCCAAAGAGGGCAAACATTCCCAAACTCCTAGTAGCCTCCTTCTTATAAGTGTGGCACGCTACACACCCATAAACAAGATTCTACCCGATGCAATTTCGCAGACACCCTGGGTCCATGAACCGAGCTTTGATACAAAGTTTGTCATGACCTAAACTAGGGCCTGGCCATGACAGAAATCTCGAACCATGAAGGCCCGGGCGTCCTACTCTATCTGGTAATCATGCACAACATTCACATAATAAAAGGAGATGCGGAAATATAATCTGATACGAAAACATGGTCATATTCTGAATTTAGTTTAACAATAAGGAATGAAATCCGAACTTAACTAAACAACATCTGGAACAGTCTGCGAAATCTCTACTACATGAAAATATAATAACTATCTAAAATTTGGGACAAGGCCACCAATAGACCAAAACAATGGAATAACATAATCTGAAATAACATGTCTCTGGAACAAAGAAGGCTCACCACTGCACAAATCACTTCTCTCTGTGATACTATACTGATTAGCCGAACCCTTAGACTGAGCCTCCGAACCTGAGAGGTACGGGGTTAATACAAATGTACTGGTATGCATAGGAAATCTAAAATAATAATTTATATTCAACATATATGAGAGCAATTTAAAAATAGTGCATAAACATATCATATAGTAAGAAATCTCATGGGCATTTCTGAAAGACTCTAAAAGAAAATCATCTGAACTCTGAGACATTCTTTGTTTTACTTCTATGCTAGGTGGTATACCCTACAACTCTGAAATTCCATAGGCCATATGGAATCCTTCATTGACTCGGCGGGGAAGCCTCCAACCCAAGTGTGCCGCAACGGTTGGAATCTCTGACTCTGCTACGCCACACGGCCATCGTCAGCGTAAAAATAATATACCCGGATCGACAAATCACGGTTTTAGGCTAAGAGTTACTTGAACTCTAGCCCTCTTCAGCAAACCAAATAACTCTCTTTATGCCCATTTTTAACTCTTTAAGACATGCATTCTCTGAAAACATACTATGAAAACTCTAACTCTGTTATGGCATACATTTATATGGTATCGTCATACCATTGGCTTTCAAGTCACATCTCTGTGCCATTATTAGCATATAATAATCTCTGCTTCAAAACATAAATCTGGGACCACCATATCAATAAATCTTTTCAAGAAACTCTTTCTTAAAGCTCATGTAAACATATGCAAGAAACTCTCTTTTTCACCATTTCAAATACACAAGGTGGTCATGTCAAGGATATCAATCATATGCAATTCTTTCCTTTTTAAGACAACGATGAAATCATAAAAAAAATCCCTCTCATCATCATAAAAATCATGTTAAATACTTAAATATTGAAAAGATCCCCTTCAAAACATTAAACAAGCATCTCAAGTCATTCCCAACAAGTTCATCAACTCTAAATCATCAAAGAGAGGGGTTTCAATAATAATGCTCTCAATCAAATATTCAACATCGTACATATTCATAAAAGTTTAAATCAATTTAAGGGGGAAAGACCTAAAGACCAAAATAATAATATTATCAACATACCCAAGATGCGAAATTTAAATCATAAGTTTCAAAACCCCTTTAAAATTCATGCTTGATAATCTGTAAATCACGTTCTAGTGTTGATAAGCCCATGTAGTTTTTAGGATAAACCCCACATACCTTTATTTAGGAAATTAAAGGATGGTTATTTGTGCCCTCGGCTTGGGAATTCCAAATCTTCAATCAATTTCTAAAACCCATGGTTGAATCTTGAGTTGTTTGGGTTTTATTGTTTGAAATTCTAAGGAGTGTTCTTGATTGTTTCTGATGAAAAATACTAATAATGAGGTCATTTGGGATTAAAATCTTGTGTTTAAGCTGATAAGGGGGTGAAAAATACCCAATATACTCTTAATGAGATAGAATAAAAATATAACTAGGAGCCCAATTTTATGGATCACCGCGGTGCGCCACAATCGCGGTGGCTCACTCGAAATTGAGTCATGAGCTGAATGACCTGATTTTGGAGTTCGTAATTTCGTGGAACATGGCTCTTACTGCTGGGTAAACTGGAACTCCTTATACTAGGGACTGGAAGTGTACAAAATTTTTTGTGATATGCATGAACATGGACTATGATCATGGAGCTGACATTTAAGGCATGAGTAGATATCATGATGACTGAAAACCTTGCACTGAGATAAGACTAGATTGGGAATTTTCCTCTCAAATGTTGTTCCACAACACGCTGGCATCACTACTAGAACCAGAGAGCCTGACTTGGTTACTTGTTCTATCATATCCCCCTTAACTTAAAGTCATCACTCTAAATATGGGAACCACTTAATCAACATCTCTAAACTGAACTGCCACCGCTTTACTCTGGAAATTGGGGTATAATACAATGAATAACTAGTAAACTTACCCTAAATGACTATGCTCGATGATGTCAAACTTCTTTCTGGTAATTTCTTCTGAGATACAACTCCTGGCCCTCTATAGCCCCAACGATCATCATGTAACAACTTAAAATTTACTAACTTAGAATTTTCAACTCCTCTTTCTATTATCTCAACCTTCAAAGATTAAAACTTAGATTTTAACACATAACATGGATATACCCAAATCTTTAATAACCATACTACTTTCATCATATCTTACAAATTTCACATCCACAATGTATATTTCAAATCAACAAACCTAAATCCTTGCATACACTGCTTACATCCTATTGATTCACCTTTCATCCAACTAGCCCTATGAAATTATTCTGCTCAAATTCAGATAACACCATCCCAATTATACTATTATTTCTAAACTTTGAGTTTCATACCTCTAGTTCTAGATCATATGCTATCATAGGATTTTGAGAAAGAATCTGAAAACAAGTCTGAATCCTAATCACTAAGATACTACTCCTCTATTCAATGATCAGTTCATTTGGAAATTGAAACTAAATGGCTCTATTTCATAAATCAACTAAAGTGATTTTCTAGGATACTGAAACCGACAGTTTCTATATACTCATTTGGCTAGGATAGATTTACCCACTGAGGTAGACATTTAAAAGGTCTCTACTAAGGTTTTGACACTGACACTAAATGCGATAGCTAAATAGGGGTTATGAAGAGGAAGTGAGGTTTTAGGGTCTATTAAAACATACAAAAGAATATGAAAGTCCTATGACTACCCTTAACCGCATTAGGAGAACTTTCCTGATCATGTCGGGACTGGAGGGCATAAAGTCTATTCTGACGTTAACCATTAGTGGCACTGGAAGCGGCACCCTATTAAGTCGGCAAACCGGATGGAACTGGAGAATGGTTGGACTAAACCTGTTGACGTAAATCATTTCCTCTCTGAGCCATTACTTGAAACTCCTGAAACTTGTGGCTTGTCTTACCATACCCAAAATACATATCACTGCCAGCTCTACACACATCTTGGTAATTTCTACTATATTCTCTGCAAAGCGGATGGGTACGACCACTGTTCCCACTACCCTAGGTCTTAGGGTATGACGCCTCATCCCAACTATCATTCCTAAACTTTGGTACTGGTGTACTAGCTAAAGATAAAGTTGGGGCTAAAAACTTCTGACTGAACTGAGAATGGCTACCACCCCCTAACCTTGGTTGAGAAAAATTAAAACTTCCTATCCTAGCCCTCTTATTCTCTCTTTTCCTTTCCTTAGCTTTCTCCTCCTCAATCTACTGAGCATGAACCATAAACCTAGACAAGTCCATCTCCTTAATCAACATAACAGTCCTACACTCCTTGACTACACTATAAGCTACACCCGAAACAAACTTACTCATTCTAGACCCATTATCAGACACCACATTAGGAGAATACCTAGCCAACTGGGTAAACTTAAGGGAATACGCCCTCACACTCATGTTACCCTACTTCAAATTGATAAACTCCTTTACCTTAGATTTCCTTAACTCTAAGGGAAATAAAATATCTAAGAAGGTTGCAGCAAACTCCTCCCACTCAACAGGTCCTGCATCTGTGCTTCTATCTCCCTTCCACTACTTATAGCAGGTGTGAGCTATATCATGAAATTGGTAAGCACCTAACTCTGCACTCTCACTATAAGTCACACCCATAATATCATTTACTTTCTCAATAATATTGAGGAACTCATGTGGATACTCATCAAACTTGGATCCCAAAAATAATGGAGAGTTCATTTGGGTGAAATCCCGAATCCTAGCTGCGGTTGTATTAGCCACTGGATTGGTTGGGATAGAAGTTTCTTGATTATTCTGAGCTATTACTGAGTGATCTAGAGTCGAGAATACATCTTGGAATTCAACATGAGAAACATGCTCATTTAGGAAATCTTCCTGAATAGGTAGAGGTGTGGGCTGATTACTATTTCTCCTTCTGTTAGTATTTCTGGGTGGCATATTCTGTAAATGGGAAGGAGATTGAGTTAGAAAAAGAGTTTAAATTGATCTCATACTCATTCACATGACATGAATACTAAAAGAAGAGAAACTTTTCCTAAAACATCTTGTAGCCTCGAACCCATAAGTGTGGTGCACATCACATCCATGAACAAGACTCTACTAAACGCGGCTTTAAAACTCCCTAGGATGCTTTAAAACTCCCTAGGACACTTTAAAACATTAGGCTCTAATAATAATATTGTAACACCCCAATAGTATACCTACGACACCACACAGAGCTTACAATCATAAGTGACCACAAACTAACCCATGAGTTGGTACCTGCTGCGATACACATATGCGGAATAACTTAATATGCCATAAGGTTTTATAATACTAAGACATTACTGGACTATTAAATATGAAACAATTGTCTGAAAGTAATAAAGTAAAGACTGATAATCAACTGAAAACTGGATAGTTGTCTGAAAGTGACTCAAAGCCTCTAACTGAATGACTATAGAGTTGATGGGACATGTCCCTAACTAACTCCGACTGACTACTGCACTAAAGTACTAGAATAAACATAATCATCCCTCAAAATAGGGGGACTCACTACTAATGGGCTCATGTGTATCAATAACAACTGACTGAATGAATAGCATGAGATAACTAGATATGCATGTGTGAATGCTGTAATGTCTGAGAATGTATGACCAAGAATATAGCATCATTCTGATAAAGTCTATAAACTGAAATACTCAAATCTGATAACTGAATAACTAATAAACTGTATGCTATGGTCAAGAAAAACTAAACTGAGTTCTGAACTAAATACTGAAACTAAAACTGTGGGAGGTAGCATCTAACCGACAAGCACTAAACTGAGGTAATCTGGGTCCAAACTATGACCCCGATTAGAAGAGTGATAGTACCATCCACGGGTACCAATAATGGATGTGAAGTCAGTCCTAATTTGGATGGTGACCCCTGAGATCACTCCTAAACTGGCGGGTGATCCGTGAGAGTATCAGTCCTAAACTGGCAAGTGATATCTCATAACCTACACTGGCTACATAGTTCTGGAACTAAGGGATTACTTCTAAGGATCCAGTCCTAACTGACGGGTGAGCCCCTATCCCTAGGTTCGCTCGGTGCTGAATCCTACTCCCAACTAAACTGACACTGATTATTGGATGGAACTAAGCTTAACTAACCCACAACTGACCATATTAACTAACTGAATAATATTTCTCATGGTATGACTTAAATCATTCTGTAGATACTGAAAACTAGGTAAATGGCTAAATTTTGGGTATTCATAAATCCCGGAACTCAATCACTATAACAATAAGGACACATGAAAGCTTCAAAACCATAAAAGGGAAATTATTGTTCACAATTATTCACTTAAGCATTTCATCAGACACATGGGAGACACGAATATAAACATAGAAATACCTTTAAACACGATGAGATAGCATGATCACATGATAAAATTATAAACTATGGATTTATTATGAATTCTTATGAACATGATATGGAAACCATCATATTTAAAACTTTCTGTAATGCATTCCACTTGAAACAATTTATAATCTTAACTTGAAATTTAAGTGGTAAGAAATTCATGGAATTAAGCATGGGAATGAGTGAAACATGTGGGAATAGCATAATTGCAATACTAAAACCATACGTAGGGATTTAATAATGAAATTTCATTCTTTGAACATGTAATGGTTGCTTTCAATGAAATAAGATTTTAAACATCTGTATAATTGAAATTCATAAAAGCTTCATAGAGACAAATCATTATAAACATGCATAATTTAAAACATAAAAGATGGATTCTTGGACTCCATGGGTGAAAAGGGCCCATGGATGAACATCTAACATACCTCTAAGGATTAAATCCTAAAGAATATCACAAGCTTGAATGTTCTTGGCTTGGAAACCCCAATATTTAATCTTTCTTGGATGGGGGGAAGGTTTAGCTTGATGAAAAATTAGAGAGTTTAGGGTTTCTTATTGAATGAAATTGGGGAATGTTGGCAAAATATGCCTTTTTAGCTGTTTAATCTCGAGTTTTCATGATTTGACGGCGGTGCAAAAAAACTAAACTGCGCCTAGAAATTAAAATTCACAACTGGAATGCCGTTTGGGCTCTCACCGCGATGCGCCAAGGCTTCACTCACTATAGACACCGCAAAGCGGTGCAAACACGGTGAGTTGCTATTTTGGAAATCCAAACGTGGTCCAAACCTCATCCAAAAAATCCAAAAATCACCCGAGATGTACTACTTACACCCTTGAACATAAATCAAATAAAAAACTTACGTCTTAGGGTTGGGAAGGTCAATTTAAAAATCATCAAAGTTAAGAGGCCCAATAATAAAACTATTTCTCCAACACTTAGCTAAATTTTCAGGTTCTTAGCCTCCTGTGCATGTACTAAAAGATGAACTAAACTAAGAAAAGTATGGGGTATTAAAGAGAAAAAATTATTCGAGAAAGGATTATGCAAAATTAGACATTCAAGAGATAGTGAGGTTGTATGGAGCACTGGGGTCCATTATATTCTATTGAGGTATACAATTGTCTACGCAATTTTAGTGATCTTTTTAGAGATGTTTGGGTACTCAGGTGAAGCTTAGCGCCACTTTACACCCCCAAATGGATAGGCAAGAAGAACATTACTAGTTAGACTTTGGAAGATACACTAAGGCCCTGTGTGATTGACTTTAAAGGTAGTTGGGTAGATCATTCTCCACTTATAGTTCTTTGATAAAACAACAATTATCATTCTAGCATCCAAATGGCTCCTTTTGAAACTCTTTATGGTAGAAGGTTTAGGTCATCGATTGGTTGGTATGATGTAGGTAAAACATGATTTTTCAAACTTAATCTTGTAAATCACGATATGGAAAAAGTGAAGATCATTAGACAGAGGCTTAAGACCGTCCAAGTAACCAAAAGTCCAATGTCGATGTGAGATAGAGGGAGTTAAAGTATGAAGTTGGCGATTGGGAATTTTGGAAAGTCTCCTTTATGGAAGGAGTTATGGGTTTTGGAAAGAAGGGAAAGCTCGGTCCTTATCAGATTACGAGGAGGATTGGTAGTGTTGCATATGAGTTAGATTTGCCCGTGAACTTGGCTATCTTTTTTTCATATGTGTATGCTTAAGCAGTGTGTTGTGGATAATTTTCTTTTCATACCAAATAAGGATATTTGTGGGAAGGATTCCTTGTCATATGAAGAGGTGTCAAGACCTAATTTCTTAGGTCATGATGGGCGCCTAAAATAACCCAACAGTAGGCAAGCTAATCCGTAGTCCAAAACTACTAGTAACGGACTACCAAGAAAGATAAATGAAAGAATATGGAATAAATGTAATAAAATACCAAATACATAACATAGACCTAAATCCTAGCTGTATTAGGATAAGAGCTTCTAATATAATAAGAGTACAAAATGAAGTACCAAGAGAATTGCACTGATATAATTCATCTCTTAATATAAAATAGAGACTAGTCTAGTACATAAAAAGGAGGAAAGTAATACTCCAAGAATCAGGATCTCACCCTATGTCTCGAAGTCACGACAGCACAACATGACACATACAATACCGGCGATTACTCGTACTATAATTTCCAGGCTGCAAAAGTGTAGTATGAGTACCAAACGCGTGGTACTTAGTAGGAAACTACCAACTTAGCTACAAAGATATTGTAGATATATACAACATATAAATAGAAATGGAACCTCACCTAAATGTCCAGCAATCATACAGTAAATCTTATGCGATAAAAGAACAAACTATTCTACTCATATCCAAGAAACTACCATAATAAGGCTAAGGATGTATTAAGGATGAACCGTCCTATTCTATCCATACTCAAGAATCACAACACAATATTGAATATCACTGGAAAATATACAAATCAAGGGCAAAAGAAGACTATATAATTATATATACGGCCAAGGAATGAATATTCAATCTGAATAATGAAGGAAGGGATATACGGTAATACTATAGCTACATGTATATTATATATATTTTTATAAACGAGGTTAATTCAAGGTACAACTAAAATCAATAGCCTAGCATCTTAAAATATCATAATCATAGAAGAATCTAGTGCTAGAGTACTCAAGATTTCTATTCCAAACATCTAATCATAAGTAATCATAGAGTACTCAAGATTTCTATTCCAAACATCTAATCATAAGTAATCATGCATAATAATATGATTATAAAATGAAAGGGGCCAGAATCATACCTCAAATATCAATACCAGATCATTAATAAAGTTTTCACAACTAGCCATAACAATGATCATAACAATAATAATTGCAATAGGAATGACAAGGCGAGTAACTAGCTAGTTCGAACGACCAATACCTAGCTGAGCCTTTCACGAACCCCCACTATCCTAGGCTTAGATGGTTCAATCAACATACAATACACCATAGGCCATACTCTTCACTCATACAAATACAACCCCCATAGGGCTGATAGATATAAGCACCTACTGGTGATAAATAATGTAAATTAAAGTACTATAAATAATAAGCATGTCCTTGAACTATGAGGACTCACCACTACTCTGAAAGCTGAGAATCTGAACTGCTAAGGGTGATCTGAAGCTCGTGTATCAGAACCTATGATATAAGACATCATAGCGCAAAGGAAAGCATGCGTCAGTACTTTGAATGTACTGGTATACTCAGTGAGTTAGGATAATATGCATAGGTTCATATGCATGCAAAATAATAACTGAATAACATGAGTATGACTAAGTAAGAGTACATGCATAAATATATAGACTATAACTAAGATCATGCTAATACTGAGTATTGAATCAGAATACTAATAACCAGTATCTGAGTTTATAAATACTATTTAACTGATTATCTTAATGATTGTATCTGATAGTTGTGAATATCGTGGAACCATACTGAGTTCTGTACTTAGATGAGTGACTACATCTGATAGTCCTGGATCTATAAAACTAAACTGAGTTCTATTCTGAGACTGAGACTATAGGAGGTAATCATCTAACCGACATACCCCTTATGTAACTGATCTGGGGTCCAACCTATAACAACAGTTGGAAGGGTGTCAATACCATTCCATGGGTAAGGACAAGCTGTGAGCTAACCCTCTCTGATAGGAAGCTCTTTTATCGACCCTCGCTGGAAGGATAACTCGGATGAGAAGTATCAACCCTCATAATGTTTGGTAGAAAGATACCTCAACCTACGCTGGCTACGTAGTTCTGTAATGAAGGCATTGCTACTAAGGGTCAAACCCTCTTCTAATAGGAATGCCCCCATCCCTGGGTTAATTCGGTGCTAAATCCTACTCCCAACTGAATAGACACTGAATTGATTTCTAGTTTGTACTAGGCTGGACTGAATGGTTACTTAGAATTACTATTTAGGTAAACTAAACTGAGTTCACTGAGTTCTGTTGACTGACAGAATACCTTTAAATTCTATTAGCTGACTGAGTTTACTGAGTTCTGAACTAGATACTAAATTAGACTGGACTAATATGGATTCTACTGAGTTTTCCTGAGTTCAGTAACTAACTAAGAGTACTATTGATCGTGTCGTGACTGATACTGTTCTATGACTGACCATGGCTCTAGGTAATCAGCTAAATTGTCGGGTACAAGTACCCTCAGAACTCGATAACGTAAATTAAGAGACATAGCATAACATGAAACATGTAAACTATGAACTTGATCATCATTCATTCATTGGGGCATTTTGACAAACATTTGCATGATATAACCTGCACATAAGCTAACTTGACATGATTTCATTCTCTTAATAGTTCACATGGACAATTTATCAAACACTTGGTGAGCATAGTATATGCACATAGTATTGAACAACAAGTGAGCATCATAATTCATCTCTAATTTCACAAGTCAAGGATTTATCATGGATTCACATGAATCTACACGCACAATGATCTATTTCACATGATATATATATATATATATAAAATCATGAATTAGGAACTTAATCCAAATAACAATTATGGATACACTTTAATTCCCACCATGGAAATCATAAAATCAATTACTTAAAGTTCAAAAGAGATTCTTGGTCTCCAAGGGTGGAAGAAACCCTTGGATGAACACTTCACATACCTTTGTTGAAGAATTTCTGACAGCTTATGGTTGAATCTTGACTTCTTGATTGAAATTGGATCTTCTAGGGTTTTGTTGTTGAGCAACTTTGAGAAAGAATGACTATATTTTCTCTATAGGGAGTTTAATTTCGTATTTTAGGGGCTGAGGGTCGAGGGAAAAAGAACTAAATATCCCTAAGAACACGGTCTTTTAATGACTAAAAACTGGGTTACCAACGCACAGGTCAACACGACACATTGATGCCATCGACGTGATAGCCAACACGTCGCGCCATGTTAGTGTCGATTCACTGGAATTGGACGCTGGTAGCTGAGGAAAATAATGATCAACACGATAGTCGATATGGCAATCCAAGATCACGTTGATTTACTATTTTGGGATTTCATAGGAGCTTCAAACGAAGTCTAAAAAATCCAAAACTTGTTCGGAAATACCTACGGATATTCTTGATCACGAATCAACCTAAATATTAACATTTAATGAACATAAATGTCGCGAAATTAGATTTCCAACCTTTGTAGGTTAAAATGACACTAAGTCTGAGTACTTAGCTAAAATATTCTAAGTCTGGGACCCCTTGACAAGCCTAAAGGACTGAATTAAGCTTAGGATTTTGCGGGGTCTTATCATCCTCCTGTGTCCTATACCAAAGAGATATGTATATAGATATATAATAGGTGCACAGACTTAATTTGAGGCTAAAAAGAGTGTAAATCTATAAATTCATTGCTCGAGGTAAACTTCGGGACTAAATCATTATAAAAATATTGGAAGGGGTTGAAATCTTTCACGACAGGAGTAAATAGTAGTATCAAAATCATAGACCAGAATATATCCCAGTCAAATCTTTAAGACATCATTTTAGATATTTTTGCACATAGGTTATTCATTAAGACGGTGCAATTATTATTATGAAGAAATTCATTTTTAACGTGAAAAGTGGGTGTTAACTCCTATTTAGGAAAAACTGTAATCAAATCATAATCTAGTTGGAATCGTATCATTTATCGATTCAATGATCATGAATGTACTAAATATATGCATTCCATCACCAGTATACAAACAATGGAACCGTAAGAATCAATACATCTATAAACTACAACTACATCCTTTACAAGGATAAACGCTTCCCAGAACTCAACCAATATCATAACACGACCTTTGTCCTATTATTTTGTATGAAATAATTACAACATCATTCTTATGGACTTAGGCCAACATACATATCTGGAACCCATATCAATAATTAAATTCATAATCCATCTCATATCTATAGGCCATAGCATATCTATGAGGCATATCGTAGCTATAAGCCATAAATCATCTCTCTAGGGCATCTCACATCTATGAGGCATAATATGTTAATAAGGCATCTCATAACTAGGATGCATAATATATAAATAAGGTATCACACACCTAGGAATCATAATATATCAATAAGCAATGACATATCAAGAAGGTATAATATATCAATAAGGCATCTTACACCTAAGAGGCATAATATATCAATAAGGCATCTCGTCTAGGAGGTATAATATATCAATAAGGCATCTCACACCTAGAAGGCATAATATATAAATAAGGCATCTCACACCTAGGAGGCATAATATATCAATAAGACTTAATATATAATTTATCATGTCTATGACTATATCATTAAACTAGTCGATAGGCCGTAACACTTATCAAATGTGAAAGCTCTATCATGGCTACAGACTATTAATCATAATTCGGGAAGACCATCACCATTCACCAAGTCACAAAGTAACCTTATACTAAAGGCTCAATAGTCTCAACTATACCTAACATCCATAAATAAGTCCACAAGGGCTAACACCAATCTTAGCCTAAGGTGGGACGGAGGAACCCAATTCTAATCCTCGAATTCCATATTTAGGAAATTTAAATCCCAAAATAGGAAAATAATATATATATATTAACCTCTAGGTGATAAATAAGATATAATCAATCCTAAGATAGGAATTCTAGCCAGGCCATGAGCAATTACGTCAACTCTACCTAAATTATTATTTCAAGATCGCTAAATAGCTTAAATAAGGTTAATCATACTAACCACTCTTCCAACACTTAAGACACATCCCAAACCTAGAATAAAGTCATATACATTTAAAGAATTAGCTAAATCAATGAAGAAGGAAATAGGATTCTACAAATATAACAAGTATTTTATCTTATGGGTCAAATCCCTCATCTAATCCTCAAATAGTAATAGTCAAGACTAAGTCACGATATTCTACCTAAAACCAATCTTAACATTCTCATTCATATGCAATATATAAAACAAATCATCTTGTGAAGAAGAGTAGACAGATGCCTACCTTAATGCCAAATCAGAAATCCTTGAATCACGCCCTAATTGTTCATCTTCACTCCACAATAGCGAAATGTTGTCATGCTATCAAAATTGTAATATATACATCATTAGGAGTAAAACAAGAACCATATTTCAATGTAATAGATTGAGTTGAATATTGGGTCAAGATCAGGCCAATGGGCTTGCTAGAAAAATCATAAATTGAACCTGTCAACAGGTCCCTCGAAGGACAAGAAAGTTGTGCTCAAAAGTTGAACACAAGCAAAACACAAATCAAGTCTCAAATAAGACCTCAAAGTTTAATAATTCAATGACCTAATTTCTAAAAATTTATCAAGAAATTGAAGAAAACTTAAAATGACTTCAGAAGGAATAATGAAAAAATTGTTATCCAAGCCCTTCCCCATGTCATCTATAATCTTTAATACTACTTCATCTCACTTCTTAGGGTTTTAGCTCTCAATAGAATGGATAAATAATGAGAAAAAAGGGTTAAAATGGTACATTTACACCCATTTCCTAGTGCTCGGGTATCGCTATCCTAACCCGGCACCTTGCGATAGTGATATAAAACATCAAACGCAAGAGTTGTAATCACAATATTTTCCCATCACGATTGCGTTACTGGAGGACAGAGAGTGGAGTTACATTCACAAAATAAAGTGTCATGATTACGAAAACTTGCTACCCTACTCAAGGATTCACGATTGGGATACACCAGAAACATCAAATACAGCTGAGACTTGGAAATTTTCTAAGTCTCCGTCAAGCCCTCATGATTCATCTAAAATCCCATAAATGCAAACAAAATTGTACCCATACCAAATTCAACATTTTGAAATAAATGGAACCATCAAACCTTTCATCCGAGATCATTTCAACTAAATGTGGGGCCTACCCTTATAGTTTTATTTTTCACACAATTTACCCAATAGCCCAAAATGAGTCGGGAAGCTTCGGAACCTGAACCAAGGGTCCCCCTAGCCTAAAATCGATGTTTTGGAGATGATGGCACTATCAGAATTCTTATCGAAGGTTATCTACTAGGAGTTTTGGTCTTAGAACAAATCCTAGAAAGAAAAAAGCTTAAAATAGTGAAATAAGCCTAAAATCCAAATAAATAGTTTGATCACCAAACCAATAATTTTGGTAAGTCATAAATGACTTGTAGCTTCTGTGCGGAAGTTTTGAAATGCTGAAATGCATGCAAATTAAGGAAATAACTTGGAAGGTCATTACAATATCCACAACTAAAAGGAATTTCATTCACAAAAGTCAATGGATAGAAAGAGAGAACACTTCTAAGGGATTGGACCATAGGTATCCTTTTTACAACTAGCTCTCTCGCTTAACTTCCCAAAAGAAAAAACTATACCTCAACCACCAACTGGCCTCAAACTAAACTGAGAAAGGCTAGTGCATACAAATCCAAACAATGACACACAGATTCCACAATGGTACAAGTACAAATAAATTAAAGGCTTACCCAAGCAAAAAAGCAAACCAAGGCATGAGTCATACAATAGAATCCAAATCCAAATATAAACTTCTTTTACAATTCCACATATTCTATCTACTCTAAACTAGGAGGAAAATCACCTAAGTCTTGCCCGAGCAATACCATCATAGAGAACTCTAAGAACTGAGGCTAATCTACTGAAAGTTCATATGACAATCATGAGAATAATATCATAAGGTGCTATTTAGGCACCAAAATGGAGGTAATCAAGGAGTGTAATCTGTGTCTGTGCTATAACTAGTCTGGATGGTAATTGAAACTGAAAATCGAAAAGTCCAAGGCACAACTACTTATCGTTGAATGATCCATTACCCAGATGTCCCATCAATTAAGAATGAAACCATGATCAATCCAAAAAAAACATATTACTCTTGCAAACATGTCACGTCCCAAGGCTACCCCTAGTCGCTACAATGGTGCTTACGATCCCGAAGGACCACAAGTTAACCCATGAACTGGTACCTGTTATGAGCACTGAATAATAAAGTAACAAAATACATAAATCCATAAATAATTGATGGAGATCACTATTGAATCAGGAGTCTGAAGACATACTAAAAGTCAAATAAAACACTGATAAATTGACTAACTATCAGTTGTCTAAAAGCCTCTAACTAACTAAAAAGAGTTACTGAGACAGGCCCCAACTAACTCCAACTATCTAACTAAAATAAAAAAAAGTTAAACTACTGAAAGAACTGAAATAAATAACCATGAATTTGATACACGAGGACTCACCACGACCACTGCTGCTGATAGGCAGATCTGTCTAAGTGCAGTCAGGAAAATGAGCGTCCAAACCTATGATAAGAGACATCATAGCATAAAGAAAATGTATGTGATCAGTACATTTAATGTACTAGTATACGAGATGAGGTTCAGCTGAAATACATAAGCTTATGTGCATGAGATAATGACTAAATAAATAGCATGAGATAAGTGAGTTTAAATGCACGAGAGCTATAAAATCTAAGATACATGACCAAACATATAGCCTGATTCTGAATTAATCTATAAACTGAAATACTGATAACTGAATAACTAATAACTATATGCTATGGTCAAATAAAACTAAAACTGAATTATATATTGAATACTGGACTAAGACTGTGGGAGCTATCATCTAACCGAGATGCCCTAATATGAGCTAATTGGGTCCAACCTGTGACCTTAGTTGGAAGGGTAGCAGTACCGTGTGACGAGTACTAACAATGGTTGTGTGGATCCACTAAACTATGTCCCAAAGGACTAACGATTCACCCTTATCTGGTAGGTGCTCTAATGAGTGTGGACATCTCAACCTACGTCGGCTACATAATTTTGGAATGCATGAATTGTTACTAAGGATCACACCCTCTACTGGCAGGTGAACCCCCGTCCTTGGGTCCGCTCAGTGCTAAATCCTACTCCTAACTGAAAGACACTGATTATCGAGTTGAACTAAGTTTAACTGAGCTAAAATTGATTATGGTAACTGACTGAATTCCAATGCTCATAGTTTATCTGAAACTATTATAGAACTACTGACTTTTTTTAAATAGCTAAGCAAAGGTTATTTATAACCCTCCAGGACTCGATAACGATAACAAGTGGAAGATACTAGAGCTTTGAAAACATAACAAGTAGTCATGGTTAGAAACCCATTCATTTAGGAATTTCATCAAACACTTAAAATTCATAGACTAAAGCATGGAAATGGTTCAAAACATGTAATAATAGCATAATTGCAATACTAAAATCATGGGTTAATGTTTAACATGTGAATAATGAAAATTCAAACATGTCAAGGGCTAATTCCAATGAAAATACATGGTAAACATGATTTATAATCTAATTTCACAAAATTTCATGGAGATCATTCATTGTAAATATGTAAATTCATAATTTCAAAGCATAAGATAGATTCTTGGAATCCATGGGTGAAGAGGCCCATGGATGAACATCACACATACCTAAATTGATGATTTTTTTATGGTTCTTGATGATTTTCTTGATAATTGATCTTGAATTCATTGTTTATTTTGAAAGCAGCTAAGGTTTGTTCTTGAGGGAGAATATTTTCTTTTTAAGAGAATTTATGAATAGAATGACCAATTGTGCCTTTTGGCACCCTTAATCACATGTTATAGACCATTTAGATGAAGGTAAAAGACCCAAATTCCCTTGGAAAAATGAGACAAAAAATGGAAAATAAGGGGCGAGCACTGGATTACGCGCCGCGGGCTCTGGTCCGCTGGAATGTGGCACGCGTCGTGGGATCTACCGTGAACACCCCTAGTGGTTCATTGGAGGGTGCATTGTGGGCTTATTCTGGTACTGCTACTATTTTGGTGATCCAAACACACCCTTATGCTTGTTTAAAAATTCTGAAACTCACCCGAGATATACTCTCCCGAGATGTACTATCGATAAACCCGATCATGAATCAACTTAAAATTGTACATTTTGGGGTTGGTAAGGTAGGAAATAAAATCATCAAAGTTTTGGTGGCTTTAGAAATGATGAAGTCCTTATACTTCATGAAATGTTGAAGTCATTGACCCATTTAACATGAGATAGTGAGATGAATTGAGCTAGGATCTTATGAGGTCTTACAATATCTCCTCCTTGGGGGCATTCGTCCTTGAATGAGATTGATTAAGCTGAGAATACTGAGGAACTAAGGTTACATATTGACTATGCATGACTGAAAACATGATTACATGACTAGAGCTGAAATATGATAAATGACCAATCTGATTCATGAATGCATGTGATGACATGAAGATGATTACATGGCTGGAATTGAGAATTGAAAAGAGAAACTCTAAGGAGAACTGTTACCTTAAGCTGAATCTGAGTTTGCGGGGAAAATATAAGGGTACTTGGTTCACATATCTGCTTCTGCTTCCCAAGTGGCTCCATTAATGGACTGATTCTGCCAAAGGACTTTAACCAAGGAAACTTCTTTGTTCCTTAGCCTACGAATTTGATGATCAAGGATCTCAATTGAGGTTTCTTCACAAGAAAGGCTATCCTGTACATCTTTACTTTCTAAAGGAACAACTATAGCTGGGTCACCATACACTTCTTAAACAGGGAAACACGGAACACTGGATGTGCTAATTCCAAATCTGTAGGCAACTGAAGCTTATACGCTACCTTTCCAAAGCAGCTCAAGATCCTGTAAGGTCCAACGTATCGGGGACTGAGCTTACCCTTCTTACCAAACCTCTCCACTCCCTTCATGGGAGAGATTTTCAAATAGACTAACTCAACAACCTCAAACTTAAGATCTCTTCTCCTCACATCTACATAGGATATCTAGCGACTTAAGTCTGTCTTAAGCCTCTGCCTGATTAGTTAAACCTTCTCCATTGTTTCAAATACTGAATCTGGACCTATAAAAACAGTCTAACCTGCTTCAAACTAACCGATAGGAGATCTACATCTTTTCTTATAGAGAGCCTCAAATGGAGCTTTCTGAATACTGGAGTGATAACTTTTATCGTAGGCAAACTCAATCAAAGGCAAGTGATTATCCCAACTACCCTTAAAGTTGATAACACAAGCTCTCAATATGTCCTCTAGGGTCTGAATATTCCCTCTCTCTAAACATCTTTCTGAGTATGAAAAGTAGCACTGAGATGAACTTGGGTACCGAGACCCTTCAAAAAAGCCTTTCAAAAGTGAGATGTAAACTGAGTACCTCTATCTGAAATGATATACAATGGGACTCCATGTAACCTAACCAACTCTCTAATATAAATCTTGGTATAGTCCTTGGCTATATAAGAAGTATGAACTGGCAAGAAATGAGTTGATTTGGTCATTCTATCCATAATAACCCAAATTGTGTCATGCTGGCAACGTAAAGGGGCAACCCTATCACAATATCCATGTTTACCTCTTCTCACTTCCAAGTGGAAAGGATAAACCCTTACATTGTACCACTAGGCCTATGGTGCTCAACCTTAACCTGTTGATAGTTCGAGCACTTATTCAAGCACTTAGCTACAAACTCTGTAATATCCCTCTTCATAATACTTCACCAATAGATTTCCCGCAAATTACAATACATCTTAGTGACTCCTGGGTGAATAGAGTATCATGCACCATGCGTTTCTACAAGTATTCACTATCCCAACCCATCTACACACGTTACACACAGCCTAACCTGACAATGAAACACATTATCTCATTTTTGGAAGAAAACCTCTACTTTTTGATCTCTGACTACTTCCTTCAACTTAACCAAACTAGAATCCCTATCTTGCTTTCAAACAAGATTACGAACTATTCTCAACCCATACACTACCCTTATCTGAATCAACCAAACAAATACCTAACCTGGCTAACTGATGAACCTCCTAAACTAACTTTCTATCATTCTCTACATCAGAAACACTACCCATGGGCAATCTACTAAGGGCATTTGCTGCTATATTGGCCTTGCCCGAATGATACAACATACTCATGTCATAATCTTTCAACAATTCTAACCACCTTCTCTGATGAAGATTTAAATTTTTCTGTGAAAATACATACTGTAAACTTTTGTGATCCGTGAACTTATCAACATGAACCCCATAAAGATAATGCCTCCAAATCTTTCCGGCAAACACAACTGCTGCTAACTCAAGATGATGGGTAGGATAATTCTTTTCATAAGGTTTAAGATGTCTAGAGGAGTAAGCTATGACCTTACCTATCAACATCAAAACACAACACAAACCAACTCTGGAAGCATCACGATACACAACAAACCCATCTGAACCATCTGGGAAGGTTAAAACTGGGGATGAGGTGAGTCGAGTCTTCAACTCCTAAAAACTCTTCTCACAAAAATATGACCATGAAAACTTGACTTTCTTCTGAGTCAATATAGACATGGGGGTGCAATAAACAAAAACCCTTTAACAAATCATCGGTAATAGCCAGCCAAATCGAAGAATTTCTTATATCTGAACGAGAGATGGGTTTGTACCAGTTTCTCACTGCTTTGATCTTTGGAGGATCAACTCTAATGCCATCACCAGAAATAATATGACCAAGAAAAGCTACTGATCTTAGACAAAATTTGCGCTTACTAAGTTTAGCGAACAATGATGGGCTTTAAGAGTCTGTAGCATAATTTTAAGATGGTCTACATGATCATTTTCACTACGGGAATAAACAAGAATGTCATCAAGGAAGACTATGATGAACATGTCTATGTACTTCTTAAAGACTCTATTCATCAAGTCCATAAAAGCTGTTGGGCATTTGTAAGACCAAAGGACATAACTAGAAACTCAAAGTGACCATACTGAGTTATAAAAGCTATTTTCGAAATGTCACATTCTCTGACTCTTAGCTGATGATAGCCGGACCTAAGGTCTATCTTTGAGAAACAACTAGCACCCTAAAGTTGGTCGAACAAGTCATCAATTCTGGGGAATAGATACTTATTCTTGATTGTGACTTTGTTTAATTGATGGTAATCAATACATATTCTAAAAGAACTGTCTTTTTTACACACAAAGAGGACAAGAGCGCCCCATGGGGAAACACTGGGTCTGATGAATCCCTTGTCTAGGAGATCTTTCACATGTTCTTTCAACTCTCTAATCTCAGCTAGAGCCATTCTTTAGGGTGGAATAGAGATAGGCTGGGTATTTTGAAGAAGGTCTATTATGAAGTAAATTTCCCTTTTGGGAGGAACTCCGGAAAGATCTATAAGGAATATATCTAGAAATTCCCTTACTATTGAAATGGAATCGAGACTGGGAGTCTCAGAATTAGAGTCTTTGACTCGAACAAGAAGGTAAATACACCCTTTAGATATTATTTTTCTCGGTCTAAGGTATGAAACAAGCTCCCCCTAAGCGCTGAAGTACTACCCTTCTATTTGATAACTAGTTTATTTGGAAACTGAAACTGAACGACTCATTTTCTATAATCAACTAAAGAATATCATGAGTAGAGCCAATCCATGTAGAGAATGACATCAAAATTGATCATCTCTAACTCCACAAGATCTATTGAAGTGACTTTCTGGGATATTATGATAGGACAGTTTCTGTATACCTGCCTGGCTACAATAGAAACACCTAATGAAGTACACACTGAGAAGGGTTCTGCTAAAGTTTTGAGACTGACACCAAAATTAACAGCTATATAGAGGGTTACAAAAGAAATAAAAGCCCCGAGATCTAACAATAAATAAACATATAAGTGAAAGAACTGTAAAATACTTGCAACCATATTAGGAGAAGTTTATTGATCCTTTTGGGAATAAAGTGCATACAATCGGTTTGGGTGCTAACCACTGGTTGCATTGGAAGAAGCACCTTACTGAGTCGAGCGATTAAATAGAACTGGGGGACGCCTGGATTGGCACTACTGAGCACGTTTTAGGAATCCATGATTCTGTGGCCTGGCTTTCAACACCCAA
Source organism: Capsicum pubescens (assembly GCA_030864215.1). Lineage (NCBI taxonomy): Eukaryota > Viridiplantae > Streptophyta > Magnoliopsida > Solanales > Solanaceae > Capsicum > Capsicum pubescens. The sequence goes on from CM061547.1 coordinate 219,724,048, forward strand.
AGCACATATCACTGTCTATTCTACACACACCCTGATGATTTCTACCATATTTATGGCAAAGAGGACTAGTGTAACCACTGTTTACATTAACCTAGGACTTAGAGCTTGGTACCCTATCCCAATTATCATTTTTGAACTTTGGCACAGGAGCACTTTCCAAAGATAGAGCTAGAGATAAATAGTTCTAATGGAATTAAGGAAGGTTAGCACCCTCTGACATAGGCTGAGCCAAGTTGAAACTACCTTTTCTAGCCCTCCTATTGTTTCTTTTTTTCTCCTTAACCTTCTTCTTTTTTATCTACTGAGCATGGACCATAAGCCTAGACAAGTCCATCTTCTTAATCAACATTGTGGTCCTACACTCCTTGACCACACTATCAGATTCACTTGACACAAACTTACTTATTCTAGACTTGTTATCAACAACCACATGAGGATCATACCTTTCCAACTGAGTAAATTTAAGTGAATACTCCTTCATACTCATACTAACCTCATTCAAATTAATAAACTCCAACACCTTAGCTTCCCTCTACTCCAACAGGAAGAATCTATCTAAACAGGTTAAGGTGAACTTCTCCCACTCTACAGGCCCTGTATCTGTGCCTTTATCCCCCCTCTACTACTTATACTAGGTTTTAGCTACATCCTGTAACTGTAAGCATCCAAATATGCACTTTCACTAGATGTGACACCCATAATATCAGTCACCTTCTAAACTATGTCAAGAAACTCTTGCGGATCCTCATTAGACTTGGATCCCAAAAACAAAGGAGGATTCATTGGGGTGAAGTCCCAAATCCTGGTTGCAGTAGTATCAGCCACTGGATTGGCTGGGATAGCAATCTTCTGATTAATTTGAGCTACCACTGAGTAGGATAAAGTAGTGAAGGAACCTATGAACTCGACATGAGAAACATACTCATTCAGGGGATCTTTCTGAACGGGCGGAGGTGCGGGCTAATTTCCATTTCTTCTTTTATTGTTCTTTTTGGGAGACATATTCTGTAAACGAAAGGAAGAATGAATTAGAAAATGAATTTAAATTGAGCTCATACTCGTTTGCATTACACAAATACTGAATGAAGGGAAACTTTTCCTAAACATCTTATAGCATTCTATTAAAAAGGATAGTGCGCTTCACACCTATGCTCAAGACTCTACTCAACATAGCTTTCAAACTCCCTAGGACACTGTAAAACCTTAGGGTCTGATACCAAGTTTTTTCCCACCCCGAGGATACCCCTAGTCGTGACAATGGTTCTTACGATCCCTAAGGACCACAAGCTTACCTTTTGTTGTTTGGAAGACTTTAAGTGACTGAAAGAGTTGATGGGATAGGCCCTAACTAACTCCAACTATCTAACTGAAAAGAAAAAAAAGCTTAACTACTTAAATAATTAAAATAAATAACCATATCCTTGATAGATGAGAACTCACCCAGACTGCTATTGTTGATAGGTGAATCTTTCTAAGCGTGTTCAGGAAACTGATCATCAGAACCTATGATATGTGACATCATAGCACAAAGAAAATGTATGTGATCGGTACATTGAATGTATTGGTATGCGAGATGAGGTTAAGCTGAAATGCATAGGCTTAAGTTCATGAGATAATGATTGAATGAATAACATGAGATGACTGAGTTTAAATGCATGAGAGCTGTAAAATCTGAGAATTTATGACCAAGCATATAACCTGATTCTGAATTAGTCTGTAAACTGAAATACTTATAACTAAATAACTAATAATTGTATGCTATGGTTAAACAAGCCTGAAACTAAATTATATACTGAATATTGTACTGAGACTGTGGGAGCTATCATCTAACTGATATGGCCCAATATGACCTAATTGGGGACCAACCTGTGATCCCAGTTGGAAGGGTGTCAGTACTGTGCCACGAGTACTAACAATGGCTGTGGGAATCCACTAAACTGATGTCCCAAAGGACTAACAATTCACCCTCATCTGGCGGGTTCTCTAATGAGATATGTGTCAACCCTCAATAGGCAGGAGGACATATCAACCTATGTTGGCTACATAGTTCTAGAATACATGGATTGTTACTAAGGATCACACCCTCTACTGGTAGGTGAACCCCCGTATCTGGGTTCACTCGGTGCTAAATTCTACTCCAAACTGAAAGAAACTGATTATCGGGCTGAACTAAGTTTAACTCAGCTAACACTGATCATGGTAATGGACTGAATAAAAATGCTCATAGTTTATCTGAAACTATTATGGAACTACTGACATTTTGTAAACAACTAAGTAACTAGTTCTCATAACCTCCAGGACTCGATAACAATAACAAGTTGAACATGCTAGAGCTTTGAAAACATAACAAGTAGTCATGGTTCAAAACCCAATCATTTAAGCATTTCATCAAACACTTGAAATTCATAGAATTAAGCACGGGAATGATTCAAAACATGTAATAATAGCATAATTGCAATACTAAAATCATGGGTTAAGTCTTAACATGCGAATAATCACCATTTATTCATGTCAAGGGCTATTTCCCACGAAAATACATGGTAAACATGATATATAATCTAATTTCACAAAACTTCATGGAGATTATTCATTGTAAACATGTAAATTCATGATTTCAAAGCATAAGATAGATTCTTGAACTCCATGGGTGAAAAAGGCCCATGGATGAACATCACACATACCTAAATTGATGAATTTATGATGGTTCCTGATGATTTTCTTGAGAATTGATCATGAATTCCTTGTTTCTTTTGAAAGCGGCTAGGGTTTGTTCTTGAGTGAGAATGTTTTATTTTGAGAGAATTTGTGAATAGAATGACCAATTATGCCTTTTGGTACCCTTAATCACGTGTTATGGACCATTTGGGTGAAGTGAAAATACCCAAATGCTCTTGGAAAAATGGGATAAAAAGTTGGAAAATAAGGGGTGGGCGCTGGCACCGCAGGCACCCCTAGCAGTGCACTGGAGGGTGCGCCATGGGCTTATCCCGGTGTTGCTACTATTTTGGTGATTGAAACACACCCTTACACTCATCCAAAAATTTCAAAACTCACCTGAGATGTACTATTGATAACCCTGATCATGAAACAACTTAGAATTTTACATTCCGAGGCTGGGAAGGTTGGAAATAAAATCATCAAAGTTTTAGGGGCTTTACAAATGACTAAGTCCTAACACTTAGTGAAATTTCTAAGTCTTTGACCCCTTTAACATGAGATAGTGAGATGAATTGTGCAAGGATCTTACGGGATCTTACAGGAATGTATCATCCAAGAATATCTAGGAAAACTTAAGACCGAGGTCATAAAAGAAGGACCAATACTGTGTCCATGGACTATTGTCTGAACACCTATAAACCATAATCCATCTTAACTCAAAAAGACAAAATAGGAAACCACGGAGTAGGTTCAATCAGCCTATAGATTAAATCTTAACTTAGGAAAATCTTAAACAAAGGTGTACTCAAACTCTGCAACTCCAAGCTAAAATCTCAACACCAAAGCTGAATCGTTCGGTCTCAATGCCAAACCCAAAGATTGGTTAGTATTCATATTCCAAATCTATCAAAACTTCCAAATCCATTCAAGGGAATCAAATCTGAAATTAGAGCCAATAAATCTATACTAGGGTCAAATACTCACATTGACTATACTGTATGAATCGGACACATCCGTACTAAATCATGTCAAGCCAAAATTAAAACATATCTACAGAATAAAATCTCAATAGAAGACAAATCTTTGACTAAAATCACAAGGAATCAAATTCCTATCGGCTGGAGGACATGAACCACCAAAACATACTCAAGAACTCCCCAAGTCTGCAAACTATGCAAAGAATAGTAAAACTTTAGCAACTCGGAAAAATGCAACCTTAACTAAAAAACTGACTAGACCAATACTCCATCTTGGCAAAAAATACCAATAGGCATATATCATCAATAAGAAGCACTGCACCAAGCCTCATTAGGCTGAAAAAAATTCTAAAATAAAGATTTCCTGAATCCACACAAGTATGACAATAATAACTTGACCAATCCATGAATAACATCATCGAGGAAAAATGCACCAACTTTGACACCAATGCCAACGTCAAGACCACTACCAGAAAATGAACCAAGCAACTCAAGATAAAGAATTTCCAATTTGTCAACTTAAGAACCAGTCACAGGAACTATCACCTATCTCAAACTCTCTAAACCTACTAAGATAAGAACCACCTCATGGAAAGAATAGAGTATCCAACTCTACACCAATAACAAGGGCAACACACCACTAGGAGACAAATTCAACAAATCTAAGAGACAAATCCAAGGCCTCCTAAAATTAATATCAAACCAACATCAGGTAATGAAATAGCCACAAGTGAATAATGGACGCCAAAATTGTAAATCTTAAAAATGGGCTACATAAAGAGGGATAGCCAATACAAAACCTTTGCAACCCATGAGGCAAGTCTAAGTATCCTAAACTCAAGAACCACAACATGGCTAAATTTCCAACTATTAAACCATAATAGGACCATAGAAGGTCAACTTTCCTTTATTACCATAATCAATTCCACAGTCTGTCTAGCACAGCCAACGAAAGTGAAAAACAACCAACCATACCTTGCTTTAGAAGAGAAATTATTTAATCAAGCTACAATTGCCCAATCCAATGAATAATAACCATATAAAAGGGGAAAGTTTTGAATAGATGCCAATAGTCTAGCCATCTAACAAGCGAAGATCAATTACATCAACTAATAACATTAAAAACAATAATATAATTATCAATTTAATGAATAGGCAGAACCAAAATGAAAACCAATAGCAAGTACCACTCAAGGGACATAATAAGGCTATATACCAAGTTAAATAGGAGTCAAACCCAAATGTTACACCCATTGGTAAATTCAATAACAAGCCACACAACAACCATCATGAGATTATTAAGGCATATAATCATTGATTGATACAAAACCTTAATACATACAAACGGAAAAGGTAAATACAAGAAATAAAAGCACACCTATCATGGTGAAACCCGGAATCATATGCCTAATGAGTCTATGGAAGAATAAATCTGAATGGGTCCAAACTCAGACCGACCGACTGTATTATCAACTAAGGCAACAAATACACTATCTCTAATTGACAGTGCCACAACATCATGAGGTTGATCTGAATGAGTTGAAGGACTAGTAATCCTATATTAGGGACACTCTCTAGACCAGTGACTGATCTCTCAATAATCGTAGTAAGCTCCTAAATCCCTAAACTAGCAAGAAATATAAACTAAGTCTAAATGGTTGGGTAACTAATGTTGAGAGCACTCTCAACTATAATGATCATCCTTCTCATAATCATATCCTACCTCAAGAACTCTAAGTTGGCGGGAAGTACATGTAAACTCTATCTGAACATTGAACTCATAATTGGGGCACTCTCTAGACCAATGTCCTATCTTACCACAACCAAACGAAGCTCCAAAAATACTGTGAGATGCTGCCCATATTGATATAGAATGGCTACCATGGCCTGAAGACCCATACTAAATACTTTGCAAGCTCCGACGAGAGCTCTACTTACTATGAGCACTATGAATAACCTGTGAACCACCTATAGTACAATATGCTACCTGGGAAGGGCTGATGGGCTATAAGTAAAGCTGACCTCTATAGGAAGGATCCTCACTCTCGAATGAATTACTAATAGAACTATATCGATGGACACCTCCATAAGTATTAACACGTGCCTCTCTATGGACCTTGCATGATCAATAACCTGAGAAAAGGAAGACCCAACTGCTATAAAGTTCACTGATGCCAAATAAAGTGGCAATGCTAATCTTTTAATAAATCCATGCACCATATACTGCTCTGAAGGATATAACATTGGAATATGCCTGGCCTACTCAGGAAGCCCAATCTCATACTCTAAAATTGATAACTAAATCCTAATAAACACCATTAAATCCAACTCTGGCTTGGGAACTAATCGATGATTTGGATGTCATCCCTAACTATGAGGGGTCTGCAAAAGACTCAGGATCCCCAATGCAAAACCTCGAAGGGCTGAAGTAATCACAAACTCTACTGGAACCTGAGCTATCCCTAAATCCTTTGGACAACGTTGAAGATCTTTGATATCAATCTCTAACTTTCTAGTACAATATTGTGATAAAACTTTACAAACATGTGTTGAAGTCCCATCCACATATATCAATAATCTCACATTATTCTTCCCAAAGAGAATAGAGTCAAAGAATGTTCTTGAGGCTTATAGCAACATGGACACAAGACAAGAAGTCAAGAAATGAATTCCCTAAGAATGTCTTATAGCCTCCTGAAGATAGGTTACGATCATCACCATACCGAGCCACATGATTCTACTATACACTTAACTCTAGTACTAACACATCGATAAACCTAGTGATACTATTTTATCAGTTCATGATGGCATTTATAATAACCCACCAGTAGGCAAGCCAACCCGTAGTCTAGAACTACTAGTAACCGACTACGAAGAAAGATAAATGAAAGAATACAAAATAAATGTAATAAAAGACCAAATACATAACATTATCCTAAAACCTGGTGGTATCAGTACAGGAGCTTCTATTATAATAAGAGTATAAAATAAAGTACCTAGGGAATTACACTAATAGAACTCATATTCAAATACAAGATATGGATTAGTCTACTATATAAGAGGGTGGAAAGTAATACTATGAACGTCGAGATCTCACCCTATGTCTTCGAATTATGGTTTCTCCATATGATGCATACAACATTGGTGATAACCCATACTATGATCTACAGGCTACATAAGTGTAGTATGAGTACCAAACACATGGTACTCAGTAGGAAACTACCGACTGAGCTACAAACATAATGCATATAAATAAAACATATAAACAGAAATTGAACTACACCCAAATGTCTAGCAACTACATAGTAAAGCTAGTGAGATAATAAGGAATAACGATTCTGCTCATATAAAAGAAACTAGCATAATAAGGCTAAGAATGATGAACTATCTTATTCCAGCCATACTCAGGAATCTTAACACCATACCATATATGATTTGCCAATATACGAATCAAGGGAAAAAAGAATATATAACAGTATACAATGCCAAGGAATGAATATACAATCTGAATAATGAAGGAACAGATATACTATAACACCATAGCTATATGTAAAATATATATATATATATGTGTGTGTGTGTGTGTATAAATAAGGTTAATTCAAGGTATAACTTAAATCATCAGCCTAGTATCTTAAAACATCATAATCATCGAAGGATCTAGTGCTAGCACACTCAGGTTTTCTAATCTATAAGTCCAATCATGAGATAATCATGCATAATAATATAATAGAAAAATGAAAGGGAGCAGAATCATACATCAAATCTCAATACTAGATCATTAACAAAGATGTCACAACTAGCCATAACAATAATAATAATAATAGCAATGACAACGCGAATAATCGACTAGTTCAAATAGCTAAAACCTAGCCAAACCTTCCACGAACAACCACCACTGTGCTTAGAAGGTTCAATTAACATACAACACACCATAAGTCATACTCATCACCCATATCTATGCAAGCCCCCATAAGGTTGATAGACATAGGCGCATACTATTGATAAGCAATATGCATGCAAAAATGACTGTCAAATATAATCCATAATACCAACCATCATATCATCATCAATATTATAATCAATATTTGGACTTAAACTGATAGATGCATATATAGCATGAAAAATATAATCAATCATCGGGATTTACCCAGAAATCATATCATCAATACCATTATCAATCATCCTACAACCTTAACGGGTATATAAGAATATCATCATAATCATTCTTCAGCCTTTTCTGACATAAATGTATATCATTAATATCATCGTCCAACCTTGCCGAGCATATAAGCATAACATCATAATCATCCTTCGGCCTTGACGGGAATATAAGTATATCATTATAAATATAAGAATCAATATCCTCCACATCATTAACAAACATAAATACTATAATCTATCATCAGGTTTACCTCAAATTCATATCAATAATACCATTATCCTCCTCTGTCTCATACCAGAGAGATATGTATATAGATCGATAATAGGTGCATAGACTTAAGTCAGGTCTAAAAAGAGTGTAAATGAGTTAATCTATTTCCTGTGATAAATTTTGGGACTAAATAATTATAAATATGTAGGAAGGGATCAAAAACTCTCATAATAGGAGTAAATAGTAGGATCAAAATCATAGACCAAAATATGTCTCGGTCAAATCTCTAAAACATCATTTCCACTCTCTTTGCATATATGTTATTCAATAAGACGATGTAGTTATTATTATCAAGAAATTTATTTTTAAGGTGGAGAGTGGGATTTAACCCCTATTTAGGAAAAACAATAATAAAATCATAATCTAAGTTGGAATTGTTTCATTTGTCAATTTAATGATCATGAATGTACTGAATCTATGCATGACATCACTAGTATCCAAACAATGGTACCATAAGTATCAATATATCTATAAACTACAGCCACATCCTTTACAACGATAAACACATCCTAAAATCCAACAAATTTAATAACACGGTCTTGGGCCCAATAATTTAACTGGAATAATTACAACATCAAAATCACAGTCGTAGCCCATATACATATTTGGAACCCATATCAATAATCATATCCATAATCCATATTATATCTATAATCCATATCATATCTATGAGGCATATCGTATCTATAAGCCATAAATCATCTCTATGAGTCATCTCACAGTTATGAGGCATAATATATCAATAAGGCATCTCACATCTAGGTGGCAAGGTGTCTCATACCTAGGATACATAATATAAAAATAAGGCATCTCACATCTAGGAGGCATAATATATCAATAAGACATCTCACACCTAGGAGACATAATCAAGAAGGCATCTCATCTAGGAGGCATAATATATTAATATGGCATCTCACACCTAGGAGGCATAATATATCAATAAGTTATCTCACACCTAGGAGGCATAATATATCGGTTAGACTTTATATATCATTTATCATATTTATGACTATATGATTAAGTAAGTCGATTAGACATAACACCAATAAAATCAGAAAGTTCTATCATGGCTACAAACCATTAATCATAATCTGGTAAGACCATCACCAATCACCAAGTCACGAAGTAACCTTATACCAAAGGCTCAATATTCTCAACTATGCCTAATATTCAAAAAATAAGTCCACAAGGGATAATACCAGTATTAGCCTCAGGTGTGATAGAGGAACCCACTTCTAATCCTTGAATCCCATATTTAGGTAATTTATAACTCTGATTGGGATAAGGCATCTATACTAACCTCTAGGTCATAAATAATCCATAATCAATCCTAATATAGGAATTCTACCTAATCCATAAGCAATTACATTAACTCTGCCTAAATTAAAGTTTCAAGATCACTAAATATCCCAAATAAGGATAATCATAAATCACGCTTCAACACTTAAGACACGTCCCAAACCTAGCATCACATCATAAACATTCTATTAATTAGCTTAATCTATGTAAAATATAATAGGATCCTATAAATATAACAAGTATTTCACCTTACGAGTTTAATCTCTCATCTAATCCCCAAACTTCAATAGTCAAGAATAAGTCACGATATTCTACTCATAATAAATCTTAGCATTCTCATTCATATGAAATATATAAAATATGTCATTTTATGAAAGAGTAGACAGAAGCTGATGGTCTATATAAATATAGCACTTACGATGCTTAAACTATGAGAATATGAATGGACTTAAGGCTATTTTATTTGATTTGATGTGTTTTTTGAGTGTTTTATAGGAAATTAGATTTTGGATGCCAAATTGAAGAAAAATATGAAAATTGAAGCTATTGAATACTTACCAAGTTATTTTTGGGCATATATGGCCCTTACCGGGCGTATGTGACCAAATCATGTACCACAACATAAAGTCCAGAGGCTTAGATGCAGAAATTTGGATACCCTGTCACATACTAGGCCACTTAAAGTCCATTTTCTGCACATATGGTCCATATATTGTTAAGATATGTGACAGAGATCCTAAGAGTTGACAATGCTTCAGTAATTTGGCCATAATATTTCACCCTGATATCATATTAAGGCAAAATTAGGATAGTTGGAAAGATGATTCAATTATCTATCTGATGGTGGGGACATTACACTTACTTAGTCTACTTACAATCAAAAAGTAGAACTTGTGATCCATAAGTGGCTAAAGTAAGTAACAGAAGCCAAGATCCAAAAAATAAAAAGCTTCAGAAAAAAGTTCTGGCACTTACTAGGTCTACTTATGGATTGCAAGTGTTACTTACTGACCGTAAGTGGCCAGGTAAGTGGTCGCCGACAGAGATTTTCTTGAATCATTCCGAAATTAGTTTCTAGCGTTTCCATGTATCCCAATTACACTCCTATGAATTTTTTAAATCCTATTATGTATGGGAAATTAGGTTTTCCTATTTTAGTTAGGATTTGATTTTTAGGGTTTCTTGTAATCTATAAATATGATTTAGGCTTTGTTTAGTTTATTTATTCACACATTCATTATTCAGACATTGACAAACACATATTGATTGATTGAGAAGGAGGCCCCATATTAAAATTATGAGGCCCCATATTAAGACTTTGGGATTTCTTATTTTATTATTTTGACATTGATTTTGTAATTTTTTTAGTGGATTCCATGAATGATCTCATAACTATGAGTGGCTAATTCCCTTAGATAGGGTTGTGGAAACCCGAGCGGATTAACAAAGTAGAGGAAGTGCCAAGTCATTTTAGATAAAATTCTTGAATTTATTGGGTGGTCTTCATTATCATTAATTTATTAGCAATGTCCAATGTTAATATACCACCTAGATTATTTCTACTTACTCCAAAAGAGGAGTAGTGACTAGGAAAAGAGAATCATAATAGTAATTTAAAGTTTAACTATCGATCCATGCTGCTAGGTATTATCTAAGTAAGATGGTCAGCTATCATCTAATAACTAGAGACTCCAAAGGTAATACTTAACTAGGATCAAGATAGGGGTTAATAAGGTGAAATCCTGAGACTCAAAAAGTAAAAGGTAAAATCTGTCAGCTCATCCAAAAGACCATTGATGCTACATAACTTATCAGTCCTACATGCAGGATATTGTAATAGTTTAACAGAGAACAATAAGTCGACTGAGTTGAAAATCCAGGGGGAACACAAGCCTAGTATTTGTCTTAGATTGTTTACAACCAAAAACAACCAAGCCTTGTTACTTTTAGCTTGTTAATACAAATTCCCCCTTTTTACTTATCCGCACTGCCTATGTATTTCAACAAGTTTGAGAAAGATTTTTGGCCTATTCCCTTTGTGATCGACCCCAACCTAGTTGGGTTACTATATTTTGACAGTGACCATTTTATATTTCTATGGAGGGTTAGTTTGGATGTTATCAAATTTTAGAATTATTGTCGAGAAATACTGTCTTAGAATTCTTGATTGAAGTTGTTGGAGTGATTGGGTTTTATTTTAGTTTTTTTTGTTTATTTGTTTCCTACACTTCTTGAGATGACAACCTGGCAAAAGAAAGTGTGGAGTGATTATGACTCCTTATTTGTGGATCTTTTTCCTTTTTATATGGTTCATTATTGCAAAAGTGTGGAAAATATTGTGTGAGCAAAAGGATAGACTATTAGAAATAGTGACACACCTTGTGCACAATAATTATGAGCTTATTCAAAAGGTTGATAGGTTTGGCTTGGATATTTACCACTTACAAGTAGATTTGGATGAAAAATTTGCTGTGCATAATGCCCAGCAACCTAGTTATGGGTCGTGTGATACTGAAAAATTTCTAAAAATCCAACTTGAGTAGTTAAAATTATAGAATTCTAAAATTGCTCATGCTCTTATGGATAGTGTCACTCTTAAGGAGAGCATATTAGACTTGTGTGGAGATGTAAATAAGATTGCAAATCCTGAGTTAGGGCAAGATGGATCTCATTCTAAGCCTTTTTCCACATGTGTTTTGATAGTTAGATCTTAGTTGAGCATTCGATCCTGAAGAAGAGTGTACGAAGGAGGAAACATATATTTATATTCTTGAATTTGCATTACTGGAATCAAAGCACTACATTCCTCACATAAGTTCCAAGAAGTAAAACATTCCACATCTATTTCTTGGGTCTTATATTCTTATACCTTCACCCCATGAGCATTATGGGAAATCAGAAAAAATAATTAGAAGTACAATTCATAAGTTCAAAGTGGAAAGAGAAATGGGCTAACTTGATGAAGTCAGAGTAATCAAGGTAACAATGTGCTTTTTAGGAAGTTTGAGTACCCAAACATGCCCCATCATGACGGGATGTGAAATCAGGCGCTGCTTGGGAGGAAACCCAAGGTATTTTGTTGTTTGTATTTGTGTTACATGATTGACATCAGATCTCAGCACCTATGGTGCCACAAGTATTTTTATAACTCTCTTATTTTGAGGAGGTTTTATGTATTGGGGACAATGCATGATCTTATGTTGGGGTGGGGTTGCTTGTGTGTCTGACCTCTTCTTGGTGTTTTTGTTGTCGTGCCTCTTTTCCCTGGAGTCCTGTTGATAGTAGATCCGACATGTTTAGGCATATTATGTTTTGTTTCAGGATATTTTATGGTTAACTAGGAGAAAGATAAGTATCTAGGGCAGTTGACATTTTTTTGTTGATTTTTGAGATAAAAATAACACTTCTCCCATTGTCTATTTTTGAATTGTTTGTATGTATATATATGTGACTATTGTAGATCTTGTTATGGCATTAGAATTAGGGACCTAATAATCGCTTGCTAAAAATTGCATGAACCGGATATGTAGTAGCTTTTAATATTGACTATGTGCCATGTGTGTGTGAGAGCTACTTAGTTCCCTTTGTGTGTTGAATTCAAAACCTTCTCGGTTATTCTTGCCCAGGTTGTTGGATAGTTTGTTAGGAAAGGATCATAGGCCGTTTTTTATGCTAGGCCACTCTTATCCCAAATGACCGTCCCAGTGTGAAGTTGTATACCTTGATCCCTATTTTGAGATTTATAGCCTATTTTCTTTTACTTTACCTTCCACCTTTCCATTTGTGTTACAATGAACCTATTTTGGCCCTGTTCATCCTTGGACATTGCGCACCTCAACTCAGACAAATCGCCTAAGTTGAGGGTGGCTATCATAAGGGTTCGTAGTCTAAAGTGGGTGTGAAGAAGGAAGAAGTATAAGAAAAAGATAGCAGGGCTGGGTGTGGTGGACAAATAAAATAAAAAGAAAATAAAAGAAATAGTTGAAAAAGAAAGAATAAAAAAACTACACCAAACCTGAATATGCTTAAAAATTAAAAGGGGAGAAATAAGGACGAAAATAAAGTGAAAAATGGTTAATAAGTGAGACCCCAAAATAATTGTAGTACCAAAGAGGCTTAGTCACTTTAAATGTCCATATGTATCATACCAGCCCCAAGCCTACATTATAAGCTGAGAAAAGTCCTATAGTGATCCTAACTTGATTATCTGAAAGCTAAGGTAAAGAAAATAAGGGCACACCTATGGTATTTGAAATGCATTGATTTGAACTTCTTTTTGAGTGTGAGTGTATCTTGACCGTCCCTACATTGAGATGCATTATTTCATATGAGTGAGGGGGACTTCTTTTGATATGACAACACATGGGTTGTATTGCTAGATGCTTACTTATTTGGGTAGTGTAACTTGTATATATGTGTGGTTTTTTGTTGCTAATGTAATTTCATAGTGTGATTCATTTATGTCACATTGTTGTGATTCATTAATATACAGAGTTAGGTTTAAAGTGTGGAACTTTTAGAGGGTAAGGATGTTAAGCTAAATTGATGATTGACTACCATAGGTATCTTACGTTTCTCTTGGTTAAGAATCGTTGTATTGTTTTGTTATGTTTTGTTGCCTGAGTACATGCAAATTTCTAAGTTTAGGGTGTAAGTTTTGGTGACATCCAAGCTACACCTCTTTTTTGAAGATGATACGATCGCTGTCAAATATAGTAACCCAACAAAGGTTGGGGTCGAATCCCAAGGGAATAGGTAGAATCGTGACTCTCAGTTGTTGTAATCAACGGGCAAAACTAAAAAAGTAAATGGGGGGTTTTTAAGTATCAATGTCGAAATAGTAGTGAATATCAACTTGGATTGTAATCTGTCATAAGCGAACACTAGGATTATGTTCCTCCTAGCTTGTCAACAAGGTAGTCTTATCATGCTTTGTTGAACCAACCTGATACCTTGCATGCAGAAGAAATAAGTTATGTACCTTCTACAGTCTTTTGGATGAGTAGAAGTATTTCACCCTTTACCTTTTGAGTCTCAGGATGTCGCCTTACTAACCCTTACATTGATCCCAGTTAACTATTACCTTTTGAGTCTCTAGTTATCAGATGAAACCTAACCATCTTACTAAGATAAAACCTAGAAATATGGATCGACGGTTAAACTCCAAATTACTATTGTCTTTATCTTTTCCTAGTCACTACTCCTCTTTTGGAGTAAGTAGAAAAAATTTAGGTGGGATCCTAATGTGTTCACCCATTAAGAAAACTATTATGATGAAGATAAAGCAATATATTGGTTCAGAACAACGATAACACTTCCCCTACATCGTTAATCTGCCAGGGTTTCTACAACCCTAGCAATAGGTTTTTAGCTGCTCATGCTTGTGAGGAAACCAAAAACATTCATTATTTAAAGTATAGATAAAATCACAACAATAAGAAGTAGAAAAACCCACAACCATAACTGAAATCACCAACCAAAGTCAATACAAGAAAATCCCAATATCAAAATCGACTCTTGGAATAAAAATATGTTTATGAGTATCCAAAGTGTGTAACTTCTACTAAAAACACATAAAGGGTATTTATTGTACATGATGAAATCCTAAAATCAAAGCCCGAACAAAATAGGAGAAAACAGGGCCAGTGGCTATTTATGGTCTCCACTCGCGCCCTGACCCTGGGTGCAGGTAGCACTTGCGGCCTGCAGGGTGGGCACAAGTGGCGACCACAAGTGCCATGACCAAAAAACCTGTAGGTCAACTCTCTGGATTTTGGACTTCTGGCACTTGCTTTCCCCACATGCAGTCCATAAGTGCTACTTTCGGTCCACATGTTGACTTAGCAAGTGTCGAGAGTCATCTTTTCAGCTCTTCTTCGATTCTAGAATATGCTTTGATCACGAACAAGTAGAAAAGTTTCTCAAACATCCGTAATTGCTTCAATAAGTAGCCAAAAACATTTGTTTTTCTCTTTTTCATGAACATAGCATCCAAAACATGATTTCCTGCAAAACATGCCCAAAACACTTCATATCTAACAAAACAACCTTAGAAACTTTCATATTTTCCTCATTTTATGCATCGAAAGTTCTATATTTCTATAGCACATCAACACCTTTGCCTAGAACGTTTGCATTTCCTTCAGCAACAAAACACAACAAACCAAAAACGACGCTTAACCAGAAGAATCTATGCTATTCAAGGCAACCAGTCAGCACTTTAAGCTCAAAACACAACACCCCCTCCAATCTCACTTTTCAAAACCAATTGTGTATGAACATGAAGTACAACAATATGATAGAATGGGATCAAGGAATGACATTACATTACCAATAGGCAACCACTCATATGTACAAGTTACACTACCCAAAACAAACTAATAGCTAGTAATATGACTCAAGTGCCCTCACCACAAAGATGTCCCACTCACTCATATGAAACAATGTATGTTAATGCAAGGACAGTCAAGAGACACTTACACTCAAAAGAGAAGTTCTATTCAATGTGCATGAAATAAAATAGGCTTAACCTTATTTTCTCTACCTTAGTATTTAGACAGTCAATTAGAATCACTATAGGACTTTTCTCGATTTGTAATGTAGGCTTTGGGGTTGATATAGTACATTTGGACATATCAAGTGACTAAGTCTCCTTGATACTACACTAACCTTGGGGTCTCACTTACTAGCCATTTTTCTTTTTATTCTACCCTTATATCTCCCTTTCTATTCTTTTTACACATTCAGGTTAGGTATGGTCTTTTATTCATTCTTTTTCACTTTTTTTCACAATTTTTCTTTTCTTTTTCTTTTTCTTTCTTTCTCTCTTTCTTTTTCTTTTCTTTTTCCACCATACCTAGTCCTACTAACTTTTTCTTTTGTTTTACCCTTCTACCTACCCACTTTACACTATGCACCCTTATGATAGCCATACTCAACTTAGGCATTTTTCCTGAGTTGAAGCGCACAATATCCAAGGAGGACCAGGGATAAAATAGGATTATTTAGCACAAATAGAAAGATGAATAGGTGAAACAAGAAAAATAGGCTACAAGGCTCAAAACAAGGATCAAGGGATACTATGCACACATGGAAGGTCATTTAGGCTAAAAGTGGACTAAAATTAATAACATCCTATTATCCTTTCCTAACTGACTATATTTCAACCTAGGCAAGACTAACCGGGCATGTTCTGAATTTAACACATAAAGGAAACTAAGTAGTATCTCTCACACACAACAAGCTACTGTAAGGTGACCCGAAATAGGACCTTGTCGTAATGGAAAATCTCAAGCCCAACCGGGATTGGAAACCACCCCTGTTACCCAACCCGACCACCAAACGCATATCTTGAGTTGGCTGAAGTCCAAGCATATAACAAGATAGCATATCCACTCATGTGGTGACTCTGGGATAAGTCTATATCCGAGACCAACCCAACCAAGTCCAACCACCCAATAATCAATCAAACCAACCCAAAACCATTAAACCAAAACCAAAATAATGAACCAACGTATGTATATAGTAGTTTACAATACGCGCTCCGCGCGTGTACCTCTCTTCAATGAATTCAATTTTATAAAATTACTTTGACGCTATAAAAGAAAATATATCTCAACAATTATTTTAGCCATTATAGTAGATTTTTATCTTCTAAATCTATATTTATTTAAATAATATAGATTGCACCTAAAAAAAATATTAAAAATAATGACAATATTTGTTTACTGACAATTGAAACAATTGTATATAATTAAATTTTAAAAGAGAATTCACATAGAATTGAAATGACTAACCAATTTATTATGATGAATTTTAACATCCAAGAAATATGATCAAAATTTTAAATAAGTCAATATAAACAAAAATCACAAGAAACTTCTCAATCAACAATTATTTATTGAGAATACATGATCATTTATTATTTTAAACTTCAAAAACATACTAAAATTACAAAGAAAACTTCTTAATTAGCAAATGTCAATTAAAATACATGATAATTTATTTTTATAAACATAAAAAATAGATCAAAATCTTAGAAAATTTACCTCAAATTACAAGCTAATTTATCTCTTCAATCAATGACTATTCTCAATATTAAAATTAAAAACCTCTTAATTAATAATTATCCACCAGGAATATATGATACTTTATTATTGTAAACTTCAAGAACGTATTAAAATCTAAGAAAGTTATGTCAAACCATAAAAAAATTTATCTCCTTAATCATAGAAAAATCGAGATTGTAAACATTAAGAACACACTAAAACTTTAGAAAACTTACCTCAAATCACAAGCATATTTTTCTCTACAGTCATAAGAATTCTCAAATTTCACAGAAAAAAAACTTCTCTATTAGCAATTGTTATCAAGAATACATGATAATTTGTTTATTACAATCATAAGATATGTCAAATTTCACACACACACAAAAAAAACTTCTCAATTGGCAATTGTTACCACGAATACATGATAATTTTCTTATTGTAAACTTCAAGAATATACTAGTACTAAAATACTTTTAAAAATCTTATCTCAAATAACAAGCATTATCTTTTTAATCATTGATACTATTAAGATCTAAATTTATAAGAAAATTATAGAAAATAATCTAAATAAAGAAAGACAATTATCATTAATTAATTAGTTAAAGAAATTCTAATTTAATGTGATTTAAACCTAAACAGTCTAATAATTAATAGCTATTTACGATTTATAAAAGGCATGACTTTTTGATTTATAAGGAAACTTATTGGTATATTTATAAATCACAACATTCAAGCCTACCACTTATATATACCCGCAGTATGATCTTTCCATCAAAAGATCTAGCATCCTATATCATTTCCACAAGGATTTTCCACCACCTATTCCTTTCCTAACAATTTCTCATGACAACAACCTTACCTCACTTTCCAAAATCTTAATTGTTAGTAGTCACCCTAGACTGTCCCCCACTTAAGGACTTTTATATTCCCTATTTCACAACATCATCGTACTCCTCAAACTACTACCATACTAAGATAAGAAGAGTCATTTAAGAAACAAAATTACCAGAGTTATCCATGCCACCCAAGGCAAGACAAACACCCGCAAAACAAGACATAGCACCATAGGCACTACGTACTTCATAACAACTACCTAGACCATAAATGAAGAAACATCCTGACCAAACCATACCATAAAGGGAGTCCTTAGAATGGACACCGAAAGAAACACAACCACACATACTAAGAGTAATGCAACATAAAGTCAAAAGTCATATTTAGGGAACAAGGAGAATGTAAAATGCAAACCTTAGGCATCCATACTATAAGAATGTGTATAACACAGTAGAGTACCAAGATAGAAGGGAATCACTAGAATATACAACCCGACCATCCCTGGAATTCAACCACTAAAAGAGAATTCTAGATTTACCACCAACCCTAATCCTATTTCACCTACAAGTACAATACTCCACTATAATGGGTGTCACCGAAAATGTACATCAGGGTGCTTTGTTGTCCTATTCCCAAAACCCTATCCACCCAAAGTCCATCTAAATCCTGGAATAGAACTGCAAAAAACATTAGACCAAATTGACTCCAAGGTTTCCAATTAAAACAAAACCATTCAAAATCAGACTATGGCCACCAAGGCCTTTCCAAAAATCATTTGAATTCAATCAAAACCAATTCATGTTCCTTTAATCATTTATGCAATGCAAAGATTTAAGAATATTCAAACCATATGACAAAATTTATATTCCTTGGCAATCTCACAAAAAGTTTTGAGGGCATAAAATTTCCAAGACCAAAACTAAGTAGTTGGGGAATCCATAGTACCCCAAAATCCATTTACCATTCCCATGCATCCCACAATGTTCATAAACATTAATAAAACATAAATAATGCATCATAATCCATGAAAAAACAATTAAATGTGTAATCATGTCAAAACCCTCAATTATGCCAAAATCCACATTCAAAACCATGAATTTAATAATCAATTTCATGCCAATAATAAAATACAAGTATAGGGACAAAGACACATGCAAGTTCCATGATCTATCCTATCTAATGACTTGATCCAAAATTCATATCCATCCATTCAACCTGAACCTCCAGCCTAAAGGTTGTAACCTTTCCTACTATTGTACTTCCCAAATCATCAACCTCATCCAACCTATAAATTTACCTCAATAACTCCCGTATTTCTATTTCCGAGCTTATCATACTCTCTTTATCCAAATCATGCATCTTGATTCAAGCCTAGGATCTACCAACTAGCATTTAATACTATCAAAATACCCATATACAATGGAATATATACATAAGGTCCACCCCAAAAGGAGGACACTCCCAATTCGTTAGTCACCCACCGACAACCTAATGTCTGGGGAACCGTCTGCCCTTATACATGCAAGAGTGAAAATACTCCAAAGAGAAACATTAAGACTGAAAAAACCCTTATCTAAAAGATCCCTTCATTTCTCCTTAAGATCCTTTAACTCCACCGAAATGATTCTATAAAAAGAGAATAAAAATTTGGACAAATGTCCGAAATAAGACCAACCCCAAACCAACCTCCCAATTAGAAAGACACGATGAGGGTCGTCAAGAAAACCTCAGGAAATTTATCCACCACTAAAACAGAATGCAAAGAGGGTCCTTCCGAGTTATAATGTTTAACCCAAACCAAATGCTAGTAGAGACATCCATTTGGAGACCAATCTCTGAGGTTTAAGATATAATATGACCTTTCCCTTAATAGCCAAGGAATGAAACAACCCTCCCATTACATAATCAACTCACCACGGAGCCTAAAGACAACCTTTATATGGATATGACAACTTAATAATGAATAGAACGAGTACAACTAATCCATTTCTGAATGTCATCGAAATCCACCACATTTGAGTCAAATAATTTTCTCAAGACTCTTTTATTACCAGTAGTTACTACACACACCCATAGACTCTTTTGGCAATGGCAGAGTCACCTATCGGGGTAGAAACTAAAGAAGAAAAGAGTCTGAAATGACCTTGGAAACAAAATACATAACCACAAATGGGGCAACAAAAGAGAGGAAACCACGAACCAAGTGAACCACACACCACAAAGAAAGGATTTTTCAACACACCAATGTTGGCATTAGAAGGTGACTCAGACTCTCGAGAAATAGTAAGAACATAGAGCGATTTTGACCAGTGTCAGAACCAAGAGTAGCAACTAATACTCTACATGCTCAAGCGGTATCCTTTATGGAACATCCCCATTATATGCGACCCAACTAACCACAACCAAAATACTGATTCCTTTCTCCCTCACAATAACCACGATGTGACCCACCACAAAATTTATAAAGAAAATGGGATGATAAGGCATAGGCCCAATTAGCTCGAGATTGGACACCTTGTTCCCTAGAAGAATTTACTAATCTGAAAACACCTGCCTCTCAATTAGATCAGGGTAGGGAACACAAGACAATGAATAGTAGTTAGGACTCACCTAACTTTTTCTTTTTGTAACATTTTCCACCATACCGTTGGCCTCTATTTTCTCTTAGAAGACCGAGACCCCTTACCTTGCCCATTTACCAGCATTACCTTATTTTTCTCGTACCAATGGCATAGGAATGACGTGACAGAGTTTCCACTTTTTGGGTCAATTGATTATTAGGATAACATAACTCAACATTGGTAACCTCTCCTTGAGGTAACCGAGTATGAGTATCACCTTTCTAGATAGGGTCAGTGGAGACCAATGGTACTCCATGGGGAAAACTAGAAGCAACAACCCATGGTCGGGTCTGTTCCCTATGAGTTGGACTAGATCAATCCATGTTGTCCTCAAGTGGGAAATACGAGTTTCCATAAAGATTAGATCATTGAGAAGACATTATCCAAAAAGTGAACCAAGGAAGATTCAAAGAAAAGTTCAAGACCTTAGACTCCATAGCCCAAAAGTAGAATAACCAAGAAAGTGGAACATTCCTAAATACCTCGTAGCCTCCTGATTATAAGTATGGTGCACGACATACCCATAAGCAAGACTCTACTTGATACGACTTTGTGGACACCACATGACAAAAACACCTAAAGCTCTGATACCAACTTGACATGACCCAAACTAGGGCCTTCCCATAATGGGCAATCCTAAGCCCAATCAGGACCGAGAACCACCCTCGTTACCCAACCCAATGACCCAACACATACCTTGAGTTGGATGAAATCCAAGCATATAACAAGATAGACTATCCACTTATGTGGTGACTCTCGGATAAGTCTGTATCCGAGACCAACCTAACCAAGTCCAACCACCCAATAACCAATCAAACCAAACCAAAACCACTAAACCAAAACCAAGATAATGAACCAACATATGTTTATATATATATATATATATATAAATAAAACATAACCACTCTATACCATACTTAAGTCCACAGTTGTCCATACAAATCCTCTAAACCAATCAAAGAGTACTTAGTTGGGACATGCCCCTGACCATAGGCAAAAACCAAAGTTTATAAAAGACAAGAAATTTGTAAAGTAAACCATGACATGAAATAGATGCCTTCCAAACTGTGGAAGCTCACCACTTTAATCCAACATCGATTTTCCTCGAATCCGATCACTAAGAATGAGAAGTAGAATGGTAGGTCCCTACATAGCGTAGGTATACAGCCATCTGAAGATGGGTTAGTGGATGTACACTAGCATGCACTCAAGACAAGGATAGAATAATGCCATTTTTAAAACCAAGTAAAACTATTGATATGCACACAAACCATATATATACATATATATATATCCGCGCCAAAAAAAAGAACTGAGTTTAGCATGTATTTAAAACCTCTACCTGGGCTATGTAGCTTTGCCGTCATAAACTATCCATGGGCTATATGGGTTTATCTCCCCCTGATGCGTGAAGATACATGACCAGGAAAGAAAACCTAGGATGACTAGTACATCCCTCTAATAGATAATGTGACATCATGCACGCGGTCACTTGGACCAAACCTCACATCAGCAATTATGAGTTTCCAATTTTGGTCTCTCTAGGACCTCTACCTTCCATGACTTTACTACA
Source organism: Capsicum pubescens (assembly GCA_030864215.1). Classification (NCBI taxonomy): domain Eukaryota; kingdom Viridiplantae; phylum Streptophyta; class Magnoliopsida; order Solanales; family Solanaceae; genus Capsicum; species Capsicum pubescens. The sequence goes on from CM061547.1 coordinate 219,746,493, forward strand.
TACGTCACCATTATTACCTAATTAAAACCATTACCAAGAAACCAACCAATTCATTTACCACTTTTTAACCAAGGCCATTAGTAGTGGTATCGTCATACCAATAATACTTATAAGTTTTGTCTATATCCAACTATATATAGATTTAAGGGATTCCATGTACCCTTCTATTAACCATATTAAACCACTTTAGGGATTCCCATGTACCCCACAAGCATAACTAATATTAAAGACACCAAGGCTTTACCATTTAATCCTTCCATACAATGTACACTATTTATACCATTTAAAACCATTTCAAACCATATATGACCATGCCATACATTAAAAGCATTTATATATGTTAAACCATGGAAAACCATCCAAATCCATATAGAGTTCCATTACCAAATCAAACCATGCATAAGTTCCAATGAAAGTTCAATAATAGAGTGAAAATATTCTTTTAGGCATTTTATCAAACATGTTGAGGGCATACCTTTACCAAGACAAAAACCAATGCATAAACCTCCATAATTATGGTTACTCAAAACCCATGTGTTAAACCATAACCAACGAGTACCAACATATGCAAACCATTACCAAAAATATGTAAAAACACAGTTTAAACCAATACCAAACCATATGCATCAAGACCCTCAACATATATTTTGAAAACCACCATTCATGACTTATAAATCAATGTTTAAAACACAATACACATGTTTTTAGTTGAAACTAACAATGAGTAAAGAAGTACATGACTTATTAAAGAAGATTTTGAAGTGAAACATGACTCTTGAACCCACTGTAGATCACATGAAGAAACCCTAGCCTTCAATCTTCAATAGTGAGTTTGAGAGAGTATTTAAAGTGTTTCCATCCTTTAATAAGTGTTATGAAAGTCCATAAAGTCTTATATAATGTGAGTACATAAGGTATTTGAAGTAGAAAATATTCGGACTACCCTTGACTTAGAATTAAAACAAACCACATCCAGGGGTACAACTAACATATACCATCCGTATCCTAGGGTACAGATAGTACCCCAACTCGTACCTAACACCTTCCAAGACTCTACCTACTAGTTTCTATATGACTCACATACCCTTAACTCGTACCTAAGGGTATGAGTTGTACGCCAAATCATACTCACAAACCGTACCTTGGGGAGATTCCATAAGACAACTCAAACAAGCACCATATGACTTACCTTGCACTACTCGTATATTCCTAAATGACTTGTACCAAGATGATTCATATCTTGGGCTGTAGCCACACCAAACACAGTGCCTAAAGTATGAGTAATCCACCAAGACTCCCTCTACCTCATATCCAAGGTTACGATTGGTAACCTTGAGTCGTACCAACCCTAGTAAGTCTAAAACCAAAGGAAAATTTGCAAGGGTCCAAGACTTGGGGTGTTTATTACTACCTATCTGGTTCATCCAATTGTAGAAAGTGATTATCATTTTCATAATCCTAATTCCATAATAAGATTCACAATTTTCACACATATATACATTCACATAGTTCTGAAACATAAAATTTTGAGCGGTATCAAAAATCAATAAAAACTTGACTACTTCCCTAAATACTTAAAAATCTCTTAATTACAAAAAAAATATCACAATATGAAACAAAACACAATACGACACAAATTAACCTAGATATATTGGTTCTACAACCATACTTCGGCCGATAGGAAAAGAATCACAGTAATAAAAACCCACAATAGCTATGGTATATCCCAACCTGAACTAAAAACTACATATTATCCTCAAATCCCTAAGATAATAAAAAACAAATGTAAGTAAGAACATACCTGGGACACACTAGGTGCCCGTGTCATGAGCATCCCCAGATGGGGGCAAATCAACTAGGGAGGTAGTGGTGGTTGTGGTGCACTACTAGACGATGCACCCGTTGCTAGCTCTATACGCCTGTTTCTATCAGTGACTGCTTTATTCATTAAATCATGTCTAGCATTTTTATTGGCCTGGTCATATGGCATAGTAGAATCCTTCAAGTCTCTAATTATACCTCTCTTGGCTCCAACTGTTGGGACATTATCATCCTTTGCAAAAAAGTCAAATTATCTCAGTGCGTGTGAAGGGAATATTTAGACCACTAGGGATATAACTGAGAGAGTGGCTGCTACAAGGCTTTTTGTGAGAGAGCGCACCTCTGTGCGTAATACATCAAAATCCTTTCTCGTCTAAGCTAGATCCAACAGATTTATCTCTCTGAATCGAGTTTTAACCCATCTCTCAAACTCATCAAGTTATGTCTGGAAGTTAGTAAATAGCACAGACAATGCATCTCTTTATTTATTATCCTATCTAGCCTCTGCCTTCTCGAATCTGGTCCTAAACCCTAATCTCATTTGCCCATAGAGGGTAGTTATCTCGATCTTAATAACCCTTAACTGAGCATCTGTGGCCCTCTGACTTTCCACTAAGCTTTGCAAAAACTCTCTAGATATAGTGATTATACCAGTAGGAGGAGTTGTAGTGGATGAGCGAGTAGGCTCTGAAGATATAATAATCAGCTCTGAGGTTAAAGCCAGGACTGGTAAAGAAGTTGCTTGTGTCCCCTCGCCCTATATTCTTGAATTTGGAGGCTTTCTCTACACCTCTGTAACGCCTTAATTTTTTAGAACCAGAACACTACACGGTGCTTATGACCCCACAAGACCACAAGCTAACCCATGACTGATATATGTACCTGTACACTGCATAATATAACATGATAATACAGAAACATGAATTGAAAGGCCATAAGGTTCAATACTGAACAAACATCTGATAACACAATGTCTGAAAATGGTATAACAATACCAAAACAAATTTAAAATAACTGCCTAAAATGCTGTAGTCTGAAAGCCTCTAAACTGTCTGAATAAGGAGTTGATGGGACATGTCCCCATCTAACTCCAACTACTAAAATAAACTAAAAACTGAAGTAGTAATATGATCATCATGTCCTCGAAGGATGAGGACTCACTGCAAACTCTGATCGGTGAACTGGGATGCTACTGGCTCTCTGGAACTCGTACTTCTAAACCTATGGTATAAGACACCATAGAGCAAATGCGTCAGTACTTTAAATATACTGGTATGCAAGTGAGGTAGGATGAATGCAATAGGTTCATATGCATGAACAATACTAACTGATTGACTAACATACATATGAGAATACATTCATGCATACGTAACTGTAACTGACATCGTGATAGGACTGAATGCTAAGTTCTGACTATTGAGTTTACTAATAACATAGAATTATTGATATCTGAGGGACTGATACTGTGTTACTGATACATGAATAACTATTTCTGACAGTTTTGATTATGAAGAAATGGTCTGGTTGACTGTGTCTAACAGTCCTGAAGCTGAATACTAATAACATAAGTTCTGACAAATGATATAACAGATAACATGAGTGACTGTATTGGACAGTTCTAAATCTGATGGAACTAGCTGAGTTCCGTACTATATCTGAGTAACTGAATTTGAGATCAGTCTTATCTGGTGGGTTATCTCTAAATATTCTAATAATGATTAAGATTAACTAAGTTTGAGATCTGGCCTAACTAACGGGTGATCATTGGAACTGATATTAAGAAAACTCAACTGAATCTGACACTGAGATCAAACCTATCTGAAGGGTGAGCTCTGTAGGTACTGATACTGAATAACTTTATGTGAGACCAAGACTATATAGCGGGTATTCTATGAATATATAGAACTATCTGAGTTCCTTACTGAGATTGATGATTGTATCTGACAGTCCCAATTTCTGAGTTCAACTCTGAAGACTGATACTAAAACTGTAACTGTTGAAGTTCTCACTTAACTGACATACCATGAATCTAATCTGGTGGGGTCCAACCTATAACCCCAGCTGGAAAGGTGTTAATACCGTGCCATGGGTAAAGACCTCTTGTATAGTCAAGCATCTATAATGGGTGACCCTGAACAGAAAGTCAAGCCTAAGGCAGTATGATAGTCAAGCCTTAATATAATAGGTGACTCCTGGTCCTGCACTGGCTACGCAGTGTTGGAGTACAGGGATTGTTTCTAATGACTCTGCCTCTCTAACGATTAATCCATCATCCTTGCACTCGCTCGATGCAAGTTACTACTCCCAACTGAAGGACACTGAACTGAATTGATTGGCTGAACTGAACTGAGATGATTAACTGAACTGAACTGATACTAGTGGTATTATCTGTAGAGCTAAAATTAATTTACTGAGTTCCGTTGACTAATGGAATGTACTGAGTTCTGAGGACTGACTGAGCATACTGAAGTTACTGAGATTGACTGAGAATACTGAGGTTACTGAGATTACTGAGCTACTAAAATTACTGAGATTTCCTGAGTCACATGACTGACTGAGTTCTATGGATCATAGCATGACTGAGGAGATCATGAAAACATGACATAGCTCTAGGAACACAGCTAAATGTTCGAGTACAAGTACCCCCTAGACTCAATGAGAAGAAACTGACATAGCATGGCTTACTTGAACACATGAACAATAACACAATTCATAATTCATATATTGAAGCACTTCATCAAACATGTGATATGTATAAGCTTGTACATACATGGGGATTTCATGATATCATACTAGTTGGGCATTGTTCCTTCATCTAGGCATTGAATCATACACATAATAGGCATAGAATGTGTAAACAAAATTATACAACAATCAAACATCATGATTCATCTCTAATTTCATCATCCAAGGGTTTTAATCCTAGGTTTACTTGAATCTACATCATTACTAATCGATTACATATGCAATTTATCACCAAAAATGGATTAGAATGCAATTAGTCATTATCAAAATGAACAAGAGCAATTCAATCATGAAATTCAAGAAGAAATTCCATAACTTGAATTTAGAAAAGAGATTCTTGGACTTCATGGAAGAAAGAAGTCCATGAATGAACACTAGGTATACCTTATCTTGTGATTATATGAAGATTGACAGAGAGATTCTTGAAAATTGATGGTGAATTCCCTAGGAATTGAACCTTCTATAAAAACCCCAGGGCTTGTTCTTGAGAGGTTTTGAGAGTAATTGAGTATAAGCTGCTGAATTATGGCCAAATCTCGTGTTATAAGGCTTATATAGGGTGGGAAATTGAACCTTTTAACCCTAGGACACATATTTAATTTCTGAGAAAATTTCTCAATTTTCATCCTTGTCGCGACGCGTCGCTATCGCGCCAAGTCACTGGAAAGTGACAAATGGGAAATTGCACGGTAGTGCGATACGGAGATATCGCGTTGCCACCTTATCTACAACCTAGAAGTTTGGAGCGATGCGCCACTATTGTGGAGCAACACTGGAAATTAGCTATTTCCATTTGAGCTATCTCCGCGATGCGCTGAAGGCTCAGGTGATACACTGTCTCACTAAAAAGGCTCTAACTCTTCACTCGGGTGTCGGATTTGGGCGAATTTAGTATCGATGGAAAGATTATTTGATTACCCACATGATAAAAAGTGAAAATCTTCAAAATCTCACATTTACAAAAGTAGATTCATCTTTTAAAGAAATCTTCTAATATTCTTACGGAAAGTTTTCAAGCTAGGAAAAGTACGGGGTATTACAATATCTCCCCCTTGAGAATGTTCGTCCTCAAATGAGACTGAGTGTGAGGGGAAGAACATAAGAAGGCATACATACTGAACATGAATAACTGAAACATGATCTCATGACTGACATGATTGAAGAGCTGAATATAAAATACTGAACATGTATATCTGATGCATTACTGATAAGCTGAATTCATGCATATCTAATGCATGACTGATAATTGACTCGTTAATACATGACTGAATATTCTGATGAATTGAGTTTCTCATAGTGAGAATGCATGTCTAATGTATAATTACATGCCTGAACTGATATATGAATGCATGGCTTAATATGCAAGGGTACTTAGTACCAAGTTTGTAATGAGGATCTGAGCATGAACTGAATACCAAGTTTGTAATGAACACTGAATATGAAACTGAGTAACACTAAGGAGAACTTTTATCTTAACCGAAAATGCTAATGAATCCGAGAATATCTTACTAAACATGGATGAGAAAAAATATGAGAACCTAACTAAGTAAGTTTTAAAAACTTATCACGTGATTGAAAAACACTGATGAGCCTATGATTATGCTAGAAATATGCATGAACTGGAGCCTGAGAATATGAATGAGGCTGAAACACGATACATAAACTGAATTTCGTGAACTGAACTAAGCCTCTGAATACTTGGCCCATAGCTGAGGTTGGGACTTTGAGGGTCAACTTATGATTACCCTCTATTCTAAACTGGATTCCTTATGCGAAGAGAAAATTAATTTAAGACATGAGAGTGTTGATAAATAATGGGGTATCTCCCTCTTGGGACACTACGTCCCTCTAAAAACGCTCACCTTACTAAGATACTTGGGTGATGCACAGGGCATCCACGGACTGATTCATGACTAAAAGTTTAACTTTGAGCCTATGCTTACTGGTATGACATGAATACTGAAAGAAGAGAAACTTTTCCTAAAACATCTCATAGTCTCCTACACATAAGTGTGGTGTACAACACACGCATGAACAAGACTCTACTAGATGCGGCTTTTCAGACTTCCTAGGGCACTATTGAACCTTAGGCTCTGATACCAAGTTTGTATCAGCTCAATTTTTCTGAACTGGAACATAACAAGGTGCTCATGACCCCGAAGGACCACAAGCTAACCCATGACTGATATCTGTACTTTTACAGTGCATAATATAACATGATAATGCGGAAACATGAACTAAAATGCCATAAGGTTCAATACTGAACAAACAACTGATCACACAATGTTTGAAAATGGTATAACAATACCAAAATAAATCTAAAATAACTGCCTGACATGCTGTAGTTTGAAAGACTCTAAACTGTCTGAATAAGGAGATGATGGGACATGTCCCCAACTAACTCCAACTAGTGAAATAAATTAAAAACTGAAATAGTAATGTGATCATTATGTCCTCGAAGGATGAGGACTCACTACTAACTTTGATCGCTGAACTAGGATGCTAGTGGCTCTCTGGAGCTTATACTTCTAAACCTATGATATAAGACACCATAGCGCAAATGTGTCAGTACTTTGAATGTACTGGTATGTAAATGAGGTAGGCTGAATACAATAGATTCATATGCATGAACAATACTAACTGACTGACTAGCATAAACGTGAGAATACATGCATGCATACGTTACTGTAACTGACAACGTAATAGGACTTAATGATAAGTTTTGACTACTGAGTTTACTAATAACATAGAATTACTGATATCTGAGGGACAGATACTATGTTACTGATACATGAATAACTATTTTTGACAGTTCTTATTATGAAGAACTGGTCTTGTTGACTATGTCTAACAGTTCTGAAGCTGAATACTGATAACATGAGTTCTGATAAATGATATAACTGCTAACATGAGTGACTATATCGGACAATCCTAAATCTGATGGAACTAGCTGAGTTTCGTACTATATCTGAGTAACTGAATATGAGATCAGTCCGATTTGGTGGGTGATCTCTAAATCTTCTAATAACGATTAAGATTGACTAATCTTGAGATCTGGCCTAACTAACGGGTGATCATTGGAACTGATATTGAGAAAACTCAACTGAATCTAAGACGGAGATCAAGCCTATCTAACGGGTGACTTCTGTAGGTACTGATATTGAATAACTTTATGTGAGACCAAACCTATCTAGAAGGTGGTCTATGAATCTATGGAACTATCTGAGTTCCTTACTGAGATTAATGACTGTATATGATAGTCTCGATTTCTGAGTTCAACTCTGAAGACAGATACTTAAACTTTAACATGGGAGTTCACACTTAACCGACATGCCCCGAATCTAATCTTGTAGGGTCAAACATATAACCCCATCTGGAAGGGTATCAATACCGTGCCACAGGTAAAGACCTCTGCTATAGTCAAGCCTCTCTAATGGGTAACCCTGAACAGGAAGTCAAGCCTAAGGCAGTATTATATTCAAGCCTTAATATAATGGGTGACTCCTGGTCCTGTGCTGGCTACGTAGTTTTAGAGTACAGGGATTGCTACTAATGACTCTGCCTTACAACGGGTAAGCCATCATCCCTTTACTCGCTCGGTGCTAGTTACTACTCACAACTGAAGGACACTGAACTAAACTGATTGGCTGAACTGAACTGAGCTGATTAACTGAACTGAACTGATACTTGTGGTATTGTCTAGCGGAGCTAAACTGAATTTACTGATTTATGTTGAATGATGGAATGTACTAAGTTCTGACGACTGACTGAGAATACTGAAGTTACTGAGATTCACTGGGAATACTGAGGTTACTGAGATTACTGAGAAACTAAAATTATTGAGATTTCCTGAGTCACATGACTGACTGAGTTCTATAAATCATAACTTGACTGAGGAGATTGTGAAAACATAACATGGATCTAGGCACACAGCTAAACGTTCGGGTACAAGTACCCCCAGGACTAGATGAAAAGAAACTGACATAGCATGGCTTACTTGAACACATGACCAACAGCACAATTTATAATTCATATATTGAAGCACTTCATCAAACATGTGATATGCATAATTTTGTACATACATGGGGATTTCATGATATCATACTAGTTGGGCATTGTTCCTTCATCTAGGCATTTAATCATACACATAATAGGCATAGAATGTGTAAACAACATTATACAATGATTAAACATCATGACTCATCTCTAATTTCATCATCCAAGGGTTTTAATCCTAGGTTTACTTGAATCTACATCATTACTAATCGATTACATATGCAATTTATCACCAAACATGGATTAAAATGCAATTAGTCATTATCAACATGAACAAGAGTAATTCAATCATGAAATTCATAAAGAAAATCCATAACTTGAATTTAGAAAAAAGATTCTTGGACTTCATGGATGAAAGGAGTCCATGAATTAACACTACGTATACCTTAGTTTGTGATTCACGAATATTGATAGAGAGATTGATGAAATTTGGCGGTGAATTCCCTTGGAATTGAACCTTCTATGAAAACCCTAGGGATTGTTCTTGAGAGTTTTTTAGCATAATTGAGTATAATCTGCTGAATTATGGACAAATATCATATTATAAGGCTTATATAGTGTGGGAAATTGACCCTTTTAACACTACGACACGTATTTAATTTATGAAAAAAATTCCCAATTTTCATCCTTGGCATGACGCTCCGCTATCGCGCCAAGTCACTGGAAAGTGACAAATGAGAAATTGAACGGTGGTGCAACGCGGAGCTATCACGTTGCCACCTTTTCTGTGACCTAGAAGTTTGGCGTGAAATTCCACTATAACGGAGCAACACTGTAAATTGACTATTTCCATTTGAGCTATCTCTGCGATGTGCTGAAGGCTTAGGTGATACACTGTCTCACTAAAAAGACTCTAACTCTTCACCCGGGCGTTGGATTTGGGCGAATTTAGTATCGATGGAAAGCTTATTTGATTCCCCACATGATAAAAAGTGAAAATATTGAAAATACCTCATGTATAAAAGTAGATTCATATTTCAAAGAAAGTTTCTAACATTCTTAGGGAAACTTTTCAAGATAGGAAAAGTATGGGGTATTACACCCTCGATCTCCATTTATACTCTAAAATCCACATCACCTCCATGTGTATCACCAGGCTCTGTGGAAACTATAGGGCCCTCAGTTTAGGCCCTAGGTACTGTAGTTGGCTCTGTAGATCTACTGGGAATGTATGGGTATGACATAACCTTCATACTATTTGTCTATGAAGTATCCATAGTGTGTACCCTCTCATCTATGCCTGGTATCTTAGGTACACTTGTATCATCACATAGTCTTATAATCATACAAGGAAATGGAAAATTAGTCAACTCCCTAAATGTTTTGTCATGGATCTCATGCCGAAAGATAGATGCAAAATCAATAGAGCATCTAACCATCATAATAGCAACTAAAGTTGCTCCCTCCCAAGTTAACAAATTATCTAAATCACTAGAGAATAGTCCATATCTAATCAGTATCCACCAAAACCTAGCCTCAAATATCAATAGGCCCTTCTAGATCACACCAGGACCCTTAATCCATAAGGTCGCATCACCAAAAGGTGAAATATAACTGGCTATCTACCTAGCCAAATCAATCCTCTTTCATCTATGCTTGGCTTCCAATATATATATATATATTCCATGTGAGTCTCAGTCGATATTTGCACTCAGCTGTAGATACGAAAGTATAGTAATCTAGGCCAAAAATGACTCGGTGGATAGTCTCTGCTGAAATATCAACTCAAACCCCTAGCACAAGTGTATGATCAAGCAGTAGTTGCTCCATGTGTCTCATCGGTCCTGGAAATCTATGGATAGAAAGCTCTATTATAGCTTTATATAATGGAAAAACTCACATACCATGGGTGGGTTTAAGTATCAAATGGTCTGGCCATCCATTCTAACTGATAACTATCGAATGGGGCCCGTAACTATGGTACTCTACTAAGATCAGATAGATTGATCCAGTTCTCCTCATAAATAAGACTTTTAGTCCTGCCAGTATCTGAGAGATAACTATCTATATCATAAACTTCCCGTATATCCTCTATGCACTACCTCAGAGGTGCCACTGTGGCATGTATGGGTGCAGGACTCTTCCCTTGCTGTACTGATGCCTCAAGGTAAGCCTTCTTTGTACCCTACTCATACTGGGTTACATCTAACTATTGTACATGTGTGGCGGTATCCTTCTCAAACTGTGGTGTTGCTCATGACTCCTCCTTCTCATCATCCTCAGATGAATCCTGGGATCCTCCTCATACTGGGGGTCCTGAGCTATAACCTATGGAGTAAACTCAGAATCTGTCTCATCCTCATTATTATCATCAACCAGTGGAGGAGTGTGGGGGGTGACATCCGTGATGAATTCATCCTTGGTCGGGCTGTAACTACTTGAGTAGTCTGGTGCATCTGGCCTCTATTAACCAAAGAAAAAGAAGTCTGATGAGAAGCATACATTGATGCCAAACCGAAAATCCTTGAATCTCACCTAAATGGTTTGTCTTCACTCCACGATCACAAAATTCCATCACGCTATCAAAATCCTAATTTATGCATCATTATGAGTGAAACAAGACCTATATTGCTATATAATAGGTCGGGTCAAATTTTGGGTAAAGAATGGACCCACGATGCCCACTAATGGAATCATAAATTGAACTCATCACGAGGTCCCTCAAAGGACAAGAAAGTTGTGCTTAAATGTTGAGCAAAAAAGAAAGACAAATCAGGTCTCAAATCAACCCTCAAGGTTTTAGAATTAAAAGCCTTAATTTCTAAGAATTTATCAAGAAATCAAAGGAAACCTACCATTAATTCGATAGGAGTTATGGAATAATCGTTATCCAAGCCCCCTCCCCAAGTCATCTACAAACTTCAATCACACTTTATCTCCCATCTTAGGGTTTTAGCTCTCAAGAGAGTGGATAAAGAATGAGAAAAAAGGGATAAAATGGTCCATTTATACACCTTTCCAGGTGTTCAAGTATTCCTATCATCACCCTGTACCTCACGATCATGATACAAGGCATTTGACGTACGAGTCATGATCGCGGTATTTGCCTTTTCCAATTGCGTTACCGTAGGACTGAGCATGGAGTCACATTAATGACATTATTTTTTGTGATTGTGGCACTTGCTACCATTCTCAAGGAGTCGCAATCACTGCTAAAGACAACGTGAATGACACACCATAAGTATCAGATACAATTGAGACTCCGTCAAGCCCTCAAAATTCATCCAAAATTCCATATACACATATGAACTATGTAACCATATAAAATTTGATGTTTTCAACTCAATGGAACCATTGAAACTCTTATTCGAGATCATTTTGACTAAATGTGGGGTCCATACCTATAGTTTTATTTTACACATAATCTGCCCATTAGCCCAAAACGAGTCTGGAAGCCTCGGTACCTGAACCAAGAGTCCCCCTACATAAAAATTGATGTTCCAAAGTAAATAGAATCGTTAAAATTCTCATCTGAGGTCATCTACTAGGAGTTTTGGTCTGAGACCAAATCCTAAACAACAAAAGCTTTAAACTAGATAAATGAGCCTAAAATCCAAAGGAACTGTCTGATAACCGAACCGCTAATTCCAGAAAGTCATAAATACTCGTAAACACTGTAGGAAGGCTCAACATATTGAAAATGCATTCAAATCTAGGAAATGACCTGGAGGGTCATTACAAGAGGTGCCCATAGCAATTTTTGATAGACAATTTTAAAAGCTGAGGAGCAAAGAGATATCTTCAGTCATAGTATTATGGAGAAATCAAAAAGTGAAAGAAGTTACATGGGAATCAAAAAGTGATATTTGTTCTGGATATACCACAATATTCAAATCTTTAGATGACATAATGGAAGGTAATAATCCAATATTACTTGTTTTGTTCCATGTATTTTCTTAAATCATGCTTAGCTTTTCCCGAGTCATCATTTATGGATGAATGATCAAAAGGTGGTATATTAACACCCCGAGTGTTTTGACACATAAATAAAGCCAAGAACGAGCCCATATGACCCCTATATAAAGAGTAAACCAATATTGGATGGGTTCAGAAAGGTTGGAGTGATTTTATATCAAAAAATAGGTCGTACGACGTGAGACCCCATATGTGTAGCGTAATTCCATGTGGTCTACTTCAGGAGGCCACTGCCTCACCCATGCAGAGAGCCATGCATCTTGAGATGGAAAATTATACTAGGGGTTTAGCCAAGAGGTTACTGCACTACCCTAGGTGTTGTGACATGAGGATGCCACCCCCTATTCGTTGATAGGACATTTTTTTAATTATATTCAAGGGTGTTTTAGTCTTTTTAAACCCAAAAGACATTCCCAATGCAGGTATTATGTTAATATGTCCCTAAGAATGAATATTTTATTCAAAATCACTAGGTAATCATTGTTAAAACAATAGAGAAGGAAACCACCTAAGGTTCAAGGTTCCTTAGCTCTAAGTGTTAAATTTCATCAATTCTTTCATCTAAAAGGTATGCAAAATGATCCTAACACTCATGGATACAAATATGATATTTTAAACAAATTCCAGATCATATTTGTTTATATATTATGGGTTTTGAAATTGATTGAAGAGTATGAGTCACGAACCCCTTTTTGTGTTGAGATTTATATATTGAACAATTATTTCGGTAATTTACTTAATGATTAAAAGATTAAGTTTCAAATGTTTCTATTATCAAATTATGCATAGTTCAATTATATGAATTTGAAGGGTGTTTCTTGTATTTCAAATCCTCTTGATTTCCCATGAAAATTGTATGACATTATGAAATAGATGACCACCTTAAGAGTTAAGTCTTGAAAGATAAATGGTTTGCTTGAATAAGCATATCCATTTCAAAATGAGAACTCTTGTTTGATATTTGAATTGTTATTGTGGTCAATGACTTATGTTTTTAAAAGAATGGCTAAAAAGTAAAGATGATATGATTAATATGACTTTCAACTCTAGGTATAATGATACCTTAATAGAGGACGCCCTTAAAAAGAAAGAGATGAATTTTTAAAAATGTCAAATGATTTTAAGAGATTAAAAATGGTCTTAAAGAGAGTTATATGGTAAACCAAGAAGGCACGATTTTGTAAGACTCGTTTTCGGAAATCGTGTTTTGCCTACATAGATTTTATTTTTTCATAAAATATGGATAATTATTATATGCTTGATTTGTACTTTTGACATGTTAGAGAGCAAAGACTTCGACCCTTATAGAAAACTTAGGTTGGGGGCTTGGCCGATGAGTTAATGTCGGACCCATGTAGTCCATTGGGTAAATAGAATATCGGGATACCATTTATCTTAGAATTAAAAAAAGAGTTGAATGTATGTCTTTAAGGAGTTGTTTGAAGTTTTTATTAATGCCCATGTGTGTTGATTTGTATTTTGCTAAATTTCTTTCATAATGCTCCTGTCTGTTTTTGTATAAAATATATAATGTTTTACGTTGTTCTATATGCCAATACATTCCAAGTATTGACCGTCCTTAAGTAGCTAAATTGTCTCATAATGTAGGTTGAGAGACTCATTCTCATGGTCCAGCACAGTAGTAGAACCTTCTATAGTGTCTGAGTTGATGAGTCATCCATCTATTAGAAATTGTAGTACTTAGACATTAAGTTATTTTAGTTTTATAGTATGGCCAAGGTCTTTTCCTAGTCTAGATAGTTTATTCATGAGTAGAGGCTTCGTAGACCAGATTTAATAATTGGTTTCATTAAGACATTATTGATAGAGTTTGATTATAAATTTTCCTTGAACTTTATTTTATTTTCTGCATTTCATACGAATTATGCTTATGATAGAATTCTTAAGGGTGTCATAGGCCTTCGTGGTTGGAGATGCCTATTACGGATAGGGTCTCGGCTTGATTCGTGATTATATATGACCAAAGAATATCAACTAGTAAAATATGTTGGTGGAAAACAGATAGAGATGAAAACTTATAAGTCATCAATGACATGATTCTCAGCCTTCGTTGTCATCTAACCTATAAATAAAGGGTTAACCAAGCTTTCAACAAAGATTTCTTCCTCAAACCACCCCATAAGTTCAGGAAATTCTATTTGTGCTTTGAATTGTAAATCATGAAAATGGAGTGAAACAACAGTAACACTTCACCCTTTCATGACTGGCAAAAAAATAGGGAAAATGACAGGGACGAGAGTGCTATAAAGGTAAAATTCCTACGATCAAGAGAACAACGGATGGTGAACATATTCTTCCAAGATTCTTTATCTCCATAATCATTCATCATCCATATATCAGAATTATGTCTCTTATAATTACAAAGTACTACAAGATCACTACCCAAAATTTCCAAATTAAAATAAAATTTTCCTTTTCCATAATCGGGTTGCTCCACCTTATTCCATGTCTTATTAGCCAAATCAAATGAAATAGTGTTATGGATAAAGTTGGAGTCATTTTCTAACTTAAATAAGTTCAATAAAGCTTCTCGTTTACACACTTTGCAGAATAATCAATAAGTGAGTCTTCTTGAAAATCCTCGATTGTTCTCCGAGAATAATCTGTCTTTAGACTGTAAATTTTGACCTTCACATCATTAAGCACATTAAAGATTACAACTATTTTATATTTTTCATTTAACTCATCATATCTAAAAATATATCTAATTAAAGAGGTATAGCAACTAGACATTGACGCAATTCTTATAATATTTTAACACAACTAATTGATGGGTTCCAAATGCATAAATTAACTTCCTCCTTGGGAATTAGTTTGTCATTCTTTTCCATATCCGCAAAACAAATCAATGCATTTACTGTATCACACCATATGATATCAATATTTCATTGGGTTTAGAAGTAAAGAAGATAGAGAACATTCCCTGAGATGTGAATCCCACCTTATAATTACCCTATTGTTGTTGTATTCTTTGTTATTTGCTGATGAATGGAGATGCATTTTTACAAATTCAAGACTTGAGGCAAAAATGAGCCATGGGTTTTTGACGGATCTAAATCGTAACAACTATTTCACGAGAAGGTTTAAGAGTATCGCCACTATGATTTCTTGGGGAAGGGAAGGGACAACTAAGGTTAAATCTTGTGTTGAAGCTCTGGATTCCACAATGGTATCTCAATAGATTTTACAATAAAATGTAAGGTTTGTGATAAGAAGATGGAGGCATAGACCAAATGAATTAGTTTCATTAGGGTTTTATTGTAATGCCCTAAGACTACCCCCTGGATGTCACATGGTTCTTAGAACCACAAGTGATCCTAAGCTAACCCATGATACTTGTATAACTTGTGATCAACTGAATATGATACATAAATCAGAAAGAAATAAGGGGAATAGAAGACTTTGCTAAGTAGGTTTAGTACAAAACTGTGTAAAAAGATTACAACTCTGGTTATACAAAACAAAACAGAAATTAAATACATCAACTCTATTGACTATCAATGAAGCCTCTACTAATATTGACTATAAGTAGCCAGGACATGACCCCCAACTATCTCTAATCAATACGAATGAATAAAAGGATGATACTGAATCTATAGTTGGCTGGAAACCTCAAATCAAAAGAACTCTTCACCGACTAATTGGAAGCTACAAACTTTCTGATTATGATGTATGGGCTACAATTGGTACCAACATTATGAGAAAATGTAGCACATAGACATATATGTGGGTTAGTACTTCTGGAATATACTGAGTATGTGGTGGTGAAAGCATAAGTAAAATAATAATTGGATATTCATATGAACTGCCAAATGATGCATGCTAAGTGTAAATGACTCTCCTTGAGTTTGAATAAAACAAATACTACAAAATCATAAACATGAATAATGAAGCATAAGGATAAACATTGTAAGCCATAAGACTTAGTTCTAAAGGATTTACTATTTATTGTTTTTTGGGAGGTTCTTCTAACCAATATAAACCATGTGAGCTATCATGGAGTCCAACATCTTACCCATGTTAAGGAGAGTTGTTCTACCCTTGCCATCGAAATAGAACCTTATCTTAAGTGATCACTATACTTAACCCATATTGGAACTTAAACATATGGAGGCACATAGTTCTGGAGCATACGAACTCAGAATCATACCCAACTCAATGCTAAATACCACTCCCATATTACTTATATGCTCATACTTTATGAAATACACCTTAAAATAGAAGATGAACAAATGTGGATTCTATATCTTATCTTAAGATCAAAAGATCATCTTTTCTTTGTGTCATAAGGATGATAAATGATTGTGCATTTCAAGCCTTATCTGGAATCAAAAGATTCGACTTTTCTTGTAAACTTAGTGCTCAACCCCAAGCCATGAATCTTATACTGTAATACCCTACAAAATTGTCTCATAGTCTGAGCCTTAGAGTGTGTTCAATAAAGTGTTAAACCGTCCTTCAAAGATTGAGAAGTGTCTTTTCACGTGATAAGTATTTTGAACCATGTAGAATTTTCCTAATATCGACCTTTGGTCATGCAAATAATTGAATAAGATTTCCGTCGATACCAAATTTGCCCAAATCCGACACTCGGACAAAGAGTTGAGCTATTTTAGTGAGATAGTGTGCCACCTGGAACTTTAGCGCGTTGCGGAGCCAACCAAAATAGAAATCGTCAAAATACAGTGAGCCTACGTGATTATGGTGCGTTACACCAAGGATTAATTTCAGAATTATCAATTTCCAGTGCACCAACGTGATTCCACCAGGTCGCGGTGCCTTTTCAGTTCGTAACCAAGGTGGCAACGCGATTCCACCGCATCACACCATCAAGCAGTTTCCCAATTGTCCAATTTCCAGTGAGCTGGCGCAATTGTGGTGCGTTGTGCCAGCATGTAAAATCGGGATTCTTCAGTTTATTTCCAGAGGTAAAAGGGGTCATTTTTCTACCCCTATATATACTCCTTAACACGGGATTTGGCCTTATTTTAACCTAAAAATACTAGTTTCTCTCAAAGTTGTTCAAGAACAAGAGCTAGGGTTTTTACAAAATCAAAACCCTTTCTTCTTCTTCAAGATAAATCAAGAATCTCTCCAAGGTCTTTCAAGAAAGAGTTTCTCTAAGGTATGCAGATGTTGATTCTTGGGTCACTTTCATTCAAAAAGCTCAAGAACCCTTTTCTAAATTTCAAAGCTTTGGTGTTTATGAGTTTTCATGATTCATGTGAGTTGAAATTGATGTTCATGTTATTATTGAGTTGTGATTCATGTTTGTTTACAAGGTTTTAAAGCTTGACCCTAGTATGTGAAATTCTTGTAATGTTCAAAATGAACCCTCTTCAAGTTGTTTGTTAAGTGATGTGTTCATGTCAATTAAGTGTAGAAATTGTTGAATAAGCAAAGCATGCTCCCCATATGCTTGATAAAATGCTTATGTGAATTAATTAGAGCCATTATAGCATGTCCCCCTATGTTATTACATGTTTAGGATTCCTAAATGCTTGAAGTGATGCCTTAGTGATTGTGATGGTGAATGATTGTCCATGGTCTTAATTATTCAAGAATGGTTATGTTTTACTTTTATGTTATCAAGTCCTGGGGGTATTTATACCCGACAATTTAATTGTTGTGTAGAGCCCATATCAGTTTTCACGATAATTACAGTCGATCCATGATTCTCAGAACTCAGCGAGTTATAGAACTCTGTATTCTCAGACAGATACATAATTTAAGAAATCTCAGTAATCTCTGTAATCACCGTAATATCAGTATCTCTAGTAATCTAGCCTCAGTTTTGTACTCAGCTCAGATCTAGTAGTATTCAAGTTTTCAGTTCTGACCTCTATAGTAATTGAGTACTCTATTCAAATCTCAGTGTTTTTCAGTCAGATAACAAGATTCAGTAGTATTCCGCCAGATACGGAACCAAGTGAATTCAGCTTAACTCAGTCAGATCATTTGAGAAACATGATCAGTATCAAATTCATCTTAGTTTTTGTTTATTTAAGCATTATTTCAGAGTCTTTCAGATGGGAGTAGGATCTAGCACCAAGCGAGGGCAGGTATGAAGGCTCCCCGTCAGAGAGACAGAGTCGTTAGGAGCAATCCCTGAACTCTAGAACTGCATAGCCAGCGCAGGATGCAGGATTCACCCGTCAGGAAAGGATAGTCACCCATCAGATAGGCTTTACTATTATATTTCCTTAGGCTTGACTTCCTGCGAGGGTCACCCGATAGATAGGCTTGACCAGAGAGGTCTTTACCCGTGGCATGATATTGACACCCTTCCAGCTGGGGTTATAGGTTGCACCCCACCAGTTGAGATTCAGGGCATGTCGGTTAAGTGACTACTTCCCATAGTTACAGTTTCAGTATCAATCTTCAGAAATAAGGACTGCCAAATACAGTCATCTATCTCAGTGACAAACTCAAATAGTTCCATTGGTTTATGGACCACCCATCAGATAGGCTTGGTCCCATATAAAGTTATTCTATATCAGATCTAAAGATCACCCATCAGATAGGCTTGATCTTAGTCATATATTCAGTTGAGTAATCTCATTATCAGATCCCGAGATCACCCATCAGATAGGCCTGATCTCAGTCTCAAATTCAGTTGAGCAATCTTATTATCAGATCCTAAGGTTACCCGTCAGATAGTCTTGATCTCAGTCTCATATTTAGTTGAGTAATCTCATTATCAGATCCCGAGATCACCCGTCATATAGACTTGATCTCAGTCTTAAATTCAGTTGAGTAATCTCATTATCAGATCCCGAGGTCACCCTTCAGATAGGCTTGATCTCAGTCTCATATTCAATTGATTAATCTCATTATCAGATCCCGAGATCACCCGTTATATAGGCTTGATCTCAATCTCAGATTTAGTTGAGTAATCTCATTATCAGATCTAGAGATCACTCATCAGATAGGCTTGATCTCAGTCTCAGATTCAGTTGAGTATTCTTGTTGTCAGATTCGGACTTGATCATTTCTTATCATTGATAGTAGACTTTGGAATTATCCGTTAGAGAGGTTTGATCTCCGATGCAGTCAGTTGAGAGTAGAAAGCTCTGAATTCAGTCATTGATATGAGTATATTCAGTTAATCAGTTTTAGTATCATCAATTTTCGAGATCACTTGCTAGATGAGACTGATCTCAACTCCAGTACTCAGTTATCAGTATCAGATGATTTAGTATTTAGTATCTCAAGCATTAGTACTGAGTTTTGATGGAAGTAAAGTAGTATCCGAGTTTCAGTATTTCGAGTCACAATGATTTCAGTTATGGTTCATGTATTCATGCATGTGTTCTCATTCAGTACTCTCATGATTATTCATTTAAGTAATTGTTCATGCATAAGCCCTTGCATTTAGCCTTACCTCATCTTCATACTTGGTACATTCCCATACTGACATATTTGCGCTATGGTGTTTTATTTGACACCATAGGTTCAGAGGCACGAGATCCAGAGTACCCTTAGCAGCTCAATCCCAGTCAGCAGCAGTAGATATAGCAGTGAGTCCTCTTCATTCGAGAATGATCCTTTTATCATTATTGCATCAGATTTTGTTTATTTTCAGTAGACGGAGTTAGTTGGGGACATGTCCCATCAACTCCACATCTTGAATAGTTTAGAGTCTTTTCGGATAGATGTATCAATGTTCAGTTTTCAATTTTGAGTATTTTTTTTGATGTTTTGAACCTTATGGCCAATTTCCGTATTTATTATCTATATTATATAGTGTTCAGGTACAAATATCAGTAGAGGGTTGGCATGTGGTCCTTCGGGATCATGAGCACCATGTGATGTTCCGATTCCAAAAAATCAGTTCGTTGCATATACTTTCTTTCATATAACTTGTAATACAATATCATGCTTAAAATTCAATCAGAAATCATAAATCAATATTTCAAATCAAACTCATGATATTCAAATCATAATAGAAAATCTTCAAGTCGAAACATAAATAGATAAGATCATGTATGCACTTTAATACTTTAATCACAAGATAATATCATAAACTCAAGACAAGATAATGTGGGTATGAACCCTAATTACAAATCATATAACTTAAACTTTAAAATATGTTTTAGGAACAAGGATGGAAGATTAACCTTGTTCAAAATCCCACATACCTTAATTGAATGGATTCGTGAAGAAATCTTAAAATTGAAGCTTGAATCCTTTTGTTCTTGAGAGGAAAATCTTGAATTATTGTTATTGGGAAAAGGAGAGGGTTTTTACTTTAGTTTTTTTGAAGAATATTGGCAAATAATGCCCTTTTGGGTGTTATAATTCGTGCTTTGGACGTTTGGGGTTGAGGGGAAAGGACCAAATTTCCTTTTGAGACTTAAGAGGATGAAATAGTAGGGGGAATAGCCCCCATAGTGAGACACCTAGTCTAGTTAAGCATCCCTCGCAATGCGACCCCTAATTAAGTGGAATAGCCCTCGTTGTACGGGGCTATCGCGACCCCTTACTGTCTCTCACAAAAATAGGCATAACTTTTTGCTCGGGTATCAGATTAAGGAGAAATTGGTATTGTTCGATAGCTAACTCAATTATATATTATCTGGTGGGTCTTGAGTGGAAAAATTCCACATATATCAAAAGTTATACATATTTAAAGTAGAACCTTAAAGAATCAAATGCCAAAAATTTTCCAAATCAGAAGCTCTTAGCTCAACTTTGATCTAAGTTATTCCTATGAACACTTTTCACCTAATAAGCACTTCACACACTAGGATAAATATCATGACATATGTATTCAAATATAAATCATTAAATTAGAGTTTACACATATAGGAATGGCGGTTCAAAGTCTAGCTTGAAAATGTGGGGTGTAACATTATCTCCCCCTTGGAATCATTCGTCCTCGAATGATGGATAAGAACTTATTGAGACTTTAGAAGTATGAAATAATGTGGACATGACATTTCTTCTAAAAAAGGATATAGATGACTTGAAAGATTAAAACTTCCATCGTGAAACTGATTTTTGGGATGACTTGACTCTATTGACTTATAAGGGGTTGATTCATGCTGAGAAATTAGAACTCACTTGAAATTCTCATGATAAGATCTTGCATATAAAATTGTGAAGTGATAAATAATGCAATAATACTCTAAGATTTACTAAGGATGGAATAAAGTACGTAAATTCTTATTAGCAATTGTTCCTTAACAAAACACATATAGGAATCAAAAGAAAAGGGCTTCATGGCATCGTCAAGTACATTATGTAAGCACGAATCATGAGAAAATAATACTAAGATCGTATAATAGGTATTACACTATATGAGCTAGAATACTTGGAAAACTAAGATCATTAACTGAACACTTATGAACTGAATCATGACTAAATATCTGAATTGTAGATATGATTCATAAACAGAACTAAATTACCTCACGGAATAGACATACTCATGAAACTTCGGATAGTAAGAGTAGATGAAAAGATGGAAAACCATAGGAACTTGCCTGTATAACTACTAAACTAAAATTTTGGCTATACAGACTGAATCATACTAAGAGCTTATACTCAATTCGAGTGTTTCTTCAACACTCTTTGCAAGAAGTTCTAATAATATTAGGGAGCAAAGAATCTTCTGCATGATCTGAATAAGGAATCGAAACATGGCTACAACTTTATGACATGGAATATAGGCCTATAGAACATAAGCTAGGATAGAATTACTAGGTCTTATTCAGTGCAACTGCTAATTTTTCAATCTAAGACACACTTCTCAAATTCTCTCTCAACTATATTTTTACCCTTAAATACCATGCTCATTTGATTCAACATATAATTCCAATATGGGCACTGATAACTCCACATACTAAAGTCTGATCTAAACTAATTTCTCTTACCATGTCCAAGCCTACTCAAAGTCACAAAGTACAACATGTAACACCGAAATACTAGTCTAAACCATGAATTCAATACCCCATGCACTTTAACAACCCTCCTCTTAAGAATAATTCTTCTTACCACTTGTAACGCCCCGATTTTTTGAACCAAAATGCTACACGGTGCTCATGACCCCGAAGGACCACAAGCTAACCCATGACTAATATCTGTACCTGTAAACTACATAATATCTCATTAAATATGCGGAAACATGAACTGTAAGGCCATAAGGTTCAATACTGATACATAGATAAAAAACATGGTATAATAATACCAAAAAGAAACATAAATACTGAAGTCTGAACATCTAATCTGACATCTAGTCCGAAAGCCTCTAACTGAACTGAATAAGGAGTTGATGGGACATATCCCCAACTAACTCCAACTACTGAAGTAAACTGAAACTGAAATAAAAATTAAATCATCATGTCCTCGAAGGATGAGGAATCACGTCTAACTTTGACTGCTGATCCAGGAATCTACTGTTGATTTGGAGGTCAGCCTCTGAACCTATGGTGTAACATAAGATAAAGCACCATAGCGTAAATGCGTCAGTACATCTAAATGTACTGAGTATATGAGTGAGGTAGGCTAAATGTAAAGGGTTATATGCATGAAAAATACTGACGGATATGAATGTGAGAGTACATACATGCATACGTAACTGTAACTAAACTGATGGAGATACTGACTACTGAGTTTGTATACTGACAACATGAGTGTACTGATAATGAGATTCTGAAAGACTGAGTTTACTAATATTGATAAGTAAATCACTAATAAGTGATGGATCTGATATTGTATTACTGATATACTAAGAGACTGATATTGCATTACTGATAAATGAATGATTGTTTCTGACAGTTTGAATTATAAAGAACTTGTCTGATTAACTGTATCTGACAGTCCTGAAGCTGAGTACTGATAGCATGAGTTCTGATAACTTTTGTAATTGATAGCATAAGTGACTATATCTGACAGTCTATAAATCTAAAGAAAACTATCTGAGTTTAATTCTATTCCTGAGTTGACTGTATCTGACAGTCCAGATATACTGAAATCTGAAGAACTATCTAAGTTCTTTTACTGATACTGTTACTGAAACTGTGGGAGGTAGTGTTTAACCAACATGCCCTATGTACGCTGTTATGGCTAAGCTGGGGTCCAATCTGTAACACCCCGTAAATTTTTTCGTACACTTATCGCGATTATATGGAGTCCTAAAGACTTGCATATGGGTTAAATTAAGTTTATGGTGTTCGTAAGTATCCCGTCGATAGTTGTATGTGTAGGTATTGGAATAAGCTTTCCAACGATATAAAGTTTGCCCAAAACAGAGGAGTATTTCATATAAGCGAGCACATTCGAAATTTCAAAACGGTGGCCGGGAAGCCTGTGAACAGTGATTCTGCAGGAAAATTTCTGCAGCTAGGCACTCCAACTTGAGACGATCATAACTCCTTGTACAAAAAGAACTGTGTGAGATGCTATATATAGACGAAAATCTCCGAGAGTCTTCTTTCTAATGCAATTGGTTTCATCCAAATCCAACATCGGAGTAAGGAGTTATACTCGTTTTACTTCAGCCTCTCAAAACAGTTTTTAAGGGTAAACTTCAAACGATCATAACTCCTTGTACAGGACGAACTGGGTGGCCTACTTTATATGAAATGAAATCACTTTGAGTTATATATCCAACGATACCAATTTCACCCAAATACGATATCGGAGAAAAGAGTTATGGTCGATTTACTTCAGCCTGTCAAAACTGTCCACTGGGGACAGATTCGGGATTTATTTCAATTTTTAGGGCACAATGGTCATTTTCTATTACCTTTGGACGAAAATTGGTCTTAAAAACCTGCACTTAGCCTCAATTTTATCAGATTTTATCCAAATTTTAGGAAAGGTGAAAACCCTAGCCAATTTCAACCTCAAATATTTTGTGATTCAACCGTAGAAAATTCAAATTGGTTCCGTAGTTGTGTTCACCATCTCGGAAGCTTCAAGAAGCACCCCATGGTTATGTAAGGAGGATCCTAGATACAAGAGTTCATTGTTAAGGTATGAATATTGTTTATTCTTGATTCTTATCCATGAACAAGTATTGATAAAGGATTATGAGTATTGTCTTGATGTTGGAAGATAACTAGAAACATAGTTATGAATTGTTGTGTATAAATTGTTAGTAGTAAATTATGGAAGTTGCTGTGTTGGATTATGGAGGATGAATTGTGGTGATATATCATTATATTAGTGGTTATGTATGCCTAGTGATCATGTTGCTATTGGATGGTGATTAAGAAGGGAAATAAAGGCTAAGAGTGATGTTGAGGGATATTTCATGAAAATGCAGGATAGGTGAATGTAATAAGAGTATAAGAGGATGTATGTAGTACTCTTATTGATGAGCTAAAGGATTACTTCCTAGACATTATTTGGTGAAGTTAATACCTAAATGGTAAGGTTTGGTTGCTAATACTAGTTTGCCACAAATGACTTATTGTAGATAAGTGTTCGAAGAGTACGGGAAGTCACTTGTATTGAAGTGGTTATATCAAGGTATGTAAGACATACTCTATCTATTCTTTGGCATGAATAATGACCCATGGCACTCTCAAGTAATCTACCAACATTGTCCTACGACACATGACACATAATAACATCATATGATCTTCGACACTACCAATTGAACTTGTTTTCACTTTTAAGATGTCCGGCTAGTCAAAAAAATGTCCACATACTATTGTTGACTCCGAAATGGTTTAATGAGGTATCCATGATTCTCTACTTCATCTTCATGATATTGATTACCTATTTACATGTTTTTCCTATTGAGGTATCATGGTTTCAAGTTCCATAAAGTGTGACCACAAAGTAACCAATCTCAAAGATTAATTGAATTAAGAAATGGAATGTCTGTATTTTAAATTGATGATATGATGTATTGTATTAGTACCACTGATCAGTAGGCCATTGTATTATAAAGATTATGTATATATGCTATTCCAGGGGTGGTCCCTGATGTATTGTAATAGTACCACTGATCAGTTGGCCATTGTATGACATATGTTATGTATTGACAAGGATTACGGGAAGTAATGATATGAAAGTAATGTGCAGGTATCCCATCAGTTCTTTTAAGTGTGGCCTACTCATACTGTTTATTCACTGGTATCTGGTTTCTGTTGATCTTTTGTATCTCATCTTGATACTCACTGCCTTACATACTCAGTACATATTTCCGTACTGACGTCCCTCACGGGGGACCTGCATTCATGCCTGCAGGAACAGGTACTTCAGGTCGTACACCTCCGAAGTAAGAGCCAAGACATTCTGTTGTTAGTGGTGAGCTCCAGTTGTTTTGGGGCATCCCAAGTCGTCTCTATATGTACTTTTGTTATTTGCATAAAAGTCTTTTGTGGGCGGGAGTTTGTCCCGACCCCAACTCAGTTGTGTATCTATGTAGAGGTTTTTGTAGACATATTGTACAACCATAGGAGTGTTTGGTTGATAGACGTGATGGCTCTGACGGCCAATTACTGTTCATATATATATTTATGCGTGTCTGCTGGGCTGATACAGGTACTGTTTTCTTCTATTTACAATGAAGTGCTGCCCAAATTTCTAATTTTCATAAGTAATGTGAATGTGAAAGTATAAGTTATGAACGGGTTCTCCCGGGCCTCCTCGGCTACGGGTGCCAGTCTGCTCCAATGGGATTTGGGGTATGACAGAAGTGGTATCAGAGAAGTTCGTCCTAGTGAGTCTACAAAGCCGTGTCTACGTAGAATCTCATTTATCGGTGTGTTGTGCACCACATCTATAAACAGGAGGCTATTGGACATTTAGGGATTGTTTCCACTCTTTATTTCTTAGATCGTGCAATAGATCCCATATTAGAGATAAAGTCATAATCAATAGCTTAATCCAATTGTTTCTTTTTTATTTATTATAGTGACGATGCCGGTTACAAGGAGAAAGAATATGTGGAAGCGAGTAGATGCAGTTGCCGGAGAAGGTACTAGTAAGTCACCACCGGCACAAGCTGAGCAAAGTGAGTCTCAAGCTGAGCATATATCAGGCGCTTCTTCTCCTCCGGAAGGGCCGTCTATTAATGCTGTTGATCGAGATTTGAGGGATGCAGTACAACTTCTGACGCGTATAGTTGCCGGTCAAGTTCAAGGGCAAGCTATTCCTACCACGGGTTCTAGTGGTATGGATAGAGCAGCTAGCCTTCGGACTCAAGATTTTCTGAAACTGGATCCTCCTACTTTTACCGGATCAGATATTAATGAAGACCCGCAGGACTTTGTCGATCAGACCCAAAGGGCTCTAGATGTTATGCATGTATCCGGTAAAGAGATGGTTGAGCTAGCAGCATATAGACTGAAAGGAGAGGCTATATTGTGGTACGAGGATTGGAAACGATCTAGGGGTATTGATGCACCTCCAACTACGTGGGGAGAGTTCAAAAATGTATTTATTGATCATTATCTTCCATTTGAGACTCATCAGGCCCGTGCAGATCAATTCTTAAATCTTCGTCAGGGTAATATGAGTGTAAGAGAGTATAGTCTTCGATTTAACTCCTTGTCTCGATATGCTTCTAATGTGGTAGCTACTATGGACGACAGAGTTCATCACTATGTGAATAGATTGGAACCATACTTGGTTAGAGATTGTACCATTGCTGCTTTGAACAAGGACATGGATATAGCGAGGATACAAGCTTTCGCTCAGAAGATGGAAGATCAGAGGCAAAGAAGAAGAACCCAGGAATCAGAAAAAGGATATTCTAAGCGGCCCAGAGCTATAGGGCAGTTTGTGGCATCTCAAGGAGGTTTTAGGCCTTCGTTCTCTCATAGATTGCCTAGCCCGTTATCTTCTTATCCTGCAATTAGTGCTCCACCGCAATTTCAAAGGTTCAGAGGTAATCAGTTTGGGCAAAGCAGTGAAAATCAGAGTTCGCGAACAGTGGGGTATCAAGGGCAAGGGAGTATGAGTCAATTGAGACCTCCACGACACCCGTGCCCCATTTGTAGAAAATTTCACTTTGGCGAATGTCGTCTTGGGACAAACAATTGCTTTTGGTGTGGTAAGTCGGGGCATATGGCTAGAGATTGCCCACGCAGGACCACAGGTAGTATAACACGACCTACCGGATCAGCTGGTGCGTCATCTTCGGTGCCTCCTTTGAGTAGGGGTGCACAACCTATGGGTCACGGTAGAGGTGATAGAGGAGCAACTAGTGCTAGCGGAGCTCAAAACCGTGTGTATGCCCTAGCAAATCGGCAGAATTTAGAGGCTTCTCCAGACGTGGTTACAGGTACGTTGTCCATCTTTGCATTTGATGTGTATGCCTTAATTGATCCTGGTTCTACATTATCGTATGCTACTCCTTTGGTTGCGGGAAGGTTCGGAAGAACACCCGAATTATTAGCCAAGCCATTTGAGGTATCAACGCCAGTGGGGGAATCTCTTATAGCTAGGAATATTTATCGAAATTGTGTTGTAAATATTTGTGGTCGTGATACGATGGACGATCTTGTTGAGTTAGAAATGGCAGATTTTGATGTTATTATGGGCATGGATTGGTTAGCGTCTTGTTATGCTACAGTAGATTGTCGTTCTAAAAAGGTATATTTCCATTTCCCAAATGAGGCAGTCCTTGAATGGAAGGGTAATGTTGGCGCGCCGAGAGGTAGATTTATTTCTTACTTTAAGGCAAGAAAAATGATTTCCAAAGGGTACATATACCATCTGGTTAGAGTAAGGGATACAGAGGCAGAGCCGCCAACTTTTCAGACCATTCCGGTTGTGAATGAATTTCCTGATGTATTTCCTGAAGAACTACCAGGTTTACCTCCTGAACGAGAAGTGGAGTTTGGTATTAATTTGTTGCCAGACACACAGCCAATCTCAATTCCTCCTTATAGAATGGCACCAGCAGAGTTGCGAGAATTGAAAGAGCAACTGAAAGACTTGCTAGAGAAGGGATTCATCAGGCCTAGTATGTCCCCTTGGGGAGCACCAGTATTGTTTGTGCGTAAGAAAGATGGTTCGCTGAGGATGTGTATTGACTATCGGCAATTGAATAAGGTGACTATCAAGAATAAATACCCCCTTCCCCGAATTGATGATTTATTTGACCAGTTGCAGGGTGCCCAGTGTTTTTCCAAGATTGACTTGAGATCAGGCTATCATCAAGTGAGAGTCAAGGATAAAGATATACCCAAGACAGCTTTTCGAACACGGTATGGTCATTATGAATTCCTGGTTATGTCATTCGGACTGACAAATGCACCCGCAGTTTTTATGGATCTGATGAATAGGCTGTTTAAGCCATTTCTAGATGTGTTCGTGATAGTTTTCATAGATGATATTCTGGTCTACTCTAGATCAGAAGAGGACCATGTTAATCACTTAAGGCAGGCGTTGCAGATTCTTCGTGATCGTAAGCTGTATGCGAAGTTTTCTAAATGTGAGTTTTGGCTCAAGTCAGTGGCATTTTTGGGCCATATTGTATCCAGTGAAGGCATAAAAGTTGACACTCAGAAGATTGAGGCTGTGAAGAATTGGCCAAGACCCACGATGCCTACGGAGATTCGTAGTTTCCTCGGGTTGGCAGGTTATTATAGAAGGTTTGTTGAAGGTTTTTCTTCTATTTCTGCACCTTTGACTAAGTTGACACATAAAGCCTCCAAGTTTCAATGGAATGATGCCTGTGAAAAGAGTTTCCAGGATCTGAAGAGCAAGTTGACTTCTACACCGGTATTGGTACTTCCTGAAGGCACAAAAGGGTATGCGGTGTACTGTGATGCTTCGAGAATTGGCTTAGGATGCGTACTAATGCAACATGGTAGAGTAATAGCCTATGGCTCTAGACAGTTGCGACCTCATGAGAGAAATTATCCCACGCATGATCTTGAGCTAGCTGC
Source organism: Capsicum pubescens (assembly GCA_030864215.1). Taxonomy (NCBI): domain Eukaryota; kingdom Viridiplantae; phylum Streptophyta; class Magnoliopsida; order Solanales; family Solanaceae; genus Capsicum; species Capsicum pubescens. Next base: position 219,775,907 of record CM061547.1, read on the forward strand.
AGTTGTATTTGCTTTGAAGATATGGCGCCACTACTTATATGGGGTTCATGTTGACATATATACCGATCATAAGAGCCTGCAATATATCTTCAGTCAGAAAGATCTAAACTTGAGGCAGCGGAGATGGCTTGAATTGTTGAAAGATTATGATGTTGATATCTTGTATCATCCAGGGAAAGCGAATGTGGTAGCGGATGCACTGAGTCGTAAGTCTAAAATGACATCTATAGAAAAGCAGGGGATGATTAAGGATCTTCACCAACTAGCTAATTTGGGAGTTCGACTTCTCGAAACTCCAGATGAAGAGGTTATTGTACGTAATGCAGCGGAATCTTCATTGATAGCTGAAGTGAAAGAGAAGCAGTATGCAGATCCAATTTTATTGCAGCTTAAGGAGGATGTGCAGAGTGGCACGACAAAGGCATTTGAGCTTACGCGAGAAGGAGTGCTTCAGTGTCAGAATCGTTTATGTGTACCTGATGTAGTTGAGCTAAGAAAGAGAATTATGACAGAAGAACACTGTTCAAGGTATTCCATCCATCCAGGGTCGACTAAGATGTATCAAGATTTGAAAGCAATATATTGGTGGAATGACATGAAGAAGAATATTGCCGAATTTGTAGCTGAATGTCTGAATTGTCAAAGAGTCAAAGTAGAACACCAGAAACCCGGTGGTTACATGCAATGTATAGATCTTCCATTCTGGAAGTGGGACAAGATCAATATGGATTTCATCACGGGTTTGCCTCGTACATATCGGAAGTTTGATTCCATATGGGTGATCATTGATAGGCTTACCAAATCTGCGCACTTCTTACCAGTTAAGACAACTTATACGGTGGAAGAGTATGCGAAGTTGTATATTAAGGAGATCGTTCGGTTACATGGAGTTCCAATTTCCATTATATCCGATCGAGGAGCCCAATTTACCGTGAATTTCTGGAAGTCTTTTCAAAGGAGTTTGGGGACACAAGTAAATCTAAGTACGGCTTTTCATCCTCAAACGGACGGACAAGCGGAACGTACCATCCAGACACTTGAAGATATGCTACGAGCATGTGTATTAGATTTCAAAGGCAACTGGGATGATCACCTACCTCTTATCGAGTTTGCCTACAATAATAGCTATCATTCAAGTATCAAAATGGAACCATATGAAGCATTGTACGGAAGAAAGTGTAGATCACCAATAGGATGGTTTGAAGCAGGTGATGCGGTCTTATTTGGACCGGATCTTGTTTATCAAGCAATGGAGAAGGTTAAAGTGATCCAACAACGGCTTGCAATAGCTCAAAGTCGACACAAATCTTATGCGGATGTTAGAAGAAGAGGACTTGAGTTTTCTATCGACGATTGGGTATTCTTGAAAGTATCACCAATGAAAGGAGTGATGAGGTTTGGCAAGAAAGGAAAGTTAAGTCCACGATACATAGGTCCGTATAAGATCATTCAAAGATTTGGACAAGTTGCTTATGAGTTAGAGCTACCTCAAGAGCTCTCAGCAGTTCATCCCGTATTTCATGTTTCGATGCTTCGCAAGTACATCGGAGATCCATCGCACATCACTACTACGGAAGATGTACAAATTACAAAAGATCTCACTTTTGAAGAAATGCCTATTGCTATTCTTGATCGCCAAATTAAAAAGATAAGGAATAAAGAGATAGCATCGGTAAAAGTACTTTGGAGGAATCAACAAGTTGAGGAGATCACATGGGAAGCCGAGGAAGCGATGAAGATTAAGTACCCTTACCTATTCAACGATGAGGAGGAAGTTCATGAGACGGAAGAAGAACAATAACAAGTAAGTGTTTGTTTTTATGCAAGGATGTTATGATGATGAATATGTTAATTGTAAGCTTGGACATGTCTTAATTGAGTAACTATGCTAACATTCGAGGACGAATGTTCTTAAGGGGGGGATAATGTAACACCCCGTAAATTTTTTCGTACACTTATCGCGATTATATGGAGTCCTAAAGACTTGCGTATGGGTTAAATTAAGTTTATGGTGTTCGTAAGTATCCCGTCGATAGTTGTATGTGTAGGTATTGGAATAAGCTTTCCAACGATATAAAGTTTGCCCAAAACAGAGGAGTATTTCATATAAGCGAGCACATTCGAAATTTCAAAACGGTGGCCGGGAAGCCTGTGAACAGTGATTCTGCAGGAAAATTTCTGCAGCTAGGCACTCCAACTTGAGACGATCATAACTCCTTGTACAAAAAGAACTGTGTGAGCTGCTATATATAGACGAAAATCTCCGAGAGTCTTCTTTCTAATGCAATTGGTTTCATCCAAATCCAACATCGGAGTAAGGATTTATACTCGTTTTACTTCAGCCTCTCAAAACAATTTTTAAGGGTAAACTTCAAACGATCATAACTCCTTGTACAGGACGAACTGGGTGGCCTACTTTATATGAAATGAAAGCCCTTTGAGTTATCTATCCAACTATACCAATTTCACCCAAATACGATATCGGAGAAAAGAGTTATGGTCGATTTACTTCAGCCTGTCAAAACTGTCCACTTGGGACAGATTCGGGATTTATTTCAATTTTTAGGGCACAATGGTCATTTTCTATTACCTTTGGACGAAAATTGGTCTTAAAAACCTGCACTTAGCCTCAATTTTATCATATTTTATCCAAATTTTAGGAAAGGTGAAAACCCTAGCCAATTTCAACCTCAAATATTTTGTGATTCAACCGTAGAAAATTCAAATTGGTTCCGTAGTTGTGTTCACCATCTCGGAAGCTTCAAGAAGCACCCCATGGTTATGTAAGGAGGATCCTAGCTACAAGAGTTCATTGTTAAGGTATGAATATTGTTTATTCTTGATTCTTATCCATGAACAAGTATTGATAAAGGATTATGAGTATTGTCTTGATGTTGGAAGATAACTAGAAACATAGTTATGAATTGTTGTGTATAAATTGTTAGTAGTAAATTATGGAAGTTGCTGTGTTGGATTATGGAGGATGAATTGTGGTGATATATCATTATATTAGTGGTTATGTATGCCTAGTGATCATGTTGCTATTGGATGGTGATTAAGAAGGGAAATAAAGGCTAAGAGTGATGTTGAGGGATATTTCATGAAAATGCAGGATAGGTGAATGTAATAAGAGTATAAGAGGATGTATGTAGTACTCTTATTGATGAGCTAAAGGATTACTTCCTAGACATTATTTGGTGAAGTTAATACCTAAATGGTAAGGTTTGGTTGCTAATACTAGTTTGCCACAAATGACTTATTGTAGATAAGTGTTCGAAGAGTACGGGAAGTCACTTGTATTGAAGTGGTTATATCAAGGTATGTAAGACATACTCTATCTATTCTTTGGCATGAATAATGACCCATGGCACTCTCAAGTAAGCTTCCAACATTGTCCTACGACACATGACACATAATAACATCATATGATCTTCGACACTACCAATTGAACTTGTTTTCACTTTTAAGATGTCCGGCTAGTCAAAAAAATGTCCACATACTATTGTTGACTCCGAAATGGTTTAATGAGGTATCCATGATTCTCTACTTCATCTTCATGATATTGATTACCTATTTACATGTTTTTCCTATTGAGGTATCATGGTTTTAAGTTCCATAAAGTGTGACCACAAAGTAACCAATCTCAAAGATTAATTGAATTAAGAAATGGAATGTCTGTATTTTAAATTGATGATATGATGTATTGTATTAGTACCACTGATCAGTAGGCCATTGTATTATAAAGATTATGTATATATGCTATTCCAGGGGTGGTCCCTGATGTATTGTAATAGTACCACTGATCAGTTGGCCATTGTATGACATATGTTATGTATTGACAAGGATTACGGGAAGTAATGATATGAAAGTAATGTGCAGGTATCCCATCAGTTCTTTTAAGTGTGGCCTACTCATACTTTTTATTCACTGGTATCTGGTTTCTGTTGATCTTTTGTATCTCATCTTGATACTCACTGCCTTACATACTCAGTACATATTTCCGTACTGACGTCCCTCACGGGGGACCTGCATTCATGCCTGCAGGAACAGGTACTTCAGGTCGTACACCTCCGCAGTAAGAGCCAGGACATTCTGTTGTTAGTGGTGAGCTCCAGTTGTTTTGGGGCATCCCAAGTCGTCTCTATATGTACTTTTGTTATTTGCATAAAAGTCTTTTGTGGGCGGGAGTTTGTCCCGACCCCAACTCAGTTGTGTATCTATGTAGAGGCTTTTGTAGACATATTGTACAACCATAGGAGTGTTTGGTTGATAGACGTGATGGCTATGACGGCCAATTATTGTTCATATATATATTTATGCGTGTCTGCTGGGCTTATACAGGTACTGTTTTCTTCTATTTACAACGAAGTGCTGCCCAAATTTCTAATTTTCATAAGTAAAGTGAATGTGAAAGTATAAGTTATGAACGGGTTCTCCCGGGCCTCCTTGGCTACGGGTGCCAGTCTGCTCCAATGGGATTTCGGGTATGACACAATCTCTGCCCCGACTGAAGGGGTATCAATACCGCGTCACTGATAAGGACAGCTATGAGTGACCCTTATCTGGCGGGTACTTAATAAGAACGGTGGGAACCCTAAACTGATGGGTTAAGCCACCTCATAAATCCTAAGATAATGGGTTAAGATGTCTCAACCTACGCTGGCTACGTAGTTCTGGAACACAAGGATTGCTACTAAGAATCACACCCTGAACTGGCGGGTGAGTTCCCATCCTTGGGTTCGCTCGGTGCTAACCTCTACTCCCATCTGAAGGACCCTGAACTGAATAACTAAGATGAACTGAATAACTGAACTGAACTGATTAACTGAACTGATACTGATTAACTGGACTGATACTAGTGGTATTGTTTAGCGGAGCTAAACTAAGTTTACTGGATTCTGATGACTGATGGAATGTACTGAGTTTTGAGGACTGGTTGAGAGTACTGAAGTTACTGAGATTGACTGTGAATACTGAGGTTGTTGAGGTTACTGAGCACTGAGATTACTGAGATTTCTGAGTTTTCCTGAGTCGCATGACTGACTGAATTCTATAGATCATGGCTTGACTGAGAGTATCGTGAAAACATGACATGGCTCTAGGCACACAACTATATTTTTTGGGTACAAGTACCCCCAGGACTCGATGGAAGGAAACTGACACAACTTGAATTTCTTGAGTACACGACCATCAATAAAAATCCATAATATATGAGTGGGGGATTTCATGAAGTACATGGTCATCATAATATCTATCATGAATAGGAATGCTTATAATCAAGTCATAAATCTCATATTCTAATGTCATGGGCATTCCGACAACATATACTATTAATAGCAATGGCATGGAAACCATTCAAGCATAAGGGAACGACAACATGTAACGTTTAGTTCATATTGTAATGATTTGGAGATATTATACTTCATGTATTTATTCAAAATCTCAAACATGGTAGGAAAAGCATGGATATAATTCGCATACATAATTCATATTTTCATCATCATACATGCTTCATGCCACTACCATAAGAATACATAATTAGCATGGAAATTCATATTGAAATGTATAGCTAACATGGACTTGTCATGTGAATATCATGGAATCATGTAAATAGGACTTTCTAGCATCCTAGGCATTTTATCAAACACCTTGCATGCATTCTTTAAGGCATAGGTGGATTTTATACTTGCATTATATTAAACCACCCAAAGTTCATTATTTTCAACCAACAACCACATATATTTCATGAAAACATCCTTAGATATCATCTTGAAACTTAAACATCCATCATCAACATGTACATATTCATATCACCACAAAAAGTTTACAAAACAACATTTAAAAGCATGATTCTTGAAATCTATGAACGAATTGAATCCATAGATGAACACTACGCATACCTTGGAAGGGAGGTTCTTGATGATTGACGGAGGAATTTCCTTGAAATCGGATCTTCAAGCTTGATTGTGCAACCCTAGTTGTTTTTCTCCTATGGTGCTCTTGGATGATGAGCTTTGAGATGTTAATAGGGTTGTAATGTGTTTAGAAGCTATATATTTTGTAGGGTTAAGTTTAGGGACGTGTATGGAGTGTTAAAAGACTTAATTACCCTCAATATAACTCAAAATGGAGTGTTTTTGGCATTGGAACTGACTTAGGAGGCGCCTAACCAATCGCCTATGCTTGGGTTGGGCGGCGCCTAACCAATCGCCTATGCTTACTGTCTCACACGAAAATGGGCATAACTTTTTGCTCGGGTATTGGATTAAGGTGAAATTGGTATTGTTGGAAAGCTAATTCGATTCTGTACAATTTGGTGGGTGTAAATCATCCAAAATAACACATTAACATCCAGTTATACTCGTTCAAAGCTGACCCTTGCAAAATCTAACACTAAAAATTGATGGAATCAAAAACTCTTAGCTTGTATTACCTTAAGTGACTCATATGAACATTCTTAATGTATCATAAGCTATATTATCTCTAGGATACTCATTGTAAGTCATGCACTAAAATGGTACTCACAGGATAGGAGGTTTCATACGTAGGAAAATTTATTCACTTCCTAGCTTAGAAACATACGGGGTATTACAATATCTCCCCCTTGGGAACATTCTTCCTCGAATGGAAATTAACTGAGGTGAGAGAGATGATAAGATGAAGTAAGTACAATACATACACTACTGAAACATGGGTTCATGACTAACATGACTAAAAGCTGAGCACAACCTACTAAACATGCATATCTGATGCATGGGAAGCTGATTCATGAATATAAGATTGAGGATTCTAATAAAGAGAGTTTCCTAAAAATGAGAATGCATATCTGATGTACAACTGAAAGGCTGAATCCATGCATATCTGATGCATGATTATATGACTGACATGATACGTGAATGCATGACTGAAAGTACTGATGAGCTGATCACGCATATCTGATGTGTGAATTCATGTCTAAACTTACTCATGAACATGCAATGGTAAAGGTATTAAGCTTGAACTGAAAACTGAGCATGAAACTGAATACCAAGTTTTGTACTAAAATATGAACATGAGAACGAGTAAGTTAAAGGAAAACTGTTGCCTTGAACTGAAAATACCTATAAGTTTGAGATTAATTACTCCATATGCATGATTGAAAATATGAGAACATAAATGAGTCTGGGATGTGGTAGATAAACTGAATATCATGAACTTAACTGAATCTTGAAAACATGGCATACGACTGAAGTTGGAGTTTGAGGGTTAACTTATGAGTACCCCTTCTCCAAACTGGATTAATCAAAAGAAAAGAGAGCAGCATATTTATGTCATGAAAGTTTGGGGGTATGATGTATCTCCCCCTTGGGACACTATGTCCCTCAAAGAATACTGACTTGGATGAGCTACTGAGGGAAATTGAGGCGATGCGCAAGACACCAAGGAACTGAGTCATGACTGAATAGCTAGGATCTGAAACTGAGACATGATACATGAACTGACCTGAACACGAGTGTATAAATACACTAACTTATCTAATTAACTGAATAACTGATAGCTGAATACTGGATCTGTAAAGCTAAACTGTACTTAGTCTGAATAGTTGGGCTGAGATTTTTTTTGAGTTTTATGCATAGGAGATAAGGACTAACTGAGTATAATAAGGTATCTGAGCATGGATTCATGAACTCTGTATTATTTTTGAATGCGAGACCAGGCGTACGACATGGCTCTGAGGTATTCTATAAATTGGGGTACTAAAATACTGATAACTGAGTATTGACAACCTGAATGCAATGGTAAATCATGTCTGGAACTGAACTGAGTTTCAAATATGGTTACTGAACTAAAAATGACATTATAAATAAGCCTATATCTAGTACAGAAGTACTGAATTCAAGGACAGAACAATGATCACTGAGTGCTGGATACTGAAACTATAATTGAGTTAGCAACTGAGTTTTTGATGGCTACATACTGGGGACTGACATAAGTCAAAGATCTAAATGTACACTTAAACTTTGTACTTTCCCAACTTCTAAATACGACCCCTTGCTAGATGTTTACTTGCACATTTATCATGACATTCAAGCCTATCTTCACAACTACACCCTCGTGCAAAGTTAGCATGCAACAATCTTCTCTTATCTAAACAACTGCTCATCACTGCACTGTTCCATAAGGAGAGCTAACTGGAGGAGTAAATCAGGAGGACCTGAAACATGAATAGATACAAACTAAACTTGACACATGACTGAAACTTGAGGAATAAAATATCAACAGCATGGATTTACCACGAAGGTCTGAACTGATAATATACATGATGTGGTATGAATTTATCTGATATATAGGGGCATAGCATGAGTCATGAAAGCTAAGTATACTAGAAAGCATGATATGTGTATATGAGTCATGAGCTGCATAACCTGAGTCTAGAGTTTTCTGTACTCGTGGGACATGATCTGAATACTAAGGGAGCTGGAACTGAACCCCTTATACTGGGAACTGAAGGCGCACATAATCCCATGGAAAGTGTGTGAAAGTAGATTGTTCTCATGTAACATGACTAGTACTGTAGAGTAAAAGGGACTTCTTATGCTGGAAATTGAATTCATACATGATTATAGTTTGTGACCATAGAGTTGATATGTAAGACCTGAGTTAATTTCGTGATAGCTGAAGTGAAAAACTCTGCAATGAGATGAGAATGGGTCTGGAATTGTCTTCCCTTACTGCTTTCTATACATACTGGCTCTACTACTGAAATCTGAGGGCCTGACTTAGGTACTTGATCTACCATCACATACCTACATTATGTTCAACACCTGTCTGTCTTACTAAACACATCATCTAATTTTGTTTCCTCATATGCTGCTAATATCACATTCATACCTTCATGCTTAATTTTGATTTAATAAACTTAAGTGTTTAGCTCGTACTGTTCAAGCCTACTGATCTAATCCCCATGAATACATAATCTGATCAAATAGAATAATACTATCCAAACTCTACTACTGCTAAACTTTTGGGTTCAAGAATGATTTCTCATGATCATGAATAAAATTTGTACGACCTTGGAACAATAATGAACTGATGGGATACTGTTTGAGTCTGTTGCTAATCTCATAACTGACCGTAGGGACTGTCTGAGAAAGCCCTATCTTTAGGACTTGAGCTTCACTGTTTTTGTTACCTTGAAAGTAAGGTAAGGTTGACATGAGGGGAGCATGATATGAATCTACATGGGTTACTTAGATAAACATGCCATAGCACGATCTTGAGACATGAAAGAAGGGAAAATGTTCCTAAAACATCTCATAGCCTCCTGCACATAAGTGTGGTTCACAACACGCTCATGCACAAGACTCTACTTGATGCAGCTTTCAGACTTCCTAGGACACTGTTGAACCTTAGGCTCTGATACCAAGTTTGTAACGCCCCGATTTTCTGAACCGAAATGCTACACGGTGCTCATGACCCTGAAGGACCACAAGCTAACCCATGACTGATATTTGTACCTATAAATTGCATAATATCTCATTAAATATGTGGAAACATAAACTGTAAGGCCATAAGGTTCAATACTGATACATATCTGAAAAACATGGTATAACAATACCAAAAAGAAACATAAATACTGAAGTCTGAACATCTAATCTGACATCTAGTCCGAAAGCCTCTAACTGAACTGAATAAGGAGTTGATGGGACACGTCCCCAACTAACTCCAACTACTGAAATAAACTAAAATTGAAATAAAAATTAAATCATCATGTCCTCAAAGGATGAGGACTCACGTCTAACTCTGACTGCTGATCCTGGAATTTACTGCTGATTTGGAGCTCATGCCTCTGAACCTATGGTGTAACATAAGAGAAAGCACCATAGCGCAAATGCGTCAGTATATCTAAATGTAATGAGTATACGAGTGCGGTAGGCTAAATGCAAAGGGTTATATGCATGAAAAATACTGACTGATATGAACGTGAGAGTACATACATGCATACGTAACTGTAACTAAACTCGTGGAGATACTGACTACTGAGTCTGAATACTAACAGCATGAGTGTACTGATAATGAGATTCTGAAAGACTAAATTTACTGATATTGATATGTAAATCACTAATATGTGATGGATCTGATACTATATTACTGATATACTAAGGGACTGATATTGCATTACTGATAAATGAATGATTGTTTCTGACAGTTTGAATTATAAAGAACTGGTTTAATTGACTGTATCTGACAATCCTGAAGCTAAGTACTGATAGCATGGGTTCTGATAACTTTTGTAATTAATAGCATAAATGATTGTATCTGACAGTCCATAAATCTGAAGGAAACTATCTGAGTTCAATTCTATTTTTGAGTTGGTTGTATCTGACAGTCCTGATATACTAAAATCTGAAGAACTATCTGAGTTTTTTTACTGAGACTGTTACTGAAACTGTGGGAGGTAGTGTTTAACCAACATTCCCCATGTACGCCGTTATGGCTAAGCTGGGGTCCAATCTCGACCCCGACTAGAGGGGTGTCAATACCGCGCCAATGGTAAGGACAACTGTGAGTGACCCTGATCTAGTGGGTACTCAATGAGAATTGTGGGAACCCTAAATTAAAGGGTTAAGCCACCTCATCAACCCTAAGCTAACGGGTTAAGATATCTCAACCTACATTGGCTATGTAGTTCTGGAACACAGGATTGCTACTAAGAATCACACCCTGAACTAGCGGGTGAGTTCCCATCCTTGGGTTCGCTCGGTGCTAACCCCTACTCCCATCTGAAGGACCCTGAACTGAAAAACTAAGCTGAACTGAATAACTGAACTGAACTGACTAGCTGCACTGATGTTGATTAACTGGACTGATACTAATGGTATTGTTTAGCGGAGCTAAACTAAGTTTACTGGATTCCGATGACTGATGGAATGTACCGAGTTCTAAGGACTGGTTGACAGTACTGAAGTTACTGAGATTGACTGTGAATACTGAGGTTGCTGAGGTTACTGAGCACTGAGATTACTGAGATTACTGGACTGCTGAGATTACTGAGATTTTTGAGTTTTCCTGAGTCACATGACTGACTAAATTCTATAGATCATGGCTTGACTGAGAGTATCATGAAAACATAACATGGCTCTAGGCACACACCTATATTTTTCGGGTACAAGTACCCCCAGGACTCGATGGAAGAAAACTGACACAACTTGAATTTCTTGAGTACACGACCATCAATAAAAATTCATAATACATGAGTGGGGGATTTCTTGAAGTACATGGTCATCATAATATCTATCATGAATAGGAATGCTTATAATCAAATCATAAATCTCATATTCTATTATCATGGGCATTCCAACAACATATACTATTCATAGCAATGGCATGGAAACCATTCAAGCATAAGGGAACGACAACATGTAACGTTTAGTTCATATTGTAATGATTTTGGGATATTATACTTCATGTATTTATTCAACATCTCAAACATGGTAGGGAAAGCATGGATATAATTCGCATACATAATTCAAATCTTCATCATCATACATGCTTCATGCCACTACCATAAGAATACATAATTAGCATGGAAATTCATATTGAAGTGTATAGCTAACATAGACTTGTCATGTGAATATCGTGGAATCATGTAAATAGTTATTTCTAGCATCCTAGGCATTTTATCAAACACCTTGCATGCATTCTTTAAGGCATAGGTGGATTTTATACTTGCATTATATTAAACCACCCAAAGTTGATGATTTTCAACCAACAACCACATATATTTCATGAAAACGTCCTTAGATATCATCTTGAAACTTAAACATCTATCATCAACATGTACATATTCATATCACCACAAAAAGTTTACAAAACAACATTTAAAAGCATGATTCTTGAGCTCTATGAACGAATTGAATCCATATATGAACACTATGCATACCTTGGAAGGGAGGTTCTTGATGATTGACGGAGGAATTTCCTTGAAATCGGATCTTCAAGATTGATTGTGCAACCCTAGTTGTTTTTCTCCTATGGTGCTCTTGGATGATGAGCTTTGAGATGTTAATAGGGTTGTAATGTGTTTAGAAGCTATATATTTCATAGGGTTAAGTTTAGAAACGTGTAAGGAGTGTTAAAAGACTTAATTACCCTCAAAATAACTCAAAACGGAGTGTTTTGGCATTGGAACTGACTTAGGCGGCGCCTAACCAATCGCCTATGCTTGGGTTGGGCGGCGCCTAACCAATCGTCTATGCTTACTGTCTCTCTCTAAAATGGGCATAACTTTTCGCTCGGGTATTGGATTAAGGCAAAATTGGTATCGTTGGAAATCTAATTCGATTCTCTACAATTTGGTGGGTCTAAATAATCCAAAATATCACATTAACTTCGAGTTATACTCATTCAAAGATGACCCTTGCAAAATCTAACACTAAAAATTGATGGATTCAAAAACTCTTAGCTTGTATTACCTTAAGTGACTCATATGAACATGCTTAATGTATCATAAGCTATCTTATCGCTAGGATACTCATTATAAGTCATGCACTAAAATTCTACTCACAGGATAGGAGGTTTCATACGTAGGAAAACTTATTCACTTCCTAGCATAGAAACATTCGGGGTATTACACCACTTCAATAATTAAGTTTAACCTCTTACTAGGAATTCACTAGTGCAAAATGCACCCATCCACTTATATACCAACATGGCATTTATACCTACCATTATGAACACATACTAACTTCTAGGTAAACACCCATAAAAGCATGTTTCTCATATTCTCCAAATCTCTATCAATAATAGATTTCTTGCACTATTCTTAAGAAGACACACATAAAATCTCAACTAACCATGACGTATGCCAAAAGCTTGGCCTCAATCCTACTTCACACTTATAGCCTAAGTTAAAACATGCATACAACAATCTTTCCTCAATAAGAAATATTTACTCTCTTCCATCTAAACAATCTTTCATCACTACTATCATCTCCTCCTTAGATTAAAGCCATCATTCTAAACTTAGGGATCTATTTCATATCCCTAGTACTAAGCCATAGTTTCTTTACTCTAATGTTCTACAAAGAAATGCTCAACCCATATGAATGAACTATATTTAAAACATAATAACTTCATTCTTGGAAAATCCCCTTCATATATACCATCCTTAACTTTCTCTATCTTCAATAATCATCACCATAGACTTACACACTCCTCTACAAACATACCTGCCTCATTAAACACATAATTTGTATCATATTTCTAAACTTATATTTTTCCCTAAACCACGAAAACCAAAATCATACCAAAAGACTCAACATCACCAATCCATAACTCCTTAACTTAGCTATTAAGAACACCATATATTATATAACTAGCCTTCTTCCCGTTTAGCAACTCAAAGGTACAACTAACCACACACAACCTTTAATAATCTTAGAAAATAATACAACCACCATATCACCTTGGGTAAACATCTAAATCATACCCACAATATCATACTTAATTTTAAATCAATAAACTTAAATTCTTGCATGCACTATTTCAAGCCTACCATTTCACCTCCATATAAATAGCATCACTAACCAAGCAATCATTATTTCCACTTTGATGATCATCTACTATTCAAACTTAGTGTCTAATTCTATGCATAATTAACAACACAACCTCACATTCTATTCTCACTTGAAAGCTATAAAATAAAACACCAAGAAACACTAGTCCACTAAAACCTCATAACAATAATAATTGATCATAATCATATGGAATATCTTGTTAAAATCTGCTAACACATCCTCCTTCTACTATAGAACCTCAAGGGAGGCCTAAATTAATAATACTAAACCACCAAATACTTTCATAAATAACCTATACTTTTCTAACACAATAAATACCATCAATGACTCATTTCCTACTTCAAGCAAGCAACAATTAACCTTAACTAATAACTTTTTCTCTACCTTCCGCCAAGGATCCTGTACCATATTCATTACCCCTAAGATAATACACAAGGACATATCACCTTACTACTAACTCGATCATATGCAAAAGTTCATATATATACATTCAATCAATCGTCATTATCACCTTTTGTTGTCACTACACTTCTAAACCCATACTTCCAACTATAAAAAGGTTCTACTATTTATGAATCATAACACTCCAGGTCGTAATATCCCTCGAACACAAACTCTACTTAATAATTTGGGTTCATACTATCTCCTCTTTTGAGTATTATCTAGATAAAAGGGGGTTCATGAGAAATTTGAATACATAACATATTCAGTATTAACTGCACAGCTCATATGGATGAGGACATAAGCTTTCAACTTAAGGGACTTATAACACAATAGCGAGCTCCTCTCAAGCCCCTTGTGTAAATCCTAAAGTAACTGATAATAAATTTAAGACAATCATCTTAGTAGAAATTAGAATCTAGTACTTATGTTATCTCGGAAAGTCCTAGATTGAGAATTATGGAGTAACACACAAATCGATAGAAGTTTCTGAAAGAACAACTTTACTGCATGATCTAGAGTATAAAAGAGAGGAGACATTCCTTAAATGCCTTTTAGCCTCTCAAAGAAAAGTACAGACATATTCGTACCATTCTACAAGACTCTACTAGACATGGCTTCATAGACACCCTAGTACACTTGAACCCTAGCTCTGATACCAAGTTTGTAATGCCCCGAGACTACTCCCTGGATATCACACGGTGCTTAGAACCACAAGTGACCCTAATCTAACCCATAATACTTGTATAACTTATGAGCAACTGAATATGTTACATAAATTTAAAATAAATAAGCGAAAGAGAAGTCTTTGCTAAGTAGGTTCAATACAAAACTATGTAAAACGATTACAACTCTAGTTATACAAAACAAAACTAAAATCAAATACATCAATTCTATTGACTATCTATAAAGCCTCTACAAATATTGACTATAGGTAGACGGTACATGACCCCCAGATATCTCTAATCAATATGACTAAATAAATAAATAATATTGAAACTATAATTGACTTGAGTCCTCAAATCAAAATAACTTTTAACCTGCTAACTATAAGTTGTAAATTGTCATGTGTGGGCAACAACTGGTACCTACATTATGAGACAATGTAGCACATATACATATATGTGGGTCAGTACTTCTGGAATGTACTGAGTATATGAAGGTGAATGCAAAAGTAAAACAATAAATGGATATACATATAAACTTTCAAATGATGCATGCTAAGTGTAAATAACTCATCTTAAGCTTTAATAAAACAAAGACTGTAAAATCATAAACTTTAGTAATGAAGTATACGGATAAACATTGTGAGCCATAACACTTCGTTCTAAAAGATTTACTTTTTATTCTTTCTTTTGGGAGGTTCTTCTAACCGACATAAACCATGTGAGCTATCATAGAGTCCAATGTCTTACCCACGTTGAGGAGAACTATTCTACCCTTGCCATCAAAATAAAACCTTATCTTAAGTGATCACTATACTTAACCCATATTGGAACTTAAACATATGGTGGTACATAGTTCTGGGGCATGCGACTTTGGACTCATACCTAACTCGGTGATAAATACTACTCCCATATTTCTTATATGATTGTACTTTATGAAATCCAGCTTAAAATAGCATAAGGGTTCATAGAATGAAAGCTAGTTGTGCTTCTCTTGACTTTAAATCATAATCAAGATGAACAAATATGGATTCCATATCTTATCTTAAGATCAAAAGATCAATCTTTGTGTTGTATTATAATGATGATAAATGATTGTGAATTTCAAGACTTATCTTGGTATCAAAAGATTCAAATTTTTCTTGTAAACTTAGTGCTCAAACCCAAGCCTTGAATCTTATATGTTCTTTCATATAATTGTAATACAATATCATGGGTAAAATTTAATCAGAAATCTTAAATTAATGTTTCAAATTAGACTCATGATATTCAAATCATAATAGAAAATCTTCAAGTCAAAACATAAATAAATAATATCATCTATGCACTTTAATACTTCAATCACCAGATAATATCATAAACTCAAGATAAGATAACTTGGGTATGAACCCTAATTGCAAATCATATAACTTAAACTTTAAAATAAGTTTTGGTCACAAGGATGGAAGATTAACCTTGTTCAAAAACCCACATACCTTAATTGAACGGATTCTTAAAGAAATCTTGAAATTGAATCTTGAATCCTTGTGTTCTTTATAGGAAAAGCATGAATTATTGTTCTTGGGAAAAGGGAAGAGTTTTTACTTAAGTTGTTTTGAAGAAGATGGGAAAATAATGCCCTTTTGGGTGTTATAATTTGTGCTATCGCCTTTTGAGGTTGAGAAAAAAGGACCAAATTGCCCCTTGACCCTTAAGAGGCTGAAACAGTGGGGGAATAGCCCTTAAGGAGAGACACCTAGTTACGTCAAGAATCCCTCGGGATACAACCTCTAATTAAGTGGAATATCCCTCGTGGCGTGGGGCTATTGTGACCCCTTAGTGTCTCTCATGAAAATAGGTATAACTTTTTCCTCGGGTATCGAATTAAGAAAAAATTGATATCTTTGAAAAGATAACTCAATTATATATCATTTGGTGGGTATTGAGTAGAAAAATTCCATATATATCAAAAATTATACACGTTAAAAGTAGACCCTTGTAGAATTAAATGCCAAAATTTGGCCAAATCAAAAGCTCTTAGCTCAACTTTGCTCTAAGTGATTCCTATGAATATTTTTCGTCTCATAAGCAGTTCACACACCAGGATAAGGATCATGAAACATTTATTCAAATGTCAATCATGGAATTAGTGTTTACGCATGTAGGAATGATGGTTCAAAATCTAGCTCAAAAATGCAGGGTGTTGTATTATACATTAAACAATCAAGTCCGCATTTCAAAAATCTCCAATCAAGTCACTAAAATTTTAGTGACAGATAAAAGAATTTAGCAACCTACCCTTCTCTAAAGCATGTACCATTTTACACTTATTTTCTCTATATCATAAAAGATCAAATACTTAAAATATTACTCGATTATATTCAAACTTCCAAAAGTTATTTTTCTTTTGAATTTCATTGGTTGGGGTCTACCAAATTAAAATTAGAATTGCACCAAATAAAACCTTTTTAAGAAAAAACAACAAATAACTTAACTAAATTCAAAGGAAATAGACACCTATTTTATTTTGGTAAACCATAAGTCTTACCATACATGAAAAGTAACAATACACATAAAGAGAACTCCCGATTTCAAAGATAGCTTGAGAAGTGAAGCCTCCAACAAACAGAATAGTTAATTACACAAAAGAGTATCTATTACACCAACTTGGTTTCCAAGATAGATTTAGAAGGTTCAAGTTACTATATAATTTACTTCTTAATTCGTAACACACAAAAGGAACATGGAATGAAAATGTAAAGGGTGGAACAATTAAGAAATTATGGTTGTAAATTTCTACAAAACTGCAGAGAAAGAAGGATAAAGCTTAAACTTTATGAGTTCTATTTCATTCTTACAGATGCTTCCTTTTATATATATAAAGTGTGATGCTTACGAACCAAAATATAAGAAAAATATCTCACACTAAACTATTGAAATATGTGGATAACTAACTACCACTCATTTTAATGAAAAAGACTGTCTACCATAAAAATATCTATAATCTAAGAGTTCCTATAGAAATCTTATTTCCTAACACTCCTCCTTAATATTTTTCATTGAAACTCCTTTCAACGTCCTTTGAAAATCAAAATTAATGGTTGGAAGAGCCTTGGTTAGAATATCATCTTGTTGTTCTTCATTTTTGCAATACACCAGCATAACTTCTCCTTTATTCTTGGAATCTCATATAGCATGAAATGTAATGTTGATATGCTTTATCTTTCCATGTTTCATTGGATTTTCATCCATAACAGTTGCTGAATTATGATCCAAATAGATGACTATTGGTTTTGCTAGCAAATGGTCCAATTCAAACAAGATTTTTATCAATCAAATTCCTTGATTTGTAGTAGATGCAGGAACCACATACTCGATTTCCACTGAATATTGAGCTACAATATCTTTCTTCTTTGTACTCTAAGAAAAAATGCTCGAACCAAATGAAAAAGAGTAGCCATATATGCTTTTGTAATCATCCAAAATCCACCCCTATCACTATCTGAATAGACAATAAGAGATTAATTATCCACACTTCTATACCAAATTCCATAATAAATTATCACTATAATGTACCTTAGCACCCTTTTAGTATCTCCAAAATGCTTAGTGCTGGGATTTTGCATATATCGGGACAATAAACTACCTACAAACATTATGTCTGGTCTGATAGCAGTCAAATACAATAAGCTTCTAATAAGGCTCCTATAATGTTTGGGCTTTCCCCTCTCTTAACCATCATCCTTCATGAACTTTTCATTCACAACAAGTGGAGTTGAAATAGGTTTGCACTTGTCAAGCTCAAACTTTCTTAAGAGATTCAAGGCATACCTCTTTGCGGACAAGAAATTCATTCATAATATTGAGAAATATCCGTTCCCAGGAAAAACTTCATCTCTCCTTGATCAAACATCTCAAAAACTTTTAACATTGCGTTTTTAACTTCTTGAATTTCAAGAGAATTTTCACGTGTAATAATCAAATCATCAATATTAATGAATATCATAATTAACCTTCTATTAGCTTGCCTTTTGAAGTATAAAGCAGGATCAATTAGGCTTATGTTGAAGCCTTTAGAGAACAAATGAGTAACCAACCTATTATACCAACTATCGAAGCTTCCTTAAGACCGTAGAGTGCTTTTTTAAGCTTATACACCTTGTCTACTACACCTGCAATAGTAAAACCTTTAGGTTGTTCAACATAAATATCTTCTTTAAGCAATACATTTAGAAAGGAAGATTTGACGTCTAAATGGTAGATTTTTCACGTGTATTGTACTGCAAGAGCAACTAGAAATCTTATTGTCTAATTCCTCGCAAAATAAGAAAATGTATCTTCAAAGTCCACTCCAAGGCTGCTGGTAATAGACTTTAACTACAACTTTTTCTTTAAGTTTAAGGATGGATACATATGGATTGAAATTTATTCTATAGACCCATTTAACATCGATGACATTCTTCTTTTCCAGACTATCAACCAACTCCTAAGTATAATTTTTATTAATCCTAGAAAGCTCCTCCTCTATTATTGAAATCCAAGCTTCATGACCTGCTTCTTCTTCAAAGGATGATGGTTTAAAAAAAGAAAAATGGCATTACTCATAAACATCAGCTAGTGATCCATTATTCAAAACTGGAGAATAATTTGTCAATTCACATCTAAATAGTGTTTTTTCCAACAATAGGACTAGAAGAAATATCACACGTCTGCGGATTTGGAATTACAAAAATGAAGTACTCCCATTTTTTTCTTTACAACATCATCTCAATCTTAATCGTAGTGGCTAGATTCGTCCACTACATGATCTCTACTGATAAGCACCTTCTTACAACAATCATTATACACTTTGTAACCTTTTGAAATTGTTCTATAGCCCAACAAAATATAGAGTTCTATCTAGTTGTCCAATTTGCCTCTTTTAGCATGTGAAATATGTGCATAGCACACCAAAGTAAAAAATTTCACGCGTCTCACAGATGGCTTTATAGCCTTCACGCTTCAAATGGCATTATGCCTTAGAATTCTCTAGTTGGTAATCTGTTCAGCAGATAAATAAAAGTATTGACTGCCTCAACCCAAAAATATTTTGGAATCTTCTTTTCTGCCAACATACATCTCGCATTTCCATCACCATTCTCTTTTTCCTCTTAGTAAATCATTTTGTTCTAGAGTGTAGCCAATAGTGAGTTAATGTTGAATACCTAAATCTTTAAAAAACTTATTGAACTGGTGCAAAGTATATTCTATTTTGTTATCCGACCTGCAACAATTCAACTGGAAATCACCCCTCCCCCAACACACACACATTTTCTACCATAGCCTTGAAATTTTTGAAAATAGAACACACCTCAACAATGCTACTTAGAAATAGACCCATGTTATTTAAGTTAGATAATCTGTAAGGAGAACAAAGTACTTATTTCCCCTCAAAGAATCCATCATTATATGAACCAACTCTAGCTTTTTCTTCGCCCTCCAAAGACTCTCTTTATGAAAGGATCATCTATGAAATTTACTTAATTGACATGAATCACAAATATATTGGAACATATCAATTTTGGGTACATCAAGAACCATACCATTTGATTCCATATACACCAATGAAGTAAGGTTGTAATGACCAAACTTCTTGTGCCAAAGCGAAGTATCACTCAATTCAACATTGAAAGAGCAACTTTCAGCAAAATAGCATGAAATTAGAAAGAAATAGTCAATCATGCTATTTTAGCTACTTCACATCCTTTAGGATCACAAATGACACATTTTTTATCCTTAAAATTAAGTGAATAATTTTTTTAAAGAAGATGAGCAACACTTAACAAGTTTTGAGTCAAATTTTTCACATAAAGAACATCATTAATGATTTTCATACATTTGTCAGTAGAAAATTTTATTGACTCTCTACCTTGAGCTTGCACCAATGCACCATTTCGAAGCTTTACTTTAGTTCTATCTGATTTATCTAAGCTAACAAATATATTTTCATCAATTGTCATATGCCTTGTGCATGTGCTATCGACATACCAATTACATCAATCAACATATGATTAGTGCAAGGCCATGAATACTCTGATTTTTCAACTTAGTGATCTTTTACAAAATGTACTTGCGGGAAAGACTGAGCGCTTTGAGTTTTCTTTTGCCTCTAGTACCTCTCTTATGTCCATACTTATTATAATATCTCCGTTCAATAGGAGAGCTCTTGAACTTCCGCCAATAATTCTTCTCTTGGTTTGTCTTCTTACAAATAACACAAGGTGTGAATTTTCCTTTTCTTGAGAATCACCTAGTTTTCCATCAGATTTTACCTCTCTATAGATATCTAATGAGACTTTTCTGCCTTTCTTTTGTTGCTTGAATTTATGCCTAACTTGAAAGACATTTTATATTATTCCTTCACTTCTTATAGTTACCCATTGCTCTTGAACTTGTAATTTGGAGATCAATTCAGTTATTGTAAGAATAGCCAAGTCAAAAGACTCTTCAATAGCTGAAATTTGTTATTCAAACTTGTTTGAAAGATGATCAGAATCTTTTCCACAACTTTCTGACCTAGAAAGTTTTCACCAAGTATTCTT
Organism: Capsicum pubescens; assembly: GCA_030864215.1. Classification (NCBI taxonomy): domain Eukaryota; kingdom Viridiplantae; phylum Streptophyta; class Magnoliopsida; order Solanales; family Solanaceae; genus Capsicum; species Capsicum pubescens. The sequence goes on from CM061547.1 coordinate 219,797,132, forward strand.
ATCTAGTTCACAATTTCTAACAGCTTGGAAGAGTATTCTTTCATAATATTTGTGTCTTTTATCTTCAAAAGTTCAAATTCCCTCTTCAAAGTTAAAACCTTGACAAACTTCACTATGTTGTTTCCTTTAAGCTCCTCCTTAACTTATCCCGGGCCTCTTTGGCTGTTTTACTAGACATAATCCTTGTAAACACCACTTTCATATAGTGCATGCAAGTGAGATCTCTTGAGATTTAGTCACCACCTGATACGGAACAAACAAGAAAACACGAAATCACACCCCAAAACAGTTCACAAATCACAACAAATCGTGGACCAAATGGGGACCTCTCTCGAATTCACTATCTAGAACAAGAAAGAAGAGGATACAAGGTGTTAATACACCAAAACATCCAGCCAAAAAAAAGTTTATCAACAGAAGATGAAGCTCCACAATATTACAATAGCAACAAGAACAAATGGGTTACATTAACAACACAAGAAGCCGAAACTAAAACAAGATACAAGATAGGTAGTTAGATAAGTGTTGATGTAGTCTTAACAACCCAAGAGCATATTCAACTCTTGTACCTTTAAAACTTCACACAACAAACACCTAACTCTTACAATTGACACAAGAGAGGCATCCACCACCCAAGCACCAACGTATCAAGAAAAATGCAACACACAAGAGAATCCACCCTTATGTTATGCCCTAGTTTCAATTGGACTCTCTCTCACTCTAAGAGAAGTATTCTTCAATAATAATGATAAACTAAAGAAATAAACCCTACAATGTTCTATTTATACTACATTACAATAATAGAAAAAATGACAAAAGGGCCCTTTAGTGACTAGTCTTAAAAAATACTCAAAAGTGTCATGATCATGATCATATCTGTATCATCCTCTCCATCTTGAGAGGAATTTTCCCACAAATTCATAACCTTACCTTTTTTACAAAGGAACTTCACAATCTCCTTCACACGGCCACACATCTTTTACATCTTTCTCGCCTTGCATTTTAACCTCTTTTTGCTCTCCATCTTGAGGCTTGCCATCAACCTTAGCCAATTCAATTACTACTTCTTCCCGAAGATAGTACAATTTTCCCTCCCTTAGGATCACGTTCCTTTGGTTTGGGCACTCACTATCCTTGTGCCCCCAACCTTGGCATTTGAGGCATTGAAATCCCTTGGGATTAGAAGTAGAATTCAATTTACCTTCATACCTTGGAGGATGTTTTTGGACAATCTTGGTGGCCTCGGGTTGGGTAGACATGAATGAGTTATCTTTGAGCTCCCTCTTAACATCTAAAGCTGCATGGAAGATGCCATCTATGGTGTAAAATTAGTGAAACGTCATGCGAGTGGAGATGTCCTTGTTTAACCCAACCTTGAAGCGCACAATTTTATGACTTACTTGCTCGCCTCGGTGTTAAAGTTTCAACATCAATTGTTGAAATTCATCGTAGTAAGCCATGACACTCTTGTTCTCTTGCCTCAAATTATACAATTTAGCAAGGAGCTCATGCCTATAAGTCTCGGGCAAGTACCTTTGTCGCATAAGGCTCTTCAATCGAAACCAAGGAGGAGGTTGTCCCTCAATTATCTCATTCCCAAACCGCTTAACATACTCCCACCATGTATTAGCATACCCTTTAAAGTGAGCTATAGCATAACAACTTTTTTTTTCTTCGGTGAGATTATTAAGTTGGAAGATCTTGTCACAAGATGACTCCCATGCAACGTAGGCTTCAGGGTCACTCTCACCTTTAAAAATGGGAAGGTTCACTTTGATGGAATTGAGACCTACATCTCGGTTTAGGTGGCCATCTCTCACCTCTCGGTGTAACTCCCCATGTCTACGCCTCATTCTTTCTTCCCTCAAGTAAAAATCATCATACGGCCAATAACCATTATATTTTCCTCCCCTACCATAGACCTCAACATAGATGGGTCTATTTGGGTTAAGTGGAGCTTGTAGTGGCGGGATTGGATTTGGATAGTGAGGTATTTGGTCAAGTGGAGTTTGTATGGGAGGGTTCGGGTTTGGTGATGGTATTTGGGTTCCAAGATCTTCTTGTTGGACTTGGTGGAGTAGAGGATGGCTTGGTCTATCTTGTTCTCGGATTCGAGAGTAAAGATTGGTTTAATTTATGGCAATTGGTGTATATTGCATTTGGTGCAAGGTCTCAGGAGTATTAGTTGGGGAAATGTTTGAGGGGTAGAAGGTCAACTCCTTTGGATTTCCACACGTTCTAAAATCCCACTCATTGATGCCACATCCATATCTAATTTCTCAAGACCCATATTCAACCTAGCCACATCTCGGGACATAGTTTCAAGGCGAGCCAAAATGAGATTGATGGCATTATTATCCATTGTTTGAGCATTTGAAGCCTCGGGTTCCATTGTGGTGGTATTTAAAATAACCCTTCAAGTTACGGTCCAATAAAGATACCAAATAAGTCTGCAACGTCACACACAATAATACAATGCAAAATCTACAACACAAAACACACGTTATTTCAAAACAACCTCCCACAATGAGATCCCACCTTCAAGTTTCTTCAAACTCAAGCTCAACATTGGTGGATGGCTCAAATAACCTCCAATTTAGCTCAAATTCGAACCCTATACTCCTGTAGTATTAGAGAACACAAATCTAACACTAAAAACACAAGAAAAATGCAAAATCAAAAACTCAAAATTTGACCTAGGTCAAAAACGGGTTTAGTATATTTTTGGGAGATTTTCAATTTTGACACTTCTTTTTTTGTTGGGATTTTCAATTTCTATACTCTAATATTGTTAGGGAACAAGATCTAACACTAGAAACACACAAAAATCAAGTTTTTTGAAAGACCCTAAAAACGTGAGCAATAACTTTTTTTTTCAAGATAACAATCCCAAGATTGATTTTTTTGGAACAAAATCAAACCTTGCTTTGATACCAAATGATACGGAACAAACAAGGAAACACAAAATCACACCCCAAAACAGTCCACAAATCACAACAAATTGTGGACCAAATAGGGACATCTCTCGGATTCACTATCTAGAACAAGAAAGAAGAGGATACAAGGTGTTAATACACCAAAACAGCCAGCCAACAAGAAGTTTATCAACACAAGATGAAGCTCCACAATATTACAATATCAACAAGAACAAACGGGTTACATTAACAACACAAGAAGCCGAAACTAAAACAAGATACAAGATAGGTAGTTAGACAAGTGTTGATGTAGTCTTAACAACCCAAGAGCATATTTCACTCTTGGGCCTTTAAAACTTCACACAAAAAAAACCTAACTCTTACAATTGACACAAGAGAGACGTCCACCACCCAAGCACTAACGTATCAAGCAAAATGCAACGCACAAGAGAATCCACCCTTATGTTATGTCCTAGTTTCAATTGGACTCTCTCTCACTTTAAGAGAAGTATTCTTTAATAATAATGATCAACTAAAGAAATAAACCCTACAAAGTTCTATTTATACTACATTACAATAATAGACAAAATGACAAAAGGGCCCTTTAGTGACTAGTCTTCAAAAATACTCAAAAGTGTCATGATCATGATCATACTTGTATCACCAACTCGTCATGTTGTTTAATTTCATTTAGAGCTGTATTAACTCTCAAGGTTGGACATCAGGTTCTCCACTCTTAACAACTTCCCATAATATGAAAGCCTTAATCTAGAACGCCCAAATGTGATAATTCCCCTTAGTAAAAATCAAAGGACCATCCATTGGATGATTTTCAAGTTCCATGACATTCCAGCAAAATAAATTCAAGAATATTCAATAATTTGATGAGTCAATAAACTAGTTTTGACTCATATCCCTTAGGAAGTAAGCTTTGATACCATGTTACACACAAAAGGAACAGGGAGTGTAAAGCTAAAGGGAGGGACAATTACAAAATTACAACTATAAATTGCTACAAAACTACAGAGAAAGAAGGATAAAGCTAAAATTTTATGAGTTCTATTTCACTCTTAATGTTTCATTATAGGTGTTTCCTTTTATATATAAGGTGTGAGGCTTACAAACCACAAAATATCTCACACTAAAATATTGAAATATATGGTTAGCTAACCACAACTCATTTTAACCAAAAAGACTTGTCTACTACAAAAATATCTACTATCTAGGAGTTTCTAGAGAAATCCTATTTCCTAACATAATCTAAGTAATGGCTAGGTAGGTCTATACAGTGAAACTCTTGAAAAATTTCCCATTTCTAGCTCTCCAGTATGATAAATAGCAGGACTCTATATATCACAATGATTTCCTTTTTAATTGATTCCCGTGTTTCTTCTTAATCCAAAAAAAGTGACTCCATCTTGTCTAAGCGTTATACCTTGATCCCCTCCCAATAAGTTGTATCCTTGAGGATCTTCCAAGAGAGAAATGAATTATTAACATTAGAGAAATAAATGATCATAGATTTTTCATAGATAAAAGTAGTTACAAACATTATTGTGGTAGGAACTCCCATCCATCTTATGAATTGAGCATAAGTTGTCAAAGCTAATGTTTCAGGCTTGGAGGGTTTGCCAGCAACACTAGTAACAGCAGAGACGTCCCATGTTATCCCTTGAAAATCCTATCTCACTTATATACCAACTTAACAGAAAAGAAAAGAGAAAAATAGGACTCAACATAGAGGAAATGGTTTGGGATTGGTTAAACGGATGAATTTTTAATAGAATCAAACATTTAAAATGGGGATGGATCATTTGATTTTGAGCTTATCGAAGGGATATATTTGGATTGAAAGTATACTTGAAGGGATATATTTGGGCCAAAAGTACATTGAGAAATATATTTAAACTATTTTAGATAGTATAGGGGTATGTATGATCCTTTTCCGATTTAAATTTAACTACATACATAGTGAAATACAAAAGTTAACATAAGTTGCATGTCTATTTAGAAAGAAGTTTAGACAAAATTGACTGTTAAAGAAGCATAAATAATTAGTAAAGTAGATGAAAATTATAAATATGTGATTATTCACTCATTTTCATATATACAAAATTACTCTTAACTTATTTGCATAACATAGTTTTCTTATGAAAGGAATTCTACTGAAACCCTTTATAACTACATAGCTTAGCTCTGGAAATTAGGTGTAAGAGTGATTTCTATGAAATATTTTATACCTTTTATAAACCTTTTATACTTATTTTGTCATGTGAAATTTCTATGAAAGGTTCTCCACATCTATTAAATAATAGGAGTAAATTTCACTTTACATCCTTAATTTTTTAATGGAGGTATCAGTGACAAAATAATACTAAATAGCAATTTGGGGGGAGGGGGGAAGACAAAGAAGGTGGGAAATGATTATCTGGAAAGTCGAAGTTTTCAAGTGGAAGGAATAAGACAAAAGGGAGGATGGTTGGTTGGGATGCGGAGTTTTCGAGGGGGAGGAAGAAAACAAGGAGATGGAGGAATGGTTGTTTGGGTGTTTTTTAGAAAAAATTTAAATGTTTTGAATTAGTTAAATAATTTTTTGAAAAAGTAAAAACTAAAAATAGCATCCAACCCCACATAGTATTTGCTAGATTACATATAGATACTCTTGGAATAATAATTTTGCTTACTTACCAAACACTAGTACTAGAAAATCGGTAAAAAAAACACTTATTTTCCAACATAACTTTTTCCTTCGTACCAAACAAACCTTTTATGTCTAATACATACACATTAATTATGATTTAAGAACTAACTGAAGTTCAAGTGTCAAAGTGAAAGTTGCAGACTACTCTAAGGTTGCTTTTTAATTATACATCTTTTAGTGTCCAAATAAAATACTAGTCTGCATTGTCTCCATTTCCTTCCATTTGCAAAATCTTGCACAACTGCAACAGTTGAAAGTACAGTTTCAATGAGTATAAAATCAGTAAAATTACAGTAGCTTCATTTCCAATTACCGAAGAAATCATCATTGAAATACTCTCTAAGCTACCTGTAAAATCACTATTGAAATTTAGGTATCACAAAATCGTCGCTCGCTTTAATCTCTAGTTGTGGATCATTAAAAAACATCTTCGCTCATCAACTAATAACAAAGAATACAACAATCATAGAGTTATTCTAAACAAAAATTGTTGTGATCTTACCTACTTTTCTCTATGATCATTACTTTACAACTAAACTACTTAGCCATCTGAAATTGATTATCCAATGAAAAGCTTCAAATTCAGGTGGTTTAATACTGCCAACGGATTAATTTTTTTGTTGTGATGATGAATTCTAATTACAAACCAGTTAGGATTAATTCGTAGATTGGCGTAGTTGTTAAGTAACTGGACTAGGGGAGAGGGGGCTAACAGGGGGAGTCCTAAAAGACATAGGTAAATGTCCACTTGCAATAGTTCATGTAAAAAAGTTATCAAAGGGGAATATAATTACTTTAAAAACATAATAAGCATCAACAAAAATATATGAACATCAAGGTTGATACTTATTTAGTGGATAGTGGGCCTGGTATCCTTGAAGACACTAAATATACCTTCACTAATGTCAAACCACAAAGATGATCGATTCAATCCATCAAAACTAGGGCTGGAGAATGTTGTGGATTAAACAGTTGACTTGACAAACTTGTCAAACTCTTGGTCAATCCCAATAATTGAAAGCACTCTCCATCCAAGACCTACAATGTGAGGTGATGGATCTATTATTAGGGAAAATATGGCAGGCACATACTGAGAATAGAATTGTCAAGTGGTCGGGGTGTTATATATTTAATAACAGCATCACCAAATCTTCCAGAATCAGAATGATGAGAAGAACCATCAGAAAAAGGAGATCTATGCATGAAGCTAGGTATTGCAACATCACTGCTAGTTGAAACTCTACCATCGTGAGAGATAGACTGGTTGTCAGCTTCCACTCCCAATAAAGGAGCATTAGGAGATGGAACTACACTTTCATGAGGAACATAATGAGTTGAGGTCATATATCTATTACCGATCAATGGAGCTATACTTCCATGTGAAACATGGCTGTTTTAGACATATCACTTTGAATATTGCATATGGAAGTGTAATTCCATTGCCAGGTAGTGGCTCTATGATCCCAAATTATTATGTTCCACATGGAAGTGTAGTTCCATCTCCTAATGCTTCTTTCTTGAAAGTGGGAGGCAAAATTATTTCTCATAGTGGTAGAGTCTCAACTAGCAGCCATGTTGCAACACCTAGTTTTATGCATGGATCTCCTATGTCTGATGATGGTTCTTCTCATCATTCTAATTCTAGAAGATTGGGTGATGTTGTTTAGTAGTGGTGTTATTAATCATATAACACCGAAGCCACTTGAAAATCTTTCTATTCTCAGAGTGTGCCTGTCATGTTTGCACTAGAAATGGATCAATCGCCTAGCGTTGCAGGCCTTAACTGGAGAGTGCTTTTGATTATTGGGATTTACCGAGAATTCGCCAAGTTGGTCAAGTCAATTGTTGAATCCACAACATTCCCTGGCCCTAGTTTGGCTGGATTGGATCGATCATCTTCTTGGTTTGAAATTAATGGAGGTATATTTAGTGACTTCGATGAAACTAGGAGTCAACACTACTAAAATTTCTCTACATCACTATCCACTAAATAATAATAAACCTTGAAGTTCATGTATGTCCGTCGATGCTCATTATGTTTTTGAAGTAATTATGTTCTCCTTAGATACCCTTTTTTTACTTGAACTATTGTAGGTAGACTATTACCTCTGTCTTGTAGGACTCTTATGTTAGCCCCCCTCCCTCCCCCAGTCCAGTTACATAACAAGAGGAGTCCTAAAAGTTGCATAAAAGTCGAAAAGGTTCAATTATTTCTTTCTCTGACTTTCTCAACCTAATTCCGCGGAGTAGTTCCAGTAAGAGAGGTAAATTTTAGATTCTTCCTTCTCATGAAATTGCTAGAAATTAAAAAAGAAAAAAAAAAGGAAATATAAGGTTTTGAGATATATCTTTTTACTAGTAACCAAATTTGGGATCCAAAAAAGATTTCAAAATTTTGAAGACTTGAAAACTTCAAGATTTCACATTAGCATTATTGTGTTTCGGTTATTACACTTTTCATTGTTGTTACTATTTCTTTTTCTAAATGCTCTCAACTGCTTTTCTTATTAGTTTCTATGTTTTCTTCATTGTCTTTTTTCTTTTGCTTCACTTAAATCGAGGGTCCTTTTGAAGCAGTCTCTCTACCTCCATAAGATAAGGGTAAGGTCTGCGTACATCTACCCTCCCCAATTCCCACTTGTGGAATTTCCATAGGTACATTGTAGTTGTGGTGGTACTTAAGAATTCATAGTTAAGTTGAACGTAGATACAACATATAAGCAGTGGATGGACCTGCATCGATAGTTTCAGGCTCAGTTACAAGTGTAGAGAAATTTAAAGATTTTAATAAAGAATGTGTATATTCCTCATTCTATGAACTCCTGTTGATTTTGGACTTCATTTATGGAAGTGCAATTAATACCTTCAATGAAAGACTAAATATGGTTACTTGGTCAGAGCTATATATCTATTTGGGAACACCTAAATATTTGAGTATGTAATTGGAATAGGTGGCAACTGCTACGGGCATCAACTAATGTCAACTACTAGAAAGGATCTGAACCTTACTTTAATTTTAACTTCTTCATTTATATCATCTATGTCCTATATAACTGCAGTCAGCGGCCTTCTATTTATGCATATCTTTGGAACATAGAACTGTTACCCTAAGTATCCTGTGGAAATCATTATGGGCTATAAACCTTTGTAGGGAAATAAGAAAATCTCGGTTCCAGCAAGTAGTAAAAACATAAGTCAGAGATGGACAAATAGGATTTCCATGTTCTCTTCACGCTACTTTTTAACAACACAAGACCACAAAAGGGAACCAAGGTCTTTCTGCTCCTAATGATTCTATCGAGGATTCTATTTCTGTCATAGATATGCCAGAGCATCACAAGAAAGAGGCCTTATTGAAGGTTAGTGATTCTTTCATATATGTATGAGTTAAGTTGTTCACATGTTTGTTGTGCTCATCTTATTTTCTTGAAGAATTAGCTTTCACGAGATCGCCTTGCAAACTTCCCACTATAGATAGGATGTAAGAGACAATTAGTTAATTGAATCATCTTTTCTTCCTATGGATAATAACTAAAATAGTATTTTCTATTGGAAAAACAGTTAAAAGGGATAAAGTGGACGTTAATGCAGACGGTTTAGCTCACAAAGAGCAATTAGTTCTGTTAATCATTGAGTATAGGCTCAGTTGTTTTTCAAATAGTGATAGTGTCAAATGGAGATCTTACACAACTCTCACTTATTAAAGTTACGGGTGGCATATTCGGAAACTGCTATAGGTGATGTTCTTTGAGAGGTATGTATTATTTCTTGCCTCGAATTTCAATCCTACTTTATATGGATTATCAGCAAATGTTATCCTATAGCATTTTCTATTTTTCTGCTGAACTAATTGTATTTTTATCTTGGAGTTTCTCAATGTGACTTTTTAAAAGAAGTTGGAGTTTCTCAATGTGACTTTTTAAGAGAAGTTCCTCGAAATGGTAAATACGATAGGGCAATTCATAGGTGTCAATCATGTCCTACCTCTTGAATTAATAGTTCCAATCAATCAATTACTTTTAAATATAAGGGAGAGATGGAAAAATGGAAGTAAGGTTATTACGAGCAATATAACAAAAAGGTATCGGCAAACATCATGCGAAATGGTCTCCTACATCAGCATGACTTTCAGGTTGGTCGAATTTCGTACATCTTACATTTGTTATCTCGTAAGGTAGACTAATTTTTGAGGTCGTCAAATAGTCAATTGAATTCTTCTTCAACATTATAGAATAAAGAATTAGAAATTTTCCTCAGAACCGCTTCCACCTCCGGATTTTCGGAGAGCTGCTAAAGGAGACTCTCGAGAGCCAGAAGCATTAAATGAATGGCCATAGCAATGGGCACATCTCCAAATCATTTCCCTTTATTTCTCCATCTAATTCAACATCATGAGACGAAATCCTCTCAGGGAGAACAAACAACTATTCTCTGATTTGTGCAAGTCACTCAAAATGGTAACAGAAAATGATACTTCTATAAAGTCGTCATATTCCAAAATGGATATTCACAGAATATGACATACAAAGAAAAACAAGTACACTGGGATGTCTACATATTAACGATCTACTAAGCCAATTTGTTTTTTTTACAAAACAAGGAAAAGAAAAATAGAAAAAGTATTTCTCTTACTCTACTTGTATTTTTTTTGGCTGCGTCCTTTTTATTTTTACTACTGTGATGCTATATTAGGCTTGATGAGTAGTAGTCTTTGTATGTTGAATACTTTCCATCTTCACTGAAATAATTAACTTCTTAAGATACAAGTTACAACATATAAGTTTCAGTTAGCTCTTCCAAAATTAAATATTTCTGTAGTCATGCCTAAGAAATTGTTTACAAAGCATTCTATTCTATATATGCATGTATGCATCGTTACGTGCATGAATCTTCTCCAAACTGATAGTTTAAAGGCGTAATAATATTTAACATTGGTCTCTACTTTCACTATATGTGCTCGGATTTTATGTTATCATATCAGTGTAGTTTTTATTTTTATTCAGTTCTATGTATTCAGTGTGAATGGTATGTTATCATATGTCGCTACAGATTGTACATTTTTGACGCATGATGTTCTGATTATTGATCCTGTAGTTACTTGTCAATGTCTTTCCTCTTAAAGTCGTTAAGGCTTGTCTTGGTGGCTATTAGAAATATCTGATTGTTTAATCAAGTTAGTTAGAATATGTTGAGCTGTCATTAGAAGTTAGTTATAAGGCTATTAAAAATTAGTGGAGCATGAAGCAATAGGCAGCTGTATACATAGCTATTATCTCTATAAAAGCATCAAACTCTGTACATTGTTACATATTGAAAATGATAACTTGAATTTCTCTTCCTTCTTTCTCAATCCCGCTCCATATAATTCACTCCTTATAATCTCCACATCAAATTAGTAGCTAGTTTCAGCTAAAATTCACATAGTATCAGAGATTCAATCATCGTTTTTGTTGGGCTTGATTTAGTATTTGCTTCAGTTTCCCTGTAGGATAATGCAAGTGGATCGACTATAAAGATGGTTATCATTGATCATCATCATCCTCTTTATCTCCAAGCTTCAGATATGCTTGGAGTTGTCATCATTCAGCTCGCAGGCCCAAAAACTATGGAGTACGGAGAAGATCGATGAATTTAGCACTCGGAGGTAAGGGAAAGCTTGGATTCATAGATGGTTCGTGTGTAAAAAGAAGTTATAAAGGTAAATTGGCAGAATTATGGAAGAAGTGTGATGAAATTGTTCTCTTGGATTGGATGCACGGTAGCAAGTGAGCTAATGCCTAGCATTCTATTTGCTTCAAGTGCGAAATAAGTTTGGAAGGATTTTCCAAAGGGATTTGACCAATAAAATTTAACTAAGATATATCATTTGTAGACTGAGATTTCAACCTTGAGACAAGGTGTGGATTCAGTTATGTTAAGTCCTTAGTTTTGATAAATGACAAACTCATAGTTTGGTACTTGTTTCCAGAGGTTTTTGTGTAAACAAAAACTTCTATTCATCATGGACCAGGTTGATCTCGTCTATCGGTGTCACAGTCAACAGTCCAACTTACACATAGTACAAAAGTTTGTGCAATGCTACTACCACCTTCTTACCTCAACCAATGAGATTTTGCGTAGGTTTACTAGTGTCATAATATATATTGCTCATCTTCCACAACAAAAAAACCAACACTTCCATATACTCACAATTAAATATCGTTCAGAAGTGAAAATCCAAGGTTACAGCTGTAACAAGGAACGGATTGCTCATAGAGTTGTATTTTTATTTCTATGTTGCAGTTGAGTTTTTGTAATATTGATCTTAAAAGTCTTCTTACATTAGTTTATTATTGTATTAAGTGTTGAGGTGTAAACTTCTTATTGTAATCATCTAGAGCTAGGTGATTGTTCAAGCTAGAGTTAGCTTGTAGAGTCTGGTTAGAGTTTACTGGAGAACATAATAGTAGAGCTATTATTGGAGATTCCTTGTAATAGAGTTATTACTAGGAAAGTGAGGACTAAGAGTTTGATCCTCAAAGACTGGATTCTATATTCACGAGTTTGCTTGAGTATACTGGAGTTTATAAATCCTGGAGGTAGGTCATGGTTTCTCCCTTGATCAAGGAGTTTCGACGTAAAACTTGTGTGTCTTTCCATTTATGTTTCCATGCATCTTTACTGCTTGTACTCCAGCATTTCTGCTTGCTGTCTTAATTTTGGAATAGTTTCCTGAGTTGAGAAGCAACCCACCCTTCATTTGGTATTAAAGCGGGTCTTTCTTATAAAGGCTAACACCTTGGAAGGATCTTGAGCAGAGAAATGGCAGCGTCTCCAAATCTAGAAGAAGGTCAGTCTATCATCAGACCCCCAAGATTTAATGTAGAATACTATGGGTGGTGGAAGACAAGAATGCATGACTTCATCATGGCTGAAGACTGTGAGCTATAGGATATCATAGAAGATGGCCCCTTTGTTCCTACTAGGGTGGTAAAGATTGGGGATGTAGCTTCAAAGGTCCCTACAACAAAGAAGAAGTTTGGTGAAGCTGACAGGAAGAAGATAGAAAAAAATTATAAAGCCAAAAAATTTCTTGTGTGTGGTATTGGTCTTGATGAGTACAACAGGATCTTTGTCTATCAGAAAACTAATGAAATCTGGGATTATCTTCAGATAGCCCGTGAAGGAACAATGCAGGTGAAGCAGTTTAAAGTGGATATGCTGACAAATCATCACCATGAAGGAAGATGAGTCCATCCACGAGATGCACACAAGGTTTACTGCTATAACCAATTAGATGTAATGTATGGGCAAAGTCATTCCAACCCACAAGCAGGTGAGAAAGTTCTTGAGTATTTATCCTAAGAGATGGGATAGCAAGTTGAATGCAATTACTGAGGAGAAGTATTTGAATAAGATGTCCATGGATGAGATTATTGGGAATTTTAAAACATATGAGATATTGAAGAAACTTGGGAAGCTAAAAATTAATCCAACGCTGATAAGAATCTAGTTTTTAAGGCTACCAAAGATATTCTTGGTGTTGAGGATGAAGAAACTACTTATATTGCTAAGCGAGTTATCAAGGCCTTGAAGAATTCTAGACCCTTCCACAAGAAATGAGAGTCCAGCAGATACACCGTACATGAGAAGACAAATGATACATATCATAAGTGTGGAAATCCTAGACACTACATCATAGACTGTCCTATGCATAGGATGGAATACAAAGAATACGTCAAGCAGAACAGTGTAAAGGAAAAAGGCAAGAAACAGGTTCAAAAAGGTACGGCAGAAAAGTTAAAGCTGATAGAGTGGATATGCAAGTCATAGCTTCCCTGAGAGACTTTTAGCTAAATTTTGATTACTCTGAGATGCATAAAAATGTCTCCATGATGGGGATAGATCATTATGTTCAAGTGCATGGCTCTCTTTTTACCTTGATGGCAAAATAACACTCTTAGACATCAAAAACATCTACAAAATTATACTCTTGTTAAGCTGAAGTCTCTTGTTGTTGTATTAATTGACACTGTAAATGATCTCACAAAATATAAGGGATTTATTCAGATGAATCTTGGAAAATATGAAGAAAAGGTAGCTGAGTTAAATGTGCTACTTTCTGAACTTCAAGCTACTAGTCATTCACTGTCTGTTGAAAATGAGTTCCTTAATAAAAAACTAAATGAAGTCTCTAGAGTCAAGTCAAAAGGGAAAAATGAAAAGTCACAAATTCAACTTGATCTAGAAGAGAAACTGAGAGGATCTAAAAATAAAATAGTTGCATTACTAGAAAGGTATAGTAAACTGGAAAGGGAGATGATTGTAGTAAAGGCCAATCTTGATAAAGCTATGAAATGGACCACTTCGTCTGAAAGCTTTTCCAGCCTTGTTTGTTAAGGGTCAAATAGAAAAAAAGGGATTGGTTTCCATAGTGTGTACCTTTCCTAGAATCCTTTTAGCAAGTATGTCTCTATGAGGGACAATTTACTGTGCTTTCACTGTGGAAAAAATGGACACAAAATGGAGTTACGTCCTACAAAGGTTGTTTCCCTTAAGGGAATGAAAGAATTTTCCTTTAAAGAAGGAAGAAGTGAAAATCTACCTTGATGGACAGGCAAGAACTTGATATTTCCTCTAACTCCACACTAGGAACTTAAGCTAAAATGGGTTCCCAAAAATGATCACTAATTGTCATTACAGGTCAAAGCTGGAAGGAGAAGTCACCACTGGATCATGGATGGTGGTTTTTTTAGACATATAACATGAAGAATTGAAAACTTCCTTTTGCTTAAAGCCTATGTTGGAGGTAGTGTTTCCTTTAGTGATGTAACAAATATTACATTGTCAGCATTGGGAATATTTGGAATGGTTTGAATGAACCAACTGATGATGTTCATTTTGTTGATGGACTCAAGTTCAGTTTGTTAGTGTCGCTTAGATCTGTGACAAGGAAAATAAATCGTATTCAAGTCACGCAAATTCTCAATCATCAGTGTTAATAGCCTGTAGAAACAATATAACGACCCGAGGCTACCCCGTAGTCATCACATGGTGCTTAGGACCACAAGTGATCTCAAGCTAACCCTTATACTGCATAACTTATGAGCAACTAAAAAAGTTGCATTAATCTGAAAGAAATCAGCAAAAGAGATATCTTTACTAAGTAGGTTCAATACAAAACTGTATAAAATGATTACAACTATGGTATACAAAACAAAACTAAACTTAAATACATCAAATATATGGACTGTCTATGAAGCCTCTACTAGTATTGACTATAGGTATCCGGGATATGACCCTCATTTATCCCAAATCAATATGACTGAATAAGGAAAATAATATGTTACTCATACTATGATTTACTAGAGCCCTCGAATTAAAATAACTCATCACCTGCTGACTGGAAGCTGCAAACTGACTAATTATGATGTGCGTGCTACAACTTGTACCTACATTATGAGACAATGTAGAACATAGACATATATATGGATCAGTACTTCTGGAATATACTGAGTATGTGGAGGTGAATGTATAAGTAAAAAAATAGCATAATGTATTCATAGACCTTCAAATAACGTATGCTAAGTGTAGGTGACTCACCTTGCGCTTGAATAAAACAGAAAGCTGAAAATCATAAATAATGAATAAGAAGGCATACTAAATAAACTTTGTGAGCCACACACTTAGTTTCTAAAAGCTTTACTTTTAATCTTTATTAGGGAGGTTATTCTAACCGACATACACCATGTGAGCTATCATAGAGTCAAAATCTTACCCACAGTGGGGAGAGCTCATATTGGGGAAAGTCGTTCTACCCTTGCAATCGGAATATGACCTTAACTTAAGTGATCACTATCTTTAACTTCATCCATCTTGGGAATAAGCTTAACCTACATTGTGTCATAGTACTGGGGCATGCGACCTTGGACTCATCCCCAATTCGGTGCTAAATACTTCTCCCTTATTACTTATATACTCATACTTTAGGAAATCCACCCTAAAATAGCATAAGATATTATAGAATGAAAACCAGGTATGCTTTTTTTTTCTTTAATTCAAAATCAAGATGAACAAATGTGGATTCCATATGATCAAAACATCACTTCTTTCTTTAAATTTTGGTATAAATTTATTAAAGAAAACTTAAGAGTATGATCTTCTTGAAATCTCAACAATTAAACTTAGGGCTTAAAATTCACGCTTTAAAATTATGAAAATTCGTAACACAACTTCATGCTCAATACAAATCTTGAAATACTTCAACAATATCAAGTCACGATAGTGCAATCTCATGCATAATATAAATCTTATAAGTTAAAACATAAAAATAAGCAACTCTTGATATACTCAAAGATTTAAATCTAATGATAATCATATTCTTCAAAAATATAGAAACTTGGGTATGAACCTAATTCAAAACAAGTAACTTGAATCTTAAAATCATGCAATTTTGGCACAAGGGTGAAAGGATACCCTTGTTCATAACCCTACATACCTTAATAGACTTGACTTGGTGAAGAAACCTTGACCTTGAAAGTCTTGGAAATGTTCTTGAAAGTTTTCTTGATAATTCTTAGATTAGGGAACTTAATATGTTGATTTTTCTTGAAGAGAAGATGATGGAATGGATGAGCTTGGAGGGGGTGATTAGGGTTTGTTCTTGAGAGAAAAAGTGTATAATATAGGCATATAATGCCCTAACTAAAGCCTTAGATCATTTTTTTACGAATTGGGTTGAGGTGGGAAAAGACCCAATTGACCCTCCATCATTTAAACCAAAAATTCGTAACTGGAATGCCGATTTGAAGGCCATCGCAACGCGGTCTTATCGCAGTAGTTTACTAGTTCTGACGAAAATCATCATAACTATTCGCTCGGGTATCGTATTAAGGTGAAATTGGTATCTTTGGAAAGCTAACTCAATTATCTACAATTTGGTGGGTCTTGAGATTAAAAATTCCACATATATAAAAAGTTATATACATTCAAAGTTGACTCTTATAGAATTAAACACCAAACTTGGGACGAATCAAAAGCTCTTAGCTCAACTTTGCTCTAAGTGATTTCTATGAACACTTTTTACCTAATAAGAACTTCACACACTAGGATAAAGATTATGACACATGCACTCAAATTATAAATCAAGAACTAGACGAAAAAACCTTCACCAAAATGCGATGATGTGCCCATCGCTATACCCACTGCGACACACCACTATCGTAGTGAGGTTCTAGAATCAAAATCCAAAAGTGACCCAATCCTCATTTGAAAAAAACAAAACTTCCCCAATACATTCTTCTTACTTCCCTTAACATGAATTAACTCAAAACTAATGACTTGGGGTCGGGAAGACCAAAATAAAAATCCTCAAAATTTAGGGGTCTTGAAAATGAGTAAGTCCCCAAAACTTAGTGAAATTTTCAAGCCTTAAGCCCCTTAAACATGCAACTAAGAGCTGAATCGAGCTAGGATTAGTACAAGGTATTACAATATCTCCCCCTTGGGAACATTCTTCCTTGAATAAGACTGGTTAGACTGAGAGTATTGTACTATGGAAACTGAGATCTTATACTTGACATGCATGACTTGGAACATGATTGCATATCTAATTCTAAAACATGATACATAAACTGAATATCATGAACTGAACTAATTTCTTGAATACATGCAATGACATGAGAATGGTTATAAGGCTGAGATAGAAATGAGGGAGTCAACTTATGAGTAACCATTACCTCCAGCTGGATCTATTTTCATGAAAAAAAACATAAGAGGTTTAGAACGTGAAAACACGGGGTATCGCCACATCTCCCTCTTGGGATACTTCGTCCCCCGAATGATACTGACTTGGCTGAAATACTATGAAAAGACTGAGATGATGCACAGGACACTTAAGAACTGAATCATGATGGAATATCTAAATCTGAAACATGATGTATGAACTGATTATAATTTACATGGATGTGAACAAACTATCTCTTGGAATGGCCATATTCATGAAACTTCAGATAGTAAGACTTGATCGGAAGATGGAAAACCATAGGAACTTGTCTGTCTGACTACTAAACTAAACTGCTCGCTAAATGGACCGAATTATATTGAAAACTTATACTCAACTATATATTCCACTTCAAAACTACACTTCATTTAAGGCTACTTAAAATATTCACATGGGCACTAATAATTCTATCTACTGAAGTCTGAGCTAAACTGAATTCTCTCAATATGTTCAAGCCTACTCGAATCTACAAAGCACTACACATCACACCATAACACTAATCCAAATTATGAATTCAATACACCCTGTGATTTCACAACTTCCCATCATCATGAATAATCCTTATTACCACATTAACAACTAAATTCAACCTCTCACTAAGAATTCACTAACACATAATACACCTGTAACACCCCGCATTTTCAAGCTAAAAATTGAGTCGTCGTTTCTACATCTGCAAACACTAATCTCATAGTTCATTAATATGTCATGATCTTTATCCTAGTGTGGAAAGTACTTTCAAAGTAAAAAAGATTCATAGAAACCACCGAGAGAAAAGTTGAGCAAAGAATCTTTGATTTGTCTAAAGTTTGGTATTTGATTCTACAAGGTTCTAATTTGAATGTTTATAACATTTTATATATGTGGATATTTTCATCTCAAGATCCATAAAATTTTATATAATTGAATCAGCTTTCCAATGATACCAATTTTACCTAAATCCAATACCCGAGTGAAAAGTTATTGCATTTTTTGTGTGAAGCAGTAAACGGCCATGACTACACCGCTCAGCGGTGCCTATAGAGGTGGAACTAATAGCGCTCAGCGATAAACCTCAAAGTCAGTATTGTCCAAAATAGTAGGTCACCAAAATTACACCATTCGGTGGTGGCACCAATAGCGCTCAGGGTGAGCCTCAAAATTGGTATTTCTACTAAAACTTTTAATTCCGAGAGGCAGTCTTGTCTTTTTCCTACAAACCCAAGTTGTGTAAATAGTGAATTAAAATATCTTTTAGGAATAATACGCCCAAATTAACTCAAACGTATCAAGAACAAAACCCTAACCTCCCTCCCAAATATCAAGAATCCATACTTTAATTTCAAGATTTCCAAGAAACAAAAATCAAGATTCGGATCCTATTCTTTGAACTAAGTAGTCTAAGGTATGCGGGACTATCCTTAAAATCCATGGGCATGGGTTTTAATATTCTTATCAAACTTAAAGATATACATCCACGTTTTTGAAAATTAGTTTTGTTAACGATTGAATGATATGCATCATGTTTTCATTTTGATGAAAGTATACGTTAGTTTAGATACCCTTTATATAGAACTAAATTTGTAATTATATATATATATATATATATTTACATGTGTTTTTTATTATCTTTTAAAGGGTTAAACTGAGAGCATGATTAATGAACTTTCTCCCTTGTTAAGAAATATATTGTTTATTTGAATTATGCATGATTTTGAATGCATGGACTATGTTTTGAAAGTAAGTTTATCAACATCATGATGATTGTAATGTTTTATGATATAATAAGGGAGGAGTTTTCTTTCTATAATTAAACTCTTTGTATTAAAAAAAAGAGTTGCATGTGACTGAACAATTAGCATGGCCACTATATGTTTTAAGTCTTACAAAAGAGGTAATTGCATAAGTTTTCTTGATATTTTAAAGTGATGACTCTCTTATAATATTGTGAATCATTGGTGGTCATTTACATGTTCTAAATGAGATGGGTTGTGAAATTGACATAATATGAAAGACTTGCAAGTCGGGGTATGACGATACCCAAAGATTATATGCCCTTAATGGAATAAGTATAAAATGTTTTAAAAGCATGAAGCATGTTCTTAAAGAAACTAAAATTGGGCTTAAAGAGAGCTAGTTGGTTACCCGAAAAAGGCTGGTGTTTAGAAAAATCTTAGCCCGAAATTGTGTTTTGCTGATATGGGTTTCTAATGTCCTACATTAAGGATTTTACGCCGGCAATGGCCTTGTGGCACAGAACGAATGACAGACCTCAATCCTTGAAGCAAACTCAGATTAGGGGCTTGGCTGCCGAGTTAAGGACAGAGTCCGTATAGCCCATGGATAAGAACGTTTATACGGTGCATCATCTAGCTCGTAAGTAAAATAAAGAGTGAGTCATGATTTCCAAGACTTGTTTTGAAGTTATTAAAGTATGCCCATGTGTTTTCACTTATCTTATGTTAATCGTTTTAAGAAACACTCTCACCTATGTTATATAAAAGCATAATTTTTGGATTGTTTCACAAACCAATACAATTGTATTGCCCCCCTTATATTTCAGGGTCTGAGGCACAGTCTTGATGTCCCGCTAAGCTGTAGATCATTTTATCAGACTTTGAAGTTGGTAGTCCTCCCTCGTTTTAGAGGACCTTAGTTTTATGTTTTATCTTCAGTTCTTTCTACTTCATGGTCTGACGGGGGCCTTGTCCCGATCACGGACAGATGTTGTTTTTTAAATTATTAAAGATTTTGCATACTGGTGTCCTATGTTTTTGAATGTCTCAAATATAATTTTGTATGGTATAGTTGGATTAATAGATTAACCATATTTCTATCTTATTATGTTTTCCGCACATATTTATAAACATATGAATTATGTGTATGATTGCCAGTTAGAAGGGGAACTCGGACCCTTACAGTTCGAGATGCCTGTCGCGGCTAGAGCCTCGATCTGGGTGGTGACAGCACCCATCCACTCATATATACCAACACGACATTTAAGCATATCTTCATAACCATATATGCACTTAAAAAAACACCCATAAATCATATTTCTTATATTCTCTAATACCTCTATCAATAACAACTTCCATGCACTATTCTTAGGAAGACATGCATAAAAAATTTCAACTAACCAAGACATACACAAAAATCTTCACCTCAATATTCCTTCAAACTTATGGACTTACATAAAACAAGCATACAAAAATCTTTCCCAACATGAAACATTTACTCTCTCCCATTTATACAATTGTTCATCATCACTAGATTGACCTAAGGGGAGGTCACTGAAAGGTTAGAATATGAGGACCTGAAGCATGAAAGAATACGATGCATAATTGGGACACTTAAATGAGGACTGAGGAATTTAGTATCAACGACACAGATTCATTACAGAGATCAAAATTGAGGATATACATGACATAATTTGAATTTCGATGATCATTCAAAAAGTAGCATGAATACCTGGACTGAACATACTATAAAGCAAGAGTAAATGAGTCATGAGTTGCATGACCTGAGTTTAGAGTTCTTGAATTCATGGAACATAATTCGTACTACTGAGTGAACTAAAACTTCTTATATTAAGAACTGGAGAGTGCATGATTTTTTATAAGGTGCACGAATATGAGATATGATCATAGAGCTGACATATAAGGCCTGAGTAGATATCGTGATGACTGAAGTACCAAACTTTGCACTAAAATGAGAATGGGTTGGGCATTATCCTCCCTTACTACTATTCTACAACATACTGGAATCACCACTAGGATTTGAGAGCCTGACTTGGTTACTTATTCAATTATCTCCCCCTTAGCTTTAAGACA
This sequence comes from Capsicum pubescens, assembly GCA_030864215.1. Classification (NCBI taxonomy): domain Eukaryota; kingdom Viridiplantae; phylum Streptophyta; class Magnoliopsida; order Solanales; family Solanaceae; genus Capsicum; species Capsicum pubescens. The sequence continues at coordinate 219,818,318 of CM061547.1, forward strand.
TTACTCTAAGTTTGTTGGCCCTTTCTAATAAACTCTAAACTGGACTGCAACCACTTTATTCTAGAGCCTGAGATATACCAATACAAATAAATAATAAACTCACCCTAGAAGACTGCACCTTAAAGTGTATAACCCTCTACTAACCCTTCCTTCTGAGATACAACTCTTAACTTTCTATAGCCCCAATAGTTACCATATAATAACTTAAACACTGACTAACTTAGAATTTTAAAGAGTATTATCATACCATTATTTCACGCCATCTAGACCTTCAACTCTTCTTTGTATTAGCTCAATCTTCAAAGATTCTAACACTTAACATGGATATTCTCAAACCTTTAATGAACCATACTACTTCCATCATATCCTACTAATATCACATCTCTATACTTATATTTTTTCCTAAACCATGAAAATTACCATTACACCAACATACCCTACATCAACAACACATAATTTCAAATCAACAAACTTAAATTCTTACATGCACTACTTCAAGCCTACAGGTTCACCTTCATAAAACTAGACCCATGAATACATAACATACTCAATACAGATAACAATATTCCAACTCTACTACTACTAAACTTCTGGGTTCATGCTTCTAATTCTAGGTCACATGTTGTTTTAGGAATCTAAGAAGGGATCTAAAAGCACAACTAACTTTGTCTCAATGCATGATTTTTTATGTACATGAATGAAATATTTCATACTTTGGAACATAAAGTCACTGGTGGTATACTGTTGACCCTGCGTGCAATCCCATAACTGTCCATGGGGACTGCCTGAGAAAACTCTATCTATAAGGATTTAAGCTTGACTGTTTCTATTACCTCAATAATAAGATAGAGTTGGAACAAATAGATCGACGTGAGAATCTGTATAAGTTTCTTAGAGGATAATTCTAAGGCACGATCTGAGACAAGAAAGAAAGGAAAATTTTCTTAAATGTCATGTATCCTCTTGAAGAAAAGTACAGACATCTCCATACCATTTTGCAGGACTCTACTAGATACAGCTTTATAGACACCCTAGGACACTTGAACTATGTGCTCTGACACCAAGTTTGTAATGACCCGATGTTACCCCCTAGTTGTCATGCGATGATTAGGACCATAAGTAATCCCAAGATAATCCTTGTACTACATAACTTATGAGCAACTAAATAAGATACATTAGATCTAAAAGAAATAAGTGGAAGAGATGTCTTTACTAAGTAGGTTCAATACAAAATTATATAAAATGGTTACAACTCTGGTTATACAAAACAAAACTGAACTTAAATACATTAACTATATTGACTGTCTATGAAGCCTCTACTAGTATTCATTAGAGATAATGGAGACATGACCCTCAGCTATTTTAATCAATACGACTGAATAAAGAAAACAAGATGTTACTCAAACTATAATTGACTCGAGCTCTCGATCAAAAGAACTCATCACCTGCTGACTAAAAGCTGTAAACTATCTGATTATGATGTGTGCGCTACAACTTGTACCTACATTATGAGACAATGTAGCACATAGTCATATATGTGGATCAGTACTTCTGGAATGTACTAAGTATGTGGAGGTGAATGCATAAGTAAAACATTAGCATAATATATTCATAGACTTTCAAATAATGCATGCTAAGTGTAGGTGATGCACCTTGGGATTGAATAAAACTGAAAGCTGAAAAATCATAAATCATGAATAATAAAGCATATTGAATAAACTCTGTGATCCACAGACTTAGTTTCTAAAATATTTACTTTTAATCTTTGTTAGGGAGGTTCTTCTAACTGATATACACCATGTGAGATATCATAGAGTTCAACATCTTACCCACGGTAGGGAGAGCTCATGTTGGGAAAAGTTGTCCTACCCTTGCCATCGGAATAGGACCTTCACTTAAGTGATCATTATCTTTAAATTCATCCATATTGGGAATAAGCTTAATCTACATTGGATCATAATTCTGGGGCATGCGACCTTCGACTCGTACCCAACTTGGTGCTAAATACTACTCCCTTATTACTTATATGCTCATACTTTAGGAAATCCACCTTAAAATAGCTTAAGATATTATAGAATGAAAACCAATTATGCTTCTCTTTTCTTTAATTCAAAATCAAGATGAACAAGTGTGGATTCCATATCTTAGCTTAGGATTAAAAGACCACTTCTTTCTTTTAATCTTGGTATAAACTTATCAAAGAAAACTTAAGAGCATGATCTTCTTGAAATCTCAACACTTAAACTTAGGGCTTAAAATTCATGCTTTAAACTCATGACAATTCGCAACACAACTTCATGCTCTCTGGAAATACTTCAACAATATCAAGTCGCGATAGTTAAATCTCATGCATAATATAAATCTTATAAGTTAAAACATAAACATAAGCAACTCTAAATATACTCAAATCTTTAAATCTCATGATAATCACATGCTTCAAGAATATAGAAACTTGGGTATGAACCCTAATTCAAAACAAGTAACTTGAATCTTAAAATCATGCAATTTGAGCACAAGGGTGAAAGGATATCCTTATTTATAACCCCACATACCTTAATAGACTTGACTTGGTGAAGAACCCTTGACCTTGAAAGCCTTGGAGATGATTTTGAAAGTTTTCTTGACAATTCTTGGATTAGGGAACTTAAAATCTTGATTTTTCTTGAAGAGAAGATGATGGAATGGATGAACTTGGAGGGGTGATTAGGATTTATTCTTGAGAGAAAAAGTGGAGAATATGGGCATATAATGCCTTAACTGAAGCATTCGATCGTGTATTTACAAATTGGGTTGAGAAGGGAAAAGACCCAATTGCCCCACCATCATTTAAACAAAAAATTCATAACTGTAATGCCGATTTGAAGACCATCGCAATGCGGTCTTATCGGTGGCTTACTGGTTCTGACAAAAATGATGATAACTTTTTTCTCGGGTATCATATTAAGATGAAATTGGTATCTTTGGAAAGCTAACTCAATTATCTACAATTTGGTTGGTCTTGAGATTAAAATTCCTTATATACCAAAAGTGATACACTTTTAAAATTGACCCTTGTATAATTGAATACCAAACTTGGGATGAACAAAGGCTCTTAGCTCAACTTTGATCTAAGTGATTTCTATGAACACTTTTCACCTAATAAGTAGTACTTCACACACTAGGATAAAGATCATGACATATGAACTCAATTTATAAATCAAGAACTAGATGAAAACACCTCACCACGGTGAGATGATGTCCCTATTGCTATACCCACCGTGATGCACCACTATTGCAGTGAAGTTCTGGAATTAAAATCTAAAAGTGACCCAATCCTCGTCCGAAAAATCCAAAAATTCCCCGAGACATACTTCTTACTTCCCTGAACAGGAATAACTCAAAAACTAACGTCTCGGGGTCGAGAAGACCAAAATGACAATCCTCATAGTTTAGGGGTCTTTAAAATGACTAAGTCCCCAACACTTAGTGAAAGTTTCAATCCTTAAGCCTCTTAGGCATGCATCTAAGAGTTGAATCAAGCTAGTATTAGTACGGGGTATTACAAATAAGAAAATGTATTTTACTAATCTAAGATCATATGCATCCAAATATATGACATGTCTCAATGTGCAGGAAAATATTGTTGATTCATGGCATTGGAGACTTGGCCATTTTAGTTGTAAATTATTGAAAAAACTAGTTAAGAAGGATCTGGTTCGAGGCTTGCCAAATATAAATTTTGTCAGTTCCAAGATATGTCATAAATGTGCCAAAGAAAAATAGACAAAGTCTTCCTTCAAGCCCAAGAGTGAAGTCAGTACCTCTAGGCCTCTGCATTTTTTCCATATGGATCTGGATCTGTGTGGACCTGTAAAGACTACTAGTAGGAGAGGTAAAAAGCAAGTCATTGTTTATGACTACTCCAATTTCACCTGGTCCTTCTTTCTAAAGTCAGAGGATAAAACCATTTATGTGTTTGAGGCCTTTGAAAAGCAAGTGCAATTAAAGTTTGATGAGAAGATTGTAGCAATTAGGTCAGATCATGGTACAAAGTTATTGAATGCAAAGTTCAATCAATTCTACGTTGAGATGGGAATTAGTCATGCTTTTTTATCTCCCAGAACACCTCAGAAAAATGGTATTATGGAGAGGAAAAATAGAACTCTTATGGATATTGGAAAAACCATGCTAATAAATTCTGGACTTGCTCACAACTTTGGGAAGAAGTCATTAATACAACTTATTATGTGACTAACAGGTGTCTTGTGAGATCTATTTTACACAAAACTCCTTATGAACTTCTAAACAAAAGAAAGCCCAAGCTGAGTTATTTCAAACCTTTTGAGTGAAAATATTTTGTCTTAAATTACGATAAGGAGGATCTTGGAAAATTTGATCCAAGGTGTGATGAGGGAATATTTGTTAGTTACTCATCTACCAGCAAAACTTATAAGAGCTATAACAAGAGAACACAATGTGAGGAAGAGAGTGTTCATGTCATTTGATGAAGAAGAAAATGTTAGCAAGGACAACATAATAAATGATAATGATGATGATTCAAGCAATCCCTTGATTATTCCAGAAAATTCTTATGACGAAAATAATGATGTTATGTCATAGTGTCCAAAATTAGGAACAGAAGATGAAGATAAGGGAGATATGCAGAATAAAGCCACTCTTTTAAAGTTTAGTCCTCTTTTATTGAAAGAAATGAGCAGATTGGTGAAGGTGGTATCCTAATGGGAACTAGTTCCAGCTCTAGTTAACTCACTCCTCTTATATCTAGATAAAAGCATCAATCCTACCATCCACTTGACAACCTCATGTCTCCTCTAAACTCAAGTGTGAAAATGAGAAACAAAGCCAAGAACCTTTGTGACTTCTCTGCATTCTTGTCACAAATTGAACCCAAGAGTATAAAGGAAGCACTAAGGGATTCAGATTAGATTAATGCCATGTAAGAAGAACTTCACTAATTTTAAAAAAAGCAAGGTCTTCCATCTGGTTCCAAGGCTAAACTATCACTGGGAACAAGTAGGTGTATAGGAACAAGACAGATAAACATAAGAAATACTATCAGGAATAAGGCTACGCTAGTTGTACAAGGTTATAACTAAGAAGAGGGCATAGATTATGATGAAACATTTTCTCGTGTGGAAAGAATAGAGGAAATTCAAACTCTCGTTGCCTTTGATTTTTACATGGAATTCAAGTTGTTCCAGATAGAAGCGAAAAGTTCCTTCTTAGATGGACTTCTTAAGGAAGAATTATTTGTCAAGCAACCTCCACGGTTTGAGAATATTGATCTACCCAGTCTTGTGTTTAACTTTTACAAAGCAATCTATGGATTGAAATAAGCTCTCCGAGCTTGGTATGAGAGAATATCCAAGTTCATGTTTGACAATGGTTTTGAAAGAGACAAAATTGACAACACGTTATTCCTAAAGGCCAGTGGAAGAAGTCTTCTCATTGTTCAAGTTTATGTGGATGATATTATATTTGTAGCTATCACTAGTTCTCTTTGTGATGAGTTTGCCAGATTAATGAGCAGTGAATTTGAAATGAGAATGATGGGAGAACTAAACTTCTTTCTTGGCTTACAAATTAAGAAGGGTGTATCTGGAAAAACTATATTCCAACAGAAGTATATTTAAGAACAACTTAAAAGGTTTCATATGGAGAATGCAAAGCCTATTGATACTCCTATAGGCACCACTTCCAAACTGGACCTAGATGATCCTAATTCTTCTGTGAATAAAACTATATATAAAGAGATCATTGGTTCTCTTTCTCTACTTAACTGCAAGAAGGCCTAATATTATTTTCAGTGTTAGAATGTGTACTAGGTTACAATATAGTCCAAAGGAATCTCACTTTAAGGCAGACAAGAGGATCTTGAGATATCTCAAGGGAACTCCTGATCTAGTTCTCTATTATCCTACTAGGGACTGTTTTGACTTAACCAGATATGTTGATGCTGACTATGTTGAGTTCATGGTGGATAGAAAAAGAACTTTAGGAATGGCTCAATTTCTAGGGTCATCCCTAATTTCATGGGGTACAAAGAAATAGAACTCAGTGGCTCTCTCCACAGCTGAAGCTGAATATGTTGTTGTTACATCATGTTGTGCAAACTTCTGTGGATTAAGTAACAGCTTAAAGACTTTGGAATCCTCTCAGATTGTGTTCCATTGTACTGTGATAACACTAGTGCGGTCAATATGGAAAAGAATTTGATACAACATAAAAGAATAAAGTGTATTGATATTAGACATCACTTTTTGAGGGATAATATTGAAAAGGGATTGATCAAGATAGTTTTTTGTAGCATTGATAATCAGATCATTGACATCTTTACCAAATCTCTTGGTAGAGAAACCTTTGAAAAAAATAGGTCCAGGCTAGGATTGATGAAACCTAGCTGAATGCTACTTTTTTTCTTCCTCTTGTTCTGTCTATGGTTTGGTAGGTAGCTATCTAGGTCAGATGTTCTATCTACACTTGGTTTCCTTCCCTACCTCTTTGATGATTCCAAAAGGGGGAAATGTGTTTGAGTATTTATATGTATGTGCATTCTGACAGATGTAGGGTTAAGGATTTGATGTCACTGGGCATTGATGCAACTAGGCTGAATGTATTTGAGTAGTTATATGTATGTGTAGTCGGATAGGTGTGGGGTTGAGGAGTTGATGCAACTTGTGTTGGTACAACTGGATTGTGGTCTATGTTATCTATGGTTGTGTTTATAATGATAGGGGGATCTCTCATTCAGGGGGAACTTAATGCGTACTGATAGAGGGAATAAGTCAAAGGATGCTTATTGTCACAACCTAAACCGAGTCCCTAGCTGTGACGGACATCCCGAACCATGGAGGCCCAGGCGCCCTTCTATATGTGGTAATCATGCACAACATTCATATAATAAAGAGAAGATGCAGAAATTTAATAAAACGAAATCATGGTCATACTCTAAGTTCAATCTAACAATACAGAAGGAAATCCATCAACATCTAGACAACATCTATTTCAGTCTGCAAAATCTCTACTACAAAACAAATTAACAAACTATCTAAATCTGGGACAAGGCCACTAGTGGACCTAAACCAAAATAAACAACAAGTATCTGAAAAGAAATAGGCCTTCTGGAATAGAGAAGGCTCACCAACTGCACACCTCACTTTTGTCTGACAAACTCTACCGCTTAGTAGGACCTCTAGACTGAGCCACAGACCCTGAAATATAGGGGGTCAATACATTTGTACTGGAACGCAGAGCAATCCAAAATAATGAATTTATACATATATAAAATAGGTGAGAGAAATTCATGAAACATGATGCATGATATAGTTTAAAATACATGGGAAATCTCTAATAATCTTAAAAACATTCTTGTCAATGCAGTTTGATGCTCTGTATTACTTCTAAGCTAGGTGGTATACCCTACAACTCTGAAATTTCATGGGCTATATGGAATCTGCCCTTGACTCGGAAGCCAAGCCCTCAACTCAAGTTTGCCGCAAGAGTTGGAGTCTCTATCTCTGATACACCACAAGGCACTAGGCCAGTGTATGGTCCCTCTTAGGGACATAATGAAACCTGTATCGGCAAAACCCAATTTTGGGCTAGGAGTTATTTGAACTCAAGCCTTCTTCAGGAAACCACCTAACCCTCTTCAAGCCCATTTTTAACTCTTTTAAGACATGTATTCTCTAAAATCAAATCTGAATCTCTTACTATGTGATGGCATTCATTTATATGTTATTGTCATACCATTGAATTGTAAGTCGTATCTCTAAGCCATACATTATCATGTTACAGTCTTCTATTTCAAAACATTATTCTCAAACCACCAAACTATTCAAATAGTATAAGAAGATGCATATAGTGAAATTCATGAAAACATAGGCAAAGATCCTCAATTTCAATTCACAAACCCGTAGTGGTCACTCCTCGTATAATAAACCATGAAATTCATTCAATAATCTTATTTAGCATTTATAAACCATAAAATGCTTGTATGATATGAAATCACCCTCTCTTCAATTCATAGACAAGATCAAATTCTTAATGACATTTAAAACACTTATCTCATGCTTTCAATCATGCAATGTCATAACCCATAACATGTGAAGTCAAGAACTAATGCAACACGAGAGGGGTTTAATCATTCATGCTCTCAATTTAATCTTTATAAACTGAAAACACATACTTACATATATACGTACAAAAAATCAATTTCAAGGGGAGCCCTCAAGACCAAAACAATATATATATATATATATATCAATAAAAAAGTTATCATTACTTGGCTATCCAAAACAATTTTTCAAACGCCCATGTACAAGACTCTACTTGATGCAACTTTCAGACTTCCTAGGACACTGTTGAACCTTAGGCTCTGATACCAAGTTTGTAACGCCCCGATTTTCTGAACCGAAGCACTACTCGGTGCTCATGACCCCGAAGGACCACAAGCTAACCCATGACTGATATCTGTACCTATAAAATACATAATATCTCATAAAATATGCGGAAACATGAACTGTAAGGCCATAAGGTTCAATACTGATACATATCTAAAAACAAACATGGTATAAAAATACCAAAAAGAAACGTAAATACTAAAGTCTGAACATCTAATCTGACATCTAGTCTGAAAGCCTCTAACAGAACTGAATAAGGAGTTGAAGGAACATGTCTCCAACTAACTCCATGAACTGAAAAACTAATCTGAAATACTGTAATAAAGTAATAATAATATTGTCCTCGAATGAAGAGAAGCACTGACTGCTGAAATCTGCAATGCTACTGTTGCTCTGAAACTCGTGCCTCTGTACCTATGGCGTCAAATAAAACATCATAGCACAAATGCGACAGTACGACTGAATGTACTGAGTATACGAGTGAGGTAGGCTAAATACAAAGGGTTTTATATGCATGATCAATGCTGACTGATATGAACGTGAGAATACATACATACGTAACTACAACTAAACTTGTGGTGATACTGACTTCTGAGTCTGAATACTGATAACATGAGCTTACTGATGCTGAGATACTGAATGACTGAGTTTATTGATATTGAGATACTGAATGACTGAGTTTAATAATATCGATATGTAATTCACTAATAAGTGAGGAACTGATACTGTATTTCTGAATACTGGGAGACTGATACTATATTACTGATAAAGGAATGATTGTTTCTTATAGTTCTGATTATGAAGAACTGATTTGATTGACCATATATAATAGTCCTAAAACTGAGCTCGTGATAACATGACTACTAAGTATGAATACTGATGACATGTATTTACTAATAACATATCATGAATGATAACTGAATTCTAAGAACTGATATATCTGATAACATGAGTTCTGATAACTGATAGCATGAATGATTGTATCTGACAGTCCTAAATCTGATGGAACTAGCTGAGTTTTGTACTGTATCTGACAGTCCTGGTATCCTGAAGAACTATGTGAGTTCTTTTACTGAGACTGATACTTAAACTGTGGGAAGTAGTTATCTAACCGACATGCCCCAAATACGCTATAATAGCTAAGCTGGGGTCTAATCTCTGCCCCGACTGGAGGGGTGTCAATACCGCGCCACTGGTAAGGACAGCTGTGAGAACTCTATACTGGCAGGTACTCAAATGAGAACGGTGGGAATCCTAAACTGACAGGTTAAGCTACCTCATCAACCCTAATCTGATAGGTTAAGATGTCTCAACCTACGTTGGCTACATAGTTCTGGAACACAAGGATAACTACTAAGAATCACACCCTGAACTAGAAGGTGAGTTCCCATCCTTGGGTTCACTCGGTGCTAACTTCTACTCCCATCTGAAGGACACTGAACTGAATAACTAAGCTGAACTGAATAACTGAACTGAACTGATTAGCTGAACTGATACTGATTAACTGGACTGATACTAGTGGTATTGTAGTTTACTGGATTCCGATGACTGACGGAATGTACTGAGTTCTGAGGACTGGTTGAGAGTACTGAAGTTACTGAGATTGACTGTGAATACTGAGGTTGCTGAGGTTACTGAGCACTGAGATTATTGAGATTACTGGACTACTGAGATTACTGAGATTTCTGAGTTTTCCTGAGTCACATGACTGACTGAATTCTATAGATCATGGCTTGACTGAGAGTATCATGAAAACATGACATGGATCTAGGCACACAGCTATATTTTTTACGGACAAGTACCCCCAGGACTCGATGGAAGGAAACTGACACAACTTTAATTTCTTGAGTACACGACCATCAATAAAAATCCATAATACATGAGTGGGGGATTTCATGAAGTACATGGTCATCATAATATCTATCATGAATAGGAATTCTTATAATAAAGTCATAAATCTCATATTCCAATATCATGGGCATTCCGACAACATATACTATTCATAGCAATGGCATGGAAACCATTCAAGCATAAGGGAACGGCAGCATGTAACATTTAGTTCATATTGTAATGATTTGGGGATATTATACTTCATGTATTTATTCAACATCTCAAACATGGTAGGGAAAGCATGGATATATTTTGTGTACATAATTTATATCTCCATTATCATACATGCTTTATACCACAATAATAACAATACATAATTTGCATGGAAATTCATATTGGAGTGTAGGGCTAACATGAACTTGTTATTTAGATATCATGAAATCATGTAAATATGAAGTTCTAACATACTAGGCATTTTATCGAACACCTTGCATGTATTCTTTAAGGCATAGGTGGATTTCATACTTGCATTCTATCAATCCATCCAAAGATCATGTTTTTCAACTAACAACATAACTCTCATGAGATATACAGTCACGATACTATTATATAGCAAAACAAACAAGCATCAACATGGGTATGATCATATCACCACAACCAACCAAACTTTTGTATTTTAAAGATTGATTCTTGAACTCCACGGACGAAAGGAATCCGTGTATGAATACTACGCATACCTTGGAAGGTAGGTTCCTGATGATTAACGGAGGAATTTTCTTGAAATTTGATCTTCAAGCTTGATTTTGCAACCCTAGTTGTTTTTCTCCTATGGTGCTCCTGGATAATGAGTTTTGAGATGTTAATAGGGTTGTAATGTGTTTAGAAGCTACATATTTCATAGGGTTAAGTTTAGGGACGTGTAAGGAGTGTTAAAAGACTTAATTACCCTCAAAATAACTCAAAACGGAGTGTTTTTGTCACTTGGAACTGACTTAGGCGGCGCCTAACCAATCGCCTAAGTTTGGTTGGGCGGCGTCTAACCAATCGCCTATCCTTACTGTCTCTCACGAAAATGGGCATAACTTTTTGCTCGGGTATTGAATTAAGGCGAAATTGGTATTGATGGAAAGCTAATTCGATTCTCTATAATTTGGTGGGTCTAAATATGCAGAAATACCACATTAAAATCGAGTTATACTCATTCAAATATGACCCTTATAAAATCGAACACTAAAACTTGATGAATTTAAAAACTCTTAGATTGCATCACTCTAAGCGACTCATATGAGCATGCTTAAGACGTCGCAAGTTATCCTATTGCTAGGGTATTCATTGTAAGTCATGCACTAAAATGCCACTCACTGGATAGGAGATTTCATACGTAGGAAAACTTATTCACTTCCTAGCTTAGAAACATGTGGGGTATTACACCACCGTGATGCAGTGGAATCGCGGTGACTTACTAGTTCATGAGAATTGCTATTTTGGGGTTCACCGCGACACTGTACAATCGCGGTGACCCACTGGAATTTGACAAACATCGATTTGGCCTCTACCGCAATGCGATGGCCTTCGCATCGCTATTCTCACCATGACGCGGCCCAATCGCGGTGAACTACTGAAATAAAATACAAACAAAATTTTAGACGCTCATCAAGACTGAATCAATGGGGAGAATTTTGCAATATTTATCCTTAGGAATGATGGTCTATATTCTAGCCGAAAATATGGGTCGTTACATTATCCCTCCTTGGGATCATTCATCCCTCTTTGTCAGAGAAGGTGATTAGATATCTTAAAGGATTATGATATGAGTGTCCTTTATCATCCTGGCAAGGCTAATGCAGTGGCCGACGGACTCAGTAGACTGTCCATAGGTAGTGTTTCCCATGTTGAGGGTAGTAAGAAGAAATTAGCTCAGGAGATTCATCATCTTGCCAGACTAGGCGTTTGCTTAGTCGACTCTTCAGAGGGTGGTGTGTTTGTTCTGAGTAGTTAAGAGTCATCTCTAGTTTCTGAGGTGAAAGAGAAGCAAGACAGGGATCCTAGCCTTGTCAATCTAAAAGAGTCAGTTCAGAGTCAGGAAGTTGAGATTTTCACCCAAGGGGGAGATGGTGTTCTTCGTTGTTAGGGTCGTCTGTGTGTTCCCGATGTAGATAACTTGAGGCAGTGAATTCTTGCAGAAGCGTATGTTGCGCGATACTCTATTCATCTAGGGGCCACTAAGATGTACCGCGACTTGCGGGAGATCTATTGGTGGAGTGGGATAAAGAGGGACGTTGCAGAGTTTGTGGCTAAGTACTCTACATGTCAGCAGATTAAGATAGAGCATCAGAAACCTAGTGGTTCCATGCAAGAGTTCACTATTCCTACTTGGAAGTGGGAAGAAGTGAACATGGACTTCATGATGATTTTGCCTAGAACAAGTCATGCATGATTCAATTTGGGTCATTGTAGACAGAATAACCAAGTCAGCTCATTTCCTTCCAGTTAGTACCTCTTACTCAGCCGAGGATTATGCCAAACTCTATATTAGGGAATCGGTCAGATTACACGGTGTTCCACTATCTATCATCTCAGACAGAGGTACCCAGTTCACCTCTCACTTTTGGAAAGCGTTCCAAAAGGGTCTTGGAACCCAAGTTCATCTCAGTACAGCGTTTCATCCTCAGACAGATGGTCAAGCAGAAAGGACCATTCAGACTCTACAAGATATTCTAAGGGCGTGTGCAATTGATTTCAAGGGAAGCTGGGATGACCACTTGCCTTTGATTGAGTTTGCATACAACAACAGCTATCACTTTAGTATTCAGATGGCTCTACTCGAAGCTCTCTATGGTAGGAGATGTAGGTCTCCGATCGGTTGGTTTGAAGTTAGTGAGACCACATTCATAGGGCCTGACTTAGTATTTGATGCCTTAGAGAAAGTTCAGTTGATCAGAGAAAGACTTCGGGTTGCTCAGAGCCGACAGAAGTCTTATGCGGATGTTCGTAGAAAGGATTATGAATTCGAGGTTGATGACTATGTCTATCTCAAGATCTCTCCTATGAAGGGAGTGAAGAGATTCGGCAAGAAGAGAAAGCTCAATCCCCAATATGTCGGTCCCTTCAGGATTCTTATTCACTTCGGCAAGGTAGCCTATGAGCTCGAATTGCCTTCAGATCTAGCCTCAGTTCGTCCAGTCTTCCATGTGTCTTTTCTCAAGAAGTGCATAGGTGACCCAGCAGTTGTAGTACCTATTCAAAGCGTTGACATTCAGAATAGCCTCTCTTATGAAGAGATTCCAGTCGAAATCCTCGACTATCAGACTCGTAGGCTGAGGAACAAAGAAGTCCCTCTAGTCAAGGTGTTTTGGCGAAATCAGTCTATGGAGGGAGCTACTTGGGAAGCAGAAGCAGACATGCGAACCAAGTACCCTCATATTTTCTCCACTAATTTAGACTTAGCTCGAGGTAACCATTTTCCTTAATCTTATTCAGTTACATGTTCAAAATTCTAGTATAAAATTGGTATCAAGTATCAGTGCATAGCTTATCATGCATTCATGAGTTCAGCTTATCAGTCATGCATCAGATATGCATGTTCAGTTGGGCTAATATTCATTTTAGAATTCAATTCAGTCCTAAAATCCTATGCCAGTTGAGCATGATCAGTGTATGCATCATTTTATCTTTTGTCCCCTCTCAAGGAGTCATTATTCGAGGACGAATGTTTTCAAGGGGGAGATATTGTAATACCCCTAAAAATCCAAACCAATATTAGATCCATGTACCAAGATCATGCATAGTACATCATGGTTTTCTTATAGTTTTATGAGTAGGTTAGATGTATATTAAGGCTTCAAATAACTCCCATCTATCAGACGAATCAAAACATTCCTCACCGATCGAATTCTTGAGAAAGATATTGCCATAGTCAGATTAAAACGAGCATATATCTCATTATACTTGGAATTTTTTATATCATGACCTATCAACAGATAGATAATTGAATTAGCTTTCCAACGATACCAATTTCACCTAAATATGATATCAGAGCAAAGAGTTATTCCTATTTTACTCCAGCATGTCAGGCTGAAAACTGTGTGACGACATTCGTGGTAGCTTACCACATTTGTGACGCCCTACCACGAAGGTCGTCATCCTTAGGCATAAACCAGATCCTGTGTGACGACATTCGTGGTAGCTTACCATATATGTGACGCCCTACTATGAAGGTCGTCATCCTTAGGCAGAAACCAGCTCCTGTGTGACGACATTCGTGGTAGCTTACCACATTTGTAACGCCCTACCACGAAGGTCGTCAGACTTAGGCAGAAACCATCAATTCCAACTCCTGTGTGACGACATTTTTGATGGCTTACCACACTTTTGACGCCTTGTCACAAATATCGTCAGCTATGATTTTCAGCAGCTGGGATTTATTTCATAAGGGTATTTTGGTCTTTTCCCTTCATTTCCCACGACTTATAACCCTCAAGGAACGTATTATCTTCCATTCTCTTTAGTTAAAACATCTCAAAAAGCTCTCTCATACACTTTCAACCATAAGATTAGGGTTTTCTCTCAAGATCATTTCCTCAGGAACAAGAGCATTCTTTCCCAAAGGGGTTAAACCCTAGTTAAAAAAAATCAAGGGCAAGCCTAAGGAATTTTTCAAGAACCTTCAGAAACATTAGATCTCTTTCAAGATTCAATCACTAAGGTATGCGTAGTGTTTATCTATAGATCCAATCCGTTCATAGAGCTCAAGAACCATGTTTTAAATATTATTTTGTCAACTTTTTGTGGTGATATGAGTATGTATATGTTGGCGATTGTTGTTTAAGTTTCGATGTGATGTATAAAGGTGTTTTCATTGAATATATATGTTTGTTAATTGAAAACTATGAACTTTAGGTGGTTTAATATGGTGCAAGTATGAAACCCACCTATGCCTTAAAGAATGCATGCAAGGTGTTTGATAAAATGCTTAGGATGCTAGAAGTTCATGTTTGTATGGTTCTATGATGTCTAAATGACAAGTTCATGTTAGCTATATACTTCAATATGAATTCCATACTTTTCATGTGTTACTATTGTGTTGGTATGAAGCATGAAAGATAATGGAGATATACAATATGTACACGAAATATATCCATACATTCCCTACAATGTTTAAGATGTTGAATAACTATAAGAAATATGATATCCCCTACTTATGATATTATGAATTGTGGACTCAAATCTTGTGATCAAGTCTTGTCATGTATGTCAGTTTCCTTCTATCGAGTCCTGGGGGTATTCATACACGAAAAAACATAGTTGTGTGCCTAGATCCATGTGATGTTGTCACGATAATCTCAGTAAAGCTATAATCTATAGAACTTAGTCAGTCATGCGACTCAGGAAACCTCAGAAATCTCATGATCTCAGTTAACTCTCAGATAATAGTACGACTCCGTCAGTCAACGGAAGTCAGTTAATCTGTCCATGTACAGTCAGTTGAATCATGTTTAGCCTCTTCAGATATTAGTAGAAGTTAGCACCGAGTGGACCCAAGGATGGGGGCTCACCTACCAATTTTAGGGTGTGATCCTTAGCAGTCATCCTTGTGTTCCAGAACTACGTAGCCAGCGTAGGTTGAGACATCTTATCCTATCAGATTAGGGTTGATGAGGTGGCTTAACCTATCAGTTTAGGTTCCTACCGCTCTCACCTTGAGTACCTGCCAGATAAGGGTCACTCATAATTATCCTTACCAGTGGTGCGGTATTGACACCCCTCCAGTCGGGGCAGAGATTGGACCCCAGCTTAGCCATAATGGCATACATGGGGCATATCGATTAAACAACTATCTCCCACAATTTCAGTATCAGTCTCAGTCAAAGAACTTAGACAATTCTTCAGATATCAGTACACCAGGACTGTTAGATACGGTCAAATTCAGTTATAGCACGGAACTCAGAGAGTTCAACTAGATTCAGGGCTGTCAGATACATTCATCCATATAATCAGAACTACGGTTCCAACCATGTATTAGCGTACAGATTTAGCCATTACATACTCACGATCTTAGTTACTATGTATGTATGTTTGCACTCTTACATTCATATTAGTCAGTCAGTTAGCATTGTTCATGCATGCAAACCCTGTTTATATTTAGCCTACCTCACTCGTATACTCAGTACATCCCCTCGTACTGACATATTTGTGATATGGTACTTCTTTTTCATATTACACCATAGGTTCAGAGACACGAGCTCCAGATCGGCAATAGCCGTAGCATTTTCAGTCGCAGAGATTCAGTGAGTCCTCTTCATTCGAGGACAATATGATTGGATTTATTCATTATTATTTTACCCAATTATCATTTTACGGAATTAGTTGGTGACATGTTCTTTCAACTTCTTATTTTAGACAGTACTTAGAGGCTTTCGTATTTACGCTCAGATTTAGCTTACAAATTCAGTTTTCAGTTGTTTTGGGTATTTTTCACCCATATGGATGTTATATTATTTCAGTTTAACCTTATGGACTATTGTGCATATTTTTCGCATTATTATGTCATAAATTGCAGTATACAGGTACAGATATCAGTCATGGGTTAGCTTGTGGTCCCTCGGGGTCATAAGCACCGTCTAGCATTTCGGTTTAAAAAATTGGGGCGTTACCCTAATGGTACTGGATAATGCGCCCTAACGAGGGACTGGGCGACCTAAATGAGCTAGTGCACTAGTAGCCTGAGTATGAGGATGACCATCTCTGTTTTCTTGCATAGCATACAGACAATCTCTAATACCATGACCCAACTTACCACAACCAAAACAACCTTTTTGTTCAGTTAAACACTCACCAGGATGACTTTTACCACACCTAGAACATGGAGGATAACTGGTCCTACCACTCAAACTATTCTGGAATCTGGACATAGAAGACTTAACGCACTGCTTCTGCCTACCTATGGGAGCGGGAGAACTAGCTGAAGTTGGTGCTGGCATAGCTAAACGATTCTGAAATTGTGAATGATTTCCCCTTGAGATCTAGCCTTCCATACTCAAACTGCCCTATTCTAGCCTTTTTATTTCCTCTCTCTCTTCCTTTAAACTTCTCTTCCTCAATCTGCTGAGCATAAATCATCAATCTTGCAAGATCTATGTCCTCAATAAGCATGGCAACCCTAAAGTCCTTAACTACTAAACTAGATACTCCAGTAACAAACTTAATCATACTTTCTCTAGGATCAGCCATCATATCAGGGGCGTACTTAGACAACTAGTTGAACTTAAGGTAGTACGCCTTCACTGTTATCAAGCCCTACCTCAGGTTCACAAACTTCTCTATCTTAGTTTCCCTCATCTCGCATGGGAAGAACCTATCTAAAAAAGCATCCTGAAACACCTGCCAACTCATAGGAGCAGCATTCTCACCTATACCATTCTTACACATCACTACCCAATCATACACTACATTCTTCAATCTATAGGATGCTAACTCTACACTCTCTTCTTCAGAAACATGCATAATCTGGGTGATCTTTTTCACCTCATTTAAATAAAGTTATGGGTCCTCACCTGCTTTCGACCCAAAAAACTTTGGCGGATTTATTTTTATGAAATCCTTGATTCTGGCTGCTGCTAAATCACTATTTTTTTGAAGTGGGACTACAGCCTGATGGTTGCCCTGAACATTGGCAGTAACTGCCTGGGCCAACACCTGAAAAGCATCCTAAAACTCAGAATGGGATACATTCTCTTTCAAAGGGTCAGCGGTCTGGGGGTGGCTAGTTACCATTTTTACGGGCATTAGAATGACGAGAAGGAATTTTCAACTGTCATGTAAGATTATGAGTTAAAAGAAGATCGATATACTGTAAGCACGATAGATCATGAAAGAAAGAGATAATTTCCTAAGAACATCCCGTAGCCTTTTACTCATAAATATGGCGCGCTTCACACCCATGATCAAGACTCTGCATAACGCGTCTTTTCTGACTCCCTAGGACACTTATAAACCTTAGACTCTGATACCAAGTTTGTAACACACCAAAACCTGGTCCAGAGATGTCATGCGGTTCTGAAGACTATGAGTAGCCTTAATCTAACCCTTTCTACCTATTACAAAGTCTGAACATCATAATAAGGGATATATAGACATAGAAGTCATACTAAATTAGGAAAAACTAACTAAAATATCTGAGAATAACTTGAATATAGCGCCTGAACATCAATACCATTAGTCTGAATAATATCTAGCAGTCTGACAAGCCTCTACTACTAATAACTAGAGGGTCAATGGGACAAACCCCCAGCTAACTCAAACTGTCTGAGAAGAAATACTGAATCATGTAAACTAATAAGCTGCAAAATCTAAATTAATAAGTCCCCGAACTATCAGGACTCACTAACTGTCAGTTATAGATGGAAATTCTTGAACTACTCATGCTCCTAATACTGAGCACCTGAACCTACATTATGAGACAATGTAGCACATAGACATATATGTGAATCAGTACTTTGAGGATGTACTGAGTAATGGGGGTGAAATGCATAAGTAAAACATCATCTGATTATCATAATTTATAAAAAAAATGCATGCTAAATGTAAAAGACTCACATAAGTTGGAATATCTGAAATACTAAAATATGAATCATGAATAGCAAAATATACTTTATAAATCAAGTGAGTCATAACATTTAGTTCTAAAGGATGTGCTAATACTCTATTGTTAAATCATACTGTCTAAGTGTAAAAGGACTCACTTCTATATCTAAATTTAAAAGCTGAAATCTGTAGTTAATATCTTTCTGTAAAGCATAATCTGAATAAATTTATGAGCCTTTACATGTAGTTTTCTAAAAGTTTTTTGTTTTTCTTTTTTGAAAGTCTTTACTGTTAGGGAAAAATACTTTATCTGAAGCTTATCTGTAAGGGAAGTTCTTCTAACCGACATAAACCATGTGAGCTAACATAGAGTCCAACAACTTTTCCTCCTAAGAAAGAAACCTCATGTATGAGAGAGGTGTCATACTCTTGCCAAGGAGTATAACCTACTATCCATTTGATCTATCATAAGCTAAATATATCATCCATATTGGAATGGGAATAATCTGATAATATGTACCTATGTTGGCTACGTAGTTCTGTGGAAGATAGGGCATGCTAATCCCACACTTCTCGCTCGATGTTAAATACTACTCCCTTTAAATTTGTAAGCTCGTTCTATTGAAAATCCACTTTAAAAACTAGCATAAGGTTTTATCTGAAACAAATTATACATTTATCTAATTAAATCTGTAAATAAAAATGATTTGAATTCTTTAATCTGTAACAAATCTGTAAAGTGGATTCCATAACTAAACTGAGGATCAAAAGATCATGCTTTGCTGTAAATTTGAAATAAATTTGATCATAAGATGCTTAAAGCATTATCTCTCTTGAAATAGTAATACTCAATCTTGGGATAATAACCCATGCATTAATCTCATATCAAAATATCATAATAATCATGTTTGGTAATGAAAACAATGATAATTCAACTCAAAATCTGAAATTTACTGCAATTGGAATGGAATTATGAAAATAGACATGCAATTCAACTTCTAAAAACACTTGAAATCTCATAATCTTGCAATTGGAAATGATGGGTATGAACCCCAATTTAAACTCATGTATAATCATTCAAAATCATATGAATTTGTAATTAAAACTTAGTTTTGGGCACAAGGATGGAAGAAATGCCTTGTTCATAAATCCCACATACCTTGATTGATGATTAGATGAAGAAACTTGAATTATTGATTCCTAATTGAGTTCTTGAAGATGATTTCTTTATTATCTTGTCTTGGGAACCCTCAATTTTGAGCTTTCTTGGAGAAACAATAGTGGGATTGATTTCTTGGAGAAGAAGCTTTTGAGTTATAGGGTTTTTTGTTTGAGAGAAAATTGATGAATAATGAGCATAATATGCTTAGAATGTGTTTAATCCCATGTTTTGGATGGATTGGGGCTTGGAAATTGACCAAAATACCCCCTTTAAACTTCTAAATAAAACTGGAAAAGAGAACCAAAATCCCGATTTAATAGGCTACCGCGACACGCCACTATCGTGGTGTCTCACTGGATAAGGGACAATTGTGAAGTGAAAACTCTCTGTGATGTGGAGTTATCGCGGTGCCCCTTTGGAATGCCATTTGACCATCGTCGTGACATGGTAAAATTATGTAAGCTTACTGGAAATTGACAAATGGGAAATTGGACCTCTTCGCGATGTACCAATATCGCGGAGTTCCACTGAAAAATGACAATTATGAAATTGTCCTTCACCGCGACGCAGTGACCACCCAGTTGGCACACTGCTTACTAAAACCGCCCTAACTTCTTCACCAAGTGTCGAATTTGGGCAAATTTGGTATCGATGGAAAGCTTATTCAATTTCCCACACCATGAAATGTCTAAATCTTGAAAAGTCCATATGAAATGAAAATTTATTCTTTTTAGAAGATAATCCATGACATTCTAGGGACGAAATTTAAGCTAGGAAAATTATGGGGTATTACACTAAACTAGCGCCTCTTGAAGAGGTGACACTAATAATTGATAGCCATATTGTTTTCAATTTCTTATACATGCATTTTTTATTCATACTTATAGTTATATGCCTTGAACTAAACATATACTTTTGTACTTTTTCACCATTGATACTTTTTCCAATTAAAGTTGATGCTTTATTTGCGTTTTACCCTTAAATCCTCAATAAAATTTAGAGCTTTTTAATTTCCTCATTTTACTTTTGATAACATAGAACTGAACTTAATGACTAACCTTCAATAATATTTATTTTTCTTGATGTTCTGACAGTATCTGAGATGGAAATAGAAACCTCACAATTATCATTCCCTTTTTTAGGATTCTTAAATTTTTCAAAGAAGCATCAATAGCACATGGGATTCCAACTTTGGATGGTTGATTTGTCATTATCACACTTACTTATGTATCTACTACTTGCTGGCACCAAGAATTTCTTATTTTCCTACAAATTTGTAGGTCCCATTTGCACTTAAAGCTAAGAATGTAAATACATCATATATGGAGAAATTGCACACCCTTGTATAGAAAAAACTATAATTACTTCAACAGGCTGCTCAGGGGAACAATTCTATATTCCAAATACAAGCAAAAATAGAATGCCACATATTGTAACTTTATAGAACACAAAAGATATAAATGTTAAAACTTGAAGCTAAACTAAGGTTTAGATCCTCTCTAATATTTGACATTAGTTGAAGCCAGTAGCCTTTATCACCTGTTCCAATATTATACTTAGGTCTTGAGGTGTTTCAAAAGTGAAATTTAGCTTAGAAGAAGTATCCATATTTGGTCCATCATGGAAGTCATTAAGTGTAGTTCCATAAAAGAAGTCCAAAATCAATATGAGTATGTATAACGAGGTATATACACACTCTTAAAAAGAATTCTTTAAACTTCTCTTAGCATATAGATGTAATCGATCAAGCCTAAAAATGTGAATGTAGGTATATCCACTACTGATATATTCTATTAGTCTACAGTTTCTACATTCAGATATAATATGAAATCTCGAAGTAAAATAACAACATACCAGTGAAATCCCACAAGTGGGGTTTGGGGAGAGTAAAATCTATGTAGACCTTACCCCTACCTCATAGAGATCAAGAGATTGTTTCTACAGGACTCTTAAGTGTAGAAAATCAAGGTACTACTGAAAAGGAAAAACAAAAATATTACAGCTAATAAGTAAACCAATGCAAATTATTCTGAAAAAAAAATAAAATAGTGCTACATTCAAAACACATTAAATAATAGAAATATATCCCACACCAAGTAACCTAGTTTACTCCATCATTCAAGGCATTAAGTGAACTTTCGTGAATGAAGTCCAAAATCAATTTGGGTTCATAGAATGAGGAATATATACATTCTAAGAAGAAGTTATTTAAATTTATCTACACATATATACATAACTGGGCCTGAAATTATGGATACAAGTCCATTTTCACAATCGAAAAGATCATGATTCGCACTCGCCCTAACCCATGGCAGGAGAACCATATTGTACTTAACTTTACTCACTCAAATGTTATTCTCAGATTCATAATGATTATCAACTCAGGCTTTTTAAAAAAGTACTTAAATGGTCTCATTCAATAACTAGTAATCACCCAATGACATTATCATCCATAAAATGAGTAGAATGTAGAAACCTCTATTTATGATGATACCTAGGACTTGCATTCACCGTATAAGAATATGTAAAAACAACTAAGTCTAAAAATAGATAGAATACCCAAAACATAACAAAGGAAATCATCTTAGTCCTAAAATAATGGACACCAACATCATAAGAGGATCTGAAGGTTAATCAAACACGGTGCTCAAGTACACTAGGACTGGAGACCACCTCTTTGCACCTAACCAAACAACTCAATATCCCTTATGTCGGATGACTTTCAAACATATAACAAGATAAGGTTAAAGAATAAAATATAAGTCTATAACTGATAACCAGTAATCGGCCAAGAAAACCGACCAACATCACCCAAGTCCACAGTTATCCAATAGAGCCTTCTAACAAAAGAATCAAAAACCATTCTTAGTCGGAACATGTCCTGGACTCTAACAAATGACAATGATAATGTTAATGATAATGAAAACTATCAAATCAAATCTAAAAATAGAAACTGGTGAGATTCCCAAGACTTTCGGAGAATGGAAACTCACAACTTCACTACGACAAACCGAGGAAATCCACCTAACTCTTTACAGGAAAAATAGAGGTATATTTGGTTCCTGCATCATGTGAGGATACAGCATCCGAAGACGGTTAGTAGGTGGAGCACTAGCATATAACTCAGGGATAGGGTATAAAATAATGTCATGAATAATAATTCAAAACCAGTCCAAAATCCAATGCACAACATTATATACAATTTTATATATATTCATCATATCATATGCACTATGGGGGACTCGAACCTTTTGACACATCAATGTGACACAAGAACCAATCATGTAATATAATATGGGGGACTCGAACCTCCCAATCATATGAAAATAATAATGGGGACTCAAACAACTCAATCATATAGACCCTCGCGTCAGTAACTGTGGTTTTGAGTATTGGTCTTTCGGGACCTCCACTTTCACGACTCAGCTGCACAACTCTCATTAAAGCCAAATTAAAATAATTATCATGCTTATTGAACCAATATACATATTTAGGTATACATTACTGGTATCTTCATACCAACTATACTTACAAGGTAATATTAACATGCATAAATAATTTCATTATTGGGGAAACATTCATATCCCCCTTGGTTCAATTATACATTAGCTTGGGAAGTCACACAACCCCATAAATTTAAATTTCAAACCATTATGCTTCATTGACTTTTTCACTTTATGCAATAGTTCAAGAGTAGTTCAATATGCATACTTTTCATATTCAAAAACAAATTTTAGGCTATGGGGCTATGGTCATAACCACTTCAAAAGACACAAGTTAGTGGAAATGACAATTGTTTAGTTTATTCACCATACCCATGCATCAAATTGATTTTAAAACAACCGTTCAAATATAACTAATGCAAGGATAAACATGAAATATCACATAAACAATAATTATTCAAGACCCTTAAACCATGTTTCAAAAGCAATATCAATACCCTATGAACAACACTTTAAAATATATAATTTTAACAAATTAGATATTAGGGAAGAATAACATGCTTGAAATACTAATTTTTACAAAAATAATTCAACCCTTGAGCCCTTGGATGACCTACTTCTTTGGAAGCCTAAGTATGGTTGCTTGAGAGACTTGAGAGAGCTTTGGAAGTGTTTGAGTACATTATGAATGAGAAATAACCCCCTTAAGTACTTTATAAATGTGGGGTTTTAATTGAGTGAGAAGGGAATTGTCCAAAGTATCCTTAATTTAAAAACTAAAATTTAGTGATAAGTGATTATGGGTCACATGTCGACTTGTAATAACAATTTATGACTCATTACCGCAATTTGTAACAAAGAAAGTATCAGGGTGCACCCATACTATTGACCCCACAAATTACATCATATGACTTATATCATGACTCTACGACTCGTATGGTCTAAGTCATATCCAAGATAGAATGACTTGGGCCTTACACTGGTCACCCTATAATTTACACCCACTGACTCGTAATGAGTTCTTACGACTCTAGTGAGCCACTCATACTCAGAGTAGAAATTAGCCGCACACTTACTGTTTAGGCTACGATTGGGTCCCTAGGACCCTCCAAGACTCCCTACGACTCGTAGGGGTAGTCGTAGTCAGGATAGTGAGGATAAAATTTCAAAAAATTTCAAAGACAAAAAACCCAGGGTGTTACACTTATAAGATTTTCTCAGACCATCGTAGACTTCAGTACTTCTTCAAATAGCATGATTTTAATATGAGGCAGTAATGTTGGTTTGGGATGCTCAAGTATTATGACATCCTTATTTTGTATTATCCCAGTAAGGCTAATATATTTGTAGATGCCTTATGCCAGAAGTTGACTAGTATGGGGAGTATAACTTTTCTCTTGGCCCAAGAGTGACCTTTAACCTTAGAGGTTCAATCTTTAGCTAACCAAATAGTTAGGCTTGATATTTCAATATCTGGGCATATTTTATACATTGTTGATGCTAGATCTTTCTTGATAGAGTATATTAGATCTCAGTAGTTTGATGATGATAGTTTGAGGGTGATTCGAGATAAGGTGTTGAGCGGCGATCCTAAGGAATCCTCTCTTGATTCTAATGGTGTATTGAGGATAGGTAGTGGAGCTTATATGCAGAGATTCAAAGATTAGGTGAGATTTATTTTAGAGAAGGCCCATGGCTCTAAATACTCTATCTATCCAAGTGTGACCAAGATGTATCATGATTTGAAATAACATTCTTGCTGGGGAGATATGAAGAAGGATGTGGAAAAATTTGTAGCTAATATGTTTTTAGATTCTTTGACACACCTAGACTTTGGACCCTTTACAAAACTTTACCATTTGATGTCTTTGAATTGGGTATGACTAGGGACTTGAATCGTACCCATAGATACGGGGCGTACCGATCTTACCCTCCCTCTTTTGTACCTTGATCATTCCTTGAGGGTAATACACTTTCCACTCTAAAAAAATAACCTTCCCTTGGTTGTAACCAATGCATATGAGTCGTATACTACTCAAGCATATGGAGTAAAGTTTCAACTTGAATGGACTATTTTCTATTCGATTGGTCTATATGAGTTAGGGGTCGAGTCGTAGCCTTTGGTTATGACACAAGGGTGTCCACCCATACCCTTAACAGTATAGATAACCTAGGAAAAGCCTAGGGTATGATTCAGGGTACCACATGTACCCTAGGGTATGACTACTTAATGAGTCATATGGGTGAGTCATACCCCTAGATGGGGTAATTTTCCAACTTATAACTAAGGGCCTTGTGGTTATTTCCCATGCCTAAAACCCTCAATACTCTCAGTATATAAGTGTGTGTAGCCTTCTAAACATCTATTTTTATGGATCAAGCACTCTAAAACACTCTAAAAGTTTCTTGAAACAAGATTGGAGGCTAGGGTTTGGAGGGTGATCTTTAAGGGGCAAAGGGGGAGTCAATATTCTTGGTGATTCAAGTTGTTTAAGGCATTTATATCTTCCCCTTATTAAATAACTCTAAAACCCATGTATTTCACACTTGAATTAGTAAGTTTACATGGTTGTTTTGAAACTAAATGAAAAGGGTTTTGTGGCTAAAGGATTAACAATGGTGATTCGTACTAAGACTTGTGTTTATTCATGTTATTGATGTTGATTTGCATATGTGGATGCTTGTTGTATGTGATCTAACATGTGGTTCATGAGTAACCCTAATCTTGATAAATTCTACCATGAAAATAACTTTGTTAAAGGTAAGCACATAAGGTGTTTGTGAAAATATCTAAGTGAATTGTATAGTCACATGTTGGTGATGTATTGAATGAGGGAAATGGTCCAATATATATGAATAATTGATAAATAGTGTTGTAAAGGCATTATGAGCCATGTATTATGATATTGCAAACTTTGTTGGTCGATGGCTAATAAGAGGTTAAAGCCCCTAACATGAACATGAACATGAATTATGGGTGAGACTAAATTATGGTATAGAATTACTAATGAATAACTGTCTTGAGGACAATAGTATGAATTGTATGATGAGTTGAATTGAAGTATTGGCCAATTGAAATGGTTGAGAAATGAAGGATCCCATGATGACCATGTGGTTATGTATGATGTTGAATTAGCTAAATGAGTTAAAGTCCTTATGTATGGAATTGAATGTATGTGGATGTATGGACAAAGGGTTAGAGTCCCAATGTCGACTAATGATAGTCGTGATGGCTTAAGGTTAAAGTCCCTTTCCTAATAAAATTGCTTGTTGTTAAAGTCCCTTGAATAATGAGATCTCATGAGGTCGAAGTGCCTCACCAAATGAATTGGCTTAGGGTTAGAGTCCCCTACTAATAAGGTATATGGTTAGAGTCCCTTGACAAATATGTGAGCATGTGGTTAGAGTCATTTACTTGAATAAAAGTGTGTGGGCAGTTAGAGTCCCTCACTTATATGAATCTTTGTAAGTGGTTAGAGTCCCTCACTTAAATGGATGTGTGCATGGTTAGAGTCCTTCACTTAAATTGATACGTACGTGGTTAGAGTCACTTACTTAATGATATGTGAAAATGGGTTAAAGTCCTATTCCTAATGAGGAATGTTTGAATCTATAAGTGTGGAAGGTTGAACTCATCCATTGCATGTATGATGAATGAGTGCTTCCAAAGTATTGATAAATTTTGTCCCCTTTATTAGCATGTGATATGTCTCTATATATATGGATAAGGTTATGAATGTGAATGAATATGATATATTTCTTATTGTTGAATGATGTTGCTATTTTATCCATATCCTTGAGTTACATGCTAGCATTCTAACTACTAACCATCTTCAGACGCTATGTCCCCATGTGACACAGGGACCGGAGCATCATCTTCTCTTTTTGTGCAGTGATTAGGTGATCGATGCGGTTTGTGCATTGACTAAAGAGTGGTGAGCTTTCTTATTTTGGAAGACATTCATTCCTAATCCCTCTATCTTTAGACTTAGTCTTATCTTGACTGGTTTGGCTATTATTGGGGGCTTATCTCAAAATATATATATCTAAACTTTGGTTTGTATAGAGGTATTATGGATGATTGTGGACTTGGGTATATTATGTAATGGTTAGACATTGTTTAAGTTATGACTTGTAGTATTTTTTTCCTCTATCTCATTATGTGGTCAGGATTTACCTAACCCATGTGATAGATGTGATGATTGTGATGGGTTATCGAGGCGACCTCTGATTCATGTGGGCTTGACGTGACCCTAAGACATGGATAAATTTTGGGGCATGTCAAGTTGGTATCAGAGCCTAGGTTCATGGTTTGCTGGGTGTCCACAATACCGTGTAAAGTAGAGTCTCTTTTATAGGTGTGAAGCACGCCATACTTATAAAAGAGGAGATATAAGGCATTTTAGGAAATTTTTTCCTTTCTTGTGTTTCTATCTTAAGATATAGAGTCTAAGGTCTTGGATTCCTCTGATTTTTGTTTAAGATATTTCAGATCATGCCTCCAAGGAGATTTGAGACTCAGGCAAACCCTTTTGAGGGTCCTATAGATGAAGCTCATCCAACTTCCAGAGTTCGGAACCAGGTTAAGGTTGCGGCATTCGACCATCTTCATGGGGTTCCACCTGTCCCCACCAACCCTGACTATAAGAGTGACCCTCATAGTCTATCACCTCAAAGGGATGATACTAATGCCGAATTTCATCGCTCTATTAACCTCTTGACTTAATTGGTGGCTTCTCAAGAAGAGCGTGGTGCTCCAGAAACTATTTATGTTGAGGCCACAAGAACTAGCCATTTTATGAGGTTGAGCTCTCCTATTTTCGCCAGTACGAAGGTTAAGGAGGATTCTCAAGGCTTCATTGATGAAATATAAAAAATCTTCTGAATAATTTGTGCTTCAGATATTGATCTCGTTGAGTTTGCTTCCTACCAATTGAAGGATATAGCATACCAATGGTACAAGGGGTGGGAGTTGTCTAGAGGTGTTTATTCTAGTCTTTCCATATTGGAGGACTTCTCCGAGGCTTTTTAGACCACGTCTTTCCTCCAGAGTTAAGGGAGGCTAAGGCAGAAGAGTTTCTGAACATAAAGCAAGGGAGGATGTTAGTTCAAGAGAATGCCTTGAAATTCAATCAATTGTCAAGGTATGCTCTCTAGATGGTTTCTAGCATGAGGGATAGAATATGAAAGTTTGTCTCAGGATTGTCCCATGAGTTAGTCCTTGAGAGCAAGGCGACCTTATTGATTAAGAACATGGATATTTCTAGGTTGATTGTGTATTTGCAATAAGTTGAAGAAGATAAAAAGAAGCAAGTTGAGCTTAGTGAGAGGCAAGGTAATAAGTTTAAATCTTCTGAGAGTAGTGGTGGAGATGGTGGAAAGTGGTTGTGAAAGAAGTAGGGGAGTTTGAGTTCTTTCTCCTCGGCTAGTGTTCACTCTCCATACCTGAAGTTTTTAGGTGATTGTCGAACTCAGTTTAGTGGTGAGTCCCGGACACAGGGTGCCTAATTCCAGGCTAGTGATGCCCAGTCATCTCTATCTCACCCTCCTTGCAGATTCTGTGGTCAGAGTCATCGTGGTTAGTGTGAGATGGGGAGAAACATATATTTCCATTATAGTTAGGTTGGGCACATACAGCATAAGTGCCCCTCTCTAGCAGCTTTTTTGGCCAACAGGGCCTCTATGGCTACTCCACCTACTCCCTTACCAAAGAGTGCTATGTCTATTGTTGTTTCTATTTTTGGCACCATCGCTGGACGAAAGTGCTTGTATGCACTTGTTACTCACCAAGATTCCGAGGCATCTCCAGATATTGTCATGGGTATATTGAGACTTTTCTCCCTTGATGTGTATTATTTGATTGATCTAAGGTCTACACTTTTTTATGTGACACCGACACCATATGTGGTTGTGAATCTTGATTGTGGTCCTGAGAGTATGCCAGTTCCTTTTTTATTTCTAGCCCAGTCGGAGACCCTGTAGTTATTATAAGGGTCTATAAGGGGTATGTGATATTGGTTGGTGGTAGGGATACTCTTGTAGACTTGATAGAGTTGGGCATGATTTATTTTTATGTTATTCTGGGGATGGATTGGTTGCATTCTTGCTATGCTTCATTAGATTGTTGGATCCATAGGGTCATGTTCAAATTCCCTAATGAGCCGATTATTTTATGGGAAGGTTTGTTTCTTATCTAAAGGCCTAAAAGTTAATTTCGAAGGGGTGTTTGTATCATTTAGTCTGAGTTAGAGATTCTAACTTGAAAGAGCCTTATCTAGAATCCATTCCCTTGATTAATGAGTTTCCCGAGGGGTTTCTCGGTGTTTCTCCTGATAGGGAAATTGATTTTGGGATTGACTTTATTCCGGACGCTCATCCGATTTCTATCCCTCCTTATAGAATGGCTCCGGTAGAGCTAACAGAGCTTAAGGAGCAATTCAAATACCTCCTAGATAAAGGTTTTATCCATCCTACTGTGTCTCCATGGAGTGCTCCCATATTATTTATGTGCAAGAAGGATGGGTCCCTTCTCATGTGCATTGATTATCGTCAATTGAACAAAGTGACAATAAAGAATAAATATTTTCTTCCTAGGATTAATGACTTATTTGATCAACTTCAGGGTGCGAAGTGTTTCTCTAAGATTGATCTTAGATCGGGTTATCCTCATCTTAAGATTAGGGATGCGGATATCCCTAAAACTTCCTTTAGAACCTGGTATGGTCACTGTGAGTTTCTTGTTATATCTTTTGGGTTGACCAATGCCCTAGCGGCATTCATGGATTTGATGAATAGGGTCTTCCGTCCATTCTTCAATATGTTTTTCACTGTCTTCACTGATGATATCTTGGTCTATTCTAAGAGCGAGGTAGATCATGTAGATCACCTCCGTGCCGTGTTGAAAACCTTAAAGGATCATCGTTTATATGCCAAGTTCTCCAAATATCAGTTTTGGTTGAAAGTCATAGCTTTTCTTGGTCATATTATCTCTAGTGAGGCAGTTAAGAAGTGTCCTAGACCTATGACTCCAACCGATATTTGGAGCTTCTTGGGTCTAGCCGGCTACTATAGAAGGTTTGTGGATAGTTTTTCTACTATAGTTGTCCCGATGACCAAATAGACCCAAAGTAAGGTCTAGTTCTTGTGGTTCGATGCGTGTAGAGGTAGTTTTGAAAAATTGAAAGATAAATTTACTTCTGCTCTGGTTTTGATCATGCCCAAGGGTAGTAATGGTTTTGTGGCTAATTGTGATGCTTCTCGTGTCGGTCTTGGTTGTGTGTTGATGCAACATGGTAGGGTGGTGGCCTATGCTTCTAGGCAATTGAAAGTTCATGAGAAGAACTACCCTACCCATGAATTACAGTTATTATCCATGGTCATTGCGTTAAAGATTTAGAGACATTACCTATATGGGGTTCATGTTGATATATTTTTCAATCATAAGAGCCTCCAGTATGTATTTACCCAAAAGGAGTTAAATCTCTGGCAAAGAAGGTGGCTCGAGATGTTAAAAGACTATGATGTGAGTCTTCATTATCATCCCGGCAAGGCGAATGTAGTCGTCGATGCTCTTAGTAGATTCTCTATGAGAAGTTTGGCTCATGTAGATGAGGATAAGCTAGAATTAGTGAAGGACATTCACCGCTTGGCTAATCTTAGAGTTCGGCTTGCAGACTCCTAGGATGGTGGTGTATTTGTTCATCCAGGATCTCAATCATCTCTTGTTGTTGAGATAAAGGCAAAGCAAGTATTCGACCCCAACTTGATGAAGATCAAGAGTAATGTGGGTCAACACAAAGTTATGGACTTTTGATTGGTAGTGATGGTATCTTGAGATACCAAGGTAGGCTATATGTTCCTGACGCCTATGGATTGAGAGAAAAGGTCATGGTCGAGGCTCATGGATCGTGTTATGCCATTTATCCTGGTTCCACCAAGATATATCATGAACTTAGAGAGTTCTATTGGTGGGGTAATATGAAGCGTGAAGTGGCTAGCTATGTGCCAAGTGTATGGTGTGTCAACAAGTGAAAATTAAGCACATGAGGCCCAAGGGCTTATTTCAAGAGATCTCATTACCCGAATGAAAGTGGGAGGAAATTAACATGGATTTCATTACCGGCCTTCCTAAATCTCAAAATCAATGTGATTTCATTTGGCTCATTGTTGATAGAATAACCAAGTCCGCTCACTCTTTGCCCATGAGGACTAATTTCTCGATGGAAGAATATGCTAAGTTGTATCTTGCTGAGATCCTAGGGTGTCTATGAAGTCGTGTCTAGTAGAGTCTTGTCGAAGGTACAGAGATGTTTGTACTTTTCTTTGAGAGTCTACAGGGCATTTAAGAAATGTTTTCCTTTTTTTCATGTCTCAGATCGTGCAGTAGAAGTGTTCTTTTAGAAATTTATACATATCCTCACATTAATCCATTCGTGTCAACTATGCCTTATTCTTGAGGCAACAGAAATAATGATTCTTAAATCCTTACAGATAAAGTTTTCTCATTTAGTCCCCACAGATAGTTATGGGTTGCATGCAGGCTCAAAAGTATCCCATCAGTTCTTTTAAGTTTCGAAGTTTGAAGGACTACATTCATGTTAATAGAAATCGTGCACTAACCCGAAGTCAGATGTGTTTTTAGATCCCTTCTCAGAATCCTATAATAGCATATGATCGAGAGTTAGAAGCAAGAACTCAGAAGTTGAGCAGCAGTAAAGTGGGGATAGTTTTTATCTAGATTTAGCAGATTATGTATCCATGGGGCTAGTTGTATGAAAGGCGAACTAATAGGCTTGAAACAGTGCATGCAAGAATTTAAGTTATTGATTCGAGATTATGTATGTTGATTCAAAATTATATGTTGTTGATGTAGGGTATATTAGTGGAATTGTAATTCTCAAGGTGTAGGAATAATATAAGTTTAGAGATATGATATTGGTAGTCTATGAAGGAAGTTAGTATGGTTCATTAAAGGTTTCGGGATATCCATGTTAAGTGTTAGAATCTAAGTTTGAATCTTGGATGATACTCCTAAAAATTCTAAGTTAGTGTTTAAGTTATTATATGATGATTGTTGGGGCTATAAAAAGCTAAGAATTGTATATCAGAAGAAAGTACTAGCAGTGGGTCCAACATTCTATAGTGTAGTCTTTCAGGGTGAGTTTATTATTTATATGTATTACCCCAGACTCTAGAGTAAAGTGATGGCATTTTAGTTTAGAGTTATTTAAAAAGGGTCCCGCAGACTTAGAATGAAGGATTTAAGCTAAGAGGGAGATGATAAAACAAATAACCAAGTCAGGCTCTCAGTTTTATTATGATGTCAGTGTGTTGTAGAATATTAGTAAGGGAGAAAGATACCTGACCCATTCTTATCACAGTGCAAAGTGTTGTATTTAAGTCACCAGGACATCAGCTCATGCTTCACATATCAGCTCCATGCTCATAGTCTATGTTTTTGCACATCATAGAGAATCATGTGTGCTTCCAGTTCCTAGTATAAGGAGTTTCAGTTCACTCAACAGTATGAATCATATTCCATGAATTTATGAACTCCGAACACAGGTCATGCATCTCATGACTCATGTACTCATGCTTTATAGAATGTTCAGTTCTAGGTACTCATGCTACACTCCTAATGATCATTGAAATTCAAATTATGCCATGTATATCCTCAATTTTGATGTCTCTAATGAATTCATGCTTTTGATATTCTATTCCTCAGGCCTCAGTTAAGTGTCCAAGTTATGCATAGTGTTCTTTCATGCTTCAGGTCCTCATGTTCTAATCTTTCAGTGACCTCTTTTAATGAAATGATAGTAGTGAAGAGTAATCATTTAGATAGGAGAGAGTAAATGTTACTTGTTAAAGAAAAGATTATAGTATGCTTGTTTTATATAAGGCTATAGGGTTGAAGGAAGATTGAGGCAAAGCTTTTTTTATATGTCTTGGTTAGTCAAGAATTCTATATGTGTTTTCTTGGGGTATTGCATGCAAATTGTTAATGATATAGGTTTGAAGAATATGAAAAAGATGTTTTTTTAGGCATTTGTGTAGAAGTTCATATGTGGATAAGAAGATAGGATTGAATGTCATATTGGTGTATAAGTGAAGGAATGCATTGTGCGTTAATGAATTCATAGTAAGAGGTTGAATGTAGTTGTTGGAATGGTAATAAAGATTATTCATGAGATGAGAAGTTGTAAAAAAGAAGGGGGTATTGAATTCATGATTCAGACTAGTATTACAGTATTATGTGTGCACTATGTATATTCAAGTAGGATTGAACATAGTGAGAGTATTCAGTTTAGCTCAGACATCAGTAGACAGAGTTATCTGTGCCCATGTGAATATTTTAAGTAGCCTAAAGTGAAGTGCAGTATTAAAGTGGAATGTATAGTTGAGGGAGTATTGGAGGAGTATGTCTAAGCTTGGAAGTAGCAGTTACATTGTCTAAGGCCTAGCAATTCTACCCCAGCTTATGTTTCGTAGGTCTATGTTCCATGTCACAGAATTATATTAATGTTGTGATTCCTTATTAAGTTATCTTATTCAGATTATGACTAAGATTCTTTGCTCCATAAGGTTATTAGAACTTCTTAGAAAGAGTGTTGGATAAATACACCAGTTGAGCATAAGCTTTCAGTATAATTCAGTCTGTATAGCTAGCAATCTAGTCTAGCAGTCCGCCAGACAAGTTCCTATGGTTTTCCTTCTTTCCACCTAGTCATACTATACAGAGTCTCATGAATATGGCAATTCCAAGAGGTAATTTGTTTGCATCCAGGTAATTTGTGAATTCAACTCAGTTAATGCATTATGCATCAGTTTAAGATTCTAGATATTCAGTCATGATTCAGTCCATAAGTGTCTTGTCTATCATATCAGTCTTTCCTTAGTATTTTATCCAAGTCAGTATCATTCGGGGGACGAATGAACCCAAGGGGAAAATATTGTAATGCCCTGAGTTTTCATTTCCTAAACCTCTTATCTTTTCTTCACGAAATCATATCCATCTTGAGGTAAGGGTTACTCGTAAGTTGACTCTCTCATTTCAATCTCAACCGTAAAACCATTCTTATGTCATTGCATGTATTCACGAAATTAGTTCAGTTCATGTATCATGTTTTAGACTCAGTTATTTGATCATGAACCCATTTCATGTATGTTCAAATACGATCTCAGTTGCCTCAGTATTCTCAGTCTAACTAGTCTCATTCGAGGATGAATTTTCCCAAGGGGGAGATATTGTAATACCCCATATTTTTCCTGGTCTCTGACAGCTTATGACTCATCCCTCAAATTATAAAGACTCTTACGAATCGTATGTAGAAAGTCGTACCCATGTCAGTGTGGGATGATTTGAGTTCTTTTCAAGTTACGATTTGACCCTAGAAGTCTTCAAGTAAGGTACGAGTCATATGAAGATAAGTCATATTGTCAGCATTATAGGTTCCATATGTTCTTTCTAGCTTACGAGTAGTGGCTACAAGTTGTATAGATATGTTACGAGTCATAAGATCTGACTCGTACCCTAAATAGTAGATAATCAAAGAATCAAGCCTCATTTTTTGATAGCTTTATAAGTTACTTAGACACATATTAAGTCCTCAAATAGTTCCTAGCTCATGAACAAGTCAAAACCTCGCTTAGCGATTAATTTCTTGGCATGTACATAACTATAATCATCTTCAAACAATCATCACTTTTGTTTTACCAAGAACTTTTGAGATCAAGACACACCAACAGATAGATAATTTAATTATCTTTCTAACGATATCAATTTCGCCTTAATCCAACATTGGGGTGAAACGTTATGGTCCAAATATTGAAGCACTGTCAAGCTGTATCACACACTCTCCAGCATACGGGTTGCCAAGTCCAACTCGTACCCAAACCATATGAATCATATGGTAGACCCATAAGCACTATCGAGAATTTTCTGTAAAGTTTAATTTAAGGGCTTTTTTAGTCTTTTACCCTCTTATAACTCCCAAGCCACGATATTTAACCCCGAAGAGACTTTGCCTCTATTTTGATCGATTAAACAACATAAACTCCTCATTCCACTCTCAAAAACAAGATTAGGGTTTCATCTAAAAATCATCTCCCAAGTTTTAAGATTCAAATTCATGAATATCAAGAACATCAAGATTAGGGTTCCTCACCCAAAAGAATTCAAGCCTCCCTTCTCAAGAACAAAAATTCAAGATATCTTCTTCAAGAACTCATGAATTCAAGTTTCAATTTCAAGATTTCTTCAAGAATCCATCTAATTAAGGTATGTGGGAGTTCATCCATGGGTCCTCTTTCATCCATAAAGCCTAAAAACCCTTTTCTTTCAATTAAAGAATGAATTTCCTATCATTAAAGTATTTTGTATGTTCAAGAAAGATTGAATTTCATGTTTTCATGGTGATTTAAATGTTATTCAACACAAGTATAATCCCATGCAAGATTTGACCTTTCCATGTTGTGAATTTCGATTTCTCATGTCCTATTTCAAGTGAATTCCATGTTGAATCCCCAATTATTGATTTAGTCATGTAATCATGCTATGCTCTCATGTTTAAGACATTCTCATGTTCAAGTTCATGATTCCCAGGTGTTTTTCAATGAATGATCCTTTTCACGTTTAAATGATGAAATTTTCTTATAAAACCACTAATTCATGGTTTTTGTATTATAATTATGTTCCAATCATATGCTTTACCCAATCCCATTCTTGAAATCATGACTCTCATGTATTTGATGAAATGTCTAAATGTTGAGTTTTGAGCAATGATCCTTTATTATGGGTTTTAAAGTTTCGCATGTCCTTATTGTGATTTTTATTCAGTGTTGGAGGGTTATGAACGCCCGTTACTTAGCTGTTTACATAGTTTCGGTATCTTCAGAATGATTTCAGATAAACTATAAGCATTATCAATCAGTCAAGTTAAGCATGATGAGTTGTTTGTTCAGTTAAGCATAGTTCAGTACCGTAATCAATGTCAGTTTAGTTGGGAGTAGGATTTAGCATCGAGTGAACCTATGGATGGGGGCTCACCTACCAGTAGAGGGTGTGACCTTTACTAGAAGCCCCTTAGTTCCAGAACTATGTAGCCAGTGTAGTTTAAGAGATATCAACCTGCCAGTTGAGGGTTGTTAAAGTGTTCACCTGCCAGTTGAGGGTAAAATATATCTCATTAGAGCACCTGCCAGTTGAGGGTGACTCTTTAGTGGATCCATACATCCATTGTTAGTACCCATGGTACGGTACTAACACCATTCCAACTGGGGTTATAGGTTGGACTCCAATTAGCTCATATTGGGGCATGTTGATTACATGATACCTCCCACAATCTCAGTTTAGTATTCAGTACAGAATTCAGTTCAGGTTTGCTTGACCATAGCATACAGGCTTTCAATTATTCAGTTATCAGATTTCAGTATTTTAGTTTACAGATTATTTTAGAAATATTATATGCTCGGTCTTGCATTCTCATATATTACAGCTTCCATCACGTAGTTTTAGACCCAGTATACACACAGCACCCATGTTTTACTATTTTCCAGCTTCAGTTCTACTTATATTATAAAAGTAACATTTTAAGGAACTAAGTGTAGTGATTCACTAGCTTATCAGATTATATTTGTTATGCATGTTTTAAGATATTTAAGCTTTCAGTTTATTTCAGTCTCTTGGTGAGTCTACATACACTTATCGTGCATGTTTTAAGGTTACATATGAAATCAATTTTTCTTATTGCATTCACCCTCATTTACTCAGTACATTTCAGAAGTAATGATCCACATATACATCTATATGGCTACATTGTTTCATAATGTAGATGTCAATTGTAGATCACACATCACGATCGAAGAGTTGCAGCTTCTAGCCAACAGGTGATGAGTTCTCATATTTCAAGGACTCCAGTCAGATGTTGTTCTTGTACTTTAGTTTTATTATTCATAAGTATTGATTAGTGGTGATTGGAGGTATGTCATAGCTATCTATAGTCAGTATAGTAGAGGCTTCATAGATGTCAGTCAGAGTCAGTCATGTAATTTCAGATCTCTCTTTAGTTTTATAGATTATAGATTGTATCAGTATTATATCTTTCCCAGATTGTTATGATTATATTTTTGCATAGCAGAATCAGCTATTTAATATATTATAAATTATTTGCTCAATAGTATTCCAGTTCATGGGTTAGTTTGGGACTATTTATGGTTTCAAGCACCGTGTTACCACTAGGGGGTAGTCTCGGGCTGTGATAGTTTGAGACTTCAGATATTAGACCATGTAGTAATAAATTACTTTGTGAGTCTTTGGATAGAGTTTAGGTGATTTAGGATAGGCTTCGGACAACTTAGAGTTGTCAAAAGAGTTATGCAGACCGTAGGATTCATGCCTTAAAGTTTGTTGTTATTGATAAGGTCTTCCTTTGTGTGTCGCCCATGAAGGGTGTGATGAGGTTTGGGAAAAGGTTCAAGCTTAGCCCCGAGAATATTGGACCATTTGAAATTATTCAGGCAGTTATAGAGGTTGCATATGAGTTGACATTACCTTCAAACTTTTTAGTCATTCATCTAATTTTTCTAGTATCTATGCTTCGACACTATATTTTAGATGAGTTTCAGGTTCTTCGTTAGGACTTGATTCAGTTGGATGAGAGGTTGACCTTTGTTGAGGAACCAGTGTCCAATTTATCCATGGATGTGAGACGGTTACGTTCTAGAGATATTCCCCTACTTAAGATTAGTAGACACCATCGTGCTGAGAAGGATACTTGGGAGATCGATTTCGACATGTGCAGTAGTTACCCTCTGTTCTTTACCATTTCAGGTATTTTTCTTGCCTTTAGTTCGAATAAGAACTATATTTTTTTTTGTGGATGCTTTAATGACCTTGGTTTGTGAGTTTTCCATTTCTATGTGATTTGACCATTTTTCATTCCCCGTATTTTCTACATGTGAATATTGAGGTTCTGGGATAGTTGGCATGGTTCCTGAGGCGATCGGGAATGAGTGGTGCGATTTTTTGGTTTTTAGAGGCTTAAGAAGCCATATTGTTGACTTTGGTCAACAGTTGTGCTCTAAGTGTCAGATGGCGAGATGGAATGTTCTAGCAGATTTAGAATATCGAATTTGGGTTGGTAGCGGGATTGGATTGAAATTGGAACCTTTATGTCTCATTTTGACCCTTCATTTGGAAAATAGTGAAATAGGGTCCTAGGGGTTAATTTTATGAAAATGATTTTTTTTTTTAAAATACAGCGTCAACATTGAGTCTGGTAAGTCAAAATTACCCTAGTAGAATATATGGTTTGTCTCGGTGGAATCCCAATCAAATCCTGAGGGTATTTAGTGCAGCTGCTTTAGTGGCCAGACATCAATTAAGTCATATCCGCTTTAGCAGTAGTTTCTTAAGCAGACATTTAGTTGCTTAAGCGGCAACCACTGTATATAACCCCCCCCTCCCCCCTCTCCCCCCTTCCCTAATTTTCTTGATTTTTCCATTATTTTTGGACCTTAAAGTTTAAAGAAAGGCAGTATTTTAGGTTTTCAACATTGAGTTTCGTGTGGGTAACTTCTGAACTCATAATCCCACTATTTTCCA
The DNA here is from genome assembly GCA_030864215.1 of Capsicum pubescens. Taxonomy (NCBI): domain Eukaryota; kingdom Viridiplantae; phylum Streptophyta; class Magnoliopsida; order Solanales; family Solanaceae; genus Capsicum; species Capsicum pubescens. The sequence continues at coordinate 219,857,342 of CM061547.1, forward strand.
TATATTATATATTCCAAAACACCTTTAAAATTTCAAAATGAAAAAATGGAGTTTTTATTAGTAAAGTTTAAAAAGAGTTTTCTTCATTTAGGACCTCGATTTTAACCTGTTTTCGTGTGGGATTTTTCCTATAGGTTCCAATAACCATGGGGAGTGTGTTATTGAAACAAAATTTTAGTTTTACCCTTTATATTTTTGAAATTATTTTTCAAACTCATTTTGACCCCGACCCGAATATGGTCAATATAGGCATCGTTAGCTTTCTTTTAATGCGTAGATGCACCATGTGATCAAACTCATCCCTCATCTGGTCTCTCAAGTTATACAATTCAAACTTCTCCTAGATAGCCTCAAAAAATAGAGTCCAAGTCATAACAAGAAAACCCAAAGGCCTACAACTGGAAAGCGACCTTCACCAATCCCTAGCCATATTTGTCAACTGATAGATAGTATAAGCAACTCCATGAGACTCAATGGATCCAAGACTATCTAACTTCTCTTTGAAATTAATCAAAAACTCATAGGCATCCTCTCCAATAACTCAACTAAACTTAGGATGACCCAAGAAAATAAACCTCTCAAATCTCTTAAGATCATTAAAAAACATAGCTATAATAGAAGCAACTAAAGCAACAGTAAGTCTAACAGGCAAAGAATTCACACATAGGGGAACCATAGATGGTGGTTGTACCCCAGAAATAAGATTACCATAATTAGATGTCAACACTAGTGATGGAATATCATTTGAAATCTAAGGAATATCAGGTACACTCAAGGGAATAACCTCTAAATAACTTAAGAGATAAAACTGAAAGACCCTGAAGCACTAGGGTATCGACTGAACTCTGTGAATCCAAGCTAGCCCTGCACCCCCTATTTGATAATCATCCCTAGAATACACAACCTCAGTCTTGGGAGAGGCCTATCTAGCACGTCATCTAGCTAGGGTAACTCCTCATGCATGTCTTCTACCTCTGGGTCAACTATGACCCCTGCCTCATCCTCGAATTGAGGCTCCCATATCAGGTATTAACTCAGCATCTCTAGACTCTGTAGACATACTCCTCACTATCTATGGAAAAAATAAAATACAAATTTAGAACATTAGGTATGAACAACTTGCATGGCAAAGAATCGTATTATAGAATTATTTTCCTAAAATATCTTATGGTTTCTCGAAGATACATATGGGCATCTAGATACCAATTTGTGAGACTCTACTAGACATCCTGCTCTTACATTTATGAGATCGAAGAACCTGACTCTAATACTAATTTATCCACAATCCAAAAATGAGGTCATAATGGTACTTATCGTGGCCCAGCCTTAAGAAGCAATTTAATCACCCAAAGAAAAAAAAAATCAAAATCAAACAATAAACATAAATCAAGGTGAAAATTCTAGAGTAAAATCATACCCTATCATACATAAATGTGGAAGTCTTAACAAACATAATTATCTTAAAACCTGATCATCTAATACAACATCCAGAACTAAAAATGCACAGTCTATCTCTAAAATAGAAGTAAAGACAATTAATTGATGAAGGAGGTCTGGAGTCAACTTTAAAAAGTCTAGAGTGGGATAATACCTTATGATTAAACCAACTGCATAGCAAGAATCAGACTCTGTGAGTCATACTCATGCTAGTATCTGTATCGAAATGGCATAGTAGAAATAAGTACTATCCATTTGTACTTTGTAGTTATTATAGGATGACTGAGAAAAATAGAAAATGATCTACGTAAAGAAAAACTATAAGCATATCACATGCAGATAGAAAGGTTCCCAAATGGTAGCTCACACCATCTCTACTAACAATTCTAAGATATATACTGAAAGAAAAAACACAAATAGACATGAATAGTACATGAAAAATGAACACAAGTCAATAGGAACTAAAGAAATCATGAAAGATGCATATGCAATGATGATCAAATCAACAGTGAATGTCATTGCATGACATTTTGTATAGACCTACCGAGCTCACAACTCCAAATATAGGATCCATGAGGGGTTCACAACTCATATACTATAACTCATATCTTGAATCTCAACCCAACTCTCCATATTATGTTCATAAAGTGGGATTTTTTATATAAAAATGTCTCATTTTTTTCAGAAATAGTGTTCCTTAATGGTACCGATATGTCATAAATACAGATGTATGGAATGAGGATATAATGCTCACAATTAAAACAGCATGAAGATATTCAATTCATTTAATGTGTATATAAATTAATCAAGGAATTAACTCAATATATCCATAATTCATGATTATCAACTCTAATTAGGCACCATCGAAATAAATATGATTGTTAGAAATCATTAATATCATATCAACTCCTAACTCGGACATTCCTATCATGATAAAGGTAATAAATAATTCAAAAAGTTCTATAATAATTATTCAATCCCCGCACTGTATTATATCTAGAATAAACACATTTAAATGCACAATCAATGCTAATGATGTCATATAAAATCCAATATGGGTAACACTCAATATCAGATATCACAAGTCAACAACAATAAAATATAAGCCCCTACTAGGGCACACAACAACAATAATAATCTCAAAATATAAACCTCATTATTATTTTTTCCAATCCATAGCATGATTTACTTATTTATTAACAACCCAACTCAATCTGAAAGAAGTTAAGCAATAACTTACCTCGAAACAATAAAATTTCAAGCCCAAAATACTTTAACAAGGATCTTTCCCCTTTAGAATAGCCTCAAAATCAACTATAACATTCATATATAGAACCTACATGTTAAATGAAAGATAATGATACCCATATTGCCCATAGTTCAGCTGGTTTGTAAACGAGTTTGAAAATTAAAGAGGCAAAATTGAAATTTTATTTTAGAAATACATTCCCCAAGATTATAGCAGTCTAATGTTGAAACCCCATGTAAAAATGGATTAAAAAGAGATCCAAAATAAAGAAAAATTATTTTTAAGCTTTATCGGTAAATTCTCAAAAATTTCATTTTGGAATCATGATTAAGTGGTGTTTTCAAAGATATAATTAATAAAAATTAATAGGAATATGAATTAGGAATTTACTCAAGCAATAATGGTGAGAAGACCCTAAGAAATCACCTCTTTTAGATGCTCAAAGGTCCAAAAATGGTAAAAAAAAATTGAGAAAAGGAAATTATATGCAGCAATTATCGCTTAAACGGCGAAATGAGTGCTTAAGCAATTAGCATTAAATCAGTATTGGATCAATAAAGTGGCTTCCACATAAGCAAGGTTTGTCCACTAAAGCAGCTACCACTTATACAGTCTTGGGCTGCTAAAGCGATTGTCGCTTAAGCGGACCTTGGTTGCTTATGCGGCTGCGCCAGATATCACCAATTGCTGATTTTAGTGCACATCTACCAAGCTCCAAATGGACCCTTTGAATTTGATCAGGACTCTATAGATATAACTCAAAAATGCTACCAGGCTAATTTAAATGTTCAGGGTTCAATGGCGATGTTGAATTTTCAAAAATAGATTATTTTCAAAAAATTACCCTCTGAAACCCCTATAAGGCATATTTTACTAGTTTTTCAAACCGGGGATCGAAACACAAACTAAAGTCTTCGAACCCAAACTAACTCATCTATTAACCAAATTCGACATCGACCTAATGAAATTCTCCAAATCGCTAGCCGACACTCAGAACATCAATTATAGTGTCTTTAAATCCTCTAAAAATCACACTCTCCTAAATCACTCACGATTGTATTAGAAACCTTGTCAACTATCTCTACCCTTCAAAATCAACCTGCAGTAACTATAAGAAAGAGAAAAATAGTCAAAACACATATAAAGCAAGATTTCATACTTCAGGTCATTACAGTCATTGCGTTTATGGTAAGACTTTCACATTTGTAAAGGTTGAAGACCCTGACCCATCGTGTTCGCGAATGCCTAGTTACGTTCACAATGAGGTTAAACAGCCAACCCAATTCTGACAAGGCTCCACGATTGCAACCAAACCCTATATGTTCCTTCTCCATGTTCACAGCCAAAGGCCTACACTCACAAAGTATTTTTGCACTAGCAATTATGATCTTATGGAGAAATTTTCCCAATTGAACTGTCGAAATTTGTTTGGGACCCTACAAAACTAAATCACATATGCTATGAAGTTATGTTCAATGTTTAATGTCAAGTTTTTTAAAAGAGATAATTTACAATAATTTAGTCTTTAAGACCCTATTTTAGCTTATTTCACTATTTTTCTGAATATAGGGTCGAAATGAAAAAAAAAGTTTTGAACTCGAACCACCTCTACTAATAATTCAAAATCGGCCTTTCAGATCCAATGGAACTATCCAAATCACCATCCGGCACTTAAAATATAAAATATTCACCGAAGTCAAACTAATGGCTTTTAAAAACTCTAGTAGTCTCAAACTCTTCAAATCATTCCTAAATGCATCAGGAACTATGTCAACCATCTCAACACCTCATAACCATCATGTAACAACTACAGGGAAGAGAAAAATGATCAAAATATATTTAAAAAAATCACACTTCATGTTGTTACAGTTAGTTTGGAATAAAGGACAACCTAAGCTCTTAGGAAAATGACAACAGAGAGATAGAGGTGACTATATTCCTTCATGATTTTGTATATTTTGGTCCTTCTATAATATTATTGTCGAAGAAATCAATGTCATTAGTTTCCTTATACAAAGAGCTAATTTAACTGTATGTGAATAACTAAAAAAGGAAATCGTGTATTTTCTTCGTGGCACATTCTCTTTGATGTAGAAATTTATGTATGAATGTTGGTTTTACCCTAAGAGAAGATTTATCTATAGTGCAGTAGGTAAAAAATTTAGCATTTTCATTCAATATATAAATCTGGGCTAATCATTTTATCCCCATCAGCACAGAAAAAGCAAAAGCAAATTGCAACATAACTAGATATAGAAACATAATGTGACAATTGTTAAAGCATACAATTCATACAAACAGTACAAACAACGCAAGCATGGTCTCGAATCCCAAACTGACATAATTAGCACAAAATATAATCTAAAATAAAAATAAAAATGCACTATCCATTTGAAGCTTGAAGAAAATTCGTTTAATTTTGAGTAATCTAGAGTTGCAGCTTTCTACTAATTTTTTATCAATTCACAAATCAATGCTTGTGTGGGCAAGTACGTATTTGTTAGAAAATGTGTATTTGTGGGTGAAAAGAGTAGCCTCTTTATACACAATTTTCAACTGAAGTTGAAGTTGTAAGAGTGTCTATTTTTTCTTCATTAATTTACAAAACGTTTTACCATAAATATAAAAATTCATTTTTCTTCATAAATAGATTAAAAAAATTATCCATAAATATACTAACATTTTTCCTACATAAATATGTAAACGTTTTTCTGTTTTAATACATTACATTTTACTCCTCAAGTGTTACCGTTTTAAAGAGTTGTCCTATCAAAACAAACTTTGGAAGACTAGTAGAAAATAATTTTACTTCTTCTAGAGTACTTATTTACTTTTAAAATTGATTAATTAATCAGGCATATTAGGGATCGCAAATTTATTAATTAAGATTTTCAATTATGATATTAATTCGCAAATGAATGAATCAATCATATCATAATAAATTATAAATTATTTCACTAAAAAATTATAATTGCATTCCTCGATTTAATTTTGAAATCTACCATTACATCTTATTAAACTCTTCATGTTGGAATTACCAACACTAATCGATTAAATCAAATTTTTGAAAAAAATTACTTTATTGATTAATTTAATCATTTATTCTTATTCTTAGTTTATTTCACATCGGATATAAAATTCATTTAGAGGATTTTCACGCGAAAACTTATAAGCAATCACAAAGGAGTGTCATCTATCTCGAGTTCGAGACATGGTTCTATCAACTAATTATTATTTCACTAATATAATTTGTTATTATCCAATATGTCAAGAATGTGTTGACACATAATAGAGTCTCACTTTTTGATAAATCAAAATAATAAATCAAATCATATAGATCATAACAATTATATCAAGATTAAAAATATAAGTATATACAATGGTCCAGAGAAGTTTTATTAATATTCTGAACTAAATAAGTATCTCTAATTGGTTCATTCAATACAACCCAAATATCCTAGCTCAAGAAGTTGGAATATAACAACTCTCATAATCAAGTAATATAGTGCTACAATAATCAAGATGTTTGTCCTACTTAATCTTTTGTTGTGAACATTAATTTATAACTTATAAGAACCGACAATTTTAATCTTCTGTGCATGAGTTAGAATAAATTCATACACAAAATCATCTTTATATAAATAAAGGACACACATCTCAATACAATGTTTTATTCAAATAAAAACTTTATTAAAATAAATAAATAAAATAAATATCTTTACATGAAATGATAATATAATAACTAACATAAACCATATGGTTAATAATATATTCTAACAACAATGTTATCACTCTATTGATGAAACCCAATAAGATGAACTGCATTCTGAAAAGATAGCTAAACAAGAACAATACTAGTCATCCGACTTCGGTACTATTAAAATCTGATCTAAATGAAAGAAGAAGGTAAGACTCGTATCTTTGCTGCTATTTTGCAATGTATATTAATTTCTTTTTTTTCATGGTCAAAATTGCTTTCATGTTGGTTTGTTATGAAAATGACAAGAAAATGTTGGCATTTTCTTTATGGTCCGGAACTTCCCACTTATCCACTCAACTTGAATTTTAAATTCAAGATTCTCTATAACTGTTGCCACTCTCTTAGCTAAAAGAACTGTCCAACTGTTTTTGATGGACGAGCAGTATAAAAGAGGAATTCTGGATGGTCCCTAAGCATAGAAAATCTCTCAAAAATTTACACCATCTCCAATAAGATATTCTGAGTTCTTAGAAGATTCACCGTAAGTGAAAAACAAAATCCGACGACGCCAACGCTCTGACGAACTTCGACAATGGCTGGATCTATGTCAAAATCTCTATTTCCACTGCGCTACTGCTCTGTTATCTCTTACATTTGGTATCAGAGCGTTTGAAATTTACCTCTGCCTTGTTAATTTTTGTGGAGTAGAAACCTTGTTCAAAAAAATGGTGTTCTGATTTTCAGATCTATGTTTTTGAATCTTTGATACAAATTGGTGTTAGAAATCATCAGAAGACAAATTTCTAACAATTTTTGTGAATTTTGTATCTTTTTTCGGCCTCTGAAATGATAAATATGAACTAATTTTGCAACTGAATTTTCTTTGGAGACGAAGAAGATGACCGTATGTGATTTTTTTCTTTACATTGTTAATTAGTTAATGAGTGAATATGAGATATTCACATGTAAAAGAATTTAATATATGGGACCCAGTTTATGTTTTTTTCTTTTACATTTATTGGAAAAGTCAAACTGGCAATAGTTACTATGGAGTTTTTCAGGATATGTACTTGTACCTTTCTTGGTCACATAATGGTGCCATTAATATAGTATTAAATTGGCAAATTTGATATCATTCTGCCATTATTTGTTCACTGTATGCATAATATTTGTTACTTTGAAAATTTTCAAGTACATGATATTTAATTTTTTTTTACATGATATTTAGTAATAAAATATTATATTTGATGTCTAGTGATTAATATAATTTTATTTGAATTAAGACTTAGCCACAGCAATCTTAATTTAGTAAAATTATATATTATTATAGAATCACATAAGACATATAATAAGAACTAATGTTAGTAATCTATAATTGTTTAATTGAAGATTAGCCACAGCATCTTTAATTAAATAAATTTTTAAAGTTTAAGATTACATAAAGAATATTTAGACATTAGAGTTGTAATTGATTATGCACGATATAGTAGCTTAAGAACCTTTATTATTGGGTTGCATAATTAATTAGGATAAAATGTTAAATACTTTTCATAATTACCCACAGGAATTATGAATGACAATTTAGTAGTTTTATCGTCAAGATAGAATATCATGCTAGTCAACGATAATTCTATCATAAAAAAATGAGTCTAATTGTATTAAAAATTTAGCTCACAGGCAATTTTTATGTCAGTAGATTCAATTTTATATTATTTGCCTCAAATTTACTAAGCATGTGTTTATGTATGTATATTTTTGCAGTTATGCAACCTGCAAATTTCTCTGATATTTGTGATATTCCTGAATTAAATAGTGAGAATAATAAGATCTGGAAGGAAAGAATTCTCCTTCACTTAGGGTGCATGGACATTGATTATGCTATCAGAAAAGACGAACCACATATTAATGAAAATAGCACTCAAACTGAGATTGCTCTTTATGATCAATGGGAGCGCTCTAACCGTTTGAGTGTTATGTTCATTAAGACCAAAATCTCTGCTGGTATTCGTGGTTCTGTCGAACAACATAACAATGTCAAGGCATTACTGAAGGCTATTGATGAACAATTTGAGACTTCAGATAAGGCACTTGCCAGCACCTTAATTATGAAATTCTCATCAATGAGGCTCACATGTGTGAGAGGTGTGCGTGAGCACATCATAAAAATACGAGACTTAGCGGCTCAACTAAAGACTCTTAAGGTTGAAACGTCTGAAACTTTTCTTGTGCACTATATTTTGAATACTATGCCTGCACAGTATGGCCCCTTTAAGATCTCCTATAACACACATAAGGATAAATGGTCTATTAATGAACTTATGGCCATGTGTGTTCAAGAAAAGGGTCGATTGCAGATGGAAATAGGAGAAAGTACATTCATGACTACTCAAGGACAGAAGTCTCATCAAGACAATAAAAATTTGAAAGGAAAGGCTCCACTTGACTCTGACATCAAAAAAGAATTCAAGTGTCGCTTCTGTGGAAAGAAGGGGCACATAAAGAAAGACTGTGTCAAGTTTCAACGATGGCTTGAGAAGAAAGGTACTTCGATTTCTCTAGTTTGTTATGAAGCTAATATGATTGATGTAACCATAACACATGGTGGATTGATTCTGCTTCTACAATCCACATTATGAATTCCTTGCAGGACTTAAAAAACCTACGGAAGCCAGTGGGAGCTGAGCGAAGCATCAATTCAGGAAACAAGATGTAGTCGCGTGTAGAAGCTATTGGAACATGCAATTTAGTTCTTAGTAGTGGTTTTATTTTAGAGTTGGAAAAGACCTTTTATGTTCCTAACTTTTCTAGGAATTTAATTTCAGTATCAAGACTTGTACCTTTGGGATACTCCTTCTTTCTAGAAGGTTATTCTAATCTATTTTATAAATCTAAACTTGTTGGATATGGTACACTTTCTGATGGTCTTTTCTCTCCTGATTTGCAAAATGATTCCACTCATAATGTTATACATGTCCAAAATGGCATCAAACGATGTGTTATGAATGAAAATTCTTCTATTTTATGGCATCGAAGATTGGGACATATCTCCCTAGATAGAATTAAGAGATTAGTAAATGATGGAGTACTTAGTACTTTAGATTTTAATGATTTCAATACTTGTGTTGACTGCATTAAAGGCAAGCAGACAAACAAGTCAAAGAAAGGTGCCAAGAGGAGTTCAAACATATTAGAAATCATACATTCAGATATATGTTGTCCAGATATGGATGCATATGGTCAAAAATACTTTATCACCTTTATAGATGACTACTCACGATATATGTATCTCTACATGCCTCATAATAAAAGCGAAGCACTAGAAGCCTTTAAAGTGTTTAAGGCTGAAGTAGAGAAACAATGTGGAAAGCAAATTAAAATTGTAAGGACTGATAGAGGTGGTGAGTACTACGGTAGGTACACAGAGGATGGACAAGCACAAGGTCTATTTACGAAATTTCTTCAGAAAAATGGGATTGTTACCCAATACACTACGCCTGATTCTCCAGATCAAAATGGTGTAGCAGAAAGAAGAAATCGAACATTAATGGATATGGTGCGTAGTATGTTAAGTAGCTCTAAACTACCTATGTCCTTATGAATTGAAGCTCTTAAGATGGCATTGTATATATTAAATCGAGTTCCAACCAAGGCTGTCCTAGAGACACCTTTTGAATTGTTTAAAGGTTGGAAATCGAGTTTAACACATATTCGCGTATGGGGATGCCCGTCTAATGTAAGAATTTACAATTCACAAGAAAAGAAACTGGATCCTAGGACCATTAGTGGATATTTTATTGGATATGTTGAAAGGTCTAAAGGATACAGATTCTATTGTCCATCTAACAACACTAGGATTGTGGAATCAAGAAATGCAAAATTTCTTAAAAATGACTTAATTAGTGGGAGTGATCACCTTCAGAATACAATTTCTGTTGGAGATCAACCTTCTACTTCAAGTCAACGATTGATTGTCGTACATCACACCCCTCAAGTATAATTGGGTGTTGCATAACAAGTCAATGAAATTCCACAAGCTGCTGAAAATGTTCAAGTAGATCAAGTTCAAATGATTCCAGAAATTATTGAGCAACCAGTTAAACAACATGATCCTCAGGAAAATGTTGGTCCAACATTAAGAAGATCTACTAGAGAAAGAAAATCAGCAATTCCTAGTGATTTTGTTGTGTATTTACAGGAATATGACATTGGAATTGAAAATGAACCTGAGTCTTTTTCACAAGCCATGAATTGCAAAGAGTTAGAATTGTGGTACAGTGCCATGAAATAAGAGATGAATTTCATGAAAAACAATGAAGTTTGGGATCTTTTCGAGTTACCTAATGGTGTAAAAGCCATTGGATGTAAGTGGATCTTTAAAACTAAAAAGGACTCATCAGGCAATATTGAAAGATATAAAGCAATACTTGTTGCTAAAGGATTCACTCAAAAAGAAGGAATTGACTATACAGAGACATTTTCTCCTGTGTTGAAAAAGGATTCCTTGCGCATTATATTGGCATTAGTAGCCCATTTTGACTTAGAATTACAACAGATAGATGTGAAAACCACATTTCTCAATGATGATCTAGAGGAAGATGTTTATATGAAACAACCTGATGGTTTATCCTCTAGTGAAGGTGAACAATTGGTATGTAAGTTAAAGAAATCCATATTTGTACTAAAACAAGCCTCCCGTCAATGGTATTTGAAATTTTACAATGTCATCTCTTCATTCAACTTTGTTGAGAACATTATGGATCAATGTATATACCAGAAAGTCAGTGAGAGTAAAATATGCTTTCTAGTTCTATACGTGGATGATATCTTACTTACATCCAATAATAAGGGAATGATACATGAGGTGAAACAATTTCTCTCTAAAAGTTTTGATATGAAAGACATGGGTGATGTGTATTAAGTCATTGGCATTAAGATTCATCGAGATAGACATCAAGGTATCTTAGTTTTATCTCAAGAAGCCTATATCAATAAAATTTTAGAGAGGTTTTGAATGAAAGATTGTTCACCAAGTGTAGCTCCTATTGTTAAGGGTGACAAGTTTAACTTGAATCAATGCCCGAAAAATAATCTTGAGAGGGAACAAATGAAAGACATTTCATACGCTTCTGCTATCTGAAGCTTGATGTATGTTCAGGTTTGTACAAGACCTGACATAGCATTTGTTGTTGGAATGTTATAAAGATATCAGAGTAATCCAGGTCTTAACCACTGGAGAGCTCTAAAGAAAGTCTTGAGATATCTTCAAGGGACGAAAGATTGCATGCTTATGTACAAATGATAAGATGACTTGGAATTTATTGGTTACTCTGATTCAGACTTTGCTAGCTGTGTTGATTCACGAAAATCAACTTCTGGATACATTTTTATGTTAGTCGGTGGAGCTATATCTTGGAGGAGTGCCAAACAGACTTTGATTACTACTTCTACTATGGAGGCTGAGTTTATTTCTTATTTTGAGGCTACCTCACATAGTGTATGGTTAAAGAGTTTCATTTCTGGGCTGAGAATTGTTGACTATATCTCTAAGCCATTAAGGTTATATTGTGACAATTCAGCTGCTATGTTTTTGGATAAGAATAACAAAAGTAGTAGTCGAAGCAAGCATATCGACATCAAGTATCTAGCCATAAGAGAACGTGTTAAAGATAAGAAAGTGGTCATTGAACACGTCAGTACTGAAGTGATGTTAGATGATCCTTTAACTAAAGGCATGCCACTGCAGAAATTTAAGGATCATGTAGTCACAATGGGACTTAGTTCTACTATGTAAATTTTCATTGTAACAATGAATGTCGATGAAACTCTATTTTATATGATATTTCTCTTATTTGAAACTATGTGCACATTCAGTTTGTTTTGAGAAATGTCATTGAAGTATGGACCTAGAATAAATATTGATTTTATTCATTAAGTAATAAGGGCTGAGGCTTAGAGGCATAACACATTGTGATACATGAAAGATACTGCTCGCTTTAGAGGAACTATCGTCATGATTCATGTCTTATGCTTCACATATGGGATGAGAATATACGGACCAAGTGATAGAATGTTGGCATTTTCTTTATGGCCCATAACTTCCCACTTATCTACTCAACTTGAATTTCAAATTCAAGATTCTCTATAACTGTTGCCGCTCTCTTATCTAAAAGAACTGCCCAACTGCTTTTGATGGACGAGCAGTATAAAAGAGGAATTCTGGATGGTCCCTAAGCATAGAAAATCTCTCAAAAATTCACATTATCTACAATAAGATATTCTGAGTGCTTAGAAGATTCACCGTAAGTGAAAAACAAAATCCGACGACGCCAACGCTCCGACAAACTTCGACAATGGTTGGAGGTATGTCAAAATCTCTATTTCCGCTGTGCTACTGCTCTGTTATCTCTTACAAAAAAAGCTAAGGGATGACTGGCCTAACTGTTTATTTGTTTGGTGAGATACAGATGGTATTAATTCTCACTGATCTTGTGGAATATACACATGGTGGAAAACTCCTGAGCACAATTGGTGCAGGAAGACTCAGTGAAAATGCGCTATAGTTAAATACATTAACTTTGTCCACAATAAGTGTTAAAAGTTGCTTTAAGGAATAATAAACGTGATTTTTTTTATTTTTTTAAAATTTTTTACATACAACTCCTAGTCAAATTAGAATTTTTATTTTTTGTAGGAAACTGATTAGTTATTATTTTTGGTAGCAAATAGGTTTTCTTTTATGGCAAGTTTAATCTATTTTTGATTGTAATAGCACTATTTAAGGAGGAGTTGATGATCAATAATATGTAGTTTTTACAAGAAAAGAAAAATAAACTTCTCTGCGTCTCTCCTCTTCTAACTCATCTCGATTTTCAGTTTTTAACTGTATTAAAACCAACAATTGGTATCTAGAGCTATTTTTCTTGAGGGACCTATGAGTGAAAAGATGGATTCTGAAAATAGCTTTTCACGAAGGGCTTCACCCATTTTTTATAGTGAAATTATCAATTATGGATTGTGAGAATGAAAAATTACTTGGAGGCTCTTGATCTATGGGAAGCTGTGAAAGATGATTATGAAATTAATCCGCTGCTAAATAATTTTATCATAACCCAAATCAAGAGTCACAAGGAAAAGAAAACCACGAAATCTAAGGCAAAGAAAACTTTGTTTGCTTCTGTTTCAATAATTATTTTTACAAGAATTATGTCTCTCACATCACCAAAAGAAATTTGGGATTATCTGAAGAAAGAATATGCTGGAGATGAAAGAATCCACGAAATGCAAGTACTGAATTTAATAAGAGATTTTGAGTTGCAGGGAATAAAATACTCCGAGACAGTCAAAGAGTACTCGGACAGATAACTTGGCATTGTTAACAAGGTAAGATTACTTGGCACTGAATTTAAAGATTCAAGAATTGTTGAAAAGATTCTTGTTATAGTGCCTGAAAGACATAAAGCATGTATAACTACCTTGAAAAATACACAAGATCTGTCCAAGATTACTTTGGCGGAGTTGTTAAATTCTTTTCAGGCACTGGAACAAAGAAAACTTGTGAGGCAAGATGGTATGATTGAACGAGCCTTAGTAGCCAACCACAAAACTCAAAGAAGGGGTAAAAATTTTAAAAATTACCCTCATTGTGAGCATTGTGGAAAAATGGGTCAGCCACCATATAGATGTTGAAAAAGGCCGAATGCAAAGTGCAGCAAGTGAAATCAACTTTGTCATGAAGAAGTGATTTGTAAAAGCAAATTTGAGAACCATGAAGCATATACACGTATGGTCAATGAAGAAAAAGAGGACCAACTTTTTGTTGCAACATGTATCTCAAGTAAGGTTTCAACAAATTTTTGGTTGATTGATAGAGGTTGCACCAACCATATGACTTATAACAAGAGTTTATTTAAAGAATTAAAGCCTACTGAAATATCTAAAGTTAGGATTGGAAATGGTGACCAGGTTCTTGTTGAAGGAAAAGGAATTGTTTTCATCAAAACAAGTTCAGGTAATAAAACAATTTTAGATGTTCTTTACGTACCTGATATTGATAAAAACTTGTTAAGTATTTGTCAGTTGGTAGAAAAAGGATACAAATTATCCTTTGAGGGCAAACATTGATTCATCAATTATGGTGTTGGAAAAGATGTTTTAAACATTAAGATGAGAGGTAAACATTTCTTATTTGATCCAATGGAAGATGTTTCTGTAGAACATGGAAAAGATCATAGGCTGAAAAAATTAAAATATGATCCTCTAATTGAAAAAGCACAAGAAATATGTGAATCTCCTAGGTTTAAAGAAGATTTCAATGTTCCTAAAGGAACTGAAGCAATGAAAGAGTTATCCATGTTTCAGAAAAATAAAATGGATGAATTCAAATTCAAGATGCAAACAAAGAAGGAAGACATGCCAAAAGGATTTAATAGTCAAGGGTTGCATTCAAGACAAGAAGTGAATTTAGTTCACTACAAACCAAAAGATGAATCTGCAGATTTATTCGCAAGGTCACTTTCGGTTATCAAGTGTGGAGATGATAAGACATAAGACCAAAATTTTGCAGATCCTAAAGCAAGAAGGAGTGTTAAAAGTTATTTTAAGGAATAATGCACGTAATTTATTTTTTATTTTTCTCCAACTTTTTTACATACAACTCCTAGTCAAATTAGGATTTTTATTTTTGATAGAAAACTGATTAGTTATTATTTTTTGTAGCAAATAGGTTTTATTCTATGGTAAGTTTAATCTATTTTTTATTGTAATAGCATTATTTAAGAAAGAGTTGATGATCAATAACGTGTAGCTTTTACCAGAAAAGAAAAATAAACTTTTCTGCATCTCTCCTCTTCTAACTCATCTTGATTTTCAGTTTTTAACTATATTAATGCCAACAATAAGACTCGCATTGACTATCGGTATAATGATTAGTTATTACCAACATGTATCTAGAAGTTTTATTGTGATAGTTTATCTATTTCGTACATGAACATGAATGTCATATTCTGTCATGTCTGTGCACTTTAGTCGAGTAAATAATTTTCGTTAATTTATTTGATCTATTTTTCTTTTTAGATCATTTAAAAAATAAGGACTTTTTTTAATAATTTTTTAATTTCAATTTTCAACATGACATGTTTAAGATCACAAAATTAAATGACATTTTCAAACATTTGACCTATCTTTAATTTAAAGATCATAAGATTTAAATCTTCTTTATTTATTAAATTTTATGTCAAGTAAAAATAGGCCAAATAAATTATAACAAAGGGTGTACGATATAAACACTACGATAAAAATTAGAGTAAATGCACTGTTTCTATGCTGAACTATAAACGAAATTGCTGAGACACACCTGGACTTAAGGAGGGTCCTATTAATCCACTAAACTAATTAAAATCGTATTTTTGACAACCTTAGTGTCTATGTGGCACATACGTAGCACATCAGTGAATCAACACACTGAAGGTGCACGTAGGCACACGTATGTGCCACGTATGTGACATGTAGGCACTAAGGTTGCCAAAAATATAATTTTAATTAGTTCAGAGGTAATAGGACGCTCCTAAAGTTTGAGTGTGTATCAACAATTTCGTGTATAATTTAGGATGAAAACAGAGCATTTTTCCTAAAAATTACATCAAAACACAATATCTTGGGTTCATCGTCGTCAATAGGTTGTTTCTCATATTTCATAAAGTGTTCTCTGCTGAGTTAATCAACTAATTTGAATAGTCACAAAAAAATCGTCTTGAATTATTTTTGGCCAAACCCATCAATAGGACCTCAACTTTGTCTCGAAAATTCACTTAGACCCCTAACTAAGATCTGTACCTATCAAACTATGTAATACACTCGCCTGACGTGGAAAAAATAACCAATAAAATGATGACATGTGGCAAATGGGCCCAAATCTAACTATAAAAATGAGTTTTCAAATTTAAAAATAAAATTTATTTTTAATTCTTAATAATTCAAAAGAATTAAAAATAAAAAGGCAAATCCCCACTCACCCTCTCCCTCCCCTATCCTACCTCTCCCTTTCTTCTTCGTTTTTCTCACTACCATCCGCAAAGGTGTTTCTTTTTTCATCTTTTTTGTTTTGTTTTGTCTTCATTTTTGTTGGTTGATTTAATTGGTTTAATTTATTTCCATTCAGCGAACTCAAGCAATGGTGCTGGTAGTGGGTCCACGTAGTCCTTTCCATATTGTTGAGCTTATCCTTCAATGGCTTCTTTTAAATTTTTTTAGATGACTTTTGTTATGAATTTAGCAGATGAAGAAGATGACAAGAAAGAAAAATTGAGAGGACACAAATTAATTCGATTGAGTATTGAATTTTTTGATATAATTTTTAATAAGTTTTGCTCGGTTGTGATCTGAAATGGAGATGACAAACGCCTGTTAATTGTTACTTTTTGATATTCAAAAATCATTTTTGGATTCTGATTTTGGAGAATAATGTTATCAATTATTTTTGTTGGGAAGACGATGATGACGGGAAGGGTGGGGGTTGGCGATGAACTTGGGGGTAGGGTGAGGACGACGATGAATAGGGGGTAGGGTGAGGACGACGATGATGACAGGAAGGGTGGAGGTGAGGACGACGATGATGACGGGAAGGGTGGGGGTGAGGACGACGATGAAGGAGGGGTGGGGGTTCTTTTCTTTTCTTTTTTAAAAGTAAGAAATTATAATAATTAAAAATTATATTAATAAAATAATTTAAATATAATTTTTTTAATTAAAAAAAGTAAAATATTATTTTTTTTACTATTCACGCGCCCTAGGAGAGTGTATTACACTCTCCTTGCCAAATCAGCATTTTGTGTCTGATAGGTACCAATTTTAACACTTGAGGTGTCTGATAGGTACAGACTTTAGTTGAGGGGCCTAAGTAAATTTTTAGTACAAGTTTGAGGTTCTATCGATGGGTTTGGCCATTATTTTTAATGCCACATGGTTGTTTGTTGATAGAATTGTATGGCCCCCAACCTATTATAGCAAAAACAAAGCATGCACTCCTTTGTCTTAATTTATTAGTTTGTTATTATTTATACGAAGTTTAAGAAAGTAAAAAATATTTTTTTATCTTATAATTTTAAATTAAAAATATGTAAAATATCATTTAATTTTGTGATCTTAAATATTACATGTGAAAAGTTGTAATTAAAAAGTTGTCAAAAGAAAAATGAGCCACAACTTTTGAAATAGACTAAAAGGGAAAAAAATTACTCCTTCCGTTATTAAATAGTGGTTCCTTTAGCTTGAGCATACCACTTAAGAAACTATTCATTTCTAGAAAATAAAGAATAATTTTATTAACGTGTCCTTAAAACATAATTTGAAAAGAATGTAACTCTTTAGTAGTTTCCTAATTTTGTAAAACTTGTTTATTTAAAAAAGAAAAATTGAAATAACATCATTAATTTTTTTTTCTTGGTTATTTAAAATATTGCTTATTTAGGAACAAAACAAAAAAGATAAACAACTAAATTCTGCATAAATAATTCATACATAATTAAGACTTGTATAACTCAGACTAGCACTCAACCGACCCCTAAATGTAATGGTCAGGTTGGACATATTGATTTTGATTTTTCCAACCACTAGATAATAGTTTAGAGGGCTTTTAGCCATTTTCACGATAAGTATGATTAGTAAGAATTGAGGTAGACGCTAAATAAAAATATTCACACAACTAATTAGAAAATCTATGTTTAAGTTATGTAGGATAGAATGTGAAAGAAATTATGTTTAGTTATACATAGGGATATTAAATATCTTATTGTCGATAACCCAACCACAAAATTAACTTATTGGCTTATTAACATTGGGTTTTCAAGTTAATAGTTGGTGAACAGATTGACGTTTTATAGTTAACAAATTATTGGTGGGGGAAAGAATTACTTAAATTCCTTATCTGATAAACCGTTAACCCATTAAGAATTATCATATTTATATTTTAATCCTAGATATATAAAATATATATGGTAAACTTATTTTTTTGGTCAGCTTAACTTTTTAAAAGAGTAGTACTCTCTTCATAAAGTTCATTAGGCAAAGGTTTGTTTCCCATCGTACATAAGTTGTGGGTATAACTTAGCTTTGTCTATAAGGCAAAAATTCAATATATATCTAAAAAATGAACCAGTTCAATTGACCCTAAGTTTTGCCATAGAGAAAAAAACTAAAACTTGTGCTTGATGGAAAATAAATTCAAAGCTTTGGTAGTAAATCAGGCATAAGTTCTATCGCTTGCTTATATGACAGAATTTCAGGATATTTTAAGATAGTTAACTTGCATAATTGACCACAAGCGTTGGATTACGGGTATGGTTTACCCATGTGGACTGACCCTACCCGACCCGACCGGAACTGGCCCGGCCCGTTTCTCAATCAGAATAATAAGATTAAGATAATCTTAACTCAAATAAAAAAAGGGGAACGGTTGTAATTGTTCCCTCCCCAAATCACCCATATAAGATAATTTTTCCTCTTTGTCTGAAGAGTATGAGAAACAAAAAATACACAAAAAAAATGATTGGGCTTGAATTCTAAAACAACACCAATTAAGAGCATTTAGTTTGTGAAATAATTTCGTTTCCAAGATAGACGAAGTGAACTTGGGCAGATCCGTTCAGAAATAAGAATCGATTTCCGCTGTGAACTAAAGGTACACTGTTTTACTCTGAAAATTAAAACAATGGTATCAGAGCCTGAGTTGAAATTGTCTTAATTTTGCGTGAAAGTTTAGAATTTTATTGTGCAAATATCTTGAAATATTATGTATTTGCTTACCTGATAAGATAAGAATATGGATGACACCGGATGTAAAAATTATAGATCTGACAATAATCATCTAGTTGAACTCCTGATCTTCAAACAGACGTGACTTCAATCGCGTTCTGAATCCGATCAAACTCGCAACCATTGCGTCATGAATTTTGTTGTGAATCTGACTTTTAATTTCGATTTGGTGAAAATAAAATGAATTATGTCAAATTTGAATCTGTGTTATGAAATTATTGTTTTAAGAATAGATTATTGTTTCCAATTCTCAGTAAATATTTTTTTTGTATGTGCGAAACTAAGAATCAGTGAATGAACAATTTTCGGTTCTTTGGTTTTAATTTAATGGAGGATTTTGAACTATTTTCATTTGAAAGCATAAGATAATGACAAGTCCTTTTGGAAAGGACAATGTTAAAAGGTGTACAGCATACTATTGTACATTGATATTGTACTACTTCTTTATTAATAAAAGCATATAGTACATTGATATTGTACTACTTCTTTATTAATAAAAGCATATAGTACATTGATTTTGTCTTTTGCTATTACACTACTCTAAAGGTGTATTATTAAAGTCATATTTAATATTTTATATAAAATAAATAGTCTTCTGTGGAAAATGGATTGCTTTTAACTTTTCTTAAAGGGATTTAAAGTTATTTGTTAACCTGTGCGACTTTACCCTTTTAGAAAATACACATTCTGCAGACTCCTTGTTTTTTGCTTGGGTCTATGTTTTGGTTCCCTTTTTTATTATATTAAATTTTATATATATATGACTTAATATTTTTCTTTCCTTAGCGTAATTAGTCCATAATTTTTTCTTTAACGGATTATGCATTCTACAAATAAATGTGACATAAGTGTCACGTAGAGCGGTTAAACCATTCTTATTGTTTCTTGGTTTCTATTTCAGAAATAGCTGAACGAGGACAAACTCGAATCACTCCAAGTGGGAGTTCTGAATGTCGAGAAAAGAGACAAGGTAGAAGAGCACGTCATCGAAGGGCATGTTTTCGAGGTTGAGAGATCATACAAAATGGTGTCCCCAGTGCAACTCAAAATCTGTTACGAAATGAAAGGGCCATACGAAGGGAAAGAGAAAAGAAGTTGAAAGAGTTCAAGTCTTTTAAGATGTCACATAATGTCTCAGTTGCTAGTTTTATTCAGTTGTTTGAATTAAAACGTGTAGAACTAGAAAACCATGTAGAAATCTCGGATTGAGAAGCATTGGCTATTTTAGTAAATTCTCTCCATGATCCATGGGGCGAGAGATTAATTAATGTTTACCCTGAGATTTGGCCTAGCGAGCCATTTTGGATGTATATAAGTCGTCTCAAATTTTTTTGGGATGACTTTTATCTTTAGATTTTGTAACATGAAGTTATTATAAACTTTATATTATATATATATTAAGTTGTTTATCTCTTTTTATATGAATTTCATTCATTTGTTTGAGTTTTAAATGACTTAATTGTAAGTTATCATTATAATGCACATTAAGAAATTAATTTCTAATTTTGGTTAAGTGTTTAGTTAGTATATGATGATTGGATTCTAAAGTATCTTTTCGATTATACACTAAACATGAAACCTTTATGTGAAATGATTTGCTTGAATGTGTAACTTGCATACATAATTGATAATATACTTGCGTAATTATCTCTTAATAATAGACATGGCATCTAAAAGCATAATTGCTGACTTGAACAAAGGAGAAAAACTTAATGGAGACAACTACGACATTTGGAGTCGTAAGATGTGGTATGTACTAAAAGAGCAAAATGCCCTCGAAGTTATTAACCATGTCTTAAGTCTACCAGAAGAGGGCAATACTGCACAACACAGGAGAGACCTTGAAGCTTATAAGGCTTGGAAAAAGGTTGATTCCATTGCACATGGAATCATAGTAAGTTCCACTGCCAATGCCATCTGGGCACACTTGCGAGGAACATATGGGGGTACTTCTATTACCCGCCTGAGACAACTGACTATCAAGTTTGACACTTACAAGAAGCGTCATGATCAGAACATCAAACAACACCTTAGGGTGATGTCAAATATGATAGCTCAACTCAAAAGTGTTGGTCATATTCTCTCGGATGAGCAGCAGGTTCAGGCAGTGATCCGATATCTTCCCAATAGTTGGGAACACCTGAAGGTCAACTTAACCCACAATGACATCATCAAAACTTTTTCTGATATTGCACGTCACGTTAAACTTGAAGATGAGTGGCTTGGTGCTGCTAAAGCTGCTTCTAATGCCTTTATGGCTGAATCAAGTGGTAAGGACTCTTCAAGATTCAAGTGTAAGAAGAAGTGGAAAAAGAACGGGAAAGGTAAAGAGACCGAAGAAGGATCCTCTGAGAAAAAGAACAAGCCAAACTTCAAGAAGAAGAAAAAGTTATTTAAGAAGAAAGACAAGAGCAAGATGAAGTGCTACAATTGCCAAAATCTGAGGAATTTTGCTCGTGAATGTCCTGAAGGGAAAAAGTTAGAATTTCTAAACGCATCTCTAAGTGCTACATATGTTTCTAGCCATGTTTTATTAACTGAATCTTATCCTATGTGGATTGTAGACTCAGGAGCCACCGACCATGTGAGTCGAGATCGAGAAGCATTTGTGGAGTTTCGTCGAGTTTCACCTAGATCAAGGTGGATCTATGTAGGAAATAATGCAAGACTTGAAGTCAAAGAGATTGGTACTTGCAAAGTAGATTTGCGTGAAAGCCGGTCTTTAATGTTGCATGACGTCCTATATGCTACAGAAATTCAACGAAACGTAGTGTCTATGTCTGTTCTCTTAGATGTTGGTTTTAATTTGTTCTTTAGTTGTAATTATGTAAGAATTACTCTAGATAATATTTTTTATGGTTTTGGACATCACTATGATCGCTTTATTGTTTTAGATTGTAATCCTTCAACTTATGACTATTATGTTGATCGTTGTGTAGTGTCATATTATTCTAGTAATAATGATGTTGATATAATTACATGGCATGCTAGATTGGGTCACATAGGGCAAGACCGTATGAATAGATTGAAAAAGGAAGGACATCTAGATTCTTTCTCCAAAATTGAAATGCCAACTTGTCGAAATTATCTTGCCGAAAAGATTACACGTAAACCATTTGGGAAGGCTAAAAGAGCCAAATTCCCATTGCAATTAATCCATTCTGATATCTGTGGTGCAATGAATGTGAGATCAAGGACTGGTGCTTCATATTTCATTACATTCATTGACGATTTCACGCGTTTTGGTTATGTCTATTTGATATCTCATAAATCAGAAGCACTTCAATGCTTCAAAAGATATATGAATGAAGTTGAGAATCAATTAGACAAAAGTATAAAGACATTAAGAATCGATAGAGGACGTGAATATCTGTCAAAACAGTTTGAAGAATTGTGTATTGAAAAAGGTATTGTCAGACAATTGACTACTCCTTATACACCTCAACAAAATGGTGTAGCCGAAAGGAGGAATAGAACATTGTTGGATATGACAAGGTCCATGATGGCGCAGGAAAATTTATCAATCTCCTTCTGGGGAGATGCGTTATTAACTGCGGCCTACATATTGAATAAAGTGTCTTCTAAATCAGTATCTTCTACTCCTTATAAACTATGGACTGGTAATAAACCAAACTTTAATGATCTACGACCTTGGGGTTGTGCTGCATATATTAAAGATCTTTTTGGTAAGTTTGGAAAACTAAGTCCAAAAGGAAAGAAATGTATCTTTATAAGATACTCTGAATACTCCAAAGGATATGTATTCATTTGTGAATTGGAAGATGGAAGTACTACTAAAATTGAATCACGAGATGTCACATTCCTGGAAAATAATTTTTCAAAAAGGAATGAAATTAAGGAAAATGAGCCTATTTACGAAATGTTGAATTAAGATGATCAAATAATGTCGAAGGACATGCTTGATAATTCAATTGATCAAGAAATGATTCCTGGTCCAAGTGGGAGTTCTGCATCCCAAAATTCTATTGAGGAATCTGAACTTTAATTACGTAAGAGTACCAGAAAAGGTGTGCCTAAACGATCTTATGAGATTGAGAATTGCGTCTTTCTGGTATCTCCCACAGAATTAGATGAACCTAATTTTGTGACTGAGGCTTTATCGAGTCCTGAAAAAGATGAATGGATAAAAACGATAAAAGAAGAATTAGAGTCCATGAAAACCAATAAAGTCTGGGATCTAGTTGACCTTTCTTCTGGATGTAAAGCTATTGGGAACAAATGGATTCTCAAAGTTAAACGCAAATCAGTTGGTTCAATAGAAAGGCATAAAGCACGATTGGTGGAAAAAGGTTTTACTCAAGAAGCTGGAATAGATTATGAGGAAACTTTTTTGCCAGTTGTGAAATTTACCTCAATTCAATTATTTTTAGCTATATTTGCACGTTTAGATTTAGAATTACCTAAAATGGACGTGAAGACCGCTTTTCTCAATGGAGAACTAAAAGAGGAAATCTACATGGAACAACCTGTAGGTTTTATTGTTAAAGGCCAAGAAAAGAAGGTTTGTAAATTAAACAGATCTATATATGGCCTTAAGCAGTCTTCAAGGCAGTGGTACCTGAGATTTCATAAGGAAGTGATTTCATTTGATTTCACTATAATCGATGAAGACCATTGCATCTATGTGAAAAAGTCCAATGAAATGTTTGTGATTCTCTTGTTTTACGTGGATGATATTTTATTAGCTGAAAATAATTTAGAGTATGTAAAAACTGTTAAGTCATGGCTTTCAAAGTCATTTGACATGAAAGATATGGGTGAATAAGACTATATATTGGGTGTTAAAATCCAAAGAGACCGTTCCAAGAAAATTTTGAATTTATCTCAAGAAACATACATAATGAAAATTTTGGAAAGTTTTTGAATGAATAGTTGCAAATCCATGGATACTCCTATAGCAAGAGGTGAAACTCTAAGCCTTGAAATGTGTTCAAAGACTGAAAAGGAAAAGGAAGACTTGTCTCGAGTACCATATTCCAGTGCAGTTGGGAGTTTGATGTACGCTATGATGTGTACTCGCCCAGACATTTGTTATGCCGTAGTTCTGGTTAGCAGGTATCAATCCAATCCTAGAAGAGATCATTGGAAAGCAGTAAAGAGAATTTTTTGATACCCGAAGGGTACTGCTGATTATTCACTATGCTATAGTGGATTCGATTTATCCATAAGAGGTTATGCAGATGTCGATTGGGCTGGTGACCGGTATGATATAAAATCAACTTTTGGTTATGCCTTCTTGCTAAATGGTGGTTCAATTTCGTGGAAAAGCAAGAAACAAACTTGCACAGCCCTATCAACTATGGAATCAGAATTTGTGGCTTGTGCATCTGCAGTACAAGAAGATGTTTGGTTGAAGAGATTCTTTAAGCATTTGAACATCGCAAAGAATTCTAAGGGTCCCATGATATTATATTGTGACAGTCAAGCGGCTATCGCATATACGAAGGATCCTAAATATCATAGCAAGACCAAACACATTGATATTAAGTATAACTTTATAAGAGACATAGTAGCAAGTGGAGAAATAATTTTACAATACATTCATACACGAGAAATGATAGCTGATCTCTTTACTAAGGCGATATCTAGAGACTTGTTTGAGAAACATGTTATGGCTCTAGTATTACGTAGGATATGATTATGTTCATGTATTTTGGATGACTTGATTATAATTATTATCAATATAAGAATCTTGAATTTATGTTCAAATCTCATATGCATGTGAAAATATGTTGTATTAAAATAGCGTGTCGAACAAGTCACAAGATTGACTCTCTCACATGAGCAATCGCCTCTTACATCAAGGAATATGAAAAGAAAAGTTCCACCATAAACTAATGACTTATTTTGCAAAGCCAGATATGAGTTTCTCTAAGAATATGGATTTGAGGATTAATTAAAGAAAGAAACTCAGGTTAGACATTTAGGAGTATCTAGACCTAGATCTATACGATGTTGAATAACTGAAAGACTAAGACACGCGCACCAATATAAGGTGATAACATCGTAGCGGGTCTTTCATACCACGTGTGCTTAGCGACCAATGGGTTAATGGAAGAATGAATCCCTGCTTCTTCATTGTGTGAGACCCTCAAGGTTATTTTAACCTTTCATTGAAATACCCTTAGACCTTTAACTATTTCTTGAAGTTTTGATCAATGTTGCTACTTTAACATATTACTAATAGCCATGAGAGATTCGGCAAGGCGGTGCATGTCTAAGAAAGCAGTTGATTGGAACAGATAGATTCGAGTGAAAAGGGAAAACGATTAAAATAAATATTTTAACTTGTTTACACAAGCTGGCTATTACACTAACTATATAAGAGTCAAGTGTAATTTTGTATATAAAGTTATTCATGAACTCGAGTTCATCTCTTTAAGAGGATGAGGGATCAAATAAGTAACTACTGAAGTAGTAAATGATTTCTGGGGTATTGTGAGTATTAGTATCCTCATATTAGTAGAGAATTCTTTCCACATGTGATTGGATTCCTAAGTATAGCTTGTAAAACCTTATAGGTAAAGCTAATAATGCTCACAGGTCACACGAACTATTTGCCGTATGAATTGGTGATTGTTGATGTAGTAGTGGCTTAGGTCATGCCCACCATGTGTGAAATGAAAGATGTTGGATTACGGGTATGGGTCACCCATGTGGACTGACCCGACCCGACCCGAACTGACCCGACCCATTTCTCAGTCAGAATAATAAGATTAAGATAATCTTAACTCAAATAAAAAAAGGGAGGGAATGGTTGTAACTATTCCCGCCCCAAATCACCCATATAAGATGATTTTTCCTCTTTGTCTGACGAGTATAAGAAACAAAAAAATACACAAAAAAAAGGATTGGGCTTGAATTCTAAAACAACACCAATTAAGAGCATTTAGTTTGTAAAACAATTTCGTTTCCAAGAGAGACGAAGTGAACTTGGGTAGATCCGTTCAGAAACAAGAATCGATTTCCGCTACGAACTAAAGGTACACTGTTTTACTCGAAAAATTACAACAACAAATATTCATAAAATTGATACATGTTTATGCTTATGCTAAAAGGCTATAACTTCTGCCTGATGGATGCGCAACAAAATATCTTCCAAAAGAATATTTTCAAGTAAAAGTTAATATTCTATAGGAGGGGAAAAAATTCAAGACTACAACACTTTTAATGCACCATGCATAATTTTTTGAATTCACCTCCCCCTGAATGATTGGTGTAGCGATTAGGCATCTTTAAAAGAAAGAATGGTATTTCAAGATTGACCGTTATGTGTCATCACCTTTCACCTATCCTACACATTCGATGAAGCTATATAGTTAAGATGCACAAGGTATTATATATAGTCTAGCTGTTGGAACTTTGCATCTTCATAGAGAATTCAGTTCCACCCGTCCAAGGGTCCTATTTGGAAGCCTAATAATAAACTTAGCTATGATTAAAATTTATCTATTTTTGCTCGAATTTCAAACTTCAACTATTTATACATGTACTTCTGATAAAAAGAACTGAATTTCAATATTATGTGTATGAACTTTTGACAAAAACAAATAAATTCAGTCATGTATGATTGAAATTTAGCAATATTTGCCTAATATTCACATCTATCCAATATTACTTCTTTTTTGGCACGTATTAAAGGTTCTCCAAGACAAAGGGAGGGGAGGGAGGAGGGGAATTATTTGAAATTGTGATCTACACTCAATGTGAACTTAATTACTAGAAATCTAAATCTCATATATGTACCTTCAAATACTACTTTATTATAATGGCCTAATATGTGAAATCTTCTATTTTTGTGTGTTTTGATCATTTTTCTTTTTGGTACTTATTACATGTTGATTATGAGATATGGTGGTAGTTTGCATGGTCCTTGGTGCATTCAGAAGTGACTTGGGAGATTCTGAGACCTTTAGAGTCTTTAAAAGCCATTAATTTCACCTTGGTCAACATTTTATGTTTCAAGTGTCAGCTGGCGATTTGGATAGTTTCATTAAATTTCAAATGTTGAATTTGGTTAGTAGCAGGTTGGTTCAGGCTCAAAATTGTTATTTTATAGTTTGAACCTCTGTTTGAAAACTAGTGAAATTTTCCTCCAAAGAGTCTTGGGAGCTAATTTATTGAAAAATATCTTCAAAAATCTGATGTTACCATTGAGAATGAACTATAAAACATAGCCTAATAGTATATATGATTTAGTTTTGTGGTGTCCAAAATGAATTTTGAGGGTCTGTTTGGAGACATATTCAACTTGCTTTTCAGTTGGTTTGCTGAATCTAGTGTAGGTATATTTCTTTCTTCACGAACGTGGGTCACTGATCGTAAACACGGAGAAGGGATTGATCCTTTACCGTGAAAGAGATAGTGGAACCGAGATCGCAAAGGGTATCAGTTCGAGTTGGGTATTCTCTAATTCTTCCCAAATACAACAGGGCTATCGTGAATGCAATAGTCCAGGTCATGGATCTTTATGAATGCAAAGCCCTAGCGATGTATTTGTCCTGGTCAATATTGACCCTAGAGAATTCAAAGGATTGATCGTGTTCATGAGGTGTTCTTAATAGAACAATATAAATAACTCATTTCACAAATTTTCACTATTTTTTTAGACTTCTAATCTTTGGGAATAGGCGATTCTAGGTTTTTATTCCCCATTTGAGCTTGGATAAGGTCCAAACTCTTGTTTTTATTGATTTCCATTGATTATATTTTTGAAACACTCTTTAATATTGATTTTAAAGTTGATTTGGGGGGGGGGGGTTGCTAGTAAAGCTTAAAAATGAGTTTTCTTTGATTTAGACCTCATTTTAAACTCATTTTCTCTTGAATTTCAACTGTAGACTTGTATAATCTTGGAGAACATACTTCAATAATAAAATTTTAGTTTTACCTCTTTTATTTTTTAATTGATTTTTCAAACCGACTTTGGACATGAATCAAATATGATCAATATGAGTATCATTAGACTTTTTTATCATATAGATGTTATATGTGTATGTTTTAGTTGATTTGAGACTATTCAAAACAGAAAGACTCTATGTTGAAAGACTTTGGATGGATATTGTCACTTTGAGATAGGTTATGACTTAACTTTCTTCAAACTTTGATAAGTAGTTAATAAATGAGTAAAACATGTTATGGGTTGGGGAATTAGACATGAGAGCTTTATTTCAAGATTATTTTATGTTTTCTGCCTATATGAGTCTTATATACTTCTTGTTGTTGACTTGAGATATCTTATACTATGTGTTTCCCTGCAGGGGTTTTATTTTACTTTTATATGCCTTATTTGTGCCTTAATTTCCTTAACCTTAATGTGATGCTTGTGCAGAGACTTGAATTATTATTATAGGCCTTATTTGAGAATTGTCTTATCATGATAAACATACCCGACTATTATTCTTATGGTTCCAAGCGAGAACTTATATCATGAGTTGCTGACATATTGAGTTGATTTTGTGCTCACTTATCATGTATTTAATGTATTATTTTCTTCGTACTGATTTGATTGTGAGCATTACATCTTCATTCATACATATACATTCATGACATACTGATACCATTGGAAAACATTGATTTATAAAAATCCATGATCTACAAATACTTGCAAGAAAGAAAAATTGAAATCTGAGGTAGTATACAGGTTGCGAAACCACCATGGGTCCTCTTTTAAGAGCGTTGAGGTTCGGTAGGTGTATACAAAAAGTCATGCTTTCAATCACTCATCATGATTCCATCTTTATTGCATTACATTGAATTGCATATCCATTTTTGCACTCTAAGCGAGAACTGATATCAAGAATTACTGACATATTGAGTTGATTTTGCGCTCACTAATCATGTATTTAATGGATTATTATCTTCATAATAAATTTTTGGTGACCATTACATCCTCATTTATACATATACATTCATGACATGTTGATACTATTGAGAAACATTAATTCATAAAAATCCTTGATCCACGAACACTAGCAAGAGAAAAAAGTTGAAATTTGAGGTAGTATACGGGTTGCGAAACCACCATGCGTCCTATTTTAAGAGCATTGTGGCTCAGTAGGTGTATACAAAAATTTATGCAATGTCTTTCAATCACTCATCATGATCCCATCTTTATTGCATTGTGTTGAATTGCATATGCATTTTTGCACTCCAAGAGAGAACTGATATCGTGAAATACTGACATATTGAGTTGATTTTGCGCTTACTAATCATGTATTTAATGGATTATTATCTTCATACTGATTTGATTGTGAGAATTACATCCTTATTCATACATATACATTCATGACATACTTATACCATTGAGAAAAATTAATGTGAAAGAGAACTGGCATTTTCATGAAAATCCATGATCAACGAACACTAGTAAGAGAGGAAAGTTGAAATTTGACGTAGTACAGGGGGTGCGCGACCACTATGGGTTCTATTTTAAGAATGTTGAGGCTCAGTAGGTGTATATAGAACATCATGCAATGACTTTCAATCACTCATCATGATCCCATTTTCATTGTATTACATTGAATTACATATGAATTTTTGTGTTCTTTTATGTACTTGACACATATTTAATTTTTGTATGCATTTAGTGTGCATCTATTTCTATTCAGTCCTTATATATATATAACTGATAGTGGAGATGGTGTGAGTTACCGTTTGTGAACTTTTCTGCTTACAGGATACGCCCTAAGAGTAATTTTATTTTTATTATTTTCTGCTTTATTCAGTCGACCTATGATACCTACAAAGTACAAGTGGACCATACTCACCCCTATATATATAAATAACTATTAGTGGAGATGGTGTGAGTTACCATTTGTGATCTTTTCTGCTTATAGGTTATGCCCTAAAAGTAATTTTATTTTTATTATTTTCTGTGTTACGCAGTCAACCTATGATACCTACAAAGTATAAGTGAACCATACTCACCCATATTGTGCCTTTTTGGTGTAGATCCTAGTATGAGTATGAGATATAGTAGCTGATTTATGCTATTTGGAGCTGACATTTGAGGTACTGGTGCACTCCTAAGTTCAGAGAAATATCCAGATCTTTTCTTATCTTAGTTGTCTTTACTTTTTTGGGATTAAGACGTGCATTTTTAAGTATTCGGATGTTGTATTTGGATGCTCTTACACTTATGACATTTCTTCTTAGGATTTATGGCATTTTGTTCAGACTTCCACTTTATTGTACATGTGTTTTTCTGACTTTATTTTAGAAGTCTCATTTATCTTATTTTATATGCATTTTTCAATTTTTTTCCAATTTTTAGGAAATTAACTTCTTACCATATTAGTTTCTTAGTAAATCTCATCATGACCTTAAATTTTGGGTCATGAAAAATTAGTGTCGGGGTGCTAGGTTCACTGGTCTCATAAGTGTAAAAGTGTAGGATTTTTAGTAGAGTCTCGCATATTGGTATATTGGCGAGCGTATCTATATTTGATAGGCTATATAATTTGTTTAGGAAAGGCTTCTCTAACTTGACTCATTATCATATGGGTTATTCATACCTATCATTTTTAACTCGTATTGAATTCTTTTCTACATAAATGGTGAGGACTAGGCCTAGAAATACTAGGGATACTGAGCCAGCACCTGATGTAGGAGCTCTGGTCAATGGTAGAGGTAGGAGTGGGGGGTGGCCTAGAGGTAGAGGATGGAAATGAGGAGTTTCCCCAGCCATAGGGCTTGCTAAAGAGGCTTCACCAAGCTCAGATCCCCAAGGGTTTAGTTGATACCCCATGCTACAACATACATTGACATCTCTTAAGTCATTTAGATAGTATTTCTTTGAGTGTCGGGTATTCCTCAAACTTTGCATGGTGTACCGTTATCAGTACCAACTTTTTACTTTTTGTATTTCCACTCCAGAGGTATATACATCTCTTGTTTCACCACCACATGTGTATCTACTACCTACTAGACCATCTCTTTTATTACTTTGGATACTATGATGTCATTTGATGATCAGAAGAGGTTTGAGAGGTTTATTTGCTTGGCTCCTCCTAAGTTTAGTGGTCCGATTAACAAGGACTCCTATGAGTTTATGATTTATTTCTAGGATAATTTACATAATCTGGGATCCCTTAAGTCTCATGGAGTTTCTTAAACAATTTATCAGTTGACTGATGTTTCCAGATATTGGTGGAGATTTCTTTCTAGTTGTAGATCATTAGATTTACATAGGCTTAATTTTATGAGACTTTATTGGAGATTTTTGTGTCATAAAGGTTGAGGGAGTAGATGGGAAATGATTTTGATCACCTGAGGTAGGGTTTCACATTTGTTTTTTAGTATGAGGTACCTTTCCACGCTCTATCTTGATATACAGCTGCTAATATCTCCACCTAGTCAGAGAGGATTCAAAAGTTTGTTAAGGGGTTAGAGGGACCTTGTCAGTTTTATATAGCCTAGAATGTAGTTTTAGGGTCTTTTTTAAAGTATTATAGAGCATGCTAAGTTGGTATAGTCTATTACCTAGGCTAATCAAGAGGGTGCACTAGTAGGGTGAGTTTTATAGACGTGTCTCCCAGGGAAGAGATTTATAAAGTTAGAGGTTTTGTGGTTATCATGGTAGGCTATTTAAAGCTACTTAATAGGGATCAGGTGGTAGGACTTCGATTTCTATAGCTCTATGTATCCCAATATCAAGTCATGTGAGTGGGGGTTCTAGCTTCAGTTTTTTAGGCATGAATGGTTTTTCTAGATCATAGGTTCCCCTACAGATTAAGTCAGGCCATAGATGATGCTATGTTTATGAGGAGGTTGGTCATTTAGCCAATGACTATCCTCGACGTGTGTTTGGTCCTGCCTAACATGGTTTCAACTTCATCTTTGCCCTACTCCATTATTTGTAGTCAAATATGGTTCCCGAAGTGGCAGGGGTGGTACTAGAGGTGCTTAAGGTTAAGCTAGGGGCTCATAGTAGTGTTTATGGAGTTGCTCAGTTTGGGAGTGCACGTGGAAACTGTTATGATATACCTAGGATAGCTGAGGTAGAGGTTTCTATATAGTTATTACAGGTATCAACCCAGTTTGCTACAGATCTGCTTTCTTGTTATTTGACCTTGGGTATATATTCTCCTATGTGTCTACGTATTTTGTTTCTTTGACACTGCATATGAGTTTCATGCTATGCCTCTTTATTTTTTTACCCATATAGGAGATTCTTTAATGGTGGATTGAGTGTACCTATCTTGTGGTGTAAAATTTGTAGGGTGTAATACTTGGGTAGACTTGATTATCCTAGATATGGTTTATTTTGATGTTATCTTGGGTATGGATTGGTTAACTCCTTATCATGCTATTTTTTACTGTTAAGCCAAGTCTATGACCTTAGCTAATCTAGATGTACCGAGGTTAGCTTGGAATGGTAGTCTTAATTCGGGTCCAAAGGGAGTTATATCTTTTCTATTTGCTCGTCACATGGCAAAAAAAGGATGTCTGTCTTATTTGGATTATGTTCATGATACTATTATTTCCTTACGATCTTCTTTGGATTATATTCAGGTTGTTTGTGAGTTCATGGATGTGTTTTCTATGGATTTGCCTAGTATTCCTTAGGATCATGATATTGATTTTGCTATTGAAATAGAACCAAAAACCAAGCCTTTTTCTATTACTCCTTATTAGATATTCCAGTTGAGTTGAGACAATTGAAGGAGCAGTTATAGGATTCATTGAGTCAGGGGTTCATTAGACCTATTATATCTCCTTGGAGTGCTCCTACCTTGTTCGTGAAGAAGACGAATGGTTCTCTACATATGTGTATTGACTATCGACAATTAAACAAAGTGATAGTTATAAACAAGTATCCTCTTCCTCAAATTGATGATCTATTTTACCAGTTTCAAGGTATTTCGGTGTTTTCCAAGATTGACTTGAGGTATAGGTACCATCAGTTGAAGATTAGAGCTTTATATGTTTTGGAGATAGCTTCTCATACTCGATTCAGTCATTATGAGTTTTTATTCATGTCATTTGGATTGATCAATGCCTTAGCAGTGTTTATGGAGTTAATGAATTAGGCATTTTAATCGTATGTAAACTTCTTTGTGATTGTATTTATAGATGATATCTTGGTTTATTTCAAGAATGAGGTCGAACATGTGAGACACTTGAGGAATTTACTTTAGAGATTGGGAGATGAGAAATTATTTCAAGAATAAGGTTGTGTTTGAGACGGTATGCTAGGTATACTTTGGTGAATTTACATGATGAGTTGAGTCTCACTAAGTCGACTCCAATGATGTTACCTCAGGCATTGTCACCAAATTTGATTGATCCCCCATCTACTTTCTTTAGGAAAGAAAAGTTTTCCTTCTTTCCGATCATGTGTCTGGAACATCCACAGTTAATCTTGTTTATGTACCCAAGTGGTCTTGGATCCTTGCGGGTTAGATGTTCTTTCTTTGGGCTTCCAAACCTACACACTTCTAAGATTATGCCTACAGTTGTAGGATCCGTGCCCTCTCTGTCCATAGATAAAGCAGATGGGTCATGGGGAGGAGAAAGAGGTCTTAGTTGATTTAAACAACCCTGATGAGGAACTTAAATAGTTTTTGAAAGAGTTTAATCTTATGAAACTGTGTCTTGGGGATTTCTTAAGATTGTTCAATTTTATTTTTGCATCACCAAGCTTTTCATGAAGTAAGTCAATTTCAACTTGACATGCTTTAATTTTTATTTGCCAGTTTAGTCGTTCCTCTTCGAGTTTTTGTTTAAAGATAGCTTCACAACTTTTCTTCTCTTGAGCAATCTTATTGTATTCATTTATGATTTTTTGAAGTTCATCAGTTATCATATCCAGATTACATTCAAGAGGGTTACAGTTATGACAGTCGTATGATCTTACCTCGCTAGGTTCACCTGTTGTCATAAAGCATATATTGGCAACCTCTATTTCTTCTTTAGTTTCATCTTCATCACTCCAGGCTCAAAATTTTGATTTTTCTAGATGATTGTCATCTCAATTCTGGACAGTTTTGTTTGAAATATCCTGGCCTTCCACAGTGGTAACAGAGATCATTGTTTCTGTTGGTGTCATTGTTTTTGCATCCTTGGGATCTTTGTTGTCTCTGTCTCATGATCTGACTTACCCCACGGTTAATCAAGGTTATTCCTTTACTATTAGCATCATCCAAAATGTCCTCTTCTCCGGTAGGAGCAGCGTTGAAGGCTACTGGTTTCTTCTTTTCATCCTTGTGAGACCTGTTGATATAATTTTTCTCATATATGATAAGGTTACCTTGTAGTTCTTCATATGTCATGTTGTGAAGATCTCTGTCTTCCAAAATGGAAGCCTTGGTTTCCCAAGTCTTTGGGAGACTTCGGACCAGCTTCTGGACTTGCAGGTTATGTGGATAGATCATCCCCAGTGATTTCAGTTTGCACACGATTTTGTTGAGTCTAGCAAACATTGTTTCAATGTCCTCATATTCTTCCATTTTGAATAGCTCGTATTCGTTATCAGGGGAAGCAATTTTTGACTTCTTGACTTTGGTGGTTCCTTCATAGGTTACCTCCAGTTTGTCCTATATTTCTTTTGCAGTTTCACACGTTGATATCTTGTTGTATTCTTCTCCACTAACTGCACACAAAAGCAAACTTATAGCACGTGTGTTAGTTTGAATTTCCTCTTGTTGTTCTTTGGTGACCTCAAAGCTTTCAAGTTCTTCTATATTAGAATTTCTAGATTCTTTATCTTTTTCCTTTGGCTTCTCCTTGAGTCCTGGAATCGGCTTCGGACCCTTCCTAATGACAACCCAGGCTTGGAAGTCATTTGATTGGACAAAAATGTTGAACCTATTTTTCTAGTAAGATTAATGTTTCCCATTAAAGTATGGTGGTCTTGTGGAGCAGTGACCATCTTGGAGAAGAGCACCGAAAATTTGATAATTGGCCATCTGATCTTTGCTCACTTGTTGTTAAGCAATACAGTTGGTGAGACCTACTCTGATACCAATTGAAATTCAAGAGGGGGTGAATTAAAATTTTCTTCTATAAGTCGACTACCGACTCCTCACAGTAGACTCGCCTGTAGATCAGAACACTTCACAAATAGATTAAATTTAGAATAGTTAAGTAAATAACAAAATGTAAAGTAATAACTGTTTTGCGGAAATTTTGACTTTTGAAGAGAGTCGCCACTTAATTTTGAAAAGGAATTAAGAAACCTTTATAAAGTACTTCAAACGATTCAAAACAGGAAAATTGTTCCAAGCAAGAGATTCTAGAGAAGCGGTTCCTATTAACGTTTTAGGAAGGTGTTAGGCACCTAAAACGTCCGCTAACTTGTGGTTATCCGGACTGTTTGAAAATATTCTTTTGATTAACTAAAAAAAAGACTAATTTATTGAAAAGTGATTGATTTTTTTTAGAAAAGACTTTTGTAAGATAGGTTTAGGCAACTTAATAGGAATTTTAACTAAGCCTAAACAAAACTAACAAACAAATAAACACTTAAAGGGGAAAGGGTGGAGAAAGTAAAAGATTCAGGCCCTTGGGCCCAAATCAACGAGACCTGTCCTAGTCTAATTGGGCTTTCGACCCATTTTACCTGTCCTAATCTAGTTTTCGAGCCTTTGGCTCGAGTCTTGCTCCACCTGTATTAAATTTACAACTTTGGCTTCAAGGCTCAAATGAATGAATAAAGAAATAAATGAATAAAAGACGACAATGAATATATAAATAAATAAAAAGATAAAAATAAAACTTTCTAGTCTCTTTGGCTGCTTCAAAGATGGACTTCAACCCATTTCTTCTTCTTTCGACTCCTTGCATTTGTATTATGCCATAAGATTAATTTTTGAACTTAGTCTTCCAAAGTGGTCTTCATAGAAATGGCGGGCCCCGATATCCCATGAATAAAATGCAAGGGGAAAATGAGTCCATTTTGGACTCAAGGTATACAGTGTATGCAAAGAAAAAGAATAAGGATTAGAAACGGATGAGCAGTACTATGCATAGAAATATACACTTAGGCAAAATAAAAGGGAAAATATTTTAACAATGTTTAACAAAGAGAGAACCACTACATCACATATAACCATTTTTCAGTTAAGGCGGCTAAGGGAATCCAAATTTCAACAGGCAGGCTTCATAATATAAGGTGACCAGTTAAGGGCAAAACGATATGATGCCAATTTTTGTTAAAACAACTTGGTATGATCAATCTTAGAACTAGAGTCTTGAATCAACCAACAAAACTTTATTCTATTTATTATTATTTTTTAACCTTTTGTATTCAGAACTATATGTAATAATCATGCTAATATGTTGCAAAAAGTCAATATCAAAGGAACACAAGAAACTTGTAAGCAGATTTGGGGCGAGGAAGTAGTAAAACAAATAAGCATTATTCGATGGTCAGAAAATGCCTTACAGAACTCTAAGAGCTCTATGCAAATGAACCAAAATTGAATAACAAGTAAGGAAATAAGAGGGGAAAAATTTTGAATGAACAAACAACCAACCTAAGAAACACAAAAATTTATCATAGGAATTCTACTCTGAAAGTAGATAAGGCAAGAACCTAACGTGTGTCTAACTATCAAAACAAAAGGAGAAAATGATGTAGGGAAAAGTTGGACATTTCTCAATGTAAAATATAATTAAGAAAGTTGCAACATCTAGGAGAATTTCTTTACAATGAAGGAACAAAGGAGCATTTTTTTCCTTTAGTTAACACACAACAAGAACACAATTCACACTTCTCAGAAGTATATCTGTGAGGCCTTCCTCACCCTCTCTTCGACCCCAACTCGAAATGAACTTTCAAAAGCCAAAGACAAGGTCCTCGAGGGTTCATGGGACTGCCACCTTACCTCAGACATAGAGCCACCATCTCTATCGGTCTCAAAGGTCAAGAGCTATCGGGTAGTCTGAGTCCGACTGATACAGTGAATCAAACCACCATTGGCAATCTAATACCTCATGACGCAAGTCGATAATCAAGATAATAAAGTAGCAATTATACGATACCTAAACTAATTGACACTATTAACACAAAAAAAAGTGTGTTCGAGATAACTAACATATGGAATAATCATCGATTCAGCCAATGACATATCAACAAATCAAATCCTATAGCCACCTTCTACAACAAACAATTCTCATCACGTTTATGATTACTACTAAACGATCATTACTATAAAGAAACAGATGAAGAAAGAAACTATAAAATTAAAAGGGAAAAGAGTGTATTTACCTCTTCCGGGGAAGAAAAATAGGACAACGAGCTGATACGGAGATCATGACCACCAGAAAACTTCTTCGCCGTCAACTCGAAGCTCTCATTAACCGACAAACTTTCGGAAATAAGATTTCCACTAAAGGATTGAGTTTTTCTCGAAGGATTTTCTTCTCTCTTTTTTTTCTCAAAGAAATTTTCTTCAACTAAAATTTTCCCAACCTCCTCCAATTCTCAGCAATTTTTCCACCCAAGATTTTTGAACCCAGCTTTCTACACTAATTTTCAACCCATTTTTCAGCTCTAAGGAGAACTATTCATAGAGAACCCAGAAGGGAAAGAAGAGAGAAAATCTCCTCTTTTTTTTTTAGAATTTTCGAACCCCAAGAAATTTTTCTCTCCCTTAGCTTTTTTTGAATCCCCGATTTCCAACTTTCAATTTTTTCAAAAAACCCCAAAATTTCCCCCTCTAAAATCTCCCTTCTACTAGTGACCCAATCATGTTTTATATAGAAGACCAGTTGGGGGTATTTTTGGGACTTAAAAAATAAGATATTTTAGAATTTGAAATTCGAATCCCCTTTTGGCTTGGGATTTCATCAACAAATGTACCAACTTTTGGCTTATCTTCAATAGATTTTGGAATGAAATCTAATAGAAAATGGGAGAAATGGAATCATCTCCTTCAAACCAATCAAAATCGTTCAAATATGTACCAACCTTGTACCGTTATCCCGAGATTCGCTGAGTTAGACGTTGGGGGTGACACCTAGCTTGTTCTAGAATGTCCTTGAGCCCTCTTCGTATGAACCCGTGTGAGACACGTGATGAATAAGAAACAAACGGGTTGGAGATTGGGTCAATGAATTTGGGTCGATAAAGAGGGGAGTCAGGTTGATTTTTGCTGTTTTTCGAAGTTGTACGCACAGTTGGTTGTGTTGTACGTCGGTTGGGTATTGTAGTTGGTTGTACACGATTGTTTTTTGGAGTAGTACGTTGCTGATTTATGGTTTTGGGGGGAGAAAAGAAGAGTGGGATGGGTCATAGATAAGTGGGCTGGTAGATGTTAAATGTTGTTGATGTTGTTAGTTGAAAATTATTCTGTTGGGCTGTTGTTTGAAGAAAACACAAAATGGGCCCAGATGTTTGGAAAAATTGGGGTAAAAATTGGAATGGGTAATTAATTGAGAGGTATGGGTTGGATGATTAGGAATGGGAATTGGGGATTTGGCCAATTCATTTAAGTTTTGGCCAATTGGCCAAATTGAAAATCAATTGGCCAATTGCATCGCAATTATGGCCAATTTGATTTCAATTATGGACAAATCTAATAGGTTGGCTAAATTAAATCAAAATTCAAAATGAATTACTATATCATATAACCCCAAACTTCTTGATTCGATAAAATCAAACACATATTTATCCGAATAAATTATTTTGATAATAAATTATATTAAAATCAAATTTTTAATTATTTTATTTATTTTCAAAATTATGCTTAATTAAAATCCGATATTCCATAGAATAAATATTTAATTAATAAAATTATATAATCTCGTATAATTGAACACGATTATATATAATCGCTACTTAAAATGATAAAATTGCGTACAAAATATTTGGAAA
This sequence comes from Capsicum pubescens, assembly GCA_030864215.1. NCBI lineage: Eukaryota > Viridiplantae > Streptophyta > Magnoliopsida > Solanales > Solanaceae > Capsicum > Capsicum pubescens. Next base: position 219,896,378 of record CM061547.1, read on the forward strand.
GTTTTTTATTCAGATGAAATAAATATTTTGATTTTATTAAAAATCAAAGAAACTCAGGATTAAATTTAGTCATGGAGGGCAAAAATTAGGTGTCAACAACGACCCCTTTCCTTTGGGTAGAGTGGATGCAAGTAACCCTGGGCAAAGGAAGGTTGACGTTTCTAATTTTTGTCCGACCACAAATTTGAATCTAAAGAGGTTGGTCTTTGCACGAGTTTCATGGAGTTATGGTCGGACCTTGGTATCAGGTTTCCTACATATCTCAGGTTTCATGAGAATTCAGGCCACTTGTAGTTCATAAAGCTTGATTTTAAGCATGATTTTCAAGAAAATTCACCAACTATCATGGTTTTTGAGTTTTTGGTTAAACCGAGAAGCTGGGAATAAAGGGATTTGGGGGAGGTTGGAATGCAGTCGAGTTTTCTACATAGATCCCGTCCTACATATCCTTAAGATTTTAGGGAATCAGACTTCTTGTAGTTCGACTCGATCAGTAGAAAAGATAGTCTTCTATTTTAGACGATTTTTGGCTCGGGGTGAGTGACAAGTTAATGAGTTGTGGAAAAGAAGCTTGTAACCTCTTAACCATGAATATGGTATCCTTCACATCCATAGGCAAGAACTTACCTGGACATAATTTTCAAAACTCTAGGTGTTCTGTCACTTGAATTTGAAAGAAAGGGAAGACTACCATTGATGTAAGTTTAGAAGTATCTCGAAGGTGAAGTTGAACCTAGAATATCCCAAAATACCCACATGCCTTCTAATAGGGGTGTGGTTAGATGGTGGTGGTGATCATCATTTAGCTCACGTCCAGAGAGTTTGACGTCCCTCTCTAGACTATGTCCTATTTTGCTGCTAAGAAAGAGTTCCACGTTGTGCTACGTCCTATCTGAAGTCGTCCGCACCTGTGGTTTTGATTTGAGATTTTCATCCTCTCGGATGCTCTCAACAATGCTTCAAGCAAAAAGTGTTAGTGCTAAACATAATTCACGAAGGAGGTATGTAGTCTTTTACCATATCTCCACGTGAGTTGTGGCCTGAAAAATAGAGTCATCTCTTCATGTACCTATTTGGAATGAAATAACTGGAAACAACAAACAAAATAACCCTCTTGATTGTATTATAATTATGACATTTGTCGGTTGAATATGTCTTCAAAGTGAGGTGGCCCTTTTGGACACCGACGATACTTTATGCAGAACGGTCCCTACAACCGTGTAATCTTGTGCTGGTGTGGAAACCCTTTTGGTTACCTATATCACTTTTTGTATGTGGAATGATAACCTCTCCGGTTATAGTCAATGATCGGTTTACAAATTTCCCTTAAATTGTCAATCTTTGGATAATCTTACGTATTATTTAATGTTGGATACGAGGCGACTTATAGATATCCTTTGAATTGCTAGCTTTTAGGTAATCCTGCACATTATCCGACCTTGGATAAGAGATGGCTTACAGATATGCCTCCAATCGCTAGCTTTCAGGTATTACTGCACATCATCTGACCTTAGATACAATATGACTTATAGATATCTCTCAAATTGTTAGTACTTGGATAATCCTGCACATAATGGATCTTGGATATGACGCAGCTTATATAGAACCCTTAGACATATCAATTTTATAACCTCGCATATTCTCTAGTAAGGATTTAGTTGCGACTTATGGATAACCTTCAGACTATTAATTTTTGGGCGATCTTGCACACTATCCGGTTAGGATGTTGTTGTGTCTTATGGATGACCTACAAGTTACCAACTCGTAGGTGATCTTTCACACTATTCTATTTCAAATAATATGACTTATAGATGACCCTCAAATTATCAATTTCTAGGAAATCTCATATATTATCCGTCTTTAGACACCGACTTAAAGGCGTCCCTTCAAATCGTGTCTCTTGATGCATTTAGATGCTGATTCATAAAATGATGAGATATCCTCGATGCCAGCATTTGTGTCTAGCGTGTTAACAGTTATTAAATGATGATGATATCCTCGATGCCAGCGTTTATATCTTGCGTGTCAAGAGATATGAAATGTGATGATATCCTCGATGCAAGCGTTTATGTCTTGCGTGTCAATAGATATAAAAAATGATGATATCCCTGACGCCAGCATTTATGTCTTGCATGTCAAGAGATATGAAATATGATGATATCCTCGACGCCAGCGTTTATGTCTTGTGTGTCAATAGATATAAAAACTGATGATATCCTCGACGCCAGCATTTATGTCTTGCATGTCAACAGATATGAAATGTGATGATATCCTCAACGCCAGTGTTTATGTCTTGCGTGTCAACAGATATAAAATACTGATGATATACTCGATGCCAACATTTATGTCTTGCATGTCAACAGATATGAAATGACCCTCTTGGCAATGATATGAAATAACCTTCTTGGAAATAATATGAAATGGCCCTCTCGGCGATGGCATGAATGGCCCTCTTGGCAATGATATGAAATGGCCCTCTTGGTAATGGCATGAATGACCCTCTTGGCAATGATATGAAATTTCCCTCTTGGCAATGAATATGAAATGGCCCTCACGGCGATGGAACGAATGGCCCTCTTGGTGATGATATGAAATGGTTTTTTCGGTGATTTGAAAACAGCTTTGCCTAAATTCATTTGTCTGTGTTTTTCTTTCTACATGTACCTGTACTCAAGGTAGATAGTTAGTAGACACAATGTCGCTCTCACTGGCGACCAAAGTCAATCTTTATGATAGTTTAATGACAAATATTGAGCATCATAATTTGAATGACTTATTCTGCTATTAATCATCTCTTTTTGAAGAAATGATTAAATAGCAAATCCACCATATGCAAGTAAATAGGGAAAAACCCTTGTTTGGGGATTACTCAAATACCATTGCTTCGCTTCAATGCGAATTTTAGGGATGACTTTCTGTTCTTCCTCCTATTGAGTGATCCTTTGATTGTTATATTTATTGTGCCAACTCCATTGAATGTACCTGCGCTCAAGGTAAATATTTAGTAGACACAAAGTCGTTGTTGCTAGCGACTATATTTTTAGAAAGTTTCTAAATACAATATTCATAAAGACGCTTTTGTTTGTCCTTCACGATCTAAAGAAATGAGATAGACAATTCAAAAGGTCCTAGATAAATGGGTATTAAACCCATTTTTGGGGATACCTAAAAATACCGTTCTGGAGTATTAACGCTCAGGTGTGGCTCCCAACTTGCTTGGGGATTTTTTGAAAGTGACTCTAATTTTTTTGTATTGATCCCTGTATCCACAGAAAAATGATTAGTTTGAGTGAAACTACTTCGTGTTGACCTTTTTCGATCCTTGGTTTGATCCTCGCCATCTTCTAGGTGATCTGTCATGTTGGCACCTCCACTCTGTCTCCTTGCTCCAATAAACGTCTAGGCAATCACGAAGTAAAATATTTGTATAGATTTTCGAAAGTAGTACTAGTTTCAAAAAATTCTTGTAAAAGGTTTGGAAAATCTCTGTCAATCATGTCATGTACAAGCCCGACGAACATATTTCTCTTGGTTATGAATATATTTCGATGTTTGATGAAGGAATTCCAGGGATTCACCAACGTTGAGGCTTTCTATTAAAAGTTTTGTCATAGCCGAAGATTTAGTCCAACTAGACTTTGTCGCAGATGGTGACTTCTAAAGCTTGACTTTGACTTTTAGTGTTGGGGAATTTGAAATATATTCCGGTATTTGGTGAAAATTTTGAGGCCTCCCTCAAAATTTCTGCCCCAGTTTAAAGTAGTCTGAGATGATATCATCTCGAGTGGATCTGAAGTCTTTGCTGATCTTCATTCTATTTGTTTGATGTTGATCTTCTCTTATGAATTTTCGAGATTCCTTCTCGAAAATTCTTCCCCAATTTCTATTTCCTGGGGTTATATGACCGAGTCGTTGGGGTACCTACGTATCCCGTTGAAGCAGGAATCAGGTCAAATGTAGTTCAGGACTATGCTAGGGATATATATAAAATTTTGGTGGGTTGACCGAAGCCGACATAGGCCGGCTACGTATCAATTTTTTGGGAATTCAGGTCATCACGTAGTTCATACTTGAAAGGAAAGGATAAATTGTCCTAAAGGGGTTGACCGAAGCTGACATAGGCTGCCTATATATCCCTTTCTTGGGAATTCAGGTCAAACGTAGTTCGTACATGAAAGAAAAGGGATTCTAGGCAGTTACACACTAGAAAACAACATTATTACAAAGGAGATTACAAACAAACTAAGGGAACACAAAAACTAGAACGTCTTTCAAACATAGTATCTCTTTACCACATCAGAATTGATTGGTTTGGTCCACTCTTGGCCATCCATCTCAGACAAAATCAGAGCCCTTCCAGATAGTACCTTACGAACTATGTATGGCCCTTGCCAATTTGGAGCGAACTTGCCCTTGTACTCTTCTGTTGACTATTCCAGGGCTATCATTATCCTCCTTTTTTACATGACATGACAATGGCAAGTTTTGAGTTATTGTTATACGATGGGCGATGAGTCATGAGCGGAATGGAGGTCTAATTCAATAATGTTTTCTCTAATTAATCTTCCATGATCCCGGTTGTCTTGGAAAATTCTTCCCTCATATTTTTCTTTATTCCATCATCGAGACCATTGCTTACAGGTTTTGAAAAATGATTGGTAGAGTCCCGTTTTACTACTAGTCATTCTTCTTTTACTGTAACAAAGCTATAGTCAAGAGGGGATCTCTTATTCACTTTTATCTAGCGAAGTAGGGTCATTTTGTGCCAACATAGAGTAGTTTATATTACCTGCAAAGTAAAAATAACTCAAACATTGACGTGTTAGATTCCGTTAGTAATAAGTAAAGCAAGATGATAAGGTAGGAAGTAAACACATAGAGTTGTTTCTTATCTCATGTGAATTGATCCATGAAGTAATGATGACTCAAGAATTTCATGATTTTTCTCAATGATATGGATAGGTGAAATTTTTCAGGAAGGTTCAACTCTTCTTCTTCTTTCAAGAAAGTGGAGGACAACAGAGTTTTTGAAGATAGGGGTAGGGGCCGAAAGGCTGCCTACGTATCTAACGAGGGAGAAATCAGGCCCTACGTAGTTTGAACTATAATGGCTTTTTTTTATTCTAAAGTCAACTTTTCTAAAATGGTAGCGATCATTTTGGAAGTTTTAAGAATGACTGCGGACTTTTCTGAGAAACTTGGGAGACTTGGAGTACGTTTGGTCAGACTTTTGTATAGTGGGGTATATTTCTGCCTAGAGATATTATATGAAAAATGGTATTGGATCAATTCACCTTTGATTTGAGTCAACATAACACGTATAAGCACATAAACAGTTATATTACACAAGTATATTGTAATAAACGTGCATCCTAATTGAGGTGACCCTTTTGAGCCAAGGGTTTAGGCCTAACGAATTTTGAAGAAAATATACGCCCTTTTAAAGCCAATCCATTATCCCCCCCCCCCAAAACCTTCATAGGTATACATAAATGGCATAAATGCCTACAAAGGTTGTACAAAAGGGATACAATCTTTAGGAAAAGGTAAAATAACATGAGAAGAAGAATAATGTCCCGCACCGGGGATAAGAAATACTATTTCTTGAATGCTCTTCGATCGGTTTTCGCCCTCTTAGCTTTGTCCACTTCTTTTCATTGGCGACATCCATTGATGATCAAGAGATTTTTGTATAGCTGTGCCCTAGATACAACCATCCAAATCGATTAATTTCTTGCTTAACTTGCTTCAATTCTTCTTACGAAACTAAGCAAATCAAGATTTTTCCCGACCCCCAAAGGATAATGGATTGAATTAGACAAGCGTACGTTTTCTTTAACATATAAATATGGTTCTTCTATAATTGACTCAGTGTCAATAGACACAGGGCAATTTTTCTAATGGGCTCAATACCCCGCTCGGGTATTGGGTCATCCTAGGTTCATGCCTAAAATAGGGTTTTGGTTTCGTTCTATCCTAGGTGTCTAGAGTGGGTTTGAACACTGGTTCTCAAGTGGACAACTTAAGCTTGAAAATACGAACAGCCATCAGATGACTCACGTGCTAATAAGTCGTTCGTGTTTCCAACACACATTTTGGAATTGAACAACAGGGGTCGGGACATCCACGAAACCCCAAAACAGTTTAAATAATGTAGGAATATGCCATGAGATGCGATAGGTAAACTTTACAGAATCGAAACATATAAACACATAAACAATTAATCAAAAGGCAAAAACAAACACTTGGTTTGAACCTAGTTAAAAGTCCCCAGCAGAGTCGCCATTTTGTTTTGCAAAAATTTTGACTTTTGAAAAGAGCCGCCACTTAATTTTGAAAGGGAATTAAGAAACCTTTATAAAGTACTTCAAACGATTAAAAATAGGAAAATCATTTTAAGTTAGAGATTCTAGATAATTAACATTTTAGGAAGGTATTAGGCACCTAAAACATCCGCTAACTTGCGGTTATCCGGACTGTTTGAAAATATTCTTTTGATTAACTAAAAAAAATACTAATTTGTTGAAAAGTGATTGATATTTTTTAGAAAAGACTTTTGTAAGATAGGTTTAAGCGACTTAATAGGAATTTTAACAAAGCCTAAACAAAACTAACAAACAAATAAACACATAAAGGGGAAAGGGAGGAGAAAGTAAAAGATTCAGGCCCTTTGGCCCAAATCAACGAGACCTGTCCTAGTCTAATTGGGCTTTCGACCCATTTTACCTGTCCTAATCTAGTTTTCGAGCCTTTGGCTCGAGTCTTTCTCCACCTGTATTAAGTTTACAACTTTGGCTTCGAGGCCCAAATTAATGAATAAAGAAATAAATAAATAAAAGACGACAATGAATATATAAATAAAAAAAAAAAACTTTCTAGTCTCTTTGGCCTCTTCAAAGATGGACTTCAACCCATTTCTTCTTCTTTCGACTCCCTACATTTGTATTATGTCATAAGATTGATTTTTGAACTTAGTCTTCCAAAGCGGTCTTCATAGAAACGGCGGGCCCCGATATCCCATGAATAAAATGCAAGCGGAAAATGAGTCCATTTTGGACTCAAGGTATACAGTGCATGCAAAGGAAAGGAATAAGGATTAGAAACGGATGAGCGGTACTATGAATAGAAATATACACATAGGCAAAATAAAAGGGAAAATATTTTAACAATGTTTAACAAAGAGAGAACCACTACATCACATATAACCATTTTTCAGTTAAGGCGGCTAAGGGAATCCAAATTTCAACAGGCGGGCTTCATAATATAAGGTGACCAGTTAAGGGAAAAATGATATGATGCCAATTTTTATTAAAACAACTTTGTTTGACCAATCTTAGCACTAGATTCTTGGATCAATCAACAAAACTTTATTCTATTTATTATTATTTTTTAACCTTTTGTATTCAGAACTATATGTAATAATCATGCTAATAAGTTACAGAAAGTCAACATCAAAGGAACACAATAAACTTGTAAGCAGATTTGGGGCGAGGAAGTAGTAAAACAAATAAGCATTAATCGATGGTCAGAAAATGCCTTACAGAACTCTAAGAGCTGTAGGCAAATGAACCAAAATTGAATCACAAGTAAAGAAAGAAGAGGGAAAAAAAATTTGAATGAACAAACAAACAACCTAAGAAACACAAAAATTAATCATAGGAATTCTACTCTGAAAGTAGATAAGGAAAAAACCTAACGTGTATCTAACTATCAAAACAAAGAGAGAAAATGAGATAGGGAAAAGCTTGACATTTCTCAATGTAAAATATAATTAAGCAAGTTGCAACATCTAGGCAAATTTCTTTACAATGAAGGAACAAAGCAACAATTTTTTTCTTTTAGTTAACACACAACAAGAACACAATTCACACTTCTCAGAAGTATATCTGTAAGGCCTTCCTCACCCTCTCTTCGACCCTAACTTGAAATGAACTTTTGAAATCCGAAGACAAGGTCCTCGAGGGGTCATGGAACTGTCACCTTACCGCACACATATACCCACCATCTCTATCGGTCTCGAAGGTCAAGATCTATCGGGTAGTTTGAGTCCGACTGATACAGTGAATCAAACCACCATTAGCGATTAATATCTCACGACGAATGTCGATAATCAAGATAAGAAAGAAGCAATTATACGATACCTAAACTAATTGATACTATTAACATGAAAAACAGTGTGTTTGAGGTAACTAACACATTGAATAATCATCGATTCAGTAAATGACATATCAACAAATCAAATCCTACAGCCACCTTCTACAACAAACAATTCTCATCACGTTTACGATTACTACTAAATTACCATTACTATAAAGAAAGAGATGAAGAAAGAAACTATAAAAATAAAAGGGAAAAGAGTGTATTTCCCTCTTTCGGGGCAGCAAAATAGGACAACGAGCTGATACGGAGATCATGACCACCAGAAAATTTATTCACCGTCAACTCGAAGCTCTCATTAACCGACCAACTTTCGAAAAAAAGATTCCCACTAAAGGATTGAGTTTTTCTCGAAGGATTTTTCTTCTCTCTTTTTTTTTCTCAAAGAAATTTTCTTCAACTAAAATTTCCCCAACTTCCTCCAATTCTCAGCAAATTTTCCACCCAAGATTTTCAAACCAGCTTTCTCCACTAATTTTTAACCCCTTTTTAAGCTCTAAGGAGAACTATTCATAGAGAACCCAGAAGGGAAATAAGAGAGAAAATCCCCTCTTTTTTTTGGAATTTTTGAACCCCAAAGAAATTTTTCTCTCCCTTAGCTTTTTCTGAATCCCAGATTTCCAACTCTCAATTTTTTTGAAAATCCCCAAAATTTCCCCCTCTAAAATCTCCCTTCTACTAGTGGCCCAATCATTTCTTCTATAGAAGACCAGTTGGGGGTATTTTAGGGACTTAAAAAATAAGATATTTTAGAATTTGAAATTCGAATCCCCTTTTGGCTTGGGATTTCATCAACAAATGTACTAATTTTTGTCTTATCTTCAACAGATTTTAGAATGAAATCCAATAGAAAATGGGGGAAATTGAATCATCTCCCTCAAACCAATTGAAATCGTCCAAATATGTACCAACCTTGTACCGTTATCCCAAGATTCGCGGAGTTGCACGTTGGGGTGACACCTAGCTTGTTCAAGAATGTCCTCGAGCCCTCTTCGTACGAACCCGCGTGAGACACATAATGAAGAAGAAACAGACGGGTTGGAGCTCTGGTCAACGGATTTGGGTCGATAAAGAGGGGAGTCGGGTTGATTTTTGCTATTTTCTAAAGCTGTACGCACAGTTGGTTGTATTGTACGTCAGTTGGGTGTTGTAGTTGGTTGTAAGCGGTTGTTTTTTGAAGTAATTTATGGTTTTGGAGGGAGAAAAAAAGAGTAGGATGGGTCATAGATAAGTGGGCTGGTGGATGTTAAAGGTTGTTGATGTTGTTAGTTGAAAATTATTTTGTTGGACTGCTGTTTGAAGAAAACACGAAATGGGCCCAGGTGTTTGGCAAAATTGGGTTAAAAATTGGAATGGGTTATTAATTGAGAGGTATGGGTTGGATGATTAGGAATGGGAATTGGGGATTTGGCCAATTCATTTAAGTTTTGGCCAAATTGAAAATCAATTGGCCAATTGCATCGCAATTATGGCCAATTTGATTTCAATTATGGCCAAATCTAATAGGTTGGCTAAATTAAATCAAAATTCGAAATGAATTACTATATCATTTAACCCCAATCTTCTTGATTCGATAAAATCAAACACATATTTATCCAAATAAATTATTTTGATTATAAATTATATTAAAATTAAATTTTTAATCATTTTATTTATTTTCAAAATTATCCTTAATTAAAATCCGATATTCCATAGAATAAATATTTAAGTAATCAAATTATATAATCTCGTATAATTGAACAATATATAATCGTTGCTTAAAATGACAAAATTACGTACAAAATATTTGGAAAGTTTTTTATTCGGATAAAATAAATATTTTGATTTTATTCAAAATCGAAGAAACTCAGGATTAAATTTAGTCGTGGAGAGAAAAAATTAGGTGTCAACAATAACACAAAGATTTATCCTGATTCGAAATACCAATGTGGTGCCTACATTCAATCCTCTTGGGTTTCAAAGTTTTCTTAGATCGTTGAATGTTTGGCTCGAGTACAATGATAGGAAACAAGTTCTGAAGACTTATTTTTATCTTCAGGTCTTGTGACACAACTTCAGTTGATGTTTCAAAGTTTACTCAATCCTACTCTTTATATAACAATTCTAAACTAAAGTTACAAAGCCTTGTGAGACTAAGATTGAGACACTTTGAATTTTTTGCTTGAAGTAGCATGAAAAGTGTATGTCTTCGGCCTTCATATTTTATAGTCTTCGGTCGCTACTCTTCATAAGGAAACCCAAGAAATTTCTTCTCAATCAAGGATGTAAATTGATTCCTTGATTGAGGAATGTATCTGTATGATATGTCCATATCAGATATGTCCATATATGTCTTTGGATCATATCCATATTAGTTTCATTATCTTTTTTTCCTTTTGGTTTTGTAGAGATTGATTCATTTCCAAATGTGCTCGTAATCTTCTCTTTCTGATTGATGTGGTCTGCCTTGATTTTGGGATTGTAATCCTTCTTCTATTTCTGTGATATTTGATTGATCTGTTTGTCATGTCGTGATCTTCCATATCCTCTAATATCTTGATTTGAATATCCGTGACATTTGGGGTTGAGATTCTCCTTCCATTTGTTCTCATTGTGATTGATTTTACTTGGATACTGTGGATGTCTGGCTATTCTTGATTTCCTTCTATTTTTAAAGTCGACTTCCTTTATCTTTCCACTATTAAAAGTCTTAGTGTTCTACAAAGATACACTTGTTAGTTTTTCATTATTAAAAAATATACTTAGGAGGCTAACACATAGCAGTGGTTATGCTCAGCGATGCACTAGTGAACTCCAAGAGGTCCGTTTTACGTCAAATCTTGTCCCGTGCATTTGTCCATCCATTCCAAGCCTTTTGATATTGCTTACGCTTGATTCCAAGCTTTTTTATAATCCATATATCATCATAATCAACTCACCAAGAATCCTATAGCATCAAACACCACGAATTAGAGCTTAATACAACACAATCATCCAAGACGATGAACTAGAAACTTAAGCTAAGAATACTAGTTTTTCCCCTTTTAATATTTAACTTGGTTTTGACTCTTGGCTTGTTTCCATTAAACCTTAAACACTATAAAGAAGTTGTTTCACACATAATTACACAATCATACCATTAGGAACTCATTACACACATTAGAATCCATCGAGATCAACTAGAATAACACATAGCTCAAGCTAGTAACACTAGTTTTCTCGTTTAAAATCTAAGTGGTCAATTTTACTATAAACTTGTTTGAAAAACATCTAAAACATTGTAATAAATTATTTAAACACTTAGATGATCAATTATATCATTATTAACACATTAAGACCACAAAAATTCCTCAAAATAAGACTAAATAAGCTCGGATAACAACAATAAGGTTCGTAAATCCACCTCAGATCAGTTCACTCAAAAAGAGTTGAATCTCAGGTAGAGGAGGTGGCTTGAGATACTCAATTATTATTACATGAATCTGCACTATCATCTAGGTAAAGCTAATATAGTTGTTGATGCTCTTAGCAGGTTGTCTATAGGGAGCTTATCGCGTGTGGAAGATGAGAAGATAGGATTGGTGAAGGATATTCACCGACTGGGTAACTTGGTAGTTTGTCTTTTGGACTTCGAGGATAGAGTATTTATTGTTCAATAAGTAGTTAAATCATCTCTTGGTGCTGAGATGAAGGAGTAGCAGTATCACGACTCGAGACTACCCCCTAGTCATAACACAGTGCTTAAGGCCACGAGTGACCCCAAGCTAACCCATGATATGGCACAATCTTTGAATAATGAAGAAAGATAACAAAATACTGTGTGGATGTCATTTAATAAATGTTTAAATATTCTAGTTAATAACCAAGAAGTCTGAAACACATCACTGAAAACACAACTAACTGTCTGAAAGCCTATAAGTATTATGAGTTGTTGGGATTGGTCCCCAACTAACTCTGACTACTTAAATAAATATGAACTAAAATACTGGAAAGCCTGATAAATAGGATAATTATTCCTCTACTAATAAGGACTCACCAATGCTGCAGCTGAGTGGCATGCAAACTGTCTAAGTACGATCGGAGAACTAAGTGTCCGATCAATGTTATAAGACAACATAACACAAAAGAAAGTATGCGATCAGTAATTTGAATGTACTAGTATGCGAGATAAGGATTAACTGAAATGTAAATGTATAATGGTGCTGAACATGAATGCATAAACATGTAAATCGAATGCAAGGTCAAGTAAAACATGTACTAAAATAATTAGTAAAACTGATTAGTTGGGATTCTGGATACCTCACGACTCGTTACGACTAGTCATTACGATACCTCATGACTCGTTACGACTGGTTCCAAGCCATGATCTGGGTTGTAACTTGGATCTTGGGATTCTGGATACATTCTATTATGTCTACGACTTTCTACCTAATGACTCATTATGACTGATTACGAGTCATTGGGTGAAGTTGTTGTCTGAGGCTTGATTCTTAAATCGTTTATTGGTCAGGCTATAAGTCCACACAATGACTCATTAGGTCTGACTACGAGTCTTGTGCTGGACTCGTAATCGCTGGAAGGGATTCTTAGTTACATACTACTATGACTACAATCGTCATGAGTGGTTACGACTTATTTCCTGAATTATAGCCATAGCAGCGTATCAGGTCCTTATGGAGAAATTTTCCACATCTTTTTACAATGACATCGGATTAAGGTAAGACTTGAAGCATTGGAAATCTTGTCACATCCCTTTTTTAACCCAAAAAATTCATTTTAAGTTCGAAAGGGGTTTTTATTATTAAGTGACAAAGAATATAATTTGTTTCGAAAAGGACCTTTAACAATAAAAATTTAGAGTCACCACTTGGTTTAATCTGGTGTGCCAAGTCACTTTTGAAAATCCTTTTTCAAAATGATTTTTTGACTCTTTCAAAACTGGTCCATGAATAGAGATTCCAGTTAAGAAATTCTATTGACCAAGGAGAAGGTGTTAGGTACCTCTCGGTCCCATGGTTCAACCACGGTCACTTCGTGGAGTATATCGGCTAGTAAACACTATAAAGTGAATAAACCACATAAAACACACAAACTAAATAAACGAAAATCCAAAAGTTAGTGTCCAGGCCAATTTATTACAAACCAAAATAAAAAATGCTCAAATTAAAACCTAAACTTTTTGATCTATCCTACACAATGCTTTACCCGATGCCTCGTGCCTTGATCACGATCGGTCTTCCGAGTAAAATATATCCCGGGGCATTCCCTGGTAATAAATATAATTTTCCCTGAGGCATTCCCCGTCCCAATAGTACAATTGAGTCAAATGCAATAAAACAAACCATTCAACAAATATTTTAAATCATCCAACAATTTAAAATTCCTAAATTTACCTACCCGGCCGATCGTTTGCCTACCAATTTTAACCTATCATGATACTATTCCATTTAATAATATCTATACTTATTTCGAATTAAACAATCATCAATGAATCAAAATAACCAATATTCACCTTTATCAATTTTTTATTCCCTCCCCACTTATTTCCAAAATAGAATTTGTCCCAAGCGAATTCAAATCCTTCAATTATTCCATTCAAATGATTAATCAATCAATATCAACCACCATCCATAATCCAAACATAACCAAATCACATAAAGCAACATTCACACGTCATGAATTTACCACACAAAGTATCAATAATTAACATTAATTGAGAAGGGATGAGAAATGGACCTTAATGCCTTTTCAATTGAAATTTCTCCTTTCGACTAGAACTACGATAAAAATTTGGAATCGTTTCTCAACATCGAATCTCAAACCGATGACTTTAACCTCGATATCCATTTGTCTTGAACCTGGTTATTTTTCTAAGGCATTTTGGTGTTGGGTTTGACTGGTCGTTGCAGTTTTTGGTGAGAACCAATAAGAATCGGAGTTATTCTTATTTTTCGACAGCGATGAGCCATTTTTCGACAGATTTACCATTAAGGGATCGGTTTTTTATGGGCGATGATTGCTAATGGAGTTTTGGGTAGGTTTGGTCACTGATTTTGCTGCCAGTTATTTTCTCCGACGACTGTTGTTGCATCACCCGAGCTCGGCGAGCTTAATGATGGCGATTAATTCTTCCCTCATTAATTTGTTCTCTCTCCCACTTGATTTTCCTCTCAATTACTAATACTCTCCCTCTGTTTTCTACTCTTTCTCAATCTCTTTTCTTTTTATTCTTTTTCCAATCACTCTCTCTATGTTTTCTACCACTTTTTATAGTAAATGCGTGTATCGTAAGCGATCTGTAGTGGATTAGTATGTGTGTATTGTGAAGTGTGTGTTTGGCGATATGTATGTGATAGTGAGTGATGGTGTGTATTCTCAAGAAAATTAGTGAATGGAATGGAGGAGTATATGTATTGTATGGTGTGCGTATAAATTCCTGTGAGTGTGAATTGCTTGTTGGTATATGTATTCCTCCTTTTTGTTATGTGTAGTGTGTGTATATATATGTGTGTGAAATATTGAAAAAATAGAGTTTTTGATGTAGTGTGTAATTCGAGTGTGTGTATTTTGTGTGTTATATACATATTATTGTTGTGTTGTCGATGTGGGTATCAATTCTGTTAAGGGGAAAACATGAAAGGTGTTAGGGTGGGGTGAGGTGGGGAGGTTGTAATTTTTGTTATACATTTGTTATTGAGAGTTGGTTATTTATTTCATTTTGTGAAAAATTTTTGAAATGAGGTGGGGTGTATGGTAAAGTGGGGTAAATGGGTAAAGTTGGCTTTCGAGAGGAACAAAATTACATCTCTACATCATGCCCCTCTTTGGGTGTAAACACAAAGTATTTTCAGACAAAGAAGTAGACAACAAGACAGAATTTTGTCTTGACTATTATTCAAAAGAAAGAAACAGGAGGAAGAAGGGCAACCGGATCTAGATTTTAGGCATTCTACCTATCTCAAGTTATGTGGAAGTCAAGACACAATTACCTCAAAGGATTGGAAGGAGAGGGACTATACCGAGTTGGAGAGTCAAGTGAAGTCCTGTATAGGTTTTGGTCCGCGACTCTGTCATTACATCAAAAATAAAAAGTACAAGTTAAAAAGATAAATGAAATTACAAAAGTCCTATCTTTGCAGCTTCTTTTGGACTCTTAACTTGAGTTTCTGATGCTTTCAAAATTGACAAAAGATCTTATCTTCTTTGGGTTGAACTTAAGAATAGATTTTCTCTCCATAGAAAATTTGATGTTGGAGATGAACTCACAAATTGACCATGTTCTGTCGGTGGTACTTCTAAATCCTGGTCCTGAATTTGAAAATCTTCACTTTATTCTTTAGGCGGGATCCCGACTTACAATTTCTCCACCTTGTTGCTTGACGTTCAATTTCATCACCCTATTCTCTAGGCGGGCTCCTGACTTGCTATTTTTAATCTTTTGATTTTCAATTTCATCACCCTATTCTTAGGGCGGGCTCCCGATTTATAATTTTCTCACTTTATTGACTTTCAATTGCTTCACCTTGTTACTTGACTTTCAATCTCTTAACCTTGTTGCTTGAATTTTAATTTCTTCACCCTGTTATTCAGGCGGACTCTTGACTTGTAATTTCATCGCCCTATTCTTCATGCGGGCTCTTGACTTACAATTTTATCACCCTATTCTCTGGGCGGGCTCCTGACTTGCGATTTTCTCACCTTGTTCTCCGGGCGGGCTCCTAACTTGTGATTTCCTCACCCTATTCTCTGGGTGGGATCCTGACTTGTGATTTCATCACCCTGTTCTCTGGGCGGGCTCCTGACTTGAAATTTTATCACCCTGTTCTTTAGGTAGTCTCCTGACTTGCAATTTCATCGCCCTGTTCTTTAGGCAGGCTCCTGACTTGCAATTTCATCACCCCATTCTTAGGAGGGTTCCTGACTTGTCATTTTGTTACCCTGTTCTTCAGGCGGTCTCCTGACTTGCCATTTCATCACCCTGTTCTTCAGGCGGGCTCCCGACTTGCCATTTCATCACTCTGTTCTTCAGGGGGGCTCTTGACTTGCCATTTCATCACCCTGTTCTTCAGGCGGACTCTCAACTTGCCATTTTATCACCCTGTTCTTCAAGCGGGCTCCTGACTTGCCATTTCATTACTTTGTTCTTCAGGCGGGCTCCTGACTTTCCATTTCATCACCCTATTTTTCAGGTGGGCTCCTGATTATAATTTTATCACCCTGTTCTTCAGGCAGGCTCCTGACTTGCAATTTCCTCATCCTGTTCTCCAGGCGGGCTCCTGAAATCAAAATCAAAACTTGAACAAAAATTATCCCAAACCAAGATTATGATAAAGAAAAATTCTATTTTCCAGGAAAGTAAAGTCTCGTTTTCTAGGAGGGTCCTAAAGTGAAGTTCAAAATAACAAGAATTAAAATTTTCTTTTACCCCAGTTTATCATCAAAAGCTTTTGCGAGTGTCAAACTGAATCACAACTACTTGCAATAATGCATAATGCAATGATGAATCAAGATTCTGATCAACAAATGCACCTCTTGAGAATAAAATTGAATGACCGAGACAAACAAATTCATCTCTTAAGAGTAAAAATGAAAGATTCTAACTAAAAGTCCATCTTTTAGGATTAAAAACTCAAATTAGGAAGTGCACCTCCTA
This sequence comes from Capsicum pubescens, assembly GCA_030864215.1. NCBI lineage: Eukaryota > Viridiplantae > Streptophyta > Magnoliopsida > Solanales > Solanaceae > Capsicum > Capsicum pubescens. Next base: position 219,913,167 of record CM061547.1, read on the forward strand.
GCTATGAGACATGAAAGACCCAAATTAGAGAGGGTGTCTCTTAGTGATACAAGATGACGTTTTACCATAATTGTGATTACCAAACCTGTACAACAATGTTGCCTCTTGTATTTGCAGAAATGAAGAATTGCACCTCTGGATATTTGCACTTTAAAGGTAGCAAGTGTTCCTGTTCCATACAAAAAAAACTTATGAGTTTAAAACAGGGTGGTTGGCTTGCGGCTTTGGCTTTTGAGGCGATTGCTCTTGAACTTATCCCATTTAATTTTGCTTCCAATTAATGGCATATGTCATTGACTTATTGCACCATTGACTCTAAATCAAACACCATATCTCCATTTTGCTATAACTCTCAGATGAATCCCTCAAACCTTGATATTTTTCTGATTCCCTAAACTTGTTTTTTTCTGACAAAACTTTCTGCTTACCTTGCGTCAACTTACAATCATGTATCTTTCCATGTGCTGGCCTTTTGTCTTTCTTTGTGCAATTGAAGAAATTGGTAGCAAGTGACAGCGCGCAAGCACACACACAAGTGTACGTGGTCTACCAAGTAATATAATGGCCTTCAAGAAAGCCAAATATCGACCCCACAGAGACTTGATTTAACAACAATTTAATTTTAGTTCACCGTCTAGATTAATTTAGTGCAAAAGTAATCAAAAAGAGAATTTTGAATTATTTTGTAAATTAAAAAATAAAATAAATAATGCGAAAAAATAAATTCTTGGAACAAGCAATGGAGTAAAGCCTAGGGTTAAAGCACTCCGAACAATCATACTATGTTATTGAATCTCATCCGCTAGTTTGTTTATCTTGGTTGTTTATTCATAGGGTTAATTGCATGATGATGGTTTCCCAACGTATAATCTTTTACCTAATGTGAATATTACAACTACATCGTTGAGCGGGGATGTAATAATCCAATTAAGTTAATTAAAGCTATCATCCTATGTATGAATCAAGTAAGGAATCTAAGTACATTCCTGTCCTAGACGCTAAGTTTAATTCTTTATTTTATAAAAGAATAAAAACCCAAACTTTGTTTATTCACATATTCTATTTCCCTATTCCCTCTCCTGAGATCAAAAGGTCGACAATATATGTACTTTATGGGTGATCAATTCATAAAATAATTAAAACAAGAATAAACAAACAACCAAATATGATAAGCAAAATTAACGAATTTAATCCAAAATAATAGTAATCATGTTCTTGGCTTAACTCTGGAGAGAGGGCTTTTAGCCACTAATATTCATAATCATCATCCAAATAATTGAATACATGATATGAAAAATTAAAGACTAAATAAAATAATTAAAACCTAATAAAACCGTGTAGCAGCTCCTCCGCTTTTCATCAAAACAGTTCCAACCATCGAATTACGTGTCAAAGTAATAGTTAAAATGTAACCCCCGAATTCCAATTATATAGTATATGTCCAGGTGTCTCAGTCATGTCCTCTTTCAACTTGATCTCTTTTCCTTATATATATATATATAATATATTTTAATTATGGTGGGAATAGGGAAGTCAACAAAAAGGATTCTTTATACCCTCCTTAAAATGCGTGTCTTAAATTCTATTCAAAAGAGGAACTGTTCCAAGTTGTGTCGGCAACCGTGAATGATTAAGTGACGCGACGCATCGCTGAATGCGTCGTTGGACCGATGCGCTGCGTCAACTTAGCGTTGACTCACTGGAATTTACTTCTGAGATTTTGGTTAAGTATAGAACGTCCTATCCTTTGTCCATACCTTTTATAGTGTATTTTCAATGAATTTTTTACCTTTAAATCATCAATATATCATCGTATTCATCTCACAAAGCCTCCTACAATATCACACACCACATATTAAAGATCAAAACAACACAATATTCTCAATGATAAATCAAAACAAGGACTAAGATAAGGAAAATTCGCAATGATTTCCCACTTATTATTCCAACTCTTGACTTAATCAAATTGGCATTTGCTCATTACAAACAAGTTGTTCCACTCATAATTACATTATTAAAATATTTGAAATAAATTAAACACATTAGAATCCAGCGAGACCAACTAGATACACAACTAGCTCAAACTGGTAACACTAGTTTTCCGGGTTGAACTCTAAATTACTCAATTAAGCACAAACTTGGTTGAAAAATACTTTGGACATTGTAATCACGTACTTGGACACTTAAATACTTATTTATATCAATATGAACACATAAAGCACAAGAATTACTCTCAAAACAAGGCGAAATAAGCTAGAATAATGATACCGAAGAGTATAAAATCACCTCAGATCATCACCCCACACTTAAATTCTTGTTCGTCCTCGAACAACTCTTTGCTCCAAGCATAAAAAGCTGAGGTGATGCTACACTTCTACTAAAATAAAGACACTCAAGCTAGTACTATAATGAATACACGGAATGCATGTTTTTACCCAAAACATGTTATTTACACAATTGAAAGCTCATGAACACTACTACAAAACATCCTAACCTTAAGAATTGACTCACCTAGTTGGTAAACTCATGCATATTGCTCAATCAAGGACATCATACAAATCACCCGCATTCATCAAACATGTGCCCTCATAACAAGAGAGTTACTCATAATCACTCACTATAATACAATTTATAACATAATGGGTACAAGACTCAAATTACGCCCACTCTCTCAAAGAATTCACAGGTTACAAACAATGAACCATAAGCTTGCCCTTAGTGTAGTAATCCACTAATAGTTGAATGTAAAGCTTAGGATTAATTAGGACTTTTCCGGGTTGTAATGTAGGCTAAGGGACGGGTAGGAACTATTTGGGAATAGTGACTAACCTCTCTAAGCGCTTTAATACATCACTTTTATGCAATTAAAATCACTCTCCAACAACCAAATTACACTTATTCATTGACCCATCACTTTTGTTTTGCCCCATCTCATTTAAGCATTTTCACAAACACTTGGTAGACGCATAATTTACTACCACAAGAATCAATTTTTTTCTTTTTTCACAATTATGACAATATTTCTAGCATATTTTATATCGCATCCATCCACCACAAATCAATTATAAACACCAATAACTATTACCTTGGGGCATCAATTTCACCTTTTTCTTCTTCAATTTCTCAAACTCTTTTCTCAATCATTTTTTTCATTAAAGCACTTAGGAGCTTTTTGGATCAAATTATGGTCTATCTAAGAAGGAGATTAGGTTAATTATCAGGTTACCAAAGAAAAGGCTAAAGGCTCAATGGGGATCAACTAGGATAATGTATAAAAGGTAGGTAAAAGAGAAGGTATAAAACAAGGCTATCAAAGAAATGCCTAAATCATCTCCTAAACCCACATTCTTTATTTCGCTTTGCATACACACTGGGCAAGTTCTAGACATCACATGCAACAAGAAATATACAAAAATCTCACACTCACATGGCACATGTTCAACTCAATAGGATCATCATAGACTCCTCACCAAACAATAGCATGAATTCAAAATTAAGCCAACAAGTAAAAGAGTCATAAACTTGAGCCTCAGGGTTTCAAAAATAGTAATTCACACAATTAAACATACTTTTACCAACAAATCCATCTGCATCATGCAATAAAAAATAGCATCAACAAGAATATCTCACTTATTCCTAACCTAAAAAAAAAAAATTGAGCCAAAATTTAGAAATTTCCCTACCTCACACTTAAAAATCTACTTTATCCTCAAAGTAAATTTAAAAGTAAAAAGATTGCATACTCCCTGAGGCCTGTAGGCCTAGCTAGTAGCATCTTCACACAAAAAGGGGATCCATGGATCCTACACTCAATCTTTGCCATGTTTCAAGCTCAAGTTTATGGTACTCAGACTTCCCATTAACCTGTGACTCAACCAAAAATTGAAAAATAAAACATACCTAATTAACTTGGGTTGCCTTCCCAAGAAGCGCCTAATTTAGTGTCGTGGCATGGCCCATATCAACTCAACCATATTTCTTTATCCTTTTACCCCCTTTTGGGAGATATTTTTTCATTCGTTTCAAACCTCTTTTACCTTTTAACATGTTGGGAATTGGTGGTTTCATCTTAGACCGCTCAATCAGGTAGTCGAAAAAGGTCTTTAATGGCTTAGGCACCCCACACTCAGCCCTTTCCAACACATTGATCATGCATAAATCTTTATATAAGGAATTTTCAATGGGGGCCTTGTAAACATCAAATACCACCTTCGCATCATCTACCCTCATCTTGAGCATGCCTTCTCTAACATCAATCAAAGCCCCTTCGATCGCTAAGAATGGGCGCCCCAAAATAATTGGTACTTGTTCGTCTTCCACAAAATCAAGAACAAAAAAATCAGCAGGAATAACAAATTTACCAACCTTTATGAGGGCATCCTTAATTATTCCTTCTGGATATGCCATGAATCCGTCTGCAAGCTACAAAACCACGGTGGTCGATCTAGGCTTTCCTAAGCCCAATTTTTCAAATAGAGATAGGGGAATCAAATTTATACTTGCCCCTAAATCACTCAATGCATAAAGCTCTTTACTCCCAATTTGAATAGGGATGGCAAACTTCCCTTGATCTTTTAATTTCTTAGGGATTTTCTGTGTCATTACCGCACTACACTCTTCAGTGAGTGTTATTGCCCCCACATTCTGTAATTTCACCTTTTTGGCTACCACATCCCTCAAGTACTTTGCGTACTTAGGCATACTCTGCAAAACATCTAGCAAGGGTAAATTAATATGAAACTCTCTGAATGTGTCAATGAACTTTTTGAACAAGGCATCCTCCTTCGCTTTTATTTGCCTCTGAGAAGGGTAGTGGTAGCCTCTTCTTCACTTCTTCTTCAGCAACTTTTTTCTTAAAGTATTTAGACTTCCTTGAATTTTCAGCAACTCTGTCGAAAACCTGTTGGGTCGCCACCTCAGCATCTACCTCTTTTGTTTCCTTGGAAGGTTCTTCATGAACTCTTTACCATTCCTCAAGGTGATTGCCATGACTTGTTTTGGATTTTCTGTATCAGCGAGCAACCCACATTGTGGTCTGGTATTTAATGCTTGTTGTATCTGCCCAACCTGCAACTCTAAATTTCTCTGGGCCACTTTTTTATTCTGTAATTCCGCCCTTTTGACTGTTCAGATCCGCAATCAATTATGTTTGGCTTGATAAGATTTGTTTAAATATCTTTTTCGTATTGCTCGTAGACTGATTCGATTGGGCCTGTGGCTATGGGGTGTTCTATGGCTGATTGGGTGGATGAGTTTGCCACTTTATATTGTAGGTATTACCGTAATTTGGCCTTTGAGCATATCCTACATACAAGACAGATTCTGGATTTGAAGCACACATGGTAGCCGCATGAATACTATTTCCGCATACTCCACACAACCTGCAGCTTGTTGAATGGCATTTATTGTGTCTACAGGTTGTGCTACTCCCAATTTCATGGTGTTGAATGTTGTGTTGATCAAATTTTATAAGGCAAAAACCTGAGCTGATAGGGCTGTGAATTGGTCCACCTCCAACACACCTGCAATTCTTTTTGTGGCACTTCTAGAATCTGAATGTGACTCTGGATTTCCTTGTGCTATGTGGTTCAGCAATGTGTACATCTCATCATAAGTTAGCTCCAACGCTTAACCATTTACGGCTGAATCTAGCAAAATCTTTGTATTGTGATCAAAAGCTTCTACAAAAGTATGATCAAGTACCTCATTCGACTGTTGGTGGTGTGGACAATCTCGAAGAAGGGCCTTGAAGTGTTCCCAAGCATGATATAGATTTTCATCAGGCTTCTATTTAAAGCTCACTATCTCACTGTGAAGTCTCGCAGTCTTGCCTGGTGGAAAAAATCTGATGAGGAACCTTCTAGCTAAGTCATCCCATGTTGTGATTAAACTGGCCGGCTCTACATTCAACCACCTTTTAGCTTCCCCAATAAGTGAATAGGAAAATAGTGTCAGCCTCATATAATTTGGAGTCACCACAGTTGGAGTGAATGTATCTGTAAGCTCAATGAAGGTCTGCAAGTGGGCTTATAGATCCTCGTGTGAAAGCCCTGCAAGCTGTCCACTGCTAATAAGAAGCTGCACCATATTGTATTTCAACTCAAAATTTCCCCCAGCTGACGGTCTTTGAATTGGGGAAGTCAAGTTCATTGGAAGTGGGACTGCTACTTCCCAAACCCTCCTACCAGTTGCTTGTTGTTCAGCCATAGAAACAGTATGCTCTTGGCCTTCTTGAATTAGCAAAATTCTTGAGAGAAGAATTGCTTCTCTCTTGCGTTGATGGTAAAGCTGCTTGGGTTTCGAGTTTGGTTCAACCAACTCCCGATCCCTTGCCAGCTTATTATCCTTTTAACCTGTTTCCTGCAAATCATAAAAACAAGACCAAGCGTAAAAACACAAAATAAATCTAAAAGTAAAATTAAAATAAATAATTGCTAAATAACAAGTCCCCGGCAATGGCGTCAAAAACTTGGCAGCGCACACGCAAGTGTACGTGGTCTACCAAGTAATATAGTGGCCTTCAAGAAAGCCGAATATCGATCCCACAGAGATTTGATTTAACAAGTATTTAATTTTAGTTCACCGTCTAGATTAATATAGTGCAAAAGTAACCAAAAAGAGAATTTTGAATTATTTTGTAAATTAAAAAATAAAATAAATAATACGAAAAAATAAATTCTTGAAACAAGCAATAGAGTAAAGCCCAGGGTTAAAGCACTCCGAACAATCATACTATGTTATTGAATCTCATCCGCTAGTTTGTTTATCTTGGTTGTTGATTTGTATGGTTAATTGCATGATCATGGTTTCCCAACCAATAATCTTTTACCTAATGTGGATATTACAACTACATCGTTGAACAATTATGTAATAATCCAATTAAGTTAATTTAAGTTATCATCCTATGTATGAATCAAGTAAGGAATCTAAGTACATTCCTGTCCTAGACGCTAAGTTTAATTCTTTATTTTATAAAAGAATAAAAACCCAAACTTTATTTATTCCCATGTTCTATCTCCCTATTCCCTCTCCCGTGATTAAAAGGTCAACAATATATGTACTTTATGGATGATCAATCCATAAAATAATTAAAATAAGAATAAACAAACAATCAAATATGATAAGCAAAATTAATGAATTTAATTCAAAATAATAATAATCTTGTTCTTAAATTTAATTCTGAAGAGAAGATTTTTAGCCACTAATATTCATAATCAACATAAAAATAATTGAATATATAATATGAAAAATTAAAAATTAAATAAAATAATTAAAACTTAATAAAACCGCGTAGCAGCTCTTCTGCTTTTCATCAAAACAGTTCCAGCCGTCGAATTTTGTGTCAAAGTAATAGTTAAAATGTAACCACTGAATTCCAATTATATAGTATATGTCCAGGTGTCTCAGTCATGTCCTTAAAATGCGTGCCTTAAATTCTATTCGAAATAGGAACTTCTCCAAGCTGTGTCGGCAACCGTGAATGATTAAGTGACGCAACGCATCACTGAACGCGTCGTTGAACCGATGCGCCACGTAGAATTAGCATCGACTCACTGAAATTTGCTTTTGAGATTTTGATTAAGTATATATCATATTCTTTATTCATGTCTTTTATAGTGTATTTTTAATTAATCTTTGGCCTTTAAATCATCAATATATTACTATATTCGTCTCACAAAGCCTCTTACAATATCACACACCACATATTAAAGATCAAAATAACATAGTATTCTCAACGATAAATCAAAATAAGGACTAAGATAAGACAAATTCGCAATGATTTCCCATTTATTATTCCAACTCTTGACTTGATAAAATTGATATTTGCTCATTACAAAAAAGTTATTCCACTCATAATTACATCATTAAAATATTTGGAATAAATTAAACATATTAGAATTCAACTAGACACACAACTAGCTCAAGCTAGTAACACTAGTTTTCCGGGTTGAACTCTAAATTACTCAATTAAGCACAAACTTATTTGAAAAATACTTTGGACATTATAATCACGTATTTGGACCCTTAAATACTTATTTATATCAATATGAACACATAAAGCACACGAATTGCTCTCAAAATAAGGCTAAATAAGCTAGAATAATGATACCAAAGTGTATAAAATCACCTCAGATCAGCAGGTTTTGAAATCTTTTCTCACTTGCTTTGATATTGATTTGACTCAAAGACACAAGAAAAATAACTTTCCATTTGAATAACTGACTCGAGAAAACAAAAATAAAAACATATAGAAGAATGAACAAACAATGAATGCTCCCATTGAAACAGAGAAAAGAAAAATTTATCTGAAAGTGATAGTCAACTCTAATGATTATGAAATACATTTTGGATTAAGTTGTCTGATCTTTTCATCCACAGTTTGCACCAATTATTGTTGAATTAATGGCCCTTAAACTTAGTTGCTTCCTTGGGCCAATTACATTCAGAGACCTCATTCAGCTAGTGATGCCCTGAAGGGTTTTCGCCAACAAGTCTCTCTCATTTTTCTTTCTCTCAGCTCACCATTGCCCTATGGTGTCCTTGAGGGTTTTCACCAATGAGACTCTCTTATTTTCATTTCTCTCAACTCAGAATCGTCTTATGGTGTCCGTAAGGGTTTTCACCTATAAGACTTTCTCATTTTTATCTCTCTCAGCTTACCATTGCCTTACGGTGCCCATGTGAGTTTTCACCAATAAGACTCTCTAATTTTTATTTCTCTCCTGATTCCTTAATGCGGAAGAATACAAGTAGTTCTCAAAATGTATCATCATATCTATTGCATGCTTAGCCTTAACATTCTCAAAGATTGATCTGAAGGTCTTTCTTTAGTTGTAACTTGGCTTCTAGATAAGATTAGAAAGAAAGGATGGCATAAGGCTCAAACGACATTTGAAGTGGGGTGGGACTTACAACTTTTGGAATCGACTCAAATAATGGAAATTAACCCATGCCCCAGTTTCTTTAACTGGGTAATTATAAATTATTTATTCAGTTGGACCAAACCCAGAGTAGGGTTGCCTACATATCTCATACTCGAAAGAGGAGAATCAAGTCAAACGTAGTTCCAGCAACTTGGTCTTTTGCTTGACTCTGATTTCTTTTCTTTTTTTTCTCTCTTTTATTGGCTCTTTTTTTCTTCAAAACTTTGTATGATTCAATTTTCTTGGAACTCATCTCTTTTCTTTCTTTTTGACATATTTTTTCTCTCTTCTCTCCCTTGTTTTTTGAAACTTTTCTAACTCTATTTTTTTGCTCGACACTTTTCTTTTGAGCTTTGCTGATTCTATCTTTATTCCAAAAGAGGGGCATAAAGGAAAATAGAACTAAAGCTCAAATGGGGTAAATAAAGGATGACACAATGTTTGGATAGCAGAATAAAATATCTTCGTCATATCAATCCTTGACAATGTAAGTACACATCATGCAATATAATGTGAAAAATGAAGATCATTTGTGACACTTTAACAACAATAATTTTAATTGAGCATGTGGCAATTTTTCTTCTATACTTGTTAACCATACAACTCCACCTTTGTTGTACATCCCTAACATCGAATAATCCATGCTTTTGTGGAGCTAGTTATCTTCCTGTTTCTTTTAATATAGGGATCACGCATCCACTATTTGACCTAATTGAGCTATTCTTTTCAATTGATGACAAAGTTATTCTTGTGATTCTCAAAATAATTGCCTTAATTTTGAAAGAAGGCTTCAACATGGTCACCAAATGTCTTAACACACTACCTATTTCTCAGATGCTTTTTCTAACTTTAGCCCTCTGATTCAAAGTTCATGCTTAAACTAGATTTTAAGATCTAGCTGAAAATTCTGCCAGTATGTCATATCACTAGAACCAACATAAAATGTACTGTGTAAAGAAAACAAACAAACAACATATATTTAAAACACAAAAGGAAAAGGGACACTACATTTAGGTGAAATGAAAGATAAAAGGGTTTGAACATAAATGACAAAGAGACAAAACAAGATAGATCTCGAACTACAACCTTGAAATATTTCGAAAAATAGAAAAAAACAAGACACGCTATCAAAACCCCTTCCTAGTAAGGAAATGAGTTTCTTCCCAATTGCTAAGCTTGACATCTAGCCATTGGTTTGCATATCCGCATGATTAGAGTTCCACCACTGTCCAACATATTTTCCTTAACAAATAAGTTCTGAATCCTCATGCTTAACTCTTTGCTTCCCACGTATATTGCATTACCGGGTGTTGGTGAAGGATTTTGTGTGACGCTCGAGGTGTTAATGTTTTGCACCACAATTGATTTATCTTGAATTATCATATCTATTTCTCTTTTCAAAGCACGACAATATTCAATACTATGACCTTGAACATCAGAATGATATGCACATCGTACATTAAGATCAAAATTTCTAAAATATGGATCAGGAGTGTACTCAAGGAGAGAAGCGATCATGCCCTATTGTACTAATTTCTAGAACAGACTGTCATACAATTCTCCAATTGGCGTGAAACTATCCCTAGACTTCTACCTCATTTCATTATTTGACTTAAATTGAACATCGGTCCTAGAAGGGCTGTGATATGTTTGTTGAGTTGGATGACGACGCTGATGAGTTGGTGTCTACTATTGTGAGTAAGGAGGAGGTTAAAAAAATAGTTGTGCGCTATATATTGGGTATGTAGGTAGAGAAATGAAGTATAATGGATTTTGGGAGTGATTATATGGAGCTTGGGTATGAACTTGGGCTTGAGACTGAAGGTAACGATGACGGGGTCTTCTTGGACGTGCCCATTGTCCAACTACAAGAACAGTTGCATTTCCTCATTCTTTTTCCCTCCAATTTCCCTTAATTGATTGTAATATCGCCCCAGATATTTCACGAAATCCTCATGTCCATCATGCTCCTTAAATTTTGGTATCTCAAAGCTTAGGGAAAGGTTAACACTTAAAGACATGCCCCAGTCATTATATGAAACATCTTCTTACATGCAAGTCCTAGGGAAATTTTCATAACATTTTTTATACTCTTTATTTTTCCAACCATTTTGTCTGGCTCCTCTGGCATGCTAGGCTTCTTGGTAAGAAATTTTGGCGGTCTAATTAACTTAACTATAGGCTCAAGAGTATAGCAGTGATCATCAAGAGTATTGAACATAGACTAGTTAGCAAATTGGGGTAGCACAATCATTGGGTTAATAGCTAAAGTGGGGGCCTCAGTAGAAGATTGAGCAATAAAAGCACAGACGGTATACGGTGGTGTGGTGTGGTAGGCTTATACTGAGGAGCTAAAGAAAGAGTGGTGGAAGTATTGGGGTGCATTTGACGTGGAATGAATTCTGAGGCATGTTGTGGTACATTAACAACAGTAGGAAACTGACTTTGCAGTTGTGATGGAAAACTCAAGGTATTTGCAGGGTCAATAGTGGGGAATATAGATGGAGGTAGCCCACTGGTCCAAGCTGGATACATTTTCATCATTTGTTGTCTTAGTCTCACAATCTCTTACTTTAAACTCTTATTTTCTTGACTCTTTGTTTGATCCATGATTTCACTCTCTATATCTTTGTTCGACACAACTAACCCTTCCTTGGATTTGGTATGATATGAAGGATCAACCGAAATGCCACAAACCAACCACCTTAAACTAACTGAACAAGAGATAACAAATGTGTAGAGTTCAACACTTCGTCAAAAATTTTCTCTTCTTGTTTTGAAAAGATCACCGAACCCAAGAAGGGCTCCTACGTATCTAACTCCCGAGAGGGGAGAATCAGGTGTGCGTAGTTCGGAAAGTTCGGTCACAACATGGTCAATCAAACTCTCTTTCTTTTTTTAAAAAAACTTTAAGAAGAAGAAAAATAACAGATCGGCAAAAGAATGGGCAAAAATATTTATAATTTTTCAGCTTTAAAATTCTATACAAAATGAAACCTATGATTACCAAAGAAATTTTTTTTGGGTTTTCGATTTTGAATTTCATACGGAAATGAAACTTGAACCTATTAAAGGAAAATCTTTTTTGTAATTTTCTTTTAAAGATGTATATGAAACACCTACTCTAAATTAAGAATAAAGAAAATATTTTTTGAATTTTTGAAATAAGATCACCAAGCCCTAGAAGGGCTGCCTACGTATCTCACTCCCAAGAAAGGAGAATTGGGCGTGTGTAGTTCATCCAGATTGGACAATTAAGGATTAAATAATAAACTAAACCTTGACTTGAGAGACACGACCAAAGACAGATGATGAAAAATGTTAATAAAATCTTTTTTGGATTTTTAATTTTGACACTGCACATAAAACTAACACCAACAACTACGAAAGAAAAATCTTTTTGGTATTGTAATACGAAATGTACAAAACTTCTACCATTTTTTGAATTTTTATTTTATAAAAAACTCCTATTGAAAAAAATCTTTTTAAAATTTTTGAATTATGAATGCTTGCTAAAGAGAGTAAAAGAAAATCTTTATGTTGCTTTCGTTTTTTTGAGAAAGTAAGTGCAAAAGGTAAAAAAAAATCTTTTCCTTGAACTTTTGAATTGTGAAAAACAAAATTCATAAAGAACTCTAAAAACTACGAAATTATTTTTTTGACTCACTTTTTTCTTTTTTCTTTCTTTTTTTCCCAACATTTCCTTGCCTACACACTTTCTTTAATTCTAGCGCATTTCTTTCCCCAAATCAGTCCATCAAATGACTTTATTACCCTAAAAAATGCAACATTTAGCACGTAGGGATGCTTTAGGGGTGAGTCTCCTATAAAGGACCAAATGAGTCCCGCTAGGTCTCAATATGATGCAGATAAGCATGACCTAATGGCTGACCTAGGCTGGAGTCTACTAATAAGACTGTTTGAGGGAGCGTATGGTCGATAGTGGCTGCGAGATCTTTCCACCCACTCCAGACGTCCGACGGCTCCCCCTCCTAAAAGAAGGATAAATCAACTAGAGTTTGTGTACACGACGTGTACTCCAAGAATTATTGCGAAAGAAATTACTCAGATTATGCAAATGATGACAGATATAAAGAGGTACCACATAAGAGAAAAATGTAAACACGTAGCACGTAGATACTCAATAATGATAAAAGAATAATACAAACGATAACACAAACAAGGCGTCTATACACCTATAGCATCACACTGAGCCGAAACAACTCAAAAAAATAAGCTCAAATTTTGAAAATCCCCAGCAGAGTCGTCAAAGCTGTCACACCCTTTTTTTAACCCAAAAGATTCATTTTAAGTTTGAAAAGGGTTTTTATTATTACGTGACAAAGAAAATAATTTGTTCCGAAAAGGAACTTTAACAATAAAAATTCAGAGTCGCCACTTGGCATAATCTGGTGTGTCAAGTCACCTTTAGAAAGCTATTTTCAAAATAATTTTTTGACTCTTTCATAACTGGTCCACGAATAAAGATTTCGGTTAAGGAATTCTATTGACCGAAGAAAAGGTATTAGGCACCCCTCGGTCCTGTGGTTCGACCACGGTCGCTTCGTGGAGTATATCGGCTAGTAGACACTATGAAGTGAATAAACCACATAAAACACACAAACCAAATAAATGAAAATCCAAAAGTTAATGTCCAGTCCAATTTATTACAAACCAAAATAAAAAAGTTGAAATTAAAACCTAAATTATTCTATCTATCCTACACTATGTTTTAATCGATGCCTCGCATCTTAATCACAATCGATCTTCTGAGTATAAAATACCATGGGGCATTCCTCGGTAACAAATATAATTTTCCTCAGGGCATTCCTTGATCAAATGAGTATAATTGAGTCAAATGCGATAAAACAAACCATTCAACAAACATTTTAAATCATCCAACAATTCACAATTTCTAAATTTACCTACCCAACCTACCGTTTGCCTATTAATTTTAATCTATCATGATACTATTGCATTTAACAACATCAATACTTATTCTGAATTAAACAATCATCAATGAATCAAAATAATCAATATTTACCTTTATTAATTTTTTATTCCCTCCCCACTTATTCTCCAATTAGAATTTGTCCCAAGCGAATTCAAATACTTCAATTATTCCATTCAAATGATCAATCAACCACCATCCATAATCCAAACATAACTAAATCACATGAAGCAACATTCACACGTCATGAATTTACCACACCAAGTACCAATAATTAACATTAACTGAGAAGGGATGAGAAATGGAACTTAATGCTTTTTCAATTGAAATTGCTCTTTTTGACTAGAACTACGACCAAAATCCGAAACTGAACCTCAACATCGAATCTCTAACCGACGGCTTTGACCTCGATAGCCATTTTGTCTTGAATACAATTGTTTTTCTAAGGTATTTTGGTACTGGGTTTGACTGGTCGTTGTTGTTTCCGGTGAGAACCAACAAGAACCAAAGTTGTTCTTATTTTCCAACAGCGATGAGCCATTTTCCGACGAAATTAGCACTAAGGGATCGGTTTTTTATGGGTGATGATTGCTAATGGAGTTTTAGGTGGGTTTAGTCACTGATATTTCTGCCAGTGGAGTTCTTCGGTGACTGTTGTTGTGTTTTCAGAGCTCCAACGAGCTTAACGGTGGCGACTAATTCTCCCCTCTCTAATTTGTTCTCTCTCTCACTTGTTTTTTCTCTCAATTACCAATATTCTCCCTATGTTTTCTACTCTTTCTCAATCTCTCTTCTTTTTATTCTTTTTCCAATCACCCTTCTTATGTTTTCTACCACTTTTCTGATAGTGAGTATGTGTATCATGAGTGATTTGTAATGGGTGAGTATGTGTGTATTTTGAAATATGTGTTTGGTGATGTGTGTGTTAGTGAGTGATGGTGTGTATTCTCAAGAGAATCAGTGAATGGAATAGAGGAGTATATGTACTGTATGGTGTGCGTATGAATTCCTATGAGTGTGAATTGCTTGTTGGTATATCTATTCCTCCTTTCTGTAATGTGTAGTGTGTGTATGTATATGCATGTGAAAGATTGGAAAAAACTAGAGTTATTGATGTAGTGTGTAATCTGAGTGTGTGTATTCTATGTGTTATATGTGTATTATTGTTGTGATATCTATGTGGGTATCAATTCTGTTAAGGGGGAAAAGGGGAAAACATGAAAGGGGGTAGGGTAAGAGATGTGGGGTGAGGTGGGTAAGGTGTGAGGTGGAAAGGCTATTATTTTGTTATGCATTTGTTATTGAGAGTTGGTTATTTTTGTTATTTTGTGAAAAATTATTAAAATATGGTGGGGTGTAAGGTAACGTAGGGTAAATGGGTAAATTCGGCTTTTTGGAGGGACAAAATTACGTGTCTACAAAGCTAACTCCGTGGCCTATCTTTTAAGCGGTCTAGATTTGAAAATTTAGGGCATTACAAGTAGGTTTTGGACACTATTTTGATGTAAACTAAGGAAGATATGGGTTAGCAAAAGGTTATGGCATTTGAGATTGGGGAAGATGGTATCTTGAGGTATCAAGGTAGGTTGTGTGTTCCTAATGTTGTAGGTCTATGGGAAAAGATTTTGTTTGAGGATCATGAGTCTAAGTATACAGTTCATTCAGGTTTAACATAGATGTACCATGACTTGAAGAAAATCTATTGGTGGAGAAATATGAAAAAGGATGTGGGGAATTTTATGGCCAAGTGTATGGTGTGTCAGTAGGTGAAGGTTGAACACTTGAGGCCTGGTGAGATGTCTCAAGAGATAGAGTTTCCTGTGTGGAAGTGGGAGATAATCAACATTAATTTCATTATGGGTCTTCCGCAGTCTATCAATCAGTATGATTCTATTTGGGTTATTGCCGATAAGATGACTAAGTTTGCTCACTTTTTACCTGTGAGGACTAACTACTCTGTAGAGAATTATGCTAAGTTGTTTATTCAGGAGGTTGTCAAGTTGCATGGAGCATCGATTTCTATTATTTCAGAAAAAGATACGCAATTCTCTTCTCATTTTTGGTGTTCATTTCAGAAAAGTTTGGGGACCAAGGTGTACTTGAGCACCGGTTTCCATTCTCAAACGGACGAGAAAGTGAAAATTCAGACTTTGGAGGATATGCTAAGGGCTTGTGTAATTGAGTTTGGAGGTTATTGGGTTGAACATTTGCTTCTTATTTACTTTGTGTATAACAATAGTTACCATTCTAATATTCATATGGCTCCTTTTAAGGTTCTATATGGTAGGAGGTATAGGTCTCTTATTAGGTTGTTTGAGGTTGGTGAGACTAGGTTGTTTGGTCGTGATTTAGTTCACCAAGTCATGAAAAAGGTGAAGGTGATTAAAGAAAGACTTAACACTGCTTGAAGTCTCCAAAAGTCTTATGTGGATGTGTGGCGAAGGGAGTTAGAGTTTGAAGTAGGTGATTGGGTGTTCTTAAAAGTCTCTCCTATGAAAAAAGTGATGAGGTTTGAGAAGAAAGAAAAGCTCAGTCCCTGTTATGTTGGTTTGTATCAAATTTTGAGGAGAGTTGGGAATGTTGCTTATGAGTTAAATTTGACCTCGAGTTTGGGTTCCATTCATCTGGTTTTCCATATGTTGATATTAATAAAGTGTGTGGGTGATCCTTCTTTGATTATCCCTGTGGAGAATGTTGGTATTTTGAATTTCTTGTCTTATGAGAAAGTCCCGTTCGAGATCTTAGATAGGCAAGTCCGTAGGTTGAGGAATAAGGATAAAGTTTCGGTGAAAGTCCTTTCGAGGAATCAAAAGGTGGAAGAAGTTACTTGGGAAGATGAAGAGAACATGAAGTCCAAATATCAGTTCTTATTCTTCACGATGGATGAAAATGCTTGAGGTATGATATCCATTCACTTTGTTGTGGCCTTTCGAATTTTTTGTTTGGGTATGTGTGTATTCTTTTTTGTTATTGCGCTAATGGGTGCCTTGACTCCTCATTTGGGGATGAATGATCCTAAGAGGAGGTATGTAATACCCAGGTTTTTAGCCTCTGGAAATTTCTTAATTTTCCCTCACTGCCCAGGTAATGGCACATATGAAGAGTCGTACCCCGTCATCATGAGTCATAGGTCTCCACTCATAGTTCAACCAGTGAGATTGTCTAGTGTTTCTTTTTGGATCATAACTTGGCCCTCACGAGTCATAAGGGTTGGTCATGAGTCGTATAGTGTGACTCGTGACCATTACAGTGAAGAGTCAGGGTTTGGGGCCTCAAGCTACGAGTCTTGGTGAAGACTCAATGACCAGTGGCTACGAATTATTACCTGACCCGTAGCAACTGGGCGCTATATTTCCTGCCCACTTTCATTAAGGGAATTGTGGTCTTTTCCTCTTAACCTACTATTTTCCACGACTTAAAACCCTTCCTTTGGCACTATTTCTAATAGTTAACAAGCATAATCATTACTCTCTTCTCTTTAAATTCCAAAATCAAGAAAAAACTAGGGTTTCAAGGGTTTAATTATCTAGGCTTCTATTGGTGGTCTTTTCTCCAAAATGCTTGGTGTTTCAGGCATGTCTCTCTTTTTAAAAAATAATTTTATATAAATGCATATATTTAATTGTTATCCATGTGGTTTAATTGTAAGATTTTGAATATAGGTTGAGGGATTTGGAATGGCTATTGCATAAATTGATTTTCTATAGTTTTGAATTGGTTATTTATGCTTATCTTGTTGTTTTAAACTAAATAAATGCATGGGTATGAGAATTGAAATGGGTAACATGGGTTTCCCAAATGGTATGGTTTAATGATTTGGAATTGGCTTTAACCTCAACCCAACTTGTGAAACTAGTTTTGAACTTGGAAATACGCATGGTGTAACTCACTTTTAGAACCTCGTTTGCATAAAAGGTTAGTGGAACATAAATTGGTTTTGAAAGGCCTTGGTGGCCAAGGATTGGCTTTAAATTAGAAACTTTGGAGTCTAATTTGTATAATTGATTTTGAAATGGCATAACGAAATTGACTTGCAAACTTAAATTTAGTATGACGATACCAACGGTAAATGCCTTAATAAATGACTCATTGGTTATAATCGGGATTATGTGCTAAATAGTTTTAATTGAGATTGAAGGGGGTTGTGTAGCTTGCCGTGAAGGTGGAGGTACCGGGGAGGACCAATACTAAAAATCACATTTGTCGGTATGGGGGCCTTTATGATCGTGTGCATAGTTCACACTTTATATATATATTTTGGAATGAGTAGGGTCGTGGATTCCCTGAACCTTGCTTGGTTTTTTCTGGTTCAAGTGGCTAACACGCGCTGGAACCCTTTCAGCAGGGAGGGCTGAACCCATATAGCATGTGGGTGCCCTTAGGACGCTTAGAGCTACGTAGTCCAGGTTAATGATTTTAAATTTAATGCTTAAACCTTTTTCCCTATCCTATTATCTTATATATATATATATATATATATATATATATATATATATATATATATATATATATATTATCCCTTCCTTGAGTTACGTGCTAGTGCTCATCCCACTAACCATCCCTGGACACTGCATCGTTTCATGATGTAGGATCCTAGGGGTTTTTCGTTTACTTTGTGCAGTGAAAGGTAGTTCTAGTTCGTCCATTGGTCCGCTTGAAGTGGTGAGCCTCCATCTTTTGAAAGGTCGGACATTTCACTGGTTTCTTTATGTTTTTCAATAATCCATCAATTTTTTTCATACTTTTGGATTGTCTTTTCGCCATGATCGGGGGCATGTCCCGACCTAACTTGGTGTTTCGATTTAGAGGCTTTTGTGGACAAAGTGCAAGTGGTTACCATTTATTGACTCTTAGTTTATATTGAGTTATCTATCTATCTTTCACATTATGTTTGGGTTGCTTCCACTATTATATTTATTGGGCTCAGGTTACTATACAAAAGGAGTCATTTCGATGGGTTTGAGATACCCGTCGCGACTTGACCCGAGGTCGGGTCATGACATTGACGGTTCAACATTGTCAATATACTCAATCCATTTTCATGATGAAGACAATGTTCAGAGAACAAGTATAAGGTTTATAGTTTGAAGCTTTTTAATGGTTTCTAAGTTTGGCAGATTTGACCAAATAGTTTGATGTATAGGATTTAACATTTCGAAATCACCTATGTGAGAGTGAAATGGAAGTCACTTCAAGGAGAATGTTAGTAAAGGCCTATTCTCTATGCTCTGATAAAACCAGAACGTGTTTATGACTGAAACGAATAAAACTGTGAGAACCATAAACAGTAAAAGGTTGGCCGTGTCACTTGTGTTGTCTAGGTGTACATTAAAGTTCTACAGTTCAAAGATATCAAATATAATGATTAACCGAGTGCATCCAATGCATGTTCACTACAGAAAGTTCAAAGGAAAACCTACTTATCCAGATGCAATTAGTCTTTGCTTATTGATCACACTCTTATCCGTAAATTTTTTGTTAAAGTAGTCATTTCCCATTCATGTGGGGAATTGTTGGGTTTTTAAGAGATGTCAATGGAAAACGAATAAGTGTTTTTTTTTCTAAAAAGACACCAAGAGAAAGGTTGCAATTTGAATAGACATCTTTTCACTTTGGATGGTTATAACCTTTCTAATGGGTTGTGACTTTTTCGGAGAGTTACACCTTTTTCGAAGAGCAGCACCGTTATGAAGAGGTGTACCTTTCTGAACCTTTGTTTCTCTTCAAGAAGCAACACCGTGATTGCTATAAATACCTGAATTTTTCCTCAGGTAAAGATATAATTTTGAGTTGAAAAACAATCTTCTTCTTCTTCTAAAAACTCTTGTGTGATCATCAAATCATTGAGTGAGTTCGAAGTTTCAGAAAATTTGAGGTACCTCTATTTTCTGACAGAAGAATCATTTTATCTTGGGAGGAAAGATTTCATAACTTTGAGTACTTGGGGGGAATAAATTCCTTAAGGACACATCATGAGTCGGTGAACTTGATGCTACATTCTTCATCTTTATTTCTTAAAGTTTATAAACACTTCATTTTGATAGTTCATATGATTATTCATTTGAACTTGTGTTTAAAGTTGTTGGAACTTCATTGTAGTTCTTGAACTTATTATTGAATTTCGTATTAAAATATACAGTTTTTGTAACTGGAATAACACTATATATCTTGATAGCATGGCACAAATCTAACTAAGTATTTATTGTTTAGATGATGAAACAATTAATGTCTGATATTTGATGGGCAAAAGTTGGAGGAGCACATGATAAACTACTAGACTCTCATGGACAAGACTACGCACAATATTTATTTCAATTAAAAGAGATTGGTATATATATGGTTGTCCTGTGAAGCTTCTTATATGCATCCCAGTTTCGTCCACACTTCTTTTTTATAATCATGGCGTTTGCGCTATTTTACGCGCATTTTAGTTAATTTCATCAATTTTTTGTTATTTCCGACTAAAATAGGTATCAATAGTAGCAAAATTAAGATTTTCATCAAGCAATATCCAAACATAAAAACTAAATATATTATGAAATCAAAGGGATATAACATATACATGATATATTCAGATAAAAATTAAAAAAAAATTATTCATCTATACAGTGTAGTTTTTCGACAAAAAAGTGTCAATTGACACCTCTTAGATACATATAGCTTCGCCATTGGATACTGAATAACTATGCTTATCAAGATTTGAACAAAAAAAATTATGCTTCTGTTAAATTAATTTTAAGATCACATAATTTTCTACTCATTTTTATCGATTAATTTGCCACTTCTATGATGCTGATGCCCATGGAATTCCAATTTCATTTTATGTGATTTTGACTTCCATAAAACAGATGGATAATATTGTTTTTGCTATAATTGATCAATCATATAACTGAGGCTTGGTTGTATATGAACTTACGTATCTATTTCGCTTTATTCAGATACACTCCATTCATGTATGTACTGCTACTACAAAATTTCTCAAATTAGAAGATAACAACTACAAATTCTACAATTCCAGTAAGAAAACCTTGATGCACACGAATCAAATATAACGGTGAAGTTAACAACTACGGGTGTGTTTGGTAAGAAGGAATTAAGAGTGTTAAGTGGGCCGGGTCGAGTCAACCCGGAATCGGCCCATTAAAATTAATCGGTTTGTTGGCCAGGCTGTGTTGGGGTTAAGTGAGTCGGGCCGGTTCCAGGTTAAACAGTAAAATTTTTAAAAACAAACCTGACCCGGCCCACTTAACCCAACCTGGTCTAACCCACCTAAACCCGGTCAAAAAAAAAATTTCCAATATACACTATATATACCTACCTATATACATTTTAAATACGTTAAACAGTATATATATATATAGAGTATATACTACATTAGAATTTAAAAAATATATACACATACACAATTACACATATATACGTAACATTCAATATAGACGACTATACGTACTACTTTAAATAAAACATATATTATAACTTATATATACTACAATATATATAAGTATATATATAGAGTTATATACTAATTTATAAAACATATACACATGTATATGTTAAATATATACGTTTATAGAAGATATATACACATATATACGCATTATTCAATTTATATGTACTACTTTAAATAAAACATATACTACAATATATATATATAGTACAATATATATATACTTATATACTAATTTATAAAACATATACACATGTATACATTAAATATACATGTCTATGGAAGATATATACACAAATATACGCACCATTCAATATATATGTACTACTTTAAGTAAAACATATACTACAATATATATATAGTTATATACTAATTTATATAACATATACACATGTATACATTAAATATATAAGTCTATAGAAGATATATACACATATATACTACAATATATATATACTACAATATATATATAGTTATATACTAATTTATAAAACATATACACATGTATACATTAAATATACATGTCTATGGAAGATATATACACAAATATACGCACCATTCAATATATATGTACTACTTTAAGTAAAACATATACTACAATATATATATAGTTATATACTAATTTATATAACATATACACATGTATACATTAAATATATAAGTCTATAGAAGATATATACACATATATACTACAATATATATATACTACAATATATATATAGTTATATACTAATTTATAAAACATATACACATGTATATGTTAAATATACACGTCTATAGAAGATATATACACAAATATACGGACCATTCAATCTATATGTACTACTTTAAGTAAAACATATACTACAATATATGTATATACTACAATATATATAGTTATATACTAATTTATAAAACATATACACATGTATACATTAAATATACATGTCTATAGAAGATATATACACAAATATACGCACCATTCAATGTATATGTACTACTTTAAATAAAATATACTACAATATATATACATTACAATATATATATATACATATATATATATATATATATAGTTATATACTAATTTATAAAACATATACACATGTATACGTTAAATATACACGTCTATAGAAGATATATATACACATATATGCACCATTCAATATATATGTTCTACTTTAAATAAAATATACTACAATATATATATATAGTTATATACTAATTTATAAAACATATACACATGTATACGTTAAATATACACGTCTATAGAAGATATATATACATATATACTCTTCATTCAATGTATATGTACTACTTTAAATAAAATATACTACAATATATATACATTACAATATATATATATACATACATACATATATATATATATATATATATATATATAGTTATATACTAATTTATAAAACATATACACATGTATACGTTAAATATACACGTCTATAGAAGATATATACACGCATATACGCACCATTCAATATGTATGTACTACTTTAAATAAAATATACTACAATATATATACATTACAATATATATATTTAGTTATATACTAGTTTATAAAACATATACACATGTATACGTTAAATATACACGTCTATAGAAGATAATACACATATATACGCATCATTCAATGTATATGTACTGCTTTAAATAAAATATACTACAATATATATACATTAAAATATATATATATATATATATATATATATATATATATATACACACACACACACCCACTACAATATATATACAATTTATAAAACATATACACATTTATACATTAAATATACACATCTATAGAAGATATATACACAAATATACAAAACATATGCTACTTAATATAATAAATTAATAATACTTGGTAGTAAATTAATAATATATTAGAAGTAAGTTTTTAATTTAAAGTATAAATTCAATTTAAATCATTAAATGAAAAAAATTACAAAGTACGGACTAAGGAGTGAATGAATGTTGAATTTTATTGATTGCGAAATGATCCAAAATTTATAATTTACATGAATGAAAAATCTAGAAATTATGTATCATTTTTTCCAACTCATTCATTTAAATATTAACGGGAACTTGCATAGGATAGTCAAAGTCAACAGGGGTAAAATCATGCATTGGACTTGATTCTGCTGAGTTCTCCCGTAAAGACATAATTTCTTCAAGTTTCAGCTCATCGTTCGGCTCCGGTTCCATTCCTTGGTTTCTTCTTTCCGCTCTAATCCAGTCTCTGAGGCAAACTAGAACATTCATTGCATTGCTTTCCAATGAGTGTCGATTGTCTCCAAGTTGTTGTCGTCCTTGACTAAAGGCGCTCTCTGATGCAACGGTTGACATTGGAACATTTAAGATATCTCTAGATAATCTTGAAAGCACATGATATTGTGTTTCATTACTCCTCCACCAATCCAATGTGTTGATCCATCGTCTGCGATTCTCTGGCGGCGATCGAAGATAATATTTCAACTCTTCTCGATAAGTTAATGTGTAAGCTCTATCATCAACACTGTTCCAACAAGGTAAATCATAAAAGGAATCAGGAAAACCACTATGTGCCGGCCTTTTAGAAGATGATGGCTCCTCGAGAGGATGAGGAGCGACAGTTGGAGTGCTATTTGTAGGTACGGGTAAATCAAATAAATCAGCATAGTGATTATATAATTTTTCTATGTATTCATTCGCATCACCCATAGCCGTCCACAAATCGGGTTGTACTTGTTCAGAATCATTGTTAGTATTTATTTCTAAGTTATCATAAATAATAGTACTAAAGTGGCACATAGTACTATATTTTATGCATAAATTTAGCATAGCACCAAAAAAAAATATTTTTTAAATTTAGTAAACATGACACCAACAACTTCTTTATAACCTTCTTTATTTTTTATATTCTTTGAGAAAACCAGAAATATCGGTTATATATGCCAAAATATTACAAACAGTTGGATAATAAGCACCGAAAAATTCAACCGTAGCTACATAAATTTTTTCTAAAAACTTAACAAAATCATTAATTACAACCCAATCAGAATCATGTAGCATGCAATCAGCAGAATCAGCAAATGAACCACAATGTTGGTTAAACAAGTTTTTAAAAAATCATAAATAGAATTCCATATAATATCAATTTCCTCAGGCATCAATATCGGTGCAAGTCCATTTTCTTGACATTTAACTTTAAATTCTCTAATTCTTTTTCTTCGATTATTTCCTTGAATAAAACCAACAGCAAGACAAATTTTTTCAATATAAAGGTCAACAAACTCAAGATCATCTTTTACAATTAAATTATATATATGACATACACACTTAATATGAAAAATTTCAGGCAACGACGGAGATAACTTAGATTTTAATTTTTTTTATAGCATTCTTGTTGTTAGAAGCATTATCAAAAGCAATACATAAGATTTTATTTTCGATACCATAAAATCCGACAACTTTAACAATAGAATCAGCAATAAAATCTCCAGTATGTTTACGATCTTCATCATATAAAAAAGCAAGAGTACGTTTTTGCATCACAAAATTACTATCCATCCAGTGACAAGTAATGGTTAAATAATCATTTGTATTTACAGCACGATCAAGATCAGAAGTTGGGGACAATCTACATTGAATATTTTTTAACAATGTTGATAAATAAAAATAATATTATGAATGAAGTCTAAAAATATCAGATCGACAAGTACTTCTAAGAACACCATTAAACATAAGATTATAAATTGCTTGAATATAATGAATAAAGACATCAAAAGAAAGAAAACTAAAAGGCAAACAACTTACAACTATCATTTTAGCTATTTCTTTCCGGTCCCTCAATTTATTATACTTCTTCGTTACCTGACCGGTTGTTGGGTCCATTCTAGTTTGCATTGGCCCACCAACATCCCCACCACCTCGTGCAATATTTAACTCTCTTTCGTGAGCATCACCTATATGTCTTATTAACGTGCCCGTACCCCCTTGCTTGCCTCCGCTTTTATGCTTATATATTTGCTGACAAATATTGCATTGCACCTCAGTATCTGATATACATTCAAAAAATTGTCATACAATACTAGTTGTTTTACGAGCTCTTGGGGCACGGGGAGGACGGGAAGAGAGATTAACCGATTCAGATCTAACGTTAGCATTTCCTACTGCGGGTGTTTTTCCAATATTTTCATCATCTTCGTCTAAATTAACCGCATCTACTTCATTTTCTTCTTCTATACCATAATTTTTCTGAGCTTCTACATAATCCATAGCGTGAGCACCTACACCTAAAGGTACACCTACTTCTTCCTCAAAAGGTTGACTAAGCAGTGTCGGAGGCACACGGGTATATCTACAACTTGAACTACCTCTGCCACTAGTAATTTGCTTTTTACTACCACTACCGCTTCCGGGACAAAAAATTTTAACACCTTTAGTAGCGAGGTTTCTTAATTTATCCATAATATAAATTAAACTAAAAAAATTCAAAATACACAAATATAATAAAATTAAATATTCAACAATTAATATACTAAATAAAAATTAAACGTAAGAGATGGAACGACAATACCAAATTTTAGAAGTATCCGAAGGTTGCGACTTTAGAAACTTTCACTCGTACTTTTTAATCGCAAAATTAAAAAATTAAAGTGAGCACTTTAGGAAATTAAATTTATAGAACATTTGAGAATTGAGAATTGAGATTTGAGAGAGAATGAGATTTGAGAAAATTAAAAATTGTGTGAAAAATGATTTGAAATTGTAGGGTATTTATAGAAAAATTTTTGGGATTAAAAAATAATTTTAAAAGTAATTTTTTTTTTTTAATTAATGGGCCCAACTAGCCGTTTGGACCCAAAAGCGGCTATATAGCCGTTGGGCCAACGGCTAGTTTGGCTCAAAATCCAAAATTTTTTAAAAATAAATAAAATAAAATCGGGCCGGGCCGGTTAACCGGCAGGTCCCAATCGGGTTGGGTCCGCGCCGGGCCGGACCGGTTAACCGACGGCCCCAACCGGGTTGGATCCAGGCTGGGTTAACTGGACCCAAAATAAAAAAAAAATGGCCCGGGATCTAGTACCCTAAAACCCTTGGGTTTACCGGGCCGGATCAACTTGGGCCGATTTCATTAAATGGGCCGGTTCGGACTGAATTGGTTTGACAGGCTTAGAAGGAATATGTTTTTCATGAACACACACATGTATATATACTAAAAGAAAGTAGTTTTATCAATTTATTTATCTTTTAGTGTTTGATAGATAAATCAAAAATATTATCCTAGAAATATTTATATGTAATTCTAGAAAAATATTATGAGTGTGGAGTGGGACTGTCAAAAGGTGGGCAGTGGGGTAGTGGGGTAGTGGCCATGGGAGTGGGAATTGGAACAGAGACAATGAGCTTGAAATGTAACTTACAAAACTTATTTTTCTATTTCAATTAAGGAAGTCATTTTTCTTATTTGTAAAGACAAAAAATATTATTCAAAATGTTTCGACCAAATAATTCCTTGAAGCCATTATGTCTATAATTAGTTAAACATTTATTAGCTTCTAGGAATTATAACCATTTTATACAATTTTTCTTCGTTAATTGATGAGGAAAGATGGGATTTATGTTCGAGTCTATAATTTTTTTTTTATTTTTTGAGATTAGAGTGTAGTGTTACAATAAGGATCTGATCAATAAATTACCTTAATTTACATAGTTTGAAGACAGACAGAAAGAAATTCTAGAAATACAAACATTTTAAATAATATTTCGGAAATAAAGTGAACATGATTAGAAATTAAATATGTAAATGTATTATATATCCCAGTTTTAAGAGAAAAAGTTCTAAAAACTGTAATAAAAAAAATCTTCAATCCCTTGACCATGTCATTTAGTTTTTCATTGGGAAAAAATGAGCATTGGGGGAAGTATTGTTCCTCCGCTTGAATTTATGTGGCGATGTTTGATTAATTCATAATTCAAGAAATAAAGAAAGTCTTTTAAAATTTATGATTTAAAATGAATTATAGTTAAATTTATAATTATAAATTATTTCACTAAAGATAAATTGAGAAACTAAAAGTTAAATTATTTCTAAATAAAAATCTAAAACCTTTTTAGTATAAATTGAAAAGGAAAATATAACACATAAATTGAGATAAAAGGAGGACTTAAAAATACTAGTTTTAATAGAAAATGAAGTGGCAAAATATTAGATGTTGGGTTTTTCTAAATTAAAGGTAATTAGAATTAGGAAGTGGAGGAAAATAAAATTTAATGTGAACTAGGTTCACTTATTCCTCATCAAATTTAATTTGAACTAGGTTGATCATTTAATTCCTCATTAAATTGTTAGCGGAGAAATTTTTCTCATATATAGAAGCATATCTTCTTGGTTATAAAGAGTTGAGAAGAGAGTCTTCACTTGTGCATCTTCATTGCTTATGTAGTATTTTGGATTTTTATGATTTATAAATTAGTGTGTAAGGGATCTGGTTTGTGTTGTGTCGATTCAGAGACAAGACAACTTAATACAGTTGTACATTGTATTGGTTGTGCTTTGACTGGTAGCACTACAGCGGATATGCAGATAGCCTATTAAATCTCGATCAACAGCATGCCTCTTAGGTTTTGATCTTTCTTATAAAAGGGACAACTCAAAAGCAAAACTTAATTTTTGCAATCAAGATTTATCTCTCAAGCAAAAGCCATTTCACAAAGAAACACTGGTCGCATTCAACAAGGGATCTGATCGAGTATTTGTCCAATCTTTGATTCTTGTGTCTTTCATTTTCAAATTGTAAATCTACTCCTGAGTTATTAAGGATAATAGATATCTTAACTTATCTATGTTCTTAGGTTGAGTCGCCTTAACTAGAGTTTCTTAACCAGTTTTTTTAATCATCATGCTTGTTGTCTTTCTTGGGTAATAATGTTACCCAAGAGTGTTGACAAGAGTTAGTCGACGTGGGAGTGCGTGGTAGAGTTACTGCATCAGTCTTGTAATAGAGTTGTTGCAAGGAGTTCGGATTAAGAGTTGAATCCTTGTGATTACTGGAGTCTGTAATTACGTTTTGGCTTGAAGTTGGTGGAGTTCATGGCAAATCATATGAGACAGGTTGTGGTTTTTTATCTCTTGAGTAAAAAGGTTTTCACGTAAATATTGTGTTTATCTTTCAGCACGTTTCCTTATATTTTATTTATTTACTAATATTGTGTGTCCGGACACCTGGCTCCTATACTTGTGGTGGACTCATACAAGCAACAACTTTGACTTGGTTTTGAATTTGGATTGAGATTAATATTTATCAAATTATTTGATAGTTATATTCTTTGGATCAGATTTATTTTCTAATTTTATTACTATTTATTTTTCTTTATTCTGATTTTCTGCGCGAGAATTTGATTTTAAATTCACGGATTTTATTTAATTCTTTCCCAAGTGGTAATTACTGTTCTGAACAGACGCTACCTTTTATGAACATTCACATTTGCACTTGATCAGACCCAAATCTCTGGCTATAAATTTTGAGGCTTAGCCTTAGTTATGAAACACTGAAAAGATGAAACGCTCTTCCCTTTCCTCATTGCATTCTACATCATTTTCAAAAGAAAAAACGTAAGCATATAATGTATGATTTCCTCCACCAATTGAGTTCGTTGAAGTTTTGTAAAATGATGCACAGGCTTTTACATAATTAATGTTTCTGTTCTATCTGGAGAGAAACTAATCCATAAACTTTGGATTGCAGTTGGGTGTTAGATTTTCTTAAAAACACACAAACAAATGGGTTGAGAATAGAATTTTACTTCATCTATTTTTTGTTTACAATTTCGAATTGAGGGATATAATATCAGAATCACCATGTGACAATAACTAAAAAATATATATCTTACACAATCTTTGGAACATCATGGCTCCATTTATTTTTCAGTACTGATACTGTACAATATTGCAGCATATATGTAAATATAGAACAATTTGAAAAGCCTTATTTTTAGACAACTGGCTTTGATTTGCAACAGCTACAACAACATATCCACTGAAATTTCATAAGTGATTGGCAATGGCCTTAATTTGTAGATGGCAAAAATTATCACTAATTAAGCTTAAGATAATATAGGAGGAATACTTTGTTCATTCCTAAAGAAATTTGTTGGATCAACTTTAGTCTTCACTTGCACCAATCTATCAAAGTTGTTCTTAAAGTATTTCTCACCCCAAATTCGTGCTTGTGCATAGCTTGTGTTTCCTTTGTTGTTCACTCCCAAATCAATATCTCTGTAGTTGAAATATGCAACTCTAGGAGACTTGGATACATACTTAGCCATGTATCGGTAAAGCTTTCGAATCCGAGCTATATATTTTTTAGAACTCTCTCTTTTTTGCCAATTCAGCCCATAATGGATCAAAAATATATTTCCAGCTCTATGTGGGAAAGGGATATCACTTTCAGAGAAGTCATTCAGCTTTCCTCCGTAAGGAGTAAACAACAAGTCTGGCGAGTTTACGCCTTCTTGATTCATTAGTTTCCATAGACCTTCGAGACCATCTACTGAAATAGGGTGCTGGACATAGTCTGATTTCCGTTTGAAGTATAAGTATCCCTCTAGATCTGTGATTTTCCTATTTAGTAACACATCAAGTGATGATGTGCCCTTAGGAAACCAAAAATAGAGTACAGATTCAATCCAACTCATCTCTATGCAATCTTCTTTCACTAACCCCAATTCTGGAAAGCTCTTTTGCATTTCGTGAAGGAGTTCATGGACTCCCCCCACAAACATTGTTATAAAAGAAACGTGGACTGTCCTTTGACCACACCGAAAGGGAGATTCCCTACTAGTCAACAACAACCTAAGGAGGAGATTGTTATCAACTTTGTCTGCGATATGTTGCCATTTGTAAACTAGTTGAGTTGCATTTTGTTCCAAGGTTCGTGTCACATTGAATACAGTCACCTTTTCTGGAACATCAAGTAATTTTACCTTCCATGATAAAATGAGACCAAAGCTAGTCCCTCCACCTCCTCTAATAGCCCAAAAGAGATCCTCACCCATTGATTCTCGATCATGGATTTGTCCATTGGCATTAATTAATTTAGCATCAATAATATTATCAGCAGCAATACCGAACTTTCTAGAAATCATGCCATAGCCTCCGCCACTAAAGTGTCCCCCAACACCAACAGTAGGGCAAATCCCAGCAACAAAGGCCAATGTTTTACTTTTTTCAGCGATTCTATAGTAAACTTCCCCTAGGGTGGCGCCAGCCTGAATCCAAGCAGTCTTGTCTTCGGTATTAATGGATATTGATCTTAGGTTTCTAAGATCAATTATGACAAAAGGGGTCTCTGAAATGTATGAAAGGCCTTCATAGTCATGTCCACCGCTTCGAATTCTGATTTGTAGGTCATGTATCTTTGAACAATGTATAGCTGCATGTATATCAGGCTCATTTAAGGGAGTGATAATAATCGAGGGTTTGACTTTGGAGGTTAACCTTAGGTTACTTGAAAAGGAGTTCAAAATGGTTGAATATGATGAATTTTTAGGGGTGTGGATAACTTGTGATATTGAGTTTGGGTTCATAGTTTTGCAAGAAAGGCATTTAAGAAAGTCATCATGGATACTGGTTGAGGTAGCCCATGATGATAAAAGCAAAATTGAAAGGAGGAGAAAGATGATTAACTTCTTGAAAGTGATCATAATTTCTCGTTGCAATATTTGATAATGGAAAAGTGGAAACAAAAAACTTCTATTTATAGTTTTGGATTAGGAGAAATAAAAGAACCTTCATATCAAACACACCCTTAGTCTCAAACCCTAAGACCACGTAGTATAGAATAATATTAATGTTTTCACCTACTCCCTCTATTTTTTTAGTTAATCCTTATTTTAAAAATAATTATTTCAATTTATAAAATTAAGAACATTGTGTTATATTTTTTCTTTTTATCCTTAGTTTTAAATTACAAATGAAACGGAGAGTACTTTAATTATTCATTAAAAAATTCCTTACATTTTTCTTCAATTAGCTTTAATTAAGAAATAAAAATGAACTTTGAATTCAATTTTTTTTAACGTGCAAGACACGTGCATGCACGTATTTGAACGATCGTCATGCTATCCACATAATAAAATAGTCATTTTTATCCAAATAATAAAAATAATCATGTTTATCCATATTTTTCTACTATATAATAAGTGAACGTGGTAGTACAATGTATACTTTTTAAATTTCAATTGTCAATCACAACCAATTGAACAATCAAGGGGGGTGCATGGTTGGATTTGAGTTGGTTTTGAGGGAAAATTAAATCAGATCAATTTTAATTGATTTTTTAATTATTAGAATCAAATCAAATCAAATATAATTCATATCCATCAATTTAGTTCGATTCTTTTGATTTTTTTTAAATATAATAATAATTCTCTCTTTTATTTTTATTTTTGTTACAATTACAAAAGAATTCTTCATCATTTTCAACCTATAATATGTCATTGAACTTTTATTGTGGTATTACCATTTTCTTGGATTATGATGAAAATATCTAAGGATTTATTAGCTTCAATCAATTGAATTCATTTGATAAGAAATTAATATATATGTATATGTATATGTATATGTATATGTATATGTATATGTATATGTATATGTATATGTATATGTATATGTATATGTATATGTATATATTAGTCTTAGTATATGCGCTCTGCGCGTGTAGTTTATTTCAATGAGTTCAATTTTATAAAATCATTTCGATGTCTATCTTTTGGAGAGAAGAAGTTTGTGTTTAACTAATAAATTTAGAAACCTCTTTAGAGCAGCTATTAGTATTTGACTAAGTTTTAAAAGTGTTTTTAAATGTATTTTTCTCAAAAATACTTTTAGAACAAAATTGCATTCATTAACCAAGCACAAATAAATATAAATATTTTTGTTCATAAGAAAACAAATCTGAAAATCACAAAATTGAATATCCATTCACAAAACTTACAACTCTAATTCATAAAGTTCTATATAATCAAAAATATACTCATAAACCTAGAAAATTGTTGAACTTGAAGTTGAAATAACATGACGTTATGCGGCGCTTACATTACAAACATTCACAAAATAAGATTACAAAAAAATTTATAATAAAAACATCATAAGATTTAATATGCTTTAGTCAAGTGACCAACATATTGAAAAACTAATATTACAAACATAAAACCTAGAAAGAATAATCTCTCCAAAACAAAACTCTTAACTTGTGAATGCTATTGTATTATTTGTAGCAATAAAGAATCCTCAATTTATTGAAGTCCAAATTTTTTTCCTCAAAAAAAAAAGATTAATCAAATATGGAAGAAATATTTTTTTAAAAAAATATTTTCCATAAAATAAACTGTAATTATGATAGAAAATTTGAGCAAGTCCTAATAAAAAAGAAACACTCTTAAACTTGGTAAAAAGAAAACGAGATAATTAATATAAAAATCAAAGTATTTATTTAAAACCTTTCTTAATTAGGAAGTCCATAAATTACAAAAATAAATATTTATAATGTACGATAATATGACTTTGAAAAGAACTTAAGTTGAGTAATATTTAAAATTTTTCATATATTTTGCCTTTCTGATGTTTTTAGGGCTCTTTAGATTTTTAATAATTAATTAATAATTGAAGAAAATAGGTGAAAAGATAATTTTGTCTATTATGAAGTTTTTTAATGAAGGATAAAAAGTTCAGATCACTTTTCTAAGGGCTTTCACACTTTTAATATTATATATATATATATATATATATATATATATAGGTAAATCTTGTTTCTCTAAATAAATGAGTTTAGATTCATGACTTTTTTCAGTAAATAAACTTAAGATATAAAGTTAATTATCCTATTAGAGATTACTAAGGGTTTATTTGTTTGCACTTAATGAGGTCTGAATCTGAATGGTTCAGACTTCAGACCATTAAATGCATTTGTTTTTTATTAAGATTTTAGGTCTTAATCGGTCTAAATAGGTCTTAATCATTCAGATATAGAATCAAGTCTTAATAGGTTTTTTCACCGTCACTTTATTCATAATAATCAGTCACCACATCTGCCACCGCTATCATTGTCAACCACCACCCACCAACAACAACCACCTCCACCATCACAACCACCATCGACAACAAATATTGCTACCGACCGCTATTGTCAATAGCTACCACACCTACTACCTCTATTATTCTAATTATATTTAACGTCACTACAGTCGTCAACAGCATCACCATCATCAACCACTACCGGTCAATCCCTACTATCGACCAACGCATTTATCACAACTAGCACCACTGGTAACTACCACTAATACATCACAACCTCCACACATTCTTTGGTGGCCACCACCATTGTCACTAGTAACGTCACCTCTACCATCACTTCAATCACTATCATCGCTACAATTTATCTCTACTAACAACCATCTCCACCATCACAACTAACAATATCTCCAATTAGCACCAACACATCATTAACCACCATTCATTCATTTTTCAACAATCACAATCAACACTTCCAACTACTAACATCAAGCAACGTCACATCACAACCACAACCACCACTATCAACCGCCACCATCATAATAGTCACGACAATACCAACCATCTCAACTATCACCACTAACATTACTAATCACTAACATCAATCATTGTTACCACAACCACTATTATAAAGTATCTCTAATATCACTAACAAATATAAATATTTTTTTGTTCAATCAATAATAATTTTGGTGTATTAAATTATATATTTTTCTGATATATAATTTATTTTTTATTTGTATTGATTTTTATTTTATTATATATACAAATATTTTTTTTTTACATTCAAATGTTGAAAAACAAAACAAACAGTCTTAATCATTCAGTTTTCAGACAACATCTTAATTATTCAGATGTGCATTCAAATTCAGACGTTTGAATCTTAAAAAAAAAAACAAATGCAACCTAAAAGTTACATGAAAAAGATGCAAAGTATTTTAAATATCATACATATATTTATAATAAAATTTATGTATATAATTTATCGATTCAGTTCGATATTTTATTCAGTTTGTTTTTAATAAAATCAAATCAATTTAAGTATTATTAATTTTAAAAAACTTAAATTCAAATCAAATCAAAATCAGATAAACTCGATTTAATTCGATTTTTTGGTTTGAATCAGTTACAAAACCATGAACATCTCTAAATTCAAGGGGGTTTATGATGATGATGATGATCACTACGAAGGGTACTTTTGATATTTTAGTTGTTAATTACAACCAATCAGACAATCAAGAAAATTTTTGTGTATATATTTTAAGATTAAGATGAGGCTCATTTGTCTTTCCTGTACGAGTTCATTTATTAGACTCCCGTGTAGGATAAACTTACCATCTTTCTAACATGTATGTGTTTTTTTCAGATGCTCTTTTGTTTGTTTGTCTTATTTTTTAGTTTTCTCGCGCTCCAGCACTCTTCTTCTCTATGGTTTTTTATTCCTGTTCAATTTTGTTTCGTTGTTTTTGAGTTCTTTGATATTTTCTTAGCTTTCATCTGATTCACGACATTTGGTAAGTTTTTTCTCAGTATTTTTCCTTTCTCCAATGAATTTTTGCTCATCATTTTTGTTTTAATTTTGGGTCATTACAACATTATGCATCTATAACTATTAATTCTTAGTTATGAATTTAAAATTCATGGTAGATACTTAATAATAGCTACAAAATTTAAATTTTTGTGGCTAATTATAATTTTTTTGCTACAAAAATTAAATGACAAAGTTAAATCCTCAATTTTGCGATAGTTACTAACTATCATGGCATATAGCTGCAAAGTTATTGCTACAATAAAATAGTGTAGTTAATGTTGAGTTTTTAAGAGGTGTGAATCGAAAATGAATAGGTGCAATTGGAATAGGAACTTTTACAGATTAAATGGTTATGACCTTTGTCATCCCCCGTTTTCACACGGGTCAAACCGAGGTACAACATAGTGGAAACCTCTTAATTAAATTAAGGAAGTCGCAACCTAATTGATTCTACGACAAATTAGGACACCTATTATAAACTATGTGATTAAACGAAAATAAAGACCTCATTGTAAGGTCTACTTAACAACCGATTTTAGGTAAGGGTTTTAATTATCCTAAAGGGAAAGGATTAGACACCCTAAAGGATTTGTCAACTACGGTTAACTGGGAAACCTTAATTTAAAAAAAAAAAAACTTAAAAATCAAAGGGAAGTTCTAAGATTTGAAAAGGCGACTAATTGGGTGAGAAAATAATTTTTATTTCAAAGTAATTGGTGGATAAAGCATTTTCAAACTTAAAATTGGTGAGCAAACTTTAACTTAGAAAAAGAAAACTCTTTTGGTATATGTGAAAAATGACAAGGATTTTAAAAAACTATCATTTGTAGTAACTAAAAGGTTCGACTCATTTGCTTTGAAAATCTAACAAAAATGAAATAGCGATAAAAAAAAATATAAAGAATAGAAAAAATCGAGTTTTAATGGGTGAGTTATTTGCAAAATTGAAAGAATTTAACTAAATTAAAGTCATTATTCTATATGAAAGCGTTAAAGGGCTCTAACAACATGGCCACTACTCTAAAAGGTATGCATTAACCTACAATTTTTTAAATTTTTTAACAATATAAATTAAATACCTATGTTTAGCGATATGCTAAATTTAAAATCTAAGAGAGAAGAAAAGGGAACAAATGAATTCACTATCGTACCAGATTCACACTAATCCAAATAAGACATACAAAATACAAAATTTCAAATAATAATGTGCGAAATATTAAACGAAAATAATAACGAGTGTCTATAAAAGAAGAATAAAGCTTGAAAAGAGGGAAAGATGCACTAGACTGCTAGATGAAAGCACGTGATGCATCTTTTATCGCTTCTCTGATTTGGATAGAGATGGAGTGAAGTCATGAGACCCCAAACGCGCTCCCGAGTTCACATGAGACAAAGAAAACGATAAGGATTAGAGAGTTAATCAAATCATTCGAAAAAAAACAAGCAAATTAACTAAATGTGTTAATCAAACTACTTTAAAACTGGTAGAGGTCATTACGGACACAGACCCATTTATATAATTTGACCGAGACAAAAAAAAGGGCCAAACTTTTGTCACAAACTCAAATAGTCAAGATAGTTATTACTCTCTTTATATAATTCTGCGTCAAGAACCCATAATAGCTAGTTTTCACAAAAAAGTGACAATGATTCAAACAGAAGATACACTTGTTAAAAAAGAACCTTTGTTTCCTGCTCAATGGAGTCCAAAAATACGGAGCTTGATATACCCATGCTACTTGATTCTTTTAACACATGTTATCAACTTGTTTACTTTGAACAAGTTCTAATTTTATCATGTTCTAAACATTTAAAGAAAATGAGGAAAGCATCTCTAAAGGATGACTAATAATTTAACCCATTTTTTGCTCATTGAGATCAGTTCTCGGCAATTTCAGGCTCCCTAAAATCAAAACAAACGCCACTGCTACGTTGATTTATTTAGAACTGCCGACTCACTTAAATAAAATACTCACTAAAGGAGTATTAAATAATTTATGCAACCAACTAAAGAAACAATATAAGGGGTAATTGGGGATCATGTAAACTGCTCACGTGATAAACTACTATACAATAGTTATACAGGCATGAACTTATCGTATTAGTGCCTACCAATTGTTGGTAAGAAATAATTCGGTCCAGGATCTATGAAATAACTCATGTAGAGGTTGAAATAAATATATTAATTTTTTCAAAAGGGATGTTGTCAAGACCAGAGAGTAATGTCATCGTATTCAACAAACAATATGACTACCTGTTTCGATTAGCCATTTTTAACAGAAACGATTAAGAAAGGAGACAAATTTTAATGTAGTTTATGCATATGCACCTTTAGATGGTTAAAATAGACCTTCAAATGGAAGATTGGATTCCTTGACAAAAGAAGATAGTAACGTACATAAGCTAATACAAAAAATTTATCCAACTTAACCAATTTCGCTAGGTGATTAGTATAAGCCAGCATTTCGAGGTTTGAACAAACAGAATGAGGGATTTGAAAGCTACTTAAATAATTGTACAATACATTCAGATTAGTAAATTGTGTACTTCAAAACTGTGTTGATACAAATTTGTTATCCAGAAACATAGACAACAAGGGACAAGAGTCATACCACAGTCACAAGTGCACGTCGTCTAATTATTGGGATGTCTAAATTTAACTATTATTTATGTTTTTAAATGACACCAAACAAGCTAGTATAGGACCTAT
Organism: Capsicum pubescens; assembly: GCA_030864215.1. NCBI lineage: Eukaryota > Viridiplantae > Streptophyta > Magnoliopsida > Solanales > Solanaceae > Capsicum > Capsicum pubescens. The sequence continues at coordinate 219,950,776 of CM061547.1, forward strand.
GACATAATCGAGAGTGAATGCTAAAAGTTTTCTTAAGAAAGTGATTAGATATCCAAAGAAGTATGCACAATGTAAGCTGAAATAGAGTAGTAAACATGACGAAAAAGTTTGTTTTATGCTCAATGTGAACTGGTGATGTTGACCACATGCCCGAGTAACCTAAGAGTGTTTCAGAGGCCATATAATTAATCTGCAATCAAGAATTGAATGTAACCCCATATGAAAACACCTAGTAGGACGACTTCAAAATAGCATATATGTTATTTTTCATGTTAAGGAAAATCGCTCATTCCCGTACTTTAGAGTAAAATGATTCAAACTTGGAAGTAATGGAGTAAACCACATATAAATTGTTCATCATATAGTGAACTCCAACTAAATGGTAAAGGAAACTAAAATTTAAACTGCAAAATCCAGTTATGGAAACTTCGATTTAGTTGTTTATAAAGAGTATCAACATCAACAAATAGGATCATAAAAGCGTTCTTAATAGAAAAGTAAGCATAATATCTTGATATTCTCGGTACAACATATGCTCACTACGTCCAGGTCATACTTACACCTTTTTTCTCTTTTTTTAGACTTGATTTCATATAGGACTAATTCATTAGCTAGTAAGTTGCAGTCCAATAGAGTTAAGCTCAAACAAAACTTTTAATAAATCCATAAGTACCCGCATACTCAAGATACAGAATAGGAACTGAGACGACGATCATTCATCCTTTAAACCAAGTGTAAGCACGGAATGAAACTTCATGCTTAATTCAACACTTCTAGACTTGAATTACTATTTATAAATTCATTTTGTAAGAATAAGCAAAACAGTGACCTACAAGAAGAGTGGCTAGTTCAGTTTCAGGAAAGTACAACTGAGTCTTTTCATTCTAATTTGAAAAACTGAAAATATTTTGCAAGTGCACAATTGATAAAAGACATAACCACATACCTGCCACGGTATTCAAATATTTAAAACCAAATTAAGAATGTTTTTAGAGCCTTTTCCATGATAAACTAAAGGTTGTGAACATCTTATAAACGCACGACTATGCACGCAACAAGCTAGAGAGCCACTTCGATATCAAAAGACATCTGTAAGAAAGGAGACAAATTTTAATGTAGTTTATGCATATATATACCTTTAGATGGTTAAAATAGACCTTCAAATGGAAGATTGGATTCCTTGACAAAAGAAGATAGTAACATAAATAAGCTAGTACAAAAATCTTTATCCAACTTAACCAATTTCGCTAGGTGATTTGTATGAGCCAGAAATTTGAGGTTCGGACAAACAGAATGAGGGATTAGAGAGCTACTTAAATAATTGTATAATACATTAAGATTAGCAAAGTGTGTACTTCAAAACTGTGTGGATACAAATTGGTTATCCAGGAACTTAGACAACAAGGGACAAGAGTAATACCACAATCACATGTGCATGTCGTCTAATTATTGGGATGTCAAAATTTAACTATTATTCATGTTTTTAAATGACACCAAACAAGCTAGTATAGGACCTATGACATAATCGAGAGAGAATACTAAAAGTTTTCTTAAGAAAGTTATTAGATATCCAAAGAAGTATACATAATGTACGCTGAAACAGAGTAGTAAACATGACGAAAAAGTTTGTTTTATGCTCAATGTGAGCTGGCGATGTTGAACCACATGCCCCAAGTTACGAAAGAGTAACCTAAGAGTGGTTCAGAGGCCATATAATTAATCTGCAATCAAGAATTGAATGTAACCCCATACAGCAACACCTAGTAGAACGACTTCAAAATAGTATATATGTTATTTTTCATGTTAAGAAAAATCACTCATTCCCATAATTTAGAGGAAAATGATTCAAACTTGGAAGTAATGGAGTAATCCACATATGAATGGTTCATCATATAGTGAACTCCATCTAAATGGTAAAGGAAACTAAAATTTAAATTGCAAAATCCAGTTATGGAAACTTTGATTCAGTTGTTTATAAAGAGTAACAACATCAACAAATAGGATCGTAAAAGGGTTATCAACAGAGAAGTAAGCATAATATCTTGATATTCTCGGTACAACATATGCTCACTACGTCCAGGTGATACTTACACCTTTTTCCCCTTTTTTAGACTCGATTTCATATAGGACTAATTCATTAGCTAGTAAGTTGCTGCCTAATAGAGTTAAGCTAAAACAGAACTTTTAACAAATCCATAAGCACCCACATACTCAAGATTTAGAATAGGAACAAAGAATACGATCATTCAACCTTTAAACAAATTTTAAGCTCGAAATGAAACTTCATGCTTAATTCAACACTTCTAGATTTGAATTACTATTTCTAAATTCATGTTGTAAGAATAAGCAAAAAAGTGACCTACAAGACGAGTGGCTAGTTCAATTTCAGGGATGTAAGACTGAGTCTTTTCATTCTAATTTGGAATGCTGAAAACATTTTGCAGGTGCACAACTGATTAAAGACATAACCACATACCTTCCATGGTATTCAAATATTCAAAACCAAATTAAAAATATTTTTAGAGCCTTTTCCATGATAAACTAAAGGTTGTGAACATCTTATAAACACACGACTATGCACGCAACAAGCTAGTCAGCCACTGCGATATCAAAGACATCCATAATGATATAACAGTTATCCCATAATAGGCAACCAAATACTAAAACAACAATTAAACTTTGTAGAATTTACTCAGACTAAATCACAAGTCTCGAGCACTTTTATGAACACAGAACACATAACACATAACTTAATGTAAATTAAAAGTCAAACTAATTTCTTTTTACATTTTCATGCCCAAAATCAGTCAGCTAAAATGAACAACATCCCGACTAGTTGCACAATTGAGCAATTGCAAAAAAAACTAAACATAAACAGTTAAGACGAGATAGAATTTTACCTTGTGTGGGACAGCAAGCTAAGGCTTTCTCATCGGAGATTTGAACTCAAACTCGAATCGGGAAGTGAACCTAAACCACGCGTCGATGAATGATCTTCCCACCAACTTTGAATGCGAGCGATGAGAAGAGAGTCGGGAGGAAGGATAATTGGAAAACTATAAAAAATAGCAAGAAAACTGAAGGAGTGAAATAGTATAGGACTCAATTTCCTCAATTGTTTTTTACTCTTGAACCATATCCTAAAGGTGAAAAAGAGTCTTTGTTATTGGCAAAAATGGAACGGCTCCTGGGAGGAGCCTTCAAAATTTAAAATTTGAATTTGAAAAAGTGATAGTTTTGTGAAGGAAAATCACTTTTTCAGAAAGGATTTGAAAGATTGCGATTTGATTGAAATTTTGATATGGTAGGCTTGAGGTTTTCAAGAAAGGCAAGCTCTTTGTCTGTCAAGAATGGTCCAAAGACCATAGAACCTCTGCCTCCCTCCCTTTTCAGAGGTTTGCAGTAGAGGAAAAGAGAAGCTCACTGATGTTCGCCATTGTTCGGTGTTGTTGGTGTTAGAATAATAATGATAATTGTACAAGAAATTCAAAATAAAACTTGCTTGACTTAGAGGCACGATAATACGCTTCTTGAAGATAGTTGGAGTCTCTCCCACGAGCAAACGGAAGAACAAGTGACAACTCTATCTTCGGGATTCAACTAAGCCACAAAACAAGTAACATTCAAGAATGTTGCTCTTCTATTCTTGAATTGGTGATTTCACCATTTGATCAATGTTTCTCAAGTATTTTTCAAGGGAAAAGTAGTTTTGAGTGTTTATCTTTTCAAACCAAAGAAAACAATATTTATAGGATGAAAGTTTCATGCATGAGAAGTATATTAATTAAGTAATAGTTAATAGGTTCATGTATGTTTTAAACAAAAAATGTCATTCTTTCAAGAACCTATAACGTAAAACTTAATGAATAATGAATTTGTCAAATACATTTTCTTTGTAACTCAAAACATATGAATAATGAATTTGTCAAATTCATTTCCTTTGTAACTCAAAACTTTAAGTGATGCATTTGTTTCAAAACTAATTGAAACATAACTCTTAAAAATCTTTAACCAATGTATTTGTTTCAAAATTTATTGAAACATAAAATCAACAATCCCCCACTTGTTTCAAGAAATTTTATCTTTTAAAAAAAAAAATTTCATTTGAGACATCAATCTAGCAACATGCATCAATAATGGTGTCTTTTGAACTTGAACCATTAGCTAGTGAAGATTTTCTAAATCATTGACTACTTCGTGAACAAATCTTGAACTAAGTGGTTCATTGAATGAAGTAGAAAAATACTCCACGCATATTTCTATGTTTCGGTGAAAATCAAAATCCTTTGACACCTTACGGCCATGTGTCCTGAATCCTTCTACCTAAGTGCTTTAAGATTTTCCTGTAAAAATCTTATTGAAGCGGCCTCCACTTCGCACTTAGTGCGGTGAATTCATCAAGAGTAACTTTGCATACTCCGACTAAGTAGTATATGAATTTCATTAAGAGAAATTAATCTCATCCTCCTTTACAACAAAGTATCAGTAAATCTATCAAGAGTGTTCCTACACACTCCAACCGAAATCGGTGTATAGACTTAATAAGAGAATATAATCTCATTCTTTTATTTTGTAGGAATACTGTCAAATCTATCAAGAGTGTTATTATTTACTCCAACCGATATCGGTCTTATAGATTTATCAAGAGAATAAATCTCAACTTATGCACATCTACTCACTCTCTAGGGAAAAAGAAAATTTTATTGATGTGCTTCACAATTGTAACTTTACTTGTTTTTCCCTTTGAACCTAAGAATACATCATTAGGTAGGGTTACCATAAAGTACAATCAATCTACAACAGGCTTTATTCTAATCCCATTACAAGTTTGTATCACCAATTCCTTGCCTAACCCTTTAGACAAAGGATCTGCTAAATTAAGTTTGGACTTCACATATTGAAGCGATATTATGCCATCCTTCAATAATATTCTCACATGATTGTGTTTGAGACGAATTTGTCTTGACTTGCCATTGTAACAATCACTTGAAGCCCGAAATATAGCAGCTTTATTATCATAATATATAGTCAAAGGTGGTATTGGCTTACCCCATAATGGAATATCTATTAGCATACTCCACAGCCAATCAACTTCTTCTCCAGTAGAAGACATAGCGATAAATTCTAACTCTATGGTTGAGTGAGTAATACATGTCTGCTTCTTTGATCTCCAAGATATTGCTGCTCCAGTCAAAGTGAAAATCCAAGCAGTAATAAATTTAGAGTCAGTCGGATCAGAATTCTAAGTAGCATCACTATAGCCTTCAAGAACTGCTGGAAAGGTAGAATAATGCAGGCCAACATTAATTGTACCCTTTAGATTACTTAAAACATGAATTAAGGCATTCCAATGCTCAACTCCAGGGCTACCAGTAAACTTGCTCAAAGTTCCTACTGCATAACCAACATCTGGCTTAGTATAATGCATGGCATACATAAAATTCCAACAATCTGAGAATATGTCAATTGATCAAGAATATCACCAGAGTTTCGCACTAGTTTGATGCTAGGATCAAATGGTGTAGGAGCAGTCTTGTCATCAAAATGACCAAACCTCTTTAGAACTTTCTCAATAGAACTTGATTGAGTAAAAGCCAAACCACTTTCCGATCTTACAATTTTGATGCCTAAAATTACATCAGCTTCTCCAAGATCTTTCATTTCAAACTGAGAAGCAAGAAAATATTTTGTTTCTTTGACTCTTTCAATATCAGTTCCAAAGATCAACATGGCATCTACATAAAGACATATTATAACACCAGAATTTTCTTGAAATTTACTAAATATGCAGATATCTCCACCATTGATTAAGTAGCCATTAGAAATCATAACTTTTCTAAATTTATCGTGCCATTATTTTGGAGCTTGTTTTAATCCATAAAGAGATTTAAGAAGTTTACAAACTTTACGTTCTTGAACAGGATTGACAAATCCTTCTGGTTGTTTCATGTAGACTTCTTCGTCTAGATCTTCATTCAGGAATGCAGTTTTCACATCCATCTGATGAATCACAAGACCATGAATTGCTACTAGAGCAATCAAGAGACGAATAGAGGTCATCCGAGCTACAGGTGCAAAAGTATCAAAATAATCAATATCTTTCATTGAGTAAAGCCTTTATCTACCAAACAAGCTTTGTACTTATCTAAAGTACCATCGAATTTCATTTTCTTCCTAAAAATCAATCGACAACCAATTGGTTTACATCCAGGAGGAAGATCTGACAATATCCATGTATTATTAGATAATATAGAATGCATTTCTTTATCAATGGCTTCACGACAAAATGGAGCATCATGTGAAGACATAGCTTCAGCATAACTTTCAGGATCCTTTTCAACCATATAAGCTTGAAAATCAGGTCCAAAGTCTTTTGATTTGGCTGATCTTGAACTACGTCTTGGTTGACTTTCTTCCAATGGCTCAACTATTTTCCTTTTAAGAAGAGAAATAGAAGAACTTGAATCTTGTTCAAAAGAATCTTTTTTATTGGGATATATATGCTCAAAAAAGTTAGCATGTAAAGATTCAATAATTGTGTGAGGACTTGGGGTCTCAAGATTTAAAAATCTATAAGCCTTACTGGTTTGTGAATAACCAATAAACACACAATCTATCCCTCTATAGCCAATCTTGGTTAAATGTTGATTTGGTAATCGAGCATGAGCCACAAAGAAAATAATATTTATAGGATGAAAGTTTTATGCATGAGAAGTATACTAATTAAGTAATAGTTAATAGGTTCATGTATGTTTTAAAAAAAAAATGTCATTCTTTCAAGAACCTATAACGTAAAACTTAATGAATAATGAATTTGTCAAATACATTTCCTTTGTAACTCAAAACTTATGAATAATGAATTTGTCAAATTCATTTCCTTTGTAACTCAAAACTTTAAGTGATGCATTTGTTTCAAAACTAATTGAAACATAACTCTTAAAAATCTTTAACCGATGTATTTGTTTCAAAATTTATTGAAACATAAAAATAACAGTTGGTTGATGTTGTTCGATAGAAATTTGATTGTTGTTGCATGTATTATTGATGTTGCTGTATTGTACGGGTAAAAGGGGAAGGTTATAAGGTGGGCTGGGTTAGAGAGTTGTAATTGGGTCAGGGTGATTTTGGTTGTTGGGTTGGACAGGTTTGGTTTCAATTATGTTTTTAAGGGCTGAAAATTGATGAAAACTGACCAAATGAATAAGTTAATTAATCTAATTCTTTCAAATTGACTCCACTTAACTAATTCAACGATCATTATTTTATTCTAATTGATTTTTACCAAAGGCGTACACATACACACACATATATATATATATATATACACGTGTGCGTGATTGTACATACATTTAGCTATAAGTCAAAATAAAATAAATTTGCAAAGATATAATGTTAATATGTATTTATCTATTCAAAAAGGTTGTGAAATGATAAATTCTTTTTAGACAAAAGATATATTATTACTACTTTATTTTTTCCTGAGCGAATTTATAAGATGTGTTATTAGTATTTTTAATAGCAAATATAAGGAAAATATCATTTTCAAACTATTAATGAAAAAAATAAAAAAAATATATTTGAACAAATATTCAAGAATCCTAACATCGATAAATTAATTTTATGAAAAAAGAGAAAAAAAATTGGGTGTCAACAACCTTTCCAATGGGTTGTGACTTTTTCGAAGAGTTGCACTTTTTTCGAAAAGTTGCACCTTTATGAAGGGATGCATATTTCTGAACCATTGCCTCTCTTAATGAAGCAACACTTTGATGGCTATAAATACTTGAATTTTTCCTTAGATAAAGATAATTTTTTTGAGTTGAAAAACAATCTTCTTCTTCTTCTAAAAATTCTCGTGTGATCATCAAATCGTTTAGTGTGTTCGAAATTTTTAAAATTTTTAGGTACCGCTATTTTCAGAAAGAGAATCATTTTATCCTGGGAAAAAAGATTTCATAAGCTCGGGTACTTGAGGGGAATAAATTCCTTAAGGACACACTGTGTATACGGTGGACTTGATTCTACAATTTTCTGCATCATCTTCTTTTAAATTCCTTAAGGACACACTGTATATCCGGTGAACTTGATTCTACAATTTTATGTTTCATCTTCTTTCTTAAAGTTGATAAACACTTCATTTGATTATTTATTTGGACTTGTGTTTGAAGTAGTTGTAACTTCATTGTAATTCTTGAAAGTTGTTCTTGAACTTAGTATTGAAGTTTGAATTGAAACATATAAATTTTTGTATCCGGAATAACAACTATATCATTCATTTTTGTCATGAGTCTAAAGTCACTATAGCAATTGTAATCTTAGAGCTAAGAAAAATTAATTGAAACAAAATATTATAGATAACTATATTATTTTGCTTCAAGTTATAAGAATTCATGGCAATAAGCTATAAATTTATCGCTACAGTAAAATATCATTGCTAAATTGTACATTTTTGCTACGAGTTTGAAGTTATTGTGGCAATATTGATCTTATAGCCCCCCACCCCAAAAAATGAAACAAAATATATATAACTGAATAAATATTTTTTATTCAAATTATAAAAAATTTTGGTAATAAATATTTGAATAGCTATAAAATTGTCATTAAAGTAAAATGTCGTGGCTAAATCATATGTTTTGCCACGAGTTTGAAGCTATTATAATAGTAGTAATCTTATAGCCAAAAAAAATTACTTGAAGCAATATCTTATAAGATAAATGACTTATTTTTACTTCAAGTTACAAAATTCGGTGACAATATATAATTACCCAAATAACTGCAAATTTATTGTTACAAAAAAATGATCGTCACGATTCAAAAACTCAGGTTATGATGACAACTATCGCGGCTAAGCCTTGACAAGTAAGTCGAACACCCAAACTACTATGTAAATGAAAATCATAACACAAATTCAAAGGCGAGACTCCTAGAACGAAGTCCAACCACTCATACCCAGTATAGCGAAAGTCCGAATAACAATAAAAATAAAAAAAAATTATCCTAAAATCTGATGTCACAGTGTAAGAAAAATATAAATACATCTCAAAACTTGAAAATACAATTGAGAGTCCGAACAACTAAAAGTTTGTTTAAAATCCAAAATAAGACACAAACTAGATAGGATGAGGTCGGAAGTCAACTCTAAAAGTATAGAGTGGCCACCACCTCGATGTAGCACAAATATCTGCACGAAATCAATCAGCTGCTGTGTGACGCACTGGTACCTGGATCTGCATTAAAAAAACATAATAGAAATAAGTACGGTTCACTTATACTCGATAAATATCATAGGTTGAATGTGTAAAGTAAAACATAAGGTATTTACTAGAATAAGATAAAATATATCAAGATGGATCTGTAATGTGTCAGTTATATTAATTTTTAAAGGGAAAAAGTGGGTTAATTTATATTATTTTCAGATCGAAGAGAAGCTCAAGACACCAAGAAGAAAAGAATCTGCACTATTATCTTAATTAATTAATTTACAATTAACTTTACATACAGGATAAATAAAACTACGAATATTTTAAATTCTCAGATCTCTAGAAGGCTTAAATTTTACATTCTAACTCAAATAAATTAGGAAGAGAAATAATTTTATTAGTAATAAATTTAAATTAAGTTAATTAATTGTAAAAATAAGGGGAAGGACAAAACAATAACAACTTGTTTGGATGGTTGTTACCTATTGTATTATATTGGATCGTTAATCTAAATACATCATTTATTTTAATTATTAATTAAATTTTATTTGTCGTATTGTTAAATTTATGGTTATGTAATGACTAAAATTTTCATTTTATATTAAGATAGATTTGGTGTGATCTCATTATTTTACCCAATTTTTTTCGCAGCAGCAGCAGTAGTAATTTTATCTTATTTTTAACCTAACTTTTTAATAATACCTCTCTTATATCCTATTTTTTTTTTTGTAGATCTGCCCTTCAAATTGTTCACTATATTATTATGTAATGATGAAATACGATTGTGGACCACGAAATTTCATTAAATTGAAATTCGTAGGAAATTCAAATTATAGTAAATTGAAAATATATTAGTCCCAAATAAATATTACGGATTAATATAATTGGATTAATTATTTAAGTCCAAATATGTATGAATTTAATTAAAGTTCAATTTTTATTGGGCTAGCCCATTAATTTGGGTGACGAATGATGAGTCCACTTTGCTAAGCCCAAGATATTATTATATTCTAGATGCCTAATTTGGTGCCACATGTCAAATGATGTGGCATGCCAAGTCAAGTGAAGGAGCCAATAGGACCATGCCACATGTCAAAATGATGCAGCAGACCTAGTGAAATCAAAAGCCCATAAAAGGCACCACATCACTTGAATTTGATTGGTCAAAAGAAGTCCGTCTTCATCATGACTCTTCCCTTTCCATAACTATAAATAGGGGTCTCATAATTCAGAAAGAAGACAAGAACTCTAATAAGAAGCAAGAGAAAATTTGTGGATCAAACGCTGCAATTTCTCTGCAAAGCTCAAGTAAACAAATCCAGTTCATCAAAATTCAAGATCAAGACCGTAAGATTCAAGAACAAGCTCGAAAACCCTTGAATTCAAGCACAAGTCAAAATCAAGTCTATCAAATCAACAAATCAAGTTCAAATTCAAGATCATGATTTAAGCCCTTAAATTTATATTTGAAATGACGAATCAAAGGATTAATAGAGATTGTAACACTCACATTGAAATCAATAAAATGATTGTTGCAATATTTTTCTTGTCTCGATTATTATTTTTCTATCTCAAAATTTTATTCTCCAACAAATTCTGGCACGCCCAGTGGGCAATCTCTACCTCCCATCTCAACTTTTCCAACATTAAAGTTCAACAATACTGAAATGACTTCCAAAAAGGTCAATTCTCAATCATCTGCTTCTAAGGCTGCTGATACAAAATTCTCTGCTGAAGTAGAAAGCTTCCTTGGTATTACTTTTGGAAGCTTTGGAGTTGTCATGAGGAGCAAGGCGAACAAGCTAGGGCAACAAACATATCAAGTGTCATCCACACCAGCTTCAGTTTTTGGATCTTCAACCCCAAAAGGAGTGAGATCCCATGCAGCTGCTATAGCATCTTGGAATGAACGTGAGTTCGGTGGTTGGAGATTCTATTGTGACAATCTATGTCTATATTGTAATGGGCCCCACATTGGGCGAGATTGTAGATATGCTCCTCGGAGAGAGATGTGTGCACCGTCTCGATCTTATAAGGAGTAAGTTTTTTCTCTATGTGGGGGTCGTGATGGTCATTGAGTGATTATCCAAATGACTCTTATCCCCATTATGCTAACCCAATTGCTAGTTTTTCTTATGATTTTAATAAGTCTTATGATCAAGAAAAGGAAGAACAAAGCACTAGAAATAATGGTGTTGAATCTATGCTTTAACTTATCTTGGATCTGTTGGAATCAACGGGGGATAACGTGCGTATTATGCATCAATATATGGGGGCATGTATCGAGAAAAGTAAGAGGATAGAAGAGATGGGCATGGAGGTCAATCATGAAAATACTACGACCATGCCCATGCTTCTAAATGAGCTTGACATTGAAGAATCCTCGATGATTTCCCAACCACCTGAACCAAACATGAGTGAAGATGTCGAAGTCAAGGAAATGGTGCTAGAGTCAAAAGAAGAAACCAAACCTATCTCTTATGACAACTCTATCCCATTTCGGGGTGAAGATGCTAATAAGGATGCAACTTTGGAATTAAGGGATAGACCTTATTGAAACCATTTCTCAATATTGTACTAAGAGGATGTGATGAAAGTCCATCCACCTAAGCAAATAGAGGATCATAGAGCTAAGGAGAACCACCCCTATGTTTTAGAGTTTGATATTCCAAAAGAGCATACGAGAGCCCCATACTTAAAGGCCAAGGAGCACAACATCTAAAGTTCAACTAGTGACCTATTCCCACCTTTACCCAAGGAGCCAAATAAAAAATTTGATGTGGAGTTGGGTAAAAGGTTCAAGTCTTAGAAGTGGCATGATCAACCATGTTTCTTCATGCACTTGTATTTTCCCAACGCACCTCAAAGATGTAATGATAAAAAATTGGACAGAAAATTCAAGTCCTCTAAGTGGAGACATAAATGAGGATCAAAACGGCATCGGGTCGTGACGATAAATCAAGTGTTTGATAGGAGGTAACCTATTGTTTTCATATTTGCATTTATATGCTTTTAAATAAATCATAAAATTTTGATGTTTTGTAGGTGCTTTGGACAGGTTGGAATCCAAAACCAAGGGAAAACCCAGATTAAAAGTGTAGCAGCCATGCAGAAAAATAGAGCAAAATAGAGGAGCAAATAGCCTTGGTTACCACAATCACGGGTTAGGGGTCACGATCGTGGTACCATGATCGCACCAATTTGTCCGCGATCGCGCATCTGTTTCCAGCTTCCAACATTGCTATCAATGCAATTTTAGGGAGCCCTTTAACCCTTCTTATGCTATTATGTTATTTAGAAAGGTTACTACAAGTCCTTTAGTTGGGGGTGTGGCCCTACCCTTGATTGTATTCATTGGTTTGCAATACTTGAACTTAGTCATACGAAGCAGGGAAATTTTGTGAATTGATTGTTTTCATTTATATATTTCTTGTTCTTTTAATAATAATGTTGGGCATGCCTTTCCCTATGGTAGATTGAGTGATGACATTCTTAAGGAAACTCGTCGTAATTGGATCTTGATCCACAGATGTAGGGGAAGTCTGAATACCCGTAGCATCAAGGCTATAAATATAAGGAAAGACTGAGTACATTTGGAATTATGGATTTGGGATTGCACTCATACCATTGGCAAAGTCTGAGTAGCCATATGGTTGGTTTGCCTATATGAAGTCAAAATATGAGACCAAGAATTGGGTTGTTTCCACGGTTAGCAAATTATGCATGGTGCAAATGCAAAACGAACACCCCCCTCAATCCAATTTTTATTTTTTGAAATCAAGGGCATGGATGTGAGAGGCATTGTAACAATTATTTTTCTATTTTTGTGACTCCAAATTTTTGTCTTGTGAAAATTGGTAGATACTCCATTTGTGTCTCTAGCGGGAAAGGCAATTGAGCCTCCTTGGTAAATTTGGATGCCATGTATGGTGAGCTATTTATCTGTCTCATATGTATTTGTCTCATATAGAACTTTCCCCATTAGTCTCTCAAGGCTAATTTTGATTGTATTGGATTGGAGAAATGCTTTTAGGCCATCTTTGTGACATTGGAAGCCATTTTTTAGCCAAAAAGCCTACCCATACATCGATGATATCCCTAGTCATCCACTTTGAGCCTTTGGACCTTTCTTTGAAAAACACATTACAAGTCGTGAGCCATTTAAATTTTATCCCTCTTTTGAACCTTAGCCTCTTTGAACTTAAAAGTGCAACTTGAGGCCAAAAGCCTAAGTTAGGGGTGGTGAAGATTGAAGGAAGTAACTTGGGCCACTAAGTTGTGATTGAATTCCCATGAGCTTAATCCTTGAGAGAAATTTGGTAAGAGAAAGAAAGGACCCATCAAAGGAAAGAAGTGCATGAAATTTGCAAGAAAATGAAATTAAAGAAAATGGATGAAACAAGGAAACAAAAAGTAGGCACTTGTGAAAAGAATAAAAACAAAGGGAAGTGTCCCATTGTCAAAAATGGATTAAATAGTGTGATGTCGATGTTCAAGGAAGGGTATAGCCATGTTTTCCTAAATGATATCCTCTCCTAACCCGAACCTATGTTACCAGCTCAAAAAGACCTTCGAGATCTCCAACTATTTTCTTTCATTGTAGTGGTGATTGAAAATAGGGGAAAACCTATGGTATGATACTTGTTAACATTGAGAGTTTTTTAGAGAGAGAGAGTTTTTTACTTAAATTCCTTGTTGTATATTTGATAACTTGGTGTGTGGAATTTTCTTTCTTGTGAGAAGGCATGTAAACAAGTCAAGGTGGGTGATTTTTTCATCTCCTGAAAAATGAGGCAAAATGAGTATGATGTAGTTGAGGTCAAAGAAGAGACATTTCTAGAGTATTAGTGATTATTGCATGATTGATATTTGAAGACTTTTGCACACTTGTATATTGCATTTTATGTTGAGGGGTGTCGGAAGAATAACTTTGTCCATGTCTGATGAGCTACTTATGGTAGTGACTTGTATCATCTAAGTGGGCATAAATGTGCATTGTCTTATGATAAAAGGTAGTGTTGCTTGAGGACAAGCAAAGATTTAAGTTGGGGGTGTTGATGAGTAGTGAAATCACCACTCATTTGCACTAAACATTCGTGCACATTACCATGATTTAAATGTTTAAATGAAACATATGTGTAACTAAATGCACTAATATCTGCATTTTGCAGGCAAACAAGGCATGCGATGGAAAGATGTGGATTTGAGTTGATAAAGGATCAAAAAGGGAATTAAAGTGCAAGAGATCGACAAACTGAAGAATGATCTAGCCCTTAGTTATTGCGATTGCGGGCGTCAACATACGATTGTGCAGTGTCAAGCTAGTTAACCAACTGCAATCGTGATGGACTAATTGCGATTGCAGTGTGCGATCGCGATCAATCTTTCGCGATCGTGTGAGGGCAGAAAATGGCCCAAGGGCATAAACGTTATTTTGACCAGCCAACCCCAAATCCAATTTAAGGATCAAAACCCTTTCATTCTAGATTCATCATTCCAGAACCCTACCTCCCATCCTTAGTTTAAGGTTTTTGTAAATTCTTGGGGCTTGGAGCTAAATTTGTACTAGTTGTGAGATAAGAAGACATTAGAGTGACTTTTAAGTAGAGAATTAACAAATCCCATTGAGAATTTATTCAAACTTAAAGTGTGGTTTGCATTCTCTTTACTTTTGATGAATCAATTTAATGGAGATTTTGGTTTATTCTTGTTTATGTTCATCATGAGTATCTAGTTCTTCCTCTTAGGATTATGTTATAATAGCCTGTAAATTGTGTGGGTTGTGATTCATATGTTCTTATGCTTGTTCATTGGTGATGGGTTCTTCTATTGCTTAACTAAATTTGTTAGGATTTGTTGGTGAAAGCCCCAAATACCCAAATGAGTTTGATGGATGAAAGTCCCAAGCTTTTGAAAGCCTAAACCATCCTTGAAAAAGGGGTTAGGGTGAACTTTAGGAACCCACATCATCCTTGAAAGAGGTATGTGAGAACAAAGGCAATAGTAGACAATTATGGGCATAGTTTGCTAATTTTCACTATCTTAGAAATAAGGGTGATTATGAGGTTGACTATACCATGGTTATCATTCTAGAAATAGGGATACCCAATTGAGATATTGGGTGATTTTAATTGTCGCGCTCGTTAGGTACTCGAAAGGGCCAATGGGTGACATCTTTGAGGCTTTGTTGAATAACTAGCCTCAAGGACTTTAAACCTAACCTACCACATCATCAACGAATAGAATTTGCATCGCTTCATCACATACCCGTGCATAACTTACCCCTTAGATAACGTAATCCCAAGATCCATTCCTAATTAATTACACTAATTATTCTTAATCTTAAATTAGACCCTTAGAATCCCAAGAATTACTCTCACATTAGAAAATTTGAAAACCCCCAAACCATTTTGTACCATAGGTTTGAATCTAGCAAGCAACTACTATTTCGAACTTACTCAATCACTACTCACATTGCTCCTTGTGGATTCGACCTCGACTCTTAGTTGGGTAAATATATTGACAATGATCGCCTTACACTCAAATTGACATGTAAGTTAAGTGTTATCATACACCATTGAAAGAAAATCTTTTTCTAAGTCAACTTGGTCAATGGAACCACAATAGATGAAAAACCCTCAACAAAGCATCAGTAGTAGCTTACTAAACCAATAAAATACTGAATCTCGATAGGAGAAATAGGCCTAGTC
Source organism: Capsicum pubescens (assembly GCA_030864215.1). Taxonomy (NCBI): domain Eukaryota; kingdom Viridiplantae; phylum Streptophyta; class Magnoliopsida; order Solanales; family Solanaceae; genus Capsicum; species Capsicum pubescens. The sequence goes on from CM061547.1 coordinate 219,966,686, forward strand.
CAATCAAGAATCATTTCAATCTTGGACGGATCAATAATGATACCATCCTTGGTAACAACTTGACCCTAGAAAGAGGCAGACTCCAACCAAAACTCACACTTAAAGAACTTAGCATACAACTTCTCCTCTCTTAATATTTGAAGTATAATTCATAAATGCTCCTCGTGATTGGCCTCACTCTTGGTATAAACTAAGATATCATCTACAAAAATAATGACAAATGAGTCTAGATATGATCAAAACTCCCCATTCATCAAATCGATGAACACGACTTGGGAATTGGTCAACCCAAAGGACGTGACCAAGAACTCATAATAACAGTACCAAGTCTAAATAGTTGTCTTCAGAATATCTAAATCTCTAATCCTCAACTAAAGATAATCGGACCCTAAATCGATCTTCAAAAACACCAAAACACCTTAAAGCTGATCAAACAAATCATCAATGCGAAGAAGAGGATTCTGATTCTTAATCATCACTTTGTTTAACTACCATTAATCAATACACATATGCATAGATCCATTATTTTTCTTAATAAAAAGGATAGGCGCACCCCAAGGTGATTCACTAAGTTAGATAAATCCCTTATCCAACAACTCTTGTGACTAATACTTTAACTCTTTCAACTTCCCTAGGGCCATCCTATAATGAGGAATAAAAATAGGCTTGGTGTCCAGCTCAACATCAATAGCAAAGTCAATAACATTATTCGGAGGCATACTAGGCAAAAACGTTGGAAAGACATCCATGAACTAATGAACAATACGAACATAATTCAATAGAGGTGGTGAATCAATACTAGTATCATGAATATGGGCTAAGTAAGACAAATATCCCCTCTCTATCAAGATACAAGCCTAAAGAAATGATATAACTCTCTCGTGACCTGAGTAAAGCATACCCTTCCAAGATATCCTTGGCACACCCGATGAAGCTAAAGTCATAGTCTTAGCATAACAGTCTAAAACAACATAAGGAGCTAACCAATCTATAATTAAGATGATACAGGATCGGTGCACCTGATCCACCACTAAAGAGTCTCCTACGGGGGTATGTACTTGGATAGGCATGGAAAAAATCTCACTTGTAAAATCAAAACCTAAAGAAAAACATGCAAAAACATAAAAGAAAGTCAACACCAAATCAAATAACATAGATGCAAAATTGAAAAAAACAATGATGATACTTGTGATAACAACGTCGGGAGCCTTTGCCTCAAGTCTGGCGAGTATAGAATACCACTGTTCATGTCCACCACCAGATTGATTATCCCTACAACCACCACCACAAGCACCACTACCTCTATTTTGTGCACCTCTACTAGTATATCTATCGCCCTGAAAATTATCTACCACTATCGATATAGGAGTAGGCCAAAAAACACGATGGGGGAAATTCTTGAACATATGGACAAACTCATCACACATGTATCAACCTCTATGTCCTAACTTAATTTGAGGAGGAACAACTGAGCTAGAACAACCACCTTAGGATGATGCCCAACTACCCAAAGCCGCTAAAACAGAAGACCTACTATTTGAACTCTGCAAGGCTACCAACACTTGTCTACCTGCATGGTACCCATGGGAACCTCTGAAATATCTACCTCGATGAGTATGAGAACTGAACTTACCCTAATGGTGTACCCTTTTGGCGCCTCCCTGAGACACTCGAAGGATAGGCTTGGTCATTTTTGCATGATCCACTATACTTTGAAATGACACCCCTAGTACTATGTGAGACCTCTTAAAATTTTGATGATTTTATTTTAGACCCTTCTATTTGCATAATTTTTATTTTTGACTTGAATTATGTTTAGAAATGTTAAAAGGGTAATTTGAAAAAGTTTTGGAATTTTTGAAGGAGGTTCAAGGTCATTTTAGGACCCCGAGGTAGTGAGGGTCCGTGATAATTCCGTGTCACAGAGGTTAACCTCCGTGATATTGGTATGGTAGAGAGGTTAACCTCTGTGATATTGGTATTCCACGCCAGTGTTTTAATTTCATTCAGTTTTTATTTTTTCCACTTGGGGTGAGGGGCTTTTGGTCCTTTTATCCATTGTAAGATCTTTAAATATAAAATAACCCCATTTCCTGTAGTTTTCAAAGATCAAATGATCCTTGTTCTCTCTCAAACTCAAAACTCATAAACATTTATGGGTTTCATAGACAATTCATTATTCAGGCTCCAAACTTCAAATTGACTTCTATTTCTTGTGTATTTCAGGCATGTTTCTCTTCCCCTAACTTAAATTTTACATTGTGGCATTAACTGAACGGATTTTGATGTGATTTAATTATGGGTTTTGAAATTAGGTTGAGGGATTTTGGTTGTTACTAATTGAATTACTTGTCCCATGTCTTAAACTAATTATTCATGCCTTAAATTGATGTTTTGGGGACTGAATTAGTGTATTGTTTAAATGGTTGGAATGGGAAACATGGGTGTTCCCAAATTGGATGAATTTTGACTTGAAATTGGCATTAACCTCAACCCACTCTATAATCTTGGTTTTAAATTTGAATAATTGCATGGTTTAACTTGTTTTTGAACCTAATGCATTGCATTAATGGATAAATAGATACGAAAATGGTTTTGGATGGCCTTGGTGTCCATGGTTTAGATTTTAATAGAACTTGGGAGTCCAATTTGGTTATGTGAATTGGTTTGACATAATTAATTTAGTTTACAACAATATTGGTATAACGATACCAAGTGGTAAAATCCTTAATGAATGACTCATTGGTTAATGGATTAGTCTATTTAAAAATTATTTTAATTTAGGCTTAAAGAAGGTTGTGTAGCTCACCGTTAAGGTAGAGGTCTCGGAGTGACCAATACTGGAAACCATATTTTCTGATGTGGGGGTATATATGACCATATGCTTGGTTCATACTTGATATATATATATATTTTGGGACAGCTATTGCCTTGGTGGCTTTCATTTTCCCTTTGTTTTTCCTTGATTTGTGCGGCTAACACGTACTTGGGACCTTTTAGTAGGGGGAAATGAACCCATATAGCTTGTGGATTCCCTTAGGATGGATAAAGCTCATAATCTAGGTTAATGATTTTATAACTCTCATGTTCACGACCCTTTACCATATCCCGACATCCTATATATTTATATATGAATGTGTGAAAGTGGTTTTGACTGATTTTGGTCATGACATTATTTTATCACCTTCCTTGAGTTACATTTCAATGCTTATACCATTGACCATCTTAGGATGCTAAACTTTTCATGACGTAGGGTCCAAAGACTTTTCTGTTGCTCCTATGCAACATTACGTAGTTGAGCACGTCTGTTGTGTTGTTGTGAAGTAGTGAACCTACATCCTTTGAAAGGCCTTGTAATTTCATTATTCTTTCTCTATTTTCATATTACTTATGTATTCTTTTTGGTCATAGTCGGGGTAATGTCTTGACTTGGTGCTTATTCTAGTTTTAGAGGCTTTCGTGGATAAGTATGGGTTGGATTGTTGGTATTGACTGTTAGAACTTTTGTTTGACTTATTTATCTCTTGTTACTATCTTAATTGGCTTCCGCATTTCTATTATTATTGTGCTCTTGAGTTTAGGCTAAGGGGGTGGTCTCCAGTCGGTGTTGGGCTTGAGATACCCATCCCCTGGTTTGGATCGTGATAAGCCTTGTATCAAAGAACAATTTAGGATTATTGGGTGTCTACAAAGTTATGTCGAGTAGAGTCCTTTATATGGGTATGTAGCGCACCACACTTATAAGAAAGAGGCTACAAGATATTTAGGAATGTTTCCATTTCTTATGTTCTATTTCGGGCTACAGAGTCTAGTGTTATGAAACTTCTCTAAATCCTAGCTTTCTCGTGTTTCAGATCATGCCTCCCTGAAGATCTGATATTCGTAGAAACTCAGCTAGAACCTCTGTTCTACCCGAGGATAATGTGAAGGGGACTCGCCCTATTTATGGAGTGCAAACCCAGTCTAGGGTCCCTAACCCTGACTATGCCTCCCCATGTCGAGCTCTACTAGTCCCTACCAGTTATCCTCGGCTTTTTGTACTGGTGACACTTATGTCCAGTCATCGCAGAGGGATATCTCTAATGTAGACTTCCATCAGTCTATTCATATGCTTACTTAGTTGGTGGCATCGCAGTCTCATCAGTATAACCGTGTTGGTTCTATTGCTCATTTATCTGAGGTCACTCGGGTTGGCCAGTTTATGAGGTTGAATCCCTTGCCTTACAGTCTCTAAGGTTGAGGAGGATACTCAGGGGTTTATTGATGAGATGGAGAAAATTTGTAGGGTGATGCTTGCTACTAATATAGAGGGTGTGGAGTTTGCTTTCTATCAATTAAAAGATATTTCTTACTTATGGTATGAGGAATGGGAAGCGACAAGTGGTGATAATTCTGAGCAGGAAGTGTGGGATAACTTTTCAAGTACTTTTCTTAGTCACTTCTTTCCTCAGGAGTTTAGGAAAGATAAGACTAAAGAGTTCATGAATCTGAAATAAGGTAAGATGAGTGTTAAGGAGTATGCTCTGAAGTTTCAGCAGTTTGCTCGTTATGCTCCAGAATTGGTGGCTAACATGATATCTAGGATGATAAAGTTTGCTTTTGGTTTATCTCGTGAGTTGGTGTTAGAGTGTAAGGTTGTTATGTTAAATAATGATATGAACATCTCCAGGTTGGTGGTTTATATACAACAGGTAAAAGATGAGAAAAAAAAGTAGGCAGAGACGGAAGAGAGGCAAAATAAGAAGTTTAGGTATTTAGAGTTGAGTGCTGCTTAGTAGAACAGTGGGAGAGATGGTAGACAGTTGGCTAAGAAGAAGAACTGGGGAAATTCATATTCGACTGCCAGTGCTCCTTATCCCAAGCCTTCTAGTGACTATCATTTTAAGTCTAACAGTAGTCCTAAGGTACAGGGTGCCTAGTCTTAGGCTAGCGGAGCTTAGTTAGCCCCACCTTATCTTCCTTGTCATTTTTATGAGTAGCTTCACTGTGGGGGGAGAAATTTATGCTATAATTATGGTCAACTTGGTCATATGTAGCGGGGTTGTCCTTCAGCCAGGGTTGCTAATAGGGCTAAATAGTTTTGATTGCCACTTCTTCAGCTCCTGCCCCTAAGGGTGCTATTTCTGGTACCGACACTGGCCATAACCGTCTCTATGCAGTTACTACTTGCCAGGAATCTGAGGTATCTTTATATGTTGTTACTGGTACATTACAACTCTTTTCCCATGATGTTTATTATTTGCTTGATCTGGATTCTATCCTTTCTTGTGTGACCCCTTATGTGGTTGTGCATTTTGGTTTCGGTCCTGATAATATTTTTGACCCTTTTTCTATTTCTACTCTCGTGGGTGATTCTATAGTTACTATAAAAATCTATAAAGGTTGTTTGGTGTCTATCTTTCATAGAGAGACATTGGTGGATTTGATAGAATTGGATATGGTGGATTTTGATGTTATCTTAGGGATGGATTGGCTTCATTCGTGCTATGCTTCTCTGGATTGCAGGACCCAAAAGGTTAGTTTTCAATTCCCAAATGAACTTGTGATCAAATGGGAGGGAAGTTCCTTGGTACCAAAGGGAGGTTTATTTCCTATCTTAAAGCTCAGAAATTGATGTCAAAGGGTTGTCTATATCATCTAGTTTGGGTTAAGGATTTTGACTCTAAAAGTCCTTTTTTGCAATCTATCCCTATGATTAATGAATTTTATGAATTTTTTCTCGATGATTTCCCTGGGATTCCTTCTGATAGGGAAATAGTCTTTGGGATTGATTTTCTACCAGATACTCATCCTATTTGTATTCCTCTTTGTAGAATGGCTCCAGCTTAATTAAAGGAGATAAAAGAGCAATTGATAAGGGATTTATTCGCCCTAGTGTCTCTCTGTGGGGTGCGCCTATACTCTTCGTTTGTAAGAAGGATGGGTCTATTCGGATGTGTATAGACTATCATCAGATTTTATAAGGTGATAGTGAAAAATTAGTATCCTCTTCCTAGGATTGATGATCTTTTCGACTAGCTTCAGGGTGCTAAGTGTTTCTCTAAGATCGATCTCTGTTCGGGCTATCATCAGTTGAAAATAAGGGAGGTTGATATTCCCAAGTCTGCTTTCCAAACTTGATATGGCCATTATGAGTTTTTGGTAATGTCATTTGGGTTGACTAATGCTCTGGCTGCGTTCTTGGATCTTATGAATTAGATTTTTAGGCAGTTTCTGGATTTTTTTGTTATAGTCTTTGGTGATGACATCTTGGTGTACTCTAATAGCGAGGAGGATCATGCAAATCACGTCCAAATTGTATTGCAGACTCTCAAGGATTAGAAGTTGGATGCAAAATTCTCAAAGTATAAATTTTGGTTAACTGTTGTGAACTTTCTTAGGCATGTTGTTTCTAGTGAGTGGATAAAACTGGATCCATAGAAAGTTGAGGTAGTTAAGAAATGGCCTAGACCCATGACTCCAACCTACATTAGGTGATTTTTGTGCTTGGTTGGGTATATAAGAGGTTTTTGGAGATCTTTTCTTCTGTTTCTACTCCGTTGACTAGGTAGACTCAGAAGAAGGTTAAGTTCCTATGTTTTGATGCTTGTGAGCTTAGTTTTGAGAAATTGAAGGATAAGTTGACTTTGTACTTATTTTGACCCTACCCGAGAGTGTTGATGCTTTTGTTATTTATTATGATGCATCCCGTATAAGACTGGGTTCTGTTTTGATGAAATATGGTAAGGTTGTGGCCTATGCTTCCTGAAAGCTTAAGGTTTATGAGTGGAATTACCCAACTCATGATCTAGAGTTAGAGGTTGTGGTTTTTTCTTTGAAGATCTAGCGACATTCTTTGTATGGAGTGCATGTGGATATCTATTCTGATCATAAGAGCTTGCAGTAGGTGTTTATACAGAAGGAATTGAATCTCAGATAGAGGCGGTGACTCGATCTACTTAATAATTATGACATGAGTTTTCACTACCATCCAGGTAGCAAATGTGGTTGCTGATGCTCTTAGCAAGTTGTCTATGGGAAGCTTATCTCATGTGAAAGAGAAGAAGAGAGGGTTGGTAAAGGATACTCACAGATTAGCTAACTTTGAAGTTCATCTTTTGGACTTTGAGGATGGAGGAGTGTTTGTTCAAGAAGTGGTTAAATCATCTCTTGGTGCTGAGCTAAAGAAGAAACAGGTTATAGATCCCATATTTATGCTGATTAAGAAGGATGTGGTTCGGCAAAAGGTTATGGCTTTTGACATTGAGGGAGATGTAATTCTAAGGTATTAAGAAAGATTATGTGTTCCTAATGTTGATGGGCTGCGAGAAAGGATTGTGATTGAGTCTCATGAGTCTCGATATACAACTCATACGGGTTCGACCAAAATATATCATGACTTGAAGAAAATCTACTAGTGGAATAATATGAAGAGTGATGAGGCAAATTTTATAGCTAAGTGTATGGTCTATCAGTAAGTCAAGGTTGAGCACTTGAGGCCGAGTGGTATGACTCAAGAGATAGTGATATGTATTTCATTATGGGTTTTTCTCGGTCTCAAAAGCAGTATGATTCTATTGTGTCATTGTGGATAGAATGGCTAAGTCTGCTTACTTCTTGCCTGTGAGGAGTAACTGCTTAGGAGAGGATTATGCTAAATTATTCATTCAAGATATTATGAAGTTTCACTGTGCGCCAGTGTCCATATTATTTCATACCAAGGTACGTAGTTTTCTTCTAACTTCTGGCATTCATTTCAGAAAGGTTTGGGTACACAGGTGAACCTTAGCATCGCTTTCCACCCTTAAATAGATGGGCAAGCAAAGCATATTATTCAAACTTTGGAGGATATTCTAAGGGTCTGTGTAATTAGTTTTAAAGGATGTTAGGTTGATCACTTACTTCTTATTGAATTTTCTTACAATAATAGTTATTACTCAAGTATTCAAATGGCTACTTTTGAGGCTCTTTATGGTAGGAGGTGTAGGTCTTTTATTGGGTGGTTTGAGGTTGGTGAGACTAGGTTGTTTGGTCCTGAATTAGTTCACAGAGCCATGGAAAAGAAGAAAGTGATTAGATAAAGATTTAAGACTATTTAGAGCAGCCAAAAGTCTTATGCGGATGTGAGTCAAAGAGAATTGGAGTTTGAAGTAAGTGATTGGGCATTCTTGAAAGTGTCTCCTATGAAAGGATCCATGAGGTTTGGGAAGAAGGGGAAGCTCAGTCCCTGTTATGTTGGTATATATCCAATTTTCAAGAGAATTGGGAATGTCTCTTATAAGTTAGATTTTCCTGCAAGTTTAGCTTTGATTCATCCTATCTTTCATGTGTTTATGTTGAAAAAGGGTATGGGTGATCCCTATTTGATAGTGCCTGTTGAGGATGTTGGTGCTACGGACTCTTTGCCTTATGAGGAAGTCTCAATTGAACTCTTATCTAGGCAAGTTCGTAGATTGAGGACCAAGGATGTAGCTTCGGTGAAGGTTCTTTGGAGAAACCAAATGGTGGAAGAAGCTACATGGGAAACTGAGAAAGATATGAAGGCCAAGTATCCATTCTTGTTCCCTGTGTTGGATGAAAGTGCTTAAGGTATGAGTCTCATTTTTCTCTTATCACTTTCCAAGTTTGTCACTCGCTTATGGTGTATTCTTGTGCTAAAAGGGTCCTAACTCATCATTCAGGGACGAAAGATCCTAGGGGGGGGGGGATAATGTAAAAACCCTAAAAATTTCAATAATTTTATTTTTGACCTTCCCACGTGCGTAATTTTGAATTTTGACTTGAATTATGTTTAGAGTGTTAAAAGAGAAATATGGGAAAGTTTTGGAATTTTTGAAAGGAGTTCGGAGTCATTTTGGGACCCCAAGGCAGTGAGGCTCTGTGATAAGGCCGTGTCACCGTGGAACGGAGGCTAACCTCCGTGATATTGGCATGCCATGGCAGTGTTTTAATTTCTTCCAGTTTTTATTTTTTCCACTTGGGGTGAGGGGTTTTTGTTTTTTTTATCCCTTGTATGACCTTTAAACATAAAATAACCTCATTCCCTTCAGTTTTCAAAGATCAAATCATCATTTTTTTCTCTCAAACTGAAAACCCAAGAACATTCAAGGGCTTCAGACAGAATTCATAATCCGAGCTCCAAACTTCAAATTGACTTCAATTTTTTGTGTATTGCATGCATGTCTCTCTTCCCCTAACTTAAATTTTACATTATGGCATTAATTGAATGGATTTACGTGTGATTTAATTATGGGTTTTGAAATTGGGTTGAGGGATTTTGGTTGTTACGAATTGAATTACTCGTCCCGTGTCTCAAATTGATTATTAATGCTTTAAATTGATGTTTATGGAACTAATTGGTGCATTGTTTAAATGATTGGAATAGGGAACATGGGTTTCCCCAAATTGGATGAATTTTGACTTAGAATTGGCATTAACCTCAACCCACTTTATAATATTGGTTTTAAATATGAATAATTACATGGTTTAACTTATTTTTGAACCCAATGCATTGTATTAATGGATAAATATATATAAAAATTGTTTTGGATGGCCTTGGTGTCCATGGCTTGGATTCTAATGGAACTTGGGAGTCCAATTTGGTTGTGTGAATTGGTTTGGCATAATTAATTTAGGTTGGAAACATATTGGTATGACGATACCAAGTAGTAACTTCCTTAATGAATAACTCATGGGTTAATGGATTGGTCTATGTGCAAATTATTTTAATTTGGCTTAAAGGGGGACCAAACTGGAAACTACATTTGCCGGCGTGGGGGAACATATGACCATGTGCTTTGTTCACACTTAATATATATATATATATATATTTGGACGACTATTGCCTTGGTGGCTTTAGTTTTTCCTGAATTTTTCCTCGATTCGAGCAGCTAGCACGCACTGGGGCGCTTTTAACAGGGGAAACTGAACCCATATAGCCCGTGAATGCCCTTAGGATGGATAGAGCTACACAATCCAGGTTAATTATTTTAAAATTCTCATATTCATGATCCTTTACCCTATCTCGACATCCTATATATGTATATATGAATGTGTGCAAGTGATTTTGACTGATTTTGGACATGGCATTATTTTATCACGTTCCCTGAGTCACTTGCTAGTTATTATCCCACTGACAGTTCTAGGATGCTACATCGTTTCATGATGTAGGGTCCGAAGACTTTTTTGTTGCTCCCATGCAGTATTAGGTAGTTGAACACGTCTGTTGAGTTACTGTGAAGTGATGTGCCTCCATCCTTCGGAAGACCTTTTCATTTTATTATTTTTTCTCTATTTTCATAGTACTTATGGATTCTTTTGGATCATAGTTGGAGGCATGTCCCGATTTAGAGCTTATTCTGATTTTAGAGGCTTTCGTGGACAAATGTGGGTTGGATTGGTTGTATTATAAATTAGAAATTTCATTTGCCTTATTTATCTCTTGTTACTATCTTAATTAGCTTTCACATTTCTATTATTATTGCGCTCTTGAGGTTAGGATAGGGTGGTCTTTGGTCCATGGTGGTCTTGAGATACCCATCATGACTAGAACCTGGTTCGAATCGTGGCACACTACTATCTGAGCAGTATCCAAATAAAGTGAAACATCCAATCCCTTCACGAACTTCTGAATTTTCTTAGGCTGGGTAGAATTACTGGCAATAGAATATCTAGACAAGGAATTGAAGTGTTCCTCATACTCAACAACAGTCATGGAGCTATGATCCAGGTGATCAAACTCGTATCTCCTCTAATCCCTTAAATTGAATGGCAAAAACCTGTCCAAAAAAGCCTCAGCAAACTTATCACAAGTCATCTCCAGCGAACCAAGAGGTCTGTAGCTAACAAGTGACCTCCACCAATCTCATGCTACATCTCTCAACTGGTAGATAGTGTAAACAACTCCATGCAACTCAAGCAATCCAAGGTTGAACAATTTCTCTCGACAATCAATCAAGAACTCATAGGCATCCCTCGTCTACAACACCACTAAACTTGGGTGGACCCAAGAGAGTAACTATCTCAAACCTCTTTTGATCCTCATAAGACATAACTGGACCTGAAGTAATAAGAGGCATAGTAAATGTGGTAAGCTGTGATACTACCTGACGAACCAATATATATGAAGGCTAAACCCCTGAACTCATAATACCATGCTCTAATACTGACACAAAAGAAAAATGGTACTTGAAGCCCGTAGAATACCATAAGTAGATGTTGGTACCGATAAAAGAACTACACTCGGAATTGGAGAAACACCATAAGTAGACTCTAGTACGAATAGAGGTACAACCCTCAGAGCTGGAGGAATATCAAGTACACTCAAAGGAACATCCTCCAAATGAGTTTGCAAACGAATCAATAAACCCTGTAAGACTGGGGTTGAAGAACTCTGTGGAACCTAGTAGGACCCAAATCTCTAGCATGCTCAACCTCGGGCTCGAGGGAGATCCTTCTAGTACTACCTCTAGAGGGGGAAGATTCTCGTTCCTGTCCTCTACCTCGAGCTCGTCCGCGACCCTTTCCTCATCCCTAAGCGGGTTCTGTTATAACACAAAAATGAAGGTATGATGGCACTTGTCGCGGCGTACCTTGACAAGTAAGTCTATCACCCAAACTAATCCAAAAGAGAAAAAGACAAAATATCCCATGGTAAGGCTTCTAGAATGAAGCCGAACCATAAATCATAACAATGCAGAAATAACTTATCCAAAATACCAATCATGCCCAAAACCAGGTGTCAATAGTGTAAGAACTATTAATACAATCCAAGAGTCAAATACATCAGAAAAATAACTATAAAAGAATAATATCTGTCTCCGAATACTAATAAAGACATAACTACTGTAGGAAGATAGAGGTGAACTTCGGATGCATGAATGTCCAACCGCTACCTTGGAATCTCCAACAATCTCTCGAGTTAAGAAAGCTGAGGCGTACTCGAGCTAGGTCCTGCCCCGAAAGAGCGGAGTAGGCATGAGTACGGTCCACTTATACTCAGTAGGCATCATAGGCCGACCAAGCAAAATAGTAAATAAAGTATACATAATATACATTAAGGGCACGTCACCTGCAATCAGAAAATGTCCCACAACGATAGCCCATACCGCTTGTACTAACAGTTCTAATATATCACATACACACCAAGATAGAGCACGAGTATGCATTATATCACATATAAGTAGAACAAAGGAGAACATACAAATATACAAGATCATCAAATACAAGTAAAAAAAGATAAGACAATTACATAGATGACAAGTCAATACGGCAATACAACACAATAAAAATATAATAAAATAAGTGCAATAAATATGATAATGATTATGATGATGCACGAGGTCGTTGCACAACCTCCGAGATCGTCGCACAATCCCCGTATACACCTACGGAGCTAAATCTCTCCGACGTAAGACCCATGGGGGGTTTGTCAACTCGTATTCAATCCACATATCTCATATCTCCTTTTCAGCATATCCCTCGAAAAGGATTTTATAAGGTGTTACAATATTTTCTCCCCAGCACATCCCTCGGGGAGGGTTTTAAAAAGGTGTTGTAAGTGTTTCTCAGATGTTGCCATGGTGGTAATGTTTCATGAATGAGTATGATATGAGGATGTAATGCTCATAACCAATCACAATGAGTATTTTCACAATCAACCACAATGATATATTTCCACAACTATGTGAGTTAATATTCACTCATTATTTCAGTTTCATCCGCAAATTTCCACATGTCTCATATGCCAAATAAAGTATGAATATAATCACAATACACCAATGGTACCATATTAAGCCTCTTAACAACAAAATACAATTATTCACATGCATTCAAGGCTATTAATATCACTTAGGACCCCACACGGTCACACATATCATATAATAACTCAATTTTGACAATTACATCACATATAGGTCCCCACACAGGCACAACACATAAATAGCTATTTTTCATGATTAGTTCCTACCCTTAATATGCATTTTGTATCATTATTTACTACCCAGCCCAGTCTGAAAGAGTTAAGCCATAACCTACCTCAAAAGCCAAAACTGATCCGCTATATTTTGAATCCACGACCTTACTTTGCACGAACGATCTCAAACTCCACTAAAAACATCAAATATGAAATCTATGCGTCAAAAATAAATAAATAAAAGACACACATATTGACTACTTTTAGTTCAAGAAATAGGTGTTAATCTAGTTTTCCAAGCTCCCACAAGCTTCACTTTTACGCTCCCACATTATTTTGGGGTTTAACTCTCAAAAGACAAGATGAAATATGAGCAAAATAGTCCAAAAAAGAAAAAATCTGCTATATATATAGTAGAAAATCTACACCAGCAGTTTTTTTTAAAGTCCAACTCACACTTCGACAAGGAGTCCGGGATTCGTTCGGAGTCCAATATATGCAAATGAACTATGAAAACACACTAAATGTGATGTTTCGGATGCGATGGCGATATTAGATTTTCAAAAATCATCATTTTCACAAAGTTGACCCTCGAAATCCGAAATCATAATTTTCTAAACTGAGTATCGAAATGAGATTTAAAAGCCGTAAAATCATACCAAATATGCTAACACCCTAAAGTCGACATTCCAGATTTGCTAACGAAGTCAGATTTTCCATCTGAGGTTGTTTCAACAAATATGGGTCTTACATCCATATTTTTAATTTTCCAACTTTTCAATCAATAGGTCGAAATGAGCTCGGGTGCATCAGAACCTGAACCAAAGGTCTACCTAGCCTAAAATTGATATTCCAGAGCTGATGGCGCAGTTTGTTCGGCTATCCATCGTATGGATCAAAAGATATCCTCATAAGTCTAAAATAAGGCTCTCGAAGCCATCAAAAATCACAATATTACATAAATGATACAAAAATGCATCAAAAAATATGTCAATCACTCTCATATCCCCAAAAATACCATAATGCAACTACGGAGAGAGGTAAATTAGTCAAATCATACAAAATCATAAATTTCGCATAATTCATTAATTTTTTAGGTCGTTACAGGCTCGCTCCTCATGTGTCAGCCCATCCATACTCTCACTAGATCTTGGCCTCACCATCTGCGCAAAAAAGAGTGAAAATCAGTTTAGAATATAGGGATGGATAAACCCGCACGATAAGGAACAAAATAAGGAAATTTTCCTGAAGATATATTAGAGCCTCTCAAAGATAACACGAATGTCTACATACCGATCCGTGAAACCCTACTAGACACCCCGTTCTTACACTGGGAAGACCAATGAACCTGGCTATTCTGATACTAATTTTTCACAATCCAAAAATTCAGGTCATGATGGAACTTATCGCAACTAAACCTTGATAAGTAAGTCGATCACCCAAACTGATATGTAAAAAAAATCGTAACACAAATTCAAAGGTGTGACTTCTAGAATGATGTTCAACCACTCATACACAGTAATAGCGAAAGTCTTAATAACAATAAAAACCAGAAACCATCCCAAAACCAGATGTCAAAGTGTAAGAATAATTTAAATACATCTCAAAACCTAAAAATATAACTAAGAGTCCGAAAAACTACAAGTCCATCTCAGAATCCAAAATAAGATACAAACTAGATAGGATGAGGTTCGAAGCCAACTCCAAAAGCATAGAGTGGCCGCTACCTCGATGTATCATAAATCTCCTCATGAACTCAGCTGTCGCGCAGTGCACTCTTACTAGATCTATTCTAAAAGGGCACAATAGGGATGCGTATGGTTCAATTGTACTCAGTAGAAATCATAGGTCGACTGAGAAAAGTAGAAAATAAAGTATAATAAATACACACTATGAGCACGTCACCTGCAAGCCAAAAATATCCCAAATGGTATCTCACACCATCTCTACTAGCAGCTCTAAATAACACATAAATAGGAGATAGAGACGTAAAAGACACAAAAATAGGCAATACAATAGATGAAGTACATAAACACAACATTGAAGATGCATAAATAGATGATATGCAATGAGGATGATAATGATGATGATGTGATGTGATCGAGATTATCGCATAACCTCCGTATACACCTTCCAAGCATCATTCTTTTCGGTAGGTTTCATGGGGAGTTTGCAAACCATATACTATCTCAATAATCAATCCCTGATCTAATATCTATATCTTCTTTCCAACTAGTAGGCTACGTAACAAGGTTTTGTAGAAATATCCCATTTCTATCAAAAATTAGTGTTTCCACAATTATACCAATATTTCATAAATGTACGTATGATATGAGGATATAATATTCAGGTCATGATGGAACTTATCGCAACTAAACCTCGATAAGTAAGTCGATCACCCAAACTGATATGTAAAAAAAAATCGTAACACAAATTCAAAGGTGTGACTTCTAGAATGACGTCCAACCACTCATACACAGTAATAGCGAAAGTCTTAACAACAATAAAAACCAGAAACCATCCCAAAACTAGATGTCAAAGTGTAAGAATAATTTAAATACATCTCAAAACCTAAAAATATAACTAAGAGTCCGAAAAACTACAAGTCCATCTCAGAATCCAAAATAAGATACAAACTAGATAGGATGAGGTCCGAAGCCAACTCCAAAAGCATAGAGTGGCCGCTACCTCGATGTATCATAAATCTCCTTATGAACTCAGCTGTCGCGCAGTGCACTCTTACTAGATCTATTCTAAAAGGGCACAGTAGGGATGAGTATGGTTCACTTGTACTCAGTAGAAATCATAGGTCGACTGAGAAAAGTAGAAAATAAAGTATAATAAATACACACTATGAGCACGTCACCTGCAAGCCAAAAATATCCCAAATGGTATCTCACACTATCTCTACTAGCAGTTCTAAATAACACATAAATAGGAGATAGAGACGTAAAAGACACAAAAATATGCAATACAATAGATGAAGTACATAAACACAACATTGAAGATGCATAAATAGATGATATGCAATGAGGATGATAATGATGATGATGATGATGTGATGTGATCGAGATTATCGCATAACCTCCGTATACACCTTTCAAGCATCATTCTTTTTGGTAGGTTTCATGGGGAGTTTGCAAACCATATACTATCTCAATAATCAATCCCTGCTCTAATATCTATATCTTCTTTCCAACTAGTAGGCTACGTAAGAAGGTTTTGTAGAAATATTCTATTTCTATCAAAAATTAGTGTTTCCACAATTATACCAATATTTCATAAATGTACGTATGATATGAGGATATAATACTCACAACAAACTAATAGGAAGATCTTAAATCCAGCTAATATACACGCACGTGAGCTCACAATCCACTCGATATGCCAACCATCTATGATTCAATATAAGCCATGTACCATTAGAGTAAAATATATGAGTAAGACATCAATAATACCACAATAACCCCAACTTAGGCATTTCTAATACAAGAAAAATAATCTAAATTATACACAAGGCCAACAATATTAGATAAGACCTCCACACAGACGGCCATACATAGCAACTATCATCTGAAATCACCAATAATATCAACAAAAGCCCCCATATGGGAACACAACAATAATAGCATTATTTTCATAATTATTACCCATACCCATAGCATGATTTTATACAAATATTATCTACCCAGCCAGTATGAAGAAAGTTAAGCCATAACCTACTTCATGATGCTGAAATCCAAGCCAAAATCCCTTCACGCGGAGATTTTCCCTCTCAAATGGCCCCAGAATCAATTAAACATACAAATATAGAATATATGCATCAAAAGGAAGCCAACGATACCCATATTATCTATTTTCGAATCGGGGTCAAAAAGAACACCTCAAATGGAAAAGAAAGAGCAAAATTGAAAATTTTATTCATAAACACATTACCCATGATTAAAGAAAGCTATAGAAGAAAACCCAAGTGAAAACGGATAAAAAATGAGGTTTATATTGAAGAAAAACTATTTTTAGGCTTTCTAGGCCAAAATCTCCAAATTTAACTTTTGAAATCACGAATTAACGAGTTTTAGATAGATAAAATCGAAGTAAAATAATTGAAATACTGATTTGCATCTTACCTAAACTTGAAAATGAAAGAAATCTCCTAAAAACTCTAAATCTGAAGCTCAAAGTACCAAAATGAGAGAAAATCGAGAAAAGGATCTTTTTATACCATACCAGGCCTGACCGCTTTAGCGGTACCCACGAGTTGCACAGTACGCTTGAGCGGACAATGGGCCGCTTAAGCGGATAGGACCCCGATTTAGCGGCCCCCAATTGGTGAGTCGATCGGGTCGCTTCAGCGATTGCGGCCTCCACTGAAGCGACCGAAGAGTCACTTTTGTGGTTGCACTAGTTGGGACTTGGAAAATTTTCAAGTATCCACTGACCCCTCAAGATTCATTTGTAATTCCAAGAACGCAAAAAAACTTTGCTATCCTATCAAATTTGATGCTCCAGACTAAGCGGCCACATTAGATTTTTGAAAAGAGGTCATTTCACAAAATCGACCCCCGTGACCTAATTTTACAATCTTCTGAATCGAGGATCGAAATAAGATATAACAGTCATAAAATTTATCTAACCACACTAACAATCCAAAATAGGCGTTACATAGAATAATAAATGTTGATTGAAGTCAGCTATAAGAACATTTTAACCTCTAAAAACCACAATCTCGCATAAATTGCACTGAAATACATTGAACCATTTCAATCATTCCCACACTCCACAACATCATGTAGCAACCACAGAAAAGGGTAAAATGGTCAAATCACATAAAAATAAATAATTCACAAAATTAAGTCCATACATTGACGAAGTTAAATCCTAAGCTTCTGGGCACATATTCAGAATTATTATAGCAATAGTAATATTGTCATCACAAAAGAATTACTTGAAAAAACTATCATATCTAAATTGATATTTTTGTTTTAAATTATATAAATTTGTGGTAATAATTTTCCTAAAAGATATAAACTTGTTTATATAAAATCTTGATAAATATAAAATTTGTTAATCATTTTATTACTTGTCTTAGAGCACGCACCTCACGTATGTCCCTCATAATAATAAGAATAAATTTTTAAAAATAACCTAAATAATATTTTTAAAATATGTTTGTATAACAATCAATAAGAATTTAGAAAGAAAATTTTAAATTTTAAATTGATAAGTGATCATGTATAAGAGTTTGATCGAATCTAGTATTTCGTTCTTAGCTTCTTTTTGTTCTAATTTTAAATTGATAAATAACTATCCTAATATTTAGATACAACTTATTTATTAAATGTTTTAATAAACATAAGTTTTTGTCACACATTTTTTTATCAGTCTTAGCACACGCGCCTTGCGTATGTCCCTCATATTAATAATTTTTTATTTTTTGTAAAATAACATAAATAATATTTAAATATGTGTTTGTATAAAAATTAATATAAGAATTTAGAAAGAAAATTTGAAATTTTAAACTGATAATTGATCATATATAAGAATTTGATACAATCTAGTCTTCCTTTGTTTTTTTCTAATACTTGTTTGATTGGAAAAAAAAGCATCATAGAAATAACGTTTGGTTCAAAGGTAAACAAATCGTTTGTTCTTACAAACTTAAATGCATGCATTATATGCATATTTCATGTTAATTATTAATTTTTCTTATATTAATACTAAATTATTAAATAATTAACATTTTATATAGATATTACCATTCCGAAGATGGATTGCAATACAAAGTTGTATGGTAGATTAGAACATATAATATATGTTATCCATCTGAACAATTATTAGCACTTGTGACATCGTATTGTGATATATTACTGACTTGTTTTGGCACTAATAAATTGATACCATAACACAAACTCATTATTTATTTGTAATTGGTCGTTAAGTAATTGTTATATTATCAAACTAAGTAAGACTTATCAAAATTAGTGAAAGTGACCACTAATTTTTACATTAGGATAGATTATCTATATCACACCCTTAGAGTGTGACCCTTCTCTGGACTTGTTCTTGTTGTGCACCAGACTGTCTTTATTTAAAAAAAAATAAAAAAATTATTTGAAAATGTCCTAAATATATGATTGTTTTGCATTATAAATATAATTTTATTCAACGTGTTATTATTTCTTAAAAGATATAATATTAATTATTTTTAATTTCTAAATATTAAAAAATTCTCTCTCTCTATCTATCTATATATATATATTTCAAATAACGAGTGATTTAATATAAAAAATTTAGTTAATTTTAAAATTCTAAATACTAAAATGACATAAACTTTAGAGAAAGTCGTGTGTGTGTGATACCTGACAGATATATTAATTTCAGTATATAATTTGTTTCATGAAACGAGTTGATTTGTTTTATTCAATTAAATGTATATCTTATATCATATATCTTTATAATTCTTTTTTATATATATGCACAGTTTTAGCCATAATTATCACTACATTTATTTACATTTATAATTTTTTTATAAAAAAGAAAAGAAAAAAAGAAGATATGTACAGATATAAACAAGAATGCATATTGGCCAAGTGACCAACTCAAAAAATTCAGAAAACCTAAGCCCTTGAATTCCTTTCCCTTCTCCAGCCGTCACACCCCTCTCCCTTCCCCTTTGCTTCGTTTAAATTTGTTATCGTAAATTGTAATTTTCTATTGCTTAAATTTTAATTTTCTTCTCTATATTGTTGTTCAGGAATTTTTTTATCTTCTTCTTTAAGATGTTATAATGGTAGTTTGAAAGAATTTTTTTTGAATATTTATGTAGATTGATTTTCATCGATCTATCGTGAACAGTGGTGATTTCATTTTACTGAGTGAAATTGACGATAAAGTAAGTTGAATTTTTAAATTGTAAATAATTTTCTTTTTAAGTAAAGTTTATGTCTTTGTACTGTACACACCATTAGAATCAAAGGTTTATTATTGTACATATTAATATCAGCAGGTTTTCAAAGTTTTGTTAAAAAATAAAATTTATATAAAAGATTGAATTGTTTGGATCTTGCAATCCCTATGAAGTTTATTGAGTTTCATTATCTTTTAAAAATTGGTCATATAAGAATATTATAGGAGATTCTGGTAAAGATATTTTAGGTAAAATATGTTATTATACTACCTTTCAAATTAAATATATAATACAATTGTTTTTGCTTTTTGACATTAATTTATTTTATTGAAAATTTGCAGGTAAATTGTGAGATTAGAGTAGCTTGGAGACAACGACGTGAGAAAAGAAGAAAACTATATCGCTTAGGATCTTAGGCAAGATGTTGCCATTGTAATTGCTATTATTAAATAGGAGTGTGCATCGGTCGGTTCGGTTTGGTTTTACATATTATCGATTTGGATTAACCTTTTTCGGTTTTTAAATTTGCTAAACCAATAACCAAATTAATAAGATATTTCTTATCGATTTTTAGTCCTTAACGGTTCGGTTTTCGGTTTAATCGACAAAAAAATACTCATAAAATAAAAATAGTAGTAACTAACATAAAAAAAAAAAAATCTTAGTTGCAACCAAAAATCTTACATGATGTATTTTAATTTACAAGAATCTTCAAGTTTGAACTAAATGTTGTTAGGAGAAATTAAGAGTTTGTATAATTGAAATAATAGGTTTGCTAATTTGTAGAAATTAAAGAGAAATTAAGAGAAATATATAATAAGTCATATATATATATATATATATATATATATATATATATATATATATATATCGGTTTACCCAATAACCCAATAAAAAAAAATCGAAGCGAACCAATAACATAAACCAATAATATTTTTATCGGTTCGGTTTATCGGTCATTTAGTTTTTGCACACCCCTATCATTATAGAAGAATTATGTATTGTGAATATTCTGAATGTAATTATGTGTTACTTAAAATTTATTTTATAGTTTAGATTTTTAATTTTAGTTATATTATTGAAATTCTTGTGATTAGTAATGTTTATGACAGTATTCTTCAATTTTTCACAATAAATTTGTATAGTCGTGGCTAAACCTATATTTAATTACCCAAAATATGGTTATACATATTCACTTTTTGTAGCAATTTTTTAAAAAATAGCTATATTTTTTGTATTTTGTGAAAAAAGAATGAATTTTTAGCTATGTACAAAAATATTTGTGGCAAATATTTTAATTCACAACTTTGAATTTTCTAACTCATAGCTAAATATAAGTATTTTGCCATGAGGCTAAAGTATACAAAGTTTGAATTTTCATAGAAAATAAATCAAGTCTTTTGCCACAATAGAATACATTATGGCAACAAAATAAAAATTGCTATGGATTTTATTTATGGTGACAAAAGTGTACAATTATTTGCTATAACTATATATTTCTTAGCAAATTGTTTTTACCATCGCAACAACAACATAAATTCTTTTATAGCTATACGTGTTGGTCCTTAACCACGAACTATGTAAAGTCTGTAGTTAACTATTATTTATGTCACTTTTTGCTACAAAAAAAAATTATGGCTAAAATATTTGGCCATAAAACTTTTCATATTTAGCTACGATGTAATCTATAGCTATAAATACATTTTGTTGTAGTGGATTTTCTACTCTTCCACATAATTTATTGCTAACTTTCTTATATCCCTATCAGTAATTCTATCTAATCTACGTATGTATAGTTGAAATAGATGGTTGTTACATGTTATTGGATATTATTTTGAATTACTAATTCTCGATGGCATTTGACTATTGACACTAATTAATTACTGTAAGTCTAATCATCTGTGTAATAACATGTGTGTCTCATTTTTCCAATCAAAAGTACTACCTATTTTTTTTTCTTTTTTTGGAGACTCATTCGTTACACATTACTTCCCTGATCCCTCTTGTTTCTTTTTTTTTTTTCATTTGGTGTTCGGTACCCGCATTGGAGTCCGACTAATCCGGATTCGGGCCGGGTAGGGCCCTATTCGGAGAGTAGTGCTCCCAACAGAGTTTTCTCCATGCCCAGAGTCAAACCCCTGACCTTTGGTTAAGGGTGAAACAGCCCCATCCGCTGCACAACAATCTATGTTGTCCTCTTGTTTCTCTTTGTTTTGCCATGGTTAGTGTGTCTCTTCTTTTTCCTTTTAATTTTGTCTCAGTTGTAAAATGCCAATGTCTATGTCATCGGAATTATGCACAAACTTCGGGCTATTCTCCGTTTGGTTAATACTTTGTTTGTTTTACACATTGGGACGTCATCGGTGCTTGATATAATTAATGGCTAAAAGGCTAAGACTACTGAATGCTACTACTATTACCTATTAATTTATAATCTATATCTATAATCTATAATCCATATCTATAATTTATATCTATAATCTATAATCTATAATCTATAATCTATATCTATATCTATAATATATTAAAAGTGTGAAGACCATAAAAAAGTGAATTAAACTTTTTTTCCTTCATTAAAAGATTTCACAATAAACAAAATCGTCTTTTCACTTAAAAAAATTATTAAACAGAATAAATATATGAAAATTGTATAAGTGAAGAGATCCTAAAATAAATGGGAAAACTCTTACATTTATGAAAACACTCCTTAATTTATTGAAAGTTTTTTTATACACGAGTCCTAACTAAATAAGAAGTAAAATATATGGGAGTTTTTCTTATGTAGACAACTATTTGTTATATTTTATACAACTATGATTTTATCAAGTTGTTTGAATTTTTCGTTGGATAGGTCTTTAGTTCGTATCTCATTCCTGCAATTTCATCCTCTAAATTTTATGTTAGAGGTTTTGTTCACATTATTAAGGCTTATTTTTTGTTTCCTTACTTCTCTAATTAACGTTCTTCTTCCTTTTATCCTGTTTCTAATTGTACCTTAATGCACTATTTTTATTAATTATGCACTTGTCTTTCTTAAAATATGATAAAGGTCTAAGCTTCGAGTTAATTAATCATGTGAATTTTCTTTATTCAAGTTAATATGTATTTGATAGATAGTTTGCTTCAATATACACTACAAGAAAATGCACTTATAGCTACGAGACGTAAGCTACAAATTTGAAAATCATAGCTATAACCTAGTTATAGCCACAAAAATAAAATTTTATGGCTATCTAGAAATTTAAAAAATTTCATAGCCACAAAAATCAAATTGATAAAGCTAAAACTTCATTTTTGCTATTATTGTTTAATATCGTGGCTATAATTATCTAAATTGCTACAATTTTATAGCTACAATAACATTTTGTAACTAACAATAAGTTTAATTTATGCCACCCAATAAAAGTATTTATAGCAATAGTTACCTTTTAGCCATAATTAATTATTTGAAACAAACTATTGTAGCTAAATTAAATAATTTTGCTTCAAGTTATAAAAATTGTGGCAATAGTCAAACAAAATAGCCATAGATTTTTTGTTATAATAAACTTTCATAGATAATTATTAATTTTTGCCACAAAATAAAACCTATTATAGTAATAGTAATCTTTTAACCACAAAAAATTACTTGAAGCAAAATTTGTGGCTAAATAAATATTTTTCTTTAAATTAAAAAAATTGTGGTAATAGATGACTTTTAATAGATATAATTATTTGTCATGACAAAATGATATAGCTACAAATTGTTTTTGTTGTAAAATTTCATAGCTAATAATTACTATTTTTAATTATAATTTAAAATTTATTGTTACAAAACTACTCATTTTGTCTCATATTATTGGACATTTTTGTCAAAAAAATGATCTCAAAATAATTAACATGTTTAAAAAAATCAAAAGATACTTGGAATTATTTTTTCAACTTTACCTTTAGTAATTTAATGAAAGTAATTAACTCAAATAGACAATATTGACAATATTGAATGTAAATTTAAGAATCACATTAATTAATTCACAACTCGTATAAATTTTATTTATGAATTGTGTAAAATACAAATATATTAACTTGAGTTGAAGTGGTACCACATTAATAGTATTAATGTATAATCATGATAAATTAATAGCAGCAAATTTCAGTAGTTATAAGAAATTTATGTACTTGATTTTTCCTTTAAATGCATTTTTTTTAATTAAAGATTGGGGATCCATTTACTTTTCATAGCTAACAAAAGGCAAAACAAAAAAAATAATAGAATTGGAAAGCCGACTTAGCAGCTAAAATGGCCTAGAAAGGGAAAGGAAAAGGTCTCGATGGAGCCATCCATCATCGGAGCTCCGATCGACTTTTTCGAGAACAGATCCTTCTACTCCACCATCTAATCGACCGATGATAAAGCAGTCTCATTTCTTTTTTTATTCCAAGCTAACTATTACTTCCACTTTGAGCTCTGGATTTCTTCAATGACGAGGAAACAACTCCAATTTGAGTAGCCTCTACGATCTATCACCGATAAGTATGTATATATTCTTTCATTTTTTTTCTCTGGTAGATCCTCTTTAATTTTTGTATTTGTACAAAATGTTCATATCCGCTTAAATCGATTGAATACCCCACATTGTATTTGGACCATTGTTAGAAGCTTAAAAGGCGTTCAAGTTGGTGTCTTTTTTTCTGGGTCTCATGTTTTGCATGTACTCTTTTGTTTCACAAAGCTGTCATCCAAGTTTCACTATAAAAATTATCAATTCAGTCTTATCATGCAGATACAGATAATAATTTTTAATAGCTATATATAGAAACGTATCGAAGATTAATGTCAGTACGCCGAGGGTGTGGTTTATTATACATTCGAGCTAAAAACAGTGAACAACAAGTCCGAATCTGTTTTGTATTTTTTTTAAATCTTTTGCTTTGGAGTATTGTTGAACAATTTTGATTGGTGAAAGATGGAAATTTCAAGAGAACCGACTCCTAGAGTGAACTAATTTGTTACATCAATTGAAGGTAAAAAAGATGACCTAAATCATTAAAGATCCAAATTGAAATCAATAGATACGTTTGCACAAATGGATCACCATTTTCTTACATTGAATGCACTAGAGATTTTGAAGAAAACTGTGAGAATTCTAAAGTACAATCAATAAGTTTCATGACAAAAAATATCTGTAATTTTTGTTATGATGATAGAGGAAGATAACAATGAATTCTTAGAACATTCAGGGAGCAGTTCTGTACAAACCAAACACTCCAAGTATGTGTATTATTTCCTGTTCTTTAAAACATAACTAGTTAGTTAGAATACACTGGGTATGTCGTTGTTGTTGTAGACACTTGACTAAATTTTATTCCAAGTGAGCACCTAATTGATGTACCCTAATAAAAAACTGTTATTATGTATTCAATCAAAAAAATATGTACTTTGGATATGTAAATGAAATTTGCTAACAAGTTTCAGAGGATGTCGATGTATGCACCATAATTAAAATGATGAGTACTAGATGTATGTGTATATAGTTCTGACTGATTATATTTTGATTTGTTAAATTAGTAGTAGAAGTAACCATATTGAGCCGGGAACTGCATGGGCTATAGAGATGAAAATATAAAGCAGTTTTTCAAGAAATAATTAAGAGAAGACGACAATGCTGGCGATCACTTAGAGATTCCCAAGACATTAGCGCACTATTTACAGAGTTTGATACTACAACATTTCGTTAATCGTGGGTTTTAATGGAGTTGCTTGAGGACCATAAAGCGTGGTGGGTGTGTTCTTGGGGTTTCTTCCGATATTTAGATTAGGTTTGTTTGAGATTCATTTCTACATTGGAAGCTGGTTGGTTCTCTCGACATGCCCAAGACAGCTTTTATCGAAGCTAAAGTTAGTGTCATCAACCAACCTGGATGTTGCTGTGGTGGGAACAGAGATGCTCTACTGCTGAATCAAGTGTTCTGTTGAATTTTTGGATTTTTTTTCCAGCTGATTATCTTCACTTGAAGTTCTTGTTTGCTATCTTTCTTCACTTGGAATATACAGTGAGTAAAACCCAATTTTCAATTGTGTTTGCCTTGATAGGATTACTGGTCGATTAGCTGCTTTTCTTATATTGTGGTA
This sequence comes from Capsicum pubescens, assembly GCA_030864215.1. Taxonomy (NCBI): domain Eukaryota; kingdom Viridiplantae; phylum Streptophyta; class Magnoliopsida; order Solanales; family Solanaceae; genus Capsicum; species Capsicum pubescens. The sequence continues at coordinate 219,992,597 of CM061547.1, forward strand.
TTTATTTGTTTGGAAGCTCACAGTAACACGTTTTAGTAATTCTGGTTGGGTTGTTGAAGCTGCCCGGGGCATAATTGAAGTGATCTGCTGCTATCCAGAGCTGCATACCATTTAACATGCTATTGCTGAGCGAAAACATCAGGGGTCTCATACTTGCAATAGGGATCTTTGATCTACATGTTTTCTTGCTATATTGTTTATTGTTTTAGAAGCTGAATATGAACTTCTCTAAAGGTGATGGTTATAGTTCACTATTATGCCTAATTTTGAGATGTTATCACTGTGTAGGCACAATTGTGAGGATACTTGCTATCTTGTTCTAGGTAGATTGTGCAGGAGTGTTTAAATTTGCTGAAGATTTACTACAAGAAAATGTTGTCATCTTTGATGCTTTTGTTGACTTGCTCAAGAATTGTCATTCATCATTCATCTTTACTAAAGATTTACTACAAGGATATTTTGTCATCTTGATACTTGTGATTATTTGATCGTCCATTGAGGTAATGTGTTATCTTTAACCAAATCTTCTACTCCTTTTGCATTTTCTCCGGGGCTGCTCCTCTTACTGGATCATCCACACCAAGTACACCATCACCCAATGGGGCATCAATATCTACTACTCGTGCAGGTACATATACGTAGATTTAAAATTTATATTTGATAGGTTCAACTTTTAATTTCCTTTTCACTTAGCTTGTTGTATTTCTAAAATGATGGAATTCAAAATTTCATGTTAAAATTTTAATAATCTCTGTTTCAATTGGCATCTTTCAAATTTTAACATTCAAACAAGTGTTTTTTTTTTAATTCTCTCAACTTTGGTTGTAAAAATATCTCAATTTATAATATACTTTTATTTAGACATGAAGTTTAAGAAATATGAGTCATTTATTTTCTAACATTCATCATTTTTTCAGCAAAGAAGAAGCTTTATTGTGGCTGGATTCCTCACCCTTTATAAGTGAGTTCTCTGTTCTTTTGTTTCTCTTTTCTTTAGTACTTTTTGTCTCTGATTTTTCATTTATTACCTGAAGGTAAACGCTTTGGCTTAGATGTATGTTTCAACCTCAATTATCAGCTGGAACCTGAGCTTGTATTTATGCATTGAAGCATACCTGGTACTTGTGCTGAACTCTTCTAATTTCTTCATTCAATTTTAGTATTGATGAGGTGCTTTGTGTTAATAGCAATTTCTTTTAAAGTACGCATGGTAGATAATAATATTTCAACTTAATTCAATTAATATTATCAATTAAACACTAATGAATACTAATTCATATTCAATCTGAATAACCCAATATACTATTTCCTGTAGTTATATTACTGTATACTATTTTTCCTGAATTTGTACACACTGAGTTGATGCACCCCTCTGAGATAGTGTATAATTGCTTTTCATCTGTTTTGTTGTATCTTTTATGTATTTCCAACTGCTTCATAAATTGTATGTGCATATTCTGATTGTTGCATTTCCCTCACTGTTGATAGCCAGTTTATTCATGGGAAAGAATTGATAAAATTATTTTATGAAAGCAGATAAAAAAATATAGTTGGGAGAATAGCTGAATATGATAAAGATCATCTATAAAAAATAAGTGAAATTGTTAACTTTAGTTGACTTATATGAAAATAAGACTTTCAAAATATTTACAATAACAAATCTTCATCATCAGTTTCTGGTTCTGATTCAATGCCTTCAATGATATCATTAGCTAAGGTAACATCAGTGTTGATAACTTCAAGATCAGTTCTTCTCCAAATTATAGAGTCTTCGTCTTCTTCAAATGCGTGCAAGTAATCATTAGAAACATCTTGCGTAAAAGTATTTTCACCGATAGCACCTCCAGTAAAATAGGTAGAATGACCATTTAGAACAATTGACCAATTTGGATGAAGATTTTTCTTGACATAAAACACTTGTTCTGCTTGAGATGCAAGCATAAATGGTTCATTTGTTGCTAGTTTTTTCTTGGTGTTAACACTAACAAAATCATGTTTATTTATTTTCACTCCCTTTTTGATGTGATCAACATCCCACCAATCACATTTAAACAAGACAATACGTTTACATCCGACATATTGAAGTTCAACTATTTCAATTAGAACACCATAGTAATTAATATTTTGGCCATTAGCTACTCCTCTTACTAAAACATCACTATTTTGCGTCTTCCTCTTTTCCTCAAGTAGTTTAGTATGAAATCTAAAATCATTTATTTCATACCCTTTGAATCTTTGAACACCATTAAGAGGTCCTCTATCCAAACAATACAATTCACCACTTGTGAGTGGATTTTCTTCTTTGCGCATTTGTAAAATCTATATAGAAAATAAATAGATAAATTAATCATTAATGATGATAAATAATTATGACTTATTGAATGAGAAATTCTATAAAAACTTACTCGGTGATAAAACCAATCATCGAAGTTCATGTTGTTACTATTCTGCTCAAACTCACTATCATACAAATAAGTATTAATTAGATAAAATAGAAGATGGAGCCAAATGAGAAACTATATGTTAAATTAGTGAATTTCATAAAGAAACATACCGTATAAATGGTTGAACCTCTTCACAGTTTTTCAAAATATAAAGATGAGTTTGTCTTCGCTCAATCTCTTCAAGATTTTTGGATTTTTCTTTTAATAAAGAAAAATCCTTTTGTTCAAAAATTGATAATCCATTGTATGGCTTGACATGATTATCTTCATAATTCTTGTCCACTCAATTATATCCTTTTGCATTTCTATGTAAGTACCTTGAACAAAATATTAGACTTTCTTCAACAATATATCTTTTTGCAATAGATTTTTTAGGTTGATTCATATTGTTAATATAACATTTCAAAATGCCCAAGAATCTGCATGATATAACATGATACAACTCAAATTTATTATTAGCATGATAAATAATGATACACATAAAATTAAATAGAACTGTGAATTAAAAATATACCGCTCTATTGGGTACATCCACCTATATTGTACAGGTCCAGCAAGCTTAGCCTCTCTTGGAAGATGAACAACTAAATGCACCATAACATCAAAAAATATTGGTAGAAATATTTTCTCTAATTTGCTCAATGTTATTGGAATTTGAGTTTCAAGTTGATCCAACACATCAATTCTTAATGTTTTCGAACACAATTCTCTAAACAAAATACTTAACTCGATGATAGCATCATAGACATTGTTAGGCACAACTCCACGAATTGCAAAAGGAAGCAGTTGTTCCAACAGAATATGTGAATCATGACTCTTTAGTCCATAAATTTTACGATCCTCTGACTTCACCCACCGTGATATATTGGAAGAATAACCATTTGAAACCTTAACCTTTTTCAAGAACTTGTATACCTTAAACTTCTCATCTGGTGATAAAGTATAACATGTTGCTGGATAATACCATCTTCCATCTCTTTGTGTTTGATGTAAATTTTTTCTTATACCCATTTCCTTCAAATCAAGACGAGCATTAAGATTATCTTTTGTTTTTCCTTCAATATCTAAAAATGTTCCAATTACATTATCGCAAATATTTTTTTTCAATATGCATCGGATCTAAATTGTGGGGTATTGGATTATTTTTCCAGTAAGAAAGCTGAAAAAAAATGCTTTTCTTCCTCCAATTATGAATTCCTTTACTTTTTTTGTACTTTCTTTTTTTCTGGATCTTACCAAATTTCATGTCTTCCAGAGTAAGCAACTTATTTAAAACATTTTTTTCAGATAGAATTTTTGGAGTAGGTCTTCTTTCTACTTCTCCATTAAAATTACATTTATTACTCCGCCACTTATGATTAGATGGTAAAAATATATGAGCACCCATGTAAGAAAACTTACGACCATACTTCGATCGAGTAGATGGAGTGTCTTTATTGAATAAAGGGCAGGCCAAAGCTCCCTTTGTGCTCCATCCAGACAAATTGGCATAAGCGGCAAAATCATTTATAGTCCATAAGAGTACTGCCCGCATACAAAAATTCTCTTTCCTTGAAGCATCATATGTATTTACTCCACAAAATCATAATTCTTGCAACTTATCTATCAATGGTTCTAAGTACATATCAATATCATTTCCAGGAGCTTTCGGACCAGTTATCAACAAAGACAAGAAGTAATATGGTTGCTTCATTAACATCCAAGGGGGTAAGTTATATACAGTAATAATAACTGGCCAAGTACTATGAGAAATGCTCAAGTTACCAAAAGGATTTATCCCATCAGCTGCTAAACCGATTCTAACATTACGAGGATCTCTAGCAAAGCCTGGATTATACATATCTAAATGTTTTCACGCCTCAGAGTCTGCCAGATATATAAGAACCCCATCTTTCAAACGACGATCATCATACCATGTCATGTCTGAAGCTATTTATGAAGTCATAAACAACCTTTGCAATCTTGATTTCAAGGAAAAGTAACGTAACACTTTTTGAGGAACTTTGTTCTCAGCCTTTCTTTGAGTAGTACCATTAGCTTCTTGACCTTCAACTGATTTCCATCTAGATTCTCCACAAATAGAGCAAGATTCATCTTCTGCATTATGTTTCCAAAATAGCATACAATTATTCTCGCAAGCATGTATTTTTTCATAACGAAGGCCTAAATTTCGAATCACTTTCTTGCTTCATAGAATGACTCCGGTAAAGTTTCACCAAAAGAAAGTGCCCATTTAATTAACTTCAGTATGCTATCAACTTCTTTATCACTCAACCCATGAAGAGACTTAATTTGAAACAATTCAACAATTAGTGACAACTTGTAGAATGTCTCGCAACCAGGATAGAGTTGTTGTGCAGCATCCTCCAATAATTTGAAAAATTTGGAAGCAGGTTCTGAAGCATCATCATGTTTAAACTTAACCCCACTACAATCATCCATGATTTCGGGGCCATCATTATGTTTAAACTTAACTACACTACAATCATCCATGATTTCGGGGCCAACAATATCATTAATCATTTCAAACATATCTTCACCTTGCTCTCTTCTTACATCCTTTTATTCTACTTTATTATTATCATTTTTTTTCTTTTTTGCTGCAAATTCTCCATGATGAAGCCACCGAGTATACGACGGGACTATCCCAGTAAATATTAAATGATTCTGTACTTGATCTCTAGTTTGGTAGAGAACATTGTTGCATGTCTTACAAGGACAAGGAATTTCATCGTTTGGTTCTTTGTCCTTAAAAGTAAATTGAAGAAAATCCTTGACTCCTTTCTTATACACATCACCCAATCTTTCGGTACAGCCAATCCAAGTCTTTGCCATTTCAAATTTCTACAAAGAAAAACAAGAAAACCTCACTTCTTAAGAGTTAACAAGAACTATAACTGAAACAAAGAAAAGAAAAGTAATAATTTGAATCTTTGTCACTTATGTGTCATGTTTGTCAATCTTAGCTATTATGTATTACTTCTGTTTATATGAATTATTTTCTAGAATTCATGTTTATTCATAGCAAATTAATAATCACCACAACAATGATCATCTAAACAACCTAAAAAATAACCCCAAAAAATGGAAGAGACTTTTAAGTGAATAAGAAGATCTATAACTTTAGATAGAGAGAATAATTAAGCTTACTTCTGATGCTTTTGGTGTTTTCCAGAGATACCTCAGGAGATGATAGTGAGGTTGATCCTCGACTTTTGAGAGAAAAATTGGTAGAGAATCAAAATTTAAATAGTGAGTGTTTAGGAATTTTTAGACCCAAATTTAAGAAGTGAGGGTTTAGGGATTTTTGGTACAGTTTTAATTTTATTAAAACATGACTTTTAGGAATGCACATATATGTCAAAGTTTCATAACATCACATTTTGGTCCCCTATCATTTTTATATAAATTTTGAAAATCGTTACGCTACCCATCGTATATTAGTTGTTCACGTTACTAAATATACTTTTTATCTTAGAAAATATGAGGTATTGCATAATTTCTTTGAGTCTTAACTTCGGACTTCCCCCAACTTCTGTTATTAAATTTTATGAGGAGGTGGGTCCTATAATATTTTTCTTGAACCGCTGAATGAAATTCCTACCTCCGCCACTGCTTGAATCAGTTTGATAATTGTAGGTAGATATTATAAAATTCTAGTTATGTTGTAGAATACTCTACAGAAAGTAATCTATAGAAGGCTAATCATCGGAAAGCAATCTTTATCTAAACATTAACAAATTTTTGTAATCGCAAGGGGTTCAAAAAATACGCAAAAGAATACTATAAATCACAGTAATTAACAACTTAAGATTTTTTTATAAGATGTAAAATATTTGATTGACTTTCGAAATTATATCAGTGTCACTTAAATTGGAATAGAAATATGGTATATTAAAAATCTCAATAAGTAAAAACTTAAATTATTTTAAAAATATAATTGACTATCAATGCCACAAAAGTTTGAACAAGGAGATTGGCGTATTATTTAAAAATTACAATAATAACAACAACAACAACAACAAACCCAGTGTATTCCCACAAAGTGGGGTTTGAGGAGGATAGAATGTACGTAGTCCATACTGCTATCTCAGTTGAAGTAGAGGTAGTTGTGTATGATAAGTTACGACAGTTAACAGCTTAAAATATCTAAAGCATATTAAAAATATGACTGATTATCTAAATTTTATTTGTGTCACATAAATTGAGAAGAAAAAATAACATACATTGGATACGTACTGGTATAGGCCCTCGACATCTCGCATTTATGACATCTACTTTTGGATATACACTTCCTATGTGACCTATTATATGTAAGATCCTACGTGGGATATGAATACGCAGTGTAGGATGCCACATAGAGTACATGTATTTATTTGTTCATCTTTATACAAGTTTAAGTGTCCACTTATGCATACCCGAAGTTTGATGGTATAAATGAAAACTTAAGTCAAATTAAAGGGTACATTTATGTGTTATGCCATTGTTATTTGACTCAAACTTGTTTGAAATAATATCTTTATTGATCTAGTATAGTTAGAGGTTTTAATCGTTTGATTTGATCAATTTTACAAGTTGTAGGTCTTAAAACTAACTTAAATAAATAAGTGAACTTCAATAATACTCAAAACTTCATTTCAATCAATTAATTATTTCAGAAAATACTATTTTATCTTGACATAATCTATTGGGATGACATATACTTATATTGATTTAGTGTAATTAGAGATGTTCATTAGTCGACTCGATTTAATTTTATGGGATCCTACTTGTAAGTTTCAAATACAATTTAGATAAATAAGTGATTCTATTTACTTTGACAAATTAATTACATTAAGTTTAAAGAAAACTTCAATAAGTTTCACTCAGATACAATATTACAATATTTACCCTATTGTATTTTGCGTTTATAATTATTGTCTACTATTGTTATTTTTTTTCTAAAGTCGTCGGTGTGGTTGGGTTCTCTCCATCAATTTAAAAATTCAATAAATCTAATGCCTTCAAATTTGCTATTTGACTAGAAATAAAATAAGGTTTGTTTTAGCACTAGTGTATTTGAATTTGCTTATTCTTGTAATTTGTGTAGGCTTTTATGCATGAAGATATTATATATATATATATATATATATATATATATATATATATATATATATATGAATCGAACTGTTAAGGAACATCTTCTTATCGATTTTGTATGTTTACAACTTGAAAATTTATAAAATCAATCAGATAATATATAAAATCGAGTCAATCAATGCACAACCCCTAAGCCTAACCTACAATGTCTTCATGATCTACTATTAATTTAAATTAATTAATAATTATTTTAAATATAATTATGATTAATTGAATTAAGAATTAATAATTAAATATAAAAGCACATGAATACCATAGTTTATATCTAATACATTTGTAAAATAATCTTTAATTATCATGAAGACATTAAAATAAAATAATCAAATCTAATACCATACATGAAAAAGGAATTGTACGCTTTACATATAAAAAAATCTCATCAAACGTTTTTAATGCTATTAGGGTTATTAGGAGAGAGAAATAAATTGACAAAATTTAAAAATTGAGAAATAAGTAGCCTCCTCTTCCCCCCCCCCCCCCCCTCCTCTAAAAAATTTTCCTCCAAAATATTTTCCTCTAATTTTTTTGGTCAAATTTCAGCTTATTTTTTATATATTAGAGAAATTAGATGCATGACAGTATGACCTACAAAAATATTGGAGACACAAAAATCAAAACCCTAAACTTTCAACGAAAGTCAAGTCTTTCTCCAAGAAAGATACAATTGTTTGTCTAATATCAATTTGTTAGGTATTTCAATTATCAGTTTCTTTTTTAAATTTCTCAATAACTAATTGACTCTTCCTCTTCAAATTCCACTATGAATCTATCGAATTGTTGGACCCTTTTCCTTGAAATTCATCAACTTTTCTAGGTATGAGTTCTTTTCTGCTCATTTTTTTTTGCTTTTAATTTATATTTTTGATTTGCATTTAATGTGTATTTGATTTGATGGGTCAGTTTGGGTTCTTGATTTGCATTTTAGATTACTGAAGTTGCTTTTAATTTTCAACATTGAGTAGTAGTTGTTGTTGAAGAAAAGTATTTTTAGTATCTTACGAATGCTTGTTTCTAACTAGAAATGGGTCGGAATGGTCTTCAAAAAAAATCTTAATCGTGGGGCTGACAATAATGACGTAGAATCTGTTATGAGTTTCAAAAAGACATCCGACAAAGAAAGTTTGCGTGACTTGGAACCTGTCACGAGTTTCAAAAAGACATCCGGCAAAGAAAGGTTGCGTGACGTGAAATCTGTTATGAGTTTCAAAAAGACCTCCACTAGAGAAAATTTGCCCAAGCAACATGTAGATGAATCTATTTATTCCGATAATTTTATATCATTTTATAAAACTATTTCTAACAATTAGACAAGTTATCGTATTAATTTAATCATATTTAGCTAATTCATGTTTGATAACCTTTTTAGGAAATGTGGACATGGTAAGTGAGGTTACAATTATCTATCATTATGGTGGCTATTTTAAATTTCGTCCTTCTAAAGAATATGTGAGCGGGCATTTGATGAATACAAGACATTAATTTTATGAGTTATTTTGATATGTTGGATGATTTGAAAAAGCACAGTAAGTTTTCTATTTTAGACGGAGATAAGTTTTTTTATTTAAGAGGTGATAAAATTATGAATGATTATGATGGGCTGCTAGAATGTTGTGATGATTCGGACGTTAAGGACATGCTTTTTAGTTATAAGATGCATAAGGAAAAGCCTATAGAGATTTATACATTATCAAAAAATTATGATATTTTTGAAGATCCATCCCTCGAAGAAAATAATTATATGAATAATGTGTCTGAAGAAGTGAATGAAGCAGTTGAAGAACATGAGCCTACAAATGCGACAGGTATTTTTTTTGTTTTATATTTATTTAGTTTTTTATGTTATATATTTTTACTCCAGTTATATATTAATTTATAAATGTAGGCTCTACCATTGTGAAAAGAAAAATTAGAGGACCAACACGATGCTTGAAAATAATAAATTTACAAGAGGGACAAAAAGTGTGTGTACAATTTGATGAAGATAATCAAGCAATTGGTGATAATGCAACCCAATTCATTTGATTTTTGGGCCAAACAGTGATAAGTCGTTCTTGTTTTCCGTTGAAAGTAAATTGTTGGAAGGAAATTGAGCAAGATAAGATTGATCTTATGTGGGATATCATCTTGGTAAGACAAATGACAAACTAATAAAATATTTTACTTTTTAAATTTTTATATTTAGTTTGAGTGATTTTGGTTTAAAAATTTCTTGAATTTTTTTGATTTTGATTTTCCATGTTCTATTTGATGAAAGCCCGTGTCTATCCCATTTTGTATGCTTTTACATACTTTAGCTGCCTCGAATGAAAACTTGCAGTACTTTGATCAGCTATATACCTGAAGTTTGAAGAAAATCATTGGCTCTAGTGGTTTTGACCTGGGTGTTAGTGAAATCAATTTTGTTGCTAGATCCGTCAATAGACGAAATTTTAATTTTAATATTTGCACACGATAACAGTGAGTTGGATTCTTCACTTTAAAGAGTTAAAACGTATTTGAAATATATGTTGTTATGATGCAAATTTCTCTAGTCATGGATGTTTGCTTCTTCACTTTAAAGAGTTAATGTATTTGAACGCACGTTGTTATGATGCAAATTTGTCTAGGTATAGCATCACTGCATGGATGTTTGCTTGAACAATCTTTAGTAAGAATTGTATGTGCTTATTTTCTTTTGGTGTTTTGTTTCATGTCTCAACCTCCCTCCGTTTTTTCTTTTATCGGGGTCTATTAACAATAGTTTCTCTATTTTATTTTGAGGTTGTGGTATGAACTGCATGTACTTATTTTTTTTAGACCTCATTTTGTGTGAATATACTAAAAATGATGATGTCTTCAATTTTATGAATCGATAATTATCATGAAATATGATTATAAACTATAATGGTATGTTGAATTTTTGTGTAAGAGAAATTTAACTTTGATGTGTCTGAGGAAAGAAAAGATGCAATTCTGAGACATATGAATGACCTTTATAGGGATTATAGACACAAGCTAAAACAGGATTATTTTGATAAAAAAATAACTTACAAACTTCGCTTACGCAACAAGCCTAAACGTATTATCACAGACGACTGAAAATATTTGGTCAATCTTTGGAGTGATGATAGCTTTCAGGTATTAAAATTGATTTATTATTATATATTATATTAATTACAGAAGTTGTTCATTGTTTCACTTTCAATTTTATGCAGAGAAAAAGTATGCAGAACAAGACAAATCAATCAAAACGATCTCTGCCTCCTTATTGTGGGACCAAAAATTATGCAAGACTTAGACATAAAATGATATTATAACATAATAATATTTAGGATGAATTTATAATATTTCTATTCACATATCTTATTTAATTACAATAATATCTTTTGTTTTTATAGAAGAAAAATGGAAAAACTACTTCTCGTGTTGAAGTTTTTATTGAATTGCGCAAGAGAAAAAATGGAATACAAGTTGATACTTTTCAACAAGACGTAATTGTAAGTTCTAGTTTTGCCTCTTCTTTTATCTTCTCTTAGAATATATATATTTGATTGAATTTTTTTTAATTGAAGGATCAATTAGAACAACATAAAAAGGAGCAAAAAGAAGGAGAAACTTCCTGATGATATTTTTAAAAAGGTGTTGGGGATTAAAAAAAATGGATATCTTCGTGCATATGGACCAGGAAAAAGTATCAGTGAATATTTTGGTGGAAGACCGACAAAGATACAACTCATAAAACAAGTAGAATCGATCAGAAAGGAATCAAATGAGCGTGTAGAAAAAGTCAAACGGAAAGCTAAAGAAGAATCTGAAGAAATAAAGAAAGAAATGAAGGATAAGATAGCAGAGTTGGATAAACGATGGGAAGAAAGATTTCAAACGATGTTTGTGACTCGAGGTCAACAGTTATTGCATCATGTGGAGGAGTGATGAAAATGCCAAAATCAATGAATGCTTGTGATTATATTCTCTTACAAAATATTTTCAAATAATATTGTTGACAATCTATTGGTCGTTTTTAGTGCTTTTCTTTTAAGTTAGTTGAATAATTAAAGAATATATTCTTTCATAATTATTTATAAATTTATGTTGAAAATAATTTCTCAATTATGTTTTATGAATTGTTGCAGTAAATAAAATTCATGAAATAATTTTAATTAGTAGATATATTTTATTTAAAATTTGTAGCTAAATATAAATTACAACTGCTATGTAGTAAGCACATGGCTATACTTGTTCGTCTTCATAGAAAATAAAGATAACGTTTTGCTACTGTTTTATTCTCTTGACAAAAAGTATAAATTTAGATATGCATTTTTAAATTTGTAGCTAAATATCCTCTATAATTTGCCACGCATAAAAAATATGGCTATAATTTTTTAATTTTCATAGCAAATAAAATAAAATTTTGCTACATTTTTTATATTTCATAGTTAAAGATACGAATTCTTAGCTACAATAAAATTATGTTTGTGGCAAATACTTTAATTTATAGCTATGATTTTTTAATTCATAACTAAGTAGGAATTTTTTTGCCACGAGATTAAGTTATAGAAATAGTTATAAATTATAATCTTGCTTGGCAAATAAATTAATTTTTCAACTACAAAATAATATCTTGTGTCTACAATATGAATATTGCTACTAATATTCTTCATCGTTGGAAAAGAATAAAATCACTTGCTAGAAGTGTATTTTTCGTGGAAAGAAAATTTTACTATACTGCTACAACATAAAAAATTCGTGGCTATAACTATTAGTTGTTAGCCACTGCTCATGTAAAGTCCGTAGCTAAGACTTAGTTACGCCTCTTCTTGCTATGAATGCTACGGAAAAAAAATGTGGCTAAAATATCTAGCCACAGAAATTTTCATATTTAGCTATGAGATACTCTGTAGCTATATATGTCTTATGTTGTAGTGATAATTTGTAGATTGACATTCATGCTTTCAACGTTCATAAATACTTTGATTTGACATTGTTGAACTAAATATTTTTATAGCAAGGAGTAATTTTTTTAGTGTAATTTTTCTGTGCAAATAAATTAGTTTGTGACATAAATCGATGAATTGAAAGCACTGAAGTGAAGACTACAACTTTCCCTAACCAATTGTAAGAACTTCTTCTCACTCTCTTTTTTTAAGTCTTGTTTAATTATTTTATTCCAAAGAGTTGAATTGTTTCTTTCTTTCGTTGTGCTTTCTTAAAACTTCAATCTATTGATTTTTGATGAGTTCTTTCAATCAACCTTTATGATGCGTAGAAAAAATGAGATCAAGTTTAAAGACATTAACAGCTTCCATGTAAATAGTACGTTGAGAAATATATGTGATTTAACTATGATATAATAAATAAGGTACACGCACATGACGCGTATTATAAGACTAGTATTTATAATTGTGTGTATATGTTTGCTCCTTAATCTTTTTTAATATTGTTTTACTAGAAATTTTATGTGTATTTTATTTCTTGTTTCTGATTTATACATGCATTGTCTTTTTTATGATTCTTTTTCTTTGTTATCAATAACGAATTAGAAGTGGATTATGCACCCAAGATGCTTGATGATATGTCTCTAAAAGATAAATCTGAATTAACTCATGATCATACAATATTTTGTGATGAAACGAAAAATGTATTGCATTTGATTTAGTTATTCACATTCATTTTAACCTGTGAATTAACCCAAGTTGAACAGGATAACCCATAAAGATATGCATTTGTTTAGTATTGCTTTGAATTAAAAAATTATATTCTATTTCGTTTGGTTATTTGCATCCATTATTGTTCCGTTTTCATAACATTTCTCAAAATAATGTTGTTGTAGTTGGACAACGATTAAAAAAATGTATTTGCTTAAACGTTGTTAGGTGGAAATCCATTTTCATCTATTGTAAATTTAGCTGACAGTTAGCATCAATTGGAATGGTAATTGCTTATTTATTTATTTATTTATTTAGTTTAGTTTAGTTTAGTTAGTAAACCCATCAATTTTATTTACTATTTGTGAATTTTTTTTTTTTTTTGGTTAAGGGGGAATTTCACTAAGAAAATTAACTGTTTAGAATAGATACAGACTGTGTCGGATTAGCGTGATCCGATTGCAAAACAAAATAAGAGAAGTTATCAGTTTCTGAACTTGGTACAAAAACATTTACATATCTTTCAAAGTAAGTTCATGCCATGTCTGCCCAAACTGCTTTCCGAGCACACATTGGGGGAACTTCAAAAAGGAAAGTTTTCTTAAGTTTAACATTTGTTGCTCCCAGCTTCGCCATTGCATCTGCCAATCCGTTTTGTTCTCTAAAGCAGTGGGCTACTTGTGGTACCCCGAGCCTTCTTAGTCTTAGACTGCATTCATCAAGTAGATCATCATACAGCAAGTTTCCAGATTTTAGCATATGGATGATTTCTTTGGAGTCTATGTTTATCTCTAGGAGAGTTAAGTGGTGGCTTTCTTCCATCCTAAGTCCCTCCAAGAGAGAAATAAGCTCCATTTGATTATTGGTGTCTTGAGGGTAGTGTTTAGCAAATCCAACTTTCCATCCTCCTGTCCAGTTTCTAATGATTCCCCCTATCTCTCCTTTATTGGAGTTGTTGAGGCATGTCCCATCAATGTTGAGCTTATAGGATTGGTTGGCAGGGGGGTACCATTTGATATTGATACTAGTTATCCTTCGAGCATTAGTGATCCTATTGCTAGCAATGTGATAGAATTCAGCAGCCTCAGCATGGATATCAAGGAATTTGGGCTTCTCCCTCTTGTTGTTGAAGGAGTTGTTGTTTTTATTTTTCCAGATAGCCCAAAGGGTGAAGGGAAGAATATTATGCCATTTGAGAACATTGTCAAACTTAAGGTTCTTAAGTTTGCCCCAGGTGCTAGCCCAATTCTTTGGGTAAAAGCTGCTGATGGAGATGCCAAGAGTATCACCTCTATTCACAATTGGGTTCCAAACTTTAATAGATTGAGGGCATTGAAAGAATATATGGAAGATGTCCTCATAGGGGTGGTCACAGATGAAGCAGCTTGGGGTAATGTTAAGTCCCATGCTGGAGAGGGTAAGTTTGGTTGGAAGACGGTTATGTTAGGCAAACCAATGGAAGAATTTTATCTTGGGGGCAGTGGATTTTCCAGAGCCAGTTATGGGAGTTAAGGGTGGCTTGAGTGGAGAGGTTGTGTCCTTGGATTATGATAGAATAAGCACTACTACTGGAGAACAGGACATTGCCAGAGGCAGCCCAAACCAAGTGGTCTGAGCTTGTTCTGGTGTTACTTCTGAAGATTGTAAGGATGGTTTTTGAGATCTGCTCAGGAATATGGAAGGGAAGGGTGTCTCAATGCTAGGAGTTATTGTGCCATATTAATCTAAGATTAATTCTATCCTGGTTGAGAGGTAATGAGCCTTGAATGAGGTTTCTCGGAGGTGGGGGGAGGGGTTATTAGGGATCCATCTATCTAGTCAGAAGTTAATTTTCTCCCCTTTATGTACTACCCAGTGGGTGGCTTTAGTGCAGTGTTTCCAACCCAGTTGCAGACTCTTTCAAGTGTTGGAAGTGGCTCTTTTACAAGAGCCATTGCTGTTGGTGTACTTGTTCCTGAGGACCATTTCCCAAAGCTTGGTCTGGTGTTGGTGGTATCTCCACGTCAGGATAGTGAGCATAGATTTATTTTTTATCTTAGCTCTCTGAATACTCAGTCCCCCTCTTTCTTGGGTAGAGTAATAGTGGCCCAATTAATGAGATGCATTTTCTTCTTTTCTGAAGTTGAACCCCAGATGAAGTTTCTTTGGGTTCTGTCACAGTGATTGAGAATTTTACTAAGGATAGAGATATATTGCATGATATGGGTGGGGATGCTATTGAGGGAGAATTTGGCTAGGGTGGTTCTGCCAACCATATTGAGGAAATTGGTTTTCCAACCTTTCAGTTTATTATTGAGGTTATTAATAATGAATTGGAAGTCCCTGTTGCAGATCTTTTGACGAAAGATAGAAAAAACCAAGTATTTCCCAAAGTGGTCCCTATTATAAATATTGAGAATGGTAGAGAGGTGAAAAAGTCTTGACATTAGGAGAGCAGTTACTGAAAAAGATCACCTTGGACTTTTAAGTTATTAACCTTTTATCCAGAGACTTTACTGAAGTGTTCAAGGATTCTCTGGGTGGTGGTGCAGTTCTTTTAGTCTGCCTTGGCCATGAGGACAAGGCCATCAACAAAGAAGGGGTGGGAGAGGGGGGGTCCCCTTCTGCTGAATATGATGGGATCCCAGTTGAGAATGTCAATTTCATAATCAATCCTTCTAGATAGGAGTTCCATGCATATGATAAAGATGTAGGGGGAGATGGTCCTTTTTCCTTATGCCTCTAGTGGGTTTGAAAAATTCAGTCCTTCTTCCAATGACAAGGATAAAAATTAATGAGAAGGAGATGCAGGACATTATGAGGGAGATAAGCTTGGGAGAGATGTTGAAAAAAGTGAGGGCCTACTTGATGAGGCTCAATTCTAATCTATCAAAGGTTTTTTCAAGGCCAATCTTGAGAATCATATTGCCATTCTTACCAGTCATCTTCCCAAAGTGAAAGATCACTTCCTGCACAATAATGGCATTGTCACAAGTTCTTCTCTAAGAGATAAAGCTGGCTTAGTTCTGACTAATGATTTTATCCAGATGATGTTTGAGCCTAGCAACAATCATTTTGGTTATGATCTTGTATTAGGTATAGCATAGGCCAATGGGCCTAAAGTTTCTGAGGTTAGAAGCATTGGGACTTTTTGGGATGAGGCAGAGGTAAGTGGTATTTACCTCTTTCTCCATTTTGTAAGAAGTGAAGGTTTTTTGGCAGAATTAAATGACTTGGGGGCCCACAGTGTCCTAATATTTCTGGAAGAAGAGAGGGTGGATGCCATCAGGGTTAGGGGCTTTCCTAGGTTTAAAGGAGAAGACAACTTCCTTAATTTCCTTGGCATTAGGGATGGAGTAAAGCGGGAGTGTTTTGCAGGGTCAAGAGACCCTTTAGAGGAAGGATTCCTTTGAAATTTGAGTTTGGAAGTTTGGTGATCAGTGGAGTAGAGGGAGTTATAGAATCTGAGGATGTTTCCTTGGATGTCCTTAGGAACATAAGCCCAATTCCCACTGTCATCCTTTAAGGCATTGATTCTATTCTTCCTTTTCCTATTTAATGTGGAAGTGTGAAAGAAGCTAGTATTGGAGTTTCCTTCAGCAAGCTAGTTGATCCTAGATTTGATTCGCCAGAATTGCCGTTCTTGCTGAAGGATGTTTCTGAAATCCCTAGTAAGGCCATCTCCTAGAGTGTAGAGGAAAAAAATGAAGGGGTAGGAGGGAGATCCTTGGATGCCAGCTAGTCTAGCTAAGATTCTCCTTTTTCTATGGAAGATGTTACCAAAGGTGTTGTGGTTCCAAGAGGTGACAATCTCTTGGAAGACAGAGATGGCTTCAGTAAGGTTGGTGGATTTGAAAAAGGAATGACTAACCACATGTTGAAAATCTGGGTGAGTATACTACATGGTTTTTAGCCTAAAGATTTTACTATCTCTATTGTGTTACTTGTAAAGATCAAGATTAAGAGGGAAATGGTCTGAATGGGTTCTGGGAAGGTGAGTGACAGTTTCCTCCGAAAAAAGTTTGATCCAGGCATCATTAGCCAGGTATTTTTCTAGCCTCTCAAGGATTAAGTCTCCTCTATTCCTATATTTTTTGTTAGACCGAGTGAATCTTCCCCCCTTAAATCCAAGGTCAATAAGGTTGCATTGTTAATACAGTCCCAAAAAACAGAAGACTTTTTAGTGCCAATGGGGTTTCCTCCAAACTTTTCAAAGGATTTTAGAACTTCATTGAAGTCACCTGCCACAACCCAGGGGCGTTGGGGGTTGATGTTAGAAGCAAGGTTATGCAGGCTATCCCAGAGATTAATTTTATTCTCAAAAGAGGTGCTAGAATAAATAGCAGTAAAATACCAAGAGGAAGGAGGGTTACTAACCTTGACTATGGTATGGATGGCCTTTGGGGAGATGGTGATTTCTTGGATACCCAGAATAGCAGAGTCCCACATAATGACTATGCCACCAGAATTTCTAGTTTCAGGAAATCGAATGTAGTTATTGAAACCAAGGATTTCATCAATCTCCCTGTGTTCTTTCATGCGAGTTTCAAGGGCCACAAGATAGGGTTTATGCATATTCACCATAGAGTTACAATGGCGCTTGAACTTTGGGTTGTTGGCCCCCCTAACATTCCATATGATGCAAGTCATCATTAGTGTTTGTTGGGGGGGATGCTCAACATTATCTCCTTTCCTTTGGTGGGTAGGAGATTTGGCTCCTGCCCTAGTATGTCCCTTCTCTTTCTTGATAGAGGTTTTATTTTGGCAGTGAAGAATATGCTTGGGCTGGGATTAGTATCTCTAGGTCTATTTTGTGTATCTCTAGAGGAATTAGGATTAACAGTATTTCGCTGGTAAGGTCCTCGAATACATGATTGAATTGCCTTTCTAGTGTGAGTACCTCTGCCTTTGGAACCTTAAGAGTTGCTAAGATTTTTTCCATTTCTCTGTTGTTTTCTCTCAGGGCCTCCAGAGTGAGTTTCCTCTTTTCTACCTCCATAATCAGAGCTAGTTGGTATGACTATTGCTTGTTTGGTATTTGGGAGCTTGTGGGAATATTTCCAGTTTGTAAGACAAAGAGTGAACCTGATTCCAGCAGACCTGAAATCCTGGATGGGGGAAAGGTGAGGTTGTTGCTTATTTTTGTCACCTCTTCTGAAATCAGCTCTGGCAAGAAAGAGAATGTGTTGCTTTGGGCTGCTAGACTCATGATAGTGGTCATCCATACATTTTGTCCATAAGTTAGTTGGCCCTGGTTCCGTCCTTTCATCACTACCTAAGCTAGGTAGTGAGGGTTCTGGATGAGGACTTTGATCTGCTTCCTTTCGAAGGTCATCTTGAGTGGTATCACTTGTTGTGATAAACATATCTCCAACTAGGATGTTGGTTGGTGGTTCATCCCGAGTGGTTTGGAAATGAAGGTCATTTCGCTCAATTGTGGACTTTGGTTGAGGTTCTCCATTTTCCTTTGATTGATTAGTGTTAGAATTATGGTCTGTGGTACCTGACTTAATACCTCTATAGGTATAATCAGTTTGGGTAGTGACTTTTCGTTTCTCCTGATCATTACCATGTATGATAGTAATTAATGCAGGAGTATTGGAAGTGACAGTTAGGAGGCTTTGATTGATGAGAGCTTTTTGATCAGAAGGGATCACCTCAGGATTTTGGTTACCAGAGGAAGAGGGAGAGTGGAAAGTTCGAGGGAGGGTGTCCATGTCAGCACATATGTCGACATCTTTATTATTAATCCCCCCATTAGGGGTATCTAGATGCATTAGGTCAGGGAAAAGGCCCTTGAAGGGCCTGTTTGGGGTTATTAGGCCCAGAGTTGACCGACCTTTTCTTAGCACCTCTATTGGGCTCAGCCATAATGTGAGGCCTATCCATAGTGGGCTTAGATCCCAAAGTGGTTGGATTAGAATAAGGAATAGGGTTCTGAGAAGAACCCGGGTTAGGACAAATGGGGAGGCCCGAATTATTCGGCCTAGATGAAGCTCCATTGTGAGCCTCTTCTTCACCGAATTTTTCTTCTGTCCGGCCAAGGGCAGAGTAGTAGAGGGATCTAGTTTCCAAGAAATTACCTGTGGCAACATCAAAATTTTTTACCTTGATCCTCTGTGGTTGTGGTCGTTTACCTTCCACTGGTGGTTGCTTTTTGGCAGACTTCTTCTTAGAGAATGTTACTATTTGACATCTGTCCGATGAAGGTGGGGTGTAACTTTCCTCCGTCTACTTTGGGTTGAAATCCTGTTGGGGCATATGTGGTCATAATTGGGAGGTATGTCCCAATCCCCCGCATAACTTACACAAAAAACCCTGTCTTTCGTATTGGATGATTTATCGATGAGATCCAATGGTAACTGAGTCTTTGAACGGTGTGTCCATCGGGACTTGCACACATATTCGGGCATATCGTCCCCTAAGTGTGGCTGATGTGCAGACATCTATTTTCAGAAGTTTCCTTATTGACCTACCTACCTTCGCTACAATCTTTCCGTCGTAGAATTCCGTGGGAAGATGTGGGAGCCTAACCCAGATCGCGGTGAATTCCACCAGTGAGTTTGTTGGGATAAAGTTTGGTTCCCAAACTCTGATTGAGAGGTAAGTCCCAACTACAAACCATGGTCCACCCTGAGTGATTTTCCTCTGAGATTCCTCTTCGCTAAGCTTGACAGTGTAATAGTCTAAGTCCAGATCGATTAGGATGATGGGTTCCTTTAGTCTCCAGAGATCATTGACCTTCTTTCTCAGGTATTCATGATTCAATTTCTTTCCCACTAGCTTAACAATGACTGAGAATTTCCATGGGGAGTATAATTGAAGCTTCTCTTTTGGTGATAAGCTTATTGTTGTATCTCCTAAGTGTTGAATCAAGGGTGGGTTTGGGTGGTTTGTTCCAGATCTTGGATAGTGAGGGGTTCCTTATTTTCCCCTATGCTGCCTCTTAGTATGCTACTGTATGTTGATTCATTTTTCTTTGGATGCGGTGGGATCGGGTCCAGTGGATTCGTCAATTGAATTGGAGTTACGGTCATGCTCCAGGTGTTAGGAATTGGCAGTTGTGATTAATTTAGAGAGAAGGAGGTTGGTCTCTCTCTAAAAAATTACGAAATGTTCCTTTCGAAAAAATTATTTGTGAATTTCATTTTCAGATTATCTTTATGGTTTAGTTTAAATCTAATACAAGTCACAAACTTTTGATTCCACATGTTTTGAAGGTAGAATTTGCTCAAGGTTCGTAAAACGGGACACTACTTCCATAGTGATGGATTCAAGTTGTTCGGTGATATATTCAAAATAACTTAACTAACTGGTAAGAATTTCTATTGTTTTTTTTTTTTGTGAGTAAATTAGGATTGCCTTTAGTAAGATAAAGGTGTCCATTCCTTTCGTCAATTTTATTTACTCTTGAATTTCACAGATTTAATGTTAATCTGCAAGTCAAATTTACTCGAGGTGATAAAGTGGGAAAAGGCATCTACAATTAGAGGTGAGTTCTGGAGTTTTTCTTTTTTTTTTTCTTGTTAAGCTTAGTTATAACACAAATTGATTGTGCTTTATATTTCATGTTGCACTGTATAGATCATACTTTAGAAAAGCTGGACACACCTCAGATATGTACTCAAATTAAATTAGTGATCGATTTTTAGGTTTTATCGTAAACTTAATTTGTTATTTACAACTACGTAAGTCATTACTTTTGACTGTATTTATCATTTTCTTATTTTAAAGGTGGCCATAAAAAAAAACATGTCAAAGTATCAGCTGGATTGTCGGTACTCCAGGTTGGTCACACATTCATCTATCGTTCCTCAATGTCCTTAACCAGTAAGCTCTCATGTACAATTTAGTCTCTTATTGTTTCTTGCACTACTGCTTTTTAATATTTTCTACTACTGCTTCTTAGCATTTGGAGGGTCAGAATATTCTCATTTCTTCTTTGGGCTTTCTAATTTATGAAAAATTACAAAAAGTTAACAAGAAAACCAACTAAGATAAAGATGATCTCCACACTATGAATTTGTCTCTAAGAAAAACCTAATTATACATGTATAACTTCTTGTGCATTCTAATATATTTCTTTCAAGATAAATGAGACAAAATATTGTAGAGAGAGGAATAAGACACAGACAAAAAAGAAAATTTAGATAAAAAAGAAAATTATTCTTCCCTTTTTAAGTGTATTTGTTTTTTGTGGCATTGACCGGTAGGGCTGGGCATAAAATACCGAAAATCAAATTATCGAATTGAATAAAAAAATTTGGTAATTGGTATTTGGTAATTTGGTATATTGTATGGTATTTGGGAGTAAAATTTTAATATTTCGGTATTCGGAATTGGGTTTGGTACAAGATATTAATACCGTTTGGTATTCGGTATTTATAGAATATCGAATTATATATATATATATAAAATTCGATATGTCTAACCAACTCAATAGACAATAGTATTAGTTATCCCAAATAATCTCTTAGACCATGGTCATATATTCTTAAAAAGCAACAAAAGGAATATTAAATAGGGTTTCTATTAAATATACTCTTTAAAGTTTAAACGTACATTTGCACATTTTCAACTTTAATATGGTATTACCACAAATCGTACTGAACCGAAGTTTAATTTACCGATTACTGAATTACCGAACCGATGTGTATAAGTATGCACTACTAAAAAAAAGAGAAAAATCGACCATAAAAACCGACCACAAGTGATCGGTTTTTCTCAATTTTCGACTACAAAACCGACCAAAGAGCGTGGTCGGTAAAGTAGTGGTAGCTTTTTTTAAAACCGATCACTTGTGGTCGATTTTTTTTAAAATATATATATATTTTAAAATTCATTATTATTTTATTAAAATTGGAAAAAATGATTTTTAAAAAAAAGAAGCGACCACTCGTGGTCGGTTTTCTGCTAAAGTTTTTAAAAAAACGACCACTTGTGGTCGATTTTTTTGAATTTTTTTTAAAAAACTAAAAATCAACAAATGGTCCAACATGCAATACAACAACAACAAACCAAATGTAAAAACTACAACACATAGAAAATGTCCAACAAAA
Organism: Capsicum pubescens; assembly: GCA_030864215.1. Taxonomy (NCBI): domain Eukaryota; kingdom Viridiplantae; phylum Streptophyta; class Magnoliopsida; order Solanales; family Solanaceae; genus Capsicum; species Capsicum pubescens. The sequence continues at coordinate 220,014,842 of CM061547.1, forward strand.
GTATAAAAGTATAAAAACTACAACAATACATATGAAAGTGTACAAACTACAACAAAATGTCTAAATTCAAAGTACAACACATACAAAAGTCAAAACACTAAAACTCATCTTCATCGAATTCGTCCTCGTCTTTCGCATCCTTATCTGTGCCGATATCATCCAGGGGGCATAGACCTGTTGCAACCCGAACTGCATCACCAGGACAGAGAGGAATAATCCATATAGTCTGAATGAAAGAGCTGAACTGCTCTTGCAGCATCCTGATTTTTGATGATGTTTTCTCCTTCTTCTTCTGCGCCCTCTCTCTCTGTTCAGCAAGCTCTTTAGTGAGTTTAGAAACCGTATTTTGTAGTCTTTCAATGGTTTCTCTATCAATTGAAGAGGTAGAGTATGTAAGACCGGATGAACACCTAATATTCTCGCTAATTTTTTTTTGTGGTATCCGTAGTAATGGTCTCTAACTGTAGGACCCACAGCTTTATCCCATAACTCCTCCTCTACATATTGGGGTAGTGGGTCACCCTAACTTTCAGGAGGGTGAGTACTACGATACTCACTAACAAGCTGCGTATATTTATCCTATATTCGAAGTAAAGTTAAAATTAAAAGTCAAAAAATATTAAAGTATTTATACTTGAATAATATCAACTTTGAGAAAAAGATTCACAAATTCAAAATTTGATTCTTACATGGGTTGCTTTTGCATGAGGTTCAACCCAGACATCTTCATCAGTCGGGTTCTTTTTCTTTTTCAGATGAGTCTCCTCGAATAACGCACCGTGTGGTATGCCCCTACCCTTTTCTTTTTCCTGCATATGAAAAAATTATCAATGTTCAAATAATTAAAAATTTAAATAGAAACAAACAATTAAAACTGTAAAAGCTAAATACCATTTTTTCCTCCACAACAATTATACTTTTGGCACCCGCAGTATGAAGGGAGCCACCCTTGGATGATGACCGGGCTTCCTTTCCTTTGTCCCTCAACAATTGGTATTCTTCGCTATTCCAATAGCGAATATACTGTTTTCATAAGGGTTCACTAATCTAGTCAGGTCGTACCAAGTTGGTTCGGGCATAATCCAACAGACCGTTAAATATGGATCTACATCTTCTGAAAATTTTTCTCCTTATGAGACATGCATTTGCATCATCCAACCAGTAAAAATTCTACAAAAAAAATATAATATAATATTCGATCTTTTGTTCTAACAAAGTGTTAAGTAGTCGATAAGTTAAATCTTTACATTAAATTCTTGAAACATTCTTTCCCTGTCAATTTCTGGAACCTTTTGCCAATTGGTCCAGTAGCCGTTGAAGTTTCGACAAATACATTTTCTCGCAGTTTGTCCAACTCCAGCATCCGGCCTAAACCTACAACACAAGATCAAACGGTAATTTCATAGAGCATAATAATATAGTAATGAAAAAATGAATAATGTTATTGTATTTAGAAATCTTACCTTGTCGCATCTGAAATAAGATAACGCCTCCCAAAATCATCTCTGTCGTCTGGCTGCGGAGTAAGTGATGGTGGATGCACTGACATGGGTGGATCTGAAGCACCAGATGGAGTGCCTCCAATTTGAAGATCTGACAACCCAATAGATCCTGCAGAATCACTGTGCAAAGCTGCGTGACTGCTATAAGAGGGTACTGATGATGGTAGTACTTTGGATGGGCCAGCGGTCGTCCGATAGTACTGTGATGGCAGTGGCACGGTGATAGGAACAAAATGAGTCGGTGTAGACCCATGAAGTGGCCCCACATGCATAGGAGAAGGAACCAAATACTGAGACAACCTAGAATATGAGGGTCGTGCTGTCGCGTCAGCAAACCGACCCTCAGATATATGAATACCTGTCAGTCGTCTGTACGACGGAGGTTATTTTTTCTTTTTTTTTTTTCATAAGAATAATTTTTTCCTTACCTTTGTCACCTCTGCCTGATATCTAAATTATGTAAAGTTAACAAGTAGTTAGTTCCTACAAAATGAATATATAAGAAAACATTTCAAGTGACTAATTTTAAATTACTAATTCACATTTCAAATTGCTCCAACAACATGAGATAGACAAGAATATTTTTATTACTATATAACTCATGGAAAAGTGAAAACAACAATCTTAAACAGTATATTACATATCAATCTTAAACAAGAAACATAAAGGTAAATATATAGTACAAAGCATAAAGACATAATTAATACATAATAAATACAACCTACACAAACTAGTCCTCCTCTTCTGAAGACTCTCCACTAAACCATTCACCCTCTTCGAAAGTTTCTTCATCTCTTACCCACTCAGCCTCTTCTTCCACAATATTAACTTTTTCAAATATATTTTTCGAGTGATTCAAAGTATCCACTAAGTCAACGTCCACTAGCTGGTGATCAATCTGCATTTTATTTTGATACGCAGTCTCCAGCATATTCTCAACTTCCATCCATCCTATAGGCTTTGTTTTGATTACATTTCACCAATCAGACTTATCACTGCGCAATGGATAAGGAGGATAATACACTTGTTTAGCATTTTGCGCTAGAACAAATGGATCGTAAACAGGATACGACCTATTTTGCTTCACTTCAATGATGTTATGCTCCTTATGTACTCTTGTGCCTCTTGTGCTTGGATCAAACCACTTACATCGAAAGAGGATAATTTTTTTAATTGGGAAACGAGCATACTCCAGTTCTAAGATCTTGTGTATGATGTCAAAGTAATCAACATCATCATCACCCTTAACCCAAACACCACTATTGTTTGTTTTCCTTGTTCTGGAGTGTTATTCGGTGGAAAATTTGAACTCATTTACTGTGTAATGGGACATTGCATGAGCTTCAACTGGACCCAAAGAAATATCTCTCAAGAGTTGATCGTATGCGGCTATATTTGGTGACTGGTGTACCTAAAAATATTATACATATATATATTATTTATATGTTAGTTGAGGATTGTGTAAATGTTTAAAATTTGTAGAAATATTAATACACTTACGAACCTCATATGTAAACTATGTTGCAAAGGATGCATACACTTGATTTTTGTGGAATTGAGTCTTAAATGAACTAAAGATCCAACATGCGAAACACAATTAGTTTCTTTAAGGGAATGAGTAAACAAATAAAATATGTTAAAATTTTAATCTCCTTACTTCAGAAAGGGCTCAACTTTCGGAAAATTCAGCAAGAGATACAAAGTTACTGATTTGCGCTCTGTGGGAGTGAGCCGGCGACGTATGATCTTTTTAGCCTTACAACCAGATTGATTGAAAATTGATATCGGTTGCAAATGAGGCTCATTCACATCGTCCTGATGACGATTCGGTTGGTTTCTTGAATAAGCAACTTCATCACGAAAGTAGTATAAACAAAATTGAGACGTTTCTCTTGCAAGATATGCATCAACTATAGAGCCTTCCACCCTATGTTTGTTTTTGGGACCCCTTTTAAATTTTCCAATTGCCTTGCACAATCTTAAGATTAGATGTTTACTATATTTAAAAAAGATATGTATGAATTTAAATATGTTGCAATTGCTTACCGTTCGAATGGATACATCCACCTAGTTTGAATTGGACTGTCTAGCCGAGCTTCGTGCACAAGGTGAATGGAAAGATGTTCCATCACATCGAAGAACGCTGGTAGAAAAATCTTCTCCAGCTTGTTGGTGATAACAACAATATTACTTTCCATTCGCGCCAGATTTTCTTCTTTTAATGTAGTGGCACATAAGTCTTTAAAGAACAAACTGACCTCTGCTATTGGTTTCTATATATTTTCAGGTAAACCAATAAAAGCAATTGGAAGTAATTGTTTCATGAAAACATGACAATCATGGATTTTCATTTCATGCAAGATTTCTTGTGTCATATCAACCCTCTTGCCCAAATTTGAGGCATATTTATTGGGCATCTTTAAACTTTGGACCCACTCACATATTTGACGTTTTTGGTCCAACTTGAATGTAAAACTAGACATGAGCTTAAGAACATTGTCATTGAGACCCTCCTGTAAGTGTAATTCTCTGCGTTTGCATTATTCTGGTAAGTCAAGTCTGGCCTTAGGATTATCCTTTGTTTTGCCGGTGACATCCATAACTGTGTTGAACAAGTTGTCAAAATAGTTCTTCTCAGTATGCATGACATCAACATTATTTCTAAGTAAATTATCTGGACAATATTCTAACTCCCAAAATATACTTTGCTTAGTCTAGTTATGCGAAATGCCATATCCATCAAGCCTGTACAATGGTTCATTGCTGGCTTTAGGAAAATCCTGAACTATCTCCCAGATGTCATGACCAGACTACCTTGGAGATGGACCATCATATTACCTTCTATTCCTTATTAATGCATTCTTGAGTCTCCTAAATTCATGATCAGGTGGAAAGAAACAACAATGACAATCAAATCATGAATTTTTCCTGCCATGTCTCAATGTGACAGATTTTGTTTTTTCTATGCAGTATGGACAAGCCAGCTTTCCAGCTGTCATCCACCCAGACAACATTTCATAAGCAGGAAAATCATTAACATTCCACATTATATATGCACGCAGATTAAAATTCTGTTTAAGTGAGATGTCCCAAGTTCCAACCCCCCCGTGCCATAAAATTTGAAGTTTATCAATTAAAGGTTTCAAGTATGCATCTATTCCACTTTTTGAATTACGCGGGCCAGGAACAACACAATTTAGAAATATATTGGGACTAGTCATCAACATTTCAGGAGGAAGATTATAAGGGGTGATAAATACAGGCCAACATGAATATGGCACAGCACCAACTGAAAAAAAGAGAAGCCATCCACACATAATCCCAAACGAATATTTCGTGGCTCAACTGCAAAATTTGGATAAGTTGCATCAAAATGCTTCCAAGCCTCTCCATCAGATGGATGACACATAACACCAGTGGGCCTTCTATTTTCACTGTGCCATCTCATATGAGGAGCTGAGCTGTTTGGAGCATACAACCTCTTCAACCTTGGTATTAGAGGTAAATAAAGCATCGCCTTAATAGCAATTTAATTTCCACTAGAACTACGCATATATAGAGGGTGCTGACAAAACTTACAGGAATCTAGGTCAGCATTATCCTTAACGTATAACATACATCCAGTTTCACAACAATCAATTCTAACCGATGAGAGACCTAACTTTGAGACCAATCTTTTTGCCTTATGGAAAGAACCAGGAACCTCCAAGACGGGGTCAACTAACTCTTTAATAAGGTCTATCATTGAGTCAATTCCTTCTTTAGCAATATTCCAATCAGATTTAATACTTAATAATCTAACAACAACAGATAAACGAAAGTGCAAACACCCATAAAACAAAGGATGACTAGCATCATACAATTGTTCATAGAATTTTCCCACTTCGCTATTAGGAACATCTTCGATATTTTCCCTAAAGTCGCCCCCGTGTTGCATCCCAAAAGCATCGTGCACTATTTCTGTCATCCTAGTATCTTGATATTCATTATGCCAACAATAATCAAAATAAAAAATCACCTTTAAAGTCCCTACACTTGATCATTTTCAACCTACTAAGTCATCAAATATAACCACATTCAACCTACCAAGTCACCTTTAAAGTACCTACACTTGATCATTTTCAACCTACCAAGTCACCAAACATAACCACATTCAAAAAAAAAATCACCTTTAAAGTCTCTACACTTGATCATTTTCAACCTACCAAGTCACCAAACAAAACCACATTCAAAACAAAAAATCATCTTTAAAATCGCTACACTTAATCATTTTCAACCTACCAAGTCATCAAACATAACCACTTTCAACCTACCAAGTTACCTTTAAAGTCCCTACACTTAATCATTTCAACCTACCAAGTCACCAAACATAACCACATTCAAAATAAAAAATCACCTTTAAAGTCCCTACACTTAATCATTTTCAACCTACCAAGTCACCAAACATAACCACTTTCAAAATAAAAAACACCCTCAAAGTCCCTACACTTAATCATTTCAACCTACCAAGTCACCAAATATAACCACTTTCAAAACAAAAAAATCACCTTTAAAGTCTCTACAATTAATCATTTTCAACCTACCAAGTCACCAAACATAACCACATTCAAAACAAAAAATCACCTTTAAAGTCCATAAAAATAATCATTTTCAACCTACTAAGTCACCAAACATAACCACATTAGACCTACAAAGTCACCTTTAAAGTCTCTACACCTAATCATTTTCTACCTACCAAGTCACCAAACTTAACCACATTCAAAACAAAAAATCACCATCAAAGTCCCTACACTTAATCATTTTCAACCTACCAAATCACCAAACATAACCACATTCAACCTACCAAGTCACCTTCAAAGTCCATACACTTAACCATTTTCAACCTACTAAGTCACCAAACATAATCACATTCAAAATAAAAAATTACCTTTAAAGTCCCTACACTTAATCATTTTCAACCTACCAAATCACAAAACATAACCACATTCAACCTACCAAGTCACCTTTCAAGTCCCGACACTTAATCATTTTCAACCTACCAAGTCACTAAACATAACCACATTCAAAATAAAAAATCACCTTAAAAGTCCCTATACTTAATCATTTTCAACCTACCAAGTCACTAAATAAAACCACTTTCATCCTACCAAGTCACCTTTAAAGTTTTATACTTAATCATTTTCAACCTTCCAAGTCACCAAACATAACCACATTCAAAATAAAAAATTACTTTTAAAGTCTCTACACTTAATAATTTTCAACCTACCAATTAGTCACCAAACATAACTACATTCAAAATAAAAAATCATCTTTAAAGTTCCTACACTTAATCATTTTCAACCACTAAGTCACCAAAAATAACCACTTTCAACCTACCAAGTTACCTTTAAAATTCCTATACTTAATCATTTTCAACCTACCAAGTCACCAAATATAACCACATTAAAAATAAAAAATCACCTCTAAAGTCCCTAAACTTAATCATTTTCAACCTACCAAGTCACCAAACATAATCACTGTCAATTCAAAAAAACACCCTTAAAGTCCCTACACTTAATCATTTCAACCTACCAAATCACCAAACACAATCACATTCAAAACAAAAAATCACCATTAAAGTCCCTACACATAATCATTTTCAACCTACTAAGTCACTAAACATAACCACATTCAACCTACCAAGTCACCTTTAAAGTCCCAACACTTAATCATTTTTAATCTACCAAGTCACCAAACATAACCACATTCATAACAAAAAATTAACTTTAAAGTCCCTGCACTTAATCATTTTCAACCTACTAAGTCACCAAACATATCTACATTCAACCTACCAAGTCACCTTTAAAGTCCCTACACTTAATTATTTTCAACCTACCAAGTCACCAAACATAACCACATTCAAAACAAAAAATCACCTTTAAAGTCCCTACACTTCATTATTTTCAACTTACCAAGTCACCAAACATAACCACATTCAACCTACCAAGTCATCTTTAAAGTCCCTACACTTAATCATTTTCAACCTACCAAGTCACCAAACATAACCATGTCCAAAATAAAAAATCACTTTTAAAGTCCCTACATTTAATCATTTTTAACCTATCAAGTCACCAAACATAACCACATTCAAAACAAAAGATCATCTTTAAAGTCCCTACACTTAATCCTTTTCAACCTACCAAGTCACCAAACATAACCACTTTCAACCTACCAAGTTACATTTAAAGTCTTTGCACTTAATCATTTTCAACCTACCAAGTCACCAAATATAACCACATTTAAAAAAAAAAATTACCTTTAAAGTCCCTATAATTAATCATTTTCAACCTATCAAATCACCAAACATAACCACTTTCAAAATTAAAAAAAACCCTTAAAGTCCCTACACGTTATCATTTTCAACCTACCAAGTCACCAAGCATAACCACTTTCAAAACAAAAAAATCACCTTTAAAGATCCTACACTTAATCATTTTCAGCCTACCAAGTCACCAAACATAACGACATTCAAAACAAAAAATCCCCTTTAAAGTACCTATACTTAATCATTTTCAACCTACTAAGTCACCAAACATAACCACATTCAACCGACCAAGTCACCTTTAAAGTCCCTACACTTAATCATTTTCAACTTACCAAGTCACCAAACATAACCACATTCAAAATAAAAAATCACCTTTAAAGTCCCTACACTTAATACCAAGTCACCAAACATAACCACATTCAACCTACCAAGTCACCTTTAAATTCCCTACACTTAATCATTTTCAACCTACCAAGTCACCAAACATAACCACTTTCAAACTACCACGTCACCCTTAAAGTCCCTACACTTAATCATTTTGAACCTACCAAGTCATCAAACATGACCACATTTAAAATAAAAAAAACACCCTTAAAGTCCCTACACTTAATCATTTTTAACCTACCAAGTCACCAAGCATAACCACTTTCAAAACAAAAAAATCTCCTTTAAAGTCCCTACACTTAATTATTTTGAACCTACAAAGTCACCAAACATAACCACATTCAAAATGAAAAATCACCTTTAAAGTCACTACACTTAATCATTTTCAACCTATCAAGTCACAAAACATAACCACTTTCAACCTACCGCGTCACTCTTAAAGTTCCTACACTTAATCATTTTGAACCTACCAAGTCACCAAACATAACCACATTCAAAACAAAAAAACACCCTTAAAGTTCCTACACTTAATCATTTTTAACCTACCAAGTCACCAAGCATAACCACTTTCAAAACAAAAAAAATCACCTTTAAAGTCCCTACACTTAATTATTTTCAACCTACCAAGTCACCAAGCATAACCACATTCAAAATAAAAAAATCACCTTTAAAATTCCTACACTTAATTATTTTCACAATACAAGAAATAAGCAACAACAAGACCAACAAGATGTCAACAACAATGATAGTGAATCGAACAAGGTCACACACGGTTTCACTAGACTTCAATATGAATAATAACAAGAAGATAATAAAAATGCTTGTGAATCGAACAAGGCCACACACGGCTTCACTAGACTTCAATATGAGCAATAACAAAAAGATAACAACAATAGTGAATCGAGAGAAATCAACTTACCTTTGCTTGTCCTGAAGAAAAGAGAAAGAGATAAACGATCATCAGAAAAATAGCAAAGTAATCTTTTTTTTGAATTCGGGTTCTGTCTAACAATAGCATCAAATTTCAAGCAACCCATTAGGCAACTACAAGAAAATAATAAACCTTAAACAAAATCAAAACCCCATATACAATCCATCAAAATTCAGTTCTTTTCAATCAAATTCAACTCAAAAAATATATATAAAAAAAAAAGTGGAGAAAAATCAAGAAAACACACATAAAACTGAACTTTAACAAGAAAATCAAAGCTGGGTCCACACAACAAAAAATCATAAACCTTAAACAAAATCAAAACCCCACATAAAATTCATCAAAATTCAACTCAACAAACACAAAAAAACTAAGAAAACACACCAAAAAACACACACATAACGATTGATAAAGATTGAATGTTTTCAACTTACAACTTCATTTTTCTCCTTTTTCTTCCTGCCATAGTTACAAGAACTCAACTCTAGGCATTTCTATCTAAGTTAAAAGCAAAGCAGTATATGTTTTTTCAGTATGCTAACAATACATAAAATGAGCAAAAAAGGTATTTATATAGTTACAGATAAAATGGCTACTGGCAATAGTCCATACTTTTCACTTTCAATGTCAACTCAAAATCACAATTTATATAGTTGGTACCTGGACGGAGGCGATGACAGTCGGTTGCGGTGATGGCAGTCGGCGGATTTGGGTCTATTTGTGTGTGTGGTGTCGGGCTTTTGTGTGTGTAGTGTTTCAATTTAGGGGTTTTAATTTTGTATGTGTTGTGTTAAAGCAGGTCGGGTCGGGTCGGGTTAATGTGGGGGTAGGTCGGGTAGGAGTTATTAATTAAAGTATTTTTTTATTATTTTCTTGAAAACTGACCACATGTGATCAGTTTTCTTGAAATTTTATTGAAAACCGACCACATGTGGTCGGTTTTTAATTAAAACTTCTAGAAAATCAACCACAAGTGGTCGGTTTTCAAGAAAATAAAAAAAATATTTTAATTACTACTATTAATAAAATAAATTAACAATAATAAATTAAAATTAATTTTTAACAAATTAATTTTTTAATAAATTCTAGAATATTTAAAACAATAACACAAGTAGTATATTTCCTCAATCGTATAATAATATCAATGAATTTTACAAATTATGATAAATTTTTGGTTAATTAGCTTTTAATTGCGATATTATATATATATTGTAATTAAAAGCTAATTAACCAACAATTTATTGTAATTTGTAAAATTCATTGATATATATATACCTCGCTTGTAATACGTGTTAATCAAATAAATTATTAATTATTTGTGTTACGTTATTACAACTTCAACAATATACGTGTATCTACATTGACACAAAATAGTATATCTATTTCCTCAATAGTATGATATCAATGTATTATTCAAAATATTTTGATATATAGATTCAATTATCGAGCTTTCGATTACTACATACATTACTACACGAGATATACGTATATATATATATATATATATTCAATTGTCTATCAGCTTTCAAATACGTACTATAAACATCACATACACGATTTTACTATCCCATAATAATATACAGCGTATTTCACATATACTGATCAGATACACATTTTTTAAGTGAAAAAACTCAAATTCACCGCCAAAATTTGGCGGGCAATCAAAATTCAAAATTCAAAGCAAATGGTAAGTATATGTCAGTTTTAGGATTTAATTTTCTGTCTCTCCCTCCCCTACTTCCTTCCTCCCTCCTCATATACCTTGTAATACTAGTCTTATGTTATTACAACTTCAAAAATATACGCGTGTCTACATTGACCCAAAATAATATATCTACTTCCCCAATAGTATGATATATATCAACGTATCATTCAAACTATTTTGATGTATAGATTCAGTTATCTAGCTTTCGATTACTACATACGTCAATACACGAGATATACGTATATATACATATATTCAATTATCTATCAGCTTTCACATACGTACTACAAACATCACATACAAGATTTTACTATTCCATAATAATATACAATGTATTTCACAAATACTCAGATGAATTATAGATTACATTATTGTATGTCATTAATATACCTTCACTGTATAATATGTATATACTAATATATATACCTATACATACAAACACATATACACACTATCGACTACATCAAGTTCTAAATACTTACTATATATACCACATACGTACATAAGTATATTATCCAATAATATAATGCGATGTGTTTCTTATACATACTCAGATGAGTGATCGATTAATTATATTTGATTAGCTTAATATACTAGGTTTTGACTACATCGTTCATCAATCGATCACTACAAGATATATATATATAAAGATATTTCAACGGTAATATCATTATGAATGGAATAGTAACATAATATCATTAACTCAACGGTATGATATATATATACACATATTCATTATACAAAGATTATGCATGTTTAACGTCATTTAACATATATACAAAGGAAAATATTTATTTTATATATTGAAACATAAGTAAAAGATAAAGATTATATTTAGTAATTTATTTATTTTATTTGATATATATTTTAGTGTAATTTTTTCACAAAATTTAAGAATGATTGGATTTTATTATTATTATACTAGTTATCGACTACGTGTGATCAGTGTAATTTGAAATATATATATATATATATATATATATTAGATTATATATATAGTTATTTTTAATGAACATAATATATATTTGATTACACATATATAATTATTGGTTTCTAAAAATTATTTACTTTTTAATTTTTTTAGTTCAAAAACCGACCACAAGTGGTCAGTTTTTTATTATTTTTTTATTTTATTAAAAAACTGACCACTTGTGGTCGGTTTTTTTAAAATATTTTCTTTTTTTAAAAAAAATAAAAACCGACCACTAGTGGTCGGTTTTTTTTAAAAATAAATCAAAAAATATTAAAAACCGACCACTTGCCGACCACAAGTGGTCGGTTTTTAAAAATAATTTTTAATTATATTTAAAAAAAATGTCCACAAGTGGTCGGTTTTGTTATTTTTTTTAATTTTTATTTCTAAAATAAATAATAATTAATATAAAAATTATTTTGAAATTTTAAAATATAAAAGCAACCACATGTGGTCGCTTTTTTAAAAGAAAAAAAAATTTAAAAATAAAAAACGATCACTTGTGGTCGTTTTTTTATAGTCGTTTTTTTTGTTTTTTTTAGTAGTTATGGTATGTGGTATCTACTTTCAAATACCGATAACCAAATTACCGAATCCGAACTTTAAAAATACCGAACCGAATACCAAACGCCCACCCCTATTGACCGGTGCCAATAAAGATGAGGTATTAGTTTATCTATATCATTTGTATTGATCAATTAGAAAAATACTCCTAAAATAGGACTTTATTAAGAAAATACTTCTATAAATATTGAGATACACGTTAAATTAGAGAAGAAACTGGTTTACTTATTGAAAAAATATGATTGATTCTCATCTAACTTGATTCGGTTGCATCTCTAGATTGGTGGATGCTTAATAATCTAACCCTCAACGTCTTCACTATTTTTGTCAACATAATAGAATTCAACGTGTGTGTATATATATATATCTTCTTTGTTTTCATTCAAGTCATTCTTTAGTGCCAAAATTTTCGCTCAGACATAAATTATTTTCATCAAAACTGAAGTTTTTTGTGATCACTATTGTACTATTTTATTGTAGTTTACAAGTCGTAGATGAATTTACAAGTGGTAGATGAATGCCGGTCGACTTTGAAGATTTTTTTTAGGTAAAGGTTAGGTTTAATTGTATTATTTTTATAGCTCTGTTTTGAGATTTTTTTTATGTAAAGGTAAAGTTTAGTTATATTATTTTGATATATCTATTGTCGTATTATTTTGTAGTAACAGTTTACAGGTGGTAGATGAGTGCCGGGCGGCTTTAAGGAAATTTTGTGTAAAGGTTAGATTAATTATATTATTTTGATGTCTCTATGATCGTATTATTTTATTGCAGTTTACAGGTGATAGATGAATGTCGATCGACTTTGAGAAATTATTTTGGTAAAGGTTAGGTTTAATTAAATAAAGATGTTGAATTTAATTATTGTATTCATCTTTATTATTTAAACAAATATCTTATTTAGTATAACATTTGAACTCAATAAAGTGAAGTACACGCGCGAGACGCGTACACCTAAACTAGTTATATTAAAAGTGTGAAGGGCCTTATAAATGTTGTTTCAACTTTTTTTCCTTCATTAAAAGATTTCGCAATAGACAAAATTGTCTTTTCACCTCTTTTATTAATAAATTAGATTTTTTTTTCAATTAATAAATTATATATTAATTAGGAATCGTAATTTCAACTTATGGAAGAGATATAATATACCATCGCTAGGACTATTAGTTGTCTTTATTATTTAGGTTTAGATGTCATGATATTTAATTTTCTTTTAATTCCAGAATCCTTCCAAGTATTGAACTCAATAGGTTGCAGTGTATTTTGCCTGCCCTAGCTACCAAACATTCATTAATTTCCCTTGCATGATTTTATCAAATTCAAATAGTTATGAAGTTTCTGAATAATTTAAGAATTCACATTTATATTTGATGTGTATAGTGGGAGAAGTGGCTGCTGACATTCGGAGAAGGATGTGATGAAGTTGTCGAGCGAGGAGTTGTTGAACTCATCATTCTTACGTTATATTCATGCACTGGCCGGTTGGCATCGGAGGACATTGTCTCATCCAAGCTACCAAAGCCTAATGCAAATTATCAATAGAGTTTGTCACCCACTTGTCTCCTTCACCCGTACAGGATTATATTAGTCTTCAATGAACTCCAACTATCCATAAGAGCTCGGTACTTTTCTTTTGCGCTTGATTTCATCTATGAAACATAATTTGATCTTTTAATATTTAACACCTGATTGCTAAATGTCCCACTATGAAGTTTATATGATTTTGGTTGTGCAACTTTATGTTGGTTAGTTTTGGTGCTTTGAATGAAGGTCCAATACAACACCTCGGTTTTGACTCTTGAGACTAAATCAGTTCAAAATGTTTGTTATCACGAGTTGAGGCTACTCTAATACATCGTCAATTTAGAGTATGTTTGACTTTTCTCTTTATTTTTATTGTACAATTTTAATTTCGCACAACATTTTCTTAGATTTAAATGATACAAGCAGTGGCGAAGCTTTGATTTTCATTGAGGGGTTAGAAGTAAACATATGGACTAGTCGAAGGGGGTTCAACATCTACTATATATACATAAAAATATTTTTGATCGTGTAAAAATAGTATAAAAATAATATAATTTCCCGTATAACTCTAACCAGCTATCAAACTATACTAACTTTAAATAGTGATACTTCAAAACTATACTAACTGAAGAAGGAAAATGTGAAATTGAAAACAAAATCGGTTCGCAGAGATAAAAGCAAAATCCCTGGTTTAGTTCAATACTTCAAAAATTATACTTTTCTTTGGTTTTACATATCGTATACTCCAGAAAAGATTATATAATTTAAGGGGTTGTTTGATAGCTGGTTAGAGTTATACGGATATTAATAATGTAAAACTTAGTTCTAAGAAAATCTATATATTATTTTATGCAATCCTCAAATTATTGACTTTTGCTGGTGGAGAGTCATAAGCGGAAAACATGTGAGAGAGATGAGAGTCGTGTGCAGATTGTTATACGATTTGTTCATATTGTGGTTAGCTTTATACACTATTTGTCTTTTGTCCATTGGTTTGTATTTTAGGTTGATCTTATTTTCGGTATAGAGGTATTTTTGATAAAGAGGGTGAAATATGCAAGCAAGAACAGGAGAAAGTAGTTAGGTAACTTCAAAATATCTTTTACCAAATAATTTGCATATTTTGACAGCAATACTTTTGTTTTACGAAGAGTTCCAATCCTTTAAATAATGAAAAGGATTTGTTAAATTTTTTACTTTGATTCATATAGGAACCACTTATTAGCAATATACTTGATAGTGAATTTTTCAGAAAATATAGATTCTGGAGAAATACTCCGATAATATTTAATTTTGTGACCATTCATCTTTAAGGAAGATGACAAGCTCAACTTTATAATAAATGTCTCTACAATTTTATTGAAAAACAAAAAATCTTTGTCCAATTTCTTTATATTTTAGTGTCGTTGTATATTTGTGTATTTGTGGTGCATAAGCTATAGTAAAACAAGAGCTTTTAAATCTTAATAAATTTGGGGCTGCTAAACAATGAACAATTGAACTGCGTGTGTGATTAAAATTTCAAAGTCATACTTCATTTTGTTAGATCAACAAATCCCACATCAAATACATCCAATTGCATATGTTATTCAAAATCATATCAGTCTCACATCAAATATTATTATATGTAAATTAAGAGTTCCATTATACCACACCAATGCAATGAAAAACACTAGACACCAAAAATTAATAATCTTCTTTTAATGCTATCATATTTTGCTTTAATTATATGCATATTGGTTATTGCCAATCTTAGTATGTGTGTATGTAGGAATGCTTGAACATCAGGAGAAGATAGGTTGATTTAACAATTTAATTGAGAAGGGACGCTAGATGAAATATGGTTCTAAACGGATTAGTGGAACTATATACTATGTTGTTAGTTCCTTTCTTCTCCTTTTTTTTTTTTGATAAAATATTCATGCTTTCTGAAAAAAAAATATATGTGATTATTTTGAATAAGTTAAATTTAATTATTTCTTACAGTAGGATGAGATTTGAAGAGGAAGATATTAATATATTAGTAGAAGCAAATTTAGTATTTAAACTCTAAGGGTTCAATCTTTAAGGTTCTTTACGTTGATTTTATTTTTTCTTAAAATGAAAAGTTCTAACCTATTTTTATTAATCTTTACACATAAATTTATGCTCTATATTGAGAGTAACCAGATGCGGTAACTTTAAATCCATCGGCCTGCCGAAGAGAATAGTTGAAGAAGTTCTAAGAAATAAAAACCAACTATGTCGTGTTAAGTAGATGTACTCTTATCTTCAAATTATTTAACAGTAGTCTTTGAGATTCTTTTGTTGAACTGAAAAAAAAAAATTGAAGTGACTACTAGCTTTAGGTAGATTGTGGTGACCTCCAAAGAGAAACAGGCTTGAGATCCCGGGGAGTTTTGTGGAGTGATCTCACACCAAATTCATTGTCCTCATTGAACTCTATGTTGTATATTTTATTGAACATGTTTTATATTTAGGGCATTGGAGGTGAGCTTGATTGAAAAAGATGAAATGTTGATACGATAAAAGAGTTTTGCAGAAGGTATTAAGTTTGGAGTTTGGACAGAAGAGTTTTTGTTGTTTTTATTAATTTGTCGATACTCATGTGTTACTTAAAATTGTATATATGTGTATTCATATATTATGACGTGTACTTTGATCTTTATAATAAATGTGCTCAAGGCAGTGGAAAAGTTTTGACATACAAACGGAACTGTTCCACAGAATTGAAATAGACATCTAAAGTCCAGAAATAGTGGACAAATATAAATTTGTATGAATTTCCAGAGAAATTGAGTTGATCTACTTTTCTCTATAAAGAATGTTTGATTCAAATCATTGTTCAATATCTAATATGATTTCTACAAAAATTATAACTAGCTAACATTTGATATTGATTAAAAAATATAACAAATTTGGAGAGTATGTCAACTACATCTCAACCTTATATTAAATAAATTTTAATTTTATAAAATATTTTGAATTTTTCGTTATAGTTTAAATCTCTAATCGAAATGTTGATTGAGTTTTTCTTTTAAAAAAAATGTTCACGCACAAAGAGCATACCCTAAACTAGTTTCTTAAGAGTAACAAATGAAGCTGCTTAAAAAGTCTAGCCCCCCTCCCCCCCCGCAATTTCTTAGGCTGCTTCTCATAAAGATTTTGATCACCAACTAGATTGTACATATATTAAGTTCTGATGATTGTTTTATGTATGCTACTTCCTCTATGACAGTAAAAGAGGAAATCCCACAAGATCAAGATATGGATTAAGCATCTAGTACCTCCTTGAACTATGATCAAATTTGCTATGATACACTCCAACTTTACAGGGGTCCTATTACCTCTCCAAACTCAATTTGAGTGTATTTTTGTCAATCTTTTTAACTGATGTGGCATCATGGCTGAATACACAGACCTAAGGCGCGTGAAAACATTAGTGTGATAGCTTTAATTAATAGAAATTGGCCACGTGTCATTGACAAAGTTGAAAAATAATATCCTTCTTCAAGAATCAATTATTTTTTGTTGAAGTTATGTCTCAGAAATAAAGTAGATAGCCATTAGTAGTTTTAAATTCTTAGAGTTCTGTGTGGTTTCAACTTAGAAATTAGTTATCTCTCTGTTATTTGAATTTAAATTTGAATTGAAGTCTAGTTGATTATTTTTATATTTTCTAGTTAGAAATTTAGCTATAAATTAATGTCTTTAAGTTATTAATAAAATAAATTTCTTTGACCATATAATTGCAATATTTTTTCTCTCTAAGTCTTGCTCTATTATTTCTTTAATTTCAAAGCTAAAAGCCAACAATTGGTATCTAGAGCCATTTTCTTGAGAGATCTGTGAGTGAGATGAATTCTGAAAACAACTTTTTTCAAATAGCTCCTCCTGTCTTTGATGGTGAGAATTACCAAATTTGGACAGTAAGAATGAAGACTTATCTTGAGGCTTTACATCTTTAGAAAGCCATGGAGGAGGATTATGATGTTCTTTCACTGTCCAATAATTTCACGGTGGCCCAGATCAAAAACCATAAGGAAAAGAAAATCATAAAATCAATGACAAAAGCAACTTTGTTCGCTAGTATGTTTCCAATAATTTTCATGAGAATTATGACCTTTAAATCAACAAAAAAATAAATTTAGATTATCTGAAGGAAGAATACACAGGAGATAAAATAATACAAGGCGTGAAAGTGTTAACTCTAATAAGGAAATTTGAATTGCAAAAGATGAAGGAACCTGAGACCGTCAAAGAGTACTCAGACCGACTTCTTGGCATTATTAACAAGGTAAGATTGCTTGGTGCAAAATTTAAAGATTCAAGAATTATTGAAAAAGTTCTTGTTACAGTGCCTGAAAGATACGAAGTATCAATAACTATCTTGGAAAACACAAAAGACCTGTTCAAGATTACCTTAGCAGAATTTTTAAATACATTGAAGGCACAAGAGCAAAGGAGGTTTACGAGGCAGGATGGTATGGTTGAAGGAGTTTTGATAGTCAACCAAAAAACTCAATGCAAGAGTAATAATTCAAGAAAAAATAACCCACCTTGTCAACACTATGGCAAAATAGGTCATCCTCCATTTAAATGTTGGAAGATACCAGATGCACAATGCAAGATCTACAATCAGCTTGATCATGAAGCTGTGATTTGCAAAAGCAAATCTAAAAAATATTAAGCAAATGCCCAAGTCACCAAAGAAGAAGAAGAAGATTACTTATTTGTGACAACATATTTTCAACCAAGAAATTTGATTTTTGGATGATTAATAGTGATTGTACAAACCACATGACATATGAAAAAACTCTTTTTAAAGAGTTTCTACCTTTGGAAAATAAGAAAGTCAGAATTAAAAATGGTGACTATATTCCTGCAGAAGGAAAAAGGGTATGTTGCAATCAAAATAATTTCAGGTACAAAAATAATTTTAAATATCCTTTACGTGCCTGATATTAATAAAAGTTTGTTAAGTGTTGGTCAACTAATGAAAGAAGGATTTAAATTATTATTTGGAGATAAATATTGTCGAACCTTTGATTTCACTAATCATGAGATTTTACAAGTTGAAATAAGAGGTAAAAGTTTTTTATTTAATCTATCAGAAGATGCGCACATGCCTTGCAAAATCAAAGATGAATTGATAGATTTATTTAAGAGGTCCAATTCAGCCGAGACTACAATCTATAATTTTTTATCCAAGGAGGAGTGGTGAAAACATGTCTCAGAAATAAAGTAGATAACTATTAGTAGTTTTAAATTATTAGAGTTACCCATTTAGTTTACGTGCTTTGCACGTGTATATAACGTTAATAATAATAAACACATAACAAAATTGTATTTGTTATAGTATTAAGTATATCCTTTTTAAAAAAAATATAACACAAATATAATCTAAATGAAAAAGAATTATTATAAATAAAAAAAAGTTATTATCTTTTCGTCAATTAATATTCGCTAATGATTTTCATATTGTTTAACACTCCTTCCGCTCCTTGATACTGTCTTCCTTGCTAAAAAAATGGTTTAGATTTCACAATTCTCTCCTCATTTCTTTTTAGTTGTCATGTATACTAAAAAATAGTTATTCCCAAATATTGATAATTTTAAAAATCAAGAAAATAAACTATTTATTTTCAGCTTTGCCTTTAGCATTAATTATTCTAGAATCAATA
Source organism: Capsicum pubescens (assembly GCA_030864215.1). Taxonomy (NCBI): domain Eukaryota; kingdom Viridiplantae; phylum Streptophyta; class Magnoliopsida; order Solanales; family Solanaceae; genus Capsicum; species Capsicum pubescens. The sequence continues at coordinate 220,034,413 of CM061547.1, forward strand.
GACACATAAATAAACAAAGATTAATAAAGGATATATCCATCAAATTACACTCCTAATTAATATTTCTTAATGGTTGTGCAAAGTCTTATCATGACAACTAAAAGAAAGGGTACTTGTCATTATAGAAAATTAAGATATCATTAGTTATTTGTTTCCATCCTTGCCATTCGTCATAAATATGGAGTGATCATAATAATATGATGCAAAATGAACAAGTATTACATTAAATTAAAATGATTAATAAATAAAAATAATTTAGTTAAATTACTTTCTAGTTAAAATTTCACTTAAAGAATATGCAACATAAATTATGATAAGTATTTAAAAACGGAGGAAGTATATATGTTGATTTATAAGTGTAAATTGTATGTCCTTTACTGTCATACTTGTAACACCAAAAGATGGTCAAGATATAACGCGAAAACGTTGAAAATAGATAAAATAAATTGTCACACCCCTTTTTCGACTCCAAAAAAAAAGATATGTATTTTAAGTTCGAAAGGGTTTTATTATTAAGGTGACAAAAATGAAAAATTTGTTTCGAAAAAAAAGGATTATTTACATTTTTTTTTTCTTATTCAGAGTCGCCACTTGGCATAATCCGGTGTGCCAAGTCACCTTTGGAAAATCCTTTTCAAAACGGTTTGACTCTAAAAACTGATCCGCAAACAGAGATTCCGGCTAAGGAATTCTGTTGACCGAGGGAAAGGTGTTAGGCACCCCTCGATCCCGTGGTTCAACCACGGTCGCTTGGTGGAGCATATCGGCTAATTTGACATTACAAATGTACAAACCACATAAACACACAAAACAAGCAAACAAACAAATCACACAAAATTCAAAACAAACCAAAATAATGTTCAGTCCAAATTATACAATCCAAAATGAAAGAGGTGCTGAAATATAAAACCTATTCTATTCTAAACTAATCTTAAACTAAACTCCACCCGGCGTTCCGGGCCTTGATCACGAGCCTCCTTTGCGTACATGCTACTTCGGGGCATTCCCCAGATAAATCAATACAAATCCTTCGGGGCATTCCCCGGCTAAATGAGTACAATTTAAACTTTTCGTGCAATAAAGTAGAAAGTACCATTCACGCACATATTCAAACACTCCAACAACTTGTTATTCCTAAATTTGCCTACCAAGCCTACATATGCCTACCAAGTTCAACGTATCACAATTCTATCATGTTTAACATTATCAATACTTCAAAATTAATCAATATTCATTTTCCTCCATTTTTAATCCCCACCTTAATTCATTTTTAACCACGTGATTAACCCATTTTAATACACAATTCACCAATCGAGAATAAAGAAAATTAATCAATCATGCTTAGCACATCACACACCCAAATGTCACCAACAGTTCACATCAACAAACAAACCACGGTATCGAATCATACGCAATCAGAATCACATAAGAATTAAATAAAAGAGAAGAAAGAATTGGACCTTAAATTTGAAGCTTTCAAACTCAATGTTATTCGAATAAAGAGAGTCCGCACCCAGAAACCTTGAGCCGAACCTTAACACCAACAATCCAACTCGACAAATAATGACCCGGTCACCGTCACTTTTCACGCCATTACTGTTCACCGGCACTGTTCACCGGTTACTTTTTTTTTTTTTTTTTTTTGTTGTTCTTGTTCTTGTTCTTGTGAGGAAGATTATTTTGTGATTGTTGTTATTGTGGAGAAGATGATGATCAAAGAATGAGCCCCTTTTTACTCTTAGAATTTTTCTTTTATAATGGACATGGATTTGTTATGATGTGGAAATTTTGGTGGGTCCCCCATATATTCTTTCTTTATGGACAAGAAAAAGGAGGGGGGATCACATGGGTAGTTAGGGTAGGTGGAAGCTTTTGATTGGGTAGGTTGTTAGGATAAGATAAATTAGTTAGAGTTATTTTTTTGTTTATTTTTGTATTTTTGTGGGATATAATTACATGGGGTTGGACACATGGTAAGGTGAACTAAAAATGAATAAAATTAGACTTCGGGAGGGACAAAATTAGGTGTCTACATAAATAAGCTATAAAGTTAGTGCCCCTTCTAATACTTTTGAGTTTTCTTCTTCTTCTTCTTCTTCTTCTTCTTCTTCTTCTTCTTTTTTTTTTTTTAAAAAAATTAAATTATAAAGACTTTAAAACACTACTTGGTTATAATCATACAACAAATAAGACAAACTCTTAAATCTGTTTTACTGCACAAAAATTTTCTATTTTGTTTGGTGTTACATAGAAGTGAATTTTAAAAAACAATTCATGTAATAATTAAGTTACATGTAGAAAAACATATAACCTTCTTTGTTTTTTTAGTCGTCTTTCGAGAATCGCCATTATAAAGAATATTTTGACATAATCGTGGTTGTTTAAATAGAATGTGATCCTCTAGGTAAAAGAAATATGTGGTTATGACTAAGAAATTTTAACCCGATATATAAGACATAATATTTCTAAGATTTAAAAGTTGGAAGGTATTATAAGTTCGTGAATTCATGCAAATTCTATAAATGTCAACTTCCATGTCTCTATCTTATTGTAATTTCTCCCCTAATTGTTGTTTTAATAATTTATCCAACAATATTTATCTTCTTTAACTTAACACACATATTATGAAACAATGGTAACATTACCCTTGCCTCAAAAAGTAAGAAGACTATTTTTGATAGAACCTACACTAAAATTAAATGGTTTCATTCTCTTCCAACAATTCACATAAAAAGGTTGTTAATTTTTATTTATCCCTAAAATATCAATTATTTTGTTATTCTAAATTTCTTCCATCCTATAATTATCCCTAATTCCAGTCAAATTCTTCTTTTATCACCAACTAATGCAAACAAGTATTTAAAATCTAACTATTTTAATTTTAACTATAAAGAGAAACTCATCATCCACAACCCATGTTCTCACTAAAATAATAACTAAAAATTAAACACAAATCATACAAATACAAATACAAAAATTACTATATACCATTATCTTATTAAAATGTTTTCCATATTGACTAAGTAATTCAAAATTTACGAACAAAATAATTTCCCCGAAATCTACAATCTTAACAAAAAACAATCAAAATAATTGCAAATCAACCAAATCAAGAAAAAATTACCATTAAACTTCATTTTAACTTTGTTCAAAAAATCTTTGTCCGAAAAATAAATAAGTATAATATTTAAAATATGAATGATTAAGATCAAGACCTTCATCAAATACCAAAAATAAAGATCAAATCTATGCAAACTCTTTTCTTTAATTCAATGCAAGATCATCTTTTATGCATACGTTAGTAGTGAAATGAAAATTTGACCTTAACTATGCCCACATAAATCAATTAAAAAATAAAAATACCTTAACATAAAGAAAAATTATAAAATAAAATATGTCTAATTACCTTAACAAAAAAAAAAATCATGTTAAAGAATATGAAATGAATAACAATTATCCCATGTTCATCTTATGAAAATAAATAAATCTCACAAAACGTATAAGTGCAATAATAAATTTACATGAAATCGTAATCATAAGAAGCTCCTTAATAACTGCTTAAATAGTTCTATATGAAAAGAATTGAGTCAACAACTGAAAATTAACGTAAGCAAAACTAAATAGTAAAGGAATTCTAAAACTAAAGAATAGTAAATAAAAAGATAACATAAACCTAATTTTCTCCGGCAAGAGCCAAGAATGGCCCTATCTTGCCAACCCAAAAGCAAGCAACCATCGTCCTCTGTCGATTTATAACCATCATAGGAGTAGAGTTTAGAGACGAAAAGGTTTTTAGGGACTGAGGTTTTGGGTTTCTAATTCACAAAAGAGAAATTTAATAAGTAAAATAAAATTTTAGTTGATTTTAGTTAATAAGTTGTCTAATTTTTTTTTAACCATAAAACTTGAGAAATTAACCATAATAAGAGAGCCTTTTCTATTTAATTTTTAATATATTTATTATAGTTAATATTTAATATCGTAAAAATAATAGAAAAAGGTGGAAAAAATAATTTTGTTTAAAGTAAATACTTTTGATGAAGGATAAAAAAGTGCAATTCATTTTTTTAAGGGTCTTTACACTTTTAATATTATAGATATAGATTATAGATGTGTGACTTAAATTTAGAAATTAGTTGTCTCTTTGTTATTTGAATTTAAATTTGAATTGAAGTCTAATGGATTATTTTTATATAATCTAGTTAGAAATTTAGTTATAAATATATGTCTGTGAATTATTAATAAAACATTTTCCTTTGACAATACAACTGCAATATTTTTTCTCTCTAAATCTTTCTCTGTTATTTCTTTAATTTCAAAGCTAAAAGCCAACATTTTTCATCTTCAACCTCAAAATCCCTCCTTTTCACTTTAAAGCAATTCTAATAACTCTTTTTTTCCCTCTTTTTCCTCGAGAAATTCAATTCCAATAACTAATTTTTTTTTAAGAAAGTTGAACCCATCGATAAAGTGAATCCGAAACAAAAGAATCTTGAAACTTTGATTTAGCTCAAACCAATTCTGATTGCTTCGATGTTCATTAGTTGAAGTTGTTTTTTCCAACACGAGATTAGAGGTTGAAGAAGGGATGATGGACTATGATATATCAACATCTTGTTGGTTTGGAAACGAAGAGAAAACTTAATGAAAAAAATTAATGCTATATCAAGATCTCGTTGGTTTAGAAACAAAGAGAAAATTTAATGAAAAAAAAGAAAGAAAATGCACGTGGTAAAAATTTAATGGGGTGGTATCCTTTTGCATAATAAAAGCGTGTGTAATACACCACAACTCATTTACTTAGACCATGGTGCTACGTTAGTTAAAAAGATTGATAAAAATATACTAAAATTGAATTCGGGAGGGGGGGGGGGGGTAATAGGACCTTGTAAAGTTGAAGTGTGCCGTAGAAAATTTGATCATAGTTCAGGAGTTCTCAGGTGCCTATCTCTTAAGATATAACTGAACTAGAATTTATGTTACTATTATTCTGTTCTGCTCGTTCTATCTACTCGTTCTATTTACTGATTGGAGGTGATGGGTGGGGGGTGGGGGTGGGGTTGTTTAAAATAGAAATTTGGTAAATTTATTTGATTCTGTTAAGGATGGATTGATAATTTGATGGACCATTTGATATACTTGCTATTCTTAGTGATAGAGTAGCTAATAGTTTTTGTTCATTCCACTTAGCAAGATATATATATGTTAGAATCTTGTTAATTTTATGGCTATTAAAGAGGAAATACTACCAGATTAAGATATAGCTAAACTAAAAATTATGTTACTAGTACGTTGTTAGTCTTCTTGCCCTATCTACTGGTTGAATGACGGGGTGCGGGTGGCGGGATGCGGAGTTGAAAAAGAAATTTGGTACATTTGTTTAATTCTGTGAAGGAAGGGATAACAATTTGATGTACTTGATATTCTTAGTGATAAGAGTAGCAAGATTTATATATGTTAGAATCATGTAAATGTTTTCTGATTATCAGGTGGCTCTTATCTTTTGAGAATGAGATGGTTTTTCTTGTCATCATTCCTCTATTAGAGCGTCTTGTGATTGTGTTTTCTTCTCTTGTTGTTTACAACCTCTATAAAGGGAGGAGGGGAAAAAAGAAGTTGAACGCTCTCTTCTATTTTCCAGTTACAACATGGGCTACCAATTACATCTTCTTAAAATTCCCATTTTCAACTTGTCTTTCTACCAAGCAAATAAATGGGCTTGAATATATATATATATCAAGATAATATTGTAAATTGATCTATAAATCCATATCAAATGCTTTACAAATGTAATAGTATGAAGTTTGTACAAATTCAGTCTTTCGAATAAGCATTATTAATGTAATAATATAAACTTTATTCCACATAATATGAAGTATAGCACTGTATTTCGTTATTATTTATCTTGATGTATTATTTTTTTTTCAACAGGAAAAAAGGCACACGGGCCATCTAGTTGTTGTTGTTGTTATTATTGCTATTATTATTATTTATATTTTATATTATTTATTATATAAAAATATGAATTTAAGGACAATGAAGGATATATTTGTCTAATAACAAAAAGTACAACTTAAAATAGGTGTACATTATGCCGTGCAAGTTATGAATTTTCAAAAAAGCCATTCAAGTTGAAGTAAACGTGATGGCCATGTTGAAAGAGTATAAACGATTATTTGTTACATCCATTAATATTGGATCTTATCACTTATAAGAATAGTCATTCTAGAATCAAAGCCATAAACTTTTTGGCATTTTCTTGTCTATATATCCTATACTATGTACTCTATTATCTTATCTTTTTATAAAATATTCGTTCTATAAAATAAAAACTTTCGATTTATTTTTAAATTTCTTAAAATAGGGTTAGATCTAATCTAATTGATGTATTTTGATATTCCTTCGTATTTTATTCTATTTATAATATTTACTAAAAATGATTAAATATATTTAAATATTTATTATTTTAAAAATCAAAATATAATTCATTCATATTTTTTCACTTGTAATTTTGCTCTAATAAATATAAACATAAATAAATATGATATGAGAATACTATTAAATTGTGATAAATAATAAATAGGATTAATATAATAATAAATTACTTTTCATGTACATAAATGAAGATAATATGACAAACTAAATGGATCGGATGTAATAATGAAATCATAAGTAAACTAGGAAAGTTCACAAAATTTTATATTATAGTTCTTCATTTAAGCAAAAAATCAAGTTTGTACTTTGTTTCATACTAAGTAGTTGAAACTAATTTAAATATAATTGAATAACTATATATGAGTTTGATGAGCAAATTTCAAGTTAAATTTAATTAATTATAGTAGGTTACTTAGTTTAATTTTCAAGTTATGAATTAATGCATAATTCTACTGCTCCAATATTTTGTCTCAAGTAACAATAATAAAAGGGACTTGTATCTTTTCTTAATTAATATAAAATAAATAAATATGATATAAAAATATTATTAAATTATTATCAAATAATAAATAAGCTTAATTTAATAAAAAAAATTATTTTCATATTCTTTTAGAACACATAAATGAAGATAATATGGCAAATTAAATAGACCGGATGTAATTAATAAAACCAAAGTAAACTAGAAAAGTTCACAAAATTTTATATTATAATTCTTCATTTAAGCAAAAAATAAAATTTGTACTTTGTTTAGTATTAAGTAGTTGAAACTAATTTAAATATATTTGAACAACTATATATGAGTTTGGAAAGCAAACTTCAAGTTAAATTTAATTAATTATAGTAGATTACTCAGTTAATTTTTCAAGTTATGAATTAATGCATAATTCTACTACTCCAATATTTTGTCTCAAATAAGAATAAGAAAAAAAGAGTTTATTTCTAACTTGTAATGACTAGACTTTTGGTGATTTTTGAGAATTATTTATTTCTGTGTGATTTGATCATTTTATCCTTCTCCATGGTTGCTTCATGGTATTTTCGGGGTGTGAAAATAATTGACACGGTTTTCAATGTATTTCGATGTGATTTGAGTGAGTTTGTGATTTTTGGAGGTTAAAAAGGCTTTATAGTTGACTTTGGAAAATATTTATTACTCTGTGATCAGATGGTTAAATGGACCATGCCAGTAGATTTGAAACGTCGATTTTAGGTTGGTAACATGGTTAGTGTGGTTTTACGACCTTGGTATCTCATTTCTGAAACACCCCAAAAATTCAAGCCAATATTAGAACCATACTTTAAGTTAATACAAAAATCAAACCTCATGTTTTTGGTAGTTTGATAAGTGATTTAGATATATATTAAGGCCTCAAATAGCTCTCAGCTTATAGACAAGTTAAAACATCCCTTAGCGATTAAATTCTTGTGAAGAATTTAACTATAGTCAATTGAAAATGAGCATAACATTTTATATTCTAAGTGTTTTTGAGCTAATGACCCACCATCAGATAGATAATTGAATTAGCTTTCCAACGATACCAATTTTGCCTTATTCCGATATCGGGATAAAAAGTTATGACCAAATTATTGAAGCACTATCAAAGCTACCTAGTGATAACGACTCATTATCAGACATAACTGGTCGTTAGGAGGGAGTCGTTACCAGGGCAGTTGAGGCTGAATTTGGGTCCCTGACCACGACTGGTGGCCAAACCCTACGAGTCGTGACCTAAGTCGTCGGGACTGCTTCCAGGAGTTTTTCAGACGTATTTTAAGAGTTTCTTTTTGTCTTTTTCATCTCTTTTAATTCTAAAACGACATTGTTTAAGCTATTTTAAGATTGAATATAAAGCCTAAATAATTCTAAATCTCTCATTCTCAACACAACACACAAATTACTCAAGACAAATGCGATTTTTCGCTCCTCCAAAGCAAGAAGCTAGGGTTCTTTATGTCAAAGTCCAAGTCCTCAAAACTTCCATTCAAGAATCAAAAGTAATCAAATATGTGGGTATTCAATGTGGATCTCCGTTCATCCTCATGTCTAAATTATGATTTTTGTTCATGAATTTATGATTTTCATAAACTAGGGCTTTTACCCAATTGTTATTTTAAGATTAAATTCAATCCCCCATGATATAATTTTCACTCATAAGCATGTTTTAGTGACTATTCATGATACCTTAGGCCCATATTATATCATTCATTCTATTCTCATGGTATGATTTACATGATATTACTCCAAATTTAAAGCATATGATCAAGCTATGAATGATGTACCCATTTTGTAAGATTTCTCAATCCTCAAGTTTGGGGTTCCAGGTCAAATATGAGTTTTTCCTAATTTCTATAGATTATTTTGTAATTAAACCACGAATACATATTTTTTCATAAGAATAGCATCTTCTCATGTTCAAAATCATGAATTCCATTATTACGATAAATTGTTGAGTTTTGGGCTTAAATTGTGAATTTTTACTTAATGTCAGTTAATATTATCATGAATAGAGCTGGTGGATTATGAACATCCGATGCCTAGGATTTCATGTATGTATCAATTGTCATGTTTTGAGCACTTTAGATTATGCTTATGCTGCTATTTTTAAGATTTTACTATATTGAGCATATATATAGATGTATGTATGTATGTATTAGTTTTCAGCGTCATTTAGTTGGAGTGGTATTTAACACCAGTGAACACAGGGATGAAGGCTCACCCTTCAGTTGAGGACTGAGACATTTAGTAGAAGTTTCTAAGTTCCAGAAATACGTTGCCACCGTAGGTTATAAGGGGCCACCCACCAGTAGAGGACTGACAGCCTAGTCCTTCAGGACGTCAGCTTAGTGGATCCACGCCAGCCGGTGTTGGTACCTTTGGAAAGGTACTGACACCCTTCCAACTGGGGTTACAAGTTGAACCTTGATTTTCTCAGATGGGGTATGTCAATTATTGTTAGCTTCTACAGTCCTCAGTTTATGCTTCAGTTTAAAATTATGCATAACCTTATAATCAGTTTATTCAGTACAATATTAATCAGTTACAAGTTTATTTACTTGGTCATTGCATCAGTTCATATTCCACAGTTTCAGACCCAGTATTCATACATGACTCTCAGTTTAGTTTTACCTTCTTGTATGCTATCAATTTTCAGACCATCACAACTTTTACGTACAGATAGTTTTAAATACATATTTTAGCAATGACTTATGTCCTCAGTCTCAGAGCATGTTTTAAGTATTTGCCTGTATTTTTCATGCGATGTAGATTCAGGTGCTTACTCTCAGGATCATAATCAGGTAGATCATAACATTCAACCAGTAGGTGATGGGTTCTCATATTTCAAGGACTCAAGTCAGTTGCAGTTTTTATATTTTTTTTCTTATTCGTATGTATTGATTAGGGATAGTTGGGAGTCATGTACCGAATACCTATAGTCAGTATTAGTAGGAGCTTCATAAATAGTCAATTAGATTTGTAGTAATCAGTTTCTCTTTCTTTTCAGAATATAGATGTTGTAACTAAACTTTCGAATATTAAATGTATTGAATCAGTTTGTTCCATGATTATGTTTCTGCTAAGTCAATTTAGCTTTTATATATATTTTAGTTAGTTGCTCAAAAATCATGCCAGTATCGTGAATTAGTTTGGAATCACTTGTGGTTCTAAGCACCGTGTTACAACTAAGGGGTAGTCTCGGGTTATGAAAATTTTGATCCTCGATTTAGAAAGTTGTGAAATTAGATTTTGGAGGTTAAGTTTATAAAAATAACGCCCTTATTAAAACATGGTATCACCGTTGAGTTCGGAGTGTTGAATTTAGTAGGGTAGCATAGTTTGTTTGCGATCACGGGATTCAGGATGAATCTCAAGCTGTCCGCGAAGACTTAAAAAAATTTTAAGTTCAGTTGGTGCAGCCGCTAAAGTGCTATTTTGGAAACTTTAACGGTAGGTACTAAAGTGCCACTTGACTTCTTAAGCGGCTGACTCCAGCTGTACAAGGGTGCTTTAGCAGTACCCTATTAGTGGCTGGCCCCAGCTATACAAGGGCGCTTTAGCAGTGCCCTGTTTGCTTTAGAGGAGGGCACTAAAGCGGGCCTTGTACGATTTAGAGAAATGGAATACATTGGAGGGTACCGTTAAAGTGGTACTTAACTATTACAATGGCCATTTAACCACTTTAGCGGTTAGTGCTAGACCCATATATATATATATTATTTTTCTTAATTTTTCATCATTTTTTAGACGTAGAGCTTTGGGTTTAAAATTTTCTGGGCAATTTATTCTATTTTCAAGCTTGGGTAAACTTCAAATCCCTATTTCATTTATTTTCTTCAATTCTTGTCATCTAAAGATTGTTAAAACTCGATTTCAAATGTGAAATTTGGGAATTTTAGCCCGAAAAACCTAAATTTGTATTTCTTCAGCTTGAACCCCACTTTCAACCTGTTTTTACTTAGGTTTTCTTCTTTCCTTCCTTTAATCATGGGAAATATATTTATGAACTAAAATTTTAGTTTCACCTTTCCTTTTTCAAAAATTTGTTTTGGGGTTTCATTTTGATCTGAACTCAAAAATATATAATATGGGTATTGTTGGCTTTTTTTGATGTGTAGATTCAATATTTGTATATTTTAGTTGGTCCCGAGGCTGTTCATGAGAGGAAGGCTCTATATTTAAGACTTTTGAATCAAATTTTCTTCATTTGAGATAGGTTATAACTTAATTTTCTTCAGATTAGGCTGGGTAGTTAATACTAATATAAAAGCATGTTATGAGTATGGAAACTAATCATGAAAATGGATTTATTATTATTTTTTGAACGTGAGGGGTCCTGTGTTGTTATTTGGTGGTTTTGTAACACGATTTGCTATATATGACCGTGTGGGGTCTTATATGAGGTTATTGGCCTGGTATTTATGTAATTAGTTGTTTTCTTCTTAGTTGAAATTATCTAAGTTAGGATTTATGTGGTATCAATGACATACTATGGTACATCTTACTCTATCGGTACATGGTTTATATTGGATCATGGATGGTTGGCTTATTGAGTAGATTTTGGCTCACGTGCTTGGTATATTCGTTGAAATTGAAAATTCTCATTCTGGTTGGTTGTGAGCATTACATCTTCATATCATAAACATTAATGAAATATTTGTACCATCGTGAAAATACTGATTTTTCTTACAGAAAATATGACATCTTTAAAAACTCTCTACCAATGTACGTACCAGAGAGGAGTTATGGGTATTAAATTGGTATTAGTTATTGGATTACATATGGGATGACGAATCCCCCATGGATCCTACCTTGGGAGCAAAACTCGATAGGTTTATACGGAGGTTTTGCGACAACCTTAAACATATCACATCATTATCATTATTTTTCGTTGCTTCTCATACATTGTGTGATTTTTATATTGTATTTTATTGCTTGATTGACGTCTATATATTGCGTTTCTTTCTCGTACTTGTATTTGGTATATGTGTATGTTTTAGAATTGTTAGTGGAGTCGGTATGGGATACCGTTTGGGATATTTTCTGATTGCAGATACGTGCCCATAGTGTGTATTCTATATACTTTATTTTCTACTTTGTTCGGTCGTTCTATGATACCTACTGAGTATAAGTGGATCGTACTCATTTCTACTGTGTCCTTTCTATGAAGATCCAGATACAAGTAGGCGCACGGTAGCTAATTTCGTGCGGTGCTTGGTGCATTTCTGAGGTAGCGGACGATCTATACTTTCAGTATTGATCTACTACCCGTTCTCATCTAGAATATGTCTTGTTTTTATATTCAGAGACATATTATGTTCCTTTTTAGTCTATCAGATGTATAATTTGACTTCGAGATACAGGTAGTTTGTTCTTACACCGTGACACCGAATTTTGGGGTGACTTTATGGTATTGTTGTTATGTACTTTTTCTTTATTATCGTATTTGTGTGGTTTGGCTTCGTTCTAAAAGCGTTACCTTGGATTTTGATGTTGTTTTTCTCATTTAATATCACTTTGGGTGATTGACTTACTTGTCAAGGTTCACCACGGCAAGTGCCATCATGGCCCTTATTTTTTGGATCGTGACATAACTAAACTATATCTTTTAGCAAAATATTAATAAATTCAATGAATATATTATATTTGAGAATTTGAATTTCCATAAACTTTATGATTATAGCAAATTTAATAATAAACCTTTTCAATACAAAACATGAACTATTACATTGATCATTTTTTGAACATCTAACTTATTGTCTATTAGAGAAATAAATGAATTTAAGTTGAATAGTATTTAAATAAAAATTTTAAAAATAATTTTAAAAATTAGATAACCTATTAACATTTGATAAAGACAACATATATATATATATATATATATATATATATATAGAGAGAGAGAGAGAGAGAGAGAGAATACATCGCCGGGCTTCTCAATTTGGTACCACCTTTCACTTTGACAACTCAAATGGACATTGTTCACTTTAGGCACCTCAACTAGCATACGAGTGTATCATTTTGGCACCTTTTTCATAATCCACCAAAATATATGCTATGTGTGTATTACACACGCTATGATGTGTAAAGTGACCAATAATAATAGGACATTTGTCGTTTTATCCAAATAATTAATTTAAATAAAAAAATAAAATCAACTTCCCCTCCCCCTCCCTGTGAATTTGTTTTCTCCAAACACCCCACCTCATCCCTCCCCCTCAACCCTCAATCATCTTCTCTAAATACCCCAGCCCCTCATCTACCCAAATCATATTCTCCAAATACCCCATCCCCCACCATTACACCACCCCCAAATCATCTACTCCAAATACCCCAGCCCCTACCCCCAAATCATTTTCTCCAACGCTACAATGCCGCCCAACAACAAAATCATCTCCGTCGATGCCATTGGCTGTACCACCCCTAAATTGTCTTCTCTAGCCCCCTCTCCTAGACTCTGAAGTCTAAATACTCCTTACATCACAAAAATATATGAAAATTCTAAGCTCTACTCATTTAACAATGTCACTTATGTCCTCACTACTGCTACAAATGAATTCTGCAAATATAAAATTACTTAAATTTAATTCTACAATTTTAAAATGTAAATTTCATTTCTTCATTCTTCTTTTGATTTTACCATCTATTGTTTTGTGGTATTCTTTTATTCTTGATTCCCCCCAAAAAAATAACCATCTTCTCCGATGCAATTGATTGCTTCAGCACAACACACATACCCAAATTGTCTTCTCCACCACCCCCTCCCTAAAAAATTATTTTCTTCTTTTGAATTTTGAGTTTTTTTTATTTTTGGTGTAATTGCAAGAATAAGTGTATATAGCTTTAAAATTTCTCTCAATAATATTTACCATTAAATAAGATTAAGATTGATAAAAATGATGGATAAAAATGAGGAATAAGGTATAAATTAATGGGGTGAGTTAATATACTATTTATGGGCCGACTTGAACACCACATCAGTCCAAAAATGGCTTTCACGTGCCTTCATGTAGGTGTATACATGCACCATGTCAACTATATAAAAGGTGTCAAAATGATACACTTGTACGCTAGTTGAGGTGTCAAAAATGAACAACGTCCACTTGAAGTGTCAAAGTGAAAGATGATCCAAAGTTGAGGGATCTGGGATGCATTCCGCCTATATATATATATATATATATACACACACACACTTTAAGAAAGGTTAGATATTTGTTGATGTGACATATTTCTAAGGCCACCATTCACACTTTATCTTTTTTTGCCTTTTCTTGACATTTTTTTCTATTTTTCTATATATTTGTTATATTAAAAACACTCAATAATCACCCCATTAACTCTCTTTATTATATTATATGTGTTATGCTATAATCTGAAAAGTCATTTCTTTTTGTTTTATTCCAACCGTTTTCTTCATTCTTCACTCCACAATTAATTTCTATTTTTCTCATCAAATTAATTAAGTGTTTTCTTCATTATTTTGGTGAACTAAAAGTCTAAAAGATAACAATTGAAAATATCTCTCTCTCTATATATATATATATTAAAATTACAGTAAATAAAGAGTAATGTGGCACATCTCAATTACCTAGAATTCTATTATTATTATTATTATTATTATTATTATTATTATTATTATTATTATTATCATCATCATCATCATCATCATTGCTTAGACATTTTTCTTATTTTCCTCCCATTTATATGTTATATATAAGAAAATGTAAAAAATACTTCATAATAACATTCTCTTAATTATCTATTATTTTTCAGTTTAAAAAGTTTAAAATCCTTTTGTCAGGACCCAATTTCTCAGGTCTTGATGGTGCCTACCATATCCCATTATTAGACAAGCTAAGCCATAGCCCGAAATAATAAGTAACGAGCAGAATCTAGAGAAGACCAGATAGAAATGATAACAGTAGTAATAATAAGCGAAAATAGAAAGAGAACATATAAAATATATTAAAAAATGAGAGAAGAAAGAGGACCAAAATATACATATGAATCCCTCACAAGGCCTGATAAGGTTGGTAATATATCCACTAATAAAAGATAGAAAAAAATGCTAGACAGAATTTAAAATATACATAATATGTACAAAGCAGTCTTGAGTACAAAAGACAATACTGGAATCGATGGAGGAGGATCAACCTCGGATGATAGAAAGCCTAACCTGCTTCGGATCAGTACTGGGTAGAGAAAATTATGTCAATGGAAACTTTTAGTACTCGGATCTGCATCAAGAAAAAGATGTTGATCTTATGTGGATTTATGCACGTAAGCCTTGTCATCCGACCTTAACTAGCCTTGTTTTGTGGATTTTTCTTGTGCTTATTGAGTTGTTAATGATATAAATGAGAATCTAATTGTCAAGTTATGTATTTTTAGTTTTTAAGGTGTGTTCATAGTGGGTTTGGAGTTAAACACTAAGTTAAAAATAAAAGGATGAAATTAGTACTCTTATCTTGAGCTATGTTCTTTACTAGTTCATCATCTTGGATTTGACCGTATTTTGAGCTCTAACTTATGGTATTTGATAAAATAGGATTCTTGGTGAGTGGATCAATATGATATATGAATTTATACAATCTAGAAATTAAGAGAACATAGCACCACAAAGCTTGGAATGGAAGGACAATCTCATGGAACAAACTTGGACGAAATCTGGATATTTTGGAGTCATTGGCGTGCCACACTACCTAGATGGCACGATAGGGACATGGAATGCCCTCATAAGCATTGAAAAAAGTCCATTCCATTATCTAGGCACAATAGTGGCATGCTACGGACCCTAGGCCACGCGATAAGGGTGTGGCACACCCCTATGTTAAAATCGGCAGCTTGTGTCCAAGTATAAATAGGATATGTGAACTTCATTGTAAACACTTTTGGACAACCTTGGGGATGGAGATAGGCTGGAGAACACTTAAATTAGGGTTTTCCTTCCATAAATTTAGTTTACTTTTAGATTTTATCATTTATTCATCTCTTGTGATTACGTATATGTCCATGAGTGGCTAATCACCTTTTTTCGGAGTTAAAGACCAAGAACATGATTGCTATTGTTATGGATTGACTTGGTTTTGGTTGTTTATCATTTTTTTCTATTTTCTTATACTTTTTACACTAATTTAAGGCTTCTCAACCCTTAGAATACATATATAATCTTATCATAAGCCCGAAATAAGGAATGATATGATAGAACATGGGCTAGATAGAATAGGATCGTAATCTCAATTGAATGATGTTATGATTTGCATTTAGGATAGTAATATACCTATGTGCCCTATTTGGTTCAAGTACAGGTAAAATATGAATGCATGTAACTTAGTTCTCACAACCCTGCTCGATGATGTAGTTGTGGGGCTAATAGGAAGTTGATTAGAGGTTTAAAAGGCCATAGTCATAATATCAACCTCGCGAATAAAAAACCAAGATAATCAACATAATCAATGAAGTCCTATTACTTAGTATAATTATTCATAGTGCTTTAACCCTGGGTTTTACCCTATTGATTATTCAAACCTTTATTTTACCGCAGTGGTTAGTTTATCTTTAGTTATAACTTTAAAGTCTTGTGGTTACGTTTGCACTGCTTTAATTTTAATAGTTGAACTAGAATTGGATAATTTATTAACACTATTACCTATGGTATCAATACTTGGCTTTATTTAAGGCCATTATATTACTTGGGTGGACCACGTACACTTGCGTGTACGCTTGAGCGCAATAAGTATTTGATGCCGTTGCCAGGGACTTGTCAATATGAAGCAGTCTTAGTTTGGTTTTAATTTTTGATTTCTTTGGTGACTTTTACTTGGTCTTGGTTATGAATTTGCAGGTAGCAGGTTAACAGGCTAGTAAGCTGACAAGGGATAAGGAGTTAGTTAAACCAAACCACCAGCCCTAGCAATTCTTACACCAATAAAGGAGAAAAATAGTCCTTCTCTATTGTATCCCATAGATTCATGAGGAATAGGACATTACTCCTACCATGGCTGAGGATCCACCAACCCGTACGACTTTTTGCAATGTGGCGATCCCACTTGCAACTAATGTGACCTTCACCATCTGAAGAACGGCTCCTGGAGGTAGATTTTAATTGAAACAAAAAATGGTGCAACTTTTTCACAGTAGTGGACAATTTACTGGCCTGACACATGAAGATCCCAAATTATACTTGCAAAACTTCCTGTAGATCAGTGACACATTCATCACCACAAGTGTGTCTACTGATTATGTGAGGCTGACACTCTTCCCCCTTTCACTCTTGGGGAAAGTGAAGAAGTGGTTGAATGCTGAGCCAGAAGGTTCAATCACAACTTGGGATGATTTGACCCAGAAGTTTCTTATCTACTTCTTTCCATCTAGAAAGACTAAGAGACTACACAGTGAGATTTTGATCTCCGAGCAATAGCCATATGAGAAACTTTATCATGCTTAGGAGAGGTTCAAAGCTCTTCTTCGAGATTATCCACATCATCGACAGTCTAATGAGGTACTAGCTCACACCTTTGTTGAGGCACTTGATCCTAATACAAAAGTTTGGCAGATTCAAATACAGGGGGTCAAACTTTAGAAAAGAAATATGATGAGTTGTAAACCTTGTTTAACTATATTACACACGAAAATTTGGACTGGCATAGTGATACTTCAAGGAGCTTAGTGAAAAAGGTTGCTAGTATGATTGAAGTTGATAGTATCACTGCCTTAGCATCTGTAATACCCCATAAAAGTCTTAGATCATCATTTTAGCTCTCAGCTGCATGTTTAAGGGGTCCAAGACTTGAAAATTTCACTAAGTGTTGGGACATCGGGGTAGTTAAAAGTACGTCTCGAGTGAGTTTTGGAATTTTTGAATGAGTGTAAGAGCATAGTTGGGAATCCAAAATAGTAGCAGCACCGGGATAAGCCCACTCCACACCCTTCAGTGTACTACTCCAGAGCCTGCGCCGTGTCATCCAGTGCACCACTCCAGAGCCCGCACCGCCCACTCCAGTCCGATTCTCTAGAGCTCGCGTCACCCCCTCCTCTTTTTGTCCAGCTTTTGTTCCTTGTCATTTAAGGGCATTTGGGTCATTTCCCCTTCAACCAACTCATACATAACATGAAATTTAGGTTCCCAAAGAGAATTATTTGCTCTTTTCATCACAAATTCTATCAAAAGAAGCATCCCCTTCCTCAAGAACAAACCCTAACCCATTCTCAAGGAATCGAGGAATTCAAGCTTCAAACCTCAATAAATTCTCAAAAAATCTTCACGAATTCATCCAACGAGGTATGCGTGATGTTCATCCATGGGTTCCCTTCACCCATAGAGTCCATTTTGGTTTCAAATTATGAGTTCTCATGTTTAAGTTCAAATATCTCCATGAATATCTTGTTAATTCAATTACAAGTTATGCTTATAAGTGTTTTCAAGTGGAAGGAGCCATTATATATTTTGAATGTTGAAAGTTTCATGTTAAATCCATAATTTATGATTTTAGTCTTATGATAATATTATTCTCACATGCTTTATCTATCCCCATGCTTAAGTTCATGACTCTCATGTGTCTGATAAATTGCCTAAGTTTTGGGTTTTGAACAATGATCCCCTATTATGGTTTTAAAGCTTTTATATGGTATTGTTACTACTTCCCTTCAATTCTGGTGGGTTGTGAACACCCGATACTTATGTGTTTTACATGAATTCAACTTTTCAATTACTCATATAGTTAATCCATGAATCTTATCAGTATACTTAGACATTCATATTCATGATGAGCAATATCAGTTATATAATAGTATTCAGTTGAGTTTAGTTCAGTTCAGTACCAGTGTCAGTTCAGTTGGGAGTAGGATTTAGCAGTGAGAAAACCTAGGGATGGGGGCTCTCCCGCTAGTTAGGACTGGGTCCTTAGTATCAGTCCCTAAGTTACAAAATTACGTAGCCAGTGTAGGCTAATGAGATGTCACCCACCAGTTTAGGACTGACACTATCTTAGGGGTCACCCACCAGTTTAGAACTGACTCCCTAGTCCTTCGGGATATTAGATTAGTGGATCCACACAGCCAGTGTTAGTACCCATGGCACGGTACTGACACCCTTCCAACTGGAGTTATAGGTTGGACCCAAATTAGCTCAGATTGGGGCATGTCGGTTAGATGATACCTCACATAGTCTCAGTACAGTATTTTAGTATAGTCTTAGTTCAGGTTTGCTTGACCAAGTGTATAGACTTTTAGTTATTTAGTTATACAGTTTACAGTCTTTCAGATTTCAGATTTATTTCATATTATAGATTTATGTTTGGTCTTTCATTCTCAAATGTCACAGTTTTCATGCATTCATGTTCAGTTATCTCATGCTATTCAGTTAGTCCTTATTTTATAGGCATAATACCCCATGTATATTAGCCTAACCTTATCTCATATACCAGTACATTCAAACTACTGACTGCATACTCTTCTTTTCATAATGATATCTTATATCATAGGTTCAGGCGCACAGTTTCTCGACCACAGTTAGACAACTCAGTGTAATGCAGTAGCCATAGTGGTGAGTCCTCATCCATCGAGGACATATTATGTTTATTCAATTATTTTAGTATTTCATTTATTTTAGTCAGTTGGAGTTAGTTGGGGGTCTATCCCATCAATTCCTCAATCAGTTTAGAGGCTTTTAGACATTCAGACAAAACAGTTAGACAGTAGGTTAGTTACTTTCAGTTCTTATCAGTTGTTTCAGACATTCAACATTTTATATTTTAGTATTTAGATATACGTTACCTTCTCAGTTTATTTTCCACACATGTGTTATGTTTATATTTTATTTAGTGCTCACAGCAAGTACCAACTCATGGAGTTAGATTTTGGTCACTTGTGACCGTAAGCACTGTTGTTGAGACTAGAGGATAGCCCCGAGTCGTGAAAAAACTTGGTATCAGAGATTAGAGTTTTAAAGTTTCCTAGGGAGTCTAAAAGCCACGTTAAATAGATTTTTATGCATGTGTGTGAAGCACGCCATACTTATGGACAAGAGGCTACAAGACATTTTAGGAAAAGTTTTTCTTATTTCAGTATTCATATCATGCAAAAGACCATGAGATCCATTTAAACTCTCTTTCTAACTCATCCTTAATTCTATTTACAGACAATGCCTCCCAAAATAAACAACCGAAGAAGAAACGAGAATCAACTGGCACCACCACCTGTTCAAGAAGATCCCCTGAATGAGCAAGTCTCTCATGTTGAGTTAAGTGATGCTTTTACTACCTTAGCTTACTCAGTAGCTAATCATAACAATAAGCAGGCTATTGCCCCAGCTAATCCAGTGGTAAATACAGCTGCAGCTAGGATTCGAGATTTCACCCTTATGAATCCCTCTTTATTTTTGGGATCCAAGTCTAAGGATGATCCGTAGGAGTTTCTTGATATGGTTTAGAAAGTAACAGATATCATGGGTGTCACTCCGAGTGAGAGTGAAAAGTTGGCTACATACCAGTTGCAGGATATAGCTCATACCTGGTGTAAGCAGTGGAAGGGGGATAGGGGTGTTGATAAAGGGCCTGTAGAGTGGGAGGAGTTTTCCACAGCTTTCTTAGATAGGTTCTTTCCTTTAGAGTTAAGGAAAGATAAGGTACAGGAATTCATCAATTTGAAGAAAGGTAATATGAGTGTGAAGGAATACTCACTTAAGTTCACTAAGTTGGCGAGGTTTGCTACTTCGATAGTGGCTGATAATAGGTCTAGAATGAGTAAGTTTGTTTTTAGTGTATCTAATAATGTGGTCAAAGAGTGTTGGACTGCTATGTTGATTAAGGATATAGACCTATCTAGTCTTATAGTTTACCCTCAGCAGATTGAGGAAGAGAAGCTTAAGGAAAAAAGGGAGAATAAAAGGTCCAGAATAGGCAGTTTTAACTTTTCTCAGTCGAGGTCAGAAGGTGGAAACCATTCTCAGTTTTTCAAAAATTCTCATCTCTAGCTCCATCTTCATCTTGTACGCTAGTGGCAAAGTTCAAGAATAACTTTCAGGATAGAGCACCAGGCTTTAAGTCATAGGGCAGCACGAACAGTGGTCAATTCGCTTTGAAAAAACTATGGCAGGAATCATTAAGGTATGTGTAAGGCTGGTAGTGATGTGTGTTTTGGGTGTGGAAAACTAGGCTACAGGGTTAGAGAGTGTTCAGTAGTTGCTCAGAGGGGAAATGATTTACGCCAACAAGGCCAGTCCAATATGTCATCAGCTTCAACAGGTCGCCACTTCTAGTGTTACCAGTGGTCAGTGCCAAAATATATTGTATGCACTCCAGTCCCTCCAGGATCAAGAAAGTTCTCCTGACGTAGTTGTGGTTACGTTACAGGTCTTTCATCTCTATGTTTATGCTTTATTAGATCCCAGAGCTTCACTCTCCTTTGCAACTCCTTATATTACCGTCAACTTTGGCGTCAGTCCTAAAACAATAGCAGAACCCTTCTCAGTGTCTACTACAGTTGGTGTCTCTATTGTAGCCAAGAAGGTATACAAGAACTGTCTGGTCATAGTATCCCAGAAAGTCACCTCAGTTGATCTCGTGGAGTTAGAGATGACTGATTTTAACATCATTCTTGGTATAGATGGGCTCCACTCATGTTATGTCTCAATTGATTACAAAAATAGAGCCATTCAATTCCAGTTTCTTAATAAACCAGTTATTGAATAGAGAGGTAGTACTTCAGTGCTTAGGGGTCAAATTGTTTCTTATCTTAAGGCAAGAAAAATGATATTTAAGGGGTGCATGTACTATCTTTTTTAAGTTAAAGACTCTAGTTTGAGAATCCAAGTCTCGAGTCAGTTTCAGTAGTAAGGGTATTTCTAGACGTGTTCCTTGAAGATCTTCCCGGAGTTCCTTTCGAAAGGGAAATTGACTTCAAAATAGATCTTCTTCTAGATACGTAGTCTATCTCTATTCCACCTTACAGAATGGCTCCAACTGAGCTTAAAGAGTTGAAAGATCTTTTAGACAAGGGTTTCATCAGGTCGAGTGTTTCCCATAGGGCGCACCAGTCCTTTTCGTACATAAAAAAGATGATTCTCTCAGAATGTGCATCGATTACCATCAGTTGAACGAAGACACATTCAAGAATAAGTAAACACTCCCCAGGATTGATGACTTGTTCGACCAACTTCAAGGTTATAGTTATTTCTTTAAGATAGACCTAAGATTCGGCTAT
This sequence comes from Capsicum pubescens, assembly GCA_030864215.1. Lineage (NCBI taxonomy): Eukaryota > Viridiplantae > Streptophyta > Magnoliopsida > Solanales > Solanaceae > Capsicum > Capsicum pubescens. Next base: position 220,056,545 of record CM061547.1, read on the forward strand.
CATCAGCTTAGAGTCAGAGAATGTGACATTTCAAAGTCTGCCTTCAGGACTCGGTATGGTCACTTCGAATTTTGAGTTATGTCTTTTGGACTAACGAATGCCTCTGCAACTTTTATGGACTTGATGAACAGAGTGTTCAAGCAATACTTGGACATGTTCGTCATAGTCTTCATTGATGATATTTTTGTTTATTCTCATAGTGAGAATAATCATGCAGACCATCTGAGAATTGTGTTACAGACCCTTAGATCTCATTAGTTGTTTGGCAAATTTAGTAAGTGCAAATTTTAGCTAAGATCAGTAGCTTTCCTTAGCCATATTATTTATGGTAATGGCATTAGAGTTGACCTTCAAAAGACCAAAGCAGTGAGGAACTGAACCAGACCCATCTCTTTATTAGATATCAGGAGCTTCTTAGGTTTGGATAGCTATTATAGTGATTTGTTGAAGGGTTTTATTCTATTGCATCCCTCATGTATTGACTGACTCAGAAAAAAGTTAAGTTTCAGTGGCCAGATTCTTGTGAGAAGAGTTTTTCAAGAGTGGAAAACTTGACTCACTTTTGCTCTAGTATTGACTTTTCCAGATGGTTTAGATGGGTTTGTAGTTTACTGTGATAGTTCTAGAGTTGGTTTTAGTTGTGTATAATGAAGAGAGGTAAGGTCATAGCCTATGCTTCTTAACAGCTTAAACTCCATGAAAAGAATTATCCTGTCCATGATCTTGAGTTGGCAGTTATTATTTTTACCTTGAAAATTTAGAGGCATTATCTTTATGGGGTTCAAGTTTATATGTTCACGGATCACAAAAGTTTGTAGTATGTATTCTCGTAGAATGATTTAAATCTTTGTTAGAGAAGGTGGATTGAGTTGTTGAAAGATTATGATATGAGGGTGTTGTATCATCCGGGAAAGGTCAATATAGTGGTAGATTCCCTTAGTAGGTTGTCTATGGGTAGTGTTGCTCATGTTGAGGAGGATAAGAAAAATTAGTCAGTGAGGTTCATCATCTTGCTAGATTAGGTATTTGGTTGGTTGATTCAGTAAAAGGTAGTGTATGGGTTTAGAATAGTTCAGAATCTTCATTGGTTGCTGAAGTGAATGAAAAGCAAGACAGAGATCCTAGTTTGGTTAAGTTGAAGAAGGCAGTTAGAGATCAGAAAGTAAAGGTTTTCTCCCAATGAGGAGATGGTGTACTTCGTTGTCAAGGTAGATTATGTGTTCCGTGGGTTGATGACTTGAGACACCAAATACTTGCAGAAGTGCATGGTGTGCGATACTCTATCTATCCAGGAGCCACTAAGATGTATCGTAACTTACGAGAAATCTATTGATGGAGTTGTACAAAGAGGGATATTGCAGAGTTTGTAGCTAAGTGTTCTAATTATCAACAAGTTAAGGTTGAACACAAAAGGCCTAGTGGATCATTATAGGAGTTCATTATCCCCACTTGGAAGTGGGAAGTGGTGAACATGGATTGTCTGACAGGGTCACCTCGCACGTGTCATTAGAATATGATTCGATATTGGTCATTGTAGACAAAATGACTAAATCAGCTCATTTCCTACTAGTTCATACTTCTAACTTAGCTGAGGATTATGTTAGGCTCTATCTTAGGGAGTTGGTTAGGTTGCACGGGATTTTGTGGTCTGTCATATCAGATAGAGATACTTAGTTTACCTCTCACTTTTGGAAGGCTTTTCAGAAGGGTTTTGGTACCCAAGTTCATCTCAGTACAACTTTTTATCCTCAGATAGATGGTTAGATAGAGAGGAAAATTCAGACCTTAAAGGACATGTTGAAAGCATGTGTTATTGATTTTAAAGGTAGTTAGGATGATCACTTACCTTTGATTGAGTTTGCCTATAACAACACTTATCACTCTAGTATTTAGATGGGTCTATTTGAGACTCTTTATGGAAGGATATATAGATCTCCTATTGGTTGGTTTGAGGTAGGTGAAGCTTCTTTGATAGGGCCAAATACAGTGTTTGGTGATGGAGAACGTTTAGTTGATTAGGAAGAGGTTGAAGATAGCACAAATCCATCAGAAATCCTATGCAAATATAAGGAGAAGAGATCTTGAGTTTGAGGTTGGTAATTTGGTTTATTTAAAAATCTCACCCATGAAGGGAGTGAAGAGATTTGGCAAGAAAGGGAAACTCAGTCCCTGTTATGTTGGCCCATATAATATCTTGAGTTATTTTGGGAAGGTAGCTTATGAACTAGAGTTTCCTGAAGATTTCTCGTCATTGTATCTAGTGTTTCATGTTTCCATGTTGAAGAAGTGTATTGGTGATTCAGCTATTGTTGTCCCATTAGAGAGCATGGATGTTTAGTTTAACCTTTATTACCATGAAGTCCCAGTTGAGATCCTTGTTCATCAGGTTCGTAGACTAAGGAACAACGAATTTCCCTTGGTTAAATTTCTTTGGCAAAATCAGCCCGTTGAGGGAGCCACTTAGGAAGAAGAAGCGGATATGCGAACCAAGTACCCTTATCTTTTCTCCATGAGCTCAGATTCATCTTAAGGTAATGATTTTCTTCAGATTGACTCTTTTTCGTTCTTAGTTTCAGCTAGGTAATCGATCTCATGTCATTGTATACATTTAGTTCAGTTCATGTATAATGTTTTAGACTCAGTTATGTAATCATGTTTCCAGTCATGCATATTCAGTATATAATCTCAGTTTCTTCAGTACTCTTAGCTAAACAAGTCTCATTCGAGGACGAATTTTCCCAAGGGGGAGATATTGTAATATCCCGTAAAAGTCTTAGCTCATTTCAGCTCTCAGTTGTAAGTTTTAGGGGTCCAAGACTTGAAAATTTCACTAATTGTTGGGACATAGTCATTTCCAAGTCCCCTAAACTTTGATGATTTTATTTTTTACCTTCCCGACCTTAGACCGTCAATTTTTAAGTTGATTCATGATCGGGATAGTTAAAAGTACGTCTCGAGTGAGTTTTTGAATTTTTGGATGAGCGTAAGGGCATGTTTGGAAATCCAAAATAGTAGTAGCACCAGGATAAGCCTGCGTCGCACCCTCAGTTGGGAGTAGGGTTTAGCAGCAAGAAAACCTAGGGATGGAGGCTCACCTGCTAGTTAGGAATTTGTCCTTAGTTGTAGTCCCTAAGTTCCAGAACTACGTAGCCAACGTAGGATTATGAGATGTCACCATATCAGTAAAGTATTTATGTGTATTCTCAGTTCAAGTTTACTTGACCAAGTGTACGGACATTCAGTTATTCAGTTATACAATTTACAGTCTTTTATATTACAGATTTATGCTTAGTCTTGCATTCTCAGATGTCACAGTTTTTGTGCATTCATGTTCAGTTATCTCATGCTATTCAGTTAGTATTTATTTCATATGCACAATACCCCATATATATCAGGCTAACCTCATCTCATATACCAGTACATTCAAAGTACTGACTGCATACTCTTCTTTGCGCTATGATGTCTTATATCCTAGGTTTGGATGCATATTTTCCCAACCACAGTTAGACAACTCAGTGTAATACAACAGCCGTAGTGGTGAGTCCTCATCCATCGAGGACATGTTATGTTTATTCAGTTATTTTAGTATTTTATTTATTTTAGTATGTCAGAGTTAGTTGGGGGTCTGTCCCATCATCTCCTCAGTCAGTTTATAGTCTTTCAGACATTCAGACAAAACAGTTAGACAGTCAGTTAGTTACTTTTAGTACTTATCAGTTGTTTTAGATATTCAACATTTTGTATTTTAGTATTCAGATATACATTACCTTCTTAGTTTATATTCCGTACATGTGTTATGTTTATATTTTATTCAGTGCTCACAATATTACCAGCTCATGGGTTAGCTTGTGGTCACTTGTGATCGTAAGCACCGTTGTTGCAACTAGGGGATAGCTCTGGGTCATGACAATATCTCAATTGTCAGCCATGTAGAATCAGATAACGACTCAATTCTGCAAGTTAGGTATATAACAGACTCAGGTACAGGTGAATATAATGCAGCACACCCCATCATGGTGTGAGATATATGGCAATAATGGCTATCCTACAGACTTATGTGGTGCAAATCCTGAATTTGTCAATGGCAATGCTCAAAAGCTAAATTATGGTAATGCCTATAAACAAAAGTCGCATACTCAACAAAATTATTCATGGGGCAATAACCAGCAACAGTAATTTCAGAAGCCATTGTACAATAAACCAATCAATAACACCGATCAGTAACATTGAGAAACCCTTACAATAATCCTGGCCAATTAAGAGAAAATGGTTGCTGAAATCAAAAATAAGCAAAATGCACAAAAGTAGTTGGAGTAGCAGTTGGGGCAACTGGATCAGGCATAAAACACTAGGCCTGAAGGTGGTTTTCCAAGTTACAATGAATCTCTAAAGTAAGTTATTACAATCACCTTGATGAGTGGTAAAGATCTTAATAACAGGCCTCCAAAAAATAAGGATGTAGATGTAGAGTTGGTTCCTCAACAGGTTGAAAACAAAGTTTCTGATAATTTAGGGAAGTATGAGTTCCAAAAATCAAAGACTGTTGAACAAGTGAATGAGATACCACCACCACCTTTCCTACAAAATCTTAAGAAAGCAAATAAGGATGTATGCTTTAAGTTCTTTGACACGTTCAGAGAGATTCATATTAACCTTTCTCTTTAGATGTTTTGCAGGGAATGCCCAAGTACGCTAAGTACTTGAAGGATGTGGTGACTAACAAGATCAAACTGTAGGATGTTGAGATAGTGGCACTTACTAAGGAGTTCAACTTTGTGGTAATGCGGAAAATGCCCAAGAAGCTAAAAGACCTAGGGAGTTTCACCCTACCAATACAAATTGGTGACAATGATGTGGTCTATGAGTCATTTAGGGGAAATTACCAACTTGATGCCCTTATCATTGTTCAACACTCTTGTCTTAGGGAAACCTATACCACGCTCTATAATACTTCAGATGTCAGACCAAACTAGAGTCAGACCCAGAGAAATCATTGAGGATGTTCTAATAAAGGATGGTACATTTATTATCCCTGTTGACTTTATTATTCTTGATTATGATATAAATGACAGGGTGCCGATTATCTTAGAATATTTAGTTTTAGCAGTGGGAATAGCATTGATAGATGTCAGATAAGGCATATCAAGATGACACTGGATAATAAAGAGGTGATCTACAAGGTTTATAAACCACTCAATACACTCCCTCACTAGAAATATTTATGCTTAATTAGGGTGATGGAAGTGGATGAGTGTGTGGTGGGGTCCAATCCACCAAAGAACTCTTTGGACTTTCTCATTAAGTTACCCAAGCCGCCATCATGTGAGCTTGAGACGATGATGATTGATGAGCCTGAAAAGGCTAAATATATTGACCTTAAGAGTACATACTCAAGAGGTTGGAAAAGAGTTAGAAGATGGCCTCCTAGTAGGAATAAAAAGATGAATAAATGTGGATGAGAGTAGTGATATGGGTCATGTCGTGACATTAAATCAGGCACTTCTTAAAAGGCAACCTAAGTTAAGGTAGGTGTTTTATTTTAGTATTTTTAATTTTTGCTTCACATAGTTTTTGTTTTTATTGAGTCACAGGTTGATGGAAAGTTTGAGTACCAGAGACTGGAGCTAAGGAGTATGGCAAAGACTGGGTATGGGTTCCCCGAACCCTGTTGATGCATAAAGATGCTACTAGCTAGGCCTAGGGACCTCATGGAGTATTTATATCCTTTCTTTAAGTTTACTTTAGGGACAAAGTATGTTTTGAAGTGTGAGATGAGGGAAATTCCCATAGTTTTGGGTGAAGCGATGTTGTAGGGTCTTGAGTTTTAGTTGTTTTCATAGTTTTGGGTAAAATTTAAAAAAATTGAAAAATTACAAAAAGATTTTCCTTTTAGTTTTTAGTTTTATCTAAGTTGGGTCGGTCTAGTAGGTGCACACTTCACCCACCCTGTGGTTGTTCTTTTCGATTCTTTTCCTCGGGGGTGTCCTTTGAACCCAGTATCCCTTTTTCTTTTTAGGAATAAATTATAAAATTTTTGAGTTAGGATAAGTGAGATGTTCTTGTTAGTGTTATGTATGATTGCATGATGCAAGTGGTTTTGTTAGTAAAAGCGTTGTTTGTGTGGATTACTACTTTTGACACACCTAGGCTCATGATTATGACTCTTGAACATTGTTGGCTTAATTCTGAATTCATGTTGTTGTTTAGACTATATTTTATAATTAACCTACTTGATTTGAGCATGTGCCATATGTGAGCGAGGTGTTAGTGTATTAGTTGTTACATTTGATGTCTAGAACTTTTGTGGCATGTGTGCAAAGAAAAATAAAGAGTGTGGGTTAGGAGATGATATAGATATTTCTTTGATAGCCATGGTTCATACCCTCTATTTGACCTACCCCTGTGCATAGTCTTAGTTAGCCCCGGTAAGCCTTTAGCCTATTCTTTGGTAGTCTCACATGTAGCCCAATTACCTTTCTTTGTTGGACCTTAATTTAATCCAAATATCCTAAGTGCTTTAGTGAAAACTTAATGAGTTCAGAAGTGTGAAAATAAGGCGAAAATAGGTCAAAGTGAGACCCCAAGAAGTAGCTATTGGTGTGGTAAATTATTTTGTCGCGATAGGGAGTTGTGAGATGAAAAGAAATTAAAGAGTTCAAAATTAGATAAGATGTGAATAGAAGATACTCACACAGTATTGTATGTGAACTAGCTTAATGAGTTGGGCAAAACAAAAGATGTGTATTAAGGTAGATGAGGTAGAATGTTGGTTTGTTAGAGGTAAATTTAATGTATATGTGATGTATTAAAGTACTTACTGAAGATAGTCACTATTCTTGGACAAAATAGTTCCTACCCATCCCTTAGCCTACATTACAACCCTTAAAGACCTATTTGATCCTAAGCCTTAACATTCTGATCTTAGTGGTGTACAACACTAAGGGGAAGCCTATGGTTCATCTTATGTAAGTTGTGAATTCTTTGTAAGAGTGAGCATAATTTGATTCTTACACCCATTGTGTGATAAATTGTATCTATGGTAGTGATTATGTGTAACTCTCTTGTGGTGAGGGAAAATGTTTGATAATAGTTGGGTGATTTGTATGAGCTCTTTGATTGAGTAATACACATGAGTTTGCCAACTTGGTGATTAAATTCTTGAGGCTAGGATATTTTGAAGTAGTGTTCTTGAGCTTTTGATTGTGTGTAAACATACGTAGTGTAGAACATGCAATCGGTGTAGTCATTGTAGTACTAGCTTGAATGTCTTGCTTTTGTAGTAGTGTGGAGTCTTTTCTGATGATGATGCTTATAGTAAGAGTTGTTCGAGGACGAACAAGGCTTTAAGTATGGGGTGATGATCTTAGGTGGATTTATGTGCAGTATGAGTACCAAAGCAACAGGCATTCAATAGGCATCATCGGTCGACTGAGCTCAAATATAGAAAAAGTATAATTACAATATGAGGGTATTATATGCTAAGTCAGCAGTAAAAAGAGATAAAAAGGTAAAAAAACTACCGCACTATGAAATGTGATAAAGGAATAAGTAAAAGCAATATGAAGGGATAAATAACGTAGTATTGGGAAGGCAAAAAACCATAACCTAATTGGGCCCCCATAAGCCCGTCAGGCATACTGAAGAAGACAATTAATCCAACCGTGCCACCATAAGCCGATGGGACACATAATGAGTAAATAAAGAAGAAGCATAAATAATCTATAATAGAACCATTCCCAAGAAACCATAGTAACCATCCAGATATGCACTGGGTTTGAACCAGCACCAATAGGTAATAATGAAATGCCGAACGCCGAGCTCGAACCAACAGTGATGGATAATACAAGAGGTTATAAGCTAGATTCAAACTAGAAATAGTGAATAATAATGAGGGGCCACATATATGATATTGTAACGATCTGATTTTCTGAAACCGAAATGTCACACGATGCACATGATCCCGAAGGATCACAAACTAACCCTCTACTGATATCTATACCTGAGCACTGCATAATATAGATAATAAATACCGAAACTGGCCATAAGGTTCAAAACATCAAAAAAAATACTCAAAACTGAAAACTGAATACTGATACATCTGTCCGAAAAACCTCTAAACTGTCTGAATTGTGGAGTTGATGGGACATGTCCCCAACTAAATCCATCTAATAAAAATAAAATAAATTTGATACAAAAAAAATACGGATCATCCTCGAATAAAAAGGAGTCACTGTTACGTCTACTGCTGCAGACTGGGACTGAGCTACTAGGGGTACTCTGGATCTCGTGCCTCTGAACCTATGGTGTCAAATAAAACACCATAGCGCAAATACGTCAGTACGGGAATATACTGAGTATGAATATGAGGTAAGGCTAAATGTAAGGGATTATGCATAAACAATTACTTAACTGAATAATCATGAGAGTACTAAATGAGAACACATGTATGAATGCACAAATCATAACTAAAATCATCGTGACTCAAAATACTGTAACTCAGGTACTACTTTACTGTCATCTGAACTCACTACTAATACTGAGATACTGAACAACTGAATCTCCTGATATTGATAACTGAGTACTGGAGTTGAGATCAGTCCTCTCTAGCGAGAAATCTCTAAAACTAATAATACTGATGTTGATTAACTGAATCTACTCATATCAATAATTGAGTTCTAAGCTTGCTACAATTAACTGACTAAATTTGAGATCAAACCTCTCTAATAGATGATCCCTGAATCTACTATCAATGATAAGAAGAGATTATATCTGAGATCAAACCTATCTAGCAGAAGATCTTTGAATTTGATAATGAGAATAATCAACTAAATCTGAGAATGAGATCAAACCTATCTAACGGGTGATCTCTGGATCTGATAATAATAATACTCAACCAAATATGAGACTGAAATAAAACCTATCTAATGGGTGATCTCTGGATCTGATAATGAGACTACTCAACTGAATCTAAGACTGAGATCAAGCCTATCTAAAGGGTGATCTCTGGATCTGATAATGAGATTACTTAACTGAATCTGAGACTGAGATCAAGCCGATCTAATGGGTGATCTCTGGATCCGATAATACTGATACTGAATATCTTTCTGTGAGACTATACCTATCTAGTGGGTGGTCCATGAATCAATTGAACTATATGAGTTCCTTATTAAGATAGGTTACTGTATCTGACAATCTTGATTTTTGAGTTCTACTCTGAAGACTGATACTGAAACTATAACTGTGGGAGTGCTCACTTAACCAACATGCACCGAATCTGAATTGGTGGGGTCCAACTTGTAACCCCGACTGGAAGGGTGTCAATACCGTGCTACGGGTAAAGACCTCAACTCTGGTTAAACCTCTCTAAAGGGTGACCCTCACAGGAAGTCTAGCATAAGGCAGTATAATAGTCAAGCCTTATTCTAAAGGGTGACTCCTGCTCTTGTGCTAGCTACGCAACTCTGGAGTTTAGGGATTGCTCCTAACGACTCTGCTTCTATAATGGGGAGTCGCCATCCCTGCACTCGCTCGGTGCTAGCTCCTACTCCCAACTGAAAGACTCTGAACTGATTCTTAACTGAACTTAAACTACGTTGAATCTGATACTGATCATGTTTCTCGAATGATCTGACTGAGTTAAGCGAAATTCACTTGGTTCCGTATCTGATAGAATATTACTGAATCTCGTTATCTGACTGAATGATACTGAGCTCTGAAAAGATTACTCGAATACTACTAAGGTATAAAATGAACACTCGAATGATACTAGATCTGAGCTGAGTATTGAACTGAGGCTAGAATACTAGCGATACTGAGATTACTGAGATTTCTGAGATTTTCTTAAGTTCTGTATCTGTTTGAGAGTACAGAGTTCTATAACTCACTGAGTTCTGAGAATTGTGGCTTGACTAAGATTATCGTGAAAACTGACACTGGCTCTAGACTGCTACTAAATTGCCGGGTATAAATACCCCCAGGACTGGATTACATAAAAGTAAAACATAACCATTCACCATCCCAATCATTAAAGTATCTCCTCAAGTATTTAGGAATCATAAACATGTAATAACATAGGGAGACATGCTATTGACTCATACTCCATTCTACAAGGTCTTGCATCAAACACTTAGCATGCATTAAAGAACACATAATTGGGGGATTTCATGCTATCATGCCACAATTCATTCACTAAGGCTTTTCAATAAACACTTGGCATACATGGGCTTGCACACAATTGGGGATTTCTAGTCATCATGCTATAATGGCTCTAATTTCTTCACATAAGCATTTCATCGAACATCTGGGGAGTATGCATTGCTTATTTAACAATTTCTTCACTTAATTGACATGAACACATCACTTAACAAGAAACTTGAAGAGGGTTTATCATGAATATCACATACTAGGGTCAAATCTTGAAAACCTTATAAACAAACATGAATTAAAACTCAATAATAGAATGGACATCAATTTCAATTCACATGAATTATGAAAACTCATAAACATAAGATCTTTGAAATTTAAAAAAGGATTCTTGAGCTTCTTGGATGAAAGGGACCCAAGAATCAACATCTGCATACCTTAGTAAACTCTTTCTTGAAGGCTCTTGGAGAGATTCTTGATTTCTCTTGATTGTTCTTGAAGAAGAAAGAAGGGTTTTAATTTTGTATAAACCCTAGTTTTTGATGTTAAAGATGAAGAATGAAATTATGAGCCTTGATTGGATAAAAATAGGGGCTAAAAAGAGTGGAAAAAGGACCAAAAAGCCCTTTTAAAATTGAGTTAAAAATGCTGAACGGGGGCTACGACGGTCGAAGCGACGGTCCGTCGCTTAGTCTGATGGTCTGTCGGATTTTCCGTCACATATCAGTCAGAAAAATAATACACTTACTCGATGGTCTCAGTGATGGTCCGTTGCAAACCCAACGGTCCATTTGATCGTTCGTCGCACATTGTCCAGGATAAAGCCATAGTGCCTCAGCAGCGACGGTCCGTCGCTATCTTGACGGTCTGTCGTCTCGGCCGTCGCACTAGGGCCAAAAAAATAAGTTACTTCCTTGGTTCCGATGGTCTGGGCAACGGTCCATCGCAAGCTCGACAACCCATCAACCCGTCTGTCGCACCTGGGCGGTTCCGATAGCTCTTAGTAAAACGGTCATAACTTTCTCATCCGATGTCGGATTTTGAAAAAATTGGTATCGATGGAAAGCTTATTCAATGATATACATGAAAAAAATTTGATATTACGGAAATTAGTCATGTTTAAAAATATTTATCACCTAGGAAGACACTTCTCAAACTTTTAGGGATGGATTTACACTTCACTAAACACACTCTAAGGCTCAGACTACTAGAGAATTTTATGGGGTCTTACAATATATCCCCCTTGGAAACATTCATCTTAGAATGTCTCTTGATAGGCTAAGAATACTTATGAACTAAACTTACTCAAGAAACGAGAGCATCAGAAGCATGACTATGCAACTAGAACTACTGATATACTGAGCTCTCATACTGGACATGCATATCTGATGCATGGAATACTTGATTGAAGATACTCATAATATGAATTATCATAATATACATTTATATCTAATGCATGGATTCGTAACTGAGCTATTCTTATGGATGCATGACTGATTATAATGAAAAGCTGAACTCTTTCTACTGAATATGCATATCTAATGCATGAATGTCTGACTGTACTGAATCTCGAAAGGTTGAATGGATATGCAATGATAACTGATGTTAACTTCATAAGGAGAGTCTGAAAATGCAACTGAATGAGTCTAAGTACATGAAAGAATTGTAATATCATGGGGTATCTCCCCCTTAGGACTCTATGTCCCTCTAAACACACTTCACTGAAATACTGGGGTGGTGCACGGGCACCTACGAACTGGGTTATGATTGACCGACTGAGATCTAAAACTAATGCATGACTCATGCTGACATATAAGCTAAAAATAGGAGAAAAGGATCTAACAATGCATATCATAAAGATGAAGGACTCATAACATACCAGAATCTATATCTAGGAACCTTTCCTGATCATGGTGCGTCTAAAGCGCATAGAGTCTGTTCTGACGCTGACCACTATTGGCACCGGAAGGGGTACTCTGCTGATAAAACTCTCTACCGCTCTGAGCTAGTAATTTACATTCTCGCATTGTGGTCTAGCTCACCACACCTAAATATCATATCATTATCGGATCTATACACACCTAGGTGGCTCTTGCCGCACTCTCCATAAAGCGTATAGGTACAAACACTACTAGCACTAATCTGGGATTTGGAACCTGGCGCCCAATCATAACTGACATCCCCAAACTTTGGTATGGGTACACTATATAAGGATGGAGCTGGGACTGAAAACCTCTTCCTAAGCTGAGATCGACTACCACCCCGGGGCCCTGCCTGAGAGAAACCATGACTACCTATTCTGGCTTTCTTACTCACTCTCTCTTTTTCTTTCGTCTTATCTTCCTCAATATGATGTGCATGCATCATTAGTCTAGCAAGGTCCATATCTTTATTGATCATAGTAGCCCTACACTCTTTCAATACTAACCTGAATACACCAGTCATAAACTTACTCATACTCTCTCTAGGGTCAGCCATCAAGTCAGGAGCATACTTATATAACTGATTGAACTTAAGAAAATACTCCTTCTCTATCATGGAGCCTTGCCTTAGGTCCATGAACTCCTCTACCTTTGCCTCTCTCATCTCTTACGGGAAAAAATTATCTAAAAAGGCATCTTGAAACTCTTGCCAAGTCACGGGAGTTGCATCCTTCCCTCTACCCTTCTTCCACATCACTACCCAATCATGAGAAATATCCTTCAGCCTATAGGATGCTAAATCTACACTCTCCTCCTCAGAAACATGCATGATCTGGGTAATCTTCCCCACCTCCTCAAGATAAATTGTGGGTCCTCACCTGCGACTGACCCAAAGAATTCAGGCGGGCTCATTCTCATGAAATCTCTAATTCTTGATGCAGTTGAACCCCCATCTTGCTTAGGTGGGGACACAGCCTGACGGTTACCCTGAACATTAGTCACAGCTTGGGCTAGTGCCTGAAAGGCTGCTCGAAAATCTGCATGTGAAAAATTCTCATTCTCAGGATCTACTGGCTGAGGTGGCTGGTCATCAACCCTATAGGTATTATCTCTGCGAGGAGGCATACTTTGTAAATAGAAGAAAAAAGTGGATTAGACTGAGGATCAACTTGAGGTCACGCTCACTCACACGATATGAATACTGAAAGAAGGGAAACAACTCCTAAAACATCTTATAGCCTCTTGTACATAAATGTGGCGCACAACACACCCATGCACAAGACTCTATTAGATGCGGCTTTTCAGACTCCCTAGGACATTATTGAACCTTAGGCTCTGATACCAAGTTTGTAACGACTCGATTTTTTGGAACTGAAATGTCACACAGTGCTCATGATCCCGAAGGACCACAAGCTAACACTTTACTAATATTTATACCTGAGCACTACATAATATAGATAATAAATGTGGAAACTTTCCATAAGGTTCAAAACATAAAAAAAATACTCAAAATAGAAAATTGAATATTGATACATCTATCCAAAAAGCCTCTAAACTGTCAGAACTGTGAATTTGATGGGATATGTCCCCAACTAACTCCGTCTACTGAAAATAAACTAAATCTAATATGAAAATAAAATAAGGATCATCCTCGAATAAAGAGGACTCACTGCTATGTCTACTGCTGTTGATTGGGACTGAGCTACTAGGGGTACTCTGGATCTCTAACCTCTGAACCTATGGTGTCAAATAAAACACCATAGCGCAAATGCGTCAGTACGAGAATATACTAAGTATGAAGATGAGGTAAGGCTAAATGCAAGGGCTTATGCATGAACAATTACTTAGCCAAATAATCATGAGAGTACTGAATGAGAACAAATGCATGAATGCACAAATCATAACTAAAATCATCTGACTCGAAATACTACAACTCGGGCACTGCTCTACTATTATCTGAACTCACTACTAATACTGAGATACTAAACAACTGAATATCCTGATATTGATAACTGAGTGCTCGAGTTGAGATCAGTCCTCACTAGTGAGTGATCTCAGAAACTGATGATACTGAAGCTGATTAACTGAATCTACTCATATCAATAACTGAGTTCAGATCTTGCTACAATTGACTAACTAAATCTGAGATCAAACCTCTCTAATGGATGATCCCCGAATCTACTATCAATGTTAAGAAAAGATTATATCTGAGATAAAACCCATCTAGCGGAGGATCTCTGAATTTGATAATGAGAATAATCAACTGAATCTGAGAATGAGATCAGACCTATCTAACGGGTGATCTCTAGATCTGATAATAAGAATACTCAACCAAATATGAGACTGAGATCAAGCCAATCTAATGGGTGATCTCTGAATCTAATAATGATATTGCTCAACTGAATCTGAGACTTAGATCAAGCCTATCTAATGGGTGATCTCTGGATCTGATAATAAGATTACTCAACTAAATCTGAGACTGAGATCAAGACTATCTAGCGGGTGATCTCTGGATCTGATAATACTGATACTGAATATCTTTATGTGAGACCATGCCTATCTAGTGGGTGGTCCAAGAATCAATGGAACTATTTGAGTTCCTTATTAAGATTGGTTACTATATCTGACAATCTTGATTTTTGAGTTCTACTCTGAAGACTGATACTAAAACTGTAACTGTAGGAGTGCTTAAGTAATTGGCATACCCCAAATCTGAACTGGTGGGGTCCAACCTGTAACCCCATCTGGAAGGGTGTCAATACCGTCCCACGGGTAAAGACCTCAACTCTAGTCAAGCCTCTCTAATGGGTGACCCTCACAGGAAGTCAAGCCTAAGGCAGTATAATAGTCAAGCCTTATTCTAACGGGTTACTCCTGCTCCTGCGCTAGCTACGCAGCTCTAGAGTTCAAGGATTTCTCCTAACGACTATGTCTCTCTAATGGGGAGTCGCCATCCCTGCACTCTCTTGATGCTAGATCCTACTCCCAACTGAAAGACTCTGAACTGATTCTTAACTTAACTTAAACTACGTTGAATCTGATACAGATTATGTTTCTCGAATGATCTGACTGAGTTAAGCTAAATTCACTTGGTTCCGTATCAGACGGAATATTACTGAATCTCGTTATCTGACTGAATGATACTGAGCTCTAAAAATATTACTCGAATACTTCTGAGGCCTGGACTGAATACTTGAATACTACTAGATCTGAGTTGAGTACTGAACTGAGGCTAGAATACTAGTGATATTGAGATTACAGAGATTTCTGAGATTTTCTTAAGTTTTGTATCTGTCTGAGAGTACAGAGTTCTATAACTCACTGAGTTCTAAGAATCGTGGCTTGATTGAGATTATTGTAAAAACAAATATTGGCCCTAGACTGCAGCTAAATTGTTGGGTATAAATACTCCCAAGACTCGATAACATAAAAGTAAAACATAACCATTCATCATCCCAATCACTAAAGAATCTCCTCAAGTATTTAGGAATCATAAACATGTAATAACATAGGGAGACATGCTATTGACTCATACTCTATTCAACAAGGTCTTGCATCAAACACTTAACATGCATTAAAGAACACATAATTGGGGGATTTTATGCTATCATGCCACAATTCATTTACTAAGGATTTTCAACAAACACTTGGCATGCATGGGCTTGCACACAATTGGAATTTTCTAGTCATCATGCTATAATGACTCTAATTTCTTCACATAAGCATTTCATCGAACATATGGGGAGAATGTTTTGCTTATTCAACAATTTCTTCACTTAATTGACATGAACACATCACTTAACAAGAAACTTGAAGAGGGTTTATCATGAATATCACATACTAGGGTCAAAGCTTGAAAAAATTATAAACAAACATGAATCAAAACTCAATAATAGCATGGACATCAATTTCAACTCACATGAATCATGAAAACTCATAAACATAAGATCTTTGAAATTTATAAAAGGATTCTTGAGCTTCTTGGATGAAAGGGACCCAAGAATCAACATCTCCATACCTTAGGAAACTCTTTCTTGAAGGCTCTTGGAGAGATTCTTGATTTCTTGATTTTTCTTTAAGAAGAAAGAAGGGTTTTGATTTTGTAGAAACCCTAGTTTTTGATGTTAAAGATGAAGAATGAAATTATGAGCCTTGATTTAAAATAAATAGGGGCTAAAAAGAGTGGAAAAAAGATCAAAAAGCCCTTTTAAAATTGAGTTAAAAATGCTGAACGGGGGCTGCGACGGTCCATCGCTTAGTCTGACGGTCCATCGGATCGTCCGTCGCACATCGATCAGAAAAATAATACACTGCCTCAATTCGATGGTCTCAGTGATGGTCCGTCACAAACCCGACGGTCCATCAGATCGTTCCTCGCACATTGGAAAGGATGAGGCGACACTGCCTTAGCGGCGACGGTCCTAGCGATGGTCCGTCGCTAGCTTGACGGGCCATCGTCTCGGCCATCGCACTAGGGCCAAAAAAAGTGGTACTGCCTTGGTTGCGATAGTCTGGGTGATGGTCCATCTCAAGCTCGACGGTCCGCTAACCCATCCGTCGCACCTGGGCGGTTCCGATAGCTCTTAGTAAAACGGTCATAACTTTCTCATCCGATGTCGGATTTTGATGAAATTGGTATTGATGGAAAGCTTATTCAATTCTCTACATAAAAAAAAGTTGATATTAGGGAAATTCTACATGGTTCAATAGATTTCTCACCTGGAATGGCACTTCTCAACCTTTTAGGGTCGGATTTACACTCCACTGAACACGCTCTAAGGCTCAGACTACGAGAGAATTTTGCGGGATCTTATAGATATAAAAAAACTCATAATCAGATGTCAAACTCAAACTAGAACTCAGAGGAACAATAACTCCCAGAACAACAGTAACTTGTACTAGAACTCCCAGATCATATCATAACCATATGCCGAATTAATGCCAAAATTCACAATAAATGATAAAAATAAAATATATGGTGGCCCCAAACCATAACTGTAATACATTTAATTAATCATTCACATAACTTAGTTAAAAGGGAGGAAACAAAGATTTCACAACTTAATACCAAAATTTACCAGAATAAGGTCTTAACTGGATAATTAAGGCATGAGATATTTCAAACGATACCAAGACTACAATTACTTTCCCAAAACCAGCATAATTACACACAATTACCATAAATAAGCTCAATCTAGTGATAGGGTAAGCCTAGACTACCTAGACGCTAAAGCTAAAAACCTCACCGAAAAGCCTCCGAATAGTGCCCCACTAGTTCTGAGTTTGAATAACGTGATGTAGATAATTAATTTTCTTTCATATATCTAATAAAGAATAAAAATATTTTCCCTCAAAATTTCTTTTCAACGTGTGTGTATTAATGAATTCTAGTGAACTTAGATAGAATTCACTATATCAAACACTGAATGAAAAACTTTCTCTAAGTGGCAGAAACATATAATCATGAATATAAATTACTAGTGTTAATACATTTAATATATACACTAAATATAGTAGTTACACCTAGGTAGTATTATAATGTGTCATATGGAAATTGTGTGTCACTAGTTACACCTTAGTAGTAGGCAAAATACATGCATAACCCCCTGAAGTTGTTGATATTTTCAGTATTGACACCTCAATTAATTGATGTTCCTATTGAATTCCTAAATTCTTCATAGAGTGTATAGATTAAACAAAATTATTGACATGACATGACATGTGCAATACACTCTCCACTAGGAGAGTGAAAAGCCATAATTTACTCTCTTTTTTTCTCTTATCAATTGCAGGTAAAATTCCCCTAAAACATCAAATGCAATAAAAAATTATGTACTTAGAACATAAAAGACGATTTATGTTTTCAACAATTAGTAGATCTTGAACAAGATATGAAGTGAACACCATAGTAATTTTCTTTTCTTCGGCGGAACAAATTCAACATAAAAAATCTGAGTTTTTGTGCAGAAATTCAACATTGTGTGTATAATCAAGTTGTTCATAAAGCGAGAAGTGTGCTTTTGTGTTTATGAGAGAAGAAGAAGAGGTGTTGAGAAGGAAATTGTTTAGTTTGGCAGGGTGAAAGTAAATCATTGAAGATTTTTGAAAGTTTGAATCTCAAATTCCACATTAGATATTGGATTCCACATCAAAAATGTCATTTTTGATCTCTGCTACCATTTTTGTAAGCTCTCCTTGTGTCCTGAAATTTTTGGCAATTTTCTATCTTTGATTTCTCTTTGAAAATTGTGTTTGAGAAGTGAGAGAAAAATTGAAAGAGGCAAAAAAAATTAGGGCGGATGTAAAGAAAAAGACGGGTGATAATGGAAAAAGAGGGAGAAAGAAGAAATTGAGTATATGTTATTAGCTATTGGTGCTTCAATGATGGAAAGAGATAAAGGCTTATAGAGGAAGAAGAAGGTACAAAAAACGAATATTTGCTCTTTTTAATTTTTTTGACAATTTCTTCTTTAATGGCATGTAATTTTATCATTGGTTATAGTTTTTAGGTCATGGCAAGTGAATTTCACACTTTGAACCTAATCACTAATTGTGCAATTTGTTCTCAATTGATATAGTTTGAATATAGTTGAGGTGTTTAATAGGAACATATCCCAATTTAGGTGCCAATACGAAAAAATCAACAAGTTCAGGGAGCTAAGTATCTATTTAGCCTAGGTAGTATTATAATGTGCAATATGACCACTAAGTGTCATTAATTGCACCTAGGTAGTATTAAATCTGCCATGTGACTACTAAGTGTCATTAAGCCCATTTGTTGTCCACTTTTTTAAGCCAAACGTGGTGTAGATATGTCTATTATAAACTATTTTGTCATATTATCACATACTCAGATATTGTTTAGGTTCATGATAAAATAAATATCATATTTGGAATATACCAAAAGTAATAGAAAATTATTTCTAATAAGACCTCTATTATATAATAATAATATTTTAACATATCTAGATTTACCATCTCCACTTAAAATATTAATAAGTTATAAAACTATTATAAGGTAATTTAGATATATCATAACTAAAGAATTTTATAAACATCAAAAATATTTTAGAAAGGTAATTAACTATATCATCTTGCCAAATTCTAATTTAATTTAAATATTTCACAACTAACTCAGTATTAATAAGATTCATGCACGAACTAACTAAAAACTGAACTATCTATCGCAGCAAGTCATAAATAACTTGGGACAGTTATAGGAAAGCTCTAAATGTCAAGAATGTAAGAAAACGAGAAAAATAACTAGGAGGGTCATTACAACATCCACTACTAAAAAGGACTTTCATCCGTGAAAGTAAAGGATAAGGAAATAGTTGAATCCCCAAATAGGTACGGATACTGCATCCGCATATCACGCTCGATCTCCCAGGTAGCCTCTTCAACTAGTTGGTGATTCCACCTAAATCTTAACTACTGAAATGTCCCTAAAGCGCAACCGTCTGACATCTCTAGCCAAAATGATACAACCTTCCCTACAAATGTCGACCTATCATCCAACTGAATCGAGCTCCACTGAAGCATGTGCGACTCATCTGAATTTACTTCTATAGCATAGACACATGAAACACTGGGTGGATTTTTAAAAAGGCAGGAGAAAATACAAACACATATGCTACCTCCCCAACTGTTTGCAGGATCTCAAAATTTACAATATATCTGGGGATGAGCTTTCCCCTAATCCTAAACCTTATCACCTCTGTTATGGGTGATACACAGAGGAATACCCTATCCCCAACTCTGAACCTCAATGGATGACATCTGCAGTTAGCATATCTCCTCTGCCGACTCTGAGTTGCTCATAGCCTATCCAGAATCACCCGAACTCGGTCCAATGACTCATGAAGCAAATCTGTTCCATGAGGCCTAGCCTCAAAAGTCTCAGATCAACCAATAAGATATCGACATCTCCTATCATACAACGCCTCAAATAGGGCCATCTGAATACTGGACTAGAAACTATTATTATGCGTAAACTCCACCAAAGGTAGAAACTGGTCCTAATGATCCCCAAAATCAACCACATAAGTGCAGAGCATATCCTGTGAAATTTGGATAGTCTGCTTTGAGTACCCATCAGCCTGTGGATGAAATATAGTGCTAAGGTCAACCTAGGTACCCAACTCCTTCTTAAAAGTCCTCCAGAAGCTAGAAATGAATAAAGAGCCTCGATATGAAATGATAGACATAGGTACCCCATGTAATCAAACTACCTCATAAATATAAATATGGTCTAACCTCTCAGCACCGTAGAAGGTCCGAATGGGAATGAAGTGATCAGACTTGGTTAATCAATCCACGATGACCCAAATGTTATCAAAACCATAGGAGGTGCGAGGTAATCCACCTATGAAATCCATCATAACTCGCTCCTATTTCCACTCAGGAATGGGTAGCAGTTGAAGCAATACACCTAGTTTCTAGTGCTCGGCCTTTAACTACTAATATTAAAGGCATCAAGCCAGAAACCCTGCTATATCTCTCTACATACCACTTCACTAGTAGTACTACCTCAAATCCTTATACATCTTAGTTGTCCAAGTATGAATAGAGTATTTGGAGCTATGAGCCTTGTGAAGAATCAGCAAAATCAAATCCCCAACACTTGGAACACAAATACGACATCAAATCTCAGATGACCATCAGAATCCATAGTAGCCCTCCTGGACTCACCTATCCACACATGTATTCAAATGTTATAAAGGATGCTATCCTCAAATTAACGACCCGAATCTGCTCCAACAAGGTAGATCTAGCCTTAATACTATCAATGATCCTTTGCTGGTCAAAAATATCCAAACAAATCATCAAGTTAGCTGGGGACTAGATGTCAAGGACAATACCTGTTAAGAAACTAAAATGAAGGCTAAGCTACCCATACTCACTGCCTTCTGGCTCAAGGCATCCGCTACTACTTTTACCTTGCTCGGATGGTATAGAATAGATATATTATAGTCCTTCGACAACTAAATCCATCTATGTTGCCTTGAATTAAGCTCCTTCTGGGTCAAAATATGTTGAATACTTTAGTGATCAAGAAAGATCTCACAATAAACCCCATACAAATAATGTATCCGAATCCTAAGCGCAAACACTACCACTACCAACTCCAAGTCATAAGTGGGGTAGTTGTGTATGCACCTTCAGCTGCCTTGATACATATGCAATAACATGACCCCACTGCATTAGAACACATCCCAAATCAATACCCATAGTAGATAGTAAAACCCTCGCCCTTAACTGGAAGTGTCAGAACAAGAGCTAAAGTAAGCAAATCCTTAAGCTTTAAAAAGCTATCCTCACAACTCCTAGACTACTAAAGCGGAACCTCCTTCCTAGTCAATCTAGTCATAGAGGATGTAATAAAGGAATAACCCTTAATGAACCGCTTATGGTAACCTACCAACCCAATAAAACTACGAACCTCAGTATGTGATATAGGCCTAGCCCAATTACGATAGCCTCAATCTTCACTAGGTCCACCATAATACTAACTTTGGACAAGACGTGCCCTAAGAAAGCTATAGACTCAAGCCAAAACTCACACTTTGAGAACTTGGCATAAAATCGATGATATCTCAAAGTGTGGAGCACAGTCCTTAAATGCTACTCGTGCTTCTTCCTACTTCTTCCTACTTCTTGAATATACCAAAATGTCATCAATAAATACTATCACAAAATTGTCCAAATACGGCCTAAACACATGGTTCATCAGATCCATTAAAGCTATTGGGGCATTATTCAACCCAAAAGACATCACCAGGAACTCATAATGACCATAACGAGTCCTAAAGATTGTCTTAGGGGTATTCTCGACCCTAAATCTCAATTGATGGTAACCAAACCTCAAATCCCTCTTAAAGACACTACTGTATCCTAAAGCTGGTCAAATAAATCATCGATACAAGGTATAGGATATTTATTCTTCATGGTCTCCTTATTTAATTGTCTGTAGTCAATATACATATGCATATAGCCATCCCTTTTCTTCATAAATAGAACTGGAGCACCCCAAGGAGATATACTTGGTCTGATAAAACCCTTACCCAAAATATCCAGAAGCTGATTATTCAGCTCCTTTAGCTCATCAAGAGCCATACAATAAGGATCCATAAAAATAGGTTAGGTGCCAACTTGAGGTCAGTAATGAACTCTAAATCACGCTCAAGAGAAAGGATAAGTAGGTCGGTAAGAAAAACACTAGAAAAATCACAGATAGTAGGAACGGAGTCAACCGATGAACTCTCAGCACTAACATCCCAAACATAAGAAAGAAATGACTCGCAACCCCTCAATATCAATCTCCTAGCCCTACTATAAGAAATAATCCCATCAACGCATGGCTAACAGAACCCAGCCATAAAATTAAGGGTCTGCTAGGCTTGGCTAATGTAATAGTCTTAGCAAAATAATCTAAGACCATATGGTAAGGAGATAACCAGTCCATGCCTAGAATCATATCAAAATCTACCATAACTAGCACAATGAGATCAATCTGAGTATCAAACTCCCAAATAGTCACCAGAAAAGATCTATATACCCAATCCACTACTATATATTCACTCATGGGGGTAGCTACATGCAATGGCATAGATTAGGACTCCGAACATAAACCCAACCACAATACAAAATAAGCAAAAACACATGAAATATGGAACCAATATCAATCAAAGTAGAAGATGCCTGATGGCATATGAAAATCATACCTGTGATCACAATATTTGAAGCCTCATCCTCTGATCTACCTAATACTATATACAAATGACCCTATACACTACTGGGTTGGGTGTTTGTCCGACCACCTATCCTATCTCCCTACGGACCACCTTCGAAACCCTAGGGACCACCCTATGCACCACCTCTAGCTGACGACGGTACTAATATGATCGACTGTATAGTTAGAATTAAAGACTCAATCATCTTATGTTGGGTACACTTACAGGAAAATTGACCAATAACCCCACAGCCATAACATGCCTCGGTCACCTTGCTTTGTCTAAAAGGTTTAGTGAATTTGAAATGACTACCCCGACTTGATAATCCTGACTGAGCACCCCTCTAGGGATGATTACTACTCTTATTATTAGAACTACTATAACTACATTGACCTTTGTCTGATATCTAAAGTAATGCCTAAACTGGCCTACTAGCCTGACCATAATATTGATAAGGATGTTGTTGGGGGTAACTACCCTAAAACCCTTAACCTTTGAACTGTGAGACATTGTGGCTCCCACTATAGATACTCTACTAATGAGGTCTCTTATCACTATTCTCTTACACCACACGATCCATCTCTACTATAGAATAAGCATGCTCAATAATATCAAAAAAAGACTTCCCCGAAGTCACCAAACACTATGTAGTCCTACGAAGAGGTAATATCAATCATCTAATAAAGCATAGAATCCATTCATACTCCATAGGAAGAATCATAGTGGCATGTCTGGCTAACTCACGAAATCTTACCTCATAATCAACCACTAATCTTGGGCATATTTATACGTTAAAATAAATAGAATTACCCATATTAGGACTTGTCCCATGATAAAAAATTTGTTATTCTTATTGTGTTTGAGCTATAATTGCATTCTTTATATAATGGACATGATTAGTTGATGCATGGCTAAATTGTAATGAAATTGGATGCAACTAGATGAATTAACGTGAAGCTAATGATGAATGAAAGCATTGAGATTGAATTGCTGAGCATGAGGATATGAGGATTCAAATTGGGAAGCATGGAACTAAAGACTAGAGCAAGGAAATAGACAAAAAGCTGGAAAGGAGAGACAATGGAAAGCTCTACGTCGCACACCTCAGTCTCGGTGATATCCCGACGTTATAGATGCTTAATTATCTCTCAAGTCACATTTCCTTAAGGGTCCGCGATAGCCTCGTGGCATGGACCCAAGTCCCCGATTAAGCTATGCGGCGTGGTGAAGGCTAATAATTGGTCAAACTTGTCCTACTATAAAAAGAATACTTCAAATCAATTTGAGACACCTTGGCATACGTAGAGCAGAGGCAAAAAATAATTATTAGACTGCTTTTAGTGTTTTTAAAACTTTTATCTTTCAAATTAGTTTTGGTATGATTAATTATATTTCTATGATTTTTAATTTCGAGCATGAGTGGATAAACACCCTTGTTCTGGGGTTGAGGCCAAGAACATAATTATACATTGATATTTTTAGAGTGGGTTATTCTTATTGTCTTGTACTTATTATTTTGATGAATGACCACTATTAAAAAACACCTATAATTCTTTGTGAATTCGAGAGAAGAATCAGTAGGATAGATCAAAGAGTTTATGGAGCAAGTTCTTATTCTTTTACAGAATAAAAGATTTGAATTAGCGGCTAGGATTGAGATATACGTAGAAGCCTTGTTTAGTTCACTTATAGGGCGATATCTTAATGCATCTAAATGGATTATTTCATCCCCGCTCAATGATGTAGTTTTAATGTCCCTTTAGGTAGAAGATTAGAGGATCAAGAGACTATGATCGTAATCTAAACCTTGTGAATTAATAACCTGATAATCAACACAACCACAATAAGGATAGATATTTATAAGACTGTTAAGAGTGCCTCAACCCTAAAATTCTATCTCATATTATTTACAACCTTGCTCATGTTGCTATTGTCACACTTTATTCTTTGTTTAATTAGTAGATTTATCATTAAATTATCACAATTATCTTGATACTTGGAAAAACTTAAAAACATTATTTTCAAAAATTGAAGTTGATTAAATTACTAATCAAGTAGTCCTTATGGGAATGATATTCGATTCTTGGAGTCACTATACTACTTGTATATCACATGCACTTGCGTGTGAGATAGACCACAACTCATTTTTGGCATCGTTGCCAGAGACTCAAATAATTAGTAATTTTTTAATTTTTTTGCTTTTGATAATAAATTTAAGTATTACCGACTTGATTTAGTGGCTGACTTTTCTAGGATTAGTGAGGTATCATACTAGCAAGAGCGAAAGAATTGGTAGAGCGATATTCAAAACCAGAATAGGTATTTTATTAGAGGCGGAAAACAACAGAGCTCCACTACCCAATTTAGCAAGTTCAAATAGGAGATTAAAGAGTTCCTAATCTTAATGATCAAATTGATCCTAATGCTTTTATTGCTCCAGCTCCGATGGTACCAGCTGTTCCTTCTCGAGTAGAAGCTAGACCTATTCATGAAGTAGTTATCCAACTTATGAACAATGCTACTAATTACATCTACAAGCCAAAGGAAGGTGGTCAGTTTGATCTGAAGCAGAATATGGTGCAACTTTTATACACGAGTGGGCAATTCATAGGTTTATCTCATGAGGACCCACAGTAGTATGTTTAGAATTTTCTTGAGATCAGTGATACCTACATTCCTATTAAGATATCTATCAATTATGTCAGACTGACTCTCTTTTCCTTTTTTCTATTGGGAGAAGTGAAGAGGTGGTTATATGTTGAACCACCAAATTCCATCACTTCCTTGGATAATCTAGCTAGGAAGTTCCTTATTCAATTTTTTCTATCTAGAAAGAAGACATATTTGAGAAGTGAGATTCTGAGTTTCAGGCAAAAATATAGAGAGAATCTTTACCAAGCTTAGGAAAGATTCAAAGGTATGCTCAAGAATTCACCTCATTATTATTAGACTAATGATGTATTGGTACACACTTTCATTGAGGGTCTTGAGTCAAACACCAAGATTCTCCTGTATTCAGAAGCTTGTGGGTAAGTGCTTGAGAAGACTTATGTTGAACTATATATACTGTTAAATCAAATTTCATAGGGGAACCCTGAATGGCATGTTGATGCAAGAGGTTCTCTAAAGAAGGTAGAAGGTATGTTATAGGTTAATTATTTCACGACTATATCAGCTCAAATTACAGTATTACAGAATCAGATAACGACATAGCTGCATAATATAAATTTGGGGATCACATAGTCTGCACCAGCAATAACAAATGTTGTTCATAAAGCTCATGCTTTGTACGAGTTTTGTGGAAATAGTGAACATACAATTGATGATTGTGCAACAAATCTAAAGTCTACCAATTATGTGGGAAATACAAATCGTCAAGGATAATAGAACTTTGTAACACTTACAGTCCTAACTAGCGGAATCATCCAAATTTTTCATGGGGTGAAAATCAGGAATAGAATACTAATTAATATAGGGGGACAGTACAATAGAATCAACAGCAATATATTCACGATAATCAAGACACTACGCAGTCGAGTAATATTTAAGAGATACTGAAGCAGATTGTGGCTACTCAAGTATAGTTGGTAGCAGATATGAAAAGTTAGGAGATGATTACAAAGAACTTAGAGATGCAAATGGGTCAGATTAAAAGAGCATAGAACACTAGACCTTAGAGAGGTCTACCTAGTGATATTGAGCAAAATCCAAAATAGGTAAATACGGTCACAACTCGGAGCGGTCTGCAACTGAAGGAGTTAGAACCTAAGCAGGTGAATCACAAGGCTACTGATAGTGAAAGTGCAAATATAGAAGAGAAAGTTGTCGAAGAGAAATATGAAAGCAAGGAAACCAAGGAAACCAAGGAAAAAAAGACAATACCACCTCCACCGTATCCATAAAGGATTTGGAAATGCCAAGAAGAAGCTGGTTATAAAAAGTGTATTGAAATTTTGAAATAAGTTCATATTAATCTTTCTTTTTGATATTTTGTAGAGTGTTCCAAAGTATGTGTAGTATGTGAAGGACATAATTGTTTGACCGAAAATGCTATAGTAGCACTTACTAAGGAGTGCACATCCATGATCCAGAATAAGTTGCCCACAAAGATGAAAGATCCAGAAAGTTTCACTCTGCAGATCACAATCGAACAATCTATTAGTGCTTGAGGTTTATGTGATTTAGGGCCAAGTATAAATCTCATGCCCATATCCTGGTTCAAAAAGATAGGTTTAGGCAATTCTATACCCTCTACAATTATTTTATAGTTGGTTGCCCGATCCCTTGCTAGCCCTGACGGGATCATTGAAGATGTATTAGCGTAAGTGGGATCACTTATTTTCCCAGTAGATTTTGCCATTCTTAATTTTGATGCTGATCTGGAAGTCCCATTTATTTTGGTACATCCCATTTTAGCTACTAGGCTATCATTGATTGATATAGCTGCAGGACAGATGACCATGAGAGCTCATGATAAGGTCAAGGTTTTTGACATGTATAAGGTAATAAAGATGCCTGTAATACATAAAGAATTGTCTTCTATTATAATTATATACCTTGAGTTTGAGCTCTACCTTCTACTTTCTAATGACCCACTTAAGTGAGCATTGATGGGATATGATCTTTTTGGTGATGTTGAGGCACTTAAAATGGTCCAAATTATGGATTTAGTGGGCATTGACACTAGAATTACTTAATGTGAGTCATTGAATAGACCAATTGGTCCCTCTGTAAAGCCATCTGTAAATAAAGCACCAAAACTAGAGCTTAACATTCTTCTCTCTCATTTGAAATATGCTTTTTTTGGTAAGGATGATACCTTGCCTGTGATATAATCTGCAGTTTTATCTGATGTGAAGGTAAGAGAGGCATTAACTATATTGAAGAAAGTAATCGGGTGGAAAATATCAAATATCACAAGAATCAATCCGTCTTTTTGTATGCACAAAATATATATGGAAGAGAGATATAAAGCAAGTGTACAACACCAGCAAAGAATGAATCATGTGATTAAAGAGGTAGTCAGAAAGGAAGTCATTAAGTGGATTGATGTTGGAATAGTCTATCCCATATCCGACAGTAAATAGGTCAACCTAGTGCATTATATTCCAAAGAAATGAGAGATGGCTGTTGTGACTAATAAAGATATTGAGCTGATTTTAACTCATACAGTTACTGGGTGGAGAATCTACATAGATTACAGAAAGATGAAGATGTAACTAGGAAGGATCACTATCCCATTTCGTTTATTAATCAGATATTGGATAGATTGGCGGGATAAGAATATTACTACTTTTTGGATTGGTATTTAGGGTATAACCAGATAACCAAAGCTCCTACAAATCAGGAGAAGACCACCTTCACCTATCCTTATGGTACTTATCCATTCAGACGCAAGCCTTTTGGTCTTTACAATGCACCAGTGACTTTTCAGAGATGCATGATGGCTATCTTCTATGATATGGTCGAAGACATTGTCGAGGTATTTATGGATGACTTTTCTATTTTTGGTAATTCATTTGATATGTGTTTGCATAACTTAGACAGGGTCTTGACATGCTGTGAAGAAACCAACCTTGTATTAAACTGGGAGAAGTGTCACTTTTTGGTTAAGGAAGGAATTGTCCTTCGTCATATGGTGTTACAATGAGGACTTAAGGTAGATAAAGATAAGGTACAGGTCATTGAAAAGCTTCTTTATTCAATGTCAGTGAAAGGTGTCCAAAGCTTTATTGGGCACGCAGGGTTTTACAAATGATTTATCAAAGATAGCAATTCCAATGTGAAAGCTGTTAGAGGAGGAGTTCAAGTTCTGAGTGTTAGAAAATATTTGATAGTTCAAAAAGAAGATTGACAGAAGCACCCATCCTAATTTCTCCTGATTGGGCATTACCATTCGATCTGATATGTGATTCTAGTGATGTGGCTATTGGAGAAGTATTACGGCAACACAAAGATAAGATATTTCACTCTATTTATTATGTAAGTAAAATATTATATGTATCCCAGGTAAATTACACAGTCATAGAAAAGGAGATGCTAGCACTTGTATATGCATTTGATAAATATAGAGCATACTTAGTGGGCCCGAAGGTAATTATTCATACTGATCATGCTTCCATCTGGTATCTTTTTAACAAAAAAATATGCAAAGCAAAGGTTGATTAGGTGGATTCTTCTTCTCCAAGAATTTGATTTAGAAGTTCGTGATAGACAGGGAGATGAAAATCAAGTGGCAAACTATTTGTCAAGGATTGAGAGTCATTCTCATATTATTGAGGATCCACTATGTATTCAGGAAGAGTTTCCTGATAAGTAACTATTGGCACTAGATATAGTAGACATTCTGTGATATATTGATATAGTGAATTTGCTAGTAGCTGGTATTTATCCTCCAGAGGCCACAAGTCAACAGAAGAAAAAATTGTTCTGCAATTCATATGCATATGTATGGGATGAGTCATTTCTCTTTAAAAGGGTACAAATAGAATAATGAGAAGATGTGTTGCAGAAGTCGAATCTAAAAAAGGTGCTTGAAAGTTGTCATTCAGCGCCTTATAGAGGTCATCATGGTGGAGAAATGACAGCTCAAAAAGTTTTATAGTTTGTTTCATTCTGGTCCACACTATTTAAAGATATTGTGAATTATGTTAGAGGTTGTGACCAATTCCAGAGAATGGGCATAATATCAAGGCATTATAAAATGCCATTGAACCATATTCTTGAGGTGGAGATATATGAAGTTTGGGGTATAGACTTTATGGGGACAATTCCCCCATCTGATGGTAAGTTGTATATATTAGTGGTTGTTTACTACGTGCAAAGTGGGTAGAAGTTGAAGCTCTCCCCAAAAATAATGCAAGAGTAGTGATTAAATTTGTCAAGAAGCATATTTTCTCTCTCTCTCTTTGTGATACAAGTGAAATAGCCGCCTTAGCTTTTGATGGCATCATTCAAATTCACTATGTGAAGAATCAAGCTTTGGTCCCATGGAGGGCACGGGATCATACTTGTAGGGATTATTTTGAGCATGTCATCAAACAAACCCGTGTGTGGAAGATTTCTTGGAGCCTTGAAGACTAGAGGACTCACGGGTTTGGACCACATTTGATGGTTCACGGTTTTGCCCCCTTTTATTAAGGTCAATTTGGTCACTTATCCTCAAGGTCATTTTGTTCTTTTAGCCTTGTCTAAATGACACTCCATTGCCACCCACCTCATTAAGGTCATTGGAGTCATTTTATCTTTCTTTTGTAATATACTCTATATAGTCTATTTTAGGTCATTTCTCTTTAGTTAATGAATGATGAACATTTAAAAGACTTATTCTCTCTTTGTATAGTGCAACACCTTAGTATAGTTCTTAGTTAGGGATTGGAAAAGTCATCCTTAGTATAGGGCTTGGAAAAGCCAATATTGTTCTTTGCTTGGAAACGGTGGATCTTGAGGTGAGTGATTCCCTTGGCGGTCACCGTAAGAGTGTGGTGTTGTTGTTACATTAATTAGGGGTTTAGTGTTTGAATCACACTTTGTTCCTAAGTCTTGTAACAAATCTATATCTCACTATCAATCCTTTTATTCTTGTAATCTTGTTATTGTTTGTAGTGGACTATTTTTGTGTCTTGTTGAATCTAAAAATATGTGTTCTTGTTCTTCACGATTTGTGGCTGTTTTGGGTGTCAAATACACCTTTGTTTCTTGTATTCTTGTTGTATTTGTCGAATCCGAGTGAGGTCTCCATTTGGTCCATGATTTGTTGTGATTTGTGGATTGTTTTGGAGAGTGTATTGGACTATTTTTGTGGCTGTTTTGTGTTCCTCTTGTTTGTCTTGTATGATTTGGTATCAGAGCATGGCTTGATCTTGTTCCTACAAGATCAATCTTGGGCTTGGTAGTTGAAAAATACAAAAAAAAAAAGTTGTGTCCTTGGCCGAGAAGTTGGATTCTTATTATTGTTGTCTTGGCTGAAAAGTTGAGTCTAGATCTAGGTGTTCTTTTGTTTGATTTGTTATTTTTAGTGTTAGCTTTCTTCTTCTCTAACACTCTTGAGTCTAGATCTAAAGTTGAGCTTGAATTGTTGAGATGGTTGTTGTGAACAAGTTAATGGTCGTGTATTGATGTTGTTGTTCTTGGCCGTGTGGACCTTTCTTGTGGACTTGGGCTGGACGTTTTTAATGTTGTTATTGTTCTTGAAAAGTTGTGTTCTTGTTGATCATCCCAATCTTCACCCCTTGTTAAGACCAAAATACCACAATAAAGGACTTGGCCGTTTGTTGGAAGTTTGTAGTTGACCTTTTTGTTGCGGAATTATTATTTTTCTTGGGAGATTGTTGTTGATTTTCTAGGTGATTTTTGAATTGTTCTTGATGTTCTTCCAAACCTTCATACCTTGTTAAAATAAAGTGAAAGTTAGATCCAAAAAGGTGAAGGAAAAAGTGTGAGAACTTTGTTAGTCTTGAAAGACTTACCATCACTCACCAACAAGTCAATCACATCTCAATCACTTTTCCAAAAAAACAAGGGTCCATGTTTTAAGGAAAAGTACTACAAAAGTCAAGTCTTGAAATTTGAATCTTGAAAAAAAAAGGCTCAAGACTTATTCTTCCCTCCTTAAAACAAATTCCACCCATCCAAATTAAAATTGGTCAAGACTTGGGCTTTGGAAAATAAAAATTGTAGAAACCGCAACCAATACGTGGCTCCCACATCATCAAGTTACTGTTCACGCATAGAATTTTGGCTCAAATTTTAGATTATTATTTTCACTTTATTGTTTCCTTAGTTTCCTGTCTTGATTCTAGAATTAATTAACAACTAGTAATCACATAATTAGTTGTAGATTAATTTTTGAATCCGTTCCTTTCGTGTCTTCGTTATTTATGTGTTTGTTCTCATTTTTAACTCGTAGTAACTTCTTTGTTTCAAGTTCGTAAGTAAATTTTATTTTTGTGTCTTGAGTCGATCAAACAAGAATCTATTCCCACCGCCAAGTAGAATTGACATCCTATTGACTACCGGAGTATAAGCAACTTTCAATATTCGCCGCTCCAATTGTGAGAATGACAAAGTGAGTGTATACGAGTGTTAGTGAGAAGCTTTACTACTAATCTTGTTTGTTCATTCTGTAGGTACAAAGGTGATATAAGGGGAACATATCTTCGATAGTCGGGTATTATTGTGACTACAACATAGGAGACTATGATTGTAGTGAGGGGATTTATGGCTATGAAGTTGAGGGAGATTGTGGGGGCTATGAAAATAGCCATGATCAAAACTTGGGCAGATTTGAGGGTCTCGGGTTTAGGGGAGAAAATGAGGGGAAGGATGTGCCTAGTGCTTATGGTGAATTTATAGATGATATAGGACCTCGGGATGGTTCTTATGATGAAGTTGGGGCATGTGAGGAGTCTTATACTTCCCACTTTGAACCTACATTTGGTGTTAGGTATAACCTTTTCATTCGCAAAGCTTATGAGAGCTATGATGAGAGTACGCGTGTGGAGTGTGAAAGATCATATTCTTCACCTTGTAGTACTTCTTATCAAGTTCAACATAGTGTGATTGGTTATACTAGCTATAGTAGAGGTTGTCCCATGAGAAGAAGAGGGCAAGAATCTCCAAAACCAATGGTTACTCGTGTGCCTTACAATATTGATCCAAGGAGGAGTGTACACTCCGGAAAGGTGACTATTTGTGGGATACCGGGCTGCCTTATGGTGTTGAATGATAGGTATTATGTAAACTACATTCTTCCATCCATGGTTGACTACTTGGGGTTATTTCGAGAGCCTTTACTTGTTCCATACTACTTGGGTGAGTTCAAGGTTATCGAGAGGGTAAAAGTTGTCTTCTCCCAATTTGATTACCATAAGGAAGTGGGGTGCGATGTGTTTTCCTTAACCTACGGTCATATGAGCTTGGGTGCCGATTGGTTTGCATGACATCAAGTTCCTAACATACAAAATTGGCCTAATGTTGTAAGAGACCAATGGGGAAATCGCCTCATAACGTACTTGCTACCCAAACTGCAAAGAGAAATACTTACCTACTCCAATCCGGTTTATGATGAGAGACAAAAGATTGAGAGGAGTAAGGAAGTGCAAGGTGGTAATCCAAGAGTGGAAAAAGGAGAGGATATGTGGAGCAAAGTGATGGGATTGCCACCAAACCATACTAACATTGGTTGTCCTTCCATTTCTAAGGATATTTATGTAGGTACCAACATGGCAAGCGAAGGCGAACAATGCCAAAAGGAAGTTGCTGCCCAAGCTTGTGGAGGACCTTCTCCTCACGGCAAGGAAGAGTCTACTCAAGATCTTAAAGGTAAAATAGCTAAATCTTACACTTTAGTGCATGTGAATGACAATTGTATGGCTAGTAAGCCATTGAGTGTGAGTAGTAGCTTACTTATTTATGAGTCTAATGATTCCTTGCCTCTTGTTGATGATGTACATATTGTGAGTTTGGATACACTAGTTGATCCTGTTGATGAAGAAATTGACTCTTCTTGTAAGATCAATTTAAGTCCACCTAGTGTTGAAGCCTATATGTTTAACGGAAGTACATCGTCTTGTGTAATTGGTGTTGATCAACTTGTTTGTGAAAATTGTCCCCCACTTGAGTATGTATGTGATGTGCTTAATAGAACTCAAGTGAGTAAAGTATTTGAAAATGTTGGTCAACAAAGTGGGAGTGAACCTGAGATCTCTTCTTAGGGTAATCTTGTGTTTGGAACATCATTGAAACTTGATATTGATCATTTAGAGTGTGAACAACTTGCTTATTCCAAATCTATCCATGAGGTAGATCACACTCTCTTTAGGTGTAATGTCTTATTTGAAGATAATTTAAACACTTCTAATAAAGCTAGTGGTGAAAATGATGGTATATCTTGCCTTGGAAGCTATAGCCTATATGCTAACCCACTTTGGTGTGACAACATTCCTCCTAAAGATGGAAATCTATTCTTGGAAGATGAGAGTACTCTTAGGTGTAAGGAATGTATAGTTGTGGAAGTTACTTCTTCTTTTACTTTGTGTGTCTTTATTGTTGAGAGTACTCATGGTTATTATTGGGAAACTAGTAAGGAGTACACACATGAGGACACCTTGGTAGAATTCAATTTGAGTAATACCTTTCTCTACTCTCTATTTGTTTTGGATGATATGTATGCTATTATAGAGAGTATGTCGTTTAGTTTGGGAGTAGACCACGGGAAAGGAGAGTGTTGTCTAGACCCATGTCTATGGCCTCTTTTCCCATTTGACCCCAGTGCCAAATGTAGAAATGGTGATTTTGGTGCACCCAACTTGGTGCTTGGTCTACATGACAAATAAAGTATCACTCTTAGTTTATCCCATAACCAAATCCTTCGTACATATTTCATTGAGTTTTTAATACTCACTTCAAAGGATTCTTGGTTATACTTCAAGTATGTACCCCCTTGGCATGATGATGTTTATTATTGTGCTAACCCTAACCCTCATGCCATAAGGATGTTGTGCTTGTTTGTCCTTTCTCTTATTTTGCAAGGTACAGATTCGAGGTCGAATTCTTTTCAAGAAGGGGAGGATGATACAAGTGAAATGGCCACCTTAGCTTTCGATGTCATCATTCAAAGTCACTACATGAAGAATCAAGCTTTGGTCCCATGGAGGGCACGGGATCATACTTGTAGGGGTTATTTTGAGCATGCCATCAAACAAACCCGTGTGTGGAAGATTTCTTTGAGTCTTGAAGACTAGAGGACTCACGGGTTTGGACCATATTTGATGGTTCACGGTTTTGTCCCCTTTTATTAAGGTCATTTTAGTCACTTAGCCTCAAGATCATTTTGGTCTTTTAGCCTTGTCTAAATGACACTCCATTTCCACCCACCTCATTAAGGGCATTGGAGTCATTTTATCTTTCTTTTGTAATAAATTATATATAGTCTATTTTAGGTCATTTCTCTTTAGTTAATGAATGATGAACATTTAAAAGACTTATTCTCTCTTTGTAGAGTGAAACACCTTAGTATAGTTCTTAGTTAGGGCTTGGAAAAGTCATCCTTAGTATAGGGCTTGGAAAAGCCAATATTGTTCTTTGCTTGGAAACGATGGATCTTGAGGTGAGTGATTCCCTTGGCGGTCACCGTAAGAGTGTGGTGTTGTTGTTACATTAATTAGGGGTTTAGTGTTTGAATCACACTTTGTTCCTAAGTCTTGTAACAAATCTATATCTCACTATCTATCCTTTTATTCTTGTAATCTTGTTATTGTTTGTAGTGGATTGTTTTTGTGTCTTGTTGAATCCGAAAATTTGTGTTCTTGTTGTCATCTTATTCTTCACAATATGTGGCTGTTTTGGGTGTCAAATACACCTTTGTTTCTTGTATTCTTGTTGTATTTGTCGAATCAGAGTGAGGTTTCTATTTGGTCCACGATTTGTTTTGATTTGTGGACTGTTTTGAAGGGTGTATTAGACTATTTTTGTGGCTATTTCGTGTTCCACTTGTTCTTCTTGTATCACTTTGGTACACCTCGAGCGATCATTAGTGATGGGGGAACACACTTCCTAAATAATTGGTTTAAGAATTTGCTGGATAAATATGGGGTTAGACACAAGGTAGCCACAACATATCACCCACAGACTAGTGGTCAAGTGGAGGTGTCTAATCTCGAGATTAAGTAGATCTTATAGAAAACAGTCAATGGACAGTGTAAGTATTGGTTTGATAAGCTGGATGATGTATTATAGACGTATAGGACAGCCTATAAAATCCATATTGGGACCTCTCCTTATCACTTGGTGTATGGGAAATCTTTTCACCTACTAGTAGAGCTTGAGCATCAGGCGTATTGGGCTGTGAGAAAGTTGAATATTGATCTGGATATCTTAGGGATACGAGGATGCTACATTTAGGTGAGCTTAATGAGTTTTGCTTACATGCATATGAGAATGCGATGTTATACAAGGAGAAAACAAAGAGATGGCATGATAAGCAGATTATGAATTGAGTCTTTGAGCCTAGCGAACAAGTATTGATGTTCAATTCCAGATTTTAAAGTTGTTTCCAGACAAGCTGAGGTCTAAGTGGTCTGGACCATTTGAAGTGGTGCGGATGACCTCTCATAGGGTTGTTGAACTATGGAGTAAAGATAAATGTGAAAAATTCATGGTGATTGGACAGAGAGTCAAGCATTATTGGGCATATTATATAGATCAGTACAAGACGTCCATCACCTTTGATGAAGAATGAAGCTGAGTTTGGTCGTGCCAAAACATTAAATAAGGCGCTACGTGGGAGGAAACCCACGAATATAGTGTAATAGTTTAGTTTAGTTCTTTGTTGCTTCAAAAAATTAAAGAGAAAAAAAGAGAAAAGAAATCAAAAATATAAAAACTTATGTCGAGCCACGATAAAAACTAAGGCATAGGGTAAGAGGAAACCCACTTTTCTTACGTATTTTTGTTGTTTTTGTTGAGAGTGCATGAATAAGAAACTTTATGGCATGGGGAAGAACAAAAAGTGAGTAAAATTATGAGTATTGGGAACCTATCAGGTATGTAAAAGTGGTTTTAAGGTAACAAAAAATAAAGGTAAGGAAAAGGGGGGCAAAATTCCCCCAATTACACAAGACAATGTCCTTCTGTGATAGCCTCACAGCGTATACCTTAGTCCCCACCATAAGGTCCATGTCACGCCAAGAGAAATATGGGCATAGGAGAATTCTAGTGAGCATCCGTGATAGGCCCACGTCGCAGAGTTTATCATGGGGACCAAGTCCCGCATCGTGGAGGCTCATTATGTGCGGGTAATTTCATTAGAAGGTCGGGTTTTAACCTGACCCAATTCTCTAACCTGAAATTCCCTTTTAAATACCCTCTTATTTCCCACCTCTCTTCTCCTATTCTAAACCTAAACTCGACGCCTCCTTTCTTAAAATTCTTCTTTGTCTTAAAAATTGCTCAAAGCTTGTGTTGCCAAGTTCGTCTTCTTTCTCTTCTCCATCAACTCAACTCGAGTAAGTGTTCAAGACATCTTTATTTCTCTTTGGGATAAGTTGAATAAGTTGTATAACTATCATGATTAAAACTCTTGGAATGATGAAGATGATTATGTTTTACATGTATTATTGAGTACAATAAACTATGGTTTCACAATTACACTCCTTAGTGTGTAGCATTGTAAAGTTTGAATTATTCTGTGCCATTCAAACTTAGGCACCGTGTCATACACAATACTTTGGTGAGATGTCCTTAAGACAATGATTTTGAATTATACTTGGGTGTGTGTGTATATGAATTTATGATACTGGGACTGTACTTTCCAATTGTGTTTGTATGTGCGTGTATGTTGCGTTATGATCTTGGATTGAATGTGATTTAAATTGTTTAGACTGGATGTCGGACATGGTGATTGTGTAGGATATGTTACAGCTGAGTTTGGTGAATAAGGGAAGTCTGAGTACTTTTTTTTCACATTGAACACACCAGCACCCATATTTTAAGTATGGAGTGGTCTTAAACTCCTGCATATTCATGATTCTCACTACTTTAACCTCATACCAATGAATTGATGACCTAGTGAGTTTGCTTTTGTGCATTGGAATACAGACTGATATTGTCCACCGTGAATAATGTGGTTTTCATTTATTAAAAGTGAGATAACCTTCACTATATAACCATGTTATGCTTATAAAGTGTATAAGCTTTGTGCTATTGGTGTGTAAATTAAACTCATATGGTTTTTATGAGTTGAACAAAGAAACTAAATTGATTGTTGATGTGGTGTTGAATTTTGTGGTTGCTAGTTTGATGTTTACTTGAAGTCTGAGTAGAGCAATATCAAAGTGGTTTAATGTGGTTGTTGAGGTGCTGTGCTAGATAGATTCTAATGTTGAAAGGGGGAAGTCTGAGTACCCTTGTTCATACACCTACGCACCTATGATAGCAACTAAGTATGGCTGAGTGGGGTGTCCTTAACACTCTTCCACACTTAGTGTTTTCTAGTCCAATTAGGTGTCCTGTCTGACTTATTTTGCTGCATGTTCTTACTGAAAGGTATAATTTCTAGCCATTGATATAATGGAAAGGATGCTACTGGGATATCTGATCCCTCAAAGAAGAGGAGTAAACCCATTGTCGGGTGCCTAAGCCTCTTGTAGTCCCACAAGGGAAAACTAGAAGATACGGTACTAGATGGTTCATAAAAGCAAGGGAAAAATAGTATGCCCAGCACAAATAGACCAAGTATGCTCCTAATTAATTCATCAACTGAGAAAACCTACTCAGTAAATATCCCAGCATGGTGAGACGAATAGAACAACTGCACATGACCTTTTTGTTCGAGCAACCCATGGAGTGCAACCTATACCTCGTTAGAGAATTCTATGCTAATTGGGACCCCAAGGATCTCGACTTTGAGGTAAATATTAGATGTCGGGTGGTGACATTTACAACCCATGATTTGAATGTTCTTTTAGGTGCACCAGATACAGATGCAGACTCAATGAAGCAACTCAACATCACCCACCATACACAGACATCAAGCACTTACTATATGGAAACAATTCTGCCGCCCGATGGACACGTCATAAGAAAATGTCCTCCACCTCATATTCCCATATTCCTATATGAATAGGTAGGCCCGCATTTGGGGAAATATTATCTACCATTGCCTGATTCAGGGCAAGCATATGACAAATGTGATGCGTGATCAGGTATGCATCATGTATGCATTGATATGTGATGACATTGATATCAATATAGGTGCAGTGATCTTTTCTTCTTTGAAGAAGGCATGCTACCATCAGGGGCACAGATACGGGTATGGTAGTTTGCTGACCAGATTTATGAGGAATCATGGGGTTGAATGGAAGACACTTGACTACAAGCTAGTGGTGGAGTGGATTTATTAAGGACTAAGGGTCTAACTGTGGATCATGGGCCAATACTGAGTATGCCTGAGTGTCAGGCTCAGAATGATGAGATTACATCCTATATATATGATATACAGATGCTCTAGTTAAGGGTTGGTGTAGACCAGCCACACATGATGAGATTCCGGCTGTAAAGTTGG
The DNA here is from genome assembly GCA_030864215.1 of Capsicum pubescens. NCBI lineage: Eukaryota > Viridiplantae > Streptophyta > Magnoliopsida > Solanales > Solanaceae > Capsicum > Capsicum pubescens. Next base: position 220,095,406 of record CM061547.1, read on the forward strand.
ACTACCCTCTTGGTCACCATTCTAGGACCTTGCTGCAGGTTGGACTAAAGTTTGTAGAGCCTGTGGATGACGATGTGCCCACTGACGAGGAATTGAGAATATGCAATTCTAATATGAAGTCAGAGAAGGAGGAAACAGATGACCCAGACTTGGGGGAAGAGGCCCTTGGTCCAAAGACCTATGATGACATGATTGATGCTTGATCGGGGAGTGCTACACCACCTCATTACTTGGTTTTTTTTTGCAAACTCTAAGGACAGTGCTATATTTTAAGTGTGGGGTGGTGGTTCTCATTCCTCGTACCTTTATTTATTTATTTCATTTTTTTGGATATTTATATTTGGATATTATTATGATTATGGTGTGGATGTTAATTGACATTCTAACTATTCGGTCTGTAATATTTAGTATTGGTGATATTTGATATTGGTAGTTTACATCAGAGTAGTGTTTTCTTCATTGTGCTTAGTTCATTATTTTTTGTTCAAAATTAGGAGTAAAATTCTTGATTTTTCCCTTAAAGGTGAAAATGTTTTCCCTTAAAGGAAATGTTAATAACTTGTCATAGTTAGGTGTCTTTCCTTGTGATGGATGGATGACAATATCCTTAAGGGGAATTAGTCATAGGAAATAAAGAAGTGAAAAAAACCCAACCATAATTCTAGGCCGAGATACTTTGTGTGGGCAATGTGGTTACATGACATGGAAAATACTTGTTTTAAAAGATAAGCATGTCAAAATTTAAAAGAAGGATACTAGTTTCGGACACCTAAGCTCAATAGTGTAACTCTTGGTCTGCTGGCTTGTTTCTGAACTTGTGAAATTATTAGATCAAGAGTCTATAGGGATCCCACTTAAATCTATCATGCACCAAGTGTGAGTGAGATTTTCTAGTTATTCTACATGCATAGTGATGTCTAGAACTTTCTCGGTGTGTTTACAAATCAAAATAAAGGATGTTAGATTTAGGAGATGATGTAGGCATTTTGTTGATATCCACATTTGGATCCCATTTACCTACCTTTGTGAATATTCTTAGTCAGTCTCATTGAGACTATAGCCTTTTTTCTTTGGCAGTTTTATATGTAGCATGTACCCCTTCTTTGCTCGACTTTAGTTTGATCCAAAACTCCTAAGCGCTTTAGCTAAAATTCAATTGAGTTAGGGAATATAAGTTCAAGAAAGGAAAAAGGTGAAATTGAAGCCCTTGGTTAATATCTATTGGGTTTGGAAATTGATATGTATGGTGATTGAGAGAGTGCAGTAAAAAGATTGAAGAGTGTTCAAAATTGAATAAGATGTAAATAAAAGACACTTCCACCATAGTCCATGTGATGAGTTTAAGAAGATAGGTTCAAAGAAAAAAAAATGAGGGAGGGGGAGATAGTTGAGGGAATGAATTGGTTATTAGTTGAGTGTTTCTAATGTTCATGTGATATACTAAAGTGCTAAGGGACATTAGCCACTATTAAAGACTTAGTTAATCCTTAATCCTAATATCCAACTATTAGTGGAGTAGTACACTAAGGGTAATCTTATCGTTCATCATATATATCATGTATGAATTCTTTATGAGAGTTAGAGAATTTGTTGTTGATATACCCATTCTGATCGTATGTTGCAAGATTGTGAGTGAATATGGGTAATTTTCTTGTTGTAAGGGTGCATGTGGATAATAGTCATGTGAGTTATAGTATTACTGGTTGAACAATTTGCATAAGTTTGCCAACAAGTTAGAAGTTCAGTTTTGAGGCTAGGATGTTTGAAAAGAGTGATCCCGTATTTTCAAAATTGAATTGACATGTTTTAGCTAAAAAGTCATGCGTGGCATATATGTGCCCAATGTAAGTGTCCTTCTAGATTGTGGTGTGAAGCCTAACAGGGTATAGTGATTGCCTGAGTTTGTTTGAGGGTGAACAAGGTTCTAAGTATGGGGTGGTTATCTTGGGCATTTTTATACATCCAAATGCAAGAGAACTTGTCCCATAAGAGAAAATGTGTTATTCTTATTGTGTTTGAGCTATAATTTCATTCTTTATCTAATGGACATGATTAGTTGATGCAGGGCTAAATTGTGATGAAATTGGACGTATTTGGATGCATTAACATGAAGATAATGAAGAATAGAAGCATTGGGAGTGATTTACTAAGCATGAGGATATGGGGATTGAAATCGGGAAGCATGAAACTAAAGACGGGATCAAGTAAATTGACAGAGAGCTAGAAAAGCGAGATAATGGCAAGCTCTGCATCGCGGACCTCAGTCCCCGTGATAGGGTCCGCATCGTGTTGAGGGATTATAAGCCTATGGTAATTTCTGGTAAGTGATACGCCCAAATTACAACTCTCATTAGAAAGTGTAAGCGGTCGCTGTCAAATATAGAACCCAACTGGGTTGGGTGTCGAATCCCACAGGGAACACTATGATCACTAAGTATTGTGATTATTATTAGACTGTTGGTCGAAGGTTCCAAGATAAGGGGGGTTTGGTTTAAGTGCACAGTAATATTATCAGCGTAACAATGAGATGATATGTGTAATTTTATTTGATCACAAAGAATGACAAGTTAGGGTTATGTCCACCTTGTAGCTTCTACTTCTCTATTAACTATGGGTAATATGGATTTTATACATGCATGCACTTATAGAGAGACGTATTCTAATTCTAATCCAAGTGTTTTTCAACCATCAAGGATTTATTCACCTTAGTTCTCTCGAACCCAAAGTGTACAACAAATTATACGAACTCTCCAAGACGTTAATCCTGCTAGGGCATTAACGTGTAAACTAGAGGTTGGAAACCCTAATTTCTTGTCACACTCTCTTTTCCAAATAGTAACTTTTCTATCGAACAAGTTATTGTTATAATGGCATATTCCCTATGTTTGCAACCACGAGAATTCAATCAAAATGAAGAGAGTAATGATATAAGTGGATTACACATCATAAATTCACGAACCCATAGCAATAGAGAGTATACTACAAGGTTTCCATAACCCTAACAGATAAGCTTAGCTACTCATGAATAAAACAGAAATCGACATAGAAATATTCATCATACCAAAACTTAGCACGATCTTGGTGATGAAGATGATAAGTGAAGTTAAGAGAGAAACACGCTTCTCTCCCTCTGTCCTCAAGCTAAGCGTCTCTTGTTTTTTTAAAAAAAATACAGAATATGAATTATCCCTAAAAATTCAGCAATAAGGCTTTTAATAACATCCTTCTCTAATAAATTGCTATTGCATCCTTAACTATTTAAAAATATTGTGTTTGCCCGGGAAAAAATTCCCATACATCACATTCAGTCCAAAAGCTGCTTTCCTTTTTATGTGAAGTTTTCTTTGCTGTCCACAGGTCCCCAAAGTGCTGTAATCTTCCTCATTAGTACCTGAAAAGCATGCTAATCACATAGGTCAGCTCACTTAACTAAAAATAGACTAAAAGTGCAAGAATTATGTATTTTATCCTCAAAACTTAGCTAAAACATGGGTAAGTTATGGTGCTTAGACGTATAAATACTCCCAACATCACCACCCCACACTTAAAGCTTTGTTCGTCCTTGAACAAAATATCTATTTATGCATACTACACAACCCTTAGCACCCACAAAGGAAGACAAGATACTCAAATAGGCTCACACAACAATTATGAACAAGAAGTAGCTTCAGGAATCATTCCTAGATACAACCTACCCTCAACAATAGACTCATTAAGTTGGAAATTTCATGCATATCATTCAAGAAAATCATATAAATTACCCAACCTTCATCAATCATGTGCCCTCACAACAAGAGAGTTACCCATAATCACTCACAATTATGCAATTTCTAAAAACATGGGCACAAGAATCAAGTTGCGCTCGCTCTCACAAAGAATTCTCAAATTACAACTGATGACCATATGCTTTCCCTTAGTGTAATACTCCACTAATATCAGAATGCTAAGATTAGGATCAAATAGGTCTTTTACAGGTTGTAATGCAGGCTAAAGGATGGGTAGGAACTATTTTGGCCAGAAATAGTGACTATCTTCCCTAAACGCTTTGATACACTACATTATGCAATTAAGATCAATCTCAAACAACCAATTTCCACTCCTTCTATCTTCACAAATTTGCTTTTCACCTCAACTCGTTAAGCTTAATTAATAACACTATGGTGGGAGTATACAACCCTTTCAAAAAAAAATTATTTTATTTTATTTTGGCACCCTTTTCACGTTACGCACCCCTATAATAGCCACCCTCAACTTAAGCAATTTGCCTTAGTTGAGGTGCACAATATCCAAGAAGGACCAGGGCTAAAAAAAGGTTCATTGTAATATGTCCGGGATAAAATTTTGAACTTTTTCAACAATTTTAGATACTCCCAACCACATCAATTGCTCACGCCAATAACCAGACTTTGGGGCATCAATTTCACCTTTTTCTTCTTATTCTCAAACTTTTAACTCATATTGATTTTACATTAAAGCGTTTAGGAGCTTTTTGGATCAAATTACGGTCTATTAAAGAACGGATTAGGCTACATATGAGGCTAACAAAAGAACAAGGTAAAGGCTCGATGGGGCTATCTAAGATAATGTACAAAGGTAGGTCAAAAGAAGGTATGAACAATGGCTATCAAAGAAATGCCTAAATCATCTCCTAAACTCACAATCTTTATTTCGCTTTGCATACACACTAGGAAAGTTCTAGCATCAGTTACAATAAGGAATATACAACAGTCTTACACACTCATGGCACATGGTCAACTCAATTAGGAGCATTATAGATTCTCGACCGAACAATTACATGAATTCAATTAAAACCAACAATCACAAAAAGAGTCACAACTAGAGCCTAGGTGTTTCAAACGTAATGATCCATCACATATTTAGGTTATAATGTCATATGATCCACAAGACCAGTTACATGTAATTAAAAGACTACTTTTCTCTTAAGACGGTCGTCATCCATCCATCATCGAGAAAAACACCTAATTATGACTAAATAACTAACAAAATGAACAAAATAACTAATCCTATCCACAAGTATACTAAGGAGAAGGTCCTATTTTCTTACGAAACAAGTAGCAAAGTAACCAGCCACCCCACACTTAAGCTCTGCACTGTCCCCAGTATAAATAACAAGATAAAGAACCTGGATAGTAGTACTTCTCATCCACATTAGGAGTCATGCCACCTGCATGGAGATCATTATTGGAGCCATTTTTCCTTTATTCATCTTGTCATCCATGTCATCCACACATAATGAAACTAACTATAATTAATATGAGGGTGGTGAAGTCACCACCCCATACTTAATTTGTTAGTATCAACTAATTTCGTGTTATTATCGGGTACTCAGACTTCACCGACATACACTTTGACATGGTGCACCACGTTAGTCACAATACAATTCAATCACTTCAATTTCCCCATGTCTATTTCAATGAAACACTTTTTTATCAAAATCATACCCTACACTTTCAACCATATCAAGATATACAAAACACCATCACTTTCCCAACATAGCCATGGAAAAAATTTAATTCATAATCCTCAAGTGATCAATTAATAACTACAGCATAAATTCAAAACACCTAAGGATTAAGAAAAGAACACTTACCTTGAAGATAAAGGATTGAAGAAAGTGAGTCGATGTTCTTGGGTTTTGAAAGTGGTGAGGAGCTTGTAAGATTAGTAGAGAAAAGAGAAGGGTTTAGAGAAAGGAGGGGTTGGGAGGAGCTTAGGTGAAAGAAAAATGGAGTAGGATTTAAGAGTAGAGAATATGTTTAAAGGATGAGCCATGGGTCGGTTTGGTCCATTCACAAACGGGTTAGTGGGCAAAAATTATGTTGATAGGCGGTGCCTATAGCATTGCCTAAGCATAAGTAGGCGGCGCCTAACCTATTGCCTATGTTGGCATAGGCGGTGCCTAGCCTACCGCCTATGTGAGGCAGTGAGCATAGGCAATGGCATAGGCAGCGCCTAGCCTATTGCCTATGTGAGGCAGTGAGCATAGGAAATGGCATAGGCGGCGCCTAACCTATTGCCTATGTTAGCATAGGAGGAGCCTATCCTATTGCCTATGTAGGCATAGGCGGCGCCTAGCCTATTGCCTATGTTGGCATAGGCAATTGGAAAAATGGCGCACTCTTGGTCGAAAAGGTCCATACTGCGGGGGCTTCACGCCCGCACCTCCATCGAGGTCAGTGGTGGGCTTCGAGATCAGGCCTATCAACTCGATCCCTACGCTACCACCACAGACCTCATTGAAAGTCACAAAATAAAGTCGCACCGCGAAACTTTTGGGGTCAAATTAACATAATTCAAGGCACGAATCTAATGCAAATCATACTTGAGCCTTACACATTTGACCACTCCAACTTACCTGTAATGTTCCCATCACTCCTAAACTTACCACCATTGACATGTCTCGCTTACAAATCAAAATTGGTACTACTATTCTCCTTAGTACTTCGTGCACCTACACTTAATCAAAAACAACAAAAATGATTAGAAAGATGGGTTGCCTCCCATGCAGCGCCTAATTTAACGTCGCGGCACGACTCGATTATCTTGACTACTCAGACTACATCAAGATACATCAATGATACCATTTGTACCTCATTTGTTGGATCAAGACAATGCTTTATTCTTAGTCCAACCACTTTGAAGTCACTCACATCCTTGCTTGCAAGTTTAACCAAACCAGCTATGGTCTCCACAAAAGACATATCCTTAACTGGTATATCTCGCTTATCTTCATAGAATACATCAACTATCGAGAAGACACTCATCTCTTTTTGTTGTTTCATAGACCGACATACTTCAAAGCTAACTTCTTTCTCATTGAGCCTAAATTTCAGCTCATTCAGCTCCATGTCAACTAACACCCTTCCAATTGCTAAGAATGGACTACCCAAAATTATGGGTACTTTAAAGTCTACTTCACAATCAAGAATTACAAAATCGGCAGGAAATATAAAATCAGCAACTTTTACAAGTACATCATGTAGAATCCCAATCGGTCTTTTTACTGATCTATCCGCCATTAGAAGCCGCATATTAGTGGGCATAGGATCTCCCAAACCCAATTTCTTGAAAACCGTCAATGGCATAAGATTGATACTTTCCCCAAGATCACAAAGGGCCTTTTCAAACTTTAGCAATCCAATCGTACATGGAACAGTAAATGCTCCCGGATCAACTTTCTTCTGGAAAATAGATCTTGTAGCAATAGCACTACAATGATGAAGATTGTCTACCATTTCATAGCTCACAGTCTTTTTCTTTGTCAAAAGGTCTTTCATAAACTTAGCATATCTGGGCATCTGTTCCAGTGCTTCAACTAAGGGTACATTCACTGTCAACTGCTTCAACATAGCCATGAATTTGCTAAATTTGCCATCATCTTTTTTCTTCTTTAATCGTTGTGGAAATGGAGGTGGCGGCCTTGGAATTTTAGTTGGAGCAACTTTTACCTCCTTTCTTATGCCTTGCTCCACATCACTAACATGCTTCGGCTTAGTTGGTTGTTCAACTTCCGCACTTTTCTTTTTCAAACCTCCCAACTCCACAGGCACCATTAGAGATTCATCAACCATTTCCCAATCCATTTCAACCTCATCAGTATAAGAGGAAGCTCCCAAACCTGGACTAGATAACATCTTACCGCTCCTAGTGGTAATGGCCATACACGATCCATCAGTCCTCAAATTTTGAATTGTATCACTTGGTAGAGTCCCATTATTTCTTTGGTTGAATGCTGCGGATAACTGGCTCATCTGTTGCTCTAATTGTTTAATAGCAACTGAGTGCGAATTTACAAGTTGACTTATGGAAGATACGTCACTCTTTATTGTAGTCACCCCAGAATTTGCCGCCTCAACTCCCTTTAATACTTTCTTCATCATGTCCTCCATAGACATTTTGCCTGAACTGGTAGCAGCATTATCACGGCTTCCAGGAGGTACATACAGTCCACTCCTGTCACTTTTATTCTTCCAATCTCCTTGATGGTTTCAACCTTGATTTCCTTGGCCACCACCTCGGAAACCCATCTGATTGTTCAAGTAATTGGCTTCTTCCTCAGGATTGGAGTCAGCCCTTCCCTGTGATGCTACAGCTTTAACCTTCTCTGTCTTTCCTAATAATAAATGCTTAGTAAGAAGGTCCATCTGTGTTTTCATGTGAGCCATATCCTGGTCACGTCCCTCTTCTCTTCGCCTCTATTCTGCCGTCATGCCAATAGATACAGTAGAGCTTGCTACCTCAAAATACCTGGTATGCCAAGCTCTACTCTGCTTTGTCATACGATCCAGCATGTCAGATGCCTCAAGAAAAGTAAGGTCCATGAATGACCCACCCACAGCATTATCTACCATTGGCTTAGTCACCGAGTTCAAAGCCTTATATAATATTTCCATCAAGTGGACATTGGTCATCTGATGGTTTGGGAACCGCATAAGCTTCTTCTTAAACCTCTCCCAAGTCTCGTGGAGAGCTTCATTTGGAAATCATCTGAAATTGCTTATCTCATCTCTCAATTGTGCCCTCTTGGATGGTGGAAAGAATCTTTCTAGGAAAGCGTCTTTCAGTTGCCTCCAATTGGTAATAGAGTCAGGAGTTAGCCCGTTTAAACATAGAGTTGCCTCTCCAGATAGAGACAGTGGAAATAAGCGTAGCCGGATCGCATTCTATCCAACCCCTGGATTGTCAAATGATTTACATGTTGAGATAAAATTAATTAGATGCATATTCGGATCGTCGCCTGCAAGTCCACCAAATAACCCTTTGAGTTGCAATAGCTGGATCATGGTGCTAGTGATATTGAACTTGGCTCTAGGTACCAAGGGCAGAGGAATAATAGCCCCTGTGGCACCAGTCCCATCTAAGTCGTCATCATCATCATCATCAAAAGCAACTTGCACAGCTCGGCGTTCGGGTCTCATCCTAGCTTGACGATCTTTGTTGACATTCCTGTTCACTGGTGCAACCATATCATCTACACGCCTTGGATTTAATAACTCATCATCACCCAGGTCCTCATCATCAAGATTTGGTACCCGACCTGGGTTATCATCATTCTGTTGATTTACTTGCGCAGCTGCCAATGCAGCTAATCTAGCCTGCTCCTGTTGAGCAGCTATACTTTCAGGGTCTCGTTGCGCATCCATTCTGCCAATGAGATATGGTTTAGGATTTATAGGTAATAATGGCTGACCAGATCTTTGTGTATTTCTCATGCAATCCACTAAACTTGAACAAAACAAAAACAACAAACAAAAAGTAAAATTTGAGAATCTTTGACCAAAAGGTCTATTAACTATCACAAACTTAGTTGACAACCGTATTCCCCGGCAACGGCACCAAAATTTGATACGCCCAAATTACAACTCTCGTTAGAAAGTGTAAGCGGTCACTGTCAAATATAGAACCCAACTGGGTTGGGTGTCGAATCCCACAGGGAATACTATGATCACTAAGTATTGCGATTATTATTAGACTGTTGGTCGAAGGTTCCAAGATAAGGGGGGTTTGGTTTAAGTGCACAATAATATTATCAGTGTAACAATGAGATGATATGTGTAATTATATTTGATCACAGAGAATGACAAGTTAGGGTTATGTCCACCTTGTAGCTTCTACTTCTCTATTAACTATGGGTAATATGGATTTTATACATGCATGCACATATAGAGAGGCGTATTCTAATTCTAATCCAAGTGTTTTTCAACCATCAAGGATTTATTCACCTTAGTTCTCTCGAACCCAAAGTGTACAACAAATTATACGAACTCTCCAAGATGTTAATCCTGCTAGGGCATTAACGTGTAAACTAGAGGTTGGAAACCCTAATTTTTTGTCACACTCTCTTTTCCAAACAGTAACTTTTCTATCGAACAAGTTATTGTTATAATGGCATATTCCCTATGTTTGCAACCACGAGAATTCAATCAAAATGAAGAGAGTAATGATATAAGTGGATTGCACATCATAAATTCACGAACCCATAGCAATAGAGAGTATACTACAAGGTTTCCATAACCCTAACAGATAAGCTTAGCTACTCATGAATAAAACAGAAATCGACATAGAAATATTCATCATACCAAAACTTAGCACGATCTTGGTGATGAAGATGATAAGTGACGTTAAGAGAGAAACACGCTTCTCTCCCTCTGTCCTCAAGCTAAGCGTCTCTTGTTTTTTAAAAAAAACAGAATGTGAATTATCCCTAAAAATTCAGCAATAAGGCTTTTAATAACATCCTTCTCTAATAAATTGCTACTGTATCCTTAACTATTTAAAAATATTGTGTTTTCCCGGGAAAAAGTTCCCATACATCACATTCAGTCCAAAAGCTGCTTTCCTTTTTATGTGAAGTTTTCTTTGCTGTCCACAGGTCCCCAAAGTGCTGTAATCTTCCTCATTAGTACCTGAAAAGCATGCTAATCACATAGGTCAGCTCACTTAACTAAAAATAGACTAAAAGTGCAAGAATTATGTATTTTATCCTCAAAACTTAGCTAAAACATGGGTAAGTTATGGTGCTTAGATGTATAAATACGCCCAACATCAGTAAGCCTCTGGAATAGCCCCGCATTGCAGAGACTTAATTATTTCTCAAGTCACATTCTTGTGAGGGTCTGCGATAGCCCCGCAGCGCGAATCCTAGTCCCCGCGTTAAGCTCTGTGGTGTGATGAAGGCTAATAATTGATCAAGCTTGTCCTACTATAAAAGGAACACTTCAAATCAATTTGATATACCTTGGCATATTTAGAGCAGAGGCAAAAAAAATTACGAAACTTTTTTTAGGGTTCTTTGAACTTTCATTAGTTATGGTATGATTAATTATATTTCTTTGATGTTGATTTCGAACATGAGTGGCTAAACACCCTTGTTCTGGGTTTAAGGCCACAAACATGATTATACTTTGATATTCTTAGAGTGGTTTAATGTTCATTTATCAAATGGGTTATTCTTATTCTCTTGTACTTACTATTTTGATGAAGGGTCACCATTAAAATACACCTATAATCCTTTGTGAATTTGAGGAGAGAATCAGTAGGATAGATCGAAGAGTTTAAGGAAACAAGTTCTTATTCTTTTACAGAATAAAGGATTTGAATTAGCAGCTTGGATAGATATATACCTAGAAGCCTTATTTGGTTCACTTGAAGGACGATATCTTAATGTATCTAAATAGATTATTGCATCCCCGCTCAACGATATAGTTGTAATGTCCCTTTAGGTAGAAGATTAGAGGATCGAGAGACTGTGATCGTAATCTAAACCCTGTGAATCAATAACCTAATAATAAACACAACCACGATAAGGATAGAGATTTATAAGACTGTTAAAAGTGCCTCAACCCTGGAATTCTATCTCATATTGTTTACAACCTTGCTTACGTTGCTATTGTCATACTTTGTTCTTTGTTTAATTAGTAGATTTATCATTAAATTATCACAACCATATTGATACTTTAAAACACTTAAACACATTATTGTCAAAAACTGAAGTTGATTAAATTACTAATCAAGTAGTCCTCATGGGAACGATATCCGATTCTTTGAGTTACTATACTACTTGTACGATCAAGTGCACTTGCATGTGCGATAGACCGCAATAAGTTTTTGAAACATAGAATGCTGCCTCAAAATAGAAAACTTATCCAGAAGATGTTGGCACATGCTGCGAGGCATTCACTTCCCTATGAAAGCCTCGGAGAACTAAGTCCAAGTAATTGGTGGAGATCCATTTGGCCTAGAATCAAGGTAACCTCTCTACCACCTCCTTGCTATTGTATTTAGCTGATAAGCAACTAACTCCATTCCATATGACTCGACCAACCCTAATTTCATAACCTCTCCTCACCACTAAGAACTTTTAAGCATCCTCTCTTGGGGTGAGTAAATCTAAAAAATTAACCCAACATTTTCTGCTCCTCCAAAGATATTACTGGCTAGGCTACTACCGGGACTGGCGAAACCTCTGCCCTAGGAGCCACTGCTATAGGTTGTGCCCCTAAATTAACACCACCCTATATTGTTGGATGATCTCTCTCGATTGGTGGACAACCAACTAACCCCAATAACTGTACCAGTACATCTCAAACGACTGAAGAAGATATAGACTCGGGTAGATCCGAGATTGTCCCCTAGTCCATTTGTTATTGTGGTGTCGGAATACCTAGAGCTTTCTCAGTCTCAGGAGTTATGACAGGATCAGGTGATAGATCCCTGGCCGAATCTCAAACTGGGGTTGCTGCCCTATCTTGCCTCCAACCTCTAGGTCGACCTCGACACCAATTAAAACTTTAGCAGCAAGCTTGGGTTCCTGATCCCTAGATCCCGCAGCTTTCTTCCTAGCCATATGTGTAAAAAGTGAATGAAAAGAGATTAAAAACCAACTCATACCTAATACAAGAAAATCAGATTTTTCCCTAGAAATGTTTCGTAGCCTCCCAAAGATAGGATACAGATGTCTCTGTACTGATCTGCGAGACTCTACTAAACATTGGCTCCAGTACTAACAATACCAATGAAACGTAGGCTCTGATACCAAGTTTTCACGATTCGGTTTCTCGAGTTATAATGGTGCCTACCATATCCCACTAGTAGGCAAGTCAGGCCATAGCCTGGAATAATAAGTAACGAGCTAACTGGAAGAAACCAGAAAAGACCAGATAGAAATGATAACAGTAGTAATAATAAGCAGAAACAAATGGAGAATATATAAAATATATAAAAAAAATGGGAGAATAAAAAGTTCCAAAATATACAAATGGATTCCTTCCAAAGGTAAGGTCAGTAGTAGAGCCACTACTAAAAGATACCCAGAATGCTAGACAAAATCTAAAATATACATAATGTATACAAAGATGTCTCGGGTACAAAAGACAATACTGGAACTGATGGAAGAGGAACAACCTCAAAAGACAACAAGCCTACCCTACTTTGAATCAGTATTGGGGTAAAGGAAATCATGTCAACTGTTAGTACTCAGATCTGCATCAAGAAAAGATACAGAAGTGCAATATGCATACCAAAGAAATGGATACTCAATAGGCATCATCAATTGATTGAGCTCAAATACAAAAAAAGTATAACTAAAATCCAAAGGTATAATTTAAGTCAGCAGTAAAAAGGGATAAAAGGTAAATATTTATCGAGCTATGAAAATGCGATAAAGGAATAAGTAAAAGCAATACAGAAGGATAAATAATGTAGTAGGAAAACAAACATAACTTAATTGGGGGCCTATAATCCTGTCAGATACAGTGAAGAAGTCAATTAACCCAACTGCGCCCCCATAAGCCGGTGGGACACACAATGAGTAAATAAAGAAGAAGCATAACTAATCCATAAATAAACCAGTCCCAAGAAACCATGGTAACCATCCAGATATGCACCGAGTTAGAACCTACACTAATGGATAATAACGAGAGGCCAAACATCGGGTTTGAACCGGCAATGATGGATAATAACAAGAGGCCATATACAAGATTCAAATCGAAAATAGTGGATAATAATGGGAGGCCACATATATGACATACAACAAAACTCATAATTAGATGTCAGACTCGAACCTGAACTCAGAAGAACCACAACTCTAAGAACAACATTAATCAGTGCTAGAACTCCAAAATCATATCATAACCAGATGTCGAATTGATGCCAAAATTCAGAATAAATGAAAGAAATACAATATATGGTGGCCCTGAACCGTAAATGTAATATATTTAATTAAAAAATCATATAACTTAGTTAAAGGGAAGTAATTCAAGGTTTCACATCTTAATACCTTGCCCTAAGCTCATAAATACTATATCATACTAAAAGATAACGAGATCAAAATTTACTAAAACGGGGTCTTAACTGGATAAATAAGGCATGAGATATTTCAAGTGATATCTAGACTACAACTACCTGCCTAAAACTAGCATAATAGCACACAATTACGATAAATAAGATCAATTTAAAGATAGGGTAAGCCTAGCCTTCCTGGATGCCAAAGCTAAAAACCTTACAGAGAAGCCTCCAAATAGTACCGCACTAGAATTTGAGTTTGAATAACTTTATGTAGATAATTAATTTTCTTCCATGTATCTAATAAAACATCAAAATATTATCCCACAGAATTTCTCGTCAACTTGTGTATTAATGAATTTCAGTGCTCTTTGAAAGAATATACTATATTAAACACTTGATAAAAACTTTCTCTGAGTGAAAGAAACATATAACTATGAATATGATATAAATTACTAGTGTTAATGCATTTAATATTTACAATAAATATAGTAGTTACACCTAAGTAGTATTATAATATGTCATGTGGCCACAAAGTGTCATTAGTTATATCTAGGTAGTATTATAATGTGCCACGTGGCCACTAAGTGTCATTAGTTACACCTAGATAGCATTATAATATGTCATGTAGCCACTAAGTGATCAAATCCATTTGTTGTCCACTTTCTTAAGCCATATGTGGTATAGATATGTCTATTATAAATTATTTTATCACATTACCACATACTCCGATATTGTATAGGTTCGTGATAAAATAAATATTAGATTTTGAATATATTATAATTAATAGAAAATTATTTTTATTAAAATATTTGTTATATAATAATAATATTTTAATATATCCAGATTTATTATCTCCGCTTACAATTTTAATAATTTATAAAACTATTTAAGGTAATTTAGATATATCATAACTAAGGAGTTTTATAAACTTCAAAAACATTTTAGAAAGGAAATAGACTATATCATCTAATCAAATTCTAATTTAATTTAAATACTTCACAACTAACTCAGGATTAATAAATTTCTCGAACGAACTGCCTGAAACTGAACTGTCAGTCCTAGCAAGTCATAAATAACTTGGAACAGTTACAGAAAAGCTCTAAATGCCAAGAATGTAGAAAAATAAATAAAATAACCGGGAGGGTCATTAAACATTGTTCATTAATTTAATTTAATGATAATTTATGTAATGAAACTAAACTAGCATGAAACATTATATATATATATATATATATGTTAGAGCAAAGGAGTTTTGATGATTGACATATGTTTGTGAAACATATTAGCCATAATGGTCCTCACATGTGAAGCACAACGAAGCAAATGCAAGGCTAACAATGCGTAAAGTCAAGAATGGATAAGCAATAAAATTCAAAATGTGCTCTCAACGCTTATCATTTGCAGCAAAGAGGTTGAAAGGTGGATAAATACATACACTTGAAGATTGAGCAAATATATGAGTCTTACTCGATCAAGGAGACATAATACAAGAAGGAGTGAAACTACCTAATAGAGTCCTATTGAATAAAGAAGAGCACATCATCCAAAGGACTCAAATTAGGAGTTGTATTAAATAAAAGAAACGACATTCAAGTGTTTTACTCATGCACTGACAAGAAAAGCATCAATCAACAAATTAGTTTACTAGCTTAAAGAAGAACCTGGTCCTTCACTTAGAAAGTCGTAGACTTTGTGTAATAGGTTGGTTCTTTAAGTTGTAATGAGTCTTAGTTCTAGTCTCAGTGAAATATAAACTGAGTTAGGAGTTGTGTCTTCAAGTTAGGAAACTCGAAGACTTAGGAACACTTATCTTGGAAAGATTTGTGTTATTGTAGAAATAGGAGTTAGAAGTTTTAATTCCTAGTTTACAAGAAGTCTTATAATTTGTTGATTGTTGAGGCTCAAGAGTTTTAGTGAAGCTAGGGTTAAATCCTGTAGAGGTACAGGTCGTAGTTTTTTACACCTTTCTTGAGCCGGGTGTTTTTCACGTAAAAATATTATCTTCATATTTTACTTATGTGAACCATATTAGCTCACTTGTTCCACTGATAGGCGACTATTAGAGTAGAACAGTAAAACCAGTAGGTACGCACTCTAACAAGTGGTATCAGAGCGAGGTTGTCTTAAATAAGGTTAGCACCTAAGAAAAGATCACTATGATGAATTTCGCACCTCCTACTGGTCACGGTGAAGGTCAGTCAACTACTAGACATCCACTCTTTGATGGTTCTCAGTTTATCTGGTGGAAAGCCAGGATAGAAATGTTCATTCAAGGGAAAGACTACAAATTATGGGATGGATCACTGATGGTCTTACTATTCCAATGAAGTTGGTTGATGGTGAACAAGTCAAGAAGGTAAGAAGTGAATTTACTACTGATGACCTATTGGCATTAAAGAAAAATGCTAAAGCTTAGAACATCTTAGTCTGTGGACTAGGAACGGCTGAGTACAACAGAGTGCCAAACTGTACCACTGCTGAGCAAATTTGAGATACTCTAGTTAATGCACATAAGGGTACCTCTCAGGTAAGAAAATTCAGGATTGCTCTTTTTTACTGAATATGAAGCTTTTATGATAAAGGAGAATGAATCCTTGCATGAAATGATGACAAGGCTTACTGCTTTGATAAATGAATTGACTTCCTTGGGAAAAGTCATAACTTTTAAGGAAAAAGTTGAAAAGGTGCTGAGGGTACTACTAAAATCAAAATGGAATGCTATATGACACTAGATTAACTAGTAGGGAACCTAAGGACTTATGAAATGGAAATTGATGGAACTAAAGAACAAGTAGCCCCTGAGAAAATCTTGCCTTTGAAGGCTTTAGACAGTGATGAAGAAATTAAACTTGACAAGGAACAAGTTGCCTTCATAACTAAGAACTTCAGTAAATTCTTTAAAAATAAAAAGGGAGCGGGTTGCAAGAAATGTTCCAATGACAATCTAAATGGATGCTACAAGTGTAGTAAGACTGATCATCAGATCAGGGATTGTCCTGTCTGGGAAATAGAATGGAGAAAGAAAAGGGCTGAAAGAAATTAAAAGAAAAAAACCAAAAGGAAGGAGAAGGAAAAACATACAATGATAGCAGCCTGGGGATCTGGTTCAGATGATGATGAAATTGATGAAACAACATTCATGGCTATTGGAGATTCAAACTTAGAGGAAGAAGATGATGCTTATGAGGTAAGTATACTTGAACTTAAAAAAAATTGCATTTATTTTCTAACACAAAACATGTTTCCTTGATGAGTGATCTAATTGATGATTTCCAAGAATTAACTTCTGATAGGGATGAGCTGTTCAACAGTCTTGTAAGCCTAAAATTTGACCTCATTGATTTAAAAACTTGCAAGAACACTGTTGAAGAAGAAAATTGCACTCTCAAGAAATAGGTTGCACAACTTGATTCTTTAAATAATGATCTTAAGTCTAAAGTCCTGAAATTAACTCTCACTGAAAATGGAAAAAAGGTTATGTGAAGGAATAAGAAAATGCTAAACTTGAACTAGTCAAGAACAAACAAGAATGTAATGATGCAACAGACATGGTGAATAAACTAAGTCAAGAAGTCTCTAAACTGAAACTTGATCTTGAAAGAGCAAACAGAAGGACAAATTCTTCAAGACTTGTTCACAAGTTGAGTGAAAGGAATCAAAGTGAAAAAATAGGTTTAGGTTTTCACAGAAGTCTTGATGATCCTTAAGACTTATGCTATATCTGTGGTAATCTTGGACATCCAACCACTGAATGTCCTGTGTCTACCAAAAGAAAATCTAGCAGTCAAAAACTGGCAAATAAATTCTCTGAGACCAAGAAAAAAGGAACTAATACTGGTAAAAAAAACAGGTCACATTACTTGTTGTCTGCATGGACTAGAAGAAATCCAATTCATCCATTTACTCATAAAATAGGACCCAAGCTTGTCTGGGTTCCTAAATCTAACCATTGATTTCTTGTAGGAGAAGGTGAAAGAAAGCAAAAAACATTGGTACCTGGACAGTGCTTGCTCGAGATATATAACTGGTGATAAGAGAAAGTTCCTTTCACTCTTCAAAGTAAATGGATGAGGAGTTTTTTTTGGTGATGGCAAAAAGGGAATCATTACTGGAGTTGGTAAAATTGGGACATCTGAATCAAGAGCATTAGAGGATGTCTACCTTGTGGAAGGATTGAAGCACAACCTGCTCAGAATATCACAACTATGTGATAAAGGTAACAATTTTTTTTTACTTCTGTAGGAGTCAAGGTCAAGAGGATGGACACCAAGGAGATTGTGCTCACTGCAAGAAGATACAGGAATATGTACAAAGCTGACATAATGGAAATGTCAGGAGCAGAGATGACCTGCCTAAGAGTTATGGAAAATGATCCCCTTCTTTGGTACAGGAGACATGGATATGTAAGTCTAAAACAATTAAACATACTTTATTCCAAAGATATGGTGTTGGGTTTGCCCAAAACCAAGTTCAAGGAAGAAAAGGTACGCAGTGACCATGTAAGGGGGAAGCAGGTAAAATTTTCTTTTAAATCAAAGAACCATGTCAGTACAACTAAGTGTCTTGACTTGATCCATATGGATCTGTGTGGACCAATGAGAGTTCAAAGAAGAGGTGGCTAAAGATATGTTTTTGTGATTGTTTATGATTATTCCATATTTACCTGGACATTTTTTCTAGCTTCCAAAGAAGATGCCTTTGATGTCTTTATTATATTCATCAAGAAAATTGAAAAGAAACTGGGCACTTCTCTAATTTTCATGAGATTGACCATGGGACAAAATTTGAAAATGTCAGTTCTTAGAATTTTGTTTTCTTCAAATGGTATAGATCACAATTTCTATGCTCCCAGAACACCTCAACAAAATAGAGTAGTAGAAAGGAAAAATAGGACCTTGGAAGATATGGCTAGAACAATGATGCTGGAAGGAAACCTTGCTAAAAATCTTTGGGCTGAGGCAATTGGTACTGCTGCATATATCACAAATAGATGCATGATCAGACCAATTCTAGAAAAGACTCTCTATGAATTACTAAAAGGAATAAAACCTAATACTTCTTATTTTAGAACATTTGATTGTAAATATTTCATTCATAATAATGGGAAAAATCAATTGGGAAAGTTTGATGCTAAAAGTTATGAGGGAATCTTCCTAGGATATTCACATCATAGCAAGGCATATAAGGTGTTAAACAATAGAACTAATTGTGTTGAAAAAAGTGTGCATGTAGTTTTTGATAATCTTGTGCTAAGACTAATATGTAGGAAGGAAGTGATTCTGAGGAACAGGTTGCTCAACATGGTCCATCCGCAGAAGGTGTCAAATCTGGAGGCACACTAATAGGGGGAACTGATTCTGGAGGCACACTGATAGGGGGAAATGAACCACCAACCACCCTAAATTAAAATAATCACAGTAATTCTAGTACTTCTCAAGGATTGATTCCAAAAGGATAAAAGTATCAAGGATCCCATCCTATTGAAAATATGCTCACTGACCTCACTTTTGGGATCACTACAAGGTCAGGGTTGAGGAGCATCTGTGCTTTCAAAGTATTTCTGTTAGAAATTGAACCAAAGAAGGTAAATGAGACACTTCTTGATGTTGACTGGATCATATCCATGCAAGAGGAATTAAATTAGTTTGAGAGAAGCAAAGTCTGGCACTTAGTTCCTCTCTCAAAAGACAGAACATTTATTTGAACTAAGTAGGTGTATAGAAATAAGGTTGATGAGCATGGAAAAGTTACAAGAATAAGGCAAGATTGGTGGTCCAAGGATACAATCAAGAAGAAGGCATAGATTTTGATGAGACTTTTGCTCATGTAGCTAGAATTGACGTAATTAGGATACTTGTAGTTTTTGCTACTTATATGGATTTTATTCTCTATCAAATGGATGTTAAGAGTGCATTCTTGAATGACATTCTCAAATAGGAAGTGTATGTCAAACAACCTCCAGGATTTGAGAGTAAGGAGTTTCTAGATTATGTGTATAAGCTTGACAAGGCCCTGTATGGTCTAAAACAAGCCCCTAGATCTTGGTATGAAAGATTGTCAAAATTTATTCTAGAGCATGGTTATACTAGAGGTAAGATTGACAACACTCTTTTCTTGCAAACTAATGGAAAAGATTTATTGGTGGTGAAGGTTTATGTAGATGATATTATTTTTGGCTCGACAAACATGAGTAAGACTCATGACTTTGCAAAACTCATGAGTTGTGAATTTGAAATGAGTTTGATAGGTGAGCTAAACTTTTTCTTTGGATTGTAAATCAAGCAAACAGCCTCTGAGCAGAAGTATGTCAAGGAACTTCTTAAAAGATTTTCCATGGAGGAAGCCAAAGATATAAGCACACCACCACTGCCATCAAGCTAGACATGGATGAAATAGGTCCTGATGTGGAGCAAAAGCTATACAGAGGGATGATAGGATCATTAATATATCTCATAGCTAGAAGACTTGATATTGTGTTCAGTGTGGGACTATGTGCAAGGTTTCAAGAAAATCCTAAAGAATCTCATTTAAAATCTGTGAAGAGAATCTTTAGATATCTCAAAGGAACTAGTGATCTTGGCCTATGGTATTCAAAAGGTAGTAATTTTAACTTGGTAGGATATTCTGATGCTGACTATGCAGGATATTTGGTGGACAGGAAGAGCACCACAGGCATGGAACACTTCCTTGGATCATTTTTAATTACCTGGTCCACTAAGAAATAAAACTCAGTAGCTTTGTCTACTGCTGAGGCTGAATATGTTGCTGCAGGATCTTGTTGTGCTCAGTTGTTATGGATTAAGAAATAACTCATGGATTTTGGTGTGGATGTTGGATGTGTTCCTATTTTTTGTGACAATACAAGTGTCATTAGTATTACTAAGAATCCTGTTCAACATGAAAGAACTAAAAATATTGATATTAGACATCACTTTCTTAGAGATAATATTGGAAAAGGTTTTATATCAATCATGTTTTGCTCAACTGAAGAACAAACTATTGATATATTCACTAAGGCATTAAGCAGGGAACACTTTGAAAAAAATAGGTTAGCCTTGGGGATGATTAAGATTGCATAAATCTCGCTCAATGATTGACGAGAAAAATTGATGTGCTCTTGAATTATTGTTGATTAATCCAATCTTGCATATTTAGTTGTGTGTCCTAATTCCAAAATGTTGAGTGATCTAACCTTTATTTATTTAATTTTTTACAGTGTAGTTGGAACATAAAGCAATTTTGTTCAAAATTTTCAGGAGTTTAGGTATGACTATCAGCTTATCTTAAAATTGACTAAGGAGGAACAGGTTTTCCCTCTTGGTTCTTTGTATTTCTCTTAACCGCCAAATCCTAAGAGTCCAAAAAAATTCAAAAAGCTACCACCATAATCCCATCAACATTGTAACTCCTCAGTATTATCCTGCCAACTATCAAATCCCTTCCCTTTACGATTCTTCTTCTCATTCTCTTTTTATAGCCATTTCTCTTTTTCTCACTACACTCACATTCCACAACCAAGAACAAATTATTGTTTCTCCCTCTCTATGGAATCTTCATCTGCCCCATCTTCATACTCTACTGCCACTCCTTCGACAGCCATTGTTCTGTATCCCACTGCTAACTTACCACCTCTCATTCCTCCTACAATTTCAATTAAATTATCCAATTTTGCAGTCTTCAAAATTTTCAAAAACCCTTTTGCACAATTTTCTTCAAATCCTTCGTCCTCTTCCAAACCCTCATTACCACATCCGATCCCTCTCCAAATTATCGACCCTGATGATGTTCCTATTGCTAATTTGATTCCAAAAAGGTCAAGATCTAAATCAAAGAGAAAATCTTCTTCCCCCACCATTTTGGTTGAAGACTATGATCTGGGTGAACCCTCTCCTATTATACCCACTCCTAGAACTCCTCACACTCGTGGGAAGAAACAATGGGAAGAAGCTTCTTTGGCTGAAGCCCTTCAAGCAAGCAAAAGAAAACATGTTGCAAAATCTACTCCTCCTCCTTTCTCCTCTCCAGACATACTACTCCGCTCAGTGCGTAAAAGCACGATAGTGAAACGTACAATTCCAAAATATTCTGCTTTTTGTCCATCTTCATCTCAGCCAAAGACCAACCCTGTTTCCAAATCTTCCCTATCTTCCAGACCCATTCCAAAGAAATCATCCTCTTGTTTGAATAAATAGGTTACCAAACCTGTTCCCACTGATTTTTCTGAGTCTGAATTACCTCCTGATACTCCTGCTGAGTTAGATTCAGATTTTGAACTTTATGAATCTTCTGCCAAGCAGGACTCTCCTGCAGACCACTATATGTATTTTTAAAAGCGTAAACATGCTAGAAGACGTGTTGTTAGTAGATTTAGGGTGCTGATATGAATGTGTTATTAGAAAGATTAAAGGTCCAAGGGTGGTCACACTTATTTCTGCAAGGTGACTAACAAAGAAAATTTTCTAAGCCTGAGGTTTATGAGTTCTATACCAATGGGGTTTCTATTGGTGAAATATTTTTTACCACTGTTCGAGGGATTACTATGAACCTCTATGTTGCTGATATTTCTAGAATTCTACATATTCCTCCAGGGTGTTGGGGTCACTATGTCAAGTTCACTTGGCCTCCTCTTGATAATCTTGCATCTGCTCTTGACATATCTCATAAGTTTTCGAGAAATTCTCTCTTGGTCAATCATCGTAGGGTTCTCAGGAGAGAAATGTCCCGACTACATCAACTCTGCTTTGATGTTGTTCACAAGATGCTAACCCCTAGAAAGGAAAGAAGGATTGTAGCTAACTTTCTTAATCTTACTCTCATGGAGTTTCTAGATACTGAGGTGAAAATTGATCTGCCTAGGATTATCCTAAAGCACATGCAAAGGGTTCTCTTTAAAGAAGTGAATGGTCATGCTCTTCCTTATAAATTTTGGCCCACCCCTCTATTTGAAGAGTTTGGAGTTCCTGTCCAGGTGTGGTTTATGTAGACCACAAAAGATGTTATAGGGACTGTGAACCATATGCAGCTACCTATTTTTATGAGGAGTGCAGACAGTCCTATGCAGCGTTTAAGAAATGCTCTAAATGCCAAGACTATTGAATTGGAAGTTGTGCAGGCTGAAAATCTACAACTTTGTGCTCAGATTAATTTCTTTCAACTTACCCTTGAGAGTGAAAGATCGTCTAATGCTGAAATTGTGCACAAATTGACTACTCTCATTCCTTCTATCTCTTCCTCCTCAACTTAGCTCACTTCTTAGCACTTTATTAGTCCTCTTTGTGTAATAGCTTACTTGTTTATCTTATCAATTTTTAGATATTGGTTGATGTTATCTTGATCTTGGATGTACTAAACGGCATTGCTGCTTGTGCTTTGCTTCTGTTTTAAT
Organism: Capsicum pubescens; assembly: GCA_030864215.1. NCBI lineage: Eukaryota > Viridiplantae > Streptophyta > Magnoliopsida > Solanales > Solanaceae > Capsicum > Capsicum pubescens. The sequence continues at coordinate 220,118,597 of CM061547.1, forward strand.
CTAATGAATGATGGTTCTTTACTTCAGCTTTTGATTATTTTAGTGATAGCCCCAGTGGCCATGGGTTATTAAATATCTGTTACTGAGTACTTGTTTTTCAATGATGTCAAAAGGGGGAAGTATTAGATTGTGCAATGTTTATAACTCAATGACTAACCTGTTTCTAGTGTTCTTATGTCTTATTCCCTTTATTGAGTATGTCAGGAATTTGAGAAGTATTATGATGATGTGATGCTATGAAATATATATTGTATGGTTTGTCATTATCAAAAAAGGGGAAATTTTTAGAGCAAAGGAGTTTTGATGATTGACATATGTTTGTGAAACATGTTAGTCATACTGGTCTTCATATGTGAAGCATATCGAAGCAAATGCAAGGCTAATAATACGTAAAGTCAGGAGTGGATAAGCAAGAAAATTCAAGATATGCTCTCAATGCTTATCACATGCAGCAAAGAGGTTGAAAGGTGGATAAACACAAACACTTGAAGATTGAGCAAATATAAGAGTCCTACTCGATCAAGGAGACATAATGCAACAAGGAGTGAAACTACCTGATAGAGTCCTATTGAAGAAAGAAGAGCACATCATCCAAAAGACTCAAATCAGGAGTTGGCTTAAATAGAAGAAACGACATTCAAGTGTTTTACTCATGCACTGACAAGAAAAGCATCAATCAGCAAATTAGTTCACTAGCTTGAAGAAGAACCTAGTCCTTCACTTAGCAAGTCGTAGACTTTGTGTAATAGGTTGGTTCTTTGAGTTGTAATGAGTCTTAGTTCTAGTCTCAGTGAAATATAAACTGAGTTAGGAGTTGTGTCTTCAAGTTAGGGAACTCGAAGACTTGGGAACACTTATCTTGGGAAGATTTGTGTTATTGTAGAAATAGGAGTTAGAAGTTTTAATTCCTAGTTTATAAGAAGTCTTATAATTTGTTGATTGTTGAGGCTCGAGAGTTTTAGTGAAGTTGGGGTTAAATCCTGTAGAGGTACATGTCGTGGTTTTTTACACCTTTCTTGAGCCGGGTATTTTTCAAGTAAAAATATTGTCTTCATATTTTACTTACGTGAACCACGTTAGCTCGGTTGTTCCACTGATAGGCAACTATTAGAGTAAAACACTAAAATCAGTAGGGTACGCACTCTAACAATAAATATATATATAGGACTGTGAGAATGTCGTTTTTAATCAATCTACCTTACCCCTACATTTTTCTTTCTCTAAATGTAGATGCTTTTGAACGAGTAAGCTGTAATTGTACACTTCATTCCTTGTATAGTTATTTAACTTTTACTGGCACAATACTAGCTTTGCTTATTTAATTTATTTTTTGGTAATATGATTTTTGTTTTTTTCCCTTCGAAGTCTTACGATGGTGACTAAATTGTTGATTTATGTATTGTATAGTTGTGGCCTTGTGGGTCGTAGAAAAGTAATGCGACACTTCTCTTATGTTAGAATTTGTATTTATCTTCTCTTTTTTTTTTTTTTGGTCAATTTTAACCTTTTTCTCTATGTTTTCTGATTTTTCTTTCTTAGTTATTGCATCCCATGATTCAATTCATGTTATCCATTTCTTGTTGAAAAGTTTATTTTCCCATTGATTGGATTTAACCATTTTCAGTGTCTAGTGCCTTTGAACATCGATCCAGGGAAAAAGAAGTAAAGGTAACAACTTTACATTTTGGATCCGCACCCCTACAGTGTCTATATCTTTTGTTCTAAAATATTCAATTAAATTTTCTTTCATAAGTATTTTTGTTAATCTTATTTCTTCCATATCTTGTCTCCAATATTTAAATACTCATAGTCTATCATGTTATCCTAAAGTAGTTGTGATACTGCAAATTTTTTTGTAATAATTTATTCTAATTGTACTATACCTGATATTAAATTCTAGGTTATCTATTTCGTTAATTATCCTGTCTTTTTCGTCTATGAATAATTCCATGTCCAAATCATATTCTAAATTGTCTTTTAATTGTAGTTGTTTTATGATTTTATTTATCCAAATTAATCTCTCTTTTAATTGTTCTCTTCCTCTTCTAAGCTGGTTTCTATAATTAATTTCTTCATATAGCCAACTTTGTTTTTCTCTAACTCTTTGAATCTATTCTAGCATTCTTAATCTGTATAATATCCATCTGAATAATAACTATCTGAATTATTTCTACCATAGAAATCTATATTTTTCAATTCATCTTCTATCCAATTAGTACTTAGTAACTCATCTTCATAATCAAATATTTTTTCCCATATTATTTTCTTTATGTCTTCTAATTCTAAGTCTTTTATGGTATATAAAACTAGTATCTTAGTTTCATCAGATATATATCTTCTCATATTATTCATATTATGCTAAGGTTTCTACGAATAACTTGGATAACTTGGAATTGGATTCTAGTAATTAGATGCTTTATCATAGTATTTATTAGTTGTTTGTTTTAATCTTAATAATTCCTCTATATTTTCATTAAGGAACTCTATATATTTTATATCTTTAGTTCTCATATATTCTTCTAAATTTGTTTTCATTAGTTTTTCTATTAGTTGTATATTTTTCATATCCATTTTCCAATATTCTAAATATACGTAATTTATCATGGTTGATGTGTAGGTTTGGTATGTAAGTATTTGTAAGAGTAGGTAGGTAGGTGTGGTATGTAATTTATTCTAGTCATAAAATATTTATCAAATATTTTTTTCAATATGATTTTTCTTATATCTACAATTTCTATATCCTTAAGTATTTACAAAACAAGTATTTTGAATTTATCTACCATTTCGTCAGATAAATAAGTATTCATTTTTCATATGATGCTTTTTCAAAATATTCCCTTCAATCATACACATAACAAAATATGATCATTTTAGATTACTATATACTAGATTATTCTTAAATAACATGTTCTTCGGTCACTATTAGCATGGTAATCTGGATACTTTTCCCTTAAACAGCGCCTCTACTCTGTCTACTCCCCTATCACGGCTTTCTTGTCTCACCGGTTTCACCTTTAGGATGGCATAGTTCTTAGGGATTTTTCTCCTTTTCCACTTTGCTAATAAACTTCTTAACATGCTATTCTTCGAATAATTCTACTATAAAATACTAACATGAACTTATTTTATCATATCATGATTGTCAGGAATTTATGAATTTAGCTATTCATAATCATAAATATAAATACCTGTTCTGGTAAATCTGATAATTCTAGATTTTCCATAGCTGTCTGATTCATAGCTTTTCCTTGGAAATATACCTGTTTTTTATTAAATAATTCAAAAGTTTTTTGCGTATAAGAGAGGGTTTTGCTTCAACTCATGAAGACTTACCTCTAACTGAGCAAAATGCTCTCTATTTATAATCCTAAGAAAGCGCGTAAACTATTAACACACTTTACTCCTTTCCTAATTTACAAAGAAGTCTTTACATTCTGAAAATAAAAGACTTAAAGCTAACTAAAACTAATAATAGTTTTTTGTCCAAAAAGTCAAAAAGGCTATTAAAACTTTACAATAATTTACGTAAGAAGTTTAGCTTTTTCTTATATGTCATTTTCCTATCTTTAATGCCTTGTCTTCTTCCATTATTGCTCCGTTGTTATCTTCTTTTCATCTTCTCCTTGTCGTATCTGCTGTTTTTTTCTTCTTCTTGATATAGTAGCATCACATTTGGAATAAAGTTGTGTCTGCCAATATATCTGCTGCATATGTGGTCATCTTATCGTTGGCCAACCTGTTTACAGAATTGATCCATAGCTTCTTCTGAAATAATTCCTTTCGTAATAGATCTTATGACTGGTAACTCTTCTGGTTTTAGGATCGTTATGACCCATTTTCTTATCTCTTCTCTGTCATTTTCTCTAATATTTTTACAAGTAGAGTAAACCAATAATTGATTTCCGTTATAGTAAATCCAAACTGGGTTTTGATTTATATAATTATTTGCTAACTCAGTCAATATACTGCAAAGTCCAATAACTCTCTTGTTTCGGTAGAAGTTCGGTATCTGATTTTTGGTTATCTCTTCTTGTTCGCATATTTCTTTAGGGATAATATAATCTCGTGTCATTCCTATCTTGACAACAATAATTGTCTGTTTTATTTCATCAAATAATATTCCTACTGGTGCTGAGTAGAAACGAACATAGAATAGTTGTCCCTTCGTAATCCTTTTATAATCCATAAATTTTTGTGAATATCTGGAATTCTTGTTAACTCTTCTCCAGTAATTGTGTAAATTATAGATAATAGTCCATAATAGTAACATGAAGCAATTAAGTTTGCACTGGTGCCAAGAAAAGCAATAAGTTTGTTATAGTTCTGACATTTTTGTGTACTATATCCTTGGTTTTGTTTTGCTAAATCTTTACTCTGGATAGGATTTGTATTTAACAATTTTTGTAAAGTATAAATATTATCAATATATGTACGAGTGGTATGGTTATAAGTCTGCTTTTATTGATTGAGTGACTCAGAATATGTGTATATCTGGGGAGGTATAGATGACTCTGATTTTTGTATATTTGGTGTATATGGTTTTGAGAATAGCTGGTTGAGGTTATAATTCTTTTTCTTTGGTGGTTCAGGTTTATTTTGAGTTACTATATTCTTTTCCTTGGATATATCACCTGCTCCTGCAGCTGTAACTGTAATTTCGTTAGTAATTTGAGTTTTTAGGTGTTTCTCATCGTCACCTTCTAGGTCTAGATTTTTAATGTGCTCTTCTTGCACAGTATCTTTGCTAATAGTTTCTTGTTTTTTATAGAGCTCAACCTGCACTTTTACATTTGTAACTTCAGTAGTTAATGTGATAACTCGTTCTTGTAATAACTTCATTTGTTCAAACACTTTATAATATTGAGTCTGTTTGGGTATCTTTGACATCACCTTCTTCCATTGGTAAATCGGTTTGACTAGCTTTGTCTTGATATGTAATCTTCAATAACATTCTTGTCAGTCTTGATTACTTCAATCGTAAATATAAAACTTAATATATTCAATACTAAACTCCGAATTTCCTTCGTCGTAACTGAGTTTTGTATTTTTCTTGTTAACCACCATCGAACCTGGGTATTATCTGTTCTCACAAATAATTTGTTATATACAATATATGGTTCAAATGCTAATAAATATTTATATAATGAACATAATTGTTTTCTATTTATTTTCCATTTTATTTCTGTTTCATTGAATGTTCCTGAATAATATATATAATAATGTTCTATTTTTTCATTTTCGTACCTATATTTAAGTATTTCTCCATAACTATATTCACTTGTGTCTGCTTCTACTATATATGTAAAAATTTTATTTTCATCTGAAAATTATAATTTTGGTAATTTTTTACAAAGTATTTTTATTTTCTGAACTTGTTTTTTATATTTTTCATTGTAATTATATTCTACATCCTTTTTTTATTTTTTCTGTAAAGGCTTTAGGTTTTCTGCTAATTTTGGTATATATTCACTTACTTGGTTTGCTAATCCTAAAAATGATTGTAATTTCTTTTTTTGTATCTAATTCTTCTTTTGAATTTATTATTTTTTGTACTATATGTTGTTGCATTTTTACTCTACTTTTATCTATTTGTATTCGTAAAAACTCTATCTGATTTTTCATAATTTCAGCTTTCTTTTCGCTTAAACTTATTCCTGATTTTTCTATTATATCTGTAATTGTTCTAGTAATTTTAAATGTTCTTCTTTAGTTTTTGTATATAGTAGTATATCATCTATGTATCCTATACAATTAGGTAATTGTTTAAAATAACTATCCATAAAATGTTGCTATCTACCTGGTGCATTTTTATATCCAAATGGTAATACATTCCATTCATAAAATCCTTGTGGTACCGTAAATGCAGTTAATTCTTTAGAATTTTCATCTAACTTTAAGTGGTAAAATCCTGATTTACAATCAAATTTACTAAAATAATTATATCCTTGTATTTGTCTTATTTTTAATATCTTGTTTGGTATTGGGTAATTATATGTCATAGTTTTTGCATTTAAATTTCTATAATCAATAACCATTCTACTTTTACCTCTTTTTTTGTTCACTATGTTTATTTGCTATAAATGCTGGACTATTGTGTTTACTATTACTTTTTTGAATATATTATTTTTCTAATAATTCATCTATATGCATTTTAAATCATCAAAATTATATGTTAATGGTTTTTGCGTTATTATGCTATTTTTATCTAATAATTCAATTTTTATAGTAGTTTTATGTTTTTTCAATCCTTTTAATGGATCTTCACTATATAATTGTCTTAATCTTTTCTTTATTATTTCTACCTCATCTATTGAAAATATAGTTATTTCTTTTTTATTTATCGAAAATACAATTAGTTCAATTGTGTCTTCTATATTTTTTATATTTTCTAACTTTTGTGTAATTTTTTCACTTCCTTTTATCCAATTAGTTTTCTTTCTTATTTTATTAATAACTCTTTTTGCTCTTACTTTTTGTTTACATGGTGTTGTAAACCACCAATCTGTTTTAATTATTATATGTGGGTATAATTTATCTAAAAATGACATTCATAAAAGCATATCTTTTGATGTAAGTTCATAATTATAGATTTCTTCTATCATTATTATTTTATCCCATATCTGTATTTTTACATTCTTGGCTTTATATGTAATTAAGTTTCCTTCATTATTAAATCATTTGACTACTATTGACACTTTTAGCTTATCCCATTTACCTTCTAGTAAACAGTTGTATCTACATAAATTTGCTTCTGTTGTATCCTTAATGTTTACTAGACTCCTTGGTAGATCTGGGCATATATTACTATTAGATTTTATTTCTTCACTTTTTACTAGATATTTTGCTATATAATTTTCTTCTTGCCCGGTGTTTAAGAGTATTAAATATTTTTTTTTATTTATTGTTCCCGTTATGTAATATTGATTTAAATTAACTGTTGAAGTTGTTTCATAACTATTCTTTTTTATGAGCTTGATGATTCTAGTTTTTCATGAGCTATTCTTTTTTATGTACTTATTCTATCATTTATTATTTCTAAATCTTTTTCTATGTCTATATTTTTGTAACTATAATCATTATTATCAATTGTTTTTACAAATTATTCAAAAGGACTTTCTATTTGTATTTTATCAATTTTATTTTTTCCTGTTATTTTATGTTTTGTTGTTAATACATATAGATTTTTACATCTTGCTGTAAATATTTTACTTCCTGGGGTTAGTTCTATTCCTGATATTTTCCAATATAATACTAATGATTTATCTATATTTTTATCTGTTATTGCCACTGAATAATTCGCACTTATTATAAATTTAAATTTTTGGTATATTAAATTTCCTTTTATAGCAGTTATTATACTTTTTTCTATAGGTTTTATAATTCTATCATCTGCTAAATATAATTCTATTGATGTATATATTCTTTCTCTAAAATATGATTTTATTAATATGCCTGCTCCTCCAAGGTGTACATATTTTATTAGGTCTTTAACTTTTATATCGTTTATTTCTTTATTAATTATTCTTTTTGTTACTAGTGGTATACTAGCTCTTCCTTTTGCATATCTACAGTCTATTACATGTTCTTTTTGGCTTACTACGTAGTATTCTTCCTTTTTTCTACTAAATATATTTGTTATTGTTGGTATTTTAAATATTTTTTCTACACTTAGGTCTAACTCTTTTTCTTTTATTTCGTCAAATATATTACTGTCAAATATTATTTTTTGATTTGTTCCTTCTTCATTTAAATATTCTTCCTTTGTTATTATTTTTATATCTTCTTCAGTTATTTGGTTCATTTTTATATCTTCTTCAGTCATTTGATTCATCTAATTCACTATCTATTTCATTATCTGTTTCATTCTCCGAAATTTCATATATACTATCTTCACTTTCTAATTCATAATCTATATAATCTATCTGCATATATTCTGTATTTTCTATTTTTATTTCTGATATTTGTTTCTTTTTTGGATTTTTTGGTAATTTACAATCTCTAGCTAAATGTCCTAATTTTTCACAATTATAACAAGTACATTCTTTTATAGATTTCTTTTTTCTATATGGTCTTTTATGTTTATAATTTTTTATATAATATCTTTTTTTTGGTTTCTTATACTTATATTTTGATTTTTTGTATTTCTTATATTTCTTATGTCTTTTTCTTTTTTTTATAATATCTTTCCTCACATTCAAATTGAGATGTTATTTTATCCTTGCAACATGCTAAATTTCATATTAATGTTTTTTCCATTTTTATTTCTTCTCTATATTTTTCACATAGATTTCTATACTATTGTTGTAAAAATATTATTTTTGCTCCTAGGGTATCTACTATTTTTGCTTCATCCCAATTCTTTATTATTTTTGAACTAAATGGTTTGGGTAATTTACTATAATATAATCTTCTTATTTCTTTACCTTCTTCTATATTATATGTTTCTTTATAATAATATTTTTTAAATGCGCACGTATACACATCTATATAGCACATATTACATATTGCTAGTTTTAACATTAAATTTCTATTTATATCTTTTTTATTATTATTTTGCTCTTCTTCTGTTGTCATACTGCTAAATTCATCTCTTATAGCTATTACATATTTTTTCAATATTTCTGTTGGTAGTATTTTAGTAGTTGTTGATGTTCCTTCTGTTTTATTATCAAATCTTAATACTTTCTTACTTGCTTCGGCTAGGTTTAAAACCATAATTTTATTTTTTCTATTAATGTTTTTTCTATATATTCTGGTGTGTTTGTTGTATCTATTTTATTATCTAATAATTGTTTTGACTTATATCCTACCCATAGTTGTATTATTTTATTTGTGTCGATTATACAGTCTAAATCCAAAAAGTTGTAATTAATTATTTGTTTTGGTGTTCATTTATTATATTCATCCTTTGGATTATATCTTTTGAACTTATCTTTGTAATTATATGTTGGTTTTCCTATTTCTGATGTACTAGGTATTATATTTTTATCTAGAGTATTTACTTCTGTATTTATTAGTTCTAGCTTTTCTTTATTAATTACTTCTTGTTCTTCATTAATTTCTAGTTTTCTTATGTTTTCTAGAATTTTTGTATATGTTTCACTATCTTCCGAATCATAATTATCTGTTTCTTCAGCATCTATTGTATTTATTTCTAATTCACTGGTTTATGGTTCTTTATTTTTTATTTCTAATTATTTATTCAAATTGATTTATCTCGTTTAATAATTTTTATTCTTTATCTTTTTCTTTCTGTCTTTTTTCATATAAATCTTTTAGCATTTGTAGTTCTTTATCTAATTCAGCAATCCTACTATTTTTAGTTTCTTCTATTTTTTGTATTTCTTCTGTGGTTTGTTGTTTTATTTTATCTATTTCCTTTATTTTTGTCTATCTCTTCGCTTTCTCTTTCTATTCTTACCATGACTGCCAACTTATCTTCTAATTTTAATTCTTCTTTTTCTAACATTAAATATAAATGTTCGCCTATTTTCTTATATCTTCTTCCTAAATTAGAGGATACTATTTTTATTTTTGATCCTTCGTGATTTTCATATGTTTTTTCGTCTATTATAAATTCTTCTTTGTTCATTTTATTTAAATGTATATAGGTTATGTTGATATATATATTCTAGACTATCTATTGTTGATTCTAAATTTCATATTTCTTTTTTTTGTGCATTTATTGAATTTTTACTAACTCCGGCAATTATGTTATGCTGTAGTCTTTCTATCCTTATTTTTAATTCTTTACGTTTTTCAGATATTATTTGTTTTAATTCTTTATATTTTTTTAATTTTTGTTCGTTATTCATCTCAACAATATTTATAATATTTTGGTGGATATCTAAATCTAATTTTATCATAATTAATAAATTAATCAAATAAATCCAAATATATACTATTTTCGTAACTTGAAACAACATGGGCTCTGATACCAATTGTAAGGGGCGGATTACTTGGGTAACTTAAATAGATCTATTATAACTCTAATGGATCTATTTTTTATTTGTGCGTGGATATTTCTTAACTTCTCTAAACATTTTTATTTTTAGTTTATTTATTTTAATTTTATTAATGTTCATATCTTGGAGGGTGAATGGATGGTATTTGATTAAATGTTTCACTGTAATATTCTTTAGTTTTTTCTCTTAGTCTTTGTAATTCTTATATACTATTTTGAAAGTATTCTAAATATTCTATATCTTTTGTTCTAAAATATTCAATTAAATTTTCTTTCATAAGTATTTATGTTAATCTTATTTCTTCCTTATCTTGTCTCCAATATTTTAAATACTCATAGTCTATCATTTTATCCTAAAGTAGTTGCTTGTTTACAAATTTCTGTGTAATATTCTATTCTAATTGTACCAAAATTTATATCTAATTTAAGGTTATTAATACTATTAATTATCTCTTTTTCTCCATCCCTTAATGAGTTTTTCGGGTTATGTAAACCATTATCTGTACTTTTTTCTAAATTTTTTAAGGTTTTTTCTATCCATATTAATTTTTCTTTTTGATTTTCCATCATTTCTTTGAGTTGATTTTTATAATTAATTTCTTCATATAGGTCACTTTGTTTTTCTCTGACTTTTCTAATATATTCCAACATTTCTAATCTGTATAATATCCATCTGAATAACAACTATCTAAATATGAGCAGTAGCTTTCATTATATAGGTGTAAGTTTTCTATAGAACTTAATAAATCTTCATTAAAATAAAATACCTCTTCGTATAAATTTTTTCTTATATCTACTATTTCTATATCCTTAAGTACATACAAAAAAAGTATTTTAAATTTATCTATCATTCCATCAGATAAGTAGGTAGTCATTTTATTTCATATAATGCTATTTTCAAAATATTCCCTTCAATCATACACATAACAAAATATGATTATTTTAGATTACTATATACTAGATTATTCTTAAATAGCATGTTCTTCGGTCACTATTAGCATGGTAATCTGGATACTTTTCCCTTAAACAACTCCTCTACTCTGGCTACTCCCCTATCACGGCTTTTTTGTCTCACCGGTTGCACCTTTAGGATGGCAGAGTTCTTAGAGATTTTTCTCCTTTTCCACTTTTCTAATAAACTTCTTAACATGCTATGTTTCGAATAATTCTACTATAAAGTAACTAACATGAACTTATTTTATCATATCATGATTTTCAGGAATTTATGAATTTACCTATTCATAATCATAAATATAAATACCTGTTTTGGTAAATTTGATAATTCTAGATTTTCCAAAGCTGTCTGATTCATAGTTTTTCCTTGAAAATATACCTATTTTTATTAAATAATTCAAAAGTTTTTTGTACAAGAGAAGGTTTTGCTTCAACTCATGAAGGCTTACCTCTAACTGAGAAAAATATTCTCTATTTATAATCCTAAGAAAGCGCGTAAACTATTAACACACTTTACACGTTTTCTAATTTACATCTCCTATTTTTGTCAGAAAGATAAGAATTAATAATGCTATACATGAAAAGTGAAAAAGCCTATGCCTAAAAAGTTAAAGCTATTAATGGTTATTACTAAAAAGTCTTCCTAACTATACAATTTATGTAACAAGATTTAAAAGGCTATACAATAATTCACATGTCGCTTTCTAGCTTTTATTATCTTTGTCTTTTATCTCTTCCATTATTGCTCCGTTGTTATCTTCTTTTCATCTTCTCCTTGTCGTATCTGCTGTTTTTTTCTTCTTCTTGATATTGTAGCATCACATCTGGAATAAAGTTGTGTCTGCCACTATATCTGCTGCATATGTGGTCATCTTATCTTTGGCCAACCTGTTTACAGAATTGATCCATAGCTTCTTCTGAAATAATTCCTTTCGTAATAAATCTTGTGACTGGTAACTCTTCTGGTTTTAGGATCGTTATGACCCATTTTCTTATCTCTTCTCTGTCATTTTCTCTAATATTTTTACAAGTAGATTAAACCAATAATTGATTTCCGTTATAGTAAATCCAAACTGGATTTTGATTTATATAATTATTTGCTAACTCAGTCAATATACTGCAAAGTCCAATAACTCTCTTGTTTCGGTAGAAGTCCGGTATCTGATTTTTGGTTATCTCTTCTTGTTCGCATATTTCTTTAGGGATAATATAATCTCGTGTCATTCCTATCTTGACAACAGTAATTGTCTGTTTTATTTCATCAAATAATATTCCTACTGGTGCTGAGTAGAAACGAACATAGAATAGTTGTCCCTTCGTAATCCTTTTATAATCCATAAATTTTTGTGAATATCTGGAATTCTTGTTAACTCTTCTCCAGTAATTGTGTAAATTATAGATAATAGTCCATAATAGTAACATGAAGCAATTAAGTTTGCACTGGTGCCAAGAAAAGCAATAAGTTTGTTATAGTTCTGACATTTTTGTGTACTATATCCTTGGTTTTGTTTTGCTAAATCTTTACTCTGGATAGGTTTTGTATTTAACAATTTTTGTAAAGTATAAATATTATCAATATATGTACGAGTGGTATGGTTATAAGTCTGCTTTTATTGATTGAGTGACTCAGAATATGTGTATATCTGGGGAGGTATAGATGACTCTGATTTTTGTATATTTGGTGTATATGGTTTTGAGAATAGCTGGTTGAGGTTATAATTCTTTTTTCTTTGGTGGTTCAGGTTTATTTTATGTGACTATATTCTTTTCCTTGGATATATCACCTGCGCCTGCAGCTGTAACTGTAATTTCGTTAGTAATTTGAGTTTTTAGGTGTTTCTCATCGTCACCTTCTAGGTCTAGATTTTTAATGTGCTCTTTTTGCACAGTATCTTTGCTAATAGCTTCTTGTTTTTTATAGTGCTCAACCTGCACTTTTACATTTGTAACTTCAGTAGTTAATGTGATAACTCGTTCTTGTAATAACTTCATTTGTTCAAACACTTTATAATATTAAGTCTGTTTGGGTATCTTTGACATCAGCTTCTTCCATTGGTAAATCAGTTTGAGTAGCTTTGTCTTGATATGTAATCTGCAATAACATTCTTGTTAGTCTTGATTACTTCAATCGTAAATGTAAAATTTAATTCATTCAATACTAATCTCTGAATTTCCTTCATCATAACTGAATTTTATATTTTTCTTGTTAACCACCATCGAACCTGGATATTATCTAGTTCTCGCAATAAATTTGTCATATACAATATATGGTTCAAAGGCTAATAAACATTTATATAATGAACATAATTCTTTTCTATTTATTTCTCATTTTATTTCTGTTTCATTAAATGTTCCTGAATAATATCTACAATGATATTCTATTTTTTCATTTTCGTACCTATATTTAAGTACTCCTCCATAACTATATTCACTTGCATCTGCTTCTACTATATGTGTAAAAAATTTATCTTCGTCAGGGAATTGTAATTTTGATAATTCTTTACAAAGTATTTTTATTTTGTAAACTTGTTTTTTATCTTCTTCGTTGTAATTATATTCTACATCCTTTTTAAAATTTTTCTGTAAAGGCTTTAGGTTCTCTGCTAATTTTGGTATATATTCTCTTACTTGGTTTACTAATCCTAAAAATGATTGTAATTTCTTTTTCGTATCTATTTCTTCTTTTGAATTTATTATTTTTTGTACTATATGTTATTGTATTTTTACTCCACTTTTATTTATTTGTATTCGTAAAAACTCTATTTGATTTTTCATAATTTTCGCTTTCTTTTCACTTAAACTTATTCCTGATTTTTCTATTATATTTGTAAATTGTTCTAATAATTTTAAATGCTCCTCTTTAGTTTTTGTGTATAGTAGTATATCATCTATGTATACTATACAATTAGGTAATTGTTTAAAGTAACTATCCATAAAGTGTTGATATCTACCTGGTGCATTTTTATATCCAAATGGTAATACATTCCATTCATAAAATCCTTGTGGTACCGTAAATGCGGTTAATTCTTAGAATCTTCATCTAACTTTAAGTGGTAAAATCCTGATTTACAGTCAAATTTACTAAAGTAGTTATATCCTTGTATTTGTCTTATTTTTAATATCTTATTTGGTATTGGATAATTGTATGTCATAGTTTTTGCATTTAAATTTCTATAGTCAATAACCATTCTACTTTTTCCTCTTTTTTGTTCACTATATTTATTTATTATAAATGCTGGACTATTATGTTTACTATTGTTTTTTTTTATATACTGTTTTTCTAATAATTCACCTATATGCATTTTAAATTCTTTTAAATCATCAAAATTATATGTTAATGGTTTTTGAGTTATTATGCTATTTTTATCTATTAATTCAATTTTTATAGTAGTTTTATGTTTTTTCCATCCTTTTAATGGATCTTCACTATATAATTGTCTTAATTTTTTCTTTATTATTTATACCTTATCTATTGAAAATATAGTTATTTCTTTTTTATTTATCGAAAATACAACTAGTTCTACTGTGTCTTCTGTATTTTTTTATATTTTCTAACTTTTGTATAATTTTTTACTTCCTTTTATCCAATCAGTTTTCTTTCTTATTTTATTAATAACTCTTTTTGCTCTTACTTTTTGTTTTCATGGGGTTGTAAACTACCAATCTGTTTTAGTTATTATATGTGGATATAATTTATCTAAAAATGGCATTCCTAAAAGCATATCTTTTGATGTTAGTTCATAACTATAAATTTCTTCTATTGTTATTATTTTATCTCATATCTGTATTTTTATATTTTTAGCTTTATATGTAATTAAACTTCCTTCATTATTAAATCTTTTTACTACTATTGGTGTTTTTAATTTATCCCATTTACTTTCTGGTAAACAGTTGTATCTACATAAGTTTGCTTCTGCTCCTGTATCTATCATAAATGTATAATACCTATTATAATATCCTTCTACTATTATTTTTACAAGTACATATATTTTCATATCATGTTAAAGTTCTTTTTATGAATAATTTCTCTTTATTATATATTATAGATAATTGTGTATGTTCTATATTCTATGATTTTACTTGTTCTAACCAGTTTATTCCAAATATTATATCTGTCTTTTGCATTTCTTCCTTTATTTCAAATTCTATTTATATTTTCCTAACTCCTATTATTATTTCTTTTTCTGCCGTATCCTTAATGTTTATTAGACTCCTTGGTAGATCTGGACATATATTACTATTAGATTTTATTTCTTCACTCCTTATTGATATTTTGCTATATAATTTTCTTCTTGTCCTGTGTTTAAGAGTATTAAATATTCTTTTTCATTTATTGTTCCTGTTGTGTAATATTGATTTAAATTAACTGTTGAAGTTGTTTCATAACTTGTTCTTTTTTATGAGCTTGATGATTCTGGTTTTTCATGAACTCTTTTTTTTTACGTACTTATTCTATCATTTTTTATTTCTAAATCTTCTTCTATGTCTATATTTTTGTAACTATAATCATTATTATCAATTGTTTTTACGAATTGTTCAAAAGGACTTTCTATTTGTATTTTATTATTTTTATTTTTTCCTATTATTTTATATTTATTGTTAATACATATAGATTTTTACATCTTGCTGTAAATATTTTACTTCCTGGGGTTAGTTCTATTCCTGATATTTTCAAATATAATACTAATGATTTATCTATATTTTTATCTGTTATTGCTACTGAATAATTCACACTTATTATAAATTTAAATTTTTGGTATATTAAATTTCCTTTTATAGCAGTTATTATACTTTTTTCTATAGGTTTTATAATTCTATCATCTGCTAAATATAATTCTATTGGTGTATCTATTCCTTCTCTAAAACATGCTTTTATTAATATCTCTGTTCCTCCAAGGTGTACATATTTTATTGGGTCTTTACTTTTTTATATCGTTTATTTCTTTATTAATTATTCTTTTTGTTACTAGTGGTATACTAGCTCTTTCTTTTGCATATCTACAGTCTATTACATGTTCGTTTTGACTTACTACGTAGTATTCTTCCTTTTTTCTACTAAATATATTGTTTATTGTTAGTATTTTAAATATTTTTTCTACACTTAGGTCTAACTCTTTTTCTTTTATTTCGTCAAATATATTACTGTCAAATATTATTTTTTGATCTGTTCCTTCTTCATTTAAATATTCTTCCTTTGTTATTATTTTTATATCTTCTTCAGTTATTTGGTTCATTTTTATATCTTCTTCAGTCATTTGATTCATCTAATTCACTATCTATTTCATTATCTGTTTCATTCTCCAAAATTTCATATATACTATCTTCACTTTCTAATTCATAATCTATATAATTTATCTGCATATATTATGTATTTTCTTTTTTTATTTTTGATATTTGTTTCTTTTTTGGATTCTTAGGTAATTTACAATCTCTAGCTAAATGTCTTAGTTTTCCACAATTATAACAAGTATATTCTTTTATAGATTTCTTTTTCTTATATGGTCTTTTATGTTTATAATTTTTTACCCAATATCTTTTTCTTGGTTTCTTATACTTATATTTTGATTTCTTGTATTTCTTATATTTCATGTCTTTTTCTTTTCTTATAATATCTTTCTTCACATCCAAATTGAGGTGTTATTTTATCTTTGCAACATGCTAAATTTCTTATTAATGTTTTTTCCATTTTTATTTCTTCTCTATATTTTTCACATAGATTTCTATACCATTGTTGTAAAAAATTTATTCTTGCTCCTAGGGTATCTACTATTTTTACTTCATCCCAACTCTTTATTATTTTTGAACTAAATGGTTCGGGTAATTTACTAAAATATAATCTTCTTATTTCTTTAATTTCTTCTATATTATATGTTCTTTTATAATAATATTCTTTAAATGCGCACGTATACTCATCTATGTAGCACATATTACATATTGCTAGTTTTAACATTAAATTTCTATTTATATCTTTTTCTTTATTTTGTTCTTCTTCTTCTGTTGTTACACTGCTAAATTCATCTCTTATAGCTATTTCATATTTTTTCAATATTTCTGTTGGTAGTATTTTAGTAGTTGTTGATGTTCCTTCTGTTTTGTTATCAGATCTTAATACTTTCTTACTTGCTTCGGCTAGATTTAAAAACCATAATTTTACTGTTCCTATTAATGTCTTTTCTATATATTCTGGTGTGTTTGTTGTATCTATTTTATTATCTAATAATTATTTTGACATATATCTTACCCATAGTTGTATTGTTTTATTTGTGCCTATTATACAGTCTAAATCCAAAAAGTTGTAATTAATTATTTGTTTTGGTGTCCATTTATTATATTCATCCTTTGGATTATATCTTTTAAACTTATCTTTGTAATTATATGTTGGTTTTCTTATTTCTGATACACTAGGTATTATATTTTTATCTAGAGTCTTTACTTCTGTATTTATTAGTTCTAGATTTTCTTTATTAATTACTTCTTGTTCTTCATTTATTTCTAGTTTTTCTATGTTTTCTAGAATTTCTATATATGTTTCACTATCTTCTGAATCATAATTATCTGTTTCTTCAGCATCTATTGTATTTATTTCTAATTCACTGGTTTCTGGCTCTTTATTTTTTATTTCTAATTTTTCTTTAAATTGATTTATCTCGTTTAATAATTTTGTTCTTTATCTTTTTCTTCTTTTTCTTTCTGTCTCTTTTCATATAAATCTTTTAGCATTTGTAGTTCTTTATCTAATTCAGCAATCCTACTATTTTTAGTTTCTTCTATTTTTCGTATTTCTTCTGTGGTTTGTTGTTTTATTTTATCTATTTCCTTTTTTCTGTCTATCTCTTCATTTTCTCTTTCTATTCTTACCATGACTGTCAACTTATCTTCTAATTTTAATTCTTCTTTTTCTAACATTAAATATAAATGTTCACCTATTTTTTTTATATCTTCTTCCTAAATTAGAGAATACTATTTTTATTTTTGATCCTTCGTTATTTTCATATGTTTTTTCGTCTATTATAAATTCTTCTTTGTTTATTTTATTTAAATGTATATAAGTTATGTTGATATATATATTCTAGACTATCTATTGTTGATTCTAAATTTGATATTTCTTCTTTTTGTGCATTTATTGAATTTTTACTAACTCTGACAATTATGTTATACTGTAGTCTTTCTATCCTTATTTTTAATTCTTTACGTTTTTCAGATATTATTTATTTTAATTCTTTATATTTTGTAATTTCTGTACGTTATTCATCTAAACAATAATTATAATATTTTGGTGGATATCTAAATCTAATTTTATCATAATTAATAAATTAATCAAATAAATCCAAATATATACTACTTCCGTAACTAGAAACAACATAGGCTCTGATACCAATTGTAGGGTGGTGCGGATAACTTGGGTAACTTAAATAGATCTATTATAAATCTGATAATTCTAGATTTTCCATAGCTGTCTGATTCATAGCTTTTCCTTGGAAATATACCTGTTTTTTATTAAATAATTCAAAAGTTTTTTGTGTACAAGAGAGGGTTTTGCAGTTACCCAAGTTATCCGCACCCCCTACAATGGTATCAGAGCCTATGTGAGCAAAATAAAGAAAAAGATATAAATAGAAATTTAATGTTAAAACTAGCAATATGTAATATATGCTATATAGACGAGTATACGTGCGCATTTAAAGAATATTATTATAAAGGAACATATAATATAGAAGAAAGTAAAGAAATAAGAAAATTATATTTTAGTAAATTACCTGAACCATTTAGTTCAAAAATAATAATGAGTTAAGACAAAGATAATAAAAGCTAGAAAGCAACATGTGAATTATTGTATAGCCTTTTAAATCTTGTTACGTAAATTGTATAGTTAGGAAAACTTTTTAGTAATAGCCATTAATAGCTTTAACTTTTTAGGCATAGACTTTTTGACTTTCATGTATAGTATTATTAATTCTTATCTTTCTGACAAAAATAGGAGATGTAAATTAGGAAACGTGTAAAGTGTGTTAATAGTTTACGCGATCTAATTTTATCATAATTAATAAATTAATCAAATAAATGGTTGAGCACTATAAAAAACAAGAAGCTATTAGCAAAGATACTGTGCAGGAAGAGCACATTAAAAAACTAGACCTTATTTTTGTTTGTGCGTGAATATTTCTTAACTTCTCTAATAGCTTCCGCATGACGCCCTATCGATTTCGAACCCAAAAAGTAGTATCAGAGTTTACGGTTCAATGGTCCAATGGTGTGGTGAAACGAGATTAAACAGGTTCAAAGCGGTTTTAAAATTAAGCTGCAACAATTTGGATGATAATGAAGATTTTTGTCGAACTACATGTGGAGAACAAGTTTCAACCATATTTTCAACACTCCTGCTGCTGCATCTTAAAAAATAAAAATAAAATATTACTTTTAAAGCAATTTTTAACCATGATATTTTAAACCTTATTTTTAATCATGGCAAGCAACAGTTATGAAGATTATATCAAGAACGAAGTTCATGCACGTGATATGAAGAGAAGACGGATCAAGTAAAGAAAATCAAGCCCAAAAGGGGAGATTTGTTAGAGTTTTTGCCCTGATTTTCTTACTATATATAAGTTTTATTTTTTCTTAGAAGGAAAATAAAAGTTACCATAATTACTTTTTACTTTTCCTGAAAGAAAAATATAAAACTTTTCCATATTTAGCTAACCTCTTTCTTGGAGGAAAGGTTTTGGACATCTACAAATAGAAGACCCCCTTCTCATACCATAGCACAATAACATCCACAATGTAGATTTTTAAGATTTTTGTTTAGGGGGAGATTTTCTCTCTCATTAGTTTTATGCTTTTTAATATTATTTTTAATATTAGGTTTTATATATAGGCCAATTGGCCAAATCACATAATAATATTATGTTTTTAGTATGTTTTTCTTTTCGTCTGATTTATCGTCTCAATAGTTTGCAACTAATAGCTTCCGCATGACGCCCTCTCGATTTCGAACCCAACACTTGATTTATCTCTAAACTAGGCAGATAATTGAGGGGGAAATTACATATATTTAATTCAAGAAAGAACAATATATACAGTGATTTTATTTTATTTTCTTTGTGTTTTGGGAGAAACTTTTGTCAAAATAATTCCTTTTGTTTAAATTTGTATGTACTTCCAATTAATCTACTAGATTTGTATTTGTGAAGAAAATTGACAACGTATCCCTTTTTTCAATGCGTTCTAATTATTTATATCAGAATTTTATTTAGTTGTTTTATCTTCTACAACTTTCTTTATATTTTGGGGAAAGAATCAAGGAAGAATTGAGTCTTAGTGCCTGTTTGGGATTGCTTATTTCCCACAATAAGTATTTATTTTGAGAAAAAATATTTTTTTTTAAAAGAAAGATGTTTGGTAAACTTGCAAAAGCGCTTTTAAAAATAAGCAGAAACAGTTTTTTTGATTCTGAGAAGAAGCAGAATAAAAAAAAGCAGAATCAGAAAATTATTTTTTTATGATAAAAATATCCCTATCATACACACACAAATATATATATACACACACACACACACACTATATTTTAACAAATATGTTACTTTTCATGAATTAGTGTCAGTCTCAGTCTTTGGCAAAATAACACTATAAAATAACAAATATATTTTAACACTATATTCTCAGTCTCAGTCTCAGTCTTTGGCAAAAATGAGTAATGTTGAAAAGGCTAAATGGAGTACAAAAAATGTAGAGTTATTTTTAAATTTGTGTGTGGATGAAGTTATTGCTGGAAATCGCCTTTGTACCCACTTCAACAAACTGAATAGA
This sequence comes from Capsicum pubescens, assembly GCA_030864215.1. Classification (NCBI taxonomy): domain Eukaryota; kingdom Viridiplantae; phylum Streptophyta; class Magnoliopsida; order Solanales; family Solanaceae; genus Capsicum; species Capsicum pubescens. The sequence continues at coordinate 220,139,322 of CM061547.1, forward strand.
CTAATTTGGTGACAAGATTCAATGCTAGAACCGGAAAAAATTATGACAAAGTCAAATCAATATATATATATATATATATAGGAGAATCATGCTCCTGCTGATGTGGCATGTCTTAGAATCAAGGAATTTTACCTTCTTTTTTTGCCTTTTATTCCTTTATTTTTTATTTACATGATGTTATATATATTGCATAATAAATTTTTGCTTACAATAATTGAATTGAATTCAAATGATAAGAAGATGTTACATCAACAATCTAACAATCCTGATCAATATAAAAAATAAAACGGAGAAAGGTATCAAAGCACGTGGTCCTGATTAATTTTGGTTCACATGGAAAGACTAGCACGTCTAATCATCGTCATGCTTCATAATCCTATTTCAATGGCAAGAAAGTTCTTCTTAAGCATTAGTATAATGACTTTTTTATCCAAAGAAAGGCATTTTCTTGATGAAAGTATAAATTATTCAACTATAATTCAATCTACATCTATATTATGCAGGTGGGGCTGTTGAATGTTGAAGGTTACTAAAATTCATTGTCGTCATTCATCGATAAGGCCATTGATGAAGGCTTTATCTCTCCAACTGCAGTTGCATAATCATGTTTGCTCCAACAGCCAAAGAGTTGATAAGATAACTTGAGGTATATTTGATGTATATATTCACACAGTTAGACTCACTTTTGTACAAGATTCGTTCTTTATGATTTTTTTATTTCTTCATAGCGAAAAAGAATGTCTTCTTTTATACCGCTTATTCGTTTTGTACACGCATACACCATTTCATCACCTCTTTTATTACAGTCAGTCGGTTCTGTCTGTTCTATCGCTCTGCTACTCAAGGTACATCTCATTTTCCACTATTTCAAATTTTTAGATAAGATTTTGTTTCATGATTCTATTTTTGAGTTTTTTTTTCATGCTTGGTTATGCTTTTATGTTCTTTATATTATATGTTTTTGTGTTCTTTATGTTATATGTCTAATGAATTTCCTGCTATATTGATCAAACTGACATTGGAAAACAATATGAAATTCTTCATGCAACAATTCAAATTCTCACCAATCTCAACCTGTCGATCAAGAAACCTTACACATTTACTTTTATGAGAATTTTTAAGGATTTCGGTGCTCTGGTTGCTTTCCGTTTCAATTCTTTTTAATTATGTTATTGACCTCAATTCAAGTTTATGGAGAAAGTCTCATCGATTATGTTAAATAGGTAGATATATATCTGTAATTTGAACAATAGTGTTATATATATATATGACACGATCCGAACTAGGTCCTTATCGTAATGCGCAATTCCAAGCCCAACCAAGACTGGGAACCGCCCCTGTTATCGAACCCGACCACCAAATGCATACCTTGAGTCGACTGATGTCCGAACATCTAACAAGATAGCATATTCACCAATGTGGTGACTCTGGGATAATTTTATAGCCGAGACCAACCCAACCAAGTCCAACCACTCATAACCAACCCAAACTAATGCGGAAACCATAAGCCAAAATCATGATAATAAGCCAATGTATGAATATATATATATATATATATATATATATATATATATATATATATATATATAACATAAACCATCCATACCATACCCAAGTCCACAGTTGTCCATACAAAGTCTTTAGACCAAACCAAAGAGTACCTAGTCGAGACATTCCCCCGATCATAGCCGAAAACCCAAGTCTATGAAAGACAAGAAATATGTAAAGTAACCCATGACATGAAATAGATGCCTTTTGAATTATGGAAGCTCACCACTTTAATCCAACATTGACTGTCCCCAATTTCGATCACTAAGCAAGAGAAGTAGAATGACCAGTCCCGACATAACATGGGCATACAGTCGCCCGAAGATGGGTTAATGGGTGAACACTAGCATGTATTCAGGATAAGGATAAAATAATGACGTTTACAAATCCAAGTAAAACCATCTGTAATCCATACAACCATACATATATACATACATACATACATATATACATATATATATATATACATACATATATATATATATATATATAAAATCATACCGAGAAAGGAAACCGGGTTTAGCATGCCTTTAAAATCTTTACCTGGGTTATGTAACTTTGATATTCTAAATCACCTACGGGCTATATGGGTTCATATCCCCCTGATGAAAGGGCCCCAGTGCATGTAGCCGTACGACGAGGGAAGAAAACCTGGGATGACTAGTACATCTCCCAAAATATAGTGTGACACTATGTACACTATCACTAAGACCAACCTCACATCAGCAAATATGAGTTTGCAGTTTTAGTCCCCCCAGAATATCCACCATCCACGACTTCGCTATGCATCCCACTATTATTGTTCAATTACAACCAATTTCCAAATAACCATACCATTATCCATTTATTAACCAAGACCATTAATATTGGTATCGTCATATCTATCCTTACTTGCAAGTATTATCCATAGCCAACTATATATAGGTTTAAAGGGACTTCCAAGTGCCCTTTCATTTATCATATTAAACCACTTGGGGAATTCCATAAACCCTACAAGCATAACCATTTTCATAGCCACCAAGGATTTACCATTTAATCCTTCCAAACTATGTACACCATTTATACTATTTAAAACCATTTCCAAATCATTTTAGACCATACCAAATATTTAAAATATTTATATAATTTAAACCATTTAAACCACTCAAAACCATCCAAATCCATTTAAGGTTCCATTACCAAACTAAACCATGCAGAAGTTTTAATGAAAGTTCAACAATAGAGTAAAAACATTTTTTGAGGCATTTTTTCAAACATGTTAAGGGCATACCTTTACCAAGACCAAAACCAATGCATAAACCACAATAATTAGGGTTACTCAAAACCCATTTGTTAAACCATAACCAACCAATAACCACATATGAGAATCATTACCAAAAACATGTAAAAATATAGTTTAAACCAATACCAAATCATATGCATCAAGACCCTCAACATATATTTCGAAAACCACCATTCATGATCCATAAATCAATATTTAAACTAGAATACATATGCCTTTAGTTGGGACTAATAATGAGCAAAAGAATACATGCCTTATACAAGAAGATTCACGAAAGAAATCTCGACCTTTGAGCCTTTTGAAGAACACATGAAGAAACCCTAGCCTCCAATCTTCAAGAGAGTATTTGAAGTGTTTCCATCCTTTAATAAGTGTTATGAGAGGCCAACAAGGTTTATATAACGTGAGAACATAAGGGATTTGAAGTAGGAAATGTATGGCCTATCCTTGACTTAAAATTAAAAACAAACCACGCCCAGGGGTACGACTCCCCTTGCTTTTCGTATCCTAGAGTATAAGTGGTACCCCAACTCATACCCAAGACCATGCTAAGATCCTACAAAGTGGTTTTTATATGACTCAACCCTCCCTACTCATACCTAAGGATACGAGTCATACACCAAACCATACCCATATTTCGTACCTTGGACAAACTTCACAAGGCAACTCAATCAAGCACCATATGACTTGTCTTGCACCATTCGTATCTTTGGTTACGACTCGTACCTTGATGAGTCATACCTTGGGCATTAACCAAGCCAAACAAACTGCTTAGGGTATGACTTCACCCTCAATTTACCCTATGACCCGTATCTAAGGGTACGAATCATACCCTTGAGTCGTACCAAACCCAGTGAGTCCAAAACCAAAGGAAAATTTGAAAGAGTCCTATTCCGGGGTGTTTTAATATATAAATATATATAAATAAATATATATATATATATATATATATTAATATGTATATAATATATATATATATATATATATCATTGAACTCTAAAATCATTTTTTTGACATTTTTAATTTTTTTTAAGAATTTGGTCTATTCCACGCATTTAACTAAGAGTCACAACAAAGAATTTTGAATTGATTGAATTATAAATACATCATCCAACATAACACTTGAAGCTAACCTCAACTAATTCTTTGTCTATTAAACCCAAAGTAAATGTTAGCATGCGTACCCTTTAAGAACGGGTGTTGCAACTCTTACCTTTTAATGTTCATTATAGTCTCTTTCTCATTATTACTTGAGAACTCATTCATCATTGATTTCTTTATAAAAAAAGAAATGATCTCCTTCTCTCAAATGCATTAGAGGTCATGTTTCACATTCCGTCGAGGTTGTCGATTCTGTTTGAGGCTTGAATTCCTGTTTGGTTTACTGTTTTGGTCGAGTTCGCTGTTGTTGACACCTAATTTTTGCCCTCCATGTTTCAAATTAGTTTTGAAATTTCTCAATTTTAAATAGTTTTAAAATATTTATTTTTAGTTATTTTGAAATAAATTTCAACCCTACCTTTTGAATTTAGGTGAAATTAATATATTTAGTGTTTAATTGTGCATGATTATATAATTATCAAGTTAAAAGAAAATATTAGAATGAAAAGTTTGATTTAAATTGCAAATACACTACTTTTCTCAAGATCGATTTAAAATAAGGAATTGACGACATAATTATTTTCTTTATTTTTATTTATTATAATAATAATAATAATAATAATAATTATTATTATTATTATTGAAAAAAAAGAAAAAAAATCAAATTGTGTTTCATTAAATATTTATTTTAAGATTATTAAATTTGAGAAATTCGTTAAATTAATTAAAAGATAATTTCGTCTTGACTTTATCTGGATTTACTCAATTAGGACTATTTTCATTAACATAAAATAACCCCTCCTATCTTTTTTGGGCCAGCCTTTTAAGCTACCCCAATATTAACAGCAACACAAGCCCACCCCGTTCAAGTGATATGCTATATTCAATATTGGTCGTCCGCCTTTCAATGAGACACCTTGGATCGTCACCCCGTTCAGGTGATATGTTATATTCAATATTGGTCATCCGCCTTTTAATGAGATACGTTGGGTCGTCACCCCGTTCAAGTGAGATGTTATATTCAATATTGGTTGTCCGCCTTTCAATGAGACACGTTGGATCGTCAACCCGTTCAAGTGATATGTTATATTTAATATTGGTCGTCCGCCTTTCAATGAGGCACGTTGGGTCGTCACTCCGTTCAAGTGACATGTTATATTCAAGATAGGTCATCCGCCTTTCAATGAGACAAGTTGGACTGTCACTCTATTCAAAGTGGCATGTTATATTCAAGATGGGTCGTCCGCCCTTCAATGAGACACATTGGACCGTCACTCCGTTTAAAATGGCATGTTGCATTTTAAATGAGTCGTCCGCCCTTTAATGAGACACGTTGGATCATCACTCCATTCAAAGTGGCATGTTACATTCAAGATAAGTTATTCATTTTTTACCGATGCATGTTGGGTTGTCACCCCGTTCAAAGTGACACAATATTTTCAGAACAGTTTCGACTATTTCTGCATAGCATGGTCAAATAGGTTTGCGCCAGTTTACGTTTATGTAATGCTATATTTACAACTAACCATTTGTTTGAGTTGTTGTTGAGAGCATCCAAAATGATGAAATTCTCAAATCAAAACCACAGGTGTGGACGACTCCAAAAGGACGCAACACAACGTGAAACTTTTTCTTAGAAGCGAATTGGGACATAGTCTGAAGAGGGATTTTACCACCATCAAACCACACCCCTATTAGAAGGCATGTGGGCATTTCAGGATATTTTTGGTCTCAGTTTCACCTCTGAGGCAAATTCTAAACTTACATCAGAGGTAGTTTTCTCCTTCTTTGAAAATCAGGTGACAACAATCCTAGAGCTTTGAAAATTATGTCCATGTAGCTCTTAGTTGTGGGTGTAAGGGGCCTCACATTTGTGATTAAGATAAATGCAAGCTTTTTTTTTCATAACTCGATATATTTGTCACTCATCTCGAGCCAAAGATCGTCTAAAATAAAAGACTATCTTTGCTATCAATCGAGTTGAACTACAAGCAGTCTGGTTTCCTGAATCATTGGGATATGTAGGCTGGGCTCTATATAGAAAACTTGATTGTGTTCCAACCTTTCCCCCAATCCTCTTATTCCATAGCTATTCGGTTACACCAAAATTCAAAACTCAAAATGGCTTGTGAATTCTTTGAAAATCGTGCTTTAAAATCAAGCTTTATGAACTATAAGAGGCCTGAATTCTCATGTAACCTGAGATATGTAAGAAATCCGATATCGGGGTTCGGCCATAACTCCACAGAAATAATCGTGCAAAAATCGATCTCATCTAGGAGACGAATTTGTGGTCAGACAAAATTAGAAACGTCAAGCTCCCTTTGTCTATAGTTACTTGCATCCACTCTAACCAAAGGGAGGGGACATTTGTTGACACCTAATTTTTGCCCTCCACATTTCAAATTAGTTTTGGAATTTCTCAATTTTAAATAGTTTTAAAATATTTATTTTTAGTTATTTTGAAATAAATTTCAACCCTACCTTTTGAATTTAGGTGAAATTAATATATTTAGTGTTTAATAGTGCATGATTATATAGTTATCAAGTTAAAAGAAAATATTAGAATGAAAAGTTTGATTTAAATTGCAAATACACAACTTTTTTCAAGATCGATTTAAAATAAGAAATTAACGACATAGTTAGTTTCTTTATTTTTATTTATTATTATTATTATTGAAAAAAAAAGAAATAAAATCAAATTGTGTTTCATTAAATATTTATTTTAAGATTATTAAATTTGAAAAATTCGTTAAATTAGTTAAAAGATAATTTCGTCTTGACTTTATCCGAATTTACTCAATTAGGACTATTTTCATTAACATAAAATAACCCCTCCTATCTTTTTTGGGCCAGCCTTTTAAGCTACCCCAATATTAACAGCAACACCAGCCCAGACCCCATTACCCGTCCAATTCCCAGGTCGAATCTGCCGTGACCCGGCCCGATCCTCCAATTCTTTTTCCATTCCCCTTAACAGCGTACACCAGGCAACAATTAAACAACAACTTCAACCAAACACAGCCGACAACGGCGTTATCAACAAAAGAAACAACGCATAAACAGTTTCGGCGTCAATACAACTCCAACACAGCACCTCCAACATTAACAGCCCCCAGCCCGTAACGAATCAAGCAACATCGACAACAGCTGTATCAATCAAGCAGTGTATAGCTGCAAACTAACGACAATACCATCAGCTTCAACAACGTTCAGTCAACAACGGGTATGAATTTAATTTTCAGTCCATCTTTGGCAAAAAATCAGAGGCCGAATCATTCTCAGTCTTTGGTTCATCATTTTCGACAAGTAATTAATTTCCAACGGCTCCCCTTTTGTCTCACTATGGAGTTCAAACTTCTCACGAAAACCAACTCCAATTCAGATTTGAAGTCCGAAAATTAACCCCTATTCTCTCTTCTATAAATAGATAGTGATGAATAGAGGTTAAGGGAGGATTTTTGGGCAAAAATTGAGGATTTAGGAGGCGCGTGCTTCTAACCCTACCTAACTAAACATTCTCGAAGAAACGGACTCAAGAGCTCGATTTCAACAAAAAATAAACTACGAGTTTAGTGTTGGAAGTTTCGTCGTCAAGGTTCTTCATCGAGTTCGCTGCCTGGAGAAAGAGGTCCACACTATCTCGAGTGAAAACCTCAAGACCAAAGTCCCAAAAAATAGAATAAGAGACAAGAAACAAGGCTGTATACGTGTGTAAACAGCAGATATACAGCAGATATACACTGTAAAACAGCATCTGCACATCGTCGCGCAATTTATGATGAAAAGTGGAGGGGAAAGAAGCAGTTTTCGACACTGATATACATGAAAAACGCAGGGGAAAGAGCTGTGATATACAGCTGGTATACAGTTTAGAAAAATGGACCTAAAGTCCATAATTCAAAGCCCAAACAATGGGTAGCTTTAATTATGGGTCAACTAAGGCCCAATTTCAATTCTCATATCTATTTTTGTAGTTTATATTGCTTATGTGTAGCTCGTATTGTTTATTTGTGCTAATAAATATTTGTAAATTAATTAACCTAGACAAATCTTCTAAAAGTGTTGACATTTTATTTTATCTTAGTTTTCTTTTAATTAATTCATATTTCCTTCACACAATTTTATATTGTCTAGAACGGATTAATTAGTTCCTTCAATTTTTCTCTTACAATAATCGTTTAAAGATTAAATATTTTTAAAATGATACTTTATTTTGTTCATGTGACTAATAGTTTATCCGAATTAAATTAATTTTCTTCAAACTCAAGAAACTAATATTTTTTTTGTAAATTCTAAATTTCTATAATTAATAAGATACTTGATGCGCTCTTAACATTTTCTGAGAAGTGTTATTTGGACTTTCTATGATTTTAATAATAATAATGCATACTTCTTCTCTTTTTTCATAACAAAGACAAAAATTGTTTTCTTATCAAAGTCCCAAAGAAATGGCAACTTAATTTATTTCAAACAAGTTGTTTTTCTCTGTTGGATAAATAAATGTTATTTTTTAATGTTTAAATAAATAATTTTAATATTTTCTATAAAATCAAGTCTTTGAAAAAATTAGCCACTTTAACTAGTCAAGTTAGTTTTTTTTTAGTACATCGTTTTAAACGGACACTCCTAAGTAATTTAAAAATCTTCTTTGGACGTTAATGAACCCTTACCTAGAATCTCTAATTTTAAAGGTTTATTTCTGTTTTTGAACCTTTGAAACTCTTTTAAATTTTTTCTTGATCTTTCTTATAAAAAATCAAGTGGCGACTCTGTGAATTTCTTAAAATTATTTCGAAATTTTTCCAACTCTTTTGAAATAGTTTTAGAGGTTAAAACCAGTTTTTTGCCAAAATAAAACCCAAAATGGATAAAACAGCTGCGGAATTCAATCTCTCTTTTGATTTTCAAATAAAGTTATTAATAGTTAAGGTGGATTCTTACATTCTATTTTATCCTTACATATATCATAATGTTAAAATATTATACCAATTCATTTAGATCCCTCAAGTCATTTAGCTTTACTTTCAATTCACAAATGTATTTGTATTTTTATGTTTGCTTGCTTTTTTTTTTGAAAGATTACTATGCCTCGTGATTTTTCAGTTCTCTATTTATGGATGCCAATAGAGTAATATATAAAAGGAGGCATTAACTATCAAGGTTTCTTTTTCTTTTTTAAAGAATCGATGAGTTCTGAGTTAAATTTGATTTATAATCAACTTTTGCATATTTGAATTTCTCTAAGACGTGACTCTCCGCATAACATCATAAGATAACTTGAAAATAGCAAAATAGTCCTGGAGAACTACAAAGAAGAATAAAGAAAGATAAACAGATACTTCATTTAATTGCCTTTTGCTGCATATTTTGTGAACTTCTGTGGATATTTTTTCAAATTGTATTACCGTATTTCTTATTAAATTTTTTTTATTGTCATTTTTTTATAGGTCATTATGGTTGAACTTAAGGCTGATATGTACTTACGATGATGAGGTGCTTTATAAGAAAGCTGAAGCGATGGAAAATTTGGAACTTTAGAGATACACTGCCAATTTATTTTTTGTAAGAACAAGTCTGATCCACTTATTAAATTACTTAGCAATTTTATCTTTAGGACTTGATCACTGGGTGATGCAAATGTATGACACTTATCATTTGTTGGAAGTAACTCATGAATGTGATTATTAGTTGAGTTGGATAAATTTTTGAAAAGTGAAGACAAATAAATTTTATTGGTGTACAATATCTAAAAGATTAACGAAGATTTGCAAATGACCATACATAAGCTTAATAAGGTTGTGTTCACCACCGCGTAAAGTGCGAATAGTTTACCTAGTTAAAGAATAAATGGGATAATCTTAAAACCACTTGAAAAGAATGAGACACTTTACTTGGAAAGAAAACTGATTTAGGATGGGATAGCGAGAAGAAAATCATTCAAGCGAGTGCCGAATGGTGGGATAAAAAATAAAGGTACTTCTAATCTTATTACATATTATTCACTTAAACTTGATAAGTTATTATGTTATTTTGGTCACTAATAACATATCTTATTTCTTCTTATCATTGTAGAAAAATTCAGATGTAGAGAAATTTAAAGAACAAGACTTACAAAATCGAACTCAAATGGAGATATGTTTTAAGGATGTTGTTGCTACTGGAGAACATGTGTGAGCACCATCATCTGAAGTTTTACCAGATGGTATACAAGGGAGTAGATGGTTTCAATCTGAGCAACCATTTAAGTTTGAAACTCCAATAAATAATGAAGAATTTGTAACTATTGATGATTTAGAGGAATTGATTAAAGTTGAAAAAAGTAACAGTGAGAGTGATACTAGAAGAAAAAGAAAGGTATCAATAGAAACAAAAAAACTAATCCTAGTCAGAAAATTAGTTCATCAATGAAGAGAATTGATGACGCCATTAAATCACACACTTCAATAGAGGCGAGAGAAACTTCACTTAGTATTAAAAGTGTAATGACTATAGTTTGCAATTTGCATGGTATGACTGTTGGTAGTGATGTATGGTAAAAAACGAGTGATTTACTTGTCAAACAATAAATGAGAGAAATGTTCTTAGTACAAGAAGATGCAGAATTGCAATTGCAATGGTCAGAAAGGAAGATCATGCTTCATAAAAATTAGATTTATGATGTTATTTATTATGATTTTCTTTTAAAACATATGATTGTTTTTTCTTTTAATTGAGTTTCTTTTAGCTATAAAGTTTTTATATTTGAATAATTTACACTTTTATTCTACGAGCAATAAATAAATTATCAATCTTACATAATTAAATTTAATAATATTTTTTTTACAGATATGCCATTGGCTAGAAATAATTGTGATGCGTCTGATGATGATGTATCTGATGGAGAAGTTTTAATTAAAAATAATGATAATAACAATTTCTTTGATGCAGCAATTTCCAGCATCACTTTAGCAACAAAATATTTCATGAAGTTTTGCTTAAAGGTTCCATGCAAAACTTCTCTTCATACAGGTTTTTATTTCATTAAAGAAGTACTTGAAGGACATAAGTCAACAATGTGATACGAGAATTCCTAGCTCGAGATTTTTCATACGAAGTCAAGTGCGTGAGTTGCAACGACTCCAAGCCTTGTTCACATCCTTGGCCGCGTGTGAGGCCCTTGTGATCCCATCTAAGGGCCTATACTTATTAAAGTGTGAAGAGGCCCAACAAAACACCCCAAACCCACCCACTTAATGTCAAGAGTATTTTGGTCTTTTGTTCCTCCTTTGTAATTGACTATATAAGCCATTTATTAGGGCTAGTCTTTTTTAGTTAGTTCATTCCTATTATTCAAGAAACAAAGACTTGTAATATTTGTGACTTCTCTCTCTCATTTTGGAGAGGCCAAAACCGTAAGCTCACTAGTAGAGTGATACTAGTGTTGTATCTTCGTTAGAAACTAGGGTCTTGGGGTTCTTGAGTTCCTCTTGATCCAAGTAAGAATTTGGTGTTGATATTCATTAGTCTAAGGGTCCTTTCTCATTGTTAGGGTTCTTAGATTATTGAATATTGTATGTCAAGTTTCTATACCTTTTGTAATCTTGATAACATTGTGTTATTGAATCTAAAAGTCTAGTGAAGCCGTGTGGGGCTCTTTCGATTCACTAGAAAAATTGTCATTTGTTGTTCCTATTGTAAACTCATTTTTCTAGTCAAAACAAGTGTTGAAGCCTAGTGAAGACGTGTGCGACCTCTTTCGATTCACTAGCACTTTGTTGTTCTTATTGTTGCTTCTTCTGTTTGTTTGAATCTCTTGATACACACTTAGATTTGCATCATTTGTTATCAAATCTTGTGGTTGATTTTGTTCCAACAAAATCAATCTTGGGCTAGATAGTTAAAAAAATACAAAAAAAGAAAAAAATTTGCTGAAATCTGAAAAATTCCAGAAAAAAAAGATAAATCTGCCCATCTTGTTCTTGGTCGAGAAAATTGTGTTGTGTTGTTGTCTTGGTTGAAAGTTGGTAGTTAGATCTACAAAATTTTTATTTGTCTAGTTTGTTTCTTGTGTTGGTTTCTTTCTCATCAACACAAAAGGTGTCTAGGTCTAAAGTTGAGCTTAATGATAAGTGACTTGTTGTTGTTCTTGAAGTTGGCCGTGTGTTATGGCTTGTGTTTGGATGTTAAAGTGGCCATTATTGGTGTGTTGTTGTTGTGTTCTTGAAGGTGTTGTTGTTGTTCTCATCTTGATCTTCTCTTCAACTCATGTCTTAAACAGTAAAAAGAGTAAAATAGATCCAAAAAAAAGTTGAAGGACAAAGTGTAAAGTTATTTGTGAGAAAACTTGAGCACATCACTTTCATGACTTGACATCTACTTTTCAACAACTTTTACCACCTTTTAAGGGACCTTGTTTTGTGAGATTGGTACAAGTCAAGTCTTGAGATTGGACTTAAAGAAATTACAAGACTTTACTTTCCCTCCAAAAGCAAAGTCATCCATTACAAAAATTGTGAAGATTAAGGCTTCAAGTTGATGAACAAAATGTATGGACCGTGACCAATACCATGCTGCCACATCACCTTAATCACTGTTCACGTCATTAATTAAGATCAATTTGGATATTCTAGTTTCTAATATTGATTCTTAGTTTCTTCTAATTGACTCGAGAACTAATTGACAAACTAGTACATTCCTACTAGGTTGTCAATTAGTCCTTTAAAGCCTTGTCTTCGTGTCATTGTTTGTTTGTGTGCTTTTGTCATTTGAATACGTTGTAACTCCTTGACTCTAGTACGATGGGAATTCTTTAAGTTTCAAACAAAAATTCATTTCGGACAAGAGCATACTCATACCTTAAGGATTCACGAGTTACTAGCCAATCTACAACACTTGCGGAGCTTGAGTGTAAGTGAACCAAAAGAGTGTGAGTAAGGAGAGGGGTTTTAAACTAACTTGTTTGTTGCTTGTGTAGGTGATACCTTGAAAATAGAGGGAATCACGTCTCAAACCATGGATTCTAATGAAATAAAGAATATGAGGGTCACTCTTGAGGCTATGACCTGAACTCTTGAAAGGTTGAGTATGGAAGTGGGAGCCATAAGGGGAGAAGTGACGACTATTAGTGGGAGGTTAGAACAAGTGGAGAGTCAAAAGAACTCTCACCTTTCTACTCCTTGACATGTTTCGTCAAGTGGACATGATAGAAATTCCTCCGCCACCGTTACTCTCGAAATATGGCCACAATTTCCAAATCTTTCACTAGCTCCACTAAATGCCGCAAGCTAAACCACTCATAATCCCCTAAATCGAGACTCCAATAGACCAACCTATTACCAAACTCCTCAAGTTCTGTAAGAGGGACTTGGGAGTCCAATACTTCCACTAAATCCAAACCCATCCTTTCGAGCCCCACTAAACCAAAGACCACAACCTCCACAAAATCTAATCCCTCCAAATCGAGTTTCAAACGTCCAAAACTATCCCGTCCACTTTGAGGAATATGGTAGAGAGGATTATGCAGGGTATGGAGCCTTTGATGATGCTTACATGAAAGAGGAGGAGATGAGAAAAGGGCTTGTGGATCCAAGAAGATACCGAGGGTATGGAGAAAGAGGAAACCGACACCAAGAGAGAGACATAGGCATCAATACAATCAAATTGATCCTACCTATCTTTAAGGGTGAAAGTTACCTCGAGGTATATCTTGCTTGGGAGTTAGCGTGTGATAAAGTGTTTCAAGTGAATGATATCTTGGAAAAGAAGAAGAGTTGTTATGCCATAGCTCATTTTGAAGGCTATACTAACACTTGGTAGGAATACTTCAAGCGGTTCGGCAATGAGTTGGTAGAAGGGAAACCACCACTATGGTTTTGGTTGAGGTACCTAGTGAGGCAACAGTATCTTTTCAAAAGCTATCATCATGAGTTGCTTTCTAGATTTTATAACTTGCGGCAAGGGAATCGAAGTGTTATGGCATATTATGATGAGTTTCAACAACTTATGTTGAAACTTGATCATCGTGGGGAACAAATTATTCATGACATCATTCGGTTCAAGTGTGGGTTAAACAAAGAAATCTCCACTCATTTGACACTTCATAAGTTTGATACCATCGAAGGTATTTTCCAAGAAGATCTTGAGATTGAAAGGTAACTTAAAGAGAGGTCGTCATTCAAAGCAAAGGGACAATCAACCTCGGGTTGGCCAAGGGGCAAGGATATGGTTCAATCCTCTTTGGATTGGCTAAAAAACAAGGACCAACCCGCCACTGCTAGGATGCCCGAGCCCAAAACAGTCTACAAAATCCCTCCGAGGCAAGAAGTTTACAAGTATCCTAATCCTAAAGGGTTCCAATGCTTCAAGTGCCAAGGTTGGGGGCACAAAGCCAATGAATGCCCTAACCGATGCTATGTAATTCTAAGGGAAGGTAGATTGTATTTCCTTGGTGAAAAAATGGGTATTGAGGGTGATGAGAGTGAGACCGAGCCTCAAGATGGAGAGACGGAAGAGAGGGAGCCACATGATGATGATGATGATTGTGAGGATACTTATTCGTAAGAAGGAAAGTATGTGGTTCCAAACTTTGTTATGAGGCGTGCCATGATTAGTAAGGCGATAGATGATCCTAGACAATAGGAGAATCTATTCCATACTAAATGCCTTGTGAAGGAAAGTGTGTGCACTATGGTGATAGATAGTGGAAGTTGTGCAAATGTGGTTAGTGTTGCAATGGTGAACTTTTAAAATTTTTCAACTACACCTCACACTATTACTTACAAGTTGCAATGGTTGAATGAATGTGGTGAGTTAAAGGTCACAAGGCAATGTGTGATACGTTTTAAGGTAGCCAACTACCATGACGAGGTGCTTTGTGATGTGATACCAATACAAGCTTGTCACTTGTTGTTAGGAAGGCCTTGGCAATACGATAGGTCGACCAAACATGATGGAAGGTCCAATCGGCATACACTTAAGAAGGATGGCCGAAAGGTCGCTCTTCAGCCATTATTGACTTTCCAAGTGAATGAATTACACCAAAAGATGTGGGAATTGAGGGAAAAGGGAAAGAAGGCTGGGAATGAGGAAAAAAGAGGGGAATCCAAGAGTGAGGGGGTAGGGGAAATTGAGGGGCCCCTAAATTCTAAGAGGCACAAGAGCATGGTGATAATATCTAGGAGAAAGGAACTATTTGTGGATCATGACGAGGATACTCCGATGCTCCTCTTGGCTCATTATTTTAATACTAACCCCGCTAACGTTTCTATTTCTCCTCCTATTTCTTATGTTTTTGTAGGATTACGAGGATGTCTTCCCAAAGGAATTTCTGAAAGAATTACCTCCACTTCGGGGCATTGGGCACCAAATTAATTTTGTACCGGGCTCACAATTGCCCAACAAACCAACTTATAGAAGCAACCCGACGGATACCAAGGAATTACAACGCCAAGTTGAGGATCTTTGCAACAAAGGGTACATCAAGAAGAGCATGAGCCCTTGTACGATTTCGGTGCTACTAGTTCCCAAGAAAGATGGGACTTGGCGTATGTGCATTAATTGCTGAGCCATCAACAAGATAACGGTAAAATATCATCACGCTATTCGTAGGCTAGATGATATTCTTGATGAATTAAGTGGTTCGTGTTTATTTTCTAAAGTTGATTTGAGGAGTGGCTATCACCAAATTCGTATGCAACCGGGTGATGAATGGAAAACCGCCTTCAAGACCAAATTCGGTCTCTATGAATGGATGGTTATGCCATTTGGCCTAACAAACACTCCAAGTACTTTCATAAGGCTAATGAATCATGTGATGAAACCATTTATTGGAAAGTTTGTTATTGTTTACTTTGATGATGTGTTGGTGTATAATAAGTCCATAGATGAGCATGTAAAGCATTTACAATATGTGTTTGATGTCCTCCGAAAGAAAAAGTTATATGCTAATCTAGAAAATTGTTCTTTTGATGTCCATGAAGTTGTATTTCTTGGGTTTGTGGTGAGCTCAAGAGGGGTCGAAGTGGATGAATCTAAGATTGACGCCATTAAAAATTGTTCAACTCCCTGTCACGCCCTGTTTTTGCCAAGGTTAAACAAAACATGACTTATTGGACTCTAAAGAATTAAAATCTTTTACAGAGTCGCCACCTAATTTTTAAAGGAAAATAAGGAAACCTATTTATTTGTCAATACGTATGATTAATGTTTTAGTCTGCGAAAACCTATTGAGACTCTAGGTAAGGATTCAAATTATCTCGAAGGGAAAGGGGTTAGGCACCCTTCAGGATCCATAAATGTGGTACCCAACTAGACTAAACATATCAATGAGGGAGGAGGTATAAATATTTAAATTAATGTAAAAGCCTATGTGTATTAAGTATAAAATAATTCTTTTTAAAAAATACAAATGTAAAACTATGTAAAAGTATATGTATATTAAATATATAAATAAAATCTATTGTTATAAAAACATGTAAAAGATATGTATAAAAATGTATACATTACATGTGAAAAAGAAAGTATTTTGTGATGTATGAAAAGAAACATGTAAAAGATATGTATAAAAATGTATAAATTACATGTGAAAAAGAAAGTATTTTGTGACATATGAAAAGAAATGTATTTTGATGTGCCATGAAAAGGAAAAGTATTTACAAGTAATAGTTTTATTTGATTAAAGTTACGGAGAAAAGTAAAGATTTATTTCAGAAGAAAAGACTACATAATATGTGAATTACTTGATTAACTTAATTCTTTTATCTAAATATTAAAGGCCTAAGTTTTGCCTAAACGCGTATTATGTAGATAAAGAATACTCCCGCCCAACACCCCAAAAGGTAAAGTTTTCACTATATTTGATATGTACAATTACAAGAAAATAATACAAATAAAAGATTCTTCTTTTGAATGTCATTTTTCGACAATCAATCTCGAAAAATCAGTACAAACACGTTAGTAACAAAGTAAAATAAACTAGAAACTATGTGTGCATATGTACATAAAAATAGAATTTTTTTTATCAAAGTATGGGCTCAAATTAGATTTTAGATACGCCATGGCTACGAAGTGGTTGCTCGATTAATCAGCCATCCTAAATCGTCTTGTAAAGATGTGCATCATAAAACCCTATATGTTGTCTTAATATTTTTAAGACTTCGTCATCGCCCAAAATATTTAATTTTTTATTACGCATTTATATACGTAATATCCGTCTTTTATTTGTGGAGGCCTCAAAAATCGATGAAAACTTCTTCATCGGCTAAGTGTTGGCTCTTAATATAAAATAATAACTTTGATAAAATAAAGTCTGTCTTTTGTAATGGGGTGGCCTCAAATTTCCAGACGGAGAGATAATTTCATTGGCCATGTGTCTATATTTGATATAAAATAAATAATTTGAAAAGTAAAGATACGTCTTTTGTATTGGAGTGGCCGCAAGTATCCGACAGAGAGATAATATCATTGGCCATGTGTAGGCCTTTAATATAAAATAATAATTTTGATAAAATAAAGTCCGTATTTTTAATGGGGTGGCCTCAAATATCTGACAGAGAGATAATTTCATTGGCTAATTAATTAATGATATTTAATAACAATGAAAAATGATGAAAAATTAACAAAGTCACTGAACGCATATCAAAATCATGCATAGTAATTCAAATAATTATCAAAGATTAAAATAATAAAATTACAAAAAGGTCAAAGTTAATGAATAAAAATGATGTAGCCATGACAAAGTAATTGAAAATAACAAAAAATAGAGTAAAATTTCTAATTGTGTAACAAAGTAATGGAATAAAATAGAAATAGTTCAAACATGATTTGAAAAATGTGAACATTCACTGAGAAGTGACAATAACCATCATTAAGCATCCATAAACAAAGAAATACGAAAATAAATTCACGAAAATAAATTCACGTAAAATATCAACCAACAAAACCCTTAAAAACATAATGAAGATTGATGGAAATGGATAAAGGAAAAAAAGTCACTGGGACACAAAATTTCGGCCATGAACAGTAAGAAAATATGAATAGAAACAAAACATAAGATATCTATATCTATATCTATATCTATATCTATATCTATATCTATATCTATATCTATATCTATATCTATATCTATATCTATATCTATATCTATATCTATATCTATATCTATATCTATATCTATATCTATATCTATATCTATATCTATATCTATATCTATATCTATATCTATATCTATATCTATATCTATATCTATATCTATATCTATATCTATATCTATATCTATATCTATATCTATATCTATATCTATATCTATATCTATATATATATAAAATGTAACCAACATAATCCCTAGTAAAAATGGTGGAATTTCACCAAAATAGAGAGCAAATATTTAATTTATTTTTATGTGTATATGTGTAAGAGAAAAAGGATGAAAAATTTATATGTATTTGTTTATTCATGAGAGAGGGGAGAAAGAAGAACATAATGTGTGTGTGATTAAAAAATGTGCATATGCATTTGAGTATTTTTGGGAGAGAAAATGAAAAATGAGGAAAGATTTTTTGTGTGTTGAAGAATATGTGTTTTTTTGTGTATGTATTTGAGAGAGAGAAAAAATATGTGCGGGTGTATGAAAATGTGTGTGTAGAGAGAAAAGATGAATAAAATTATCTTCCACCCTTGCCTATTTATAATAAAATTCGGCACTCCCTATTATCCAATGGATAAAGGGGTGTACCCTCTTTTTATAATAGCACATCCTTTAGTGCTTATGATATTGACCAAAAGATGTTCATCCTTTTGACCAATGTCCAAAGGGTAGGGTCATTGAGTTGTCATTGTCAGATGTGACAAGACATTATGTGTAGTCATTGTCGGATGTGACAAAACATCATTGTGTAGTCACTGTCGGATGTGATAAAACATTATGTGTAGTCACTGTCGGATGTGACAAGACATTATTGTGTGGTCATTGTCGAATGCGACAAGACATCGAATTATTATACTGTGTAAAATTAATTGATCCGACTTAGCATTTGCGGACTGTAAAAAAGAATGCAAAAATTGATTTGTAATTAAAAAATAAAATATTAAAAAAATATAATTAATTTGAAAAATGATATGAAAAAATATGATGTCACGTTGTGTACGTATACATATGATTGTAAAATATTAAAAACGATAATGAATTGATAGAAATCCTAATATAAAGAGTATTATTAATAAATTATGAAAAGTAAAATTACGACAACAAATTGATAAAAATCCTAAATTAAGGATGATTATCAATAATTTGTCAACAATTATAAAAAAGATGTGAAAGTTATATTTTGTGCCCTTGAACGATCAAGAAGCCTGAAGACGTTAATTTTAGGCACGGAGAGCAAAAATTGGGTGTCAACAGTTACCCCTTTTCAGTTGAGGACGATGTAGAAGTTATTAAATAAAAACATTGACGTGAAGCCAATTTTACTCGACAATTTTTTTTTTGTTATAGAAAAATTCGACTGAATTCTAATTTAGAGTTGCCTACACACCTTAAGTTAATGAGGATCAGGTCGGGCGTAGTTCAAAAGAATTGGAAGATTGTCTATTGCCTTGCTATTAGTGGCGAATAATCATATGAAATGATTATTGAGAGGAGGGTTATGTGGGAACATAAGTATTCACACATTTTCGATGCTTCTTTTGAAATTGCCAGTATCGAGTTGTGAGATGCTAGGGATGCAAGATTATGTAATTGCTGGGGAGAAAGAATGATTGTGGGATTGTAATGACTGAACTCTGCATAGAGCTTCCTACATATCTTGAGTGTCACGAGAATCAGGTCAGTGTAGTTCGAATGAAGAAATGGGGAAATTTTGAGATGGTTCTCAAAATTTGCCCCAGTGTGTGATATATGGGATTTGAAAAAAAAAGTGTTGTTGTTCTGAATTGTACCCTTTGTTGAAAAGATGTATAATGTCTCCGATTGTCTACGGGGACTTAAGGATGAATGAAAGGTGTCTTCAATTATTTGCGAAGACTGATGTTGATGAATGAATGATGTCTTCAATTGTCTATGAAGACTTAATGCATTACATCTCCAATTGTCTATGAAGACTGATATTGAATGATGATGTCTTCGATTGTATTCGAAGACTTGATGCATGACACCTCCAATTATCTGTGGAAACTGGTGTTGATTGTTGTCTTTGATTGTTTACGAAGACTGTGATAAATGATTATGTCTTTGATTGTCTACGAAGACTTGATGCATGACGTCTCTAATTATCCATGGAGACGGATGTTGATTGTTGTCTCCGATTATTTACAGAGACTATGATGAATGATGATGTCTTCGATTGTCTACGAAGACTTGATGACATCTCCAATTGTCTATAGAGATGGATCATGATTGTCGTCTTCGATTGTCTATGGAGACTGTGTGATGGTCGTTCTCAATTGTTTATAAAGACTAAGGTCATCAACCGATGAGGTAATGGCCTCTTGATTGGTGGAACAGATGGAAGGTAATAGCCTCTTGATTGGCGGGGCTATGAAAATGTAAAAGCCTCTCGACTGATGGGGCTTTGAAAGGTAATAGCCTCTCGACTAGCGGAGCTATGAGAATGTAAAAAACCTCTCGACTGGTGGGGTTGTTGAAAGGTGATAGCCACTCTACTGGCGGGGCTATAAAAATGTAAAAGCCTCTCAACTGTTGGGGCTTTGAAAGGTAATAGCCTCTCCACTGGCGAGGCTATGAAAATGTAAAAGCCTCTCGATTTGCGGGGCTTTGAAAGGTAATAGCCTCTCGACTGGCGGGGCTATGAAAATGTAAAAGCCTCTCGACTAGAGGGGCTTTGAAAGGGAATAACCTCTCGACTGGCGGGGATATGAAAATATAAAAGCCTCTTGACTGGTGGGGCTTTGAAAAGTAATAGCCACTCGACTAACGGGGCTATAAAAATGTAAAAGACTCTCGACTGGCAGGGATTTGAAAGTTAATAGCCTTTCGACTGGCGGGGCTATGAAAATGTAAAAGCCTCTCGACTGGCGGGGCTTTGAAAGGTAATAGCCTCTTGATTGGCGGGGATATGAGAATGTAAAAACCCTCTTGACAGGCGGGGCTTTAAAAAGTAATAGCCACTCGACTGACGGAGCTATGAAAATGTAAAAGCCTCTCGACTGGCGGGGCTATTAAAATGTAAAAAGCCTTTGAGAACATCCAATTGAAAAGCAAAATTCTGTGTTTGAAGGTTGTATCTTGAAGAGAAAGGTCAATTATTGGTATTCGGAGATAGGCGTCTTGCACGTAAAGTGTGATGCATGTATGTGAAGGCATGGTTTGAAAGGAATTTTTTTTTTTTGTATTTTTGTTGTAAAAATGTGTTGAAAGATGAAAAATACGAAAGATTGCTTTGTGTTATATTTGCAAGAAATGCTGAAAGGTAAAAATGTAGTACATTGTTTGTGTTTTCTTTGTAAGAAATATTGAACAATTAAAAGATATAGTTGTGTCTTGACTACAGTTGGTACCAACAATTAATAGTGTGTATAAGAATCCCCCTATCTCTTTTCCAGCTAACCGAGATCGGCTTCAGGGTAACTTCTATAGCTTCGAGTGGTACCTCAGATATACCTAAGTATTGACAAGATTTGTTCATCTTGCTTCAAACAAAGATTTTGAACTGTGCATGTTCCCATGTTTCAAGTGCGCTCTCCAAAAAGAATGTCTCGTTCTCACACTTATTTGAATATTATTTTCTTTTGAATTTGGAGACGTCTACAAATATACACTCACACTCAGAAAGAAGTTCAATGAATGCAATTGTGATACCATAGACTTGGCCTTCATGTAAGTATCTACTAATGTGAGAAAACTTAGAGTAGGATCTTGTAGGACTTGTTATTGGCTTGTAATGTAGGCTTGGGGTCGGGTAGGATGACATCTGGAATAAAAGTGACTAATTCCTCAATGAGCATTGCACTATATTCGTGCTTTTGACGCTCGATCTTCTTTATTGTGCTTCTTTGCTTCTTATTTTGTATTTGTTTCGCCTTTTTTTGAATCTTGTGTTGGATTTTTTCCCCTTTTCGATATATTTTCCTTCTTTTTTTTCCTTTTTGGGGGATAATGATTCCCCATCTTTATCAGAGTTATCTATTTTTTTTTCTTTGTGGGGGGTCTTGCTCCTTCTTTCTTTGAAGTCGTCTTTTATTTTTGTTCTTCTGGGGATATACGTCCTTTGACTTTGGAAACTTTGATCTTGAATCTTCATTCGCAACTTACACGTACTTAGTGCGCTCAAGGAGGTAGGCCAAAGAAGGATAGTGCATGTAAGCACTCAAAAGGTATAGGATCAAATGTGGTTATTCCAAAGAAAAGGTTTCAGGCTCAAAGGGGGAAATACTTGTAACGCCCTGATTTTTTTGAACTGGAACACTACACTGTGCTCATGACCCTGAAGGACCACAAGCTAACCCATGACTGATATCTGTACCTGTACACTACATAATATAACATGATAATGCGGAAACATGAACTGAAAGACCATAAGGTTCAATACTGAACAAACATCTGATAACACAATGTCTGAAAACGGTATAACAATACCAAAAAAAATCTAAAGTAAATGCCTGACATGCTGTAGTCTGAAAGCCTCTAAACTGTCTGAATAAGGAGTTGATGGGACATATCCCCAACTAACTCCAACTATTGAAATAAACTGAAAACTGAAATAGTAATGTGATCATCATGTCCTCGAAGAATGAGGACTCACTGCTAACTTTGATCGCTGAACTGAGATGCTACTGGCTCTCTGGAGCTCGTACTTCTAAACCTATGGTATAAGACACCATAGCGCAAATGCGTCAGTACTTTGAATGTACTAGTATGCAAGTGAGGTAGGCTGAATGCAATAGGTTCATATGCAAGAATAATACTAACTGACTGACTAACATGAACGTGAGAATACATGCATGCATACATAACTGTAACTGACATCGTGATAGGACTGAATGCTAAGTTCTGACTACTGAGTTTACTAATAACATAGAATTACTGATATCTGAGGGATTGATACTATGTTACTGATACATGAATAACTATTTTTGACAGTTCTGGTTATGAATAACTGGTCTGGTTGACTGTGTCTAACAGTCCTGAAGATGAATACTGATAATATGAGTTCTGACAACTGATATAACTGATAACATGAGTGACTGTATTTGATAGTCCTGAATCTGATGGAACTAGCTGAGTTCTGTACTGTATCTGAGTAACTGAATCTGAGATCAGTCCTATCTGGCGGGTGATCTCTAAATCTTCTAATAACGATTAAGATTGACTAAGCTTGAGATCTAGCCTAACTAACGGGTGATCACTGGAACTGATATTGAGAAAACTCAACTGAATCTGAGACTGAGATCAAGCCTATCTGACGGGTGACCTCTATAGGTACTGATACTGAATAACTTTATGTGAGACCAAGCCTATCTAGTGGGTGGTCTATGAATCTATGAAACTATCTGAGTTCCTTACTGAGATTGATGACTATATCTGACAGTCTTAATTTCTGAGTTCAACTCTGAAGACTGATACTGAAACTGTAACTGTGGGAGTTCTCTCTTAACCGACATGACCTGAATCTGATCTGGTGGGGTCCAACCTATAACCCCAGCTGGAAGGGTGTCAATACCGTACCATGGGTAAAGACCTCTGCTATAGTCAAGCCTCTCTAACGGGTGACCCTGAATAGGAAGTCAAGCCTAAAGCAGTATGATAATCAACCCTTAATATAACGGGTGACTCCTGGTCGTGCGCTGGCTACGCAATTTTGGAGTACAAGGATTGCTGTTAACGATTCTGCCTCTCTAACGGGTAAGCCGTCATCCTTGCACTCGCTCGGTGCTAGTTACTACTCCCAACTGAAGGACACTGAACTGAGCTGATACTAGTGGTATTGTTTAGCGGAGCTAAACTAAATTTACTGAGTTTCGTTGACTGACGGGATGTACTGAGTTCTGAAGACTGACTGAGAATACTGAAGTTATTAAGATTGACTGGGAATACTGAGGTTACTGAGATTACTGAGCTACTGAAATTACTGAGATATCTGAGATATCCTGAGTCACATGACTGACTGAGTTCTATGGATCATAGCTTGGCTGAGGAGATCGTGAAAATATGACATGGCTCTAGGCACACGGCTAAATGTTCGGGTACAAGTACCCTCAGGACTCTATGAGAAGAAACTGACATAGCATGAATTACTTGAACACATGACCAACAACACAATTCATAATTCATATATTGAAGCACTTCATCAAACATGTGATATGCATAAGCTTGTACATACATGGGGATTTCATGATATCATACTAGTTGGGCATTGTTCCTTCATCTTGACATTTAATCATACATATAATAGGCATAGAATGTGTAAACAATATTATACAACAATCCAACATCATGATTCATCTCTAATTTCATCATCCATGGGTTTTAATCCTAGGTTTACAAGAATCTACATCATTACTAATCGATTACATTTGCAATTTATCACCAAACATGGATTAGAATACAATTAGTCATTATCAACATGAAAAAGAGCAATTCAATCATGAAATTCATAAAGAAAATCCATAACTTGAATTTAGAAAAGAGATTCTTGGACTTCATGGGCAAAAGGAGTCCATGAACAAACACTACGCATACCTTAGCTTGTGATTCTACAAAGATTGACAGAGAGATTCTTGAAATTTAACGGTGAATTCCTTTGGAATTGAACCTTCTATGAAAACCCTAGGGCTTGTTCTTGAGAGTTTTGAGAGTAATTGAGTATAAGTTGCTAAATTATGTCCAAATCTCGTGTTATAAGGCTTATATAGGGTGGGAAATTGAACCTTTTAACCCTAGGACATGTCTTTAATTTCTGAGAAAATTTCCCGATTTTCATCATTGGCGCGACGCGCCACTATCGCGCCAAGTCACTGGAAAGTGACAAATGGGAAATTGCACGGTGGCGCAACGCGGAGCTATCGCGTTGCCAACTTGTCTGCGACCTGGAAGTTTGGCGCGACGCTCTACTATCGTGGAGCTATACTGGAAATTGACAATTGCCATTTGAGATATCTCCGTGACGTGCTGAAGGCTCAGGTGATACACTGTCTCAATAAAAAGGCTCTAAATCTTCACCCGTGTGTTGAATTTGAGTGAATTTGATATCGATGGAAAGATTATTGAATTTCTCACTTGAAGAAAAGTGAAAATTTTGAAAATACCATGTGTACAAAAGTAGATTCATCTTTCAAAGAAAGCTCTAACATTCTTGGGAAACTTTTCAAGCTAGAAAAAGTACGAGGTATTACAATACTAGGGATTAATTTTATTTGGTAGGCTGTGAAAGACATAATCTAGTTAAGGAAGGACTACAATTCTTTCCCAAACTAAGTGTAACTCAGAATTTTGCCTCAACAGACATTCAGGCCAAGTTCTGGATCAACAATGCAATGCAATGAACTAGTGTAAAGCTCACCACACAATGCACTTGAAATGATGGGGTTGGTTTTGTTCTTGTTGTATATGTATGCAAGAGAATTTTTGAGTGTTACTCAAGTTTGACTAAGAGGTGCCAAAAGAATCTATGGTTTACCGTAAAGTTGGTCCTCTCCATCATACCAATTTGTTCTTTCTCATGCACATTCCTAATTGTGTTGGTACCAACCAACTCAAAATTTTATTTTATTTAAAAAAAGAATGGGACCGAACCCAAATGAGGGTTGCCTACGTATCTTGTGAAAACAAGAATCAGGTCTGCGTAGTTCAAGAAGTTTTGGCACAACATGACAAATCAAACTCTCTTTTTTTTTCTTTCTTTTTTTTTTGAAACTTTAAGAATAAAAGAAAATAACAAATTGTCAAAAGAATTGACGAAAAATCTTTTTAAATTTTTCAGCTTTAACATCTCTATACAAAATGAAACCTACGATTATCAAACAAAAAAGTCTTTTTGGGCTTTCGATTTTCATACGAAAATAAAACTTGAAACTAGTAAAGAAAATCTTTTTTGTAGTTTTCTTTTAAAGATGTATATGACACCTACTCTAAATGAAGACTGAAGCAAATCTTTTTGTATTTTTGAAATAAGATCACCGAACCCACGAAGGGCTGCCTACGAATCTCACTCCTAAAAGAAGAGAATCAGGTGTGCGTAGTTCATCCAGATTGGGCAATTAAGAATTAAATGACAGACTGAATCCTGACTTGAGAGACACGACCCAAGATATATGATGAACGTCAATAAAACCTTTTTAAGTTTTCAATTTGACATGCCACATGAAAACAAATGACACTAACAACTATTAAAGGAATTTTTTTTTAACATTTTCGTTATATGAAATGTACAAAACTTCTACCATTTTTTTGTATTTTTCTATTATAAAAAGCTCCTACTAAAAAAATCTTTTTTGAAGAAGTTATGGAATTATTTCGCCGTAGTCGAAAATGTTGTTATGAATGAAAGAATGTTAAACCCTTGATTTGGAAGTGGGGATCAATACGCCATAAATTTACGAAATTCAAAAGAAGAAGCTAGGTATTCTTGAATCAAAATTGAGTGAGGATCAAAAGGTAGGCCGGCTAGGCACTAATGTTATTCAGATTTGAATTTGAGGAATTATTTATTTGCGCTCTTTGAAGACCTTTGGAGAGTGTCTTTGAACTGTTTCAGAAAAATTGCCCCAGTTTGTACTAGAGAAATTATTTTGAAACAGTGGAGAGACCGAACCCTAGAATAGGGCTGCCTACGTATCTTGTTAGAATAAGAATTAGGTCAAAACATAATTCAAACCTATCTGTGAGTTTGTACATGGCGTGACCTATTTCTAGAATAGAAATTTTCCTAAATGGCTGAGAGTAAAATTGAACAATTGCGAGAAGGCGCACTAACCTAAATGCACCAACTCTGAAATTATGAAATTTCAAAGAAGGTCTGGGGGAGTGTAAGACACCCTAATGTGTGAAGTGTACGGCCAAACACTCGATGGAATTGTGACAATTGTTAAATAAAATAAAAAATAATGTATAGTAGTTTTTACAATGTACAGATATATTGTACTAAATAAATAATGAATCAAAGAATTTTTAAATAGCAAAACTAATTGTGCAAATAATGTAAAAATTTATCAATAAACAAATAAAGGATCAAAGAATTTAATCGTATGCAAAATGTAAAAATACCTCCCTCGATTGAAAAATCGAGTCTATCATGGTTAGAACTCGATGTGCATCCCCAACGGAGTCGCCATTCTGTCATGCCCTATTTTCACCAAGGTTAAACAAAACATGACTTATTGGACTCTAAAGAATTGAAATTTTTTACAGAGTCGCCACCTAATTTTTAAAGGAAAATAAGGAAACCTATTTATTTTTCAATACGTATGATTAATGTTTTAGTCTGCGAAAACCTATTGAGAATCTAGGTAAGGGTTCAAATTATCCCGAAGGAAAGAGGTTAGGCACCCTTCAGGATCCACAAATGTGGTACCCGGCTAGACTAAACTTATTAATGAGGGAGGAAGTATAAATATTTAAAATAATGTAAAAGTGTATGTGTATTAAGTATAAAATAATTCTTTTGAAAAAATACAAATGTAAAACTATGTAAAAGTATATGTATATTAAACATACAAATAAAATCTATTGTTATAAAAACATGTAAAAGATATGTATAAAAATGTATAAATTACATGTGAAAAAGAAAGTATTTTGTGATGTATGAAAAGAAACATGTAAAAGATATGTATAAAAATGTATAAATTACATGTGAAAAAGAAAGTATTTTGTGACATATGAAAAGAAATGTATTTTGATGTGCCATGAAAAGGAAAAGTATTTACAAGTAATAGTTTTATTTGATTAAAGTTACGGAGAAAAGTAAAGATTTATTTCAGAAGAAAAGACTACATAATATGTGAATTACTTGATTAACTTAATTCTTTTATCTAAATATTAAAGGCCTAAGTTTTGCCTAAACGCGTATTATGTAGATAAAGAATACTCCCGACCAACACCCCAAAAGGTAAAGTTTTCACTATATTTGATATGTACAATTACAAGAAAATAATACAAATAAAAGATTCTTCTTTTGAATGTCATTTTTCGACAAACAATCTCAAAAAATCTGTACAAACACGTTAGTAACAAAGTAAAATAAACTCGAAACTATGTGTGCATATGTACATAAAAATAGAATTTTTTTATCAAAGTGTTGGCTTGGATTAGATTTTAGATACGCCATGGCTACAAAGTGGTTGCTCGATTAATCGGCCATCCTAAATCGTCTTGTAAAGATGTGCATCATAAAACCCTTCGTGTTGTCATGATATTTTTAAGATTTCGTCATCTCCCAAAATATTTAATTTTTTATTACGTATTTATATACGTAATATCCGTCTTTTATTTTTGGAGGCCTCAAAAATCAACGGAAACTTCTTCATCGGCCAAGTGTTGGCTCTTAATATAAAATAATAACTTTGATAAAATAAAGTCCATTTTTTGTAATGGGGTGGCCTCAAATATCCAGGCGGAGAGATAATTTCATTGGCCATGTGTCTATTTTTGATATAAAATAAATAACTTGGAAAGTAAAGATCCGTCTTTTGTATTGGGGTGGCCTCAAGTATCCGACGGAGAGATAATGTCATTGGCCATGTGTAGGCCTTTCATATAAAATAATAATTTTGATAAAATAAAGTCCGTCTTTTTAATGGGGTGACCTCAAATATCTGACGGAGAGATAATTTCATTGGCCAATTAATTAATGGTATTTAATAACAATAAAAAATGACGAAAAATTAACAAAGTCACTGAACGCATATCAAAATCATGCATAGTAATTCAAATGATTAACAAAGATTAAAATTATAAAATGAAAAAAAGGTCAAAGTTAATGAATAAAAATGATGTAGCCATGATGAAGTAATTGAAAATAACAAAAAATAGAGTAAAATTTCTAATTGTGTAACAAAGTAATAGAATAAAATATAAATAGTTCAAACATGATTTGAAAAATGTGAACATTCACTGAGAAGTGACAATAACCATCATTAAACATCCATAAACAAAGAAATACGAAAATAAATTCACATAAAATATCAACCAATAAAACCCTTAAAAAACATAATGAAGATTGATGGAAATGGATAAAGGAAAGAAAGTCACTGGGATACAAAATTTCGGCCATGAACTGTAAGAAATATGAATAGCAACAACACATAAGAAATATATATATATATATATATATATATATATATATATATATAATGTAACCAACATAATTCCTAGTAAAAATGGTCAAATTTCACAAAAATATGGAGCAAATATTTAATTTATTTTTATGTGTATATGTGTATTTTTTTTGTGTTTGAGAGAAAGAAAAAGGAAGAAAAAATTGTGTGTATTTGTTTATTCTTGAGAGAGGGAAGAAAGAAGAACATAATGTGTGTGTGATTAAAAAATATGCATATGCATTTGTGTATTTTTTGGAGGGAAAATAAAAAATGAGGAAAGATTTTTTGTGTGTTGAAGAATATATGTTTTTTTGTGTAGGTATTTGAGAGAGAAAAAAAATATGTGTAGGTGTATGAAAATGTGTGTGTAGAGAGAAAAGATGAATAAAATTGTCTTCCACCCTTGCCTATTTATAATAAAATTGTGCACTCTCTATTATCCAATGGATAAAGGGGTGTCCCCTCTTTTTATAATAGCACATCCTTTAGTGCTTATGATATTGACCAAAGGATGTTCATCCTTTTGATCAATGGATAAAGTTTTTGTCCAAAGGGTAGTGTCATTGAGTTGTCATTGTCAGATGTGACAATACATTATGTGTAGTCATTGTCGGATGTGACAAGACATTATGTGCAGTCACTGTCAGATGTGACAAGACATTATTGTGTGGTCATTATCGAATGCGACAAGACATCGAATTATTATACTGTGTAAAATTAATTGATCCGACTTAGTGTTTGCGAACTGCAAAAAAGAATGTAAAAATTAATTTGTAATTAAAAAAATAAAATATTAAGAAAATATAATTTATTTGAAAAATGATAAGAAAAAATGTGATGTCATATCGTGTACGTATACAAATGATTGTAAAATGTTAAAAACGATAATGAATTGATAGAAATCCTAATATAAGTAGGATTATTAATAAATTATGAAAAGTAAAAATACGATAACAAATTGATGAAAATCCTAAAGTAAGGATGATTATCAATAATTTGTTAACAATTATAAAAAAGATGTGAAAATTATATTTTGTGCCCTTTAACGACCAAGAAGCCTGAAGACATTAATTTTACGCAAGGAGAGCAAAAATTGGGTGTCAACAGTTGTCCCTTTTCATTTGAGGACGATGTAGAAGTCTTCAAACGAAAACATTGACGTGTAGCCAATTTTGCTCGACAAAAACTGATTTTTTTTTTGTTATAGAAAAATTTGACCGAACTGTAATTTAGAGTTGCCTACATACCTCAAGTTAATGAGGATCAGGTTGGGTGTAGTTTAAAAGAATTGACAGATTGTCTCTTGCCTTTCTATTAGGGGCGAATGATCATATGAAGTGATTATTGAGAGGAGGGTTATGTGGGAACAGAAGTATTCACACATTTTTGATGCTCCTTTTGAAATTGCCAGTATCGAGTTGTGAGATGCTAGGGATGCAAGATTGTGTACTTGCTGGGGAGAAAGAATAATTATGGGGCTGTAATAGATCTTCCTACATATCTTGAGTGTCACGAGAATCAGGTCAATGTAGTTCGAATGAGAAAATGGGGAAATTTTGAGATGGTTCTCAAAATTTGCCCCAGTGTGTGATATATGGGATTTGAAAAAAAAAGTGTTGTTGTTCTGAATTGTACCCTTTGTTGAAAAGATGTATGATGTCTCCGATTGTCTACGAGGACTTAAGGATAAATGACAGGTGTCTTCGATTGTTTGCGAAGACTGATATTGATGAATGAATGATGTCTTCAATTGTCTATGAAGACTTAATGCATGACATCTCCAATTGTCTATGGAGACTGATATTGAATGATGATATCTTCGATTGTATACGAAGACTTGATTCATGACACCTCCAATTGTCTATGGAGGCTGGTGTTGATAGTTGTCTCTAATTGTTTATGAAGACTGTGATAAATGATGATGTCTTCGATTGTCTACGAAGACTTAATGCATGACGTCTCCAATTGTCCATGGAGATGGATGTTGATTTTTGTCTCCAATTATTTACGAAGACTGTGATGAATGATGATGTCTTCAATTGTCTACGAAGACTTGATGATATCTCCAATTGTCTATGGAGACGAATGCTGATTGTCGTCTTCGATTGTCTACGGAGACTGTGTGATGGTCTTCCTCAATTGTCTATGAAGACTAATGTCATCAACCGATGAGGTAATGACCTCTCGATTGGTGGAACAGATGGAAGGTAATAGCCTCTAGATTGGTGGGGCTATGAAAATGTAAAATCCTCTCGACTGGCGGGGCTTTGAAAGGTAATAGCCTTTCGACTGGTCTATGAGAATGTAAAAATCCTCTCGACTGGCGGGGTTGTTGAAAGGTGATAGCCACTCGACTGGCGGGGCTATGAAAATGTAAAAGCCTCTTGACTGGCGGGGCTTTGAAAGGTAATAGCATCTCGACTGGCGGGGCTATGAAAATGTAAAAACCTCTCGACTGGCGGGGCTTTGAAAGGTAATAGCCTCTCGACTGGCGGGGCTATGAAAATGTAAAAGCCTCTTGACTGGTGGGGCTTTGAAAGGTAATAGCCTCTCGACTGGCGGGGCTATGAGAATGTAAAAATCCTCTCGACTGGCGGGACTTTGAAAAGTAATAGCCACTCGACTGGCGGGGCTTTGGGTTGTTGAAGCTATTGTTTCTGAGACCAACTGGCTAACAAGTTTATGTTGGGAAAGACAAGGGCACTATGAAAGTGCACTACAGGGTAGAAGCGGAAGAATACCCAAGTCTAAACTTTTCCTTTCAAGTTAAACCAAGAGAAAATAAACAAACACAAGAACAATGGCAATAAGCCAACAAACAAATCAACCAAACAAACACGATAAGACAAGAATAAAACCAATCACACGGGATACCAAATTCAATTGGAAAACCCGTCGATGTGAAGAGTAAAAACCATAGGACCAAAACCTCCACTTTAATCACCATGAGTTACAATAATGTTCTTCAAAATGACCACTAAACAACGAGCAACAATACATAAACCGCAACACCAAAAACTAGAGAAATAAAGGAGTAAAATAACAAAAAATACAGCTACTGTTCATGAATAAAAATCAGGATCAACAGACCACCAAATCTAACTCCGTCATTTCCTAATAAAAGATTGATACTAGAGGGACAAACTATCCAAACATCAGCAATCTGACAAGAAACGAAGAGGAAACCGCAGTTTAAAGTTGGTTGTAATGGCTAAAATTTTAGTGCAAAAATTTACACTCTATCTCTATATTTGGCTGCTGGAAACTCTTTTGTGGATGGTGAAATAAGACCTAAAAAGGTTTATATATATGCCCTATAGTGATGGCCTTATGGGCAAAAATAAGTTGGAATAAAATGGGCTTTATTTATCCACATAGGAAGGAAAAAATACCCATAACCTAGCAATTATCACTCTCATGACTATGTGGAGGAGACCGTCATCCCGACAATCATGCAACAATCTTTAAACTCCCTCCTTGGAAAGGCTTAGTCATCATGTCGTAATCATTATCATCCATATAAATCTTCTCAAGTTTAAGAAACTTAGAATCCAACACATCTCGAATCCAATGGTATCTCACATCAATATGTTTAGACCAATCATGAAATATAGAATCCTTTCCAAGATGTATAGAACTTTGACTGTCACAATAAAGAACATATATTTCTTGAACATAACTAAGTTCTCCCAAGAATCTCTTCATCCAAAGCAATTCTTTACAGGCTTTAACGACAATAATAAGCTCAACATATATTATGGATAGAGCAACACATTTTTGCAACCTAGATTGCCAAGACACAACCCCCCTTCAAAAGTAATAAAATACCCTAAAGTAGATTTATAAGTATCAACTTCACCAGCCATATGTGAATCAGTATAACCACAAAGAATAGACTCTCCTATACTAAAACACAAACCCAGACTAGAAGTTCCACAAAGATATCTCATAATCCACTTCACAACATTCCAATGTTCTCTTTCCGAATTAGAAAGAAAATGGCTAATGATACCAATACCATGAGCAATATTTGGTCTTGTACAAAATATTATATACATCAAACTAACAACGACTAAAGCATAATAAACTTTTTTCATATCTTCCTTCTCATCGTCATTGGAAGGACACTGCTTCGTGCTCAATTTGAAGTGCATAGCTAAAGGTGTACTGGCAACCTTAGCTTTATCTATGTTGAACCTTCAAAGTACTTTTTTAATGTACTTCTCTTTTGGTAACAACAACCTCTTGGCCTTTTTGTCACGGACAATCTGTATGCCAAGAATTTGTTTTGCTGATCTTAAGTCTTTCATAGAAAAAGACTTACTCAACTCTTGCTTCAACTTTTGAATGTTGCAAGCATTATTACTGACAATAAACATGTCATCAACATAAAGCAACACAATAATAAAGTCATCATCAGACAATTTTTGCTCAAAAATACAATGGTTTAAAGTAGTCTTCTTGAAGACCTGCTGACTCATAAAGAAACCAAACTTCCCGTACCACCGCCTGGGAGTTTGTTTCAAACCATACAAGTTCTTCTTCAATTTGCAAATATAATTCTCTTTTACCTTAACTTCAAAACCTTCAGGTTGCACCATATAAATTTCTTCATCTAAGTAACCATGGACAAAAGTAGTTTTAACATCCATTTTCTCAACCTCTAAATCTAGACTTACAGCTAAGCCTAGAATCACACGAATAGATGACATCTTCATAACTGGAGAGAATATTTGATCAAAATAAACTCTTTTTTTCTGGTTAAATCCCTTCACAACCAATCTAGCCTTATACCATGGAATTGGTTGACCATCTTCATGTTTCACCCAAAAAGCCACATGTTTTTCAAAGCTTTTCTGTCTTTAGGTAGCTTAACCAAATCAAAGGTATGATTATCATGCAAAGATTTAATCTCATCTTTCATAGCATCAAACCATTTTTATTTTTGTTCACTTTCCATGGCCTTATCAAGACCCCCAGGCTCTCCCTCTCCAGTTAAGAGTACATACTCATTGGGAGAATAATGAGATAAAGGTAATCTCTCTCTAGTAGATCATTTGAGAGAACTCTCTGGAACATCAATAATTGGTTGATGATCAACCATATCAACTTGTAATGAAGCATCAACAACACTAGTTGGTAATTCTATACATGATCATTATCTTCATTATCAGTTTGATTTTTATCATCATAATAATTTTCTTAAGGAGCAGGAGTCAAAAGAAACTGCATCAACATTAACTAGGTTGTCACTACTCTGAGAATCAACCTTCTCAGTTTTGTCAAAGTCTTCAATTGTTTGGTATTCAAAGAACACAACATGATGGCTTTTAACAAGTTTCTTCTTAATTGGATCATATAAATGATAACCAAATTAATCTTGACCACAACCAATTAAGATACATTGTCTAGTTTTAACATCCAACTTTGACCTCTCAGCCTTAGAAACATGAACAAAGGTTTTATACCCAAAGACTCTAAGATGATCATAAGAAAAATTCTTACCAAACAAAACTCTGTCAAAAACATCACCATCCAAAGAAATGGTAGGAGATAAATTAATAACATAAGCATCAGTATTAAGTGCTTCTTCCTAAAAGGAGTCTAACAACTTAGCATCTGAAAGTATATATCTAACCTTCTCAACTAAAGTTTTGTTCATCCTCTTTGCTAAAGAATTTAATTAAGGGGTTTTTGGAGGAGTTTTGTGATGCTGAATACACTGCTCTCTGTAATAACTATCAAAAGGACCAATATACTCACCACCACTATCTGATAGGATGCATTTTAATTTCTTCCTTGTCTGCCTCTCAACGAAGGCCTGAAAACCCTTGAGCAGATCAAGTACTTGATCCTTGGAATTCAAAGAAAATACCCAGAGTTTGCGAGAATGATCATCAATAAAAGTCACAAAGTAAAGTGCACCACCATGAGACTTTACCTTAAAAGGACCACAATTCAGAATGTACCAACTCTAGCAAATCAAGATTTCTTGAAGGCGGATGACTCTGAAAAGAAACTCTTTTCTATTTACCAATTAGGACATGAATACACTTCTTCAAATTTGCATGTTTCACTACAGAAAGAAAATTTTTCTTAGCCAAACTATCAATCTCCATCTCACTCATATGACTTAGCTTTCTATGTCATAACTCTAATAAAGTATCATTCTCTGTCAAGTTTACCGAGCCTCTAGAAGTGG
Source organism: Capsicum pubescens (assembly GCA_030864215.1). Classification (NCBI taxonomy): domain Eukaryota; kingdom Viridiplantae; phylum Streptophyta; class Magnoliopsida; order Solanales; family Solanaceae; genus Capsicum; species Capsicum pubescens. The sequence goes on from CM061547.1 coordinate 220,174,703, forward strand.
AGCCCTGAAATACATATAAGTTAGAAAACATGTCAACTCAAGTCATAACCATTGAACCTCTAGTAAGCTTCTATTGGTCAACACCAAGGGTGTTAACATAACCCTTATCATTAGGGTTCCCTATAGAAATCATATTTAAAAGAACATCTCGAGCATGCTTGACAATGTTGAGAACTAATCTCGAACCATTTTTACTTTCCAAACCAAACAGTGCAAATTCCAATACTTTAACTTCATTATTATTGCCCATTTTCAACATCCAAAAATTACCTTGAGTATAAGAAAAAAAAAATTTATTCTTTGGTGTAACATGAGAACTAGCACTAGAATCCACAAACCAGCTAGACTCATCACGAACAAGATTAATGGTATTCTCACCACAAGCAACAACAAGATCATCATTAGCAACAATAGAAACCTGATTTTTATTATTGCCTTATTTCTTTTTCCGTCTTATATCACTCTTATGCTTGTAACGATATTTCATGATATGTCCCTTTTTGTTGCAATAGTCATACATAACATTCTTGAAATTGGACGTCGACTAGCTTCTACTTTTATCTCTATCATCCAGACTTCTAAACTTATTTCTCCCTCTCCCTTCAATAATCAAAACATCAGAGTGTGAAGATGAAGAAGATGAGGCCTGCGATCTTCTTCTCATCTCATCATTTAAGAAACTACTCTTAGCATATTTCATAGTTACAACACCACTGGGAACAAAATTAATCAAAGAAACTTGAAGAGTTTTTCAAGAGTCTGGCAGAGTATTAAGAAGCCAAAGTTCCTAAATTTCATCATCAAATTTACACCCATTCCGGGAAAATGGTCAAGGACATCCTGAAAATTATTTATATGATCAGAAATTGGACTTCCCACTTTATACCTAATATTCATTAATTGCTTAAGCAGGAACAACTTGTTATTTCTAGTCTTCGAAACATAAAATGTCTCGAACTTGTCCTACAAACTTCTGGCATGTGTCTCATTCACAATATGGTTTCTAACATTATCTTTAACCTATTGTCTAATATATCCATAAACTTGTTGGTGCTTAAATTCCCAATTCTCATCCGTCATGGACTGAGGTTTAGTAGACACAAACGCATGCAAATACATTTTCTTGTCAAAGAGAAGATCTTTCATCATGCCTTTCCAAGTATGATAATTACTACAATTCAAACACATCATTTTGATTATATTTTTCTTTATCATTCAAATCGACAATCAACAACAACCTACACTCTGATACCACTTTGTTGAGAAAGACAAGGGCATGATCAAAGTGCACGACAGGATAGCAGCGGAAGAATACTCAAGTCTAAACTTTTTCTTTCAATCTAAACCAAGAGAAAACAAACAAAACCAAATACAATTGTAATAAGGCAGAAAATAAATCAATAAAATAAATACGATAAGACAAGAATAAAATCAATCATCGAGACACCAAATTTACATGAAAAACCCTTCGATGTGAAGAGTAAAAAATCACAGGACTAAAACTTCCACTTTAATCACCAAGAGTTACAATAATATTCTCCAAAATATCCACCAAACAAGTGCTAAACAAAGATCAACAATACATAAACTACTACACCAAAAGCTAGAGAAATAAAAGAGTAAAAGCACAAAAAATGTAACTACTATTCATGGATGAAAAATAGGAGCTAAATGACACCAAATCAAACTCCTTGGATTTCCAGTCAAATGTTGAAATGACAGGAACAAGCTTTCCAAAAATCAGCTCAATCGGACAAGAAATGAAGCAGGAATCACAATTTGAAGTTGGTTGCTGTGGCTGAAATTTTAGTGCGAAAATATGCACTTTATCTCTATATTTGGCTGCTGAAAACTCTTTTGTGGAGGGTGAAATAAGACCTAAAAAGGTCTATATATATTTCCCCTAGTGATGGGCTTAAGGGCAAAAGTGGTTGGTCTAAATTGAGCTTTATTTAATCACATAGGAAGAGAAAAAAACCCATAACCCAAAAATTTATTCCATGAGCTTCGATTTCGTATTTTAGCCATTCCTCAGATATTTTGTGACAATGTTAGCACCACCAAAATTTGTGCCAACCTGGTGTTCAACAGTTGATTGAAGCATATTGCTATTAGTTTTCACTTTGTTCGTGAACAAGTTCAAAACAAGGATCTCGAAGTTCAACACCTTCACTCGGCTGATCAAGTAGTAGATATACTCACCAAACCACTTCCAAGAGCCTCTTTCGTCAAGCTTTTTTCTAAGTTGGGGTGTTGTTGACACCACCAACTTGCGGGGGCGTAATAACGGATGATTATGATTACTAGAGACCTTGTTGTTATAGAGTCCTTATTTTGTAGTTCCTAAATATAAGAATTTGTTGTAACTTTCAAGTCTATCCTTGTTGATATAGGTCTTGTACAAACTCTTTAAATAGTCCTCATACAATTAATAACAATATGGTTATTTTCCCATCTTCTACTCTCATCTCTTTAGGTGTAAAGTTGGAGTGAGACAGTAGCTTAGGCAGAGGTCGAGGTTCCTGGAGCTTAGACTCTGAATATGTGATTCAATATGGTGGTGATAGTCTTTAGAGCATCACATTGTTTAAGTTGAGTTCTAAAAATGTTGCATCAGGTTCTTTGTCTATGTTTTATTCATACATTATCAGAGAGCCCAAAATATTGATTCTCCAGCTGTTTTATCTATTACTAGTTACTGTTCCCTTTGATGAATTATATCACTGTGAAGCTTGTTAATTCGAGCTGTCGTTGAGGTACTTGACAACAGCTAAGATTTGGTGGACAGAATATCTAGGTTGTGGAGAAAGGAAATGTATCCTTTTCATGAAGACGTCTAATGATGGTGCCATGTGTCGTGATTGCTGCAGATTCACTTCCGCGAATAAAAACTCGTGCCGTAAAATGCACCATATTACTTGTATCCCTTGTGGCATGCACGTTTAATGAATATATGATTGAGCACAGGAAGTATTATTGTTTTTACTCTCAAGGGGAACTGCATTAATATTGTGATGACGATGACTATATATCTCCAAGAAAATTTAATAGAGGGGGCAAGGGTAAATTATGTAATTTCCTTAATGTTAATATTATGGCAAATTGCTAAGCAGAAAGGTGAGACGAGAAAATTTGATCTTTAAGTCGTATTGACTTAGCCCAACAGGTAGTCCATTCGTATCTCTTTATGCTTCATAATTCGGATTTTGAGGATTAAATTTTTTTATTTATTCACATTCACGGTCAAAAAATAAAAGTTTAACTCTCAAAATTCGAATGATATCACATAAATTGAGGTGAAATAATAGTAAATACTACATAGCTATAACTCATTTATAGACATTAGATGTATGAACCATAAATACTAAGTGAAAAAAGTAACACAATATATATATATACTGAATTACATGAGCCTTTGAGAATCCCACGAAACATCAATCTATGTTCGAGTTAGGTGGATGATTTGAAACATCAAATATTTGTTCCCTCGTATCATGATCATCTCTATTTCTTTCTTGCACATTTATTATTTGTTCCCTCGTATTATGATGATCTCTATTTCTTTCTTGCACATTTAGTTGTTGTAATTGCTGTATTTGTTCTTCAATCTGTCCTTTGACCACGTTCTCGGGCAACTTGTCCAAGTCGTTGCGAATAGTTTTGACTCTTTTTAGTGATGACATTATTGCTTTTGATATATACGTATATAGATCTCTACAAACACAAAAATTTAATAGAATTAGGCGTAGTTAAATTCCTACCACATGCTGAATTCTAGACCAAACACCATACATAAGAAAAAATAGTATATAGTAAACCGTTGCTTCTCAACTATGAGAACAATTTGTTTGTGTTGGACAAATTTATTCAAAGTAAGGGAAATATATAAACTTAAAAACAGAGAGAGGAATATAAAGTGAAGAATAGAGAGAGATCTCAAAAGTAGAAGCAACTTACATGAATGGATCCAAAGTAGGGTTATGTGAAAGAAGGCACTAATACTCCATTGTTTATATACACACAATGCTTTAAGTCTTTCCATTCTGGCGATTTTTTCCAGTTGGTAACATTATTGAGAATTACCATATTTTGAGTGAGGAAACTAAAAAGGGGAAGTGGGTAAAACCAAAAAAGGAATATAATACTTGGGGAAAGGAAAATCATTTTTCTTTTCCTCAAAAGGCCCAAATCAACTTACTATAATTACCGTGCGATGATTTTAGGATTAATATTCTCACGATGAAACATTTTGTGTGCCTAACTGATGAAACATCCTTATTTTTTTTTTTAAAAAGAACTAACTATAATAAATTTGGGATAAGAATAAATCAAGACTATTTCTTTATAATTAGTAAATAAGATACGCTGTAATGTGAGATGAATTATTTTATGATATTTTATAATTACCGTGTGATGATTTTAGGATTAATATTCTCACGATGAACATTTTTGTGTGCCTAACTGATGAAACATCCTTATTTTTTTTTAAAAAAGAACTAACTATAATTAATTAGGGATAAGAATAAATCAAGACTATTTCTTTATAATTAGTAAATAAGATACGCTGTTATGTGAGATGAATTATTTTATAATATTTCCTTCCATCCCCAAAAAAATTATTCACTATGGAATTTAGGAATTGGTTTAATTTTTATTTATTGATTTGTATAGGTCAGACATATACATGACCTCTTAAACTAGTCCAAAAATTCTGATTAGACACTTAAACTTAACTTTTTTTCAATTGAACACATCACTATATACAATTTTGTTCCTATCAGACAAAACAAGTTGAAATTGCACTTCATAAATAAAATATATATAGTTAATCGTCTGATGTGGGAAAAATATGAGAGGAAGTTTAGGTGTTAGCAGGCAACACACCGTCAACCATGTGTGCTACCAGAAATTGTCATTGACTTAGAGGTTACCTTATTATACAAGAGAGTTTAGGAGTTAACAGGCAGCATACAGTCGACATGCGTACTACCTGGAATTGTCATTGATTTAGAAGTTAAATTTAGTCTCAGGCTCAAGTACTAGTATGTAGTCATCATTGAAAGAGAAGGCTTTACCCTTCAGTCACGATCCGAATCGTGGACTTGACCGTGACGGACATCCCCTATCAATGAAAACCTGAGATAACCCCTAAGCATTATATCATAAACATAGTTATAATTGCGAAAACAAGCCCATAAGATAAGAAGTTCAACATTTGAAACAAAGTGATATTCAAATCTTAAGAACATTATCAGAGACAATTACCCAACTTAGTATATGAAACCTCTAACTTTAAGAATAAACTTCTAGGTCGGGATATGGCCCCAACTATACCATAAAACTAAAGGAATACTAGAAACATAAGTGAGAAAGCCCAAAAGTCTTCCGGATGATAGAGGTCTCACCACTTATCGCCAGCTGTCCCATGAGAAAGTATGAAGGTCCTAGTGCTGCACAAAATCACAAAAAATATCTTCATAATCTACATCATAAAATAATGTAGCATCTGGGGATGGTCAGTACGGTGAATACTGGCATGCAACCAGGGTAAGGGGACAAAAAATTTTATAAAGCAAGTCAGGAAACTCATTTAAATGTTCATAAAAGAAAAGGTTGGGTCAAGGGATGCAAAGAAAAAAGACTTGACAATTTAAAACTTAGTTTTGAACTATGTAGCTTTTCACCAACATCATGCAACACACGGGCTATATGGTTTCGGTACTCCCCAATCGGTGGGGACTCAGTCCATGTTTTCTGCAAGTACTGAGATTAGGCTAAAGTCATCAATAGCCTAAAGCCACCATTTTATCCTCATGCTAAGGATATCATCCATCATCCAATTAAGGTACGACATTCCTATGTCGGCAAAACATAGATTTTGGGAGTTGGTCATGAGGATGTGCGACTTTTCGATGAAATACATAACTTTCTTTAAGCTTAATTAAAATATTTTTTCATAGACATTCATCCATTAAGTATTTCATTAAGACATTTCCATATTGGTATTATCATACCAATACTTGCAATCCATCCATATCATGCCAAATCATTTTAATATAACATTTTAGACTCCTAGTTCCGTCTTTAAGACTCATAAACATAACGCCCAAGGGATTTCTAAGAGTCATTTAACCTTTCATGATCTCATGCCATACATTATTCAAAAGATGGAGTAAGCATCATAATCCTCATTGAAAAATTAAGTTTTTAAAATGGGTTGAGGGCCATATTTTTATCATGCATAATCTTAAAAGTTGTGAATCCATGTTGACAAGTTCACCATTTTTATAGGATATATCTACATCTAAAAACCCATTAATAATGCTTATAAAAACCCTTAAAACAAGAGGAAAAATCAACACAAAGCTTTTCACAACAATCTCCCCAATCCTATTTTCAAATATTCATTGAAGAGCACGTAATTACAGAGTAAATTGACACATTATAATAACACTTAAAGGAAGGAGTGTTCATTTATTTTGATATAGAATTCTTGATGAACGCAAGAGAATTGGAGCCTTAAGCTTAGAACCTTACCCTCTTTGGCTTCTAGTAGTCTGGGGAAGAGTAAAATGAGCTTTTTGATTGATACTGTCATACTTAGGGACTTGGGGATGCTTTGGGTGAATAGGGAATGATTTAAAATAGTGTGAAAAAAATCCAAACACCCCTAAATTTGCATTAAAATATTGTCCCATTGATGAAAGGAGGGGGTGCATCACACACTTGGAAGTGTGTCCCATCCCTTGCGGTGCGAGGCCCATCACGGGAAGCCCCCTCGTGGTGCGGGGCTACTACATGGGTAAGGAAATATCTACCTATGGTGTTCCATGCGATGTGGGTCCATCACACGAGGCTTCCCTTGCGATTCCCAACCATTTTCAAGTCTAAAACTTTCCCCAACACCTCTGAACTCATTCCAAAGTGTTTTATACTCGATCTAGGGGTCATATAGGCTATTTTATAGCTTTATTTAGGCATAAAAAAACTGAGGCATTATATTATCCCCCCTTGGGATCATTCATCCCCGAATTATGGCCTAGGAAATATTTAGCACGATGCACGGAGGGCACAAAAAGGCTTAAAGTAAGAATTTAAACAATACTGAGGGTGAGCATAGGATTCGTATCCCAAACAACTTCATTCGAAGATAGAGAAAGTAAGGATATCTTATTTTCATGTCTTTCTCTATTCCCAAGCAACTTCCTCCACTCTTTGATTCCTCTATAACATCTTTACTAAATCTATCTCCTTGGTTCTTAACTTCTGAACTTGTCTATCTAGGATTTCAATAGGAACTTCTTCATAAGATAGAGAATCTTTCACACCAATATCCTCTATGAGAACTAACAAGAAAGGATCACCCACATACTTTTTGAGCATGGATACATAAAACACAAGATGAATCGACGTCAAGCTCACCGATAATTCCAATTTGTAAGCAATATTTCCAAACCTTTTTAGAATCTAGTATAGACCTATGTAGCGAGGACTGAGGTTTCCCTTTTCCCCAAACTTCATAACTTTCTTCATAGGAGAGACTTTTAGGAACACCCAATCATAAACCTCAAACTCTAGCTCTCTTCGTCTCACATCAACATAAGACTTTTTGCTACTTTGAATAGTCTTAAGTATTTCGTTAATAACCTTAACATTTTCCATGGATTGATGCACAATACCAGGTTCAAACAATTTGATTTTACCCACCTTATACCATCTAATCGGTAATCTACACCTTCCACTATAAAGGGTCTCGACAAGAGCCATTTGGATGCTGGATTCATAACTATTATTGTAGGCGAACTCTATAAGTGGAAAGTGATCCACCCAACTACCCTTAAAGTCAATAACACAGGACCTTACATGTTTTCAAAAGTCTTAATAGTACGCTTAACTTGTCCATCCGTTTGAAGATAGAAAACGATGCTAAGATTCACTTATGTACCCAATCCTTTCTGAACGGATTGCCAAAGGTAAAGGAAAATTATGTACCTCTAACGAATATGATGGAAATAGGAAACCCATTCAATCTAACACCTTCCTGGATATATAATTTTGCATAATCATCTCCTAAATAGTTAGTCCTTATAGGCAGAAAATAGGTTGACTTGGTCATTTTAACACGGTGGCCCAAATAGGATCATATTGGTTTCTGAACCATGGAAGTCCAGTAACAAAATTTATATTAATTACCTCTCATTTCCATATAGGTATAGATATATCTTGGAAGGTGCCACTAGGTCTCAAATACTCAACCTTAACTTGTTGATAGTTTAAACACTTGGCAACAAAATTAGCAATATCTATTTTTACTGTATTCCACTAGTAAATCTCCTTCAAATCATGATACATATTAGTTAACTTGGGATGAACAGTGTACCAAGATACATGAGCTTTAGTCAGAATCCATTCTCGTAGCCCATTTACATTGGGAACACTCAACCTTCCTTGATACAACTTAACACCATCTCCCCTAATTTTGAAAAGCCATAATTTTTTGCTGACCCACATCTTTCCTGATTTGTATAATTATGGGATCAAGAGCCTATTTTTCCTTAACTTCAACACCTAGAGATGACTTATCTACTTTATGGAAGACTACTTCCCCATATTTAGAGCCTAAAAGTCGGACTCCCAAATTAGTAAGTTGGTGAATTTCCTTCACTAAACCCCTCTTTTCTTCTTCAATATGAGATAGAATTTCCATGGACAACCTGCTAAGAGCATCAACAACATTAAATTTACCTAGGTGATAGTGCAAGCTTATGTCATATTCTTTTAGCAACTCGAGCCACCTCCTTTGTCTGAGATTCAGCTCTTTCTAGGTAAAGACGTATAGTAGACTCTTGTGATCTATGTAGATGTCCACATGTATTCCATACAAATAATGACCCCAAATTTTGAGTACAAAATCCACCACCATCAATTCAAGATCACGAGTAGGGAAATTCCTCTCATGAACCTTAAGTTGCCTGGAAAAAGAAGCTATAACTTTTCTATGTTGCATAAGCACATAACAAGTCTTACTCGGGATGCATCACAATACACAAACAACCCTTCAATACCTTCCAGAAGAGTCAAAACATGGGCAGAATTCAAGAAATCCTTTAATTTCATAAAGCTTCCCTCACAAGCATCGCACCGTAGGAACTTTACCTTTTCCTAAACCAACTGAGTCAATGGAGAAACTATGGAAGAAAATCTTTCGACAAACCTTTTGTAATAGCCTGTTAGTCCTAATAAATTCCTAATATCAGTAGGGGTGGTCAGTCTAAGACACTTTTTCACTGCCTCAATCTTTTGGGTATCCACTTTAATCCCTTCACTAGAAATAATATGCCCAAGAAAAGTCACGACACTCAACCAGAATTCTCACATAGAAAGAATTTCACATAATTACTGATTCTTGAGGGTATGCAGCCTGATTGAGAGTGGTTGGCATGATCCTCCTCATTCTTAGAATACACCAAGATATCGTCAATAAAGACTATGATAAATAAATCCAAAAGCTTCATAAACACCCTTGTAAGATGCCGCAAAATCCTATGCTTGATTCAGTCCTATAAAAGCTAGTAAGGGGTCCTAGACTTAGAAAAAAAATTCAGCTAAGTGTTCATACTTAGAGTTATTTTAGCTTTCGTAAGTTAGCGATCCTTTTTCACGACCCTTATGACCTTAAAGTAATGATTTTTAGGTTGAATCATGATCAAGAATGTCAGTAGATATTCTCGGACAAGTTTTGGATTTTTCAGACTTCATTTGAAACACATTTGAAAGCTCAAACCAGTGGATCGATGCAATTTCGATGCATCACGTCGCCCATCGCATCGATGAGTATTTTTCCCCAGCTCCCAATGCAAATTCCAGTGAACCGACATAGATTTGATATGGTGCGTTGGATATCACGTTGATGCCAATGATGCGGCATGTCGGTCTGCGCGTCGCTAGTCCAGTTTTCAATAATTAAAATTCCGCACCTAGAGGGGTAAATAGGTCTTTTACCATCTTATATCAGCCCCCAAAACATGTAATTAAGTCATCCAAAAGGCAAAATTTACTCATTCTCTGGAATTTTCAAGAACAAACCCTAGTTCATCACATTCAAGAATCCAAGTTCAAAGAAAATCCATCAATCTTTTGGGATTCAAGCTTTAAGGTATGTCAAGTGTTCATCCAAGGGTCCCTTCCACCTTTGGAGTTCAAGAAACTACTTTTAAAAATTCAAGTGTATTGATTTTATGAATTTTATGTTGGGTTTGATTATATTCAAGATTAAAATGATTAATTGGGTTTCTAATCCATGTTTGTTACAAGTTTCATGTGGAATTATTTGATATATGTATAGAATCATGTGAATCCATGCTAAACCCTTGAAATTGTAAATGGGGATTTAAATTATGATGACTATGTGTTGTTCAGTGTCATGTGCATGGATTATGTTCTCCAAGTGTTTGATAAATTGCTTATGAGAACAAAGAAAAAGGGAAAACAATCATGTCATGTTAGCTTATGTGCAAGTTATATCATGCAAGTGTTTGATGGAATGACTCTATGAATGAGTTATGATCAGGTGCATATGGTTATGCCTTTCAAGTTTATGCTATGATTTCTTTTCATGCTATTGAGTCTTGGGGGTATTTAATACTCGAAAATTTAGCTGTTTACCTAGAGCCAATGTCAGTTACCAAATAATCTCAGTCATGTCAAGATCAGTAGTACTCTCAGTCAGTTACAGAACTCAGGAAAAAACTCAGTAGACTCAATATTAGTCCAGTCCAATTCAGCATTCAGTTTAGACCTCAGTAAATTAAGTCAGTTAGCAGAATTTAATAGTATTCCATTAATCAACGAAACTTAGTAAACTTAGTTTAGTTCAGTTCAACAATATAATCAGAAACAGTTCAGTCAAGCCTAGTATGAACTAGGAATCAATTCAATATCTATTCAGTTGGGAGTAGGATTCAGCACCAAGCGAACCCAGGGATGTGGCATTCCTGCCAGTAGAGGGTTTGACCCTTAGTAGCAATCCCTGTATTACAGAACTATGTAGCCAGCATAGGTTGATATATCTTCCTTCCAGACTAGGGTTGATACATCTCATACAAGTTTTCCTACCAGTAAGGGTTGACAAAAGAGCTTCCTATCAGAGAGGGTTAACTCACAGTTATCTTTACCCATGGAAATGTAATGATACCCTTCCAACTGGGGATATAGGTTGGACCCTAATCTATTTTAAAAAGGGTATATCGGTTAGATGATTACCTCCCACAGTTTTAGTTTCAGTCTTCATAATAGAACTTAGTTCAATTTTATAGAAATTAGGACTGTCAGACACATTCACTAAGTTAGTACAGAACTCAGAATAGTTCCACAGAATCAAGATTGTCAGATACAGTCACCCAGTTAATAGTAATACAGTATTAGTAAACTCAGAGATTAGTAAATCAGAAATTCAGAACTCAGTAACCAGTGTTATCATGACCTCAGTTATAGTTTACGTATTCATGCATGTACTTTTTTCAGTTATACTCATGTTATTCAGTCAGTATTGTTTATGAATATGAACCCATGCATCTTAGCCTACCTCACTTAGTATACCAGTACATTCAAAGTATTGACGCATACCTTTCTTTTGCTCTATGATGTCTTATATCATAGGTTCAAATGCACGGGCTCCCGATCATACTTAGCAGCCCAATCCATCAATAACAGACTAGTGGTGATTCCTCATAGTTTGAGGACATGATTATTACTTTAGTATCTTAGTTTATTAGTTTTTAGTAGTCGGGATTAGTTGGGGGTTTGTCCAATCAATCCCCATTTCAAACAGTAGAGGCTTATCAGACTAAAGTATTTCAGATAGATATATCAGTATTCAATTTTTAGTACTGAGTATTTATTTATAATTTTGAACCTTATGGAAAGTTTTCGCCTATTTTTTGCATAATACAGTATTATTTAGTTATTGCATCAGGTACCAGTCATGGGTTAGCTTGTGGTCCCTCGAAATTATGAGAACCATATAGTGTCTGGGGTATAAACTTGGGGCATTAAAAAATTAGTAGCAGAGACTAAGGTTCAACAGAGTCCTAGGAAGTCTGAAAGCCGCGTCTAGTAGAGTCTTATGCACAGGTATGTAGCGCGCTACACTTATGGACAGGAGGCTATTAGATATTTTAGGAAAAGTTTCCCTTCTTTCAGTATTCATGTCGTGCGGGTGAGCATGAGGTAAAGTTAAGCTCTTAGTCTAATATATTCTCTCCTTTTTGTTTACAAAACATGCCTTCCAAAAAGACTAACAAAAGGAGAACCGAAAATCAGTTAGCACCTCAGCCCGTCCAGCCAAATCCCCTGGACGAAGTGTCTCCCACGATGAATTCAGAGCAACTTTAACCACCCTAGATCATTCTGTGGTAGCCCAGAATGAATGCCCAGCTGCCATTCTGACCAACCCAGTGGCCAATACCACTACATCCAGGATTCGGGACTTCACCCGAATGAACCCTCTATCTTTTACCGGGTTAAAGTTAGATGAGTACCCATAGGAATTTCTTGATCAGGTGCAGCAAGTTACAAATATTATGGGGGTAATAGATAGAAAGAGTGCCGAATTAGCTGTATATTAGTTGCAGGTTATGGCTCACTCATGGTTCAAATAGTAGAAAGAAGAGAGGTCCACAGATGTAGGGCCCATAGAATGAGAGGAGTTTTCTATTACTTTTCTGGATAGGTTCTTCCCGCTAGAGTTGAGGGAAGCGAAGGTTTTGGAGTTTATAAATTTGAAGCAGGGCAATATGATGGTACAAGAGTATTCTCTCAAGTTTACTCAATTAGACAATACACTCCTCATGTAGTTGCAAATAGAAGATCTAAGATGAGTAAGTTTGTGTCTGGCGTGTCTAATAGTGTGGTGAAGAAGTGTAGGACCATAATGTTAATTAAAGAGATGGACATATACAGACTCATAGTCCATGCTCAACAGATAGAGGAGGCTAAGAATAAGGAGAAGGAGAGGGAGAACAAGAGAGCGAGAATAGGAAGTTTTAACTTTGCTCAACCTAAGTCAGATGGTGGGAATCATTCTTAGTTCTGCCCAAAATCCTCAGTTCCATCTCCGTCCTCAGCTAGTGCTTCTATGTCAAAATTTATAGATGGCAATAGAGATAGGGCGTCAGGACCTAAACCCCAGGGTAGTGTTAGAAGTGCCTGAACAAATCCTCTCTGCCAGAAGTATGGAAGAAACGATTAGAATGTCTACAGAGCTGGCAGTGACGTATGTTTTGGATGTGGCAAGACAGACCACAAAGTCAGATAGTGTCCTCAGGTGGGTTCGAAGAGTCAGCATAACTTCCCCTCAACTTAGTCCGATCGCCCGAATCAGCAGAGTGCCGCTTCCAGTGCCACCAGTAGGCAATGCCCAAACAGACTCTATGCACTTCAGTCCTGATAGGATCAGGAAAGTTCTCTTGATGTGACCATTGGTACTGTATAAGTTTATCCTTTGCATGTTTATGCTTTGCTAGATTCAGGATCTTCTTTGTCTTTTGTAACTCCCTATATGCTGTTGACTTCGGAGTCAGTCCCAAAATTCTAGCAAGGCCTTTCTTAGTCTCTACCCTAGTGGGTAAGTCTATCATATTTCGGAGGGTATACATGAACTGTCTGGTTATGGTATCTCAGAAAGTCACTTCAACAGACTTAGTCGAATTAGACATGATCGATTTTGATGTCATTCTTGGCATTAGCTTTATTCCTGCTATGCATCAGTCAACTGCAGAAATAGAATTGTCCAGTTTTAGTTTCTGAATGAGCCCATCCTAGAGTGGAGGGGTAGTACTTGAGCACTTAGGGGTCAGCTTGTTTCCTACCTTAGGGCAAGGAAAATAATATCTAAGGGATATGTCTACCATCTCGTTTGAGTCCAAGACTTTAGTTTAGAAACCTCTACTCTTGAGTCAGTATCAGTAGCATGTGAATTTTTAGATATGTTTTACGAAGATCTTCCCAGAGTTCCTCCTGAAAGGGAAATCGACTTCGGAATAGACCTTCATCCAGATACTCAACCTCTATCATTCTGCCATACAGAGTAGCTCTAGAAGAACTCAAAGAATTAAAAGAACAGTTGAAATATATAGGGATTCATCAGACCCAGTATGTCCCCATGGGGTGCACCAGTTCTATTCGTGCGTAAGAAAGATGGTTCCATCAGAATGTGTATTGACTACCATCAGTTAAATAAAGTTACGATCAAGAACAAGTATCCACTTCCTAGAATTGATGACTTGTTTGACCAACTTCATGGTGCCAGTTACTTCTCTAAGATAGATCTCAGATTAGGCTATCATCAGCTCAGAGTCAGAGAATGCGACATTCCAAAAATAGCTTTCAGAACTTGGTATGGTCACTTCGAATTCTTAGTCATTCCCTTTGGTCTTACCAATGTACCAATAACTTTCATGGACTTGATGAACCGTGTTTTCAAGTAGTACTTAGACATATTCATCATAGTCTTCATAGATGATATCTTTGTCTATTCCCACAGTGAACGTGATCATGCAGACCATCTTAGAATAGTATTAAAGACTCTTAAAAACCATCAGCTATTCACCAAATTTAGTAAGTGTGAATTTTGGCTAAGGTCAGTAGCTTTCCTAGGCCATATCATTTCCGATGATGGCATTAGAGTTGATCCCCAAAAGACTGAAGCAGTGAGAAACTAGCCCAGACCCATCTCTCCATCAGATATCAAAAGTTTCTTGGGCTTGGCTGGCTATTACTGATGGTTTGTTGAGGGATTTTTGTATATTTCATCCCCCATGTCTAGATTGACTCAAAATAAAGTCCAGTTTCAGTGGTCAGATTCTTGTGAGAAGAGTTTTCAGGAGTTGAAGACTCAACTCACTACAACCCCAATTTTGACTCTACCAGATTATTCAGATAACTTTGTTGTGTATTATGATGCATCCAGAGTAGGTTTGGATTGTGTCCTTATGCAAAGAGGTAAGGTGATAGCCTATGCTTTTAGACAGCTCAAACCCCATAAACAAAACTATCCAACTCATGATCTTGAGTTAGTAGCAATAGTTTTTGCCTTAAAGATTTGGAGGCACTATTTGTATGGAGTACACATTGATGTGTTCACTGACCATAAGAGCCTACAATATGTGTTCTCTCAGAAAGACGTAAACCTCCGTCAGAGAAGATAGTTGGAGTTGTTGAAGGACTACGATATAAACGTCCTGTACCATCTAGGTAAAGCCAATGTAGTGGCTGATGCTTTATGTAGGATGTCTATGGGTAGTGTTGCTCATGTGGATGATGGTAAGAAGAAGTTAGCTGAGGAAGTTCATTAGTTTGCCCGACTAAGTGTCTGCTTAGTCGATTCAACAGAAGGTAATGTATGGGTACAGAGTAGTTCAGAATCATCCCTGGTTTTCAAAGTGAAGGAAAAACAGGATAGGGATCCCAACCTAGTTAAGTTGAAAGAATCAATCAGAGATCAAAAGATAGAGGTTTTATCCCAAGGGGGAGATGGTGTATTGCGTTGTCAGGGTCGGCTATGTATGCCAGGTGTAGATGAATTGAGACTGCAAATTCTTACAGAAGCCCATGGTATGTATTACTCTATTCATCCAGAGGCTAATAAGATGTACTGTGATTTATGGGAGAACTATTGGTGGAGTGGGATGAAGAGAGACATTGCAGAGTTTGTAGCTAAGTGCTTAACATGTTAGCAGGTAAAAATTGATCACCAAAAACCTAGTGGGTCTATGTAGGAGTTCAGTATTCCCACTTAGAAGTGGGAAGAGGTTAACATGGACCTGGTGATGAGTTTTCCTAGTACTCATCGTTAGCACGATTCAATTTAGGTCATTATAGACAGGATGACTAAATCATCTTATTTCCTACCAGTCCATACCTCTTATTCAGCCGAGGATTATGCTAAACTCTACGTCAGATAGTTGGTCAGATTTCAAGGAGTTCCATTATCTATAATCTCAGATAGAAGTACGTAATTCACCTCTTATTTCTGGAAGGCATTCCAAAAGGGTCTTCGTACCCAAGTCCACCTTAGTACAACTTTTCACCCTCAGACAGATGGTCAAGCAGAAAGGACCATTTAGATTTTAGAGGATATGCTGTGTTCATGTGTGATAGACTTTAAAGATAGTTAGGATGACAACTTAACTTTGATTGAGTTCGCATATAACAACAACTATCATTCCAATATTCAGATGGCTCCATTTGTGGCACTTTATGGGAGGAGATATAGATCTCCTATTGGTTGGTTTAAAGTGGGTGAGGCTGAAGTGGTAGGGACCGACTTGGTATTTGATACCTTAGAAAAAGTTTAGTTGATCAGTGAAAGGCTTAAGATAGCTCAGAGCCGACAAAAATTGTATGTAGATGTGCACAGAAAGGATCCCGAGTTTGAGATTGGTGATTATGTGTATTTGAAAATATCTCCTATGAAAGGAGTGAAGAGGTTTGACAATAAAGGTAAGATCAGTCCCCCATATATCGGTCCTTACCAAATTCTCAGTCGTTTCAAAAAGGTAGCTTACAAGCTTGAGTTGCCTTCAGACTTAACTTCAGTCCATCCAGTGTTCCATGTCTCCTTTCTAAAGAAATAAATAGGTGACCCATCAGTTGTAGTCCCTGTAGGGAGTATAGACGTTCAGAACAACCTCTCTTATAAGGAGATCCCAGTCGAAATCCTTGATTATCAGATTCACAGACTGAGGAATAAAGAGGTCCCTCTAGTCAAAGTTCTTTGGAATCAGTCCATTGAGAGAGATACTTGAGAAGAAGAAGAAGATATGCGGACCAAGTATCCTCACTTCTTCTCTAAAAACTCAGACTCAGCCTAAGGTTACACTTTTTCCTTGAACTTACTCAGTTCCGTGCTCAGATTTTCTTTATAAACTTGGTATCAGTTACCATTGCATATCCATTCATGAGTCCGTTAGTTAGAAATTCATGCATTAGATATGTATGTTCAGCATAAGAGACTCAGCTTATCAGCAATCCTAGCCATGTACCCATGCATCAGATATGCATTTTCAGTTATGAAATCACATGGAAGTTATGCATATCCAGTATCTAAATTTAGTATATCAGTATTCCAAGCTTAGTCAGTCTCATTCAAAGATGAATGTTCTTAAGGGGGAGATATTGTAAGACCCCTCAAAATCCTAAGCTTGATTCAGTCTTGTAAAAGCTAGTAAGGGGTCTCAGACTTAGAAAAAAATTTAGCTAAGTGTTCATACTTTGAGTTATTTTAGCCTTCGTAAGTTGACAATCCTTTTTCATGACGTTCATGACCTTAAAGTAATAACTTTTAGGTTGAATCACGATCAATAATGTCAGTGGTGTTCTAGGATAAGTTTTAGATTTAATGGACTTTGTTTGAAACACATTTGGAAGCTCAAACCAGTGGATCGATGCGATCTCGATGCATCGCGTCGCCCATCCATCGATAAGTATTTTTCCCCAGCTCCCAGTGCAAATTCCAGTGAACCGATGTGGACTCGACGAGGCACGTTGGCTATCGCATCGATGCTAATGATGCGGCATGTCGTTCTGTGCGTCGCTAGTCTAGTTTTCAGTAATTAAAACCCCGTATCCATAGGGGTAAATGGGTATTTTCGTATCTTATATTAACGTCCAAAATATGTAATTAAGTCATCCAAAAGGCAAAATTTACTCATTCTCTCTAGAATTTTTCAAGAACAAACCCTAATTCATCACATTCAAGAATCAGCAACAGTTCAGTCAAGCCTAGTATGAACTAGGAATTAGTTCAGTGTCTATTCAGTTAGGAGTAGGATTCAGCATCGAGCGAACCCAGGGATGGGGGCATTCCTTCCAGCAGAGGGTTTGACCCTTAGTAACAATCCCTACATTACAAAACTACATAGCCAATGTAGGTTGAGATATCTTCCTGCCATACTAGGGTTGATATATCTCATATAAGTTTTCCTTCCAGTGAGGGTTGATGAAAGAGCTTCCTGTCAGAGAGGGTTGATGTTGGGTGAATTTATGCATTCTAGCCTTTTTAGCCTTGTTTTAAGGACGATTCATGTACTTAATGTGTTAATAATGATATAAATGTGCATCAAAGTGTCCAAGTATGTGTTTACAATGTTTAAAGGTGTTTTAAAAAGAGTTTTGATTCAAATTGATCATTTAGAGTTCAACCAAAAATACTAGTGCTACTAGCTTGAGATGGGTATTTATCTAGTCTATTGTGCTGGGTTCTAACATGTTTAATGAGTTTCTAAGGTTTTTATTATTTATTTATTTGTGAAACAACTTGTTGATAATGTTCAAGGGTCAATTGGATCAAGACACGAGTCAAAACAATGAGTTAAAGATCAAAGTGAAATTAGCCTATGCTTAGCTCGTGTTTCTAGTTCGTTGTGTTGGATGTTGTGTTGTTTTGAGTTATTAATTATTGTGTTTGATTCTATAGGATGCTTGGTGTGAATGTATTATGATGATATATGAAGGATATACAAGCTTTAAATCAAGTGGAAACAACTCAAAAAGGCTCGGAATGGCTTAACGAAAGTACAATACATAACTTGGACTCAATTTGGATACCTGGAATGTCCAGGGAGAGTGTAGGAGAGTGGAAAGCAATCTTGGCGTGTTATACATACCACAATACTCATAAGGTACCCAAAACAGTGTAACCTCGCTATGGGCCTGCATCACGACCCCTACTTAAGTCAAATGGACCTCGCAATGCAATCCTATTTCAAATACGGGCAAAACTGCAGATTTGAATCCTAATCATCTTGGGACTACTTGGACACTATAAATACATCTTTGTACTTCTTATTATTCACTTTTGGACATCTTGGACAAGCTGGGAGGCTACACAACTTCTTTTAGGGTTTATATCTTTTTACTTTAGTTTCTTTCATTGTATGTATTATCAATCCAAGGGATTGGATGATGAATATTTCCATTGAAGGCTAAAACTCCTATCTAAGGTTAAGGTAATTACTTTTTTTTTGAATTAAGTTTTTTAATTTACTCATCATTGTTGTTTGTTTGTTTATTCTTGTTTTAATTATTTTAAGGATTCATGGCCCTTAGAATACATCAATTGTCAACCTTGTGAACTCGGGAGAGGGAATAGGGAGATAGAACAAGGGAATAAGCAAAGTATGGTTCTTTTTTCTTTATAAAATAAGAGACTTCAATTAGTATCTAGGACAGGGATGCACTAAATACCTTACTTGATTCATATGTAGGATGCCATTTGTAAAGAACTTAAGTGAACTATTACATCCCCGCTCAATGATGTAGTTGTATGGTTCAACTTAGGTAAAGGATTAGAGGTTGGGAAATCGTAACCGTGAAATTAACCCAACAAATCAACAATCAAGATAAGCAAGTTAACGAATGAAGTTCAATAGTATAGTAGGATTGTTCATAAGCCTTAGCCCTGAGCTTCTATCCTTGATTGTCCATAGTCATTATTTTTCTACATTAGTTTAGTTTCTTGTTAGTTTATTTTTAATTCTAAAACTCTATTTACTACTCTCCTCAATTGATTGAACTAGAATTAGATAGGCGGCAAATGCATGTACCTAAGAGATCGATACTTGGGCTTCCTTGAAGCCACTATATTACTTGATAAGACCACGTATACTTGCGTGTGCGCTTGGGCGCTGTTGCCGGGGACTTGTTATTAGGCTACTATCTTATTTTTAGTTTTTCTATATTGAGTTGTAAATAGTTTTTGTTTGATTTCTTTTATTTCTATTTTTCTCACAGTCTTCTCGAGATGTCATCCTGGGATAGATGGTTTTCGAGTGATGGCAATTCTTGTTATTTTTGTGGAGGACACCACCTTATGGATTATTGTCCAGATTTTTATAAAAGTGTGTGGATGGAACCTTCACAATATGATGAAGATAATTCGAGGAAGTTTGAGTACTCAAAAACTGATATTATGGAAATTATTATGGAGCCACTACCACAATGTATATAGTGTCTAAGAAAAGGAATATATGAGTAGGACATTAGCCAATTTGTGGAGCAAACACAGGAATCACAACCACTCAATTATCTTGAAACTGAAAGTGGGAAGGTGAATAAAAGTGAAGGTGTTGTGGATTGTGTAAATTTTGAAGTAGGATTAGTTGGGCCGCCTTCAAAACACTTTTCTACATTATGTTTAGATGATGTCTTGTCTGTGGAATCATTTAAAATAGTAAAAGAGTGTGAAGATGAGGAACAAGAATCCTATATTCTTTATTTTACACCTGACAAGCAACATAAAAACACACCTCACTTTAAGGCCGAGTGGTTTACCATGCACATTTCATTACTCGGTTCCTTAATATTTGTACCACCTCTATATGAGTGAGGCAAGAAGATGGATGCAATGTTGGGGGTGAAATTCATATCCCCAAGGTGGAGGAAAAAGTTGATTGGGTCATGCCGCGATACTAAATTAGGCGCTTCTTGGGAGGCAACCCAAGGTAAGTAGGTTTTATTTTCAGTTGTTAGTTTTTATTTCACGTATTTTTTATTTTTTGTTGAGTGACAGGTTAATGGAAAGTCTGAGTACCATAAACTTGAGCTTGGAGGATGGCAAAGAATTAGTGTGGGGTTCCCATGGATCCCCTCTTTGTGTGAAGATACATCTAGCTAGGCCTAGAGACCTCAGGGAGTATTTCTATTTTTTTACTTGTAAATTCACTTTGGGGACAAAGTAGATTTTTACGTGTGGGGTGGGGGAAAAATCTCAAATTTTGGCTCAATTTAAAAATTTTAAGGTTAGGAATAAGTGAGATATTCTTGTTGGTGCTAATTTTGATTACATGATGCAAGTGGGTTTGTTTGAAAAAGTATGTTGATTGATGTGAATTGCTACTTTTGATGACTCTTAGGCTCATGTTTATGACTCTCGTACTTGTTGTCTTAAGTTTGAATATGTTCTATTGTTTGGTTGGGAGTCTATGGTAATCTTATTGAGTTGAGCATGTGCCATGTGCGTGTGAGAATTTTTGTGTATTCCTTGTTGCATGTGATATCTAGAACTTTCCCGGTGTGTGTGTGAAGTGAAATAAAGAATAGGAGTTTAGGAGATGATATAGGCATTTCTTTGATAGCCTTGTTATGTACCTTCTATTTGTCCTACCTTTGTGCGTTATCCTAGTTAACCTGATTGAGCCTTTAGCATTTTCTTTGGTAACCTCATAAGTAGCCTAATCCCTTCTTTGATAAACCATAATTTGATCCAAAAGGCCCCTAAGTGCTTTAATTAAAAAAAATGAATTTGAGAAAGGAGTTTGAGAAATTAAAGAAAAAAAAGGTGAGATTGATGCCCTAAGGTAATAGTTATTGGTGTTTATAATTGATGTGTGGTTGATTGATGTGGATTAAATGATGTTAGAAATATTGCCTTGGTAGAAAAAAATGAGATAAAATGATTCTTGTGGTAGTAAACTATGCATCACCAAGTGTTTGTAAAAATGCTTAAAAGAGATGGGGCAAAATAAAAAAAATAGGGTAGACAAAAATGGTATAATTTGGTTGTTGGAGATTGGTTTTAAATGTATAATGTAGTGTATTAAATCACTTAGAAAGGTTAGTCACTATTCTTGTCCAAAATAGTTTCTACCCGTCCCTTAGCCTACATTACAACACGGAAAAGTCCTAATTGATCCTAAGCTTTACATTCGACTATTAGTGGAGCATTACACTAAGGGAAAGCCTATGGTTCATTGTGTGTGACTTGTAATTCCTTCTGAGAGTGAGAGTAATTTAATTCTTGTACCCATCATGTTATAAATTGTATTATTATGAGTGATTATGGGTAACTCTCTTGCTGTGAGGGGAACATGTTTGATGAATATAGGTGATTGGTATGATGTCCTTGATTGAATGATAATCATGATTTTACTAATTAAGTGAGTCAATTCTTGAGGCTAGGACGTTTTGAGGTAGTGTTCATGAGCTTTTAATTATGTATATAGGCTTAGTGTAGTAAC
This sequence comes from Capsicum pubescens, assembly GCA_030864215.1. Taxonomy (NCBI): domain Eukaryota; kingdom Viridiplantae; phylum Streptophyta; class Magnoliopsida; order Solanales; family Solanaceae; genus Capsicum; species Capsicum pubescens. The sequence goes on from CM061547.1 coordinate 220,196,719, forward strand.
TTGCATTCGTGTAGTCATTGTAGTTCTAGATTTAATGTCTTGCATTGAGTAGAAGTGTGGAGTCTTTACAGCTTATGATGCTTATAGTGAAGGGTTGTTCGAGGACGAACAAGGCTTTAAGTGTGGGGTGGTGATGTTGGGTGAATTTATGCATTCTAGCGTTGCTATTCTAGCCTTTTTAGCCTTTTTTGAGGACGATTCATGTACTTAATGTGTTAATAATGATATAAATGTGAATCTAAGTGTCCAAGTATGTGTTTACAATGTTTAAAGGTGTTTTCAAATGAGTTTTGATTCAAATTGATCATTTAGAGTTCAACCGAAAAAACTAGTGTTACTAGCTTGAGCTAGGTGTTTATCTAGTCTATCGTTCTGGGTTCTAATGTGTTTAATGAGTTACTAAGGTTGTTATTATTTATTTATATGTGAAACAACTTGTTGATAATGTTTAAGGGTCAATTGGATCAAGACACGAGTCGAAACAATGAGTTAAAGATCAAAGTGAAATTAGCCTATGCTTAGCTCGTGTTTCTAGTTCGTCGTGTTGGATGTTGTGTTGTTTTGAGCTCTACATTGTTGTGTTTGATTCTATAGGATTATTAGTTAATGGATTATTATTATATATGAAGGATATACAAGCTTCAAATCAAATGGAAACAACTCAAAAAGGCTCGGAATGGCTTAACGAAAGCACAATACACAACTTAGACTCAATTTGGATACCTGGAATGTATAGGGAGAGTGTGGGAGAGTGGAAACACTCTGGGCGCTTTTTACATACCAAAATACTCATAAGTCACCCAAAACATTGTACCCTCATGATGGGTCCGCATCGCAACCCCTACTTAAGTCAAATGGGCCTCGCGACGCGACCCTATTTCAAATTCGGGCAAAACTTCAGATTTGAACCCTAATCAGATTGGGACTACTTGAACACTATAAATACATATTTGTACTTCTTATTATTCATTTTTGGACGTCTTGGACTAGTTGGGAGGCTATTCAACTTCTTTTAGGGTTTATATCTCTTTACTTTAGTTTCTTTCATGGTTTGTATCATCAATCCAAGGGATTGGATGATGAATATTACAATTGAAGGCTAAAACTCCTATCCGGGGTTAAGGAAACGTTCATGATTACTTTTGTTTTGAATTAAGTTTATTAATTTACTCATCATTGTTGTTTGTTTGTTTATTCTTGTTTTAACTATTTTAAGTATTCATGGCCCTTAGAATACATCAATTGTCAACCTTGTGAACTCGGGAGAGGGAATAGGGAGATAGAACAAGGGAATAAGCAAAGTATGGTTCTTGTTTCTTTATAAAATAAGAGACTTCAATTAGTATCTAGGACAGGGATGTACTAGATGCCTTACTTGATTCATATGTAGGATGATATTTGTAAAGAACTTAACTGAACTATTACATCCCCGCTCAACAATGTAGTTGTAAGGTTCAACTTAGGTAAAGGATTAGAGGTTGGGAAACCGTAATCATACAATTAACCCTACAAATCAACAACCAAGATAAGTAAGTTAACGATTGAAGTTCAATAACATAGTAGGATTGTTCGTAATCCTTAACCCTGGGCTTCTATCCTCGATAGTTCAAAGTCATTATTTTTCCGCATTAGTTTAGTTTCTTGTTAGTTTATTTTTAATTCTAAAACTCTATTTACTACTCTCCTCAATTGGTTGAACTAGAATTAGATAGGTGGTGAACGCAAGTCCCTGAGAGATCAGTACTTGGGCTTCCTTGAAGCCACTATATTACTTGATAAGACCACGCACACTTGCGTGTGTACTTGGGCGATGTCTAGGGTTAACTCACAGTTGTCTTTACTCGTGGCACGGTACTGACACCCTTCCAACTGGGGTTAGAGATTGGACCCCTATCAATTCAGAAAGGGGCATGTCGGTTAGATTATTACCTCCCACAGTTTCAGTTTTAGTCTTTAAAATAGAACTCAGTTCAGTTCTCTAGAAATTACGACTGTCAGACACAATCACTCAGTTCAGTACAGAACTCAGAATAGTTCCACAGAATCAAGACTGTCAGATACAGTCACCCAGTTAACAGTAATACAATATTAGTAAACTCAGATATCACTAAATCAGAAATTCAGAACTCTGTATCTAGTGTTATCACAACCTCAGTTACAGTTTACGTATTCATGTATATACTTTTTTTCAGTTATACTCATGTTATTCAGTCAGTATTGTTCATGCATATGAACCCATGCATTTCAGCCTACCTCACTTAGCATACCAATACATTCAAAGTACTGACGCATACCTTTCTTTTGTGCTATGATGTCTTATATCATAGTTTCAGATGCACGGGCTCCCGATCATACTTAGCAGCCCGATCCATCAGCAGCAGACTAGTAGTGAGTCCTCATAGTTTGAGGACATGATTATTACTTCAGTATCTTAGTTTATCAGTTTTCAGTAGTCGGGGTTAGTTGGGGGTTTGTCCCATCAATCTTTTATGTCGGTTGAGGGAACCTCCCTGCTAGTGAAAGTAAATAATCAGTTCCTAAAGTATTTTCCCTCAAGATGAGTTATTTTCTCTATTAATCAAGACAAGCTTTTAAAAGTATGTTTCTCCAAGGGTTTAGAAACTAAGTGTAATGGCTCACAATTTAATCAAACATATATTTTGAGAAGGAAATAGAACTACAAATTTCAGAAATAAGGATATTGACTCACGAGATTTATACTATGAGTCCCATTATTCATAATGGATGAGATTTACATTTTTTTGGGTTATTCAAGCTATGTGAGTCAGTTGTATCAGCATGCATGATTTCTATAAAGATTGATGATATTATTGTTTCAATCATTGCATATACCCCCATATACTCAGTACATGGGGAGAGGTGTCATACTCTTTCCAAGGAGTATAACTTGAGCTACGTGATCACATCTGAAAAAGTCATCCACATAGAAGTGGGAATAATCTAATAATCTGTACCTACGTTAGCTAAATAGTTCTGTGGAAGATAGGTCATATTAATCCCACACTTCCCACTCGGTGCTAAATACTACTCCCTTTAAGATGCCCCCATTCTGTTGGAAATCCACTTTAAAATCTAGTATAATGGTTCATTACAAAACCAATTATGCTTTTATCTGAGTCATTCTATAAATAATGCAGTTCTGATTTCTATAATCTATAACAAATCTATAAAGTGGATTCTTAATCTTATCTGAGCATCAAAAGATCAAAGATTTACTGAAAATCTATAATTAATCTGATCATAAGATGCTTAAAGCATCGTCTTTCTTGAAATATCAACAAATAAACATGGTCTCATAAACCCATGCATTAAGTTCATGTAAAAACATCATAATAATTATGCTAGATAATGAAAACAATGATAATTCATCTTAAAATCTGGAAATTACCGCAATAGGCATGAAAAATATGAAAATGAACATGCAATTCGTCTTCTAAAACACTTGAAATCTCATAATCTTGCAAATAACAATAATGGGTATGAACCCTAATTCAAATCTCATGAATATTCATTCAAAATCATATGAAATTGTAATTAAAACTTGGTTTTGGGCACAAGGATGGAAGAGGATCCTTGTTCATAAACTCCACATACCTTGATTGATGAGTATATGAGGAAACTTGAACTATTGATTCCTATTTGAGTTCTTGAAGATGAGTTCTTTATTATCTTATCTTGGGAATCCTCAATTTAGAGCTTTCTTGGAGAAACAATGGAGGAATTTAATTTCTTGGAGAAGAAGCTTTGAACTCTAGGGTTTTTCTTTGAGAGAGAATTGGTGAGATTGGCACTAAAGTGCTTTGGAATATGTTTAATTTTTTATTTTGGATGAATTGATACCTTGGGAATTGACCAAAATACCTCTTTTAAGCTTTTAACCGGAACTGGAAAAAGTAGCATTTTCACGAATTGGCAGGCTACCGTGACGCGCCACTATTGCAGTTGCTCATGGGAAAATGACGAGTGGGAACTGGAAGATCTCCGCGATGCGCCACCATCACGGTGCTCTATATAAATTCCAATTAGTCCACCAACGTGACGCGGTACAATCGCGTTGGCCTACTGGAAATTGCCAAATAGGAAATTGGACCTCTCCGCGATTTGGGGCAATCGCGGAGGTCCACTGGAATTTGACAATTGGTATTTTAACCATATCTGTGACATTGTGAGTGTACAGATAGCTTACTGCTTCACTAGAATTACCATAACTTCTCAACCGCATATCAGATTTAGTCGAATTTGGTATCGATGGAAAGATTATTCAATTTTTTACACAATAGAGGATCTAAATCTGGAAAATTCCATATTCATAGAAAGGTATTCATTTTCGAAGCTAACTTTTGACATTCTAGGAGCGAAATTAAGCTAAGAAAAAGTACGGGGTATTATAATATTTCCTTCTTGGGAACATTAGTCCTCGAATGTGTCTAGTTAAGCTGAAAGTACTGAGGGATTTGAGGCTATAAGCTATCATGCACAATTGGAATAAACTGTATGACTGAATCTTAACATAATGACCTACTGAACTGATTTGTGAGTGCATGAGTATACATGAAAACAACTGTATAGCTGAATCTGAGACTGGAAAAGAGCTGAATGAAGGAAGACTATTACCTTCGGCTGAATATGAGTTCGTAGAGAAGAGATGAGGATACTTGGTATGCATGTATGCTTCTTCTTCCCAGGTATCACCCTCGATGGACTGATTTCGCCATAGAACATTGACCAAGGGAAATTATTTGTTCCTCAGTCTACGAGTCTATCGGTCAAGAATGTATACTGTTACTTCTTCATAAAAAAGGATATTCGAAATATCTATACTATCTAGAGGAACTATAACGGATGAATCTTCCATGCACCTTTTCAACAAGGATACATGGAGTACTGGTTGAACTGAGGATAAATGTAATACCCCGAACTTCTCCCTAGGCCTAATTTCATATCTAGAAGGTTAAGAGATGACTTTCTAAATGAGTAACATTTAAACCATAAAGAGTTTACCTAATTTCAACTTTTTATCATGTGGGAATTTTAATCAACTTTCCAACGATATAAGATTCGCCCAAATCCGATAACCGGGCAAGAAGTTATGGCTAATTTAAGTTCTAGTCGTAAAACACCATCATTATAGTGTTTGTAACTCCCCTATCCATGTGGGAAATAATTGAAACACTTACATTTGAACCCTTGAAGAAGACAACAACCTCTTTGATATTTCTGGAGTGGATACGGTTGGGGGTACTTGAGTCGTACCCTAGGTCATGACTCGTACCCACCATGACCTCCCCTTTCGTATCCTAGAGAGTATGTTAGTTTAATATACTATCCTCCATACTAAAAGTTCATCCCATGGTCGTAACCATGCTTACGAGTCGTAAACTACACAACCGCATAGAGGGAAATCTAACCTAGAAGTGGACTGTTTTGGTCACGAGTTGAGATCAAGAATTAGGGGGTGATTTGTACCCCTTGGTTATGAATCAAAGGTCCAGTTTTGTACCCACAACAGTGTGCTTGTCCTAGGGGAAGCCTTGGGTACGATTTAGGGTACCACTCGTATCCTAGGTTACAATTGCCAAGTGAACCGTGGGGGGGGGGGGGGTCGTACCCCTGCACGTGTGTGTTTTATGGCTTTTAACCAAGGACATTTTGGTCATTTACCTTGATTAAAAACCTAAGTAATTGACCTATATAAGTCTTTTTAGCCTCCTAAGTCTTCATTTACAAGACTTAAACATCCTAAATACTCTGAAGACTCTTGGAAATAAAATTGGAGGCTAGGGTTTGAAGGTGTTCATCTTGTGGCAAGAAATAAGAGTGAAGATTGTTGGTGCTTCAAATTTTTTAAGGCATGTATCTCTTCCCCTCTTTAAATAACTCTAGACCCATGTATTTCACACTTTAATTAGTAAGTGTACATGGTGGTTTTGAATCAAATGAAAAGGGCTTTGACACCTAACAATGAATGATGATGATTCTTGAGTATATTTGTGTTGATACATGTATTTGATGGTAGATTGCATATGTGGGTGCTTGTTGTATGTTTTTTAACATGAGGGTCTTGAGTAACCCTAGTATTGATGATTTTTACCATGAAAATGACCTTGTCATAAGTATGCACAAAAGGTTTTTGTAAAAATGTCTAAGTGAATTGTGTATTCAATTGTTGATGATGTGTTGAACTAGGGAAATGGACCAATGAGTACGAATGTTTAATAAATATTTCGATAAGAGTATTGTGATCCATGATATGTGTAATTGATGATCTTGTTGAGCTAGTGTCTAGTAAGAGGGTGAGGTCCCTTAATATAATATGAAGATGAACTTGAATGTTGTAATGTACTAAAGTGTGGCATGAGAATGCTATTGAAATGTGAATGTATTGAGGACCATAAAATGAATTGTGTGATAAACTGAATGAATGTATTGGCTCATTGAAATGGTTAAGCAATGAAGGCCCCCATGATGACCATGAGGTCTTGTATAGTATTGAAATTGGCAAAATAACTAAAGTACCTAAATGTTGTATTGAATGTGTGTTGATGCATAGACAAGAGGGTAAAGTTACAAATATCAACAAATGATGGTTGTGATATATTGAGAGTAAAGTCCCTTGCCCATGATATGGCTTATAGTTAAAGTACCTTGCCCGATGAAAATTCCAGGTAAAGTCCATTGCTTAAAAAGAGATCTTGAGGTCAAAGCACCTCACCTCATGAAGAGGCTTGTGGTGAAGTCCACCTAAGGCTTATGGTAAAGTCCACTTATGGATTGTGGTAAAGTTCACCTATGGCTTTTGGTAAAGTCCACCTATGTGTGTGGGTAAAGTTCCTTGTGTGAATTGCCGAAGTGTTTCAGTAAGGTCCCTTGTTGAGTGATGGTGTGTGTGGATAAAGTCCTTAGTATATTAAACATGTGTACATGGGGGAAGTCCCCAGTCTAATGGTAATGTGAATGTGGCTAAATTTCTTGGTGTATTAATAATGATGAATTTATAAGCGTGGGAGGTGGTAAACCTCTACTTTACGTCTAATGAACAAATGTTTGAGAATGTTGATGAACCTTGATGTCTTGGTTTATATCTGGTATATGTTTATGTTTGGATAAGAGTATGAATGTGAAGAATGTGATATATTTATTTGTTGTTGATTGATGATGTTATCTTATCACTTATCCTTGAGTTACATGCTAGAGTTCCAACCGCTAACCGTCTTCGGATGCTACGTCCCCATATGATGTTGGTGTCAGAGCATCTTCTTCTTTTCCTGTGTAGTGATTAGACGATCAAATGGTTCGTGCATTGAATTGAAAGGGTGAGATTCCTTACGTCCGGAAGACCTTAATCTCTTAGTCCTTATATTTAGGCTTAGTCTCTTTAAGACTTGGTTTGGCTATAGTCGGGGGATTTTCCCGACACATACATATATTGACTTTGGTTTTGTATAGAGGTATTGTGAACAATTGTGAACTTTTGCATAGTTATTATTTTTATTATCATGAATCTAGTGTTGACTTATGATATCAATTCCGCTATGAGAGGTAGAGTTACTTTGACTCCTATGGTTTGATGAGTTGTTTGAAATAGGTTATCAGGGCGACCTCCGATTCATGTGAGCTTGAGGTTCCCATACAACAAGCCCCGGGGTTCGGGTCGTGTCAGTAGAAGTCCTAACACTCCAACATGATCTAGGCCCACATATTCATCTTGATGCTCCAAATAGAACAGGCCACCACCAGACCCAAGGGTAAGTCACATCGATAGTGTTGTTTGATAGATGAATCCTCTGGGTTACCAGGTTCATCCATTTCCTAGCATCAGCTAAAAAGTAAGAACTAATAATGCCCTCCGTGGAAGTCTAGTAAACTTGCTCTCTAAACTTCTCTAAAACTAGAGCGTCCCATAGAAGTTTCATGTTCATATCCTAGGCAATGGACATAAACTCAGAATTGGAGATGTGGGGTACCTCAAGAACCTCATTGAGAGTGCAAGATTTGATCAAAACATCCACTCATCGGATGAGGATGGTAGGGTCGGAAGAATCCTAAAGCAAGATAGAGAGTATGGTATTTAATCTTTTACCCAGCCCGAGACTCTATCAGGAGAGCTACCACCTATGGGCCGCAATTGAACTCTTGTAGTCGGTAGAATTCTAGCATCCTCTCCTTCACCGTCCTCATGTCAAATCCCTGCACAAAGCAAATCCCCATTCATCGGTACTCACGATATCGTTCCACACTAGCTTCATCGGAAAATCTTTCATAGGTGAGGGCGTTTACTTGATTACCGACCATTGTAGATGTTTAACCTGTGGATTTCAACAAAGGAACTTGTCAGAAATCATCAATTGTGTCATAATCCAAACTAACTGATTGCACGGTCACCTACGCTATACTAGGTAGATAAGAGAACCCTTATTACCTAACTAAAAATATACGGAAGGCCTCTATTTTTAAGAACAGACTGAATTAAATATAACAAAGTGAATTAAATACCAATATATAAACTTTTTCAAAAACTTCTTACAATTGTACTTCACTACCCTAAGACATGGTCACACATGTACAAGATCTACCTATTATATAACAAATTAACAATAAAATAAATAAGATAAAGACTCTAACATCTGCCAGGAAAGAAGTCCAAGGGTCTGTACAAACACACATATTGGTAGGCATCATAGGCCAACCGGTGTTACTTCACATAATCATAAAATATAATCAAAGAAAAAAATTATGACATCTTAAATAGAGTATAATTTAACTAAGGATGTAATATCATTATAATAATTTGCTTATATAAGTTACAGTTTCCTAACTCTAATAACGAGATTATATTCACCTCTAGCATTAATGCACAACATCCACTACAATCCATCATTATTACTCCTTTATTCGCATTATCTCTTTCATTACCCACATCTACAGGTTCAACCCAATAATCATACAAATCTCACATTAAACTCTCAGGCTAACAATCAAACTCTCTTATAATATTAAAGAATAATAACTATCCATTCAGATAAGCCATGTTTACAACAAGCATAAATGAAGCAAGTCGACCAATATATAGCAAGTAAGCATAGAGTTTTACTTTCCAAGTAAATGTCACACAATAAATATCAAGGATACAACTAAGTAGGGAATACAAGTCAATTCACATTTTAGTAAAACACACAAGAGAACTCAAGTCTCATTAGCAAACCTTATAGATACTCTTGGAGAAGGATTAATTCAACTATTGAAACTTCTAAATCATTTCTTTGGAATTATTCATGGGATTTGTCACTTTGGATCACTTCATTATCAATTCCTATATTATTATTATTATTGTTATTATTACCATGTCGGCTCGTGGCACCCGATCCAATCACATCTCTCAATAATACCGAAATTAACGTTGGCCACATTCCTTGAAAAATCAATAAGATACCACCATCTAAATTTAATGTAGACCACATTGCTTGAGAAATCAATAAGGTAGCAATACTAAAATTTAACATCGGCCGCATTGATGAAGGAAATAATAAGGAAACTATTTCAAAATATAACATCGACCACATTGCTTGAGAAATTAATAAGGTAGAAATACCAAAATTTAATATTAGCCACATTGCCACTAACAATATTTCCGATTTTTATTTTTTAATAAATAATTATCTTTCACTTTTCAACCTGTATCAACATATATCACAGTCCTTCTTTACTCAAAACATTTTTTTCTATACCATTATCATTTTGGATTAAGATCTTTTATTTATCATCATTTTCAGCCTTTCACGATCATTATTTCAACAATTCATCTTGATCATCCACAGGATATTCATGACATCAATTCAAGGGATTATCATTATCAAACAAGCCTCTCATAGGCTCAATTCTATATATCATCATAATCATCAATTTAACCTCTCATGGACATCTAATAGATAAAGTATGTTTATCGATACCAAAATAAGAATGTCATAAATAAATCATAATTTAACACTTAAGCATACAAGTCACCATTAGAGACTTCAATACTCATTAATTATTAAAATATCACTGCCTCCTCAAATACTGCAACTTGGGTTCTAACATCACCACCTACAACTAACACATTCAAGCATATTATTATCTTTACCTCTTTTCACATAATATAGTTCTTACAATAATTCAAGTTATCTATCCCTTAGATAATACCATGCTCATCAGTATTCTGCCCTAGCATAATTCTCCTCATCACATTATTGTACAATACATACAACTTAATACCTTTGTAACTCAACTAGATTTATCACTAAAATAACTTAATGACATCACGCTTGCACACTTTATATACAATTAATTATCTTCCGGGAACATAACACATAGTATCATGGAAGTAACACATAATCAATCAAGAAGATAGTTTTTAGGATTAAAGAAAGTTAAAATATTTTTCTCCACCTCAACTCCATAACCACAGGCCTAGACATGCTTTCTCTCATCAGTTCTACATTATGAAAATATGAAGTAACATAACCTTATACTCATAAAACCTAGCATACCTGGACGCCAAGCTTTTGGTTGAAGCAAACTGTAACATGCATGCTCTTTCCTTTTCGTCATGGCTTGGAATAATCAATTATCTAAAAATTAAGTAATAATAAGAGTAATTAAATCTAAAATTACTTTAATTTATAATCTAGAATTAGATATAGGTGATATTAATAACACCCATAAGTTTTCCAAAAAAAATCCACCACTAAAGGCCTTTCTAAGGATTCTAAGATGTTAATGAATTAAAAGACGAAGAAGATTATGAAAAAACTTACCTCAACGAAAATATTTTACCCTAAACCTTGAGAAATTACTTCTATTAGATTGGGGAATGAAGTTTTGTAATTTTTTACCAAAAATTCAACTCAAATTGATTAAATACCACCAGAATTCTCACCAGAACAAAGTTCCCATTTCCGCCCTGACAGTGTTTAGAAAATAGTCATAACTTCTTATTTCAAACCCAGATTAATGAACAGATTATTAAGTTAGAAATAGGACTCAGGGATCTTTGATTTGGTTGGTATTGGGCCCCCTAAATTATTATATTCTAGGATATATGATCGTCTCAAGTTGCAAAACTCTATCAATAAGAATGTTTTCAACTTAACTTTATGTTAAGAATTTTAACGACCTTAATTCATACCTAAATAAATTTCAAACTAAATCATTAATATTAATACTAATGAATAATTAAATTAATCGAGCTTGAGTTTATCTAGACACATCTAAAGACTAAAATCTTTGTCGAAAATCTTGAGGGAAAATAATAAATAAAATGATGGCTATTTTGGACTCAAGTTAATATTGAGGAATGAAGATTAAGATTCATGGATTTATCATAGATAATTTATTAATGGAAAAATAGGCCATTACAATCACATACCAATTTATCATTCGTTCGTCAATGGAAATTCGATGGAATGAAGCACGAGGTTGGAATTAGAGAGACATTCTTGAAAAAATTTCTTATATTGCACCTTATCTCGCTCACTTGATAACATCAACAACTAACCCATGTTCTATACCCAATTGTTCTATCAATGCTTTTTAAAAATAAAGATGCAGAGCCAAACATTTACGCACGAATCACTTATTCCCCTTACAACTATCTAAGTCTCAAACTTGAGTTTTATGAGTCAAAAGCTAGATAAAGAGGATTAAAATATTTACCTTGTAAAAGACAAATACCCCAAATCATGGTTTTTTCACCCTAGGTTTATTATTTCTTCACGTAACAAAATGATGGGGAATGAATTTTGAAAGTCATATTAAAAACTAGAAACTACCATATTTATCATTGCGGCGATGCCTCTACAGCGGGAAAAGCTTCTGTTGTGGTGGATCCTTTGACCGCTGCGACAAAATTTGATTACTAGGCTACCCTAGTCATTACATGGTGCATGAAACCATAAGTCATAATACAGTGCTTAAAAGTACAAGGGATCCCAAGCTAACCCATGAACTGGCATACTGCTTGAGTAACTGATGTAATATGTATTAATTAGCTAGTTCTACTGTGTGTAACATAAGCATAATGAAATTTGAACAAGTATGTAACTGTAAGTTTACAATCTGATAGATCTGAAGAGAAACTGAAATTACATGACTGACTCTGACTGACATCTATGAAACCTTTACTATACTGACTATAGATAGCTGGGACATGCCTCTAGCTACCACTAATCAATACATATGAATAATAATAAAAATAAAGTACATAATCAACATCTAACTGGAGTACTTAAAATAGAAGAACTCATCACCTACTGGATGGAAACTACAATTATTTGATCATGGTGTGTGGGCTACAATTGGTACCTACATTATGAAAAAATGTAGCCACACAGAAGTATATATGGATCAGTACTTCTGGAATGTACTAAGTAAGTGGGGGTGAATACAATAAATTAAATTGAGTTCATGCGTAATCTTAAACATGCATGCAGTAGACTCACCAAGAGACTGAAATAAGCTGAAAGCTGATATATCTTAAAACATGATTATCCAATAAAATTTGATAAGCTGGTGAATCACTACACTTAGTATTTTAAAAACTATACTTTTGTAATATAAGTAGAACTAAAGATGGAAAACAGTAAAACATAGATACTGTATGAATACTGGGTCTGAAACTATGTGATGGAAACTGACATAACTCGAGGATCTGAATATACAAATATACTGAGCACGAATGCATAAACATATAAAACAAAACAAAACATATACTAAGTTGATCTGATTAACTGAATTTCCGATAGCTGAATATTGATTAACTGACATCTGAATACTGAATAACTATTATCTGGATTCTGATTAGCTGGTATCTATATACTGATTAACTGATAACTGTATACTAATTAACCGATAACTAAATACTGGTCATGTAAAACTGAACTTTACTTAGTCTAAATAACTGGACTGAAACTTTGAGGTACTATGTATATGAGATAATGACTAACTGAACAACACAACATAACTAAACATGAATGTGTGAGCACTGTAATATCTGAGAATGAAAGACTACGTGTATATCTATTATATCACTGAGACAATCTATAATTCTGAAAGACTTAAATCTGTATAACTGAATATCTGAAAGTTTGTACACTTAGTTAAGCAAACCTAAACTAACAATATACTAAATACTGACTGAAACTACGGGAGGTATCATATAACAAACATGACCTAATCTGAGCTAATTGGGGTCCAACCTGTAACCCTAGTTGGAAGGGTGTCAGTACCGTGCCATGGGTATTAAACTGGCTATGTGGATCCACTAAACTGGTATCCTAAAAGATTAATGAGTTAACCTCAACTGGAAGGTGCTCTAATGAGATATGTGTCACCCTTAACTAGTAGGTTATCTAATGTGATATATGTAACCTTCAATAGGTAGGTGAACACCTTATTGACCCTCAACTATCAGGTTGATATCTCTAACCTATACTGGCTATATAGTTTTCAAACTAAGGGATTGCTACTAAAGGTCACACCCTTTATTATGGGTGAGCCCCCATCCTTGGGTTCGTTTGGTGCTAAATTCTACTCCCAACTGAAAGACACTAAAATGTTAACTGGTGCATGCACTGCTAAATAATAACTGATAAGCTTAGATCACGGTATTCTAAAAATAACAATACATACGATTCTAGGGTAATTATTAACATATAGAATGATAATGCTCATAATATATATGAATATCTTAGTATACTGATAAGATTCATGGATTAACTATCTAAGTACTTGAAAAGCTAAATTTATGTAAATCACATACATATCGGGTGTTCATACTCCACCTGCACTGAATGAGTATAAAATATGATATCAAACTTGAAAGACTGTATTAAGTTATTATGTTTTAAAGACCCAAACATAGGCATTTCATCAAACATGTAAAAATCATAAAACTATACATGAGAATATCTTAAAAATGAGGGAAACAATAGAATTTCTTAGCAAGAATCATAACTTGGGGATTTACTTGAATCAACTGAACATGACATGGAAATTGCAACATTCAAAACATGATATGACTCATTCCACTTGAAAGCACTTATAATCATAACTTGAAATTGAATTAAAAAGAGATTCATGGAGATAGTTCAACTTAAACATCTAAGACTCATAATTTAAAACCAAAAAGGGTTCTTGGACTCCATGGGTGAAAAGGGACCCATGGATGAACTACCACATACCTTAATAGATGATTTCTTGAATATTTCTTGAGGGTTTCTTGAACTTAAAACTTGAATTCCTTGATTTATTGTGAAAGGGTTAGGGTTTGTTCTTGGGAAAAGAGAGGGTTTTTTCTTGAGAGAATTTGAGATAAAAAAGACTAATAATGCTCCTTGGGAGCCCCAATTTATGTATGGACGAAATAGGATGAAGCGAAATGACCCGAAAGCCCCTTGGGCATTAAATAAAAGGGCTGAATGTGTAGGAACCGGGCAATGCGAGCTCTAGATCGGTGGGGTAAGACCTTTGCCATAGGCTCCAGACCGGTGGACTAGACCAGGCATTGCGGGCTCCATCCAGTGGACTAGACCGGGCGCCGCGGTCCTATACCGGTGGTGCTACTATTTATATTTTCCAAACATGACCCTATGCCCGTCCAAAAGTTCTGAAACTCACTCAAGACATATATTTAACACCCCTATACTGAACATGCATGGCGAAAAATATGATTACATAACTAAGTCTGAAACATGATACATAAACTGAATTGATTTTGTGTAGACATGTAATGACATGAGAATAGTTATAAGGATTGGATAGAAATGAGAGAGTCAACTTATGAGTAACCATTACCTCAAATTAGATTGGTTTCATTAAGAAAAGATGAGAGGTTTAGGACATGGAAACTCAGGGTATTTTGTTCCCTTAAATCATACTGACTTGGCTGAAATACTAAGGAAAGACTGAGATGATGCACGAGACACTTACAAACTGAATAATGACTGAATATCTAGAATCTGAAACTGATGCATGATGCATGAACTGAGCTGAATCCATAAATTACATGGATGTGAAAAATTTACCTCTTGGAATAGCCATATTCATGAGACTTCGAATAGTATGACTAGATGGAAAGATGGAAAACCATAGGAACTTGTCTATCTGACTGCTAAACTAAATTGCTGGCTATACGAACTAACTCACACTGAAAGCTAATACTTAAATGAAGTATTTCTTCAACGCTCTTTCTAAAAGGTTCTAATAACATTAGGGAGCAAAGAATCTTGAGCATGATCTAAATTAGTTATCTGAATAAGGAATCACAACATGGCTATAATTCTGTAACATAGAACATAAGGCTATTAAACATAAGCTAGGATAGAATTTCTAAGCCTTACACCATGCAACTGTTACTTTCAAGTTGAGAGATACTTCTCAAATACTCCCTCAACAATATATTCCACTTCAATATTTCACCTCTCATTGAGGCTATATAAAACCCCCACATGGGCACCGATGACTCTATTTACAGAAGTCTGAGCTGAACTAAATTCTCTCACTATGTTCAAGCCTACTCGAATCTACATAGTGCACACATAACATTGTAATACTAGTCCAAACCATGAATTCAATACCCCATGCATTTTCACAACTTCTCATCTCATGAATAATTCTTATTACGACTTTAACTTCTTACTAGAAATTCACTAACGCACAATGCATCCATCCACTTACACACCAACATTACATTCAAGCCTATTTTCATAACTACATATGAACTTCTAAACTAACACCCATAAAAATATCTTTCTCATATTATCTAATACCTCTATCAATAACAACTTTGTTGAACTATCCCCAATAAAACACACATAGAATTCTCATCTAACCATGACATATATTTAAAGCTCTACCTCAATATTCCTTCAAACTTATTGCCTTTCATAAAACAAGCATTCAACAATATTTCCCCAACATGAAACACTTACTCTTTCCCTTCTAAACAATTACTCATCTCCACTATCATTTCATAAGGAGAGCTCATTAAAAGGTTAAAACATGATGACCTAAAACATGAAAGGATACTATGCATAACTTTGATACTTAATTGAGGCATGAGGAATAGAATATCAACATCATGGATTCATCAAAAAGATCTAATCTACGAACATACATGACAAAATCTGAATTTCACTGGTCATTAAGAGTGTAGCATGAGTTATGGGGACTGAGCATACTGTAAAACATGAGTACATGAGTCATGAGCTTCGTGACCTAAGTCAGAGTTCATAAATTCTTGGAATATAATGTGTACTGATGAGTGAACTGGAACTCCTTATACTTGGAACTGGAAGCGCACATGATTCTCTATAATGTGGATGAACATAATCATGGAGCTGACATATAAGGCATGAGTAGATATCGTGATAACTAAAGTACAAAACTTTGCACTGAGATGAGAATGGGTCAGGCATCTTCCTCCCCTACTGATGTTCTATAATACACTGGCATCACTACTAAAATTTGAGAGCCTGACTTAGTTAATTGTTCTATCATCTCCCCCTTAGCTTAAAGCCATCATTCTAAGTCTACGGGATGCTTTTAAACTCTAACTGAACTGCAACCACTTTACTCTATAGTCTGGGGTTATACACATAAATGATAAACTCACCCTAAAAGACTACAACTGAAAGTGTAAAACCCACTACTAGTACTTCCTTCTGATATACAACTCTTAACTTTCTGTAGCCCAGAACTTAGCTAGTAAGAATATTACATGCTACATTACTAGTTTAATTCACACTTATAAAATCAAGGGCACTATTTAAGCACACCCGCACCATCATACTTAACTTAAATTCTTGCATACAATGTTTCCAGCCTACTGGTTCACCTTTCATACAACTAGCCCCATGGACAAAAAATCTACTGAATCCAGATAAACATTATACTCACTTTACTCCTGTTAAGCTTTTGGGTTCTTGCTTCTAATTCTAGATCATATGTTGTCATCAGATTTCGAGAAAGAATGTGAGAGGACATATAACTTTGGCTCATTGCATAATTTTTCATGATCATTAATGAATTCCTTCAAACTTTAGAAAATATGGGCACTGATAAGATACTTTTTGAGCCAACATGCAATCCCAAAACTATCTGTGGGGACTGTATAAGAAAATTCTATTTGTAAGGACTTAAGATTCACTATTTCTATTACCTTAAAATATAAGGCAGAGTTGACATGAATAGAGCATGATAAGAATCTGTATAAATTTCTTAGAGGACATGTCTACCGCACGATCTGACACATGAAAGAAGGGAAATATTTCTTAAATTTCCTGTATCCTCACGAAAAAAAGTATAGTTGTCTCAAGGCCGTACCACAAGACTCTACTAGATACGACTTTATAGACACGCTAGGACACTTAAAATCTGGGCTCTAATACCAAGTTTGTCATAACCCGAGGCTACCCCTAATCGTAATACAGTGCTTAAAACCACAAGGGATCCCAAGCTAACCCATGAACTGGCATACTACTTGTGTAACCAATTTAATATGTATTAAGTAGCTAGGTTTGTTATGTAGAAATAAAAGCATAATGAAATATGAATAATCATGTAACTGATAAAGTTTATAATTTGATAAATCTAAAGAGAGAAACTAAAATTACATGACTGACCATGATTGACATCTATGAAGCCTCTACTATACTGACTATAGATAGCTGGGACATGCCTCAAACTACCACTAATCAATACATATGAGTAATAATAAAAATAAAGTACATGATCAACATCTGAACAGAGTTCCCAAAATAGGAGAAATCATCACCTGCTAGCTGGAAACTACAATCGGCTGATCATGGTGTGTGGGATACAACTGGTACCTACATTATGAAACAATGTAGCCACATAGACATATATATAGATCTGTACTTCTGGAATGTACTGAGTAAGTGGGGGTGAATGCAATAAGTAAAACTGAGTTCATGCGTAATCTTAAACATGCATGCTAAGTATAAGTAGACTCACCAAGAGATTGAAATAAGATGAAAGCTGATATATCTTAAAACGTGATTAACCAACAAAATCTGCTAAGATGGTGAAGCACTGCACTTAGTTTCTTAAAAACTACACTTTTGTAATATAAGTAGAACTGAAGCTGGAAAATAGTACAACATGGATACTGTATGAATACTGTGTCTTAAACTACATGATGGAAACTGACATAACTTGAGGATCTGAATATATAAATATACTGAGCACGAATCCATAAACATACACAACCAAACATAACATATACTAAGATGACCTGATTAACTGGATGACTGATAGCTAAATACTTAATAATTGATGTATGAATCCAAAATAACTTGTATCTGGATACTGATAAACCGGTGTCTGTATACTGATTAACTTATAACTAAATATTGGTCATGTAAAACTGAACTATTCTTAGTTTGAATAACTGAACTGAAACTATGGGGTTACTGTGGATCTAAGATAAGGACTAACTGAACAACATCAGATAACTGAGCATGAATGCATGAGAATTATAATATCTGAGAATGCATGACTAAGTGTATATCTATTATGTCACTGAGACAATTTGTAATTTTAAAAAAATAAAATCTGTATAACTGAATATCTGAAAGTCTGTACACTTAGTCAAGCAAACCTGAACTGAAAATACACTAAATACTGACTGAAATTATGGGAAGTATCAAATAACCGACATGACCCAATCTGAACTAATTGGGGTCCAACCTATAACCCTAGCTGAAAGGGTGTCAGTACCGTGCCATGAGTACTAACACTGGCTATGTGGATCCACTAAATTGGTGTCCTAAAGGACTAATGAGTAACCCTCAATCGGCACGCGCTCTAAATAGATATGTGTCACCCTCAGCTGGCAGGTTCTCTAATTAGATATGAGTCACCCTCAATTGGCATGTTGACATCTCTAACCTACTCTAGCTATGTAGTTCTGGAACTCAAGGACTGCTACTATAGGTCACACCCTCTACTGGTTGGTGAGACCCCCATACCTGGGTTCGCTCGGTGCTAAATCCTACTCCCAATCGAAAGACACTAAAATGCTAACTGATCCATGCACTGCTAACTAATAACTGATAAGCTCAGATCATGGTATTCTGAAAATAACAATGAATATAGATTCTAGGGTAATTATTAACTTATAGACTGATAATGCTCATAATGTATATGAATATTTGAGTATACTAATAAGATTCATGGAATAACTGTCTCCGTACTTGAAAAGCTAAATTTATGTAAATCACATAGTTATTGGGTGTTCATAATCCACCAACACTGAATGAGTATAAAATATGATATCAAACTTGAAAGATTGTATTAAGTGATTATGATTCAAAGACCCAAACATGGGCATTTCATCAAATATGTGAAAATCATAAACTTATAGATGAGAATATCTTAAACACAAGGAAAACAATAGGATTTCTTAGCAAGAATCACAACTTGGGGATTTATCCTGAATCAACTGAACGTGACATAGAAATTATAATATTCAAAACATGATATGACTCATTCCACTTGAAAGAACTTATAATCATAACTTGAAATTGAATTAACAAGAGATTTATGGAGATAGTTCAACTTAAACATGTATAACTAATAATTTAAAACCAAAAAGGGTTCTTGGACTCCATGGGTGAAAAGGGACCCATGGATGAACTACCACATACCTTAATAGATGATTTATTGGACTCCATTGAATGTCATTCATTAAATTGCTTATATTGGTTATCGATCCGTAGGGTTATTCGCATGATCCTGGCCTCTCGACCTCTAACCAATTACCTAATGTAGATATTACAACTACAATATTGAGTGGGGATGTAATAATCCAATTAAGTTCTTTAAGCTATCATCCTACATTTGAATAAAGTAAAGAATCTAAGTACATCCCTACCCTAGACACTAATTCGTGTTCCTTATTTCATAAATAAATACGAACCATACTTTGTTCAATCCCACGTTATATCTCTCTATTCCTTCTCCCGAGTTCACAAGGTTGACAATAGATGTATTTTAAGGGTGATCAATCCTCAAAATAGTTAAAATAGATTTAAAACACAATGAACAATGATAAAAAAAATCAATGAACTTAACTCAAAACAATACTATTAATGTTTTTGGCTTCAACCCCAGAAAAGGGCGTTTAGCCACACATAGTCATAATCGTAATTACAAGGTGTTAATTAACGACTAAGAACATGTATGAACTAAATTAAAATAATAAAAACATAAGATATAAAGTTGTATTAGACTACTATTTGCTCAAATATGTCCAAAGATGATTAATAATGTTTACAAAGATGTATTTATAATATACAATGAGTCCCAAGACGAAATGGAGTTGTAGTGCAACTTTTGCTATGTTTGGAGGGGGGTCGTGCCGCAATGCTTACATGACTTGACTAGGGGTTGAGGTTCACTATATGGTTGGGTCAAGTATGGGTTGTGACACAAGGTAGGCTTGAGTCAAAAGGGGGTCAAGACATGCCCCTATCGCGATACCTCTCTGGAATTTGCTTCTCAAAAATTGGTTAAGTGTTGGATGTTATTACATTCATCCTTGACTTTGTGGTGTCTTTCCCATGGTTTTACAGACTCTAATTCATCTATATATCATTATAAAAACCTCACAAAAGATCCTACAAGAACACACCACACTAATTAGAGGTTCAAACAACACAACATCTATCACGACGAATAAAAAATAAGAGCTTAAACTAGGTTTGATCTCCATGATCTTCCATTTCATATTTCGACTCTTTACTTGACTCTCTTGGAATATGTACAATACCAAAAAGTTGTTCCAAATGTAATGACAATGTTAAAACAATTTAGATCACATTAAACATAATAGAATCCAACAAAAGAGACTAGACAAGCACCTAGCTCAAGCTAATAACACTAGTTTCATCGATTGAACTCTAAGTGATCCAATTACACCCAAACTTGTTTGAAATACACTTTGTACATTCTAAACACACACTTTATCACTTAGACGCTTATTTATATCAATATGAACACCTTAAGCACTCAAGTTATCCTCAAACCAAGGGGAAATAAGCTAGAATTGTAACACTAGAGTGCATAAATGCACCCAACATCAATATACATTGAACACCCATGAACATGAATCAACTTAAAAATCAACGTCCCAAGGTCTGGAAGGTCAAAAATAGAATTATCAAAGTTTAGGGGTCTTGGAAAATGACTAAGTCCCCAATACTTAGAAAAATTTCCAAGCTTAGGACCCCTTAAACACGCAATTGATAGCTGAATTAAGCTAAGAATTTTATGGGGTATTAAAGGTACCCCTATTTTACACACAAAAATCAAGTTTTGCACATTAAATTAAAATCCTATCACAGTATTTACCATTATCGGATCTCCAGATCCCCTAAATCAAGTCTGGAAAGTGCTATGGGAAGCTATATGAGTCTACTACTCAAATTTAACACTAGAAAAGTTACATCTAATCCACCCAACCCATAGTCTCTATCTGAGACACCTGAGCCAGTTTCTAGCTAGGACTATGATGTGCCATGGTTTTATGGCACTTTTGATTCTTAAAACAAGGAAATTAGGTAAGTACTTAGGTATTTTGTTAGATATGATGTGTTTTTATGTTGGTTTTGTAGTAATATAGGGTTTGGAGTAGAAAAGGAGAAAAAATAATAAAGTGTAGTTGAAAGTCTACCTATGAGACCCTCCTACGAGCTATAGATAGTACCTACAGGCTCATAGGTTGGGTCCGTAGGTTGTAGTGCCCATGATCTGAAGGTTGAATCTTGTTCTAAGACCTACGAAGGACAACTTAAGAGGCATAGGTGGTGCCTACCACTCTTAGGTATCCCTCATAGGTTGAGGTTCTAAACCTGGAGTTTTCTCTGATTTCTACAAACCCACCTAGGGCCTGTAGGTACTACCTATGACCTGTAAGTGGGGTCGTAGGTAGGTGATGACCTTATTTTCTTAATTTATTTTGGGTAAAATTTTTAGGTTTTTGATGTAACTATAAATACCACTTTGATGTTTATTATTAGCTTATGCACTTTACATACTTACAATATTTTTGAGTTCTAAGATACACTTTTGATCTTGAAATTTTTGTTCTTGACTTTTAGGATTTGATATTGATTTGAGATTTTGATTTCATTCTTAATCTTTGTGAGATCATTCATGTGCTTTAAATTATGAATTCTATGTGTGTTCTTGCAATCATGAGTAGATAAACCCCATTACTAGGATTGTGGGAACCTTGATTGAATAATAAAGTAGAAGAAGTGCAAAGTCTTTCTTGATTGGTGTTCTTACATGAGGTGCTTTAGGATGATTCGAAATCCACCACCTTCGATTGGTGTTTATGAAACTATAAAGGAAAATACTAATTGGTTGTTAGCTTAAGAGAATGTAAGGTAGAACTAGCTCGACATGCTGAGGAAATGCTAGACATGAGGTAACAGATCATCAAGTAGCATTAGAAATTGATAGACTTAGAAGAGATAGAGCTCAACAACCACCCACTTATTAGTATTTTCCAGTTTTTGATGATCTGGAAGAAGATTTGGGGTATGTTGAGATGATTGAGATAGGAGCTATCATTTCTCCAGAGTTTCCCCAAGGAATTAAATTTGACATTACGAGTGTGATGATTCAATTTCTTAATCTGAAGGGCGTGTTTGCTGGTTTTATCGACTGATCATGTCAATATACATAGTGTGAATATTGTTGGGATTCACACTTCATATAATATATGTGGGGTGAGTCATGAAACTTTCCGACTCAGGTTGTTCCCATTTTCACTTACAGGCGAAGAGACGTTATGATTAAGGGAACTTCGTTGTGGGTCCATTAGCACTTGGAATGAGTTGCAGACACAATTCTCGAATAAATTCTTCCCTCCTTCTAGAATGTTATAGTTGAAGGAAGAGATTTAAAATTTCAAGCAATTACATTAAGAGTTACTGTATGAAACTTGGTTGAGATTCAAGAAGAAGTTAATGAATGTGCCCAATCACAGAATTTAAGGGATGAATTTTCTCTAGAGACTTTATTACAAATACCAAATCTATTGCTAGTACAATTATTGGTGGGGCTTTCATGAATCTTCATTGGGAGAACATTATAGAAATCATGGATTGGATAACTAAAACCAACCAAGGATGGCATACTCGAGAGGTAGATAGGGGAGCCGACACTTATGTTGTTGGTTCTTCTAGTGAGCAGAGAGCCCTAGATGAGATAGCAGATTAAGAGGTAGAACAACCAAGGAGGGATATTGGGTTACATACCAAGCAGCTTGCAATTATAATTGCAGAAAAGGTGATAACAGTAGGTGCGCGAGGTAAATCTATTAGACATGATGAGTTTGATTCTGAGGAGGACGCTAAAAACTTAGATTGAGAGATAACGGGTTTCCATGCCAAGGGCCAAGGGTCCAATCAGGACAATTGGAACTTAAAGTATGAGAATCAAGGTTGGAATTATTATAGGGATAGGTATAGGTATAAGAGCAGAGAGGGATGGTGAATGAAGGAGAATGTATAATTATAAGGAGAAAAGTGGTGTGTATGTTCCATCGGGGTACCATAGTGTTGATTCAAGGATGTAAGCATTGCTGGAAAAGTTTGTTAAGGGTTCAAAAAGACAAGAGAGTTGTGATAATGCCTAAGATACACCTTTAATCTTGAAGATAATGCGGTTGATGTCAAATATAGTAATCCAACAAAAGTTGGGGTTGATGATGTACTATAGAAATATAGCACTTTTGGTGCTTAAAATAATGAAAATATGCAAGTTTCTTAGGATGTTTTGTTACATATGATGCATTTTGGGTATGTCTTACGGGAAACTAGGTTTTAGGTACTAAGTTTGTGAAAAAGGTGAAAATATGGTGTTCTTGGCTACTTATGTGATCAATCTTGGGTATTTGTGATACTTCTTAGATTGTACGTGACAAATACATGTGATGAAAGTTCAATATTTGAAGCTTGGTTACAAGTATTGAAAGGCCTGGTACTTATATATATCTACATATAGACCACCTATAGCACTTGTGGTCCGAATGTATCTAAGGTAAGTGCCAAAGTTGAAGATTTCGAGACTTGACATGCTTCTGTAATTTGGCCATAACTTTTCACCCCGATATTGGATTAAGGAAAAAGTGGTATCATTGGAAAGCTAATTCAATTATTTATTTAATGGTGGGGAATTTTGTACTTAGTCTACAGGCATACCACATATGGTTAAAGCATGTGTCAGAAGTCCAAAATCCTAAGAGCAAAGCTATAGGATTTTTTGGTCTACGCACATGCAATGGCTATATGCGCCCAGCCTCAGGCCGCCTGTGGGACATGAGCCCAAGGCCAGGCTGCATGTGGAGACCACATGTATCCACCGACCCCTTTTTTTCCTTTTCATTCAGGCTTTGGTTTTAGGGTTTCCTCGTATACTATAAATACCCCTTATGTGTTTTTAGTAAAAGTTATGCACTCTTGATACTTACAATCATATTTTGATTCAAAGATTCAATTTTTATTCTTGGAATTCTCTTGTATTGATTTTGGTTGTAATTCTCTACTAGTTCGACATTGATACTTAAATCACCTCATTTACTTTCTAGTTTTGCCTATTGATTACAACAAATGAGAGCCAAGATTTCACGTATTACCTTTGGAATCGACCCCAACCTTTGTTGGGTTACTATATTTGGAAGTGATGACATCATCTTTAGAGTACGTGTAGCTTGGGCATCACCAAATTTTGGAACCATTTATCGAGGAATACAGTACTAATTTATGAATTAAAGTTGTTGCAGTTTTTGGGTTTTTCTTTTGTTTTTGTTCTTAGTTAGGTATACGCCAGTGTATGCCTAACACATGGATATATGCAATCTCTTATTCCTAGTGATTCCAAATTTAGAGAGGATTCTACAAACACCTAGTAGGATGGCAGAACATAAAAGATATGATATTCTTGAAGGAGTTCATGATGATATGCCCCCCTCCCGAAGGAGTTCAGGATATAATTAACTATCAAACTGAGGTGCTACTGGCATAAGCTGCCTATCAGAGAAGGTAAGAATATGCTCATCACTTATCTTAGGAGGCAGAGCTAGCTATGCATAGACCGACAGTAGACCACCGAGCAATATTTAATGGTAACCAGAATAGAGTTTGAGGTGGTCGTGCTCAAATTATCCCAGCATAACTGTATTTAAAGCCATATGACAATGATGATGAGGATTTAGGGTACTTTCAACAACAGAGACAGGAGCTATCATTCCTCCTATTTCCCCCCCAAGAGTTAAGTTCAACATAACCAGTGCAATGATCTAGCTCTTATATTTGAAGAGTGTGTTTGCGGGGTTGCCTACAAATGACGTAAACATGTATTTGGATAACTTTACTGGGATTTTCACTTCTTATACAAATCTAGGGGTGAATCAGGAGGTGCTTAGATTGATGTTGTTCCCTTTCTCGCTTTCAAAAGAAGCATCTTTATGGTTAGGGAAACTTCCAAGAGTATCTATCACTACATGGAATGAGTTGTGCAGATAATTTTTAAATAAGTTAATTTCTCTATCCAAGATGTTACAGCTTAAGGACAAGATCTATAATATCAGGAAGTTGTAGTCTGAGTCCATGCATGAGGCTTAGTTTAGGTTCAAGAAATAGTGTATATAGTGCCAAAATATAATATTTCAGGGTTGAACTTATGACCTCCTTGCACTTATTTGAGGTGTAAGTTGAGAGTTATCAAGGGGTAGTACTTCAGAACTTAGGGGTCAACTTATTTCTTACCTTAGGGCTAGAAAAATAATATCTAAGGGATGTATCTATCATCTCATTCAAGTCCAAGACTCTAGTTCAAAGACCCCTAATCATGAATCAGTGTAAGTAGCATGTGAATTCCCAGATGTGTTTCTCGAAGATCTTCCCAGAGTTCCTCCCGAAAGGGAAATTGACTTCAGAATCAACCTTCTTCTAGATAGTCAAATCATCTCTATTCTGCCATACACAATGGCTCTAGCAGAACTTAAAGAATTGAAAGAACAGTTGAAGAATATCCTCGATAAGGGATTATTCAAACCCAGTGTATATTCGTTGGGTGCACCAGTTCTATTCATACGCAAGAAAGTCAGTTCTCTCAGAATTTGTATAGACTACCGTCAGCTAAATAAAGTCATGGTCAAGAACAAGTATCCCCTTCCTAGAATTGATGACTTATTTGACTAACTTTAGGGTGCCAGTTACTTTTCTAAGATAGACCTCAAATCAGGCTATCATCAGCTCAGAGTCAGAGAATGTGACATTCAAAAAACAACTTTCAGAACTCGATATGGTCAGTTCAAATTCTTAGTCATGTCATTTGGTCTTACCAATGCCCCAACAACTTTCATGGACTTGATGAACCGTGTGTTCAAGCTGTTCTTGGACATGTTCATCATAGTCTTCATAAATGACATTCTTTGTCTACTCCCATAGTGAACATGATCATGCAAACCATCTCAGAATAGTACTCTTGACTCTCAGAATCCATCAGATGTTCACCAAATTTAGTAAGTGCAAATTTTGACTAAGGTTAGTAGCTTTCCTCGGACATATAATTTTCGGTGATGGCATTAGAGTTGATCCCTAAAAGATCAAAGTAGTGAGAAACTGGCCCAGTCCTATTTCTCCATCAGATATCAGGAGTTTCTTGGGCTCGGCCGACTATTACCGATGGTTTTTTGAGGAATTTTTTTCTATTACATTCCCTATGTCTAGATTAACTCAGAAGAAAGTCAAATTCCAGTGGTCAGATTCTTGTGGGAAAAGTTTTCAGGAGTTGAAGACTCGACTCACTACAGCTCCAGTTTTGACTTTACCAGATAGTTTAGATAGGTTTGTGGTATATTGTGATGCTTCTAGGGTTGGTTTGGGGTGAGTTTTGATGTAGAGGGGTAAGGTCATATCCTATGCCTCTAGACAACTTAAGCCCCATGAAAAGAACTATCCCACTCATGATCTTGAGTTAGCGACAGTAGTGTTTGTTATAAAGATTTGGAGGCACTATTTGTATGGAGTGCATGTTGATGTGTTCACTGACCATAAGTGCCTGCAATATCTGTTCAATCATAAAGACCTTAACCTCTATCAGAAAAAATGGTTGGAGTTGTTGAAAGATTATAACATGAATATTTTGTACCATCCGGGCAAGGATAATATAGTGGCTGATTCTCTCAGTAGGATGTCTATGGGTAGTGTTGCTTACATGGAAGATGATATGAAGAAGTTGGTTCAGGAAGTTCATCAGCTTGCCTAACTAGGTGTCTTCTTAGTCAATTTAGTAGAAGGTAGTGTATGGGTGCAGAGCAGTTCAGAATTATCTCCGGTTTTTGAGGTGAAGGGAAAGCAGGATAGGGATCCCAATTTAGTTAAGTTGAAAGAATCAGTCAGAGATCAAAAGGTATATGTTTTCTCCCAAGAGAGAGATGGTGTATTGCATTGTCAGGGTCGTCTATGTGTGCCAGATATAGATAACTTAAGGCAGTGGATTCTCACAGAAGCGCATGGTACACACTACTCAATTCATCCAGTGGCCACCAAGATGTACCGTGGCTTGTGGGAAGTCTATTAGGGGAGTGGGATGAAGATAGGCATTGAAGAGTTTGTGGTTAAGTGCTCAATGTGTCAGTAGGTTAAGATTGAGCACCAGAAGCCTAGTGGGATAATGCAGGAGTTCGGTATTTCCACTTAGAAATTTAGAGGAGGTGAACATGAATTTTGTGACGGGTTTGCCTCATACTCATTGTCAGCATGATTCAGTTTGGGTCATTATAGACAGGATGACCAAATCAGCACATTTACTACCAGTCCATACCTCTTATTCAACTGAGGATTATGCTAAGCTCTATGTTATAGAGTTGGTCAGATTGCATGGAGTTCCGTTATCCATCATTTCAGACAGAGGTATGTAGTTTACCTCTCACTTTTTGAAATCCTTCCAAAAGGGTCTTGGTACCAAGTTTACCTTAGTACGGACTTTTATCCTCAGACAGATGGTCAAGAAGAAAAGACCATCCAAACTTTAGAAGATATGTTAAGGGCGTGCACCATTGACTTTAAGGGCAGTTACGATGACAATTTTCCACTAATTGAGTTTGCATATAATAACAGCTATCATTCCAGCATTAAGTTGGCTTTATTTGAGGTGCTTTATAGAAGGAGATATAGATCTTCCATCGGTTGCTTTGAAGTGGGTGAGGCTATAGTGGTAGGGACTGACTTGGTATTTGATGCTTTAGAAAAAGTTTAGTTGATAAGGGAAAAGCTTAAGACAGCTCAAACTCGATAGAAATCATATTCCAATGTGCGTAAAAAGGATCTCGAGTTTGAGATTAGGGATTATGTGTATTTGAAAATATCTCCTATGAAAGGAGTGAAGAGGTTTGGCAAGAAGGTGAAATTCAATCCCCGATATGTCAGTCCTTACCTAATTCTCAGCCATTTTGAAAAGGTAGCTTATGAGCTTGAGTTTTCTTCAGACATAGCATCAGTTCATCCAGTGTTCCATGTCTCCTTGCAAAAGAAATGCATAGCTTACCCAGCAGTTTAGTCCCTATAGAATGTATAGATGATCAGAATAGTCTCTCTTACAAAGAGGCTCCAGCCAAAATCCTTGATTATCATATTTGCAGAGTGAGGAACAAAGAAGGCCCTCTAGTTAAAGTTCTTTGGCAGAATCAGTCCGTTAAGGGAGCTACTTGGGAAGCAGAAGAAGATATGCATACCAAATATCCCCATCTCTTCTTCTCAAACTCAGATACAACTCAAGGTAACAACTTTTCTTGAATTCATTCAGTTCTATATTCAGCTTTTTGTTATGAGTTGTATATCAATTTAGTTGTATAGCATCCTCATATCATGTATACCCTCACAAAATATCTCAGTTATGTATCATTTTTCAGAATTCAGTCATTCATCAGTTATGCATGTTCAGTATGATAATTCAGTACATCATTAATTCAGTCATGAAATCATGCTTTAGTTATGCATGACCAGTATGTACATTAAGTCTATCAGTATTCTCAGCTTAGTCATAAGCATTTGAGGATGAATGTTCCCAAGGGGAGATATTATAATACCCCGCAGAATTCTAAACTCAACTCAGCCCTTAGAGCTTTATAAGGGGGTCCCATACTTAGAAAATTTTAGCTAAGTGTTTACACTTAGAATTTATTTTAGCCATCATAAGTTGGCGATCTTATTTCATGAATCTTATGACCTTTAAATATCAATTTTTAGGTCGATTCATGATTAGAAATGTCAGTAGTTATTCTCGGACAAGTTTTAGATTTTTCGGACCTCGTTTGATTTAAGTTTGGGAGTCCAACCCAGTGGATCGACACAATCTCGACGTGCCGCGTCGCCTATCGCATCGATAAATGTTTTTCCCAATTCCCAATGTCAAATTCAAGTAAGCCAACACGAACTCGGCATGATGCGTCGGCCATAGCGTCGACCTCATCGAAGCGACATGGTTTTTACTCGTTAAAAACCTGCGTCCATAGGGGTAATTGGGTAATTTTCCCACCCCTATTCAGCCCCAAAAACACAAATTAATCATTCCTAGGGCGAAACATTCATTATTTTCTCTTAAATTACTCAAGAACAAAATCTAGGGAATAAACTTTCAAGGCTCAATTTTTAAGAACACACCATCAGTCTTCATTAATTCAAGTACCAAGGTATGTGAAGTGTTCATCAAAGGGTTTCCTTCCACCCTTGGAGTTTAATAATTTCTTTTAAAACTTTAAGTTTATTGATTTCATAAATTCCATGTTGGGTTCGATTGTATCCATGATTATGATGTTAATTGGATTTCTATTCCATGAATTATTACAAGATTCATATAAATTTATTTGACATGTGTTTTGTATTATGTGAATTCATGTTCAAGCCCTTGAATTGTTAATTAGGAATTTGAAATCATGATGTCCACATGCTGTTTGGTATTATGTGTATAGATTATGTTCCGCCAAGTGTTTGATAAATTGTTCATGTGAATTAAATGGGGAAATCATGACATGCTAATATATGTGCATGCTTATGCCCTACAAGTGTTTGACAAATGTCCCTATGAATGAGTTATAAATATTGTAATGCTTTCAAGATCATGCTATGTTTACTTTTTATGCTATCGGGTCTTGGGGGTATTTAATCCCCAACAATTTAGCTGTTTACCTAGAATTATTGTAAGCTACAAAATAGTATAAGTGATATCACAAACAGTAGTACTAAGAAATCAGTCACAGTTTAGTATTCAGTCTAAAAGTAAGTAGTATTTAGTAGTATTCATGTTACTCAATCAGTTATTGTTCATGCATATGAACCCATGCATATAAACCTACCTCACTTAGCATACCAGTACATTCAAAGTACTGACGCATACTTTTTTTTTTGTTCTATGATGTCTTATATCATAGGTTCAGACGCATAAGCTCCTGAACTTTCTTAGCAGCCTGGATTATCAGCAACAGATTAGGGGTAAACCTTCATAGTTTGAGGACGATGATATCTTTCAGTATTTCAGTAGTTCAGAATTTTTAGTAGACATAGTTAGTTTGGTACTTGTCCCATCAACTCCCTATTAAGATAGTTAGAGGCTTTCAGACTAGAGTATTTCAGATAGATATTTTAGTATTTAGTTTTCAGTATTTTTTTTCAGTTATGAACCTTATGGCAATTTCAGCCTACCTTCCGTAAGTATTTTAGTAATATCATTATTGCAGCGTTGTTATTATTCAGTACTCATAGTATGTACCATTTATGGCTTAGATGGTGGTCCTTTGGGGTCGTGAGCACCGTGTAGCCTCCGGTGTACAAACTTAGGGTATTACAACCTAGTAGCGTGGATCGACAGTTAATATTTAAATCACTATTGTAATTACCTTTTTCTAGTGACTACACCTCTTTTGGAGTAAGTAGCAATAATCTAGGTGGGATATTAATGTTTTCAACTTCTAATACATCTACTAAATTTATGATAATTGATCTGAGGTGAATTTATACCCCTCAGTGTTGTTATCCTAGCTTATTTTGCCTTGTTTTGAGGACAAATTGTGTGCTTAATATGTTAATTATGATATAAGTAAGAATCTAAGTATTTAAGTACTTGATTATAATGTTTAAGGTGTAGTTCAAACAAGTTTGGATTCAAATTGATCATTTAGAGTTCATATGAGAAAACTAGTGTTATTTGCTTGAGCTAGGTGTTGTTCTAGTTGATCGCGATAGATTCTAATGTGTATAATGAGTTCCTATTAGTATGATTGTGTAATTATGTGTGAAAAAGTTTACTTATAGTGTTTAAAGTACATTTGAATCAAGCCAATAGTTAAAACTAAGTGAAATATCAAAATGGGTAAAACTAGTATTCTTAGCTTACGTTTTTAGCTCGTCGTCTTGGATGTTGTGTTGTTTAGAGCCCTAATTTGTTGTTTTTAATTCTATAGTATGCTTGTTGAGTTGATTATGATGATATATGAAGGATATAAAATATTCAAATTTGGGTGAAAATAGACAAAAAGGCTTGGAATGGATCAACGAAAGTACAAGGCACAATTTGATGTTAAATGGACCTCGTGGAAGTCCATGGGGCGTCGCGGACCAAAGATAAGTAAAAATAGTGTGTACCATACACCAGGATATTCCTAAGGTACCCCAAAAAGTGGGTCTCTTTGATAAGGTCACGTCGCGCAAAGAGACACAGTAAATTAACCCCGCGACGCAGCCTAGTGCAAAAATTGGTAGTTTTGTCCTCCTATTAATAGGACACTTGAACTTGATGTTATACACATTGGAAGACTTTGAAACTTGGAGGGGGGCTGGAAAAAACATCAATTAGGGTTTTTATTTTTTTACTTTAGTTTTTAATGGATTTAATCTTGTATTCAATTATCTTGATTACGACTATGTCCATGAGTGGCTAAAAGCCCTATTCTGGGGTTAAGGCCAAGAACATGATACTATTGCTTTGAATTTATTTGGTTTTGGTTGATTATAATATCTGTTTATTTATTTATCCTTTTTATAACTATTTAAAGGATTATCTACCCTTAGGATACATCTATTGTCTACTTTGTGAGCCTGGGAGGGGGAATAAGAAGATTGAACGTGGGGAGTGATAGAACAAGGTTCTTATTCTTTGATAAAATAAGGAATTTGAATTAGTGACTAGGATAAGGATATACCTTGAAGACTTCTTTAGTTCACATGTAGGATGATAGATTCATGCATCTAATTGGATTATTACATCCTCGCTTAACGATGTAGTTTTAATGTCCAAGTTAGGTAGACGATTAGAGGCCGGGAGACCATGATCAAGCGATAAACCATATGAATCATCAACCAAGATAAGTAATCTTACAAATGACGTTCAATAGCGTAGTATGATTGTTCATAGTTCTTTAACCCTAGGTTTTTATCCATTGATTGTCCAAAGTCTTTACTTTTACGCATTGCATTAGTTTACTTTTAGTTTATAAAATGTCAAAACTCTTTGGGTTATGAATGCACTAGTTGAAATCTCAATTGTGAACTAGAATTTAGTTTTTTAACACAAGTCTCTGAGGGATCGATAGTTGGCTTTAATTAAGTCCACTGTATTACATGGTGAGACCACATACACTTGCATGTGCACAATAATTTTTTGGCGCCATTGAAAGGTGGAGGAAAAAGTTTTTGGTGCCGTTGCTTGGGACTTGTAATT
This sequence comes from Capsicum pubescens, assembly GCA_030864215.1. Taxonomy (NCBI): domain Eukaryota; kingdom Viridiplantae; phylum Streptophyta; class Magnoliopsida; order Solanales; family Solanaceae; genus Capsicum; species Capsicum pubescens. Next base: position 220,229,527 of record CM061547.1, read on the forward strand.
AGACAACTATCTTATTTTTAGTTTATCTTTACTGAGTTGCACATAGTTTAGTTGTTTTTTTCTTTTTATTCCCTTTAACTTTCTGTTAACACATTTCTTGACATGGAAGCCTGGGACAGATGGTTTTCGAGGGATGATAATTCTTGTTATTTTTGTGGAGAACCCCACCAAGATGCTTTTTGTCCAGATTTTGATGGAAGCATTTAGAGGGGACATATTTTTTTTTACCTATGGAGCAGACCACAAGTTGGTGCCTAGTTTATGGCAACATGTGTCACTCTGTAGATACCTGTGGTGATAATCCTGATCCATTCATATTTGTGGGTAATTCACAAAAGATAACTAAGGAAGTAGATGCAGAGTTGACTCCCCAACATGTTGTAGACAAAGTTGTTGATAATTCAAGAAAGTCTGAGTACTCGAAAACTAAAGTTGTTGAAAAGATTAAGGAGATACCTCCACCATCTTGTCCATAAATGCTAAGAAAATAAAAATATGAGGGGGATACTAGCCAATTTGTGGAACAAACATAAGAATTTCAGCCATTCAACTGTCATATTTGTTTTGAGACTGAAAGCGAGAAGGTGAATAAAAGTGAGGGTGTTATGGATAGTGTCAATTTTGAAGTGGGATTGGTTGTGCTTCACTCAAAGAACTTTTCTACATTATATTTAGATGATGTCTTGTCCGCGGAATCATCAAAAATAGTGGGAGAGTGGAAGATGAGGAACATGAATCCTATTTTTTTGATTTTGCACTAGATAAGCAACATAAAAACACACCTCAGTTCAAGGCTGAGTGGTTTACCATGCACCAACCATTACTCGGTTCCTCAATATTTGTAGCACTCCCCTATGAGTAAAGCAAAAAGTTGGATGCGATGTTGGGGGTAAAATTCATGTCTTTAAGATAAAGGAAAAAGTTTATTGGGTCGTTCCCCTACACTAACGATGTGTGAGAAGATGCTAACATATTTAAGGCTTTTAACTGAGAATAATTGCAAAATCTTAAGCAACTTTTGTCATTTTTGATTGTTTTATCTTTGATTTTGTAGTAGAAGCCAAAATGCATGAGAACCAACAAGGATGTAAGAAAAAGAGTTGAAATCAGAAGCAAATAGAAGAGAAGTGTGGATGATGACATTCCTGATAAGTCGTCATCCTTGTGATAAGTTATTAGCTTCATCATCAGCCTTAGACAGAGAATGGACCTCAGCTGAAAGTTGTGACGACATTTCCTGATAAGCCGTCAAAGAGTTGATAGGACATCAAAGTTGTCGTAAGCCTAAGGCAGAACAAGGGAGATGAGGTAGAGAAGTGATAAAATCCATGATAAGTCATCAAAGATCTAATAGATCATCACATTTTTTCGTCAGCCTTAAGAAGGAAGTGCTAAAATTGAAGAAGGAGCTGACGACATTTGTGATAGTCGTCAGGCTCATGATAAGTTGTCACTAATGTCGTCGCCTAATTCGAGGAATTATTAAACTCTGTGATTTTGTTTCCTTATTTAGGATAAACTATTTAAAGTCTTGTTTAGGGTTTTCTAAGGGGTTCCAAACCTAAGTTGGAGACATGTATTTTATTACTTTTCTCTCTAGTTTCTTGGCTTGAAAAATAATTAACTTTGAAGAGATTTTCATCAATATTTTGCGATTTTCATTGTGATCGAATTGGATAATCATTAGTTATTATTCATCTTGTGGTGAGTTTATCTTTCAAATCATGAATACAACTAGTTGTTTTGATTTTTACATTATGAGTGGCTAAATTCCTTTAACCCAAATTATGGGATCTAAGGGTAAGTCTTGATAAGATGCTAAGTGTTCAAGATTCGAAAGGTAATAGGACTCCTTGATAATTCTGAGGTTTTAATTATTGTGTATTGGTTGCAAACAATAGATAACACCTGTTTCAATTTACTTGAGATAAGAAATCAATTACAGTAGGAAGTGAACTATCAACAGGGACTTGGAAGCACTAAAAACTTTCATTTAATAATTGACGCTATAACAAGGTCGATTAAACTGAGGTAAAGTCTGGTCAGTGAATATAAATTTCCTAAGTCTGAGAGGATTAGGTAATTAAATGCTTAAGTAGGTCGAGAGACATTTAGGCATAACTTCGATAGAGATAATCTATTGTCCTACCTACTGTGAGAATCTTGAATTACTATTCGTATCTGTCAAGTACCAAAACCCCTAGTGACCATAATTCTGGTTTTTCCATAAACTCTTGATTACAAACACCAAAGATAAAGTGACCAACAATTATTTGTTAAACTCAAAAACCCCCCATCTCAGGAAACATCCAACTATCAGTTGATTAAATCTTAAATGACTTAAGTTCACACCATATTCCCTGTGGGATTCGACCCTAACCTAGTTGTGTTATATATTGAAAACATTCGCTTACATTCTTATTAAAGAGGTATAGTTTGAGCGTTATCAAAAATGGCACCGTTGCCGGGGAATACAGTTGTAAATTGAAGTTTGTGTGCACTAATTGACTGTTAGTCAAGTTTCCTAGTTTTACATTTATTTGTTGTTTTTGTTTATTGCAGGATCTTTGTAGTGTATGCCAAGAACTAGAAGTTTTGGAGAACCATTATTACCACTTAATTCGGAACCGCAACGAATTGGAAGAATGGCAGACCAACAAGAGGCTGACAGATTAGCAGCCTTAGCTAGAGCTCAGGTGAATGTGCAAAATGTCGGTCAGAAAGCACGATATCCAAATCCCGAGGATGAAGATTTGGGAGATGAGAAGTTGGTAAATCCTGGTAACCCAAGGCATGCGTAGAAAGTAGCTGCACTAGTACAACGTAATACTAACAGGAACCGTCCATTCCGAGGAAGGCAAGATTACCAGCTGGTCCAGTATGACCTCAATGATGATGATGATGGAATGGATAGAGCAGGTACAACGGGTGCAATTATTCCTCCACCGTTTGCACCTGGGAAAAAATTCAACATTACGAGTACTATGATTCAACTCCTCAATATGAAGGAGTTGTTTGGTGGCCTTCCTGGGGATGACCCGAACTTGCATCTGGTGAACTTTGTCACCATCTGTAAATCTTTTGATAACCCAGGAGTGGGTCATAATGCTATCCGATTGAGGTTGTTTCCATTGTCTCTGTCTGGGGAGGCAACATTATGGCTTAATGAGCTGACACCCGATTCTATAACCAACTGAAGGCAATTGAAAGGAGCTTTCCTAGAAAAGTTCTTTCCTCCTTCCAGGAGGGTACAATTGAGGGATGAGATCAACAACTTTAGGCATCTCCCAACTGAAGCCTTGCATGAAACCTGGGAGATATTCAAGAAGAAGCTGAAACAGTGTCCGAACCACAATATGACGGACATACACTTGATAGAGACTTTGTACAGGGCTCTTAACTCTGTCATAAAACCAATTATAGATAATCCTGCTGGTGGTTCATCTGTTGATCTTACATTTCCAGAGGCTTCAGAAATTCTAGAGAGAATGACCAAACAAAGTTGGGAATGGCATACTAGAGACTCTATGGTAGCCAGCCTCACTGTTGTTGTGGGTATTACTGCGGAACTACACAGAAGAGATGAGGAGCATGACCAAGACATGGCTCACCTAAAAATATAGATGTCCATGAAGGATATGATGGCTAAGTTATTAAAGGGAGTAGAGGCTACCAACTCTGGTGTGATTACCATGAAGACAGATCTGTCATCTATCAGTCAGTTGGTAAACTCACACTCCATCGCAATCAAATTATTAGAGCAGCAGAGGAGCCAACTCTCCACAATATTCAACCAGAGGAAGAGCGAAATGTTACCAAGTGATATGGTCCAGAATCCACAGAATAATGGCTCATGTATGGCGATTACCACTAGAAGTGGTAAGATATTACTTGACACTTCTGTGGGAAAAAGTTTGGTTGAAGATGTGACTGAGGCAGATGATGAATCTAAAGAAGAATGTCTATTGGAGTATGAGAAGCTGGATGGTGCTGATGATGCTCCAAAAAAAGGGAAAGATAAGGAGAAGGAGGTAGAGTTGAAAACTCTCCCAAGACCACCACCTCCCTTTCCTCAATGATTGAATAAAAAAAGTGATGACACAAAATTCAGCAAGTTCATGGCAATGCTCAAACAATTGACAATAAATGTACCTTTAGTGGAGGAACTCGAGCAAATGCTAGGATATGCTAAGTTCATGAAGGACCTTGTGACTAAGAAAAGAGTGGTGAGCTATGATCTGGAGGATGATCCCCACCATTGTAGCGTTATCTCTATGAGGACCTTGGTGCAGAAGAAGCCAGATCCCGGAGCATTCACTATTCCCTGTACGATTAGTTCTATGGAATTCTCTAAGGCATTATGTGATCTGGGAGCAAGCATTAATTTGATGCCACTGGATGTATATAGAAAGCTAGGCCTGGGAAATCTGACACCCACCAACATGTGACTCGTGATGGCGGATAGGTCGGTAAAACGACCTGTTGGTATTTTGTATGATGTGTTAGTGAAGGTAGATAGCTTCATATTCCCTATAGATTTCATGATTCTAGATTGTGAGGTGGACTTTGAGGTGCCCATAATCTTGGGTTGACCTTTCCTCACAACCGAAAGTATATTAATTGATTTGAGAGCGAATGAGCTCTTATTCAGGATGAATGATGAGGTGGTACGATTTGACGTGGGCAAATCAATGAAAAAACATAAAGAAATAAGTGTGTTCTCAGTATTTAATATGTATTATGAGTATGAACAATAGATGTCAATAGAGGAGAAACTTGTTGTCGATCCTTTAGCTGCAATTCTAATAAATTTTGATCATAAAGGTATTGCAAAATACGAAGAGACTATTTGTTCTTTGTCAGGAATGGGTTCATACCCTTATGCTCCTAAGAAGCTAGACCTTGATATTGCGAATCGACCAACATCACCGATAAGCCATCCATTGAAGAGCCACCGGTGTTAGAATTGAAAGAGCTGTCTAGACATTTAAGGTACATGTTTTTGGGCCACGAAAACACACTACTCGTTATTATTGCAGCTAATTTGGTCAAGCAGAAAGTATAATCACTTATTTGCGTACTTCATAGGTACAAGAGAGAAATCATATGGACTATCACAGATATTATTGGCATTCTTCCTGGCATCTGCACGCATAAAATACAACTGGAGAAAGATTGTATTCCAACCATTGAGCACCAACGCCATCTTAACCCACCAATCCAAGAGGTGGTTAATAAGGAAATTATTAAGTTGTTGGATGCAGGAGTGGTTTACCCTATTTCAGATAGCAAATGGGTGAGCCTAGTTTAATGCGTGCCCAAAAAAGAGGGCATGACTGTGGTTGCAAATGAAAGGAATGAGCTAATTCCACTTAGGCCTGTGGGTAGGTGGAGATTTTGCATGGATTACCGCAAGCTAAATTCATGGACTTTTAAAGACCACTTCCCGATGTCCTTTATGGACCAAATGCTTGATCGATAGGCTGGAAGGGGATGGTATTGCTTCTTAGATGGCTATTCTGGATATAATCAAATCCGTATTGCTCCTGAAGATAAGGAGAAGATGACTATCACATGCCCATAGGGCACCTTTGCATTTAAGAGGATGCCGTTTGGGCTGTGCAATGCACCCGCCACTTTTTAATGGTGTATGATGTCTATCTTCTCGGATATGGTGTAGGACACCATAGAGGTATTCATGGATGATTTCTATATGGTGGGAGACTCATTTGAGTTGTGTTTTGCAAACCTGAGTATGGCCTTACAATGATGTGTTGAATTTAATTTGGTGCTTAATTGGGAGAAATGCCACTTTATGGTAAATGAGGGCATTGTTCTTGGGCACAAAATTTTAGCAAAAGGAATGGAAGTTGATCGAGCCAAGGTTGAATTTATTGAGAAACTACCACCTCCCATTTTAGTGAAGGAAGTGTGTAGTTTCCTTGGGAATGCTGGTTTTACTGGAGGTTTATAAGAGATTTCTCAAAAGTTACAAATCCACTTTGCAAACTTTTGGAGAAAGAAGTGAAGTTTTCCTTAGATGATGAGTGCTTGAAGGCATTTGAATGTCTTAAAAAGAAGCTAGTTGAGGTCCTATCATGGTTGCACCAGACTGGTCAAAACTATTTGAGATCATGTGTGATGCAAGCGGTGTTACCCTTGGAGCTGTATTGGGATAAAAGAGAGACAAACTGTTTCATCCAATATATTATGCCAGCAAAGTACTGAATGGAGCGTAAAAGAACTACACTGTCACTGAGCAGGAACTCCTGATTGTAGTGTATGCTTTTGAGAAATTTAGGGCTTATCTGCTTAGGACCAAGGTGGTGGTCCACACTGACCATGCAGCTTTGAGGTATTTGATGGCTAAGAAGGATGCAAAACCAAGGCTGATTAGATGGGTGTTGCTGCTACAAGAATTTGACTTTGAAGTCAAAGATAAGAAAGGTTGTGAAAACTAGGTTGCGGATCATCTATCTAAAATAGAAGGTGAGCAGGCAATTAGTGATGAAATAGAGATAAATAATGCATTTCCTGATGAGGAGATCTTGGATGCTGCTATGGAGAAATTGCCTTGGTACGCTAATTTTGTAAATTATGTTCTGAGTGAGGTCATTCCAAAAAATCTTTATTTCCATCAAAGAAACAAATTGTTGCATGATGTGACACATTACTTCTAGGATGAGTCGTATCTTTTTCGGTGATGTGCTGACAATATTATAAGGAGATGTGTGCCAGAAGTGGATGTATTGTGTATATTGGATGCATGCCATGCTTTCCCAGTTGGAGGTCACCATGCAGGTGACCGAATGACTAGGAAGGTGTTGCAGAGCAGCTACTATTGGCCAACATTATTCAAGGATACCCACGAGTTTGTGCTGAAATACTACCAATGTCAGAGGCAGGGGTCAATCTCCAAAAGACATGAGATGCCTTTAGAGTATCACGTACTATTATAAGCGATGGAGGATCTCATTTTTGCAACAAAGTGTTTCGAGTATCTTTAGCAAAATATAGGGTGAAACAGCATAGAGTAGCCACTCCATATCACCCACAGACTAGTGGGCAAGTAGAGGTGTCAAATCGAGAGATTAAAGCCATCCTAGCCAAAACGGTGAATGCTAGTTAGAAAGATTGGTCTAGCAATCTCAATGATGCCTTGTGGGCATACCAGACTACTTTCAAGACACCCATTGGCATGTCACCATTTCAGCTGGTCTATGTAAAAGAATGCCACCTACCAATAGAGCTGGAGCACAAGGCCTTATGGGCACTCAAAAGGTTGCATTTGAGTTGGAAAAAGACAAGAGAGATGAGATTGGGAAAACTAAATGAGATGGATGAATTCCATCTCAGGGCATATGAACGAGCAAACCTATATAAAGAAAAGATGAAAAAGTATCATGATTAGAGGATAGAGAAATGAGACTTCCAAAAAGGTAACTTGGTACTTCTGTTCAATTCCAGACTCAAACTGTTCCCAGGTAAGCTTAAATCCAAGTGGTCAGGACCATTTAGAGTTAGTCAAGTCTACTCATCTGGAGTAATAGAACTTGAAAATGAAGACGCTAGCACTTTCAAGGTAAATGGGCAACGAGTCAAACTTTATATTGTTCAAAAAGACTTGATGAAAAGTAGTTCTGATATCTGTCTCAATGAAACTTGAAGTAACCAAGATGAGTCGTGCCATGACGTTAAATTAGGCACTACATGGGAGGCAACCCATGATCCTCATGCGTGATCTACTCCAGGTATACCCTAACCCTTAGTTCAGATTTTCTTTGATTTTATGTTGAGGGTGTAGGGTAAATTGTTGTTGTAAAATTTTGTATCCGACTAGGAGAAATACTAGTACTTGAGGCAGTTAACTTGTTTTTGTAATTCTTGAGCACCTCTCCAATGGACTAAGTAGTTACTTGTGTGAATTGCATATAAGTGTGACCACTGTGCATCTTTGTATGACATTAGTTCTAGTACTAAACAACTGCATGAACTGAACGAGTAGTAACTTATGATATACTTGTGTGCCATATGCGTGTGAGATCATACTCAGTTCCCGTTGTATGTTGAATCCAGAACTTGTCCGATTAGTCTTACCTAGGTTGAAGGATAGGGGTTAGTAAAGGATCATAGGACATTTTGATATTATCCCACTTTTAGCCTAAATAACCTTTCCTGTATGTAGAATATCCCTTGATCCCTACTTTGATCCTAATTAGCCTATATATTTTTTCATGGCACCTGTCAACCTTCCAGTTTATATCATAATAAACCTGTTTTTGCCCTGGTCCACCTTGGACACTGTACACCTTGACTTAGGCCAATAGCCTAAGTTGAGGGTGTCTATCATAGGGGTGCGTGATGTAAAATGAGTAGGAAGAAAGGTAAAGTGAAAGAAAAGAATAAAAGTTAGGTGCGGTGGAAAAGAGAAAGAAAAAGAAATGTTGTGAAAAAGCAAAAGTGATTGTAGAAAAGACCACACCCATCCTGAATAAGTTTTATTAAAAAAAGAGAAGAATAGAAAAAGTCTAATGAGTGAAACCCCAAAAAGCTAGTGTAGTGTCAAGGAGGCTTAAGCTACTGTAGTGTCAAGGAGGCTTAGTTACTTTAAATATCATCAAGTATCATACCAGCCCCTAACCTATATTACAATCCAAAAAGAAGACCTATAGTGATCCTACATGACCTGTCTGAAGATCGGGCTAATGAAAATAAGGGCAAGCCTATGGTATTCAGCATACATTGATTGGAACTTCATTCTGAGAGTGAGTGTCTTGTTATTGTCCCCATGGTTATATATATGATGTCTGATATGAGAAAAGGGGGATTTATTTATAGTGAGGGCACACTGGTTATATTGCTAGTTACTGACTTGTTTGGATAGTGTAAACTTAATACATGCACGGTTGTGCTGCTGAGTTGGTGCCATATCTTGATTTCTATGTGTTGCATTGTTGTTCTTCAATAATATACACAGTTGTTCTTGAATTGACTGACCTTGGAGATGGTGAAGATGTTTTGATATGATATAGATGATTGACTGCCAAATATACTTTGTACTCTCTTAGTTGTGTTTGAGTTACTTTAGGACAAGCAATTGTTTTAAGTTGAGGGTGTTGATGAATGAGCAAACGCTAACATATTTGAGGCTTTTAACTAAGAATAATTGCAAAGTATTAAGTAACTTTTGTCATTTTTGATTGTTTTATCTTTGATTTTGCAGTAGAAGCCAAGATACATGAGAACCAACAAGGATGGAAGTAAAAGAGTTAAAATCGGAAGCAAATAGAAGAGAAGTGTGGCTGCCGACATTCCTAATAAGTCGTTAGCCCTATGATAAGTTATTAGCTTTATTTTCATCCTTAGACAGAGAATGGACCTCAGCTGAAAGTTGTGACGACATTTCCTGATAAGCCATCAAAGAGTTGATGGGACGTCAAAGTTGCCGTCAGCCTAAGGTAGAACAGGGGAGATGAGGTAGAGAAGTGATGACATCCATGATAAGTTGTCAAAGATCTGATAGGTCATCACATTTTATCGTCAGCCTTAAGAAGAAAGTGCTAAAATTGAAGGAGCTGACGACATTTGTGATAAGTCGTCAGGCTCCTGATAAGTTTTCACGAATGTCGTTGCCTAATTCGAGGAATTATTAAACTCTATGATTTTGTTTCCTTATTTAGGCTAAACTATTTAAAGTCTTGTTTAGGGTTTTCTAAGGGGTTCCGAACCTAAGTTGGAGACACGTATTTTGTTACTTTTCTCTCTAGTTTCTTGGCTTGAAAAACAATTAACTTTGAAGAGATTTTCATCAATATTTTAGGATTTTCATTATGATCGAATTGGAGAATCATTATTTATTATTCATCTTGTGGTAATTTTATCTTTCAAATCATGAATACAACTAGTTGTTTCGATTTTTACATTATGAGTGGCTAAATCCCTTTAACCCGAATTATGGGATCTAGGGGTAAGTCTTGATAAGATGCTAAGTGTTAAAGATTCGAAAGGTAATAGGACTCCTTGATAATTTCGAGGTTTTAATTATCGTCTATTGGTAGGAAAAAATAGATAACACCTGCTTTGATTTTCTTGAAATAAGAAATCAATTATAGTAGGAAGTGAACTATCAACAGGGACTTGGAAGCACTAAAAACTTCCATTTAATAATTGACGCTGTAACAAGGTTGATTAACCTGAGGTAAAGTCTAGTCAGTGAATATAAATTCCCTAAGTATGAGAGGATTAGGTAATTAAATTCTTAAGTAGGTCGAGAGACATTTAGGCATAACTTCAATAAAGATAATTTGTTATCCTACCTACTGTGAGAATCTTGAATCACTATTCGCATCTGTCAAGTACCAAAACCCCTAGTGAACATAATTATGGTTTTTCCATAAACTCTTGATTACAAACACCGAAGTTAAAGTGACCAAAAATTATTTGTTAAACTCAAAATCCCCCATCTCAGGAAACATTCAAGTATCAGTTGATTAAATCACAAACGACTTAAGTTCACACCATATTCCCTGTGGGATTCGACCCTAACGTAGTTGGGTTATATATTGATAACGATCAGTTACATTCTCATTAGAGAGGTGTAGTTTGAGTTTTATCAACTAAAACAGGAACTTCTTGGAAGGTAACACAAGTAAAGTATGTTTTATTTTTAGTATTTTTTGGTTTTATTTCACTAGTTTTTATTTTTGTTGAGTCACAGGTTGATGGAAAGTCTGAGTACCGAACAACTTGAGCTAAGGAGCATTGCGAAGAGTAAGTGTTAGTGTCCTTAGACCCTTTTGATGTATAAAATATGATACTATATAGGCCTAGAGGCCCCATGGAGTATTTCTATCTCTATTTTTAAGTAAACTTCGGGGACAAAGTAGATTTTTAAGTGTGGGGTGGGGAAATTTCCATTTTTAGGAGTAATTTTAAAAAAAAATTGTGTTAGGAGAATAAGATATTCTTGTTGGTGCTATATTTGATTGAATGATGCAAGTCTTTTTTTGGTTGAAAAAGCATGTTGATTGCGTGAATTGCTACTTTTGAAACTCCAGGCTCATGTTTACGACTCTTGTATTTGGTGTCTTAATGTTAATTCATGTTATTGTTTGGTTGAGTGTCTATGATGATCCTACGTGAGTTGAGCACGTGCCATGTATGTGAGGTGTTGTATATTCCTTGTTGCATTTCATGCTAGAACTTTCCTGGTGTGTGTGCAAAACGAAATAAAGAGTGTAAGTTTAGGAGATGATATAGGCATTTCTTTGATAGCCATGTTATACCCTCTTTTGACCGACCTTTGGGCATAACTTAATTAGCCCTGGTGAGCCTTTAGCTTATTCTTTGGTAGCCTTATTTGTAGCCTAATACCTTCTTTGATAGACCTTAATTTTAGCCAAAGCTCCTAAGCACTTTAGTGTAAAATTAACTAAGTAAGGAGTTTGAAAAAAAATTAGAGGAGAAAAGATAAAAGCAAAGCCCCAAAGAAATAGTTATTGGTGTGTAAAGTTGATGTGTTGTGGTGGGGAGTGAGAAGAAAATTTGTGCTAAAAATTGAATCTTAAACCAATAGACGATAGTCCCACCATATTGTATGTTAATGAGCTTATTGAGATGGGATTGAAAAAAGATCTGTAAATGTAGTAGATGTGAAAGTTGGTTATTAGAGATTGATCTTAATTATATAATGTGATGTATTAAAGTGCTTAGGGAAGATAGTCATTATTACTGGCCAGAATAGTTCCTACCCGTCCCTTAGACTACATTACAACCCGTAAATACCTATTTGATACTAATCTTACATTCTGATATTAGTAGAGTACTACACTAAGGGCAATCATATGGTTCAAAATTTGTAACTTGTGAATTCTTTGCGAGAGTGAGCGCAATTTGATTCTTGTACCCGTTTTATGATAAATTACATTTACGTGAGTGATTATAGTAACTCTCTTGTTGTGAGGGAACATGTTTGATGAGTGTTGAGTGAATTATATGATGTATTTTAGTGAGAAATATGTATGAGTTTTCCATCTTGGTGAGTCAATTCTTGAGGCTAGGATGTTTTGGAGTAGTATTCTTGAGCTTTCAATTGTGTATGTAACATTCGTAGTGTAGAAAATTGCATTCCGTGTAGTCATTTTAGTAGAATATTCAGTGTATTTCTTGTTGTATAAGTGTGGAGTCACCTCAACTTTTGATGCTAATAGTAAAGAGTTGTTCGAGGCCGAACAAAACTTTAAGTCTGGGGTGATGATCTGAGGTGAATTTATGCACCTCAGTGTTGTTATCCTAGTTTATTTAGCCTTTTTAAGGATAAATTGTTTTCTTAATGTGTTAATTATGATATAATTAAGAATCTAAGTGTTTAAATACTTGAAATTAATTTTTAAGGTGTAGTTCAAGCAAGTTTGGATTCAAATTGATCATTTAGAGTTCATATGAGAAAACTAGTGTTACTTGCTTGATCTAGGTGTTGTTGTAGTTGATCGCGATGGATTATAATGTGTATAATGAGTTACTAATTATATTATTGTATAATTATATGTGTAACAACTTGCTTATAGTGTTTAAAGTACAATTGAATCAAGCCAAGAGTCAAAACTAAGTGAAAGATCAAAAGGGGCAAAACTAGTATTCTTAGCTTACGTTTTTAGTTCGTTGTCTTGGATGTTATGTTGTTTTGAGCTCTAATTTTTTGTGTTTAATTCTATATTATGATTTATTAGTTGATTATGATGATATAATAAGGATATAAAATCGTCAAATCAATTAGAAAAAACACAAAAAGGCTTGGAATGGATCAACGAAAGCACAAGACACAATTTGACGTGAAATGGACCTCTTTGAAGTCCATGGCGTGTTGTGGACCAAATCTAAGTAAAAATGGTGAAATAAATACACTAGGAGATTAATAAGGAATCCAAAACTTTGGGTATCCATGATAAGGTCACTTCGTCCATCTAGATGTAGTAAATTAACCTCGCGACGCGGCCTAGTGTAAAAATTGGCAGTTTTGTCCTCCTATAAATAGGACACTTGAACTTGATGTTATATACCTTGGACGACTTTGAAACTTGGAGGGGGGATATAAAACTATTAAATTAGAGTTTTTATTCTTTTATTTTATCTTTTTAATGTATTTTATCTTGTATTCAATTATCTTGATTACGACTATGTCCATGAGTGGCTAAAAGCCCTATTGCAGGGTTAAGTCCAAGAACATGATTACTATTGCTTTGAATTGATATGATTTTGATTGAATATCATATTTGGTTGTTTATTTATCCTTATTATAACTATTTTAAAGATTATCTATTCTTAGGATACATTTATTATCGACTTTGTGAGCCCGGGAGGGGGAATAAGAAGATAGACTATGGGGATAGATAGAACAAGGTTCTTATTCTTTTTTAAGATAAGGAATTTGAATTAGAAACTAGTATATGGATATACCTATATGCCTTGTTTGGTTGACATGTAGGATGATAGCTTTATGAATCTAGCTGAATTATTACATCCCTACTCAATGATATAGTTGTAATGTCCAAGTTTAGTAGATAATTAGAGGTCGGGAGTCCATGATCATATGATAAACCCTACGAATCATTAACCAAGATAAGTAATCTAACTAATAAAGTTTAGTAGCATAGTATGATTGTTTGTAATGCTTTAACCACAGGATTTCATTCATTGATTGTCCAAAGTCTTTACTTTTCCGCATTACTTTAGTTTACTTTTAGTTATAAGCTTTCAAAACTCTTTTGGCTAAGTTGCACTAGTTAATGTCAATTGTTAAACTAGAATTGGATAGTTGCTTAACAAAAGTCTTTGAGAGATCGATATTTGGCTTTATTTAAGTCCACTGTATACTTTATGAGACCACGTACACTTGTGTGTGCACTTGATCGCAACAATAATACAATACATGCACTCTATCTCATTCCCCATCTAGTGCTCCAGTGCCAAAATTCATAGATGGAAACTGATACAGGGAATCAGGACCAAACCCCAGGGTAGTGTTAGAAGTGCCCAAAAGAATCCCCTTTGCCAGAAGTGCGATAAAAACCACCAGGGTATCTACAAAGATGGCAGCGATGTGTGTTTCGGATATGGAAAGCTAGGCCACAGGGTTAGATAGTTTCCTTAGGTTGGTTTACAGAGTCAGCATAACCATCCCCCAGCTCATTCCGGTCGCCCGAATCAGCAGGGTGCATCTTTCAGTATCACCAGTAGGCATCGCCCAAACAGACTCTATGCTCTTCAGTCCCGATAGGATCAGGAAAGTTCTCCTTATGTAGTCACTGGTACATTGTAAGTTTTCCATTTGCATGTTTACGCTTTGCTAGATTCAGGAGCTTCTTTGTCTTTTGTTACTCCATATATAGCAGTTGATTTTAGAGTCAGTCCCAAAATTCTAGCAGAGCCCTTCTAAGTTTCTACCTTAGTGGGTAAATATATCATATTCCGACTGGTATACAGGAACTGTCTGGTTATGGTATCTCAGAAAGTCACTTCAGTAGATTTAGTCAAATTAGAGATGATTGATTTCGACGTCATTCTCGTCATGGGTTGGCTTCATTCCTGCTATGCCTTAGTAGACTGCTGAAATAGAATTATCTAGTTTCAATTTCTGAATGAACCCATCTTAGAGTGGAAGGGTAGTACTTCAGCACTTAGGGGTTAACTTATTTATTACCTTCGAGCTAGAAAGATGATATCTAAGGGATGTGTCTACCATCTCGTTCGAGTCCAGGACTCTAGTTTAGAAACCCCTCCAGGACTCTAGTTCAGAAACCCCTACTCTTGAGTCAGTATCAGTAGTAGGTGAATTACCAGATGTGTTTCATGAAGACCTTCCTGGAGTTCCTCCCAAAAGGGAAATTGATTTTGGAATTGATCTTCTCCCAGATACTCAGCCCATATCTATCCCGCTATACAGAATGTCTCCAGCAAAACTCAGAGAATTAAAGGAACAGTTAAAGGATCTCTTAGATAAGAGATTCATCATACCTAATGTGTCCCCATAGGGCGCACCAGTTTTATTTATGCGTAAGAAAGATGGTTCCCTCAGAATGTGTATAGATTACCGTCAGTTAAACAAAGTTTCAGTCAAGAAGAAGTATCTACTCCCCAGAATCGATGACTTAATTGACCAACTTTAGGGTGTCAGTTATTTGTCTAAGATAGACCTCAGATCATGCTATCATCAGCTCAGGATCAGGGAAAGTGACATCCCAAAATAGCTTTCCGAACTCAGTACGGTCAGTTTGAATTTTCAGTCATGTCCTTTAGTCTTACCAATGCCCCAGCATCCTTCATGGACTTGATGAACCATGTGTTCAAGAAGTACTTGGACATGTTTGTCATAGTCTTCATAGATGACATTCTTATTTACTCTTGTAGTGAAGACGATCATGCAGACCATCTCAGAATAGTATTGCAGGCTCTCAGAAACCATTAGTTATTCGCCAAATTTAGTAAGTGCAAATTTTTGCTAAGGTTAGTAGAATTACTTAGCCATATAATTTTCGTCAATGACATTAGAGTTGATCCCTAAAAAATCAAAGAAGTGAGAAACTGGACCAGACCCATCTCTCCGTACGATATTTAGAGTTTATTGGGTTTGGCTCTAGCTATTACCGATGGTTTGTTAAGGGATTTTCATCTAATGCTTCCCCTATGTGTATATTGACTCAGAATAAAGTTAAGTTCCAGTGGTCAGATTGTTGTGAGAAGAATTTTCAAGAGTTGAAGACTTGACTCACCACAGCTCCGATATTGACCCTACCAGATGGTTCCGACTGTTTTGTTGTGTACTGTGATTCTTCCATGAGAAGAACTATCCTAATCATGATCTTGAGTTAGAAGTAGTAGTTTTTGCCTTAAATATTCGGAGGCATTACTTGTATGGTGTGCACGTTGATGTGTTCACGAATCATAAGAGCCTGCAGTATGTGTTCTCTCAGAAATACCTTAACCTCTATTAGAGAAGGTGGTTAGAATTTTTGAAAGACTATGGCATGAGTGTTCTGTATCATCCGGGAAAAGTTAATGTAGTGTCTGGCACTCTCAGTAGAATGTCTATGGGTAGTGTTGCCCATGTTGAGAACAATAAGAAGAAGTTAGACCAAGAAGTTCATCAGCTAGCCCGACAAGGTGTTCGCTTAGTTGATTTAGCAGAAGGTAGTGTATGGGTGTAGAGTATCCCAATATCATCCCTAGTTTCCAACGTGAAGGAAAAGAAGGATAGGGATCCTAGTCTAGTCTAGTTGAAGGAATCAGTCAGAAATCAGAAGTAGAGGTTTTCTCTCAAGGAGGAGATGGTGTTTTGCATTGTTAGGGTCGTTTGTGCGTTCCAGGTATAGATGACTTGAGGAAGAAAATTCTCGCAGAGGTGCATGGTGCGTGTTACTCTATTCATCCAGGGGCCACGAAGATGTACCACAATTTACGGGAGATCTATTGGTGGAGTGGGATGAAAAGAGACATTGTAGAGTTTGTGGCTAAGTGCTCAACATGTCAGTAGTTTAAGATTGAGCATTAGAATCCTAGTGGGTCCATACAGGAGTTCAGTATTCCAACCTAGAAATGGGAAGAAGTAAACATGAACTTTGTGATGGGCTAGCTTCGTACTCGTCATCAGCATGATTCTATTTTGGTCATAGTAGATAGGATGACCAAATCAGCTCATTTCCTTCCAATTCATACCTTCTATTCAGCCGAGGATTATGCGAAACTCTATTTCAGGGAGTTGTTCAGAATGCACGGTGTTTCATTATCCATTATCTCAGATAGAGGTACCCAATTCACCTCTTATTTTTGGAAAGCATTCCAAAAGGGTCTGGGTACCCGAGTTCATCTCAGTACAACCTTTTATCCTTATATAGATGGTCTAGTAGAAAGGAATATTCAGACCTTAGAAGATATGTTGCGATCATGTATGATAGACTTTAAAGGTAGTTGGGATAACCACTGCCGTTGGTTGAGTTCGCATATAACAACAGCTAGTACTCTAATATTTAGATGGGTCATTTAAGGTGTTTCATGGGAGGAGGTGTAGATCTCCTATTGGTTGGTTTGAAGTGGGTGAGGCCGCAGTGGTAGGGCCTGACTTGGTGTTTGATACCTTAGAGAAGGTCCAATTGATCAGAGAAAGGCTTAAGATAGCTCAGAGCTGGCAGAAATCATACACAGATGTGTGTAGAAAGGATCTTGAGTTTGAGATTGGTGACTATGTGTAATTAAAGATCTGTCCTATGGAAAGAGTGAAGCATTTTGGCAAGAAGAGGAAACTTAGTCCCCGATATATTGGTCCTTACCGCGTCCTCAGCCATTTCGGAAAGGTATCTTACGAGCTTGAGTTATCTTCAGTTTATCCAGTATTCCATGTCTCCTTGATAAATAAATGTATAGGTGAACTAGCAGTCATAGTCCCTATTGAGGGTATAGATATTAAGAACAACCTTTCTTATAAAGAAATCCCAGTCGAAATTCTTAACTATCAGATTCGCAGATTAAGGAACAAAAAATTCCCTCCAGTCAAAGTTCTTTGGTGGAATCAGTCCTTTGAGAGAGCTACTTTGGAAGCAGAAGAAGACATGCAAACCAAGTATCCTTATCTATTCTCCGCTAATCTAGAATCAGCTCATGGTAATAATTTCCTTAAGCTTAATCAGTTTCATGTTTAGATTTCAGTTACAAACTTGGTACCAGTTACCATTACATGTTCAGTTATACGTTCATGAGCCAATTCAGTCATGTATCCATGCATCATATATGCATGTTCAGTACATTAATTCAGTTTATCAGTAATCCCAGTCATGCATTCATGAATCATGTTCAGCAATATCCATGCATTAGATATGCATATTCAGTATGATAATTTAGAATATCGATAATATCAGTCATATAGTCATGTTCCAGATGTTCATGCCCAGTAAGTAAGCCAGTCTCTCAGTATTTTCAGTCTCAGCAGTCTCAATTGAGGACGAATGTTCCCAAGGGGGAGATAATGTAAACCCCCCAAAATCCTAAGCTTAATTCCATCCTTTAGGCTTGTCAAGGGGTCCCAGACTTAGAATATTTTATCTAAGTACTTAGACTTAGTGTCATTTTAACCTACAAAGGTTGATAATCTTATTTCACGACCTTTACATCCATTAAATGTTGATGTTTTGGTTGATTCATGATCAGGAATGTCCATAGGTATTTTTGGACAAGTTTAAGCTTTTCGGACCGTGTTTGAAGATCCTTTGGAATCCCAAAATAGTTAACCAACGCGATCTTGGCATGCCGCATCGACTATCGTGTCGATTATTATTTTCCCCAGCTATTAGCATCTAATTCTATTGAATTAAGATGAATATGGTTAGTCATAGAATAGTATCAGTCACGACATGATCAGTAGAACTCTCAGTCAGTTACAGAACTTAGGAAACCTTAATAGAATCCATACTAGTCCAGTCTAATTTAGTATCCAGTTCAGACCTAGGTAAACTCAGTCAGCTAACAGAATTTAGTAGTATTCTATCAGTCAACGGAACTTATTGAACTCCGTTCAGTTCAGCTAAACAGTAATCTCAGTAACCGTTCAGTCCAGCCTAGTACAGACTAGAAATTAGTTCAATATCTATTCAGTTGGAAATAGGATTCAGAACCGAGTTAACCGAGGGATGGGGGTATTCCTGTCAGTAGAGGGTTTGACCCTTAGTAGAAATCCCTATGTTATAGAACTACATAGCCAACATAGGTTGAGGTATCTTCCTTCCAGACATTATGAGGGTTGATACTTCTCATACGAGTTGTTCTGCCAGTGAGGGTTGACGGAAGAGATTCCTGTCAGAGAGGGTTAGCTCACAGCTTGTCCTTACCCGTGGTACGATATTGACGCCCTTACAATGGGGGTTACATGTTGGACCCTATATCAGTTAGAGAAGGAGCATGTTGGTTAGATGATTACCTCCCACAGTTTCAGTTCCGGTCTCAATTTCAGAATAGAACTTAGTTCAGTTTTACAAATTCAAGACTATCAGGCATAGTCACTCAGCTTAGTACAGAACTTAGTATGGTTCCACAGTATTCAGAACTATCAGATACAATTATTCAAATAATCAGTAATACAGTATTCATAAACTCTGATATTGGTTATCATTATTCTGATTTACTACTCAGTATTAGCACGATCTCAGTTACTTTCTATCTATTCATGCATGTACTCTTACTTAGTAATACTCATGTTATTCAGTTATTATTGTGCATGCATATGAACCCATGCATATCATCCTACCTCACTGAGTATACCAGTACATTCAAAGTGCTGACACATGTTTTTCTTTGTGCTATGATGTATTATATTATAGGTTTAGACGCACGGGCTCTAGAGCACCCTTAGCAGTTGAAATTCTCATCTTTCAGAGTAGTGGTGAGTCCTCATAGTTCGAGGACGTGCTTATTATTTACAGTACTTTAATTTTATTTAAGTAGATGGATTTTGTTGGGGGCTTTTCCCATCAACTCCATAGTTCAAACAGTTAGAGGCTTTTTTAGACTAGAGTATTTTCAGACAATTGTTTCATTTTCAGTACTTGTATTCAGTTTTGGTATTTTGACACCGCATTTAGATTTATTTACAGTATTGAACCTTATGGCAAGTTTTCACCTATTTTCGCATAATTACAATATTTATTACTCAGTTATTGCAGAAGGTATCAGTCATGGGTTATCTTGTGGTCCTTCGAGATTATGAGCTTCGTGTAGAATCTGGGGTACAGACTCGGGGCATTACAGAAGTCCCTCCACACACCATCTCAGGTTTTTATCCTCTTGAGGTACCTCTAAGACATGTGTAGGGACAGAACTCTATCCCTGTTGTGCTGGTGCCTCTACATCTAGAATTGGTACCTCAGGGGAAGAATCCCTTGTACTTTTCTCAGACTAGGATACACCTGGCGATTCTACATGAGCTGTGGTACCCTCTTCAGACTTGGGGTCCTGAGAAATAACCAGTGGTACTAGCTCAGACTCTACCTCATACTCAGCATCATCATCACTCGGTGGAGGAGAGTGTAGGGGTGATCTTCAGGCAGACTTCATCCTCGGTCAGGTAGAGATCCCTAGGCAGCTTGGATAGCCTGAATAGCCTCAGTTTGAGAACTAGTTCGAGTAAAGGCTGGCCTTCTGTACCACTGTGAGTCCTCTGGAAGTTGCACTCCTATAGTACCCAAAATAACAGTCTCAACTGCCTCACACACCAGGACTCTACTCACTCGATGTATCTCCCTGGACGCAGCTGCTCTAATTTGTGTAATAAGGTACTCCTCAACTAAGCTAGTGGGATCGAGGGAATCATCCCTTTATGCAACAACCTTCTTCTTTACAACTTTAGGATCCATGTGTACCTGAAAAATCTAGTGTTAGTTTCGAACAGAAAATGAGGGATTGCAAAATTCAAAGAAAAACTCAAAATTTGACAACTTCAAATTTTCCTTCAATTTTCACATCCCTATACTTAAATGTAGTCCCATCAAGTCTAATGTGCATACACTTATCAATAATATTTTTTTGTCACTATCAACTACCATGCCAAACTCTTAGTATTACTTGGCTTCTTCAAGTACCACTTCCGTATAAGGCATAATTTTAGGGTTTAATCTAAGAATTACGCCCTACATTAATATTTTAGTATAGTTCAAGCCTCCTAACTAAAAGTTTGGTTGGTTAAAACATATATTTCATGAAAATGAACATACCAACTACTTGTTTTCAATGTAAACATATAGTATTTTGGGAATGTAAACATATAGTATTTTGGGACCAAGAATTTCCCACTTATGGTACCTACTTGCGGTCCGCAAGCGGTACATCCGGTCTGTAAGTAGGGACCATAGGTGGGTCCCTTTTTTGGGCAAGTTCCCAACATTCTGAACTTTCTATTTTAATATGTACTTTACTACCTATGAGGTAATAAATGGTATTTTTGACCCTGTAAGTAAATTCTTAGGTATAAGTCTAGAAATATTCCTTAAAACTCCTCAAAATTTCATATTTTCAGTTAAGCACAACTTACCTAGCACATGTGGGATTTATGACCCTGATGAGTTGGTCACACAGTCCCTTTACTTCAAAAATTATAAATGTAGCAATATTATCGCATTCCAGGTCTTTCCATTAGTTATAAACCTACAAAAACAAATCAAACAAAAGTGAACACAAAAATAGTGGGTTGCCTCCCACCCAGCGCTTGATTTAACATCATGTCACAATATGGCTGTGTTGGTTACTCAGACTTCACCAACCAGCCCATGGGTTACCTCCCATGCAACGCATGATTTAATATCACGGAATGATATAGGTATCCTACTACTCAAAATTCATCAAGATACCCAAAAGAGTACACTCATAGGTCATCCATGCAATCAATAATCGAAACCTCTCTTATGTCAGTCGGATGCTTCATTACTTTTTGATCATTGAATATGACTTCTTCCTTGTTGACTCTAAACTTGGGCTCTCCCTTTTCCATGTCAACCATTATAGCCATAAATGGTTTTCCCCAACTTATGGGCATCTTGAGGTCGACCTTCCTATCCAGAATCACAAAGTTAGCTAGAAAGATGAGGTGATCTACTCTTATCATCAAATAATATTAAATGTTGATGGGCTTTTTGATAGTGCGATCGACCATCGACAATCGCATAGTAGTTGGATCAGGAGGGATTAGACCCAGTTGTCTGAATATGGCCAGTGGCATTAGATTTATGTTGGCTCCTAAGTCATAAAGAGCTCTGGTAAATCGAGAGGTCCCAATTGTGCATGGAATTGTGAATGCATTGGGATCACCCTTTTTTTGGGCCGGAGATCTAAAAGTAACTACACTACAATGGTGTAGTCCACCAATATCCTCAAAACTTTCCGTCCGCTTCTTGGTCACTAACTCTTTCATAAACCTAGCATACCCAGACATCTCCTTCAATGCTTCAAAGAGAGGGATGTTAAATATCAAGTCTTTTAGCATTTCATTAAACTTCTTAAACTTCCCTTCCTCTTGTTTTTGTTTTAGTCTCTGAGGAAAATGTGGGGGTGGTCATGGAATTTGTCTTATATTCGGCTTAACAACCTGACCCTTACCTATGTACTCATTAACTCTAGCATTACCACTTGTTACCTTTTCTGACTCTATAATATATGTCTCATCAATGGCAACTCCATCATGCTTTTATGCTTTCGCAGTAAGTAAAAGAGGATCCATGGTAGTTATACCACTCTGTGTGGTAATATCAAGAACATGACCATCATTTTTTGGATTTTGAATAGTGTTTCTTGGAAGGGTACCAAGCTACCTCTACTTCAGTGTTGCCGATATCTGCCCGAACTAGTGTTCCAACTGCTTGATGCAGTGGCATGAGATTCCATCTTCTGGTTCAACCCTGAAATTTGTGGCTTAATATCCTTAAGATTGTTCTCCTTATTTTCTTGACCCTTGACCAGCTTAGACAATATCACATCCACTCTTGATTCTGTAGCTCAATGGAATGTACCTATCTCCCTTCTAATTGAAATTATCTTGCCATCTCTAGTCACTATCTCACTCCCTACTGCAATCTCTGTACCTATCACTGTAATATTTTCGACCTTAATTTCCTCGCCTTAGGCTCAAAAACTCGCCAACTGATGATCCACATAATTATCCTCCTCTTTTAATTCAGACTCATAATCTCTAGAGGCTGCACCATATGCTCCTATTGTTTTCACTTTTTTGGAATTCACGGTTGCAAAATGATTTTCCAGCAATCCAATATCAATCCTCAATAGCACAATTTCTTGCACTACAAAATTATCCGCCACTCTTTGGTCACTGGAAGCTCCAATGGCATAAGGGTCAGAACCCCTTTCAATTTCCTAAGTTTGCCACCCTCGGTTAGTGAAAGAAATCTGGTCTAAAATAGCAGAATCTATTTCCCAACATAATCTCATTAAAAATCTTCTTGAGATAGTGTCTTCCATGGCTCTAGAACTGATTGTTAAGGCTCTATAGAATATCTCAAATAAGCTCGTCCTTGATATGATGGTTAGGCACCATACTCAATTTCTTCTTGAACTTGAACCAAGCGTCGTACATACACTCAGATTGAAGTTGTCAAAAATTATATATCTCGTCCTTAAGCTAAAACATCTTGGCTGGAGGAAAGAAATGGTTCAATAATTTCCTGCACAACTCATTCTATGTGGTGATAGATCCTCCTGAAAGTTTCCCTAACCATAAAGATGTTTCTCTTGTAAGAAAGAAAGGGAACAACCCCAATCTAAGTGCCTTCTGATTCACCACTAGATATTTATAAGAATCGTAGATCCCAAAAAAATTATCCAGATGCATTTTTGCGTCATCTGTAGGCAACCCAACAAATACACCCTTCAAGTATAAGAGCTGGATTATAGCACTAGCTATATTAAATTTAACGCCTGGCAAAAAATAAGAGGAACAATAGCTCCTATTTCAGATGGCGCGATGTATCCTAAGTCCTCGTCATCATCCTCATATGGCTGAAAGTACTATTACACTGGGGATCACTTAGGCTGGCCCACTCTATCTCTATTTTGGTCACCTCTAAGTACTGCTCGGTGGTCTACTTTCAGTCTATGCATATCCAACTCTGCCTCCTAAGCTATGCACTGAGCATCTTCTTTCCTTCTTTGATTAGTAGCTTGTTCTAATAGCACCTCTGTATGCTGGTCAACAATGTCCTGAACTCCTTTAGGAGTAGGGGAAGGCACCTGGTGTGTATCATTAAGAACCCTTTCTGAATATCATCTCTTTTCGTCTCTATTATCCTACTTGATGATTTTAGGATCCTCTCTAGATTCATATTCAGTGGGAGTAATAGATTTCCTCTACTCCATGTGCTAGGCATACACTGGTGTATACCCAACTAAGAATAAGAACACAAATACTCGAAAACTGTAACAACCTTTAATTTTGAAGATAATGCGGTCACTGTTAAATATAGTAACCCAACAAAGGTTGGGTTCGAATGCAAGGGAATATCTAGAATTATGGATCTCAACTGTTGTAATCAATAGGATAACTGAAAAACTAAATGGGGGGGGGGATTGTAGTGGAAATATCGAACAAGTAATAAATATCAACTCTGATTGTAATAAGTCGTAGATGAACACTAGGATTGTGTTCCCCCTGGCCTCTCAATTCAGTAGGGTTATTATGATTTATTGAACCAACCTGATACCTTGTATGCATAATCTTATAAGTTATGTACTATCAACTATCTTTTGGACTAGTTGATGATTTCACCCTTTACCTTTTAAGTCTCAGGATGTTGTCGTTCTAACCGTTATCCTTGATCCCAGTTAACTATTACCTTTTGGGTCTTTAATTATTAGATAATAGTTGACGATCTTACTTAAGATAACACCTAGTAGTGTGGATTAATGGTTAATCTTCAAAGCACTATTGTAATTACCTTTTCCTAGTCACTATTCCTCTTTTGGAGTAAGTAGCAATAATCTAGGCAGGATCTTAACATTTGCAACCACTAAGACATCTATTAAATTAAAGATAATACAACACATGCATGGGTATCGGTTCAGAACAAGATAACACTTACCCCTACTTCATCAATACACTATTGTTCCCACAACCCTAGCTAAGGGTTTTAGCCACTTATGCTTGTGAAATAATTAACAACATTCATAATTGAAAGTATAAGATGAAAACACAATAACCACAACTGAAAACCCAAAACTTCAACTATATTAATAACCAAAATTAATAAAAAATAGTTCCAGGACAAAATTCAAATCTTAGAATCAGAAAATATATTTGTAAGTATAAAAAATACATAACCTCTACTAAAAAGCACATAAAGGGTATTTATAGTACATGAGTAAACCCTAAAAATCAAATCCTGGATGAAACAGGACAAACGAAGTCGGTGGCCACTTACTTGGGCCACATACAGTCCTTATGTAGCACATGCGGTCTACATGTGGACCCAGGTAAGTGCTAGAAAATTTTCCTACACTGTTCACTCTCTGGAATTTTAACTTTTAGCACTTACCTTACCCACATGCGGTCGACAAGTAGGCACAGGTAAGTGCTAGAAATTTTCCTTCAGCTTTGGCACTCTTTGGATCTTCAACTCTGACACTTTCCTTATCCACATACGGATCGAAAGTTCTATATACAGTTTGCAAATGGACATAGGTTGGTGCTAGATCTTTAAATTCCTGCAACCAAGCTTTTGGACTTTGATTTCTTGTGCATGCTTTGGTCATATACGCCCGGTAAATGCCACAAATGTCCAAAAATGCTCAAGTAAGTAGCCAAAAACTCCGTTTTCATATTTATCTTGAACATAGCATTCAAAACCTAGTTTCCTACAAAACATACCCAAAACACATCATATCTAACAGAACAACCTGAGAAACTTGCATATTTTTATCATTTCAAGCATCGAAAGTGCTATATTTCTTTAGCACATCAAGTTTCCTTAAGGAGATTAAGAAAAACATTTCAGGATTGAGTATGAAAGTAGAATCACATGCTACTACAATTAAGATACTTGAGCAATAGTTTGGTCAGATATCGGCTACCTTGAATCAATATCCACCAGGGACTCTTCTGAGAAATACCATTTAGAATCCTAACAATGACAGTCATTGCCTAGCCATCACCGCTCAGAGTGGTAGGGCTACTATTGATCCCCCTATGCCTATAGAAATAAGGTAAGGGATGATACTCTTAAGGTCAATAATGCAACTCAAGATGAAACTAAGAAGTTGGTGACTAATAGTGAGACATCACAGAAATCAAAGAGTGTAGAGAAATGAACTAAGAATGATAAGGGAAAGGTTAAGAAGGTTAAACCATTTTTAAATCTTATTTCATGACCTCCCCTACCTTTTCTCAAAGTTTAAATAAGAAAAAGGAAGAAGGGAAATATCAGAAATTCATGTCGATGTTAAAGGAATTATTTTTTAATATCCCTTTTGTGGAAGCTTTAGAGCAGATGATCGGTTATGCAAAGTTTATGTAAGATTTAGTGACTAAGAAGCGGATGGTAAGTTTTGAGACCTTTTGTAATTTCCGCCACTGTAGTGTTATTATTTCCCATCTTTGGCTGAGAAGATAGAGGATCTCAGAGCTTTTACTAGTCCCTGCACTATTAGTGTCACGACTTGAATCAGGGCCTGGCCGTGATGGGTATATCAAGTCCATTGAAGACAAAACACCACTCCTTGCACCTAACCAAATAGAATAAAACACCCCCAACATCGGATGAATTCCAAACATATAAAAAGATATCATAAGATAAGCTCAAAAAATTAAAATTATGTCTATAAACGATAACTGGTAACCAACCAATAATGCCTAACCAACATAACACAAGTCCACAATAATCAACAAAGCCTTCTAAATAAAATCGAAATCAATAAAGTGTTGGGATAGGCCCCGACCCTGATAATGGCAATGTTAATGATAAAGTTAACTCTTAATTCTGATCTAATACTGGAAATTGATGAAATGATGAAGTCTTCCAGAGAATGGAAGCTCACTACTTCACCACCAAAAACCGATGAACTAAGTTGATCCACCTAACTTTGTGTAGGAAAAATGGAAGTATATCTACTGCCTGCATTGCATAGGGATACAACATCCAAAGATGGTTAATGGGTTGAACACTAGAATGTAACTCAGGGATAGGGGATAAAATAAATCCAAGTCAAATCAAATTCAAAACCATGTGTACATCATCATATATATATACAAATAATATGTTGCGAAAGGGAACAAGGCTTAGCATGTACTTTAAAACTTTAGCTTGGATCGTATATCTTAATCGTCATACTATAATAAGGCACCCACGGGCTATATGGGTCAATGTCTCCCTAGATAGAAGGTTCCCAGTGCGTGTAGCCGCACAAACCAGAAGATGTACATATGAACCACAGGGGACTCGAACCTCCCAGCATACCAAGGTGACTTAATCACCCAATTATGTGATATAATATGGGGGACTCGAACCTCAAAATCATACAATAATAATAAGGGGGAATCAAACAACCCGGTTATTTAAACCCCCGAGTCGGCAACTACGATTTCCAATATTGGTCCCTAGGGACCTCCTCTTTCATGGCTCAGCCACACAACCCTCGTTAAATCCTAATGAAATCATTTATCAAACATTACTATTCATTGAACCATAAGACACATTTAGGCATACACCGTTGGTATCGTCATACCAATTACACTTGCAAAGTAACATCAACATGCCAAACCAATTTTTGTCATTTAGGGGAAAATTACATCACTTTTGGTTCAATTATACATTATCTTGGGGAATTACACAACCTCATCAGGTTTTATTCAAAATCATTATACTTCATTGACTTTTCATATTATGCAATAGTTTAAGACTAGTTCAATGTTCATACTTTTCATATTCAAAACCAATTTCACAATATAAGGTTGAGGTCATTACTACTTCAATTGTCAATATTCACAATTTAGGGGAAATCACAATCCCCTAGTTTATTCACCATACCCATGCATCAAATTGATTTCAAAATCACCATTTAAAACATAGCCAATACATATACAAACATGAAACATCACATAAACAACAATCATTCAAAACTCTCAACCCATGTTCAAAAACCAACATCAAAACCATATGAATAATACTTTAAAACACATGCTTTTAATAGAGTAACAATTGGAGAAGAGTAACATGCATGAAGGATTCTCAATTATGGAGAAGAAACCTTGAATTGAACCCTAGATTCTTAGCCATGAGGAAACCTTAGCTTTTTTTTTCTTGAAGGAACTTGTGAGAGTAAAGAAGGTTCTTGATTTTGTTAATGTGTTAAATAATGCCCTAAAGGTGACTTATGTATGTGGGGTGTATGTGGGTAAAGAGGAAAATATTCAAAGAGTCCTTAATATAAAAACTGAAAAATTATTGCCAGTGACTACGGGTCACATGGTGTCTCATAATGATAAGTTATGACTCGTTACCATGAGTCATAGATAAGACAGTGTCATTAGGAAAACATACGTTTGACCCTACGAATTACATCATATGACTCATTAGGCCCTAGTTGTCACCAGGACAACAACACTTGGAACATACTCTGGTTTGACTACGATTGGGACAACACAACTCATAATGAGTCCATACGACTCATTGTGAGCCACTTGTACTCAAAGAAAAAAACTTAGACTCATATAATGGTTATGCTATGATTTGGGTCCTTACAACTCGTCAAGACTCCCTACGACTCGTAAGGAGAGTCGTAGTTAGGGCAGTGGGGATAAAATTTCAAAAAATTGTAAGGACCAAAAATTTAGGGTGTTTTAATTGGGTCCCTGAATTTTTATGAGCATTATGTGACTTGGGAGATAGTATCAATCTGATGTAGCTAATTGTACACAAGCAGTTGGAGTTGGGGTTGGGGTCACCTAAGACGACATCTATGAACTATTAATGGTTGATCATATTATGAAGAAGTTAGTTGAAATATTGTGTAATATGTTGGTAAAGGTTTCTTCTTTCATATTCCTAGTTGATTTTGTGATTCTCTATAATGAGGTGGATTTTAACGTCTCTATTTTCTTAGGAAGACCTTTCCTAGACACGGGTAGGGGATTGGTTGACATGGAGATGGGACATATAAAATTTAGGCTTACTGATGAATATATTACATTTAATATTGGGTCAGTCAATACAATAATAGAAATATATATGAATGGTGTTTGTGATAGATACTATAGATAAAGATGTATTGATTGCACCCATTGAGGAGAGACTTGGTGTTAAGGCACTAGAGACAACAATTATGAACTTTGATAGTGACGGTATCAAAGAGTTTGATAAGATGGTGATTGTTCTTATTGGCAGAGGATCTTACTCTTAGGCACCAATGAAGTTGGACCTTAATTTGAAGAATAAAGTGACTCCACCATCTTGGCCATCCATTGAGGAGACACCGATCTTAGAATTAAATACCCTCTTTTCTCACTTGTATTATGCATTATTAAGGGCCAGTAATACCTTTCTAGTTATTACTGTTGTAGATTTGTTAGGTACATAGGTTGAGGCCTTACTCTCAATTTTGTAGAGGTTTAAATGGGGCATTGGTTGTACTATTAAGAATATTTTTAGGATTCCACCTTGAATTTTCACTCATAAGATTCATCTTAAACTAGAGTGCGTGCCTAGAATTGAGCATTAGTGTCATTTGAATCCACCTATCCAAGAGGTGGTGAAGAAGGAGATACTTAAGTGGTTAGATAAAAGTATGCTTTACCTTATTATTAATAACAAGTAGGTGAGCCTGATTCAGTGTTTGCTAAAGAAGGGTGGAATCACTGTGGTCTCGAATGAGAAGAATGAGTTAGTTTCTATGAGACTACTCATAGGGTGCAGAGTTGGTATAGTGTATTGAAAGCTGAATACTAGGATACAAAAGAATCACTTTCCTATGTCATCCATGGATCAAATATTAGACCATTTGGTAAGTAGAGGATGGTATTGTTTTCTTGTGATTATTCAAGGTATAATCAAATTTTTATTGCCCCCAAACACCAAGAGGAGACCACTTTCACCAGTCCATATGGTACGTTCACATTCAAGAGGATTTCTTTTGGACTTTGTAATGCTCCCATTACCTTTCAACATTGTATGATATCTATCTATTCTTATATGGTGGAGGATAATATAGAGGTCTTTATGGATGATTTCTTAGTTGTGGATGACTCATTTGATAACTGTTTGTCTTACTTGGCTAATACACTATAGAGATGTTAGTCGTGCAACTTGGTGCTGAATTAGGAGAAGTATCATTTCATGGTTAAGGAGGGGATATTTCTTAGGCATAAGATTTTGAATAAGGGGATAGAGGTTGATAGGGGTAAATTTGAGGTGATAAAGAAATGCCTCCATCAATTTCTATTAAAGGTATCGAAGTTTCTTGGTTCATACAGGGTTCTATAGGCAATTCATTATGGACTTCTTTAAAATTGCAAATCTTTTGTGCAAGGTATTTTTGAAGGAGGTGAAGTTTGTGTTTAATTATGCTTATCTCAAGTCCTTTGAGTGCCTAAAAGAGAGGTTGATTTTTGTTCTTATCATTGTGTCTTTGGATTGGACTCTTTCTTTTAAGTTTATGTGTGATGCTAGTGGTGTATCCCTAGGAGCTGTCCCTTGACAAAGACATGAGAAAATACTTCATCCGATCTATTATGCCAGCAAAACACTCAACTCTGCACAAAAAAATTACATTGTCACCAAATATGAGTTACTTGTGGTGGTGTTTACTTTGGATAAAATCCAATCCTATATGATTGGGACCAAAGTCATTGTGCATTTCGACCATAAAAATTTGAGGTACCTTATGGTGAAGAAATATAAGAAACCTAGGTTAATTCAATGGGTACTACTGCTGCAATGGTTTGACATTGAGGTGAAGGACCGAAAGGGCACAGAAAATTAAGTTGCAGACTATCTATTGCACCTAGAAGAAGAGGCAATGCTTAAACTAGGGGATGTGTTTGAGATTAATGATATCTTTCTCGATGAGCGGGTATTGGCAAAATCACAAAAATTCATCCCATGATTTGCTTATTTTCCAATTATTCGGCAAGTGATCTCATCTCAGAAGGCATGTCATTTTAGTAGAGAAAATAATTTATACATGAGGTATAATTTTTTTTGAGATAAGCCTTACTTATTTCAGGTATGTGTGGATGGTGTAATTCGGAGGTATATTCTCAAAGTTGAGATAATAAGCATTCTTGAGGCCTATCATTCATCTCCAATTGGGGGTCACCAGGGAGATACTAGAACAGCCTACAAAATCCTGAAATGTGATTACTATTGGAAAACTATTTATTAAGATACACATTATTATGCTCGGGCATGTGACCAATATTAGTGCCAAAGAAATACCTTGCGGAAGCATGAGCTCCCCATGACACATATTCTTGAGCTAGAGTTGTTTGATGTGTGGGGAATTGATTTCATAGGTCCATTTGTTAGTTTTCATGGAATGAAGCTCACTTTAGTGGTATTCAACTATATATCAAAGTGGGTGGAAGCAGTTATGCTTCCCAATAATAAGAGCTATAGTTTACAATATTTTTAAAGAAGAAAATATTTTCTCGATTTGGTACTCCACTTGATATCATTAGTGATGGTGGATCCCATTTCTACAATCATCTATTTAAGGTCCTACTTGAGCAATATGGTGTGAAAAATAAGGTGGAAACACCTTACAATCCATAGACTAGTGGATAGGTGAGGTTTCCAATTGTGAAATCAAGTCCATTTTGGTGAAGAATGTGAATGCCAGTCTAACTGATTGGTAAAGAAAGATAGATGATGCACTTTGGTTCCATCAAATAGCTTACAAAACTCCCATAGGTGCCTCTCCTTATTAGCTTGTGTACGGCAAGGTATCCCACTTGTCGGTCGAACTCGAGCATAAGACACTATAGGCGCTAAAGAAGCTTATTTTTTAGTTGAGCGATGTTGCGCACTTGAAGTTGGACAAGATTAATAAGTTAGATGAATTCCACCTCTGTGCGAATGAGAGTTCAACTTTTTATAAGGAAATGATGAAGTTTTACCCCGACAAGAATATTGATATAAAAGTATTCCCATCCGGTGATATGGTTTTGTGGTATAATTCCAGACTTTGCTTGTTTCTTGGAAAGTTGAAGTCTAGGTGGTATAGACCATTTATCATGGATTGAGTATTTTCACATGGTGTAATTGAGTTAAAAATAGATGGCAATTCCGCATTCAAGTTGAATAAGCATTGTGTTAAGAATTACATGGGAAGCATGGAGAAATTGAAGGTATGTGAGGATGTTAGCCTTGGAAAATTCTCAGTAGCTAAGGAAACCGAGTCATGCCCCAATGCTAAATCAGGTGCTTTATGGGAGGGAACCCATGGGCTTGTTGGTGAAGTATGAGTATCCAACATAGCCACATCATGCCGCGACATTAAATCAACCACTACTTGAGAGGCAACCCAAGGTGTTTGTGTTCACTTTGTTTCTATTTTGTAGGTTAAAATCATGGAGAAACACCAGGAGAATGACAAAAATTTTAAAGTTTCAGGCAAGTCCAAGTAAGTGGACCTACGACCCTACTTACGGGGTCGTAGGTTCGGCCCATGGTATGTATGTTAGGTCGTGGGAATCAGAAACAAATTTTATGTCTCTTAACTTCTACCTATGGACCCTACCCACGAGCCCGTAGGTAGTACCTACTTCCTGTAAGTAATGGTTGTAGGAATTAGAGACCCACAAAACTTTAGGACCCAACCTACGACCCCTACTTATGGGGGTATAGGTACTACCTATAGAACTTAAGTAGGGGCCATAGATAGGGTCAAATTTTTTAAAAATTAGGGTCGGGCCCATCTAACCTGACTTGATCTATCCCCTTTCCTTCCTATTTATCCCTAAACCCAATGCCCTAATGCCTTACCTCTTCAAATTCAAAACTCCCTCTTTAATTAAAAACCTCCAAGTTCCACTCCTCTATATTAAAGGCTAAAACCATCTCACAACCACCCCACTTGCACGCATATTAGCAGAAGTTAGGACTAAAATCAAGTGTTTATTATTTTCTTCCAAAATATTTATTCAAGGTAAGATTTCTGAACTCTAACTTGTTTAAAAACTTGTTTTTTACCATTGAACTTAAGGTTGTACTTAAAATAAACCTGAATTTGTAAAATTCTCATCGTTCTTGAAATATGCGGAGGCTAACCTTGGTGAAAATTAATTTGTTGAATGATTTTTGGATTGGAAACTTGTGATCTCAAATAAAATGGAAGTAGAAGTTGAACTGTGTGTGAAATACCTGTGGACCTTGACTTGTTAAATGTTGTAGTGACTAAAATTGGTCTGAAAATTGCAAATTAATCTATGTTAAATTGGAAATTTGGGAAAGTTTTTACACCCACTTAGTTTGAACCTAGGAAAACTACTTACGAGCTCATAAGTTATACCTATAAGCCCATAGGTAGCCTCGTAGCTATTAGACTTGAATCCTTGAAGATTCAGGGCTTTGTGTGGTACCTACAAAGGCTACCTAAGGCCCCATAGGTACTACCTATGACCCGTAGGTAGACTCTGGGTTGGAATATTAATTTTCATCCTTTTTCATGTTTAATTGTTGTGTTTCAATCACTTACAACTCTTTTTATAGGTACAATGGAACCCAAGGCTACTCAGAAGAAAAGAGTATAGTCCAGGTTGCGCGATAATTCTTTTGAAAAAACTGGATCCATTGAGGAGTATCCAGTGAGTTCAGAGAGTACATCATTGGTCCCACACTAGACGCGGGTCCAGGCATAGAGGCAAACTACAACCAGGGCTCAACCTCCAATAGCTATTATTGAGTAGAGATCTATGTCTGTACTATCATAGGCACCATATTCTAAGCCCCAAACTTTACCAACACGATTTGTCTAGACGGTTCCCCATATGAAGTCATCCATAATTTCACCACCACACTCTCTCTAGTCTGAGGAGGGAAAGATGAGTCAACTTTTGGGTTCGAGGGGGAGAGGATAAGTCAAATTCTTGATCTGAGAAGGGAGAGGTTGAGTTAGAGACAAGTTCTAGGTGAAGAGGATGATGCAGTTGGCTTCTAATCCGAGAAAGGGTCAAAGTTTGCATCCGATTCAATTGATGGTGAGACTCCATCAGGTTCAGCTGCACCCTATTTTGATAAGGATGATGAAGCAGCTTTGATTCCTCATGAGATTTATTCCTTCACTCAGTGTACTCAGGCCAATGCTCAAGGTACTCAGGCTACAACTTCAGCACCTGTTGCTTAAGAGTCAGAATCCAAACATAGCTCCACAGTTCCACTAGATTAGGTTTATCTGAGATGGTGTGTGGAGGGAAAGAAATATAATTATGACAAATCCAACTTTATTAGTGAGCAGGTTAGATCACGATACAGTATTATGGAGGACATTAGTATTGAGTTATCCAGTTTGACAGGAGCTCCAAACATATAGGATATATTTTGTACAACCCAATTATTGTCTGGTAGTTCTATGCTTCTTATGTGTCATCAGTTTACTTGGTTACCCCGACTGAGGGTAGAACATTTGACCATCCCCCCTAACTCACACACTAGTCAGAAGGGTTAGGGTTGATATTTTAGAGAAGACTATTAGATGGGTTTTGTTTGGGACAGAGTATGTGGGGCCAACCACCACAACTGAGTTTGAATATCGTATGAGGCTTGTGAAGAGTAGGCACATGATAAGTGTGGTTGAGCATAAGGCACAGAGTGTAGACTTTTCTAGATAGGTGGCTAAGCAGATTCCAAAGTTGGGTACATATGTCCCTTGGGTAGAGGGGAAGGGCATGATTTAGAAGGCATCACTATACTTTGTAACAAAGTTATGGTGGATAGTAGTGAGGCACCATTTGATTCCAACATCTACGGACAACATGATAACTTGGGATAGAATGGTGTTGATTTCCAGCTTGATATCTAGTTATGATATCAACTTTTCTAAGTGTATTTTGACTGAGACCCAAGAGAAAGCATTCAAAAAGTTTACCACTATTCCTTTTACATGTTTGGTGTAGAGGTTATGTGATGCAACTAGAGTTACGACTATTTCATAAGTGTATTAGAGGTTCGAGGTGACCCGCAAGGCAGATATTGGCATAATTAAGAATGCAGCTAACCCGATCGCACTACATTAAGCACAACTACCTATTTCTTTTTGTACAACCCATTTTGAGGGTCCTTCTATTTTGACTAAACCTATTGAGAGGCTAATTGTGAGTGTTGATATTAATATTAGAAGTCAGAGAGTTGACCACACTACTACTGCAGGCAGTGAGGAGGCCAAGGGCACGTTAACATTAGCCTCGTCTTCTACTTCAGCACCAACGGTGACTTTCATATTTTACCCACGCCCGACAGTTGTTGGGTTTGTGAGTATGCCTCTAGATTTCTTACAGAAAATGGTGGAGTGAAAAAAAGAGTTGATTGAGCATCTCACATAGGCAAATACCTAGCTAGCCCTACTATTTAGTCGATCAGGCCATGGTTGTGACCATATTAGAGGCTATTGAGGCTAGTATGAGGGAAAGATAATGATTACCATAGAAGGGTTCATAAGAGAGATGCATGCTTGTATAGATAATTATGAGTGCACGACTTTGTGAGGTCCAAGTGCCTGATTTATTAGGACTACATGAGGAGGTAGCCATATTGCGATCAGAGGTGAGATCATTAGTTGAGATCCATATTCCAGTCATCCCTCCGGCCATTCTGCGATCAGAGGTGAGATTTTTATTAGACTTCTGTTTGAAGCTCACTATCTCACTGTGAAGTTTCATAGTCTTTCCTGATGGAAAGAATCTAATGAGGAATCTTCTGGATAAGCCATCCCATGTTATGATTGAATTGGCCGGATCCGCATTCAACCACTTTTTAGCTTCCCCAATAAGTGAATGGGGAAATAGTATCAGCCTCACATAATCTGGAGTTACCCCAGTTGGAGTGAATATATTTGTAAGTTCAATGAAGGTCTGCAAGTGGACTTGTGGATCCTCGTGTGAAAGCCCTACAAATTGTCCACTGCTAATAAGAAGCTGCACTATATTGTATTTTAACTTAAAATTCCCCCCAGTTGCCGGTCTTTGAATTGGGAAAGTCAAGTTCATTGGAAATGGGACTGCCAATTCCCTAACCTTCCTACCAGGTCCTTGTTGTTCAGCCATAGGAATAGTATTCTCTTGGACTTCTTGGATTTGTGGAATTCTGGGGAAAAGGATTACTTCTCTCCTGCATTGATGGTAAAATTTCTCAAATTTTAGGCTTGGTTCTACCAACTCCCGATCCCTTACCAGCTTTCTACTTTGCAAACCTGTTTCCTGCAAAAAAAAAAAAAACAAGCATAAAAAGCACCAAATAAATCTAAAAGTAAAACTAAAATAAACAATTTCTAAATAACAAGTCCCCGAAAACGGCGCAAAAAACTTGACAGCGCCCAAGCGCAAACACAAGTGTACGTGGTCTACCAAGTAATATAGTATCCTTCAAGAAAGCCGAGTTATCGATCCCATAGAGACTTGATTTAACAACGATTTAATTTTAGTTCACAATCTAGATTAATTTAGTGCAAAAGTAACCAAAGAAAGAATTTTGAATTATTTTGTAAATTAAAAAATAAAATAAATAATGTAAAAATTAAATTCTTGGAATAATCAATAGAGTAAAGCCCACGGTTAAAGCACTCCGAACAATCATATATGTTATTCAATTTTAATTCACTAATTTGCTTATCTTGGTTGTTGATTCATAAGGTTAATTGTCTGATTATGGTTTCCCAACCTATAATCTTTTACCTAATATGGATATTACAACTACATCATTGAGCGGGGATGTAATAATCCAATTAAGTTAATTAAAGTTATCATCCTACGTATGAATCAAGTAAGGCATCTAAGTACATCCCTGCCCTAGACGCTAAGTTTAATTCTTTATTTTACAAAAGAATAAAAACCCAAGATTTATCATTCCAGCAGCATAAGCGGTTCATGCATAATGTGGAAAAAAATTTTGGGGATGAACCTTATATTTTTTGTATTTTGCGGATGGAGTTATTTGTAAATGTAGTCATAAGGTAGAGATGATGAGAATCCTTTAGGCTTGTTATTAATCACAAGTTGGAGTTCATAATTGTGGTACCCACACATCCTACAAATTCTATACTGTGGGTATTATTGTCCAACTATCTATAATGACGCTCATGATTTTTTCCAAGCTAGTGATTAGTATCAGCGATAAGGAAATATTCATGAAGTCATGAACTCCCCATGATACCTATCTTTGAGTTTGAGTTGTTTGATGTATAGGGGATTAATTTCATTGGTCTATTTGTAAGCTCATATGGTATGAAGTACGTTTTGGTAGCGGTTGACTATGTTTCTAAATGGGTGGAGGTGGTTGCGCTTACTAATAATGAAGGTAGAATTGTCATTATATTTATAAAATATATATATATATATATAGATATATATTCTCTATTTTTCATTCCACGTAGGATTATTAGTGATGCTAGGTCTTACATCTGCAATCGTCTTTTAAAGGCCTTGATAAAAAAATATGGTGTGAAGCATAAGGTGACTACTTCTTACCATCCTTAGATGAGTGGGCAGGTTGAGGTCTCCAATCGGGAGATCAAGTCCATATTGGCGAAGACTATGAATTCCAACAGGATTGATTGGTCGAGGAAGTTAGATGATGCTTTTTGGGCCTACATGATAGCTTTTAAGACCTCCATAGGTTCCTACCCGTATTAACTTGTGTATGAAAAAACATGCCACTTGTCGGTCAAACTTGAGCACAAGGCACTATGGGGGTTAAAAAAGCTCAATTTTGAGTGACATGATGTATCTAATTTGAGGATGAGCAAAGTGAATAGGTTGGATGAATTCTGGCTCCGGGCTTATGAGAGTTCAACTATGTATAAAGAAAAGATGAAGTTAAATCATGACAAGAAGATTGAGAAGAGATTATTTGAGCCTGGTGATATGATCTTGTTATATAATTCAAGACTTTCCTTATTTTTTGACAAGTTAAAGTCTAGATGGTATGAACCATTCACTATGGTTAAGGTGTCCTGAATGGCGCTATTGAGCTGAAAAGAGATGGTTAAGCACAGTTCAAGGAGAATAGGTAGCGTGCCAAACACTATTTGGGTAATACCGATGAATTAAAAGTGATTGTTTATGTAAGCCTTGGCAAAGTCTTTATATCCAAAGGAACTGAGTCGCGTCATGATGTTAAATCAGGCACTTCATGAGAGGCAACCCATGGGATTTTGGGGGAAGTATGAGTAACCAACATATCCATGTCTATCGTGATGTTAAATTAAGTGCTGAGTGAAAGGCAACCCACAATGTTAGCGTTCACTTTGTTTTCTGTTAATTTTGTAAGTGTAAATAATGAGGAAATACCTGGAACATTGTAAAACATTAGCAATTTCTTCAAATTCTATTTAAGAGGACTTATTGGCCCACTTATGGGGGTCATAAGTCCCACTAGAGCCAGGTAAGTGATGCAGTTGATTTTAGAGGGGAAATTTGAGAATTTTGGATCTCTAAACTTTTGCTTACAAACCCACCCACTTATAGGGGTCAGAAGTACCACTTATGACCGTGTAAGTGGTGACATATTAATCAAAATCAAAGTTCATAGAGGTGGTGAAAATTTCTGCCACTTACAGTGGACCACCTTTGGGCCTTAGGTGGCGTCGTAAGTAGAAAAAATTTTCAGAGTTGAAATTTTAAAATCTGGGTCGGACCCAAGTAACCTGACCCGACCCGATCTGACCCTACCATTGCCTTTAAAATCTTAAAATCCGACTCATATGCCCCATTTTCTCTAATTTTTGTAACTACCTCTTCAATTCAAACATTCCAACTTTATGTTGAATCCATAAAAAGCAAACCCATCTCAAAACCCAATCACTTGCACGCATAGGGAAAAAATATTCTTAGGGTTTCATCAGACTTCTTTGTTTTCCTACTTCCATCACTAAAATTAAATTAAATTTCTTGGCTCCTATTAGTAGTATATTGTGATATTGACTAAGAAAATTGAGTTGATACTTAGAATGTACTTGAAACTTGTCTAAAAAATCAAAAATCTTATTTGTAGGAGCTTAGAATAATCCAAAATTTAAATTTGTGCATTTTTCTTGACTGTCAAATATGTGATTATGCCCTAAGTGGAAGTAGAAGTTGAAGAGGTTGATGTAAATCCAAATTTTTGTGTGCAAAACTTGTGCTTGTGAACTCATAACAGTTGTTGTGTGCAAAATTGGACTTAAATAGGCTAAATACACTGTGTGGGGATGTAAAATTTTGAAAAAAAATTGGAGTTCCCTCAGAAGGGCCCCTACGATGGAACTTAAGAGCCACGTAAGTAGCACTTACAGGTCGTAAGTGCCTTCGTAGGTTTCAGACCTGAAGCCCTAAAGTTTCAGGGATTTCTTTGACACTTACGAAGGGTACTTACGGACCATAAGTGTCACTTACGGCATGTAGGTGGCATTGTAAGTTCCCCACCCCGAGAGATTTTATTTTTTTTCAAATTTTTCATTCCCCTCATCTCTTTCAAGCACTAACAACTACTTTTTTAGGTACTATGGCACCCAAGACAGCCTAGAAGAAAGGAGTGCAGTCGAGGCTTTGGGATAAGTACCCTGAGCATAGTGGATCAATGGGACAGTACTCGATTTCCATGGATAAACCATAGGCCCCATGGACTAG
Organism: Capsicum pubescens; assembly: GCA_030864215.1. Taxonomy (NCBI): domain Eukaryota; kingdom Viridiplantae; phylum Streptophyta; class Magnoliopsida; order Solanales; family Solanaceae; genus Capsicum; species Capsicum pubescens. Next base: position 220,268,873 of record CM061547.1, read on the forward strand.
GGATCATAGACAGGTCAAAATTCTTGTGCAAATCATGGTTTGTCAATGCACTTGTATTTTTAAAGAACTATTTTGTATTTGTATTTGTAAGTAGACCACATATTGTATTTGCATTTGTAATTTCATTTGTTTCATTTATTTGTACTTGAATTTGTTGTTGACGACATCATTTGTATTATAAAATAATTGAAAAAAAAATATTATTTTTCGTTCTTCGAACACTTGTATTTATATTCACTAATACGAATTATATTTTACTGACACAAATTTTAAAATACAAATACAAATGATTAATTATAAAAATACATTTGATAAATTATACAAATACAGATATTATATTTGTATCAAATGATACATGATTATACAACTTGAACCATATACATACAAATGACAATTTTTTATATATAAATACAAATGATAAATTTAATAGATAAACACTAATGATATAGTTGTATTGAATGATACATTGCATCTTTGTATATTTTAGACTCAAGCAAATATAATTAATTCATATAATTATTTGCATACAAACAAAAACAAAAAAATTATACATATTCATGATGAAACTATAAAATACAACAACAACAATAATAAAATGAGAGAGAAAAATAAAATACATAAAAATGTAAAAAAGAGAAAAATGACTGAAAAAGGAAACAAGAACAAAAAAAAAAGGAAAAATACTAAAAAAAAGTTGCAAAGTAAATAGAAACAAAAAAGAAAAAAGAATTTTTTTTGGAAAAAATGGAAAGGAAAAAAAAAGAAAGAAAAAAAAGAAAATATAAAAAATAGGAAAAATAAAAGTAAAAAAGGGACAAAAAATAAAAAAAGGAAAAGGAAAAAAGAAAGAAAAAGGGAAAAAAAGAAGAAAATTGAAAAAGAAAGAAAGAAAAATAGAAGATAGAGAAAGTGAGAAGATAATGGAGAGATGCTATGAATTATATTTAATTGGTAATAGAGGCTATGAATTGTAATTAATTGAAACATAAGTTAAATAGGATAATTAGGACCTTATGTTTGCTAAGTTATGTAGTTATTAAAAATTACATATATACACAAGGTACCTTTACCTTATTACACAAAATCTCATATTGAAAAAAAAATTACAAAAATTTCAAATTAATTACTCAAATCCCTACCTTTTTTTATTTTCTCTCTCTTCCTTCTTATACATCCAAAATCACATATTTTTCTCCAAATTGTGTTCTTTATTTTCTACCTAAAACCTTGCTACCTTTTCTCTCCAATTATCTATCTCTATTAAACCTCTTTATTATCTCTCCACACCCACAAATTCTGGCAATCTACAATAATCTCTCTCCAATATCATCACACATAAAAATCTCCTCATCGTTTCAAGTTGACGTAAGGAAAGAAAACAAGCTGAACCAGTTATTATTCGGGTAAATTTTTTATCTGAAAATTAATATTTGTTTCTTTTGTTGTTCACTTTAATGAGTCCTGTTGTACAAGGAATGAATTCAAACATATATTCTTTTTCTATCACCTTTTTCAATTCATAATTGTGGATTTACAGTGTCTCAAATGAATCCGGAAGCTGCACGCAATGCACGAAATTCACTGCATCTTTTATTTAAACATTCTCAAATTTCATCAAGCACCTAAAGATGTTAAACAATTACAACACTTCTTAGTTTTTTATGTTGATTTGAATTCTTAGTTTTTATTGTTTTATTGAAACTGCTTATACATACATATGTTATGTATAGTCAGCAGCATCATTTTCTAGGGTCATGTTTCGGTTTTAATTCAGTATATTCGTAAAATCTATTGTATCGGTACTTCTCAATCATTAGAATGTTAATACTATCTATGTTTGCAACTAATACAATAAATTATCGTTTATATCTAACGTATAACAAATATTTATACACTTAAGTGTTTAATATTTGAAACGTATGATATATAATTATACACTAAATTGCATGTCAGATATCATTACATTTTCAACTATTGAAATCTCATACCTTTAAATATATGTATAATAACATTATACATTCATTACGTCATCATACATTTAAATATATGTATAATAAAACTCTAATACAATAATTATTATAACGCAAAGTAATAAACAACATTATAATATATAAAACAGTTATGTATGAATTAGCTTATATATATATGTAAGTAACAAAATTTAATCTAAATACTTAACCAATATTTTTTCAGATTTCATATTTCGGATACATTAATAATCTTTTTAACCATTGAATGAGTTATGATTATACATTACTTATGTCATCATACTTTGCAATACATGTATAATAAACCTCATACAATATATATTACAACGCAAAGTATAAAAGAACACTATAATATGTAAAACAGTTATGTATGAAATAGCTTATACATATGCATGCATCATAATTAAATCTACATAATTAACCAATATTTTATCGGACTCCATACTTCGGATACATTATTAACATTATATGGTAATTACATATGTCATAACCTTATATAGTCAGGATATTTTTTGAATTTGAATTTTATCGAACTCTGTAATTCGAATATAAAGAATATCAGACTGCCAAAACCCCGAATGCCTCAACAATATAGTGATGTTCACATTGATTTTGGGAAACGAAAGAAAACAATCATTTTTTTCAAATTAAATTTCAAATCGCAATAACAAAAAAAAATTTGTGATGATGTTTCAAAATATATTTTGAATTTGAATTTCAATTACTATTTTTAAGCATTCATAAATTCAGAACATTAATTACTGCTCTTCTTAAGGTAAGAGAATAATTGAATATAATTTAATTTTCATGATTTTAGGAAAAACAGTCTCCTTATACATTGGAGTTATGTATGAGGTACTTCGACATGTATATGTATATTCCCAAATCTGGGTGAGAGAATGTCAATCCGGGATCTTATGTAATGTTTCATTTAAAATGTGATTTATGTTGTTTATACATGTTGTTATCCCTAAACTTATCCTGTCTTGATCCATTTATTTTAGTCAGTCTTAAATTGGGCTTATGTTAAATATAGAGTTCAAATTAACCAATGAAAAATTTTGTCAAAATATTTTTTAAAAAAATTTACATCATACCACTATTTAACTTAGTATAACTACTTAAAATTCTAATCCTTTTAAATAATTACATAAATTTCTGATTTACTTGAACGCTTAAAGTGATATAATTGGTATCAGAACTATGTTGTTTAAAGTTATGCAAGTAGTATGTATTTGGAGTTATTTGATGAATTTATTATTTGATCAATTTATTAATTGTGATTTATTTGATAAAACTAGATTTAGATATTCTCCAAAATATTATTTAGATGAATAACGTACAAAAATTACCAAAATATAAAGAATTAAAGCAAATAATATCTGAAAAACGTAAAGAATTAAAAATAAGGATAGAAATACTACAGTATAACATAATAGCCGGAGTTAGTAAAAACTCAATAAATGCACAAAAAGAAGAAATATCAAATTTAGAATCAACAATAGATAGTCTAGAATATACATACCAATATGATCTATTAACAATTAAATAAAAATGAACAAAGAAGAACATATAATAGACAAAAATACATATGAAAATCACAACGGATTAAAAATAAAAATAGTGTTTTCTAATTTAGGTAGAAGGTATAAGAAAATAGGTGAACATTTATATTTAATGTTAGAAAAAGAAGAATTAAAATTAGAAGACAAAGTGACAACCATGGTAAGAATAGAAAGAGAAAACGAAGAAACAGATAGACAAAAGGAAATAGAAAAAATAAAACAACAAACCACAGAAGAAATACGAAAAATAGAAGAAACTAAAAATAGTAGGATTGCTGAATTAGAAAAAGAACTACAAATGCTAAAAGATCTGTATGAAAAAACAAAGAAAGAAAAAGAAGAAAAAGATGAAGAACAGAAATTATTAAACGAGATAAATCAATTTAAAGAAAAATTAGAAATAAACAATAAAGAAATAAAAACTAGGGAATTAGAAATAAATACAATAGACGTTGAAGAAACAGATAATTATGATTCAGAAGATAGTGAAACATATACAGAAATATTAACAAGTACAAAAAATTTAGAAATCAATGAAAAACATGAAGTAATTAATGAAGAAAACTTAGAAAATAGAAACACAGAAATAAATGCTCTTGATAAAAAAGAAGACGAAAATATAATATCTAGAACATCAGAAATAAGAAAACCTACATATTATAAGAATAAGTTTAAAAGATACAATCTAAAGGATGAATATGACAAATGGACACCAAAACAAATAGTTAATAAAAATTATAACTTTTTAGACTTAGATTGTGTAATAGATACAGAAAAAAAAAATAATTATGGATAGGATATATGACAAAACAATTATTAGATAATAATATAAATGTAACAGATACACCAGAATGTATAGAAAGAACACTAATAAGAACAGTGAAATTATGGTTTTCAAATCTAACCGAAAATAGTAAAAAGGTATTAAGAACTGACAAACCTACAGAAGAAACATCATCAAAAACTACAACTAAATTAACACCTATAGAATTATTAAAAAAATATGAAATAGCTATAAAAGACGAATTTAGCAGCATGACAACAACAGAAGAAAAACAAAATGAAGAGAAAGATACAAATAGGAATTTAATGTTAAAATTAGCAATATGTAATATGTGTTACATAGATGAATATACTTGCGCATTTAAAGAATATTATTATAAAGGAACATATAATACAGAAGAAAGTAAAGAAATAAGAAAACTATATTTTAATAAATTACCTGAACAATTTAGTTCCAAAATAATAAAAAGTTGGGATGAAGCAAAAATAGTAGATACTCTAGGAGCAAGAATAAAATTTTTACAATAATGGTATATAAATCTATGTGAAAGATATAGAGAAGAAATAAAAATGGAAAAACATTAATAAGAAATTTAGCATGTTGCAAAGATAAAATAACACCTCAATTTGGATATGAAGAAAGATATTATAAGAAAAGAAAAAGACATAAGAAATATAAGAAATACAAAAAATTAAAATATAAATATAAGAAACCAAAGAAAAGATATTATGTAAAAATTATAAACATAAAAGACCATACAGAAAAAAGAAATCTATAAATGAATGTACTTGTTATAATTGTGGAAAACTAGGATATTTAGCTAGAGATTGTAAATTACCAAAAAACCCAAAAAATAAACAAATATCAGAAATAAAAATAGAAAATACAGAATATATGTAGATAGATTATATAGATTATGAATTAGAAAGTGAAGATAGTATATATGAAATTTCGGAGGATGAAACAGATAGTGAATTAGAAGAATCAAATGACTGAAGAAGATATGAAAATGAACCAAATAACTGAAGAAGATATAAAAATAATAACAAAGGAAGAATATTTAAATGAAGAAGGAACAAATCAAAAAATAATATTTGATAGTCATATATTTGATGAAATAAAAGGAAAAGAATTAGATTTAAGTGTAGAAAAAATATTTAAAATACCAACAATAAAAAACATATTTAGTAGAAGAAAAGAAGAATACTATGTAGTAAGTCAAAAAGAACATGTAATAAACTGTAGATATGCAAAAGGAAGAGCTAGTATACCACTAGTAACAAAAAGAATAATTAATAAAGAAATAAACGATATAAAAAGTAAAGACCCAATAAAATATGTACACCTTGGAGGTACAGAGATATTAATAAAAGCATATTTTAGAGAAGGAATAGATACACCAATAGAATTATACCTAGCAGATGATAGAATTATAAAACCTATAGAAAAAAGTATAATAACTGCCATAAAAGGAAATTTAATATACCAAAAATTTAAATTTATAATAAGTGTGAATTATTCAGTAGCAATAACAAATAAAAATATAGATAAATTATTAGTATTATATTGGAAAATATCAGGAATAGAACTAACCCTAGGAAGTAAAATATTTACATCAAGATGTAAAAATCTATATGTACTAACAACAAAACATAAAATAACGGGAAAAAATAAAATTAACAAAATACAAATAGAAAGTCCTTTCGAACAATTTGTAAAACAATTGATAATAATGATTATAGTTATAGAGACATAGATATAGAAGAAAATTTAGAAATAATAAATGATAGAATAAGTACAACAAAAAGAATAGCTTATGAAAAACCGGAATCATCAAGTTCATCAAAAAGAACAAGTTATGAAATAAGTTCAACAACTAATTTAAACCAATATTACATAATAGGAACAATAAATGAAAAAGAATATTTAATACTCTTAAATATAGGACAAGAAGAAAATTATATAGCAAGATATCTAGTAAAAAATGAAGAAATAAAATCTGACAATAATATATGCTCAGATCTACCAAGAAGATTAATAAACACTAAGAATATAGCAGAAAAACAAATAACAATAGGAGTTAGAATAATAAAAATAGAATTTGAAATAACGAAAGAAATGCGAAAAACAGACATAATATTAGGAATAAAATGGCTAGAGCAAGTAAAACCATATAATATAGAGCATACATAATTATCTATAACATATAACAGAGAGAAATTATTCTTAAGAAGAGCTTTAACATGATATGAAAATATATGTATTAATGAAGATAGTAGTAGAAGGATATTACAGTAGATATTATACGCCTATGATAGATACAGGAGCAGAAGCTAATTTATGCAGATATAATTGTTTACTAGAAAGTAAATGGGATAAATTAAAAATACCAATAATAGTTAAAGGATTTAATAATGAAGGAAGCTTAATTACATATAGAGCTAAAAATGTAAAAATACAGCTATGGGATAAAATATTAACAATAGAAGAAATCTATAATTATGAGCTAACATCAAAAGATATACTTTTAGGAATATCGTTTTTAGACAAATTATACCCACATATAATAACTAAAATAGATTGGTGGTTTAAAACACCATGTAAGGAAAAAGTAAGAGCAAAAAGAGTTATTAATAAAATAAGAAAGAAAATTGATTGGATAGAAGGAAGTGAAAAAATTACACAAAAATTAGAAAATATAAAAAATACTGAAGATACAATAGAACTAGTCGTATTTTTAATAAATAAAAAGGAAATAACTATATTTTCAATAAATAAGATAGAAATAATTAAGAAAAACTTAGAACAATTATATAGTGAAGATCCATTAAAAGGATGAAAAAAACATAAAACTACTATAAAAATTGAATTAATAGATAAACATATTATAATAACTCAAAAACCATTAACATATAATTTTGACGATCTAAAAGAATTTAAAATGCATATAGATGAATTATTAGAAAAAAAATATATACAAAAAAGTAATAGTAAACACAATAGTCCAGCATATATAGTAAATAAACATAGTGAACAAAAAAGAGGAAAAAGTAGAATGGTTATTGATTATAGAAATCTAAATGCAAAAACTATGACATATAATTACCCAATACCAAACAAGATACTAAAATAAGACAAATACAAGGATATAATTACTTTAGTAAATTTGATTGTAAATCAGGATTTTACCATTTAAAGTTAAAAGAAGAATCTAAGAAATTAACCGCATTTACGGTACCACAAGGATTTTATGAATGGAATGTACTACCATTTGGATATAAAAATGCACCAGGTAGATATCAATATTTTATGGATAGTTGTTTTAAACAATTACCTAATTGTATAGTATATATAGATGATATACTATTATATACAAAAACCAAAGAAGAACATTTAAAATTATTAGAACAATTTACGGATATAATAGAAAAATCGGAAATAAGTTTAAGCAAAAAGAAAGCTGAAATCATGAAAAACCAGATAGAATTTTTAGGAATACAAATAGATAAAAGTGGAGTAAAAATGCAACAACATATAGTACAAAAAATAATAAATTCAAAAGAAGAATTAGATACAAAAAAGAAATTACAATCATTTTTGGGATTAGTAAACCAAGTAAGAGAATATATACCAAAATTAGCAGAAAATCTAAAGCCTTTACAGAAAAAATTAAAAAATGATGTAGAATATAATTATAACGAAGAAGATAAAAAACAAGTTCAGAAAATAAAAACACTTTGTAAAGAATTACCAAAATTATAATTTCTAGACGAAAATAAAAAATTTATATATATAGTAGAAGCAGTTGCTAGTGAATGTAGTTATGGAGGAGTACTTAAATATAGGTATGAAAATGAAAAAATAGAACATCATTGTAGATATTATTCAGGAACGTTTAATGAAACAGAAATAAAATGAGAAATAAATAAAAAAGAATTATGTTCATTATATAAATGTTTATTAGCATTTGAACCATACATTGTATATCACAAATTTATTGTGAGAACAGATAATACCCAGGTACAATGGTGGCTAACAAAGAAAATACAAAATTCAGTTACGACCAAAGAGATCCGGTGACTAGTATTGAATATACTAAATTTTACATTTACAATTGAAGTAATTAGTACTAACAAAAACGTTATTGCAGATTACATATCAAGACAAAGCTACACAGACTGATATAATTGAAGACGATGCTTTAGAAAAGATACTTAAAACCCTAACTACGTTTTCAATGAAAGTGGACAGTATGGGTAATGAAATAGAAAAACTAAAGACTAATGAAGTTAAACTGAAGTCTAAAGCTGCAAATCAGCTAACTCAGCAGTGTGCAGAGCTATGTCGATCGGGAGACATTAAAATTCCAGAGCTAGAAGGAGACGTTGGGACACTCCATAAAATCCATAACGTTTATCAATCTACAATTGCAGGTACAAGCAAAGGAGTTAGTAGACAAAGATATCAGAACATGAATATGAATAAGATATTTGAGAAACCATTTATACCAAAAACACAAAAAGACCCCTTGTTCATACCCCCACAAATAACCACATACCGAGATAGTCTGAACCAAGATAAAAAAGTTTACAACTGTACAACCCAAAAATACATAGAAAATATCTACAGAGTAAAAACTTTCCTAAACCTTAACCCCAGAGCTACAGATATCAAAGAACCAAACACAAACTATATAACCCAAAAATTACAAGGTTACAACAAGCTAATCGCACTACCCAAAACCAACCCAAGCTTAATAAAAACTTGTTTTGACTATGAATTAGTAATTACCATATATACCCAAGACGGAGAAGAACTAATAGCTATGGAAGAATTACATAAAATATTCACTACCTATAAAAGAATAACCAAAGGAAATCTATTTTATATAAAGTGTTATACTGCACCAGCAGATATATTATACGACGAGATAAAACCAGTTATATAAGTTGTAAAAATAGGATTAACCAGAGATATGATTATACCGAAAGATATTGTGCAGCAGCCAGAGATACCCAGAATTGAGATGCCTGATTTCTACGCAAATAAACGACTCATTGGACTAGCTACAATTATTCAAGAATTAGCAAATAATTATACCAATGGAAACCCAATATGGAGCTATTATTCAAGAGACCATCAGATGATTTATTCAAATTCAAAAGAACTACGACAAACAGATATGGAAGATGTTAGACAATGGATAATGACATTACTTAACCTAGAAAAACAATCTACTGCAATAGCAATTAAGAGAGGATTTATTTCAGATGGATTATTGACAAGACATTGCAAGATAATTGGACACAAATATTTAGACCATCAATGTTCGAGATGTAATGGTGAAGATAATATTATCCCAGAAGTACGCCTAGAATAAAAGAATCAAGAAGATAAGCATGCCAGTTGGAAAAAAGATAAAAAAATCAATAGATACGACAAAAAGATAAAAAGAAGACGAAGAAATAATAGAAAAAGACAAAGTATTAAAGAAAGAAAGCGACATATGGAGAAAAAAAAGAAGCTAACTTTGAAGTATGAAATACGTGAATCATGTAAATAGCTTTAATAGCTTTACTATAGCCTTTTTGACTTTTTCTTTTATTCATTTATTAGCTTTTAGCACTTGCCATTATTGGCTTTTTTTAGGACAAATGTATAGAGGAAACGTGTAAAGGTATATTAGGATAGCCTTTTTTTTTTTTTACTTTTGTAACATCAGAATACGCAGGAACCATGTAGATTATTCATTCTCTCATTATAAATAGAGGCATAGAAGGCAACAGAGAAGGCAAACCTTCATGCGTTGAAGCAAAAACTCTCTCTTGTCCACAACAAATATTTTGCTTATTTATTAAAAAACAGGTATCTTTCAATGGAAAAATCTATGGAGGAACAAAACTTAGAATTATCAAACCTACCAGAACAGGTATATTCATTTACTATTATGAATAGCTAAATTCATAATTCTTAATAATCATGATATGATAAAATAAGTTCCATGTTAGTTACTTTATAATAGAATTATTTGAAGAATAGCATGTTAAGAAGTTTATTAGCAAAGTGAAAACAGAGAAAAATTCCTAAGAACTATGCCATCCTAAAGGTCAAACCTATAAGGTAAGAAGCCGTGGTGGGGAGTAGCCAGAGTAGAGGCGCTATTTAAGGGAAAAGTATCTGGATTACCATGCTAATAGTGACCGACAGACATGTTATTTAAGAATAATCTAGTATATAGTAATCTAATATGATCATATTTTGTTATGTGTATGATTGAAGGGAATATTTTGAAAATAATAATTTTATGAAAAATGAATAATTATTTATCCAACGAAATGGTAGATAAATTTAAAATACTTATTTTATATGCACTCAAGCATATAGAAGTAGTAGATATAAGAAAAATTAAATTAGAAAAAGCATTTGGTAAATATTATATGACTAGAATAAATTACATACCACAAATACCTAATTACACTTACAAACACATATATACCAAACCTACATGTCAACCATGATAAATTACGTATGTTTAGAATTTTGGGAAAAAAGATATGAGAAACATACAGTTAGTAGAAAACAGATGAAAATAAATTTAGACAAATACATGGAAACTAAAGATATAAAATATATAGAATTCCTTAATGAAAATATGCAAGAATTACTTAGAATAAAACAAACAACTGAAAAATATTATGAAAAAGCATTTAATCAAGCTTAAATGACACATGATATTAAAATACTTGTTTTATATGTACTTAGAGATATAGAAATTATAGACATAAAGAAAGTAATATGGGAAAATTACAAGATTATGAAGAGGAAGAATTATTAAATAGTATAGAAAACTTACGCATATATTATGAACATCAATATTATTTAGATTCAGATGGATATTATACAGACTAAAAATGTCAGAAAACATTAAGAAAATTAGAGAAAATCAAGAAGACCTACATAAAGAAATTAATTATAGAAAATAAATTAGAGGAATAATGAAAAATCTAATAGAAAAATTAAAATGGATAGACGAAACCTTGAAAAATTTAGAAAAAACAAAGATAAAATTTTAGATAGTTTAAAAAATTCATTAAGAAGAGAACAAGAAAAAATAGTTAGTAGTATTAATAACCTCAAACAAGATATTAAATATAGTACAAATAGAATAGATTATTATACATTTACTTTAGAAAAATAAAATGATAAACTACGAATATTTAAAATATTGGAGACAAGAAATGGAAGAAATAAGATTAACAGAAAACGTTATAAAAATAAATTTAATTGAATGTTTTAAAACAAAAGATATAGAATATTTAGAATATCTTAAAAATAATATAGAAGACTTACAAAAACTAAGAGAAAATGCTAAAGAACATTATAGCAGAGCATTTAATCAACTACCATTTAATCACCCCTCAAAATATGAATATTAGTAAAATATCAAATGTTAATAAGATATACAGAAATAAAAGATACAAGAACGAAGAAAAAAAAGTTGATAAATATTACTACAAAGTATTTAACAATTACATAAATTAATGGATATATCTCACGATAAGAATAAATCATTAAAAGAAATTGAAAATAAACTATATAGTTTATACCTAGAATACAAAAGATTACATAATACCAACGAGGATCCTAGAACACTAGATAATTTAATTACGATAATATCTAATTTAGAATATGAACTAATAAAATATCTTAAGTCAAGAAGATAAAAATAAAAATTAATCCAATCAATAATATTCACAAAATACATTATATAAAAATAAATACTTATTACCTAATAACTATTTATTATCTAGTAAAGTTACCGCGCCTAAATCCGCACCCCCCTATAACTCTTTATAGTATAAAACCGGAGAAACAAAGTTAGGAGGTGCTTTGGGTGGGAAAGAGTAAAATCTTGATAATGTTTTGTTGAATTGAGGGTACAAAATTCAAAAATAGTGAGACTAAAGTTAAACCATGTCCATAGTGATCACAATTCCCCATTGTCTACTCTGGCCAATTCCCTTCCTCGATCTCACTCTCCTTCCCCCATAAAATATATCCCCAGACAACTGGTTCCCCTCACCGCCTGGTTTTATTAAATTAAACACTAACGGAGCACGCTCTGCCGCTACTAAACATGGAGGCGCAATAGTTCCAAGACGAAACCGTTGTAAATCTTACGAAAAATACCTTCTTCACAAATACTAGTATGGACTTTACATTGCTTGAGACGTGTCAGAAACCGACCTTAAGAATATTTCATCCGATTGGATGTATTTCCATGATTCAATAAGTCCTAGTATGAAACTAAAAGTCAAAATGTAACCAAGATTAAATAGACATGAAAACTCAGCATTGTAGAATGTAGGAGGAGAAAACTTTCATTTTATTTTTATATTTTCCAAAGGAAAGAGACATGAATATGTAATCAACAATATGTCTCCTCATGGGAATGGATAAAAGAGCTTGTAACAACAACCAAATAAGAATGAAGATTGAATAGTAGTAAAGGTGGTCAAAGAATAAATATATGATAAAAGCCTTTTAATTGTATTTAAGTCTATTAGTTAAGATATGTTACAAAGTCAATGTAACATTAGAATAGTAAGATACGTCTCATAGTAAATAATAATTAACAAGGTATTAAGGATATGAACTTACCCATAAAAATAAAATATTTCTTTTTGAGATACTCAAACTATTTTTTCAACAATATCCAACATATCTCAAAAGGAATGATAAGGAATAGAACAAAATAAGAAGTTTTGTTGAACTTTACATATGGGTATAATGCGTCGAATCTGGTATTCATAGACTATAAACCAAACCTAGATAAAATAAAATATAAGCTTGTAGAACGATTGGTGAAATTTTTGACTTCTATGAACCAAGAATTCTGTAGTAAGCTTATAGTCTTATTCTATCACATCATACTCGCGCAATTTGTAATGACCTAAATTTATAAATTTTCTTTCTATGCGTTTTGATCATTTTTTCCTTCTCTGTAGTTGCTACATATTGATTTGAGATTCAGAGATGGTTGACACGATTTTTGATATGATTGAGAACGACTTGCATGACTTGTAGTTTTTAGAGGCTTGAGAAGCCATATAGTAGATTTTGGTCAATATTTGTTGTTTTGAGTGTCGTATGACAACATAAACAATCCCAGTAGATCTGAAATGTTGAACTGGGTTAGTTGCGGGGTTGGTTGGAACTTGGGGCTTTTATATCTCATTTTGATCCTTGGTACAGAAATAATGGAAATAGAGTCCTAGAGGTTAATATTGTGAAAATAATCTTTTTTTTTAAATTGACATCATCATTGAGTTAGGAATGTTGAAATTAGACTAGTAGCATATATGATTTATTTTCGTATTTTTAAATGAATCCTGAAGATTCATTCACGGATTTTGTAAAACCATGCAAATCAGCTGGTTTGCTGAAATCTAGTTCAGGTGTAAAAACTTCTACGTGAATGCGGGCTGCTGGCCATGTACTTTGATAAGAAAATCTCCCTTCATCGCGAATGTGATGATGGGGTTGCGATCACGAAGGGTAATTGAGTTAGGTCGGGTTGATGTCCCTTTCTTGTAAATACGATAAGGCTGTCATGAATGTAAGGGTTCAGGTCTTAGATCTTCGTGAATGCAAAGACTTAACAAAAAACGTGACGGCAATTTAATTGACCGGCGACCCTCAATAGTATAAAATCCAATTTCATATTTTTCTTAATTTTTGGACCTTTGATCTTTGAATTTGGGTGATTTTTTAGGGCTTACTCACCATTTGATCTTGGGTAAACTCCAAAATCTTATTCCTATTACTTTTCATAGATTATATCCTCAAAAATAACTTTAAATCATAATTTCAAAATGAAAAATTGAGTTTTCTAGTGGTAAAGTTTAAAAAGGATTTTTCTTTGATCTGGATCTCATTTTTAATTCATTTTCACATAGATTTTCTCTTGTAGACTCCTATAACCTTGGACAATGTCCTTTTTAAGATAAAATTTCAATTCTGCTCCTTTATTTTTTGAACTTATTTTTAAATCCACTTTGGACCCGACCTGGCTATTGTTAGCCTTCTTTTAATGCGTAGATATTATTTTTGAATGTTGTAGTTGATTCTGAGGCCATTCATAAGGGGAAGGCTCCTGGTTAAAGAACTTTAGATTGAGATTTCATCATTTTGAGGTAGGTTATGACTTAACTTCTTCCAGATTAAGCCTTAACTTCTTTTAGATTGAGCTGAATAAGTTATAAATAAATAAAGCATGCTATGACTTGGAAAAAATAGTAATGGGGTTTATATTTTGAGATTATTTTTACCGTTGTGGGCCTATGCCATTGTAGTTGATTTATGATATCTGATATTGTGTGTTGCCCGTGTGAAGTCTTTATTTGACATCATTAGCCTTATCTATTCATTGGAATGCCTTTATTCTAGATATGATGCCTATGCAGGGGCTTATTTTGCCAATATAGGCCTTATATAAGCATCGGGGTTGATAAGATATTAATGATGTATTTTATACATATTTATTCTGATGGTGCCTAATTGGAGTTGATAATCATAAATTATGGACATATTGAGTCAATTCTGAGCTTACTTGTATATATATACTTGTGCTTAGTTTCAGTGTATTTTTTCTTTGTATCTATATTATTTCTATTTTAGTATTCTTATATATATTAGAACTGTTAGTGAAAATGATGTGAGCAACAGTTTGAGACTTTTCTGCGTGCAAGTGACTTGCTCATAGTATATTTTGCTTATCTTATTTTTTGCTTTGCTCAATCGGTCTATGATACCTATTGAGTAAAAGTAGACCATACTCACTCCTAGTATAAGTACCTCTTATGGTGAGTAATTTCACCAAGAGGTCCTCTCCCGAGCCCAAGGTTATGTATCCCAAGGATGATCATTCGAAAGGGGATTCGGGGCCAACTCAGGTTCCATATGGTTTAGTTGCTACCTCAGTTCTTGAGGTTCTGTTGATTCAGTTATTGACTCATTTTTATGATGATCCCTTGAGTACACCTAGTGTTCCTCCAATTTTGAGTATGGTACCACCGTTAGTGCCGATGTCTGCTTATGGTATTCCTCTGACTCTAAGTGTGATTTTGTCATTTATACTAGCATCTACTTATGGCATTCCTCAATCTTTAAGTGATGTTCCACCTTTTGTGCTAGTATTTGATCATGGTATTCCTAAATTAGGGGTCCAACCTTTATCTATGGTACCCCCATGTGTGGACTGTCAGCCTGCCAAACCTAGTTCCTCCAATTACTTTGGGTACAGTTATGCCTTCTGATGATTAGAAGAGATTTGAGAGGTTTATTTTCTTGGATCCACCCATGTTTAGTGGCACTATTGGCGAGAATGCATATGAGTTTTTGGTTGATTGCCAGGAGAAGATACCTAATGTTGGATCCATTGAGTCTCATGGAGTTTTTTTATACTATCTACCGGTTGATGGATGCGGCTAGGGATTTATGAAGGACATTTCCTAGTTGTAGACCTTTGGGTTTGCCTTCTATGTCTTATACTCAATTTTCTCAGGCCTCTTTAGAGAGGTTTGTATCATATAGATTGAGAGATCAGACACATGATGAGTTTTATCACTTGGAGAAGGGCTCCTTGACTATTACTGAGTATGAGGCTTGTTTTAATAGTAGAGGTTCCCATAATTATCATGGTAGGACAGAGTACTAGGATAATTCAAAAATTTATGAAGAGGATAGATGGTACTTATTCGTTGGCTATAACTCAGATGGTAGTTTCAGGGGATTTTTTCCAGAGTATTACTGAGCATGAAAATATGACCGAGTTTATCATCCAGGTTTCTTTGAGCACCAAAAAGGTGTGTTGTCATGGTGAATTTAGTGGAAACACTTTTTGAGGTAAAGATTTCTATAGTAGAGGTTCTCATATTTATCACGGTAGGAAAGTTCAAGATGCTTTGCACAGATCAAGTGTAGGCATTTAGTTTTAGCAATTTTAGGTATCCAAACATCGAGCTAAGGTGGTTTTTTTAGTTCAGTCTCACCTCCTCAGATTGAGTCAAGACATAGAGGATGTTTTGTATATGATGAGCTTAGACATGTGGCTAAGGATTATCCTTAATTTATTTTCAAACATACTCCTATATCCACAGTGAGAGGTGGTTCATAGAGTGGTATATGTGTTGCTAAAGTTACTCGAGGTAGAGGTAGAGGCACTTGTGGTGGTGGTCACAGGGTTACATAGTTTGAGTAAGGATGTGGTTTGTACTATGCTATACCTGCTAAATATGAGGCAGAGGCCTTTGAAGCTGTTATTACATACATTATCCTGATTTGAGATACTTTGCTCAAGTTATTAGATGATAGATATCCGTCTTAAGTAGGTGGTACTGAATCTCAAGTTGTACTCATTGGCAACGTCCTGAGACTTAAAAGGTAAATGGTGAAATTTGCCAATGAGTCCACAAGAAAATTGATGGTACATAACTTATCAGATTCTGCATGTAAGATATCGAGTTAGTTCAATAAATCACGATAAACCTACCGAGTTAAGAAGCCTGGGGTAACACAGTCCTAGTGTTTGCTTCCAATTGATTACAACCAAAGTTGAGTTCTATTACTTGTTTGAGATTACTATTACAAACCCCTATTTACTTTCTGCACTGCCAGTTGATTCCAATAAATAAGAGATATAATTCCACATATTCCCTTGGGATTTGACCCCAATCTTATTGTCTTAATATATTTTTATTCGACCGCTTTAGTCTCAATTAGAGGCGTAGCTTTGGGAGACATCCAAATTTTGGTTCCATTGTCGGGGAATACGGTGTTGAGTTATTGATTAAAGTTGCTAAAGTTTTGGGGGTTTTTATTTTTAGTATTTAGTTGGGTGTACGCCGGTGTATGCCTAACACTAGGAGTCAATGTATTCCATTACTCCCAGTGAATCCTAACCTAGAAAGAATCTTACATACTAATCATACTATGATGGAACAAGTGCGTGTTTTCCATATTGAAGGGATTCAGGATGATCCTAATATTGTGCCTCACTCTCCTCTAGTAGGAGTTCAGGGCATTGATGATCAATAAATAGAGCAACTATTAGTTGATACAACTTCTAACTAGAGAAGGAATGTTGTAGTTCAGGTTGTAGCTCGGGAGACAGAGTTAGATAGATAGAGACCAACATTTGATCATTGAGCAATACTTTATGGTAGTCGAGATAGAGTTCGAGATGGTCAAGCTCAAGTGATCCCATTATACAATTACTTATATCCATACGATGATGAGGAGGATATGGGATATGTTGAGCATGAAGAAATAGGATCTATCATTCCTCCTACTTTTCTAGTAGGTGTTAAGTTTGACATAACCAGTTCCATGATCAAGCTCTTGAAATTGAAAAGATTATTTGAGAGTTTGGCTACAGATAACGAAAATATAAATATTGCTAATTTTATTGGGATATGCACTTCTTACACCATACTTGGGCTAAATCAGGAGGCACTTAGGTTCAAGTTATTCCCCTTTTTGTTAACTGGAGAGGCTTTTTTGTGGTTGGGGTATCTTCCTAGAGGATCGATTACCACTTGGAATGAGTTGAGCAGACACATCTTAAACTGTTTCCCTCTTTCCAAGATGTTGTAGTTAAAAGACAAGATATATAACGCCAGACAACTACATTCTGAGTCAATGTATGAGGCTTGGTTCTAGTTTAAGAAGAATTTGAGCATGGTACCCAATTATCGCATTTCAGCGACAAACTTGCTGAGATATTTTATAGATCACTGAACATCAGTTCCAGAGCCCTTACAAATATAATCACTACAGGAGTTTACATACGTTTACCATGGGAAGTAGCACATGATATTATAGATGAGATCTCTCTCTCCAATTAAGGGTGGCATACTCGAGAAGTAGAGAGAGGTGCTGGAACTTATGCCATTGGTGATTCCAACAATCATAGAATGGGTGATGATTCTGTGATGCCAGAGATTGCACATCTTAAAACTAATATTGGGTTGCTGATGAAGCAGTTTGTAACAATGAATTTTGAGAAGATAAATATGGTAAGTTCACAGGGTGCAACCTCTAGATCATATGAGTATGACTTAGAAGATGATCCTAAGTATCTTGATTGAGAATTGGTGGGTTTTCAAGCCAAGAGGCAAGAAAACTAAGATTAGAACTATTATGAAGATAGATATAGAGATCATCGTAGGGATAATGATGGTTCCTGTAGAGAAAGGATGACTATAAGGAGAAGAGAGACAGTTATATTTCATTGGGCATATGTGATACTGAATCGAGAATGGAGGCATTCTTATCCAAACTGGTGAATGGTTAAGAAAATCAAGAAACATACCTTAAGGAGATTAAGGCTGATATCTCAAGTCTGACCTAGAAGGTTGAGTCACATGCAACTGCGTTTAAGCAGTTAGAGCAGCAGTTTGGGCAGATGTCTACTAATTTGAATTAGAGGCATTCGGGTATCCTTCCATGCAACATAGTTTAGAATCCCACAAATAACGGTCATTATCTAGCCATTACCACTAGGAGTGGTGCTACTAATATTTATTCCCCTATGCCTACTATTGAGGAGTCAAGTAATGATAGTGGTGTGATTGATGAAACACCTGAGGTAGCATCAGAGAAGTCGATAGGTAATGATGATGATTCGGAAAATCACAATAAAAAGTGCAGGGTTTACGAGCCCAATGATAATATGCACTATTGTAGTGCAATTACTTCCATATCCTTAGTAGAAAAGAAGGATGACCTCGAAGCGTTCACTATTTCATATTCTATTAGGCCCTTCAATATCAGAAAGGATTTGTATGACTTGGGGATGACATCAATTTAATGAGGCTAGTTGTATACAAGCATTGGGGATAGGGGAAATCAAACCTACACCCATGAAGATATTGATGGCCAAATTATCTATGAAGAAACTGAAGGGTGTTTTATGTGATGTAGCAGTAAGGTTGACATCTTGTATGTTCCCAGCTGACTTCATGATTCTTGAATGTGAGGTGGACTTTCAAGCCCCTATTATACTAGGCAGACCCTTTTTAGCCATGTGTAAGGTATTGATTGATATGGAGTTGGGTCAGATGAAGTTCATACTGAATGATGAGCGAGTGAGTTTTTATGTGTATCATTCAGTGAATAGCCAGAAGATATGCGAATAGTATCGATGATAGTAATGATGATGATATTGATGCAGAGGTTGTGCCCTTTGAAGAGAGACTTAGGGATAAGGCATTAGTCGTGGTAATTATAAATTTTGAGAGTGATAACATTGAAGAATATGAGGAGATGGTTAACATATTGCAAGTTAAAGGTTCTTATAAGTATGCCCTGAAAAGCTGGACCTTGATTTGAAGAACAAAGCCATTCCTCCTGTGAAACCATTCATTGAGGAGCCACCAGTTTTGGAATTAAAAGACCCCCATCTCACTTATGGTATGAATTCTCGGGGGATAACAATACCCTACTAGTGATTATTGCTGCAGATTTGGTAAAGTCAAGGTTGAACCATTGATATCAATGTTGCAGATATTCTATGAAGCCATTAGATGGACCATAACAGATATTGTGGGGATCCCACCATGTATTTGTACTCATAAGATACATCTTAAGTTGGAGTGTATTTCTAATATTGAGCATCATCTTAGATTGAATCCTCCTATGTAGGAGGTTGCAAAGAAAGAAATTATCAAGTGGTTAGATGCTATAGTGGTTTACCCCATTGCAGAAAACAAGTGGGTTAGCCCGATTCAATGTGCGCCAAAGAAGGGCAGAATTACAGTAGTTCCCAATGAGAAGAATGAACTTGTGCCCATGAGACCGGTAATTGGTTAGTGAGTTTGCATGGATTATAAGAAGCTGAATACTTGTACCCAGAAGGACCGATTCCCAATGCCTGTAATGGATTAGATGCTTGAAAGACTAGTAGGCTAGGATTGCTATTATTTTCTTGATGGGTACTCAAGATACAATCAAATCACTATTGCTCCTGAGGACCAAGAAAAGACGGCTTTCACTTGCCCCTATGGGTCTTTTCCATTCAAGATAATGTTATTTGGATTATGCAATGCTCCTACCAACTTTCAACGATGCATGATGCTATATTTTCTGACATGGTGTAGGACACGATCAAGGTTTTCATGGATGATTTTTCAGTAGGTGGGGATTCCTTTGATGATTATTTGGACCATTTAGGCAACAAACTGCAGAGATGTGAAGAGTGTAATTTGGTGCTGAATTGGGAAAAATGCCATTTCATTGTAAGAGAAGGTATTTTTCTCGGACACAAGATCTCAAAATAGGGTATTTATATGGACAAAACAACGATTGAGGTAATTGAAAAGGTGACACCACTAGTCTCAGTTAAAGTTATACAGAGTTTTTGGGCCATGTAGGCTTTTATAGGAGGTTCATCAAGGACTTCTCTAAAATTTCAAATCCTCTATGCAAGCTTTTAGAGAAAGAGTTGAATTTTTTTTTGGATGATGTATGTCACAAATCCTTTAAGTGCCTTAAGGAGTGGTTTATTTCCGCTACTATCATTATGTCCCATGTTTGGTCTACACCATTTGAGGTCATGTGTGATGCTAGTGAAGTGGCCTTAGGTGCTTTCCTAGGACAAAGTAGAGAGAATATTCTTTATCTAATTTATTATTCCAGCAAGGCATTAAACCCTGCACCAAAAACTATATAGTCATTGAGAATGAGTTACCTGTGGTGGTTTTTTCCTTCAAAAAGTTTCGGTCTTGATAAGGACCAAAGTCACAGCCCACACATATCATGTGGATTTGAGGTACCTAATGTCGAAGAAAGATGCAAAACCAAGGTTTATACATTGGGTCCTCTTGCTGTAATAATTTGACTTTGAGGTGAAAGACCGAAAGGGCACAAAAAACCAAGTTGTTGATCACTTGTCTACTCTTGAGGAAGAGGCAATACAGAAATTAGGGGATGAGCTTGACATTAATAATACTTTTCCATATAAGCAGGACTTGGCATCATCATAAGACTTAATTCCCTGGTTTGTTAATTTGGCCAATTATTTGGCAAGTGGTCTTGTCCTAGAAGATCCGTCTTTGCAGTAGCACAATAGATTTATGCATGAGGTAAGAAAGTTATTTTTGGATGAAACATATGTTTTTAAGGTTTGTGTGGATGGTGTTATTTGAAGGTGTATCCCTAAGGTGGTGATGATGAGCATTCTTAAAGATCATCATTCATCACCAGTTGGGGGTCATCGTAGTGGTACCCGTACAACCTATAAAATTCTGCAGTGTGGGTTTTACTGGCCTACGATTTATAAGGATTCTTGCAACTTTGCACAAGACCATGACCAATGTTAGCGTTAAGGCAATATACCTTTTTGATGTTTTTAGTTAGTTAACACACCTTGATACTTACAAACATATATTTGATTTTGGATTCAATTTTGATCTTGGGATTACTAACATATATTTGATTCTGGATCTGATTTTGATCTTGGGATTACTTTGTTCTTTATTTTGGTTGATAATTTAATTGAATACTTTGGATTTTATTTATTAATTCTTGTGATATTGTTTAATGTATTCAATTATGAATTTTGTTGATCGTTTCACAGTAATAAGAAGCTAAAGCCCTTAGCTAGGGTTGTGAGAACCCTAGCATATTGTAAAAGTATGGGAAGTGCTACGTTATTCTGAACTGATATTCTTGCATGTATTATGGTTACCTTTAGTTTAGTAGATTTCTTAGTGGTAGCAAACATTAGTATCCCGCATAGTATATCGCTACTTACTTCACAAGAGGAGTAGGGATAAGGAAAAGATAATCACAACAATAATTTGAGCATTAATTGTCGATCTAGACTAATTATCACCATCTACTTAAGACGGTTATCTATCATATAATAGCTGGTATCTAGGATCTAGGATAAGAGTTAGTACTGTGACATCTTAAGACTTAAAAGGTTAAGGGTTAAATTGGTCTGTGAGTCCACAAAATAGTTGATGGTGCATATTCTATCAGATTCTGCATAGAAGATATCGTGTTGGTTCAATAAAGCACGATAAACCTATTGAGTTGAAAAGCCAGGGGAAAACAATCTTAGAGTTTGTTTCCAACTTATTACAACCAAAGTTAAGTTCTATTACTTGTTTGAGATTACTACTATAAACCCCTCATTAACTTTTAGTACTGCCCATTGATTCCAGTAAATGAGAGATATATTTCTACATATTACCTTGCGATTCAACCCTAACCTTTTTGGGATACTATAGTTTGGTTTGACCACTTTAGTCTCAATTGGAGGCATAGCTTTGGACGATATTAGTTATCTTCTTATTATGCTATTTTGGACTGTTATGCTAAAGCCATGACTTCAGCTATGCGGGAGTGCTGAGGTTAGCAAAGTGTACACTTAATATTGGTTTGAAGGGTGTTATATATTTTCTACATGCTCGTCATATAATAGAGATAAGGTGTTTGTCTTATTTATCTTATATTTGTGATACTAGTGTTACCTCACTGCCTCCTATGGAGTCTATTTGAGTCGTTCAGGAGTTTATGGATGTGTTTTCAAAGAATTTGCGTGATATACCTCTAGATCAGGATATTGATTTTGCAAATGATGTGGATTCAGGCAACATGCCCATTTCTATTCCTCCCTATAGGATGTCCTTAGCAGAGTTGAAGGAGTAGTTGCAAAAATTATTAGGTAACGGGTTTATTAGAACTAGTGTATCTCCGTGGGGTGTGCCTGCCTTGTTTGTGAAGAATAAGGATGGCTCTATATGTATGTGTGTTGATTATAGGCAGTTGAACAATGTGATGATTAAGAACAAGTATTCTCTTTACTTGCATTGATGATCTGTTGGACCAACTTCAAGGAGCTTCAGTGTTTTCCAAGATTGATTAGAGATCCGAGTATCACCAGTTGAAGATGAGAGATTTGGATATCCCAAAGATGGATTTTCAAACTTGATACGACTATTATGAGTTCTTGGTAATATCTTTTGCATTGAAAAATGCCCCAGTAGCATTTATGGAGCTGATGAATTGGATGTTTTGATCATATCTTGACTCCTTTATGATTGTATTTATAGATGACTTCTTGATTTATTCAAAGAGTGAGGTCGACTATTGTAATACCCCAAAAATTCAAGGCAATATTAGAACCATGATTCAAGTTTATGCAAAATCAAACCTAATGTTTTGGTAGTTTTATTAGTGATTTAGACACATATTAAGGTCACAAATTGTTTCTAGCTTTTTGACAAGTCAAAACATCACTCAGAGATTAAATTCTTGCAAAGAATATAACTGTAGTCCTATTCAAATGATCATAACTTTTGAGTTACTAAGAATTTTTTTATATCATGACCCACCATAATATATATAATTGAATTATCTTTCCAACGATACTAATTAAGCCTTAATTTGATATCCGAGTGAAAAGTTATGGCCAAAATACCGAAGCACTGTCTAAGTTGTCCAAACTAAGACTCGTAATCAGACATTACTGGTCGTTAGGAGGAAGTCATAATCTGGGTAGTAGTAGCTGAAATGGGGTTCCTAACCATGACTCAAATCACGAATCGTGGCCAGACCTCACAAGTCATGACCTAAGTTATCGGGACTGCTTCCAGACGGTTTCTAAGGTATTTTTTGGTCTTTTCCTATTTTTTAACCCCAAAACTACGTTGTTTAAGTTATTTTAATGCTGAAGAAAAATCCAAAAAAACCCTGAATCTCTCATTCTCAACACAACACAAAAATTTCTCAAGAAACATGCACCCCAAAGAAAGAAATTAGGGATTTTGTTTTCCAAGTTCAAATCCTCAAAACTTCAATTAAAGAATCAAAAGTAATTAGGTATATGGGTATTCAATGAGGATCTCTTTTCATCCTCATGCCGAAACTATAGTTTTATTCTTGAATTTTATAATCTTCATAACCTAGGGCTTTACCCAAATTGTTATCCCAAGCTTAAATTCAATTTCCCATGACATATTTGTCACTCTTAAGCATGTTTTAGTGATTATTCATGATTTCTTAGGCCCAAATAATATCATTCATGCTATTCTTATATTCAAGCATGTTGTGTATGATATTAGTTAATATTTCAAGCATATGATCAAGCTATATGGATTTTTCCAGTCGCTTTAGATTATTTTATAATTAAACCATAAATACATGTTTTCCCAGAAGAATAGTTTTACCATGTTCAAAATCATAAATTTCTATATTATGGTCAGTTGTTGAATTTTGGGCTTTATTCATGAAATACCCTATTATGATTAACTTTTAATATTATCTTGTTCAGTTGTATTAGTCAGAGCTGGTGGGTTATAAACACCCATTACTTAGGAATTCAGACATATGTTAGTTTACATACTTTTGAGGACTTCAGATTATACATGCACTGTTATTTAAGAATACCATGACTTGAGCATAACTGTTATTAGTGCATATACCATTTTATGCTTCAGTTTCATTTAGTTGGGATTAATACTTAGCACTGAGTGAATGCAGGGATGATAGCTCCCCATCAGTCAGGAATAAGATCGTTAGTAGCAGTCCCTAAATTCCAGAACTGCATCGCTACCATTGGTTATAAAGATTCCCCCGTCAGTAGAGGTATGACACCCTAGTCCTTCGAGACATTATTTTAGTGGATCCACACCAACCAATGTTGGTACCCTTTGCAAGGTACTAGCACCCTTCCAACTGGGGTTATAGGTTGGATCTCGATTTTTCTCAGATTAGGGTACGTCAGTTGTAGTTAGCTCTCATAGTTCTCAATTTATGTTCAACTTATGTTTTGGTTCAAATATGCATGGCCTTATATTAAGTTATTTAGCTTTATATAGTACATGTTTATACTTGGTCACTGCATCAATTCATATTTCACAGTTTCAAACCCAGTATTGATGGCCCTTAGGATAGTTTTACAATATATTTAGCTTTAACTTGAGACTACAAATAATAGTCATGTTTCTACTGCTTCCCAATTTACAAAAATTCTTTAGCTTGTGATTTAGAAATTTCACTATGCCTTTATAACTATTACGTACATATATTTTCTAAATGCACATTTTAGCAAATTGCTTATGTCCTCAGTTTTAAAGCATGTTTTAAGTATTTTCACAACTAATGCATATCTCACATACTCGGTGCATTCTAAAGCACTGATGGCATACCTTTTCTACCCATAATTTTTATATGATGTATATTTAGGTGCTTACACTTAGGATCATAGTTAGGCAAATCACAACATTCAACCAACAAGTGATCAGTTCTTTTATTTCGAGAACTCAAGCTAGTTGCAATTCTTGTATTGTATTTTCTTATTCGTATGTATTTATTAGGGATAGATGGGGGTCATTTCCCAACTACCTCTAGTCATTATTAATAGAGGTTTCATAGATGGTCAGTTAGAGTCATTATATGTAGTTTGAGTCTTCGCCATTCTTTCAGATTATAGTGTTGTAAATTTTGAATTGTAATATTTTGAAATAGATTATGTCATGATTAGGCATCCACTTAACAAATTTAGCTTTTATATACATTTTAAATTAGTTACTCAAGTAGTATTTCAGTACATGGGTTAGCTTGGGATCACTTGTGGTTGTAAGCACCATGTTACGAGTAGGGGTAGTCTTAAATCGTGACAACTATGTGAAGGATTTGAGAATTGTACTTCAGAGGTTTCATAATGAGAAGTTGTATGCTAAGTTTTCTAAGTGTGAGTTTAGGTTGGATTCTATATCTTTCTTGGGTCATGAGGAGATTAAATATGGTATTATGGTTGACTAGGCCAAGATAGTGACAATTCATGATTGCGCTAGACCTATTTCTCCTAATGAGATTCAAAGTTTTGTTGGCTTGGTGGGTTATGATCGATATTTTATAGAGGGTTTCTCATCTATTGTGACTTCTTTGACCAAGTTGACCTAAAAAAAGATGGGCTCTTAGTGGTCAAATGCGTGTGAGAAGAGCTTCTAAGAGATTAAAGAGTTGTTGACTTCAACTCTTATCTTGACTTTACCCAAGGAGGGCATGGGATTTACCTTATTTTGTGATGCTCCCGGTGTTGGTTTGGGTATAGTGTTGATACAGAAGGGTAATGTGATTGATTATGCCTCTCATTAGTTAAATCCTCATGAGAGAAATTATCCTACCCATGATTTCGAGTTGGAAGACATAGTATTTATGTTGGAGTTATGGCGTCATTACTTGTATGGAGTTCCTTGTGAGATTTTCTTAGACCATTGTATCCATCAGTTCTTCTTCAAATAGGGAGATTTTAATATGATGTAGAGACGTTGGCTTGAGTTGCTTAAGGACTATGAACTCACTACATTGTATCATTTAGGCAAGGCCAATATAGTTACGAATGATGTGAGTAAGAAGAGACTAGTATGAGGAATTTAGTTAATATCTTGGCCTAGGAGTGGCCTTCAGCTTTGAAGGTTTATTCTTTAGATAACTAGATGGTTAGGCTTGATATTTGGATACCTGAGTGTGTTTATCCTTTGTTGATCATTAATGGAACAGATTTGAGCTCACCAGTTTGATGATAATTGTCTGAGGTTTATTCAAGATAAGTTATAGAGTATCTAGGCTAAATAAGCCTCTCTTAATTCAGATAGAGTTTTGAGGATTGGAAGCCGAGTTGGTGTGCTGAGAGTCAAAGCTGGGTGAGATTGATTTTGGAGAAGGCCCATTGTTCCAGATATTCTATCCATCTATGTATGATAATATGTATCTTGATTTAAAGTAGCTTTATTAGTGGGGTGGTATTAAGAAGGATTTAACATATTTTGTAGCTCATTACTTGTGTTGTTAGTAGATGAAAGTTGAGCATCAGAGATCGGGTGGTTTGGTCAAACACTACCTATTTCAGAGTGGAAGTGGGAATAAATTACTATGGACTTTATGACTGGGTTTACTCATGTTTCTCATAGTTCTTACAACATTTGGGTAATCATGGATCAGTTGACCATATCATCCCATTTTATATCTATTAAGATTTTCTTCAGTTCCGACAGGGTGGCCCATAACTATGATTATGATATAGTTCGTCTTTATTCAGTACCTTGTCTATTAATTCAGACACCGGATCATTTTTTACTTCTAGCTTCTAGCGGGCATTTTAGGAGGATTTGAATACTTGGGTTAACCTTTTCCCAAATTTTCACTCCCTAACCGATGCTCATCCAAAGCAGACTATTCAAGTTTTGAAGGATATGCTCCACACATGAGTTATGGAATTTGGATGCTAGTGGGAGAAACATTTGGCTTTGGTGGAGTTCTCTTATTATAATAGCTACTGTTAAAATATTGAGATGGCCCTTTTCGAGGCATTGTATGACAGGCATTGCTAATATACTATTGGTTAGTTTTAGAACTCATAGGTTAAATCCTACAGTTTTGACTTTCTTTGTAAGTTTTTGGACAGAGTCTAGGTGATTCAAGATAGACTTCGAGCAGCCCAGAGTAGGCAAAAAAGTTATGCGGATGGTAGGCTTTGTTCTTTGAAGTTTGGAACTGGTGATCGAGTCTTTCTTTTCTTGTATCCCATGAATAACATAATGAGGTTTTTGAAGAGGGGCAAGATTATCCCCAGGTATATTGGACCTTTTGAGATTCTTTGAACGGTTGGAGAGGTTGCTTATAAGTTACCTAACCTTCAAACTTTTCATCCATTCATCTAATATTTCATGTATCTATCTTGGTTCTATATTATGCATGAGTCTCATGTGCTGCATTGGGATTTAGTTCAGGTGGATAAAAAGTTGACTTTTATTGAGGAACCAATCTCTATTTTAGCCAGAGATGTTAGACAATTGAATTCTAGAGATATTCTTATGGTTAAGGTTCAGTGGAGACACCCTTCTATTGAGGAGTCCACTTCAAAGTTTGAGTCTAACATGCATAGTAGTTACCCTCAGCTTTTTGTTGATTCAGGTATTTCTTACCTTTTAGTTTGAGGATGAACTAGAGATTTAGTGATAGATGCTGTAATGACATGAATTTGTGAATTTTTCATTCATATTTGTTTTGACCAATTTTCCCTTTTCCGTAGTTGCTACATGTTGATTTTGAGGTTTGAGTATGGGAGGCATGGTTCCTAATGTGATCGGGAACCATTTGAGCGAGTTTATGATTTTTAGAGGCTTGAAAAGCCATATTATTAACTTTGATTTATATTTATTGTTCTGAGAATTGAATGGCAAAACAAACTATACTAGAAAATTTGAAATTCAAATTTGGATTAGTAGAATGGTTGGTTCGAATTTGAGGCTTTTATATTTTATTTTGATGCTTGGTTTGGAAATAGTGGAAATAGGGTCTCATGGGTTAATTATATGAAAAGACCTTTCTTTCAAAAATCCGACACCCTCATTGCATTTGGAAAGTAGAAATTAGTCTAGTAGAATATATGGTTTCTTTTAGTCGTGTTTCAAACATATCTGGGGGGTTCGTTCAGATATTTTGAAAACATGCAAAATAGTTTGTTTCCTGAAATCTCGTGTAGGTGTAAAACCTTCTTTACGAATGTGGAGAAGTAAATCACCCTTAACCGCGAATGCAATGGTGGGGCAGCAATCATGATGGGTAATCGGGTTGGGCGGATCGAAGTCTCTTCTTTGCAAATGCGACGGGGTTGCCCTAATAGTGAGGGTCCATGTCTTGGACATTTGTAAATGCGAAGACTTGCTACTAATGTGATGGACAATTTGATTAGCTAGTCAACGTTTACCCTAAAAAACATGAAGGGCAAATTGCGTTTGTGTGGTACTGTTCACTGAATAGTATAAAAATCCAATTTCATGTTTCTCCTCCATTTTGGATCTTTCATCTTCGGGTTTGGGCAATCTTCGAGGGTTTCTTCACCATTTGAGCTTGGTAAGATCCAAAACCTTATTTCCATTATTATTTCATTGGTTATATCCTCAAAGACAACTTTAAATCATGATTTCAATATGAAAATTGAGATTTTTATTAGTAAAATTTAAAAAGGGTTTTCCTTCGATTTGGACCTCATTTTTAACCCGTTTCACAAGGGTTTTCTCGTGTAGACTCCTGTAACCTTAGGAAATATTTTTTAAAACAACATTTTATTTTTATCCCTTTTGTTTCCAAACTCGTTTTTTGAACCCATTTTGGACTGAGACCGAATATGGGAAATATAGGTATTGTTAGCTTTTCTTTAACGCATAAATGCTATGGTTTGAAGTACTTTAGACTAAAATTTTGTCGTTTCAAGGTAGGTTATGATTTCACTTCTTTCAGATTAAGCTGGGTAGTTAATAAATGAGTAAAGCATTCTATGAATTGGAAAAAATAGTTATGAGGTTTATATTTCAAGATTATTTTTACAGTTATATGTATACGTGGGGGGCTATATTCTATTATTATAGGCTTATGATATCCTTTATTCTGTGATGCCCGCGTGAAGGCTTTATTTGACATTATTATCTTTATTTGTACACTAGAATGCCTTTATTCTAGATATGATGCCCATGTGGGAGATAATTTATTAATATAAGCGTTATTTTAGCATTGGTTTCTTTTATAATGATAAAAAAAACCAAAAGTAGGGGTTGATATGATATTAATGATGTCTTGCATGCATATTTTTTCTGATGGTGATTAATTGGACTTAATAATAATGAATTATGGACATATTGAATTAATTTTTGGACTAAGTTGTATATATATACGTGTTGGATGGATTGAATATCATCATATTGAGTGGATTGTGAGCATTACATCATCATTCCACAACACATACATTCATACTAATACCATTGAGAAACACAATTTTTAAAAGAAAATGAGATACTTTTATGAAAATCCTCTCCGTGAACATGAGCCAGAGAAGCGAGATGAGTTAAGATTGAGATTGACATATATTATATGGATTGTAAACTCCCCATGGGTCCTATATGGTAGCTGTAAACTCGGTGGGTGTATGTAAAAAGTCATACGATGGCTTTAATCATTCATTCCGTCAACATTACACTACATTCTAATTGCATAAGCGTCATGATTTTTTTCTTAGTTTTGTCGACTTGTTCTTAGTTTCAATGTATTTTTTTCTTTATAATCATGTTGTTTCTATTTTTATGTACTTATATAAATATATTAGAACTGTTAGTAAAAATAGTGTGAGCTATAGTTTGGGACTTTTCTACTTATAGATTATGTGCTCATAGTATATTTTACTTATCTTATTTTCTTCTTCACCCAGTCGACCTATAATAGCTACTGAGTAAAAGTGGACCTTACTTACTCATGTGTGTCCTTTCAGTGCAAATTCTAGTACGAGTATTTCCTGTGACGGATAATTTCATGTGGAGACTTCAAGACTTGAGATATGCTTTAGTGTGCAGAGCTGATTTAGACCTCATCTATCATTATTTGTCTTTATTTTGATTATCTAAGAAAAATGTATATTTTTAATTTTTTGTATATTATATCAGATGCTCGTATACTATCATACCAGATTTTGGGGATTTATGAGACTTCTTTCGGGTTTCAATTTTTACTTATGTTTAAGGGCTTTGACTTCATCCTAGAAGCCTCGTGCTGGTGTATGTTATTGTATATTTTACTTTTTCTTTATCAGTTGGGGTGATTGTCTTAACAAGGCTGAGTCGCGATAAGTGTCATCATGACCTCGAATTTTGGATCGTTACATAATATTTGTTGTTATCATAGTTTTGCACTTTGAGCCTATGCGTGTGTCTTTGTATTCTTGAGTGCTATAGAAATCTATCACAATTTCATAGGAGCGTCACCACTCCACACTCATTAGATCCATTCATCAAAAGTATTCTACAGAGCGATACACACCTATAAAGGATATGAATTGAATTAAGAGTTACGCTTTAACTCCGCCCTTATTTTTCCTTGTAGCACTGACCTATATTCACACATTATAGGAGGGACATAATTTTATAGTACTTACTTGATCAAATAATCACTTGTTATACCCATATGGACCTAATTCATGGGATCTCCAATCACACAGATTGAGTTACCATCAATGTTAATCTTCTCAAATGACTAAAGTTTCATTCCCTTTCATATTTTTGTTAGTCTACGAGTTGGTCAAATTCACCCGTAACAACACATGATACATCATACATAAATAATTTTATCTCACAACAACTGTTTCATCACATCATATCTCATACACATGTATTCTATTATCATTGAAAAGTTTATTTTTCATGTAGCTTACACTACTTAACCACAATATTAACTCAATATCATTACTCGCAAAAAACATTCTTAGCCTCATTACTAGCCAAATCTAAAGGAACTAACTCTATTTACTTGATTTTTATGTTATGACACCCCAACAATAATAACTCATATTACCACCAATAAAAATGTAAAATTGAAATACATCAAAGAGATTTTTCTTGCCTATTAATTCTTTGATCACCATTTTCAAACAACAACAACATGAGAAATAATATCACTCTTCAACCTTAATAAGACACCCTTATACTTTCAAATATTTTAAGATAATGAAATGAATTTTCACAGTTAATAAGGTTTTCAATTTTATATATAACATGAGTATTCATACAACAAAAATTAAAAAAAAATTAAACTAACAAAAAGTTTCCAGAAGCAAAATGGTGTGGGTATACACAAATAAAAATTCAACAAAATCGATATTGTTGTAAATAATAATAATAATAATAATAATAATAATAATAGATGTCCATAACTTCTTTGTGTAATTCCTCCTTTAAGTGTAGTAATTCACATACCTTTACTATCTCCTCATTGATCATCCACTCCGCCATATTCTTTCCCACCTTCTCATAAGTTAATATCATGTTTATGATTCCTATTGAAGTTCCTCCATAAAATACTATAAATAGAGGTCTTGAGGAAGACGTTTGATACACTTGAAAGAAAGAAGAAAATAATCCTATATTGCTATCTTGTTATTTTATTCTCTATTGTTCCTCTTGTCTTGTTCTTTACATTGCTGTTATTGTTCTTAATATTGAAACACGTTATCAACACGACTCTACTCTTTTTCAAGTTTTCAATCTGTCAATTATAATCGACTTATTTGTCCTGAACATTGCAGTTTGTTATTATTGTTTACGAATTTTTTTATTTTAATGTTAAAGGTTACACATGGAAATTGAAATAATATAATAGTATTGGCTAAATTTGTATGCATGCTGAAGAAATATACATTACATTCTTGTTGTCCTAAATTTTAATTATTTTTATATTTTTTTTACTACCATAGTTTGTCTGTGTAGCACTTAATTTTATTATCATATACAACATGAAATTTAATTTAAAGTTGTTAGGCACTAACATTTTTGGTGTAAATTTTGTTTCATATTTTTTGTATTGTTTATAGTTATTATTTGAGTTGACATTTTTATTAGCTTGAAGCTATTATTTTTTTTTTTGCACATTCTAGACTCTCATGTATATTTTAATGCTACTGTTTCATGATGTATTTTAAAAAGCCTCTGTCTTTATGAGAAAAAAAGAGTAACACACTGTTTTGTTTAAAAAAAAGAAAAAAGAAAAAAAAAGAAAATGTTAAATCCTTGAAAGAAAAAAAAGGTCTAGTATTTTGATATTATGTTATTGTATTTTTGCCTAACTTCCTTATTTTTATGATTGTTTTCATCATGTTGAATTTAGCAAAGCTTGAATTTGTTACACTTGACATCTCCGAAAAAAATTACCTATCATGGTTTCTCGATGCTGAAATTCACCTAGCTGCGTCTTAGTGCTATTATTATCCTGGATAATGTTGCATCAAGATAGGACAAGGACAAGGCTATACTTTTCCTTCTTCATCATTTGGATGAAGGACTGAAGGTCGAATACCTGACTGTGAAAGATCATTTGAATTATGGATTGATTTAAAGGAAATGTATGACCACCTAAAGGCCACGATGCTGCCTAGAGCTCGTTATGAATTAATGCACTTATGGTTTCAAGATTTTAAAACCATTGTTGAATATAATTCTATTGTATTAAGAATTGTTTCCCAATTGAAAGTATGTGGAGAAACTGTAAATGATGAGGACATGATGGAAAAGACACTTACCGTATTTCATGCCTCAAATGTGATATTACAACAACATTACTGTTGTAAAACCCCGCAAAATCCTAGCCATTTCAGTCCCATATAGCATGCCAAAAGAGTTCCTAGACTTAGAAAATTTTAGCTAAGTGTTAAGACTTAAAATTATTTTAACCTTTGAAATTGGATGATTGTATTTTCGATCTTTCTGACCTTAGAATGTTGATGTTCAAGTTGATTTATGATCAGGTATGTCAATAGGACATATTGGGTAAGTTTCATACTTCATTTGAGTCACATTTGGATGATCAAAACAGTAAGCCAATATGATCTTGACACATCACGTTGCATCGATCGATGCGATGCATCGGTGATTGTGTTGACCCCATCGAAGTGGCGCATCGGGTATCATATTGTTGGGCCAGTTTTGTGTGGTAAGTTATGGGGTTTTGAAGGAATTTAGGTCCTTTTACCTAACCCAATTCATCCAAAAAACAAAATTTAATATCCTAAAGGAAAAAATACATTGATTCTTCTCAAAATTCTCTCAAGAAATAAACCCTAGTTCATCAAGTTCAAGCCCAAGTTCCAAGAAATCCTCCACAAATCCCACAAAATTAACAATAAAGGTATGTTCGGTGTTCATCCTTGGGTTTCCTTCCACCCTTGGAGTTCAAGAAATCTTTTCAAAAACTTGAATTATCATTTCAATGTAATGAATTGAATTATGCCATGTTTGAGTTGTTGTAAGAATTTCAAGTTGAGATATATTATGAGTTCCATGAAATTATGTTAGCATATGTGTTCAATTATGAATCTTTCATGTCAAAACCCTTAAATTTGTCAATTTAAGTTGTAGTCATGATGCCTATGTGTTGTTCATTATCTTGTGCATTAATTATGCTCCCCAAGTGCTTGATAGAATGTTCAGGTGAATTAAATAGTAAAATCATAACATGTTAGCATGTGTTCCCAATCATGTACAAGTACATGACCTCCAATTGTTTGACAAAATATCTCAATGAATGAATTGTGAACGATTGATTATTGCTATGCTTTCAAGATTTGCTATGTTTTATCCATTATGATAATGAGTCTTGGGGGAATTTATTACTCGAAATCTAGCTGTTTACTTAGTTGCAGTAGTTATAGAATCATCCCAGTAAAGGTCAAGAATCGTAGTACTCAGTCATTTAACAGAACTTAGTGAACTCATGTAACCCCCCGGATCTGGTACCCGAAATGCTACACGGTGCTTATGATCCGGAAGGACCACAAGATAACCCATGACTGATATCTGTACCTGTATACTACATAATATACTGTATGATTGCGGAAACATTAACTAAAATACCATAAGGTTCAAGAATGTAACATAATTAATAAAGATATAACATCTGAATGAGGTGTGAAATACCCAAAACAAAACTGAAAAATATGATAGTCTGAACATGATAGTCTGAAAAGCCTCTAACTGGTTAAACTATCTGAATGAGGAGTTGATGGTACATGTCCCCAACTAACTCCAACTAATAAATTACTTAATGAGATAATAAATAAATGATCATGTCCTCGAGAGATGAGGACTCACTGCTGAGACTGGAATGCTATTGATGCTCTGGAGCTCGTGCTTCTGAACCTATGGTATAAGATACCATAGCGCAAATGCGTCAGTACTTTGAATGTACTGGCATGCATGGAAAGTAGGCTAAATGCATGGGTTTCATATGCATGAACAATACTGGCTAACTGACTAAAATAAACGTGAGAATACATGCATGAATATGTAGTAACTATAGCTGAGATTGTGATAACATGAATTTACTTATAGCTAACATAACTGATAACTGAATTTTGATGACTGATATAACTGATGACATGAGTGACTGTATCTGACAGTCCTGAATCTGATAGAACTAGCCGAGTTCTATACTATTCTGAGTTAACTGTTTATGACAGTCCTAAATTCTATAACTAAAACTGTGGAAAGTAGTTATCTAACCGACATGCCCCTAATAAGCCATTATGGCTGAGTTGGGGTCCAATTTGTAACCCCAATTGAAAGGGTGTCAATACCGCGCCACCGGTAAGGATAAGCTGTGAGTAACCCTCATCTGACAGTGTCCCCAAAAGAGAACGGTGGGGCCCTTATCTGACAGTGCTTATCCACCCCATCAACCCTCATATGATAGAGTTGATGTCTCAACCTATGCTGGGTATATAGTTCTAGAATGGCAGGATGGCTTCTAAGAATCACACCCTCATCTAACAGTGTGTGTTCCCATACTTGGGTTCACTCAATGCTAATTCCTACTTCTATCTGTATAGACACTGAACATGAATTACTTAACTGAATTAACTGAATTTCTTTGACTGATGGAATAGTACTGAGACTACTGAATTACTGAGATTTCCTGAGTTATATGACTGACTGAGTTCTATAGATCATGGATTGACTGAGGATATCATGAAACATATCACTTACTCTAGGCACACAACTATATTTTTTGGGTACAAGTACCCCCAGAACTCGATGGAAGGAAACTGACAAGGCATGACTTTCTTGAATACATGACCCACATCACAATTCATAATTCAATTATTGAGGCATTTCATCTAACATATGACATGCATAAACTTGTACATAAAGGGGGATTTCATATTATCATACCAGTATGACACTTTTGTTTCACATAGGCATTTAATCAAACACATGGGGAACATACTTTGGTTATACCATCATCAACACATCTAATAATCATGAATACATCAATTAACTTGTAATTTGAAAGGGGTTTATCATGATTTTTATGCAATTCTTCATATACTAGGGTCAAGCATTGAAATATGTAATTTAAAACATGAATCAACAACACACAGTATCATGAACATGAATTTCAATTTAATCCAATTACGAACATTCATAAATATACAAATCATGGATTTTGGAAAGAGATACTTGAGCTTCATGAGTGAAAGATACCCATGAATCAAAGCATGAAATACCTTAGTTCTTGATTTAGCAAACATTGACGAAGAGACTTTCTTGAAATTGAATCCCCAATTGAAACCCTATCTTGTTCTTGAGAGAAAATTGAGAAAAACTAATATATTTTGGGTTCCAAATAGCTGAATCTCGTGTTAAAGGGCTTAAATAGGGGTGGGAAATTAACCCTTTTAACCCCGGATGCATCATTTAATTTCAGTGAAATTTTCCCAAATTGGACCCCTGGCGCGACGCGGCGCTATCGCGCCGTGTCACTAGAATTTGACAACTAGGAAATTGAGGGATGGCGCGACATGGAGCAATCACGTTGCCACTTCATTTGCAACCTGGAATTTTGGCGCGACGCGCTACTATTATGGACCCCTACTGGAATTTGACAATTTCCATTTTCCTCTGTGGCGCGGCGCGCCACTGACTAATATGGCGCTGTTTTACGACGAAAACCTCAAATAGTCATAACTTCTTACCCGGTTATTGGATTTAGGTGAATTTATATCGACCAAAAGCTTATTGAATTTTCCACATGAAGAAAAGTGAAAATCTTTAAAATTCCTCATGGAATAAACATCATTTAATTTAGAAGATAACACTTGACATTCTTGGGACAAAAAAATTTAGTTAGGAAACTTCGGGGTATTACAATATCTCCCCCTTGCAAACATTCATCCTCGAATGAGACTGACTGAGAGAGGAGAAAAAATAAGTTGAAGTACACACTGAACATGAATAATGAAACATGACTGACATAACTGATATTTCAGAGATTCATACTGAGCATGCATATTTGTTGCATGATTTCATGACTGAGCTGATACATGAATGCATAACTGAGAGTACTGATAAGCTGATCACACATATCTAATGCGTGAAGACATGAAAAACTGGTTACATGACTGAGACTTTTAATAACTGAGTCTTCTCATAAGGAGAATGCCTGTCTGATGCGTGAATTCATAACTAATCTGATGCATGAACATATTATTGAATATGCAATGGTACTTAGTACCAAGTAAAAAAAATGGAATCTTGAACATGAGGCTGATATCAAATTGTAACTGAAATCTGGACATGAAAACTTAAAAGCTTAAGGAGAACTTTTACCTTGAGCTAGATCTGAGTTAGCGGAGAAGAGGTGACGATACTTGGTATGCATGTATGCTTCTGCTTCCCAAGTAGCTCCCTCAATGGACTGATTTCTCCAAAGAAAATTAACTAGAGAGACTTCTTTGTTCCTCAGTCTACGAGTCTAATAGTCTAGAATTTTTCCTAGAATCTTTTCATAAGAGAGGATGTTCTGAATTCTATGCTTTGAATAGGGACTACAACTGCTAGGTCACCTATGCCCTTTTTGAGCAAAGAAACATGGAAAATTGGATGAACTGAGGCTAGATCTAAAGGCAATTTGATCTCATAAGATACTTTTCCAAAGCGACTGAGAATTTTGAAGGGACCGACATATACGGGACTGAGCTTTCCCTTCTTGCCGAATCTCTTCACTCCCTTCATGGGAGAGATATTTAGATAGACATAGTCACCAATCTCAAAATCGAGATCCTTTCTACGCACATCTGCATAAGACTTTTATCAGCTCTGAGCAGCCTGAAGTCTTTCTCTGATTAGCTGGACTTTCTCTAAGGCATCGAATACTAAGTCAGGACCTATAACTGAGGCCTCACTAACTTTGAACCAACCGATTGGATATCTGCACCTTCTACCATAGAGAGCTTCGAATGGAGCCATCAGAATTCTGGAATGATAGCTATTGTTGTATGCAAACTTAATCAAAGGCAAGTGGTCATCCCAACTACCCTTGAAATCAATTGTACACGCCCTTAGCATATCTTCTAGGGTCTAAATTATCCTTTCTGCTTGACCACCTGTCTGAGGATGAAAGGCTGTACTGAGATGAATTTAGGTACCAAGACCCTTTTGGAATGCTTTCCAGAAATAAGAGGTGAACTGGGTACCTTTGTCTGAGATAATGGATAACAAAACACCGTGCAATCTGACCAACTCTCTGATGTAGAGTTTGGCATATTCCTCGGCTGAATAAGAGATATGAACTGGGAGGAAATGAGTTGAGTTGGTTATTCTGTCTACAACGACCCAAACTGAATTATGCTGACGACAAGTTCGAGGCAAACCCATCACGAAGTCCATGTTTACTTCTTCCAACTTCCAAGTAGGCATAATGAACTCCTTCATAGGTCCACTAGGCTTCTGATGTTCTATCTTAACCTGCTGACATGTAGAACACTTAGCCATAAACTCCGCAACATCCTTCTTTATCCCACTCCACCAATAGATCTCCCGTAAGTCGCGGTACATCTTTTTGTCCCCTGGATGAATAGATTAGCACACACCATGCTCTTTTGCAAGAATTCTTTGCCTTAAGTCACTACAGATGGAACACACAGACGACCCTGACAACGCAGAACACCATCTCCCCATTGGGAGAAAACCTTCACTTTCTGATCTTTAACTAACTCTTTCAACTTGACTAAATTGGGATCTCTATCTTTCTTTTCTTTCACCTCAGATACTAGAGATGATTCTGAACTACTCTAAACCCATATATCACCCTCCTTTTTATCGACTAAGCGAATGCCTAATCTGGAAAAATGATGGACTTCCTAATCTAACTTCTTCTTATTGTCCTCAACATAAGCAACACAACCCATAGACAGTCTACTGAGAGCGTCGACCACTACATTGTCCTTGCCCAGATGATAAAGGTCACTCATGTTATAATCTTTCAATAACTCTAACCACCTTCTTTAACAAATATTGAGATCTTTCTGAGAAAAAACATACTGAAGGCTCTTATGATCTGTGAACACATCTACATGAACTCCGTATAGATAATGCCTCCAAATCTTTAAGGCAAATACTACAACTGCTAACTCAAGATCATGAGTAGGATAATTCTTCTCATGGGGTTTAAGATGTCTGGAGGCGTAGGATATGATCTTACCATGATGCATGAGGACACAACCCAAACCTACTCTGGATGCATCACAATACACTACGAAACCATTTGAACCATCTGGAAGAGCTAGGACTAGATCTGAGGTGAGTCAAGTCTTGAACTCCTGGAAATTCTTGTTGCACGAATCTGACCACTGAAACTTGACTTTCTTCTAAGTCAATATGGACATTGGGAATGCAATAGAAGAAAATCCCTCAATAAACCTCCTGTAATAGCCATCCAAACCCAAGAAACTCCTGATATCTGATGGAGAGATAGGTCTGGGCTAGTTTCTTACCGCTTCGATCTTTTGAGGATCTACTCTAATGCCATCACATAAAATAATATGGCCAAGGAATGCTACTGACCTTAGCCAAAATTTGCACTTACTAAATTTGGAGAATAGCTGATGATCTATGAGAGTCTGAAGTACGATTCTGAGATAGTCTGCATGATCACGCTCACTGTGGGAATAGACCAGAATATCATCTATAAAGACTATAAAGAACATGTCCAAGTACTTCTTGAACACATGGTTCATCAAGTTTATGAAATCTGCTGGGGCTTTGGTAAAACCAAAGGACATGACTCGAAATTTGAAGTGACCATACCGAGTACGAAAGACTATTTTCAGAATGTCACATTCTCTGACTCTGAGCTGATAATAGATGGATCTGAGGTATATCTTAGAGAAATAGCTGGCACCCTGAAGTTGGTCAAATAAGTCATTGATTCTAGGATTTGGATACTTGTTCTTGACCATGACTTTATTGATTTGACGGTAGTCTATGCACATTCTGAGAGAACTGTCTTTCTTTCGCACGAATAAGACTGGTGCACCCTATGGGGACACACTGGGTCTGATGAATCCCTTATCTAAGAGATCCTTCAACTGTTCTTTCAATTCTATGAGTTCTTCTGGTGCCATTCTGTATGGCGGAATAAATATAGGCTGAGTATCTGGAAGAAGATCGATGCCAAAGTCTATTTCCCTTTCGGGAGGAATCCCTGGAAGATCTTCGGGAAAGACATCTGAATATTCATTCACGACTGGGATTAAATCAAGACTGGGAGTTTCAGAACTAGTGTCCTTAACTCAAACAAGATAATAGACACATCCTATAGATATCATTTTCCATTCCCGAAGGTAGGAAATAAGCTACCTTTGAAAGCAGATACACTACCATTCTACTCTAGGATGGGTTCATTCGGAAACTAAAACTGAACTATTCTATTTCTGCAGTCGACTATGGCATAGTAGGAATAAAGCCAATCCATACCGAGAATGACATCAAAATTAGTCATATCTAATTCGACTAAGTCTGCTGAAGTGACTTTTTGAAATATCATAAACGGGCAGTTCCTGTATACCCGCTGGGCTATGATGGTTTTACCCACTGGAGTAGAGACTGAGAAGGGCTCTGCTGTAATTTTTGGACTGACTCCGAAATCAACTGCTATATAAGGAGTAACAAAAGACAAAGAAGCTCCTAGATCTAGCAAAGCATAAATATACACATGAAAGATCTGTAATGTACCAGTAACCACATCAAGAGAGTTTTCCTGATATTGACGGGACTCGAGAGCATAGATTTTATTTAGGCATTTCCCACTAGTAGAACTGGAAGTGGCACCCTGTTGATTTGGGCGACCGGACTGAGCTGAGGAATGGTTCTGCTGACCCTGATAACCTATCTGGGGACAATCTTTGACTCTATAGCATGGATTGCGACATCTGAAACAAACATCGCTACCAACTCTGCAAGAACCCTTGTGGTTCTTACCAAAAGTCAGACAAAGGGGATTAGTCCGGGCATGGCTGACACTGCCCTGAGACTTAGAGCCTGGCACCCTTTATTTATTACTATCCTTGAACTTAGGAGATGGATCTCTAGCTAACGAAGGATCTGGAACTAACGGCTTTGGACGAAACTGAGAACGGTTTTCTTCTTCTGATTTAGGTTTAGAAAAGTTGAAACCTACCTGTCTTTGCTCTCTTATTCTGCTTCTCCCTTATCTTAATATTTTGATCTTCTATCTGCTGAGCATGATTCATAATCCTGGCTAAAGTCATATCACTATTCAACATCATAGACCTACACTCATTTACCATACTATCGTTCACCCCAGAAATAAATTTACTCATCTTGGACTTGCTAGCTACAACCACATGAGGAGCATATCTGGCTAATTGAGTCAACTTAAGAGAATACTCTTTCACTATCATATTTCCCTACATGACGTTGATGAATTCTAAACTCTTAGCCTCTCTCAGATCTTGGGGAAAGAATCTATCTAGGAATACAAAGGCAAACTCCTCCCACTCAATAGGCCTTGCATCAACTGGCTTCTCTGACTTCCACTGTTTGAACTAAGTGTGAGCAACATCCTACAACTAGTATGCAGCTAGCTCAGCACTCTCAACATCAGACACCCCCATAATGTCAATAACCTTCTAAACCTGATCGATAAAATTCTTGAGGGTCCTAATATGACTTTGACCTAAGAAAGGATGGAGGATTCATTCGAGTGAAGTCCCGAATCCTAGATGCAGATGAATTGGCCACTGGGTTGGCTGGAATGACTGTTGGTCATTCATTCTAAGTAGCAACTGTCTAAGCAAGAGTAGTGAATGTATCTCTAAACATGTTCTACCAAAGGTTCTTCGGGATGAGAGGCTGACTGATTCCCGTTTCTTCTTTTAGGAGGCATAGGTTGTAGAAGAAAGGGAGAAACAGATTAGACTAAAAAATTGACTTGAGATTATGCTCACTGGCGTGATATAAATACTGAGAGAAGGGAAATTATTCCTAAAACATCATATAGCCTCCTGCACATAAATGTGGCGCGCAACACACCTATGCACAAGACTCTACTAGATGTGGTTTTCAGACTTTCTAGGACTCTATTGAACCTTAGGCTTTGATACCAAGTTTGTAACACCTTGGATCTGGTGCCTGGAATTCTACACGGTGCTCATGACTCCGAAGGATCAATGGCTAACTCATGACTAATATCTATACC
The DNA here is from genome assembly GCA_030864215.1 of Capsicum pubescens. Classification (NCBI taxonomy): domain Eukaryota; kingdom Viridiplantae; phylum Streptophyta; class Magnoliopsida; order Solanales; family Solanaceae; genus Capsicum; species Capsicum pubescens. The sequence goes on from CM061547.1 coordinate 220,311,319, forward strand.
TATATACTGCATAATATACTATATGATTGCGGAAACGTGAATTGAAAGGTCATAAGGTTTAAGATTGTAACATAAGTGATAAATATATAACATCTAAATTGGGTATGAAATACCCAAAAAAAAACTAAAATAACATGATAGTCTGAACATGATAGTCTGGAAAGCCTCCAACTGGCTAAACTATCTGAATGGGGAGTTGATGGGATATGTCCCCAACTAACTCCAACTAATAAATTACTTAATGAGATAATAAATAAAAGATAATGTCCTCGAGATATGAGGACTCACTGTTAACTTTGACTGCTGCGACTGGAATGCTATTGATGCTCTGGAGTTCGTGCTTCTAAATTTATGGTATAAGACACCATAGCGCAAATGCATCAGTACTTTGAATATACTGGTATGTACGAAAGGTAGTCTGAATGCATGGGTTTCATATGCATAAACAATACTAGATTACAGACTAATATGAATATGAGAATACATGCATGAATACGTAGTAACTATATCTGAGATCGTGATAGCACAAATTTATTGATAACTAACATGACTGATAATTGAATTCTGATGACTGATAATTGATGACATGAGTGACTATATCTAACAGTACAGAATCTGATGAAACTACCTGAATTCCATACTGTTCTGAGTTAACTGTATCTAACAGTCCTGAATTCTATAACTGAAACTATGGGAAGTAGTTATCTAACCGACATGCCCCTAATATTCTATTATGGTTGAGTTGGGGTCCAATCTGTAACCCCAATTGGAAGGGTGTCAACACCGCGCTACCGGTAAGGACAAGCTGTGAGTGACCCTGATCTACAAGTGTCCCTAAAAGAGAATGGTGGGGCCCTCATCTGACAGTGCTTATCTACCTCATCAACCCTCATTTGACAGTGTTGATGTCTCAACATTTGCTGGCTACATTGTTATAGAATGCAAGGATGACTTCTAAGAATCACACCCTGATCTGACAGTTGTGTTCCCATCCTTGGGTTCACACGGTGCTAATTCCTACTCCCATCTGAATAGACACTAAAATGACTTACTAATTGAATTAACTGAATTTCGTTGACTGATGTAATAGTACTGAGATTATTGAATTATTGAGATTTCCTGAGTCACATGACTGACTGAGTTCTATAGATCATGGCTTGACTGAAGATATCGTGAAACATATCACTGAATCTAGGCACATAGCTATATTTTTTGGGTACAAGTACCCCTAGGACTCATTGGAAGAAAACTGACAAGGCATTACTTTCTTGAATACATGACCCACATCACAATTCATAATTCAATTATTGAGGCATTTCATCTAACATGTGACATGCATAAACTTGTACATAAAGGGGGATTTCATATTATCATACTAGTATGGCACTTTTCTTTCACATAGGTATTTAATCAAATGCATGGGGAGTATGCTTTGGTTATACCATCCTCAACAATTCTAATAATCATAAATACATTAATCAACTTGTAATTTGAAAGGGCTTTATCATGAATTTTATGCAATTCTTCATAAACTAGGGTAAAGAATTGAAATATGCAATTTAAAACATGAATCAACACCACACAACATCATGAATATGAATTTCAATTTAATCCAATCATGAACATTTATAAATATACAAATCATGGATTTTAGAAAGAGATTCTTGAGCTTCATAGGTGAAAGAGACCCATGAATCAACGCATGACATACCTGAGTTCTAGATTTAGCAAAGATTGACATAGAGACTTTCTTGAAATTGAATCCCCAATTGAAACCCTAGCTTGTTCTTGAGAGAAAATTGAGAGAAACTAATATATTTTGGGTTCCAAATAGCTGAATCTCATGTTAAGGGCTTAAATAGGGGTGGGAAATTGACCCTTTTAACCCTGATGCATCATTTAATTTCAGTGAAGTTTTCCTGAATTGGACCCCTGGCGCGACGCGGTGCTATTGCTCCGTGTCACTGGAATTTGACAACTAGGAAATTGAGGGATGGCACGATCGGAGACATCACATTGCCACTTCATTTGCGACATGGAAGTTTGGCGTGATACGCCACTATCGCGGAACCCTAATCAAATTTTACAATTGCCATTTTCCCCTGTGGCGCGGCGCGCCACTTACTAATTTGGCACTGTTTTACGACGGGAACTTGAAATAGTCATAACTTCTTACCTGGTTATCGGATTTAGGCAAATGTTATATCGACCGAAAACGTATTGAATTTTCCACATGACAAATAGTGAAAATCTTTAAAATTTCTCATGGAATAAACATTATTAAATTTAGAACCTAACACTTGACATTCTTAGGTCAAAAAAATTTTGTTAGGAAACTTCGGGGTATTACAATATCTCCCCCTTGGGAACATTCATCCTCAAATGAGACTGACTAAGAGAGCAGAAAAGATAAGATGAAGTACACACTGAACATGAAAAATGAAATATGACTGACATAACTGACATTTCAGAGATTCATACTGAGCATGCATATTTGATGAATTATTTCATGACTGAGCTGATACATGAATGCATGTCTGAGAGTACTAATAAGCTGATCACACATATCTGATACGTGAAGACATGACAAAACTGATTACATGACTAAGATTTTTAAAAACTGAGTCTTTTCACAAGGATAATTCCTGTCTGATGCGTGAATACATGACTAATCTGATGCATGAACATATAATTGAATATGCAATGGTACTTAGTACCAAGTTTTAAAAAAATGGAATCCTGAACATGAGGCTGATATCAAGTTGTAAGTAAAATCTCGACATGAAAACTTAAAAGCTTAAGGAGAACTTTTACCTTTAACTTGATTTGAGTTAGCAAAGAAGAGGTGAGGATACTTGGTATGCATGTATTCTTATGCTTCCCAAGTACCTCCTTCAAAGGAATGATTTCACCAAAGAACTTTGACTATAGGGACTTCTTTGTTCCTCAGTCTGCGAGTCTGATAGTTTAGAATTTCAACTGGAATCTCTTCATAAGAGAGGCTGTTCTGAATATCTATGCTCTGAATAGGGACTACAACTAATGGGTCACCTATTCCCTTCTTAAGCAAAGATACATGGAAGACTGGATGAACTGAGGCTAGATCTGAAGGTAATTCGAGCTCATAAGATACCTTGCCGAAATAACTGAGAATTTTGAAGGGACCGGCATATCCGGGATTGAGCTTTTCCTTCTTGCCGAACCTCTTAGTTCCCTTTATGGGAGAGATATTTAGATAGACATAGTCACCAATCTCAAACTCGAGATCCTTTCTACGCATATCTGCATAAGACTTTTATCGGCTCTGAGAAGCCCGGAGTCTTTATCTGATCAACTGGACTTTCTCTAAGGCATAGAATACTAAGTCAGGCCCTATAACTGAGGCCTCACAAACTTTGAACCAACTGATTAGAGATCTGCACCTTCTACCATAGAGAACTTTGAATGAAGCCATCCGAATACTGGAATGATAGCTATTGTTGTATGCAAACTCAATCAAAGGCAAGTGGTCTGATAATGCTCAAATTACACTCTTAAATGGGTGTAAGCGGTCCTTGTCAATATAAAACCCAACTAGGTTGGGGTCGAATACCACAGGGAATATGGTGTGAACTCAAGTCGTTTGCGATTGAATTCACTAATTGTTTAACGTTTCCTGAAATGGGGGTTGAAGTTTCACATATAATTATTTGTCATTTTAATTTCGAAGTTTGTAATCAAGATTTTATGAAATAACAAGAATTATGTTCAGTAGGGCTTACGGTACATGACAGATGCTAAAGGTAAATTAAGATTCTCATGGTGGTTAGGATAATAAGCTATCTTTGTCGATGATATGCTTAAATATCTCTCGACCTATTTAAGCATCTAATTTCCTAATCCTCTCGAACTTAGGAAATTGCTATTCACTGCCTAGATTTTACATCAGTTTAATCAGCCTTGTTACAACGCTGATTATTAAACTAAGTATTTTCGAGTCCCTGTTGATAATTCACTTTCTACTGTATATGATTTCTTTCTCATGAAAATCAAAGTAGGTGTGTCTACTGTTTGCAGCCAACAGAAGTTAATTAAAATCTCAGAATTATCAAGAAATCCTAACATATATTAAATCTTGAGTATTTATCTCCTCATCACGAGCTAAACCTAAATCCCATAATTCAGGTTAATGGAGTTTAGCCACTCAAGAGGCAAAGAACGAAACACATAATTGAATTCATAATTGAGAAGATTAACTTAGAGAGATGAATAATAATTAGTGAATCGTGTTAGATTACAAAGGAAAATCCCCAAAATAGTTGTATTATTTGAATCCAAAAAGATAGAGAAAGAAATATCAAAAAATATTCTCCAAGACTTAAAGTATCAAACTCTCTTCAGAATAATGATGATGATGAATGAATAATAGAAAACCCTAAAACAAATATTTAAATATTTTACCCTAAATAAGGAAACAAAATAAAATTTTCATCTTTTCCTCATAATAGACGACGATATCCATGAAAACTTGTCAGGAGTCTGATGACTTATCACGGATGTCGCCAACTCCTCGGCATTTTTGGCTCTTGCAACCTAAGGCTGACGATGATGATGACGACGTATCAAGAGTGTGATGTCTTTTCACCAATGTCGTCAAAACTTCATCTGAGCTTCCAAGTTTTGCCTAAGTCTGACGGTGCTCTTGACGCTTGATCACCGGGCTGACGACTTATCATGAATGTCGTCAGCCACACTTTTTCCTTTATTTTCTTTAGATTTCAGGCTTTTTGGTTTCCTTATTGTTGGTTCCCCTTCATCTCTATATTTACTGCAAAATCAAAGTAAAGTAATCAAAAAACAACTAAAGTTTCTCAAGAACTTACAATTATTTAGAGTTAAAAGCTTCAAATGTGTTAGCATAGGCTCACACATCAACGCCCTCAACTTAAACAATTGCTTGTCATCAAGAAACCATAACATAACTAAGAGAATACAAAGTACAATTTGGCAACTAACTACTCATATCAGTTCAGAATACATTTACCATCTCCAAGGTCAATCAATTTTAAAGCTCACTGTTGATGTTTTAAAAAACAACTATGCAACTCACAAGAATCAAGATACGAACAAAATTCAGCAATAACAACCAAGATTATACCAAAATCACATTATCCATACAAGTCAGTGATTAGCAACATACCTAGTGTGCCCTTACAACAACGAAATCCCTTTTTAACTTATATCAGAATTCAAATACATAAACAGAGGAATAAAACAAGACTCACTCTCAGAATGAAGTTTCAAACTCTTCATGTCAAATTCCATAGTCGTGCCCTTATAGTCAGTACCTAAGTTTTCAGACAGGTCAGTTTGGATCACTATAGGGCTTTTCTTAAGCTTGTAACATAGGCTAGAGACTGGTATGATATTCATGGATATTTTAGAGTGACTATGCCTCCTTGACACTACACTAAACTCTCGGGGTTTCAACTCTCAACCTTCTTTTCTTCCTCTCTATTATTGATCACACATGCTCAAGATGGATGCGGTCTTTTCAATTATCACATTATCTTTTTATCATCTTTTACACAACTTTCTCATTTCTTATTCCTTTTTCACCACACCCAACTTTTTATTATTTTCTATTATTCTTCCTCTCTTTATACTCATTTTGTATCACGCACCCCTATGATAACCACCCTCAACTTAGGCTGTTTGCCTAAGTCAAGGTGCACAGTGTCCAAGAAGGACCAGGGCCAAAATAAGTTCATTGTGATATAAATAGGAAGGTGAGAGGTATCATAGACAGAAATAGTCTACTTAGGCTCTAACAAGGATCAAGGGATATTATTCACATTGGTAAGGTAATTTGGGCTAAAAGTGGACTAATCATAAAAAACGGCCTATGATCCTTTCCTAACTCCTATCCTATGACCATGGCAAGACTAACCGGGCAAGTTCTAGATTCAACACACAACGGGAACTGAGTAAGACTTAACACACATATGGAAAAAAAGTATCTTGCATATCACTACTTATCTAATTCATGTACTTGTTTAACAAAGGTTATTCAGTTGCCAGAATAATGCCAAAAAAAGATGCACAGTGGTCACAAATAGATGCAATTCACACAGTAGACAATATATCATACTAATGGAGAGGTACTCAAAAATCACAAAATAATCTAACTGCCTCAAGTACTTGTATTACTCCTAATTATCTACAAAATATGCTACAACAACAACCTACCCTACACCCTTAACTTAAAATAAAAAATAAACTGCACTAAGGGTTAGGGTATACCTGAAGGCAATCAAGCACATGGATCTTGGGTCTTCGACCCAGCTACTGCATCATCTACTGTCTTCTCTCCATTGGGAGCATCTGGCTTTGCAGTAGCTGGAGCCCTTCTAGATGAGGCAACTATAACCCTAGCTCAGATAGCTGCCTCCCATTTCTCATTATCAACTAAGGACTAAATTTCTTCCCTTTTTATCTCCTCCTTATCCTTCTTCTTTCTTGCTCTCTTCTTTTTTTTTGCTCTTCATAACTATCAGGCCTCTCTCTCTTCTTTTTTCCTCTCTTCTCACTTTTGTTTTTTTTTTCTTTGGTGAATCTCCAGTGAGGTCAAGCGTTGGAATTTCTTCCTCAGATTCATGCATAGCCTGGCCTGTTGGCATTATAAATTGGTGTTTCTGCAACACCTCAAAATCTTTTTTTACCTTGTCCAATGCCGCTCTGAATTTAGAAGGATCAGCCCCTGATATTTCGTTTGCCCATGCATCGAATCGGTTCTCCAGATCTGCAACCCGCTCAGGAAAAGTAGCAAAAGGCTCATGGGAAGCCTTGATTCTCTTGTCCACTACAGCAGTAAACTGTTTGGAAAAAACATATAGCTGTGCCTCACACCACTTGGCTTATTTAGCCACTTTTTGGATATCAACCGGATAAAATGCAAAACCTTCTACTGCTGTAGGAACTGAAGGGATGGATTTAATCTCAGGATCTGGTCCTACCTGTGTTGAAGAAATTGGTTGCACAGCCTCAGAATTTTGCACTTCCACATGAGGTCCTGCATCGGCATCTATAACTGGAGGGTATGCTGATACCTCTGTACCTCTATCAAGTCTTAATCCTGGATGATTTTAAGCATACCTTATGGGGTTGTGAGTCTTTCGGGAAGGAATGTCATCATCAACCCCTACAATCTTTGGCACATTAGCAGCTCAACACAACTCTTAATGCAATCAAACACATGGATCCTGGGTCTCTGACCATGCTACTGCATCATCTGCTATCTTCTCTCCATTAGGAGCATCTGGCTTTACCATAGCTAGAGCCCTGCTAGACGAGGCAGCTAAATCCCTAGCTCGGATGGATGCCTCCCATTTCTCGTTATCAACTAAGGACTCAAGTTCTGTCCCTTTTAGCTCATTCTTCTCCTTCTTTTTTCTTGCCATCTTCTCTTCTTTTCTCTCTTCATCACTGTCAGGCCTCTATCTCCTTCTCTTTCTTTTCTTCCTGAATCAACCTTTTAGCTCTTCTTTTATCAGTTCTGCGAAGCCCAGCAGTGAAGATGCTCTCTGCCCTGGGAATTCACCACCTAGCACTGTCTCAAACTTTGGGGTTCTTACATTTGATAAGTGTTCCCTTAGGTGGCGACTCTTCCTTATCTTGTTGTTCAGTGGACGGGGACCCAGATGTTGTTCCCTCAGAATCAGACTCCTTAGACCCTTCCTGATCCTCTTCTTTAGATTCAACATATTCAGACTCATGCTGCTCATGTTTAGAATGTTCAGAGGCCTCCTGCTCAGAAGTTGTTGTTGTTTCAATGTCATCACTATCCTCCACTTTAATGAGTGGAGGTGGTGGGGTTTTCTTCGGACTTTGCTTCTTTTTTTTCTTCCTGAGAAGGGGTTCCTCCTCCTCATAATTAGATTCCTCATTGATGAGCTTATAACATACACTTTCTTTAGTCGCTTTCTTTGGTGCTGTGGGACTCTTTATTTTTGGTGCCATTATAAGGTTCCTGTAGCAGTAGAAAAATCATTGGTCAGTCCTTAAGAGCATAAACACAAACACATTAATCATTTAGTCTTATTCATGCTTCAGGTTCTATATGTGATGAGAATTCCTTATAAGCCGTCACTGCCGTGATAGCTTATCACAATTGTCGTCAATCTTAGATAGAACCTTCAAGAATTTTAACAACTTTTGACAACATTCCTGATAAGCCGTCACAATTATGATAGCCTATCATGAATGTCGTCAACTTTTATCAGAACCCACTTTTGATTATAACTCTATTTTTGGTCCCCATTATTTCCCAAAATTCACTTGAATTCCGATTTGTGAGCTTTCTTTTTAAACCTCAGGCCTGCACAACAAACCCTAGGTGCAATTTTTTGCTCCTTTCCATGATGAACTTGGTTCAAGCATCTTGGGGAATTGGGTTGTCATCTATCTATCACTTTCCACAAGAAAACACGAGTTAAAGTATAGTATACCTGATGGGCGCCCTTAATCTGATTACACGCACAAGAGGAAAAATCTCTTGATTGTGAATTGCAAACCCACACACAAGGGAACTTATTTTCTTGAAATATTTTGCAAAGAGTAGGAAATAAACTAACAAAGGAAATAAATAAACTAAAGGAAGAGAATTAAAACTAGCAGAAATTTGAAAAGGTTCCTGTACTGGGCTGGGTCAGATTTGATTTAAACTGGGCCTAGAATTTGCTTTTAAGGCTTTGGGATGACAATGACTTGTGACGTCTTATGACAAGTTTGATAGCCTATCATAAACATCGTCACCCCTAAGAAGAGGTTGCCTCAAGTTTGGGCTATCTGACGACATTTCTGATAGCTTATCACAATTGTGAGGGCTTATCAGAGATGTCGTCACGGCCTTTCAGGTGACCCCCTTATTTTTGACCTTCTGTATACTAAATCCTAATTATAAAAGTAAAAACATTTGCTTAAACATAAAACTTTCTTAAACATAAAACTTTGTGTTGCCTCCCAATAGCGCCTGATTTACTGTCGCGACATGAATTGGTTGTCTTGACTACTCAGACTTCGCCAAGACAACCTGTTAATACCCATTTAGCATCATCATAGAATACATCAACGATTGAGAAAGAACTTATCTCATGTTGCTGAGTCATAGATGAGTGTATTTTGAAGAGTGCTTCTTTGTCATTGAACCTGAACTTTAACTCGTTCAACTCCATGTCTATTATTGCTCTCCCAGTTGCAAATAATAGCCTACCAAAGATGATGGGCACTTCAAAATACACTTCACAATTTAGGACCAAAAAATCAGTAGGCAGAACAAAATTGGCTACCTTTACCAAAACATCATGCAGTATGCCCACAGGCCGCTTCACAGATCTATTTGTCATTACCAACCACATATTTGTTAGGGTAGGATCCTCCAAACATTGTACACAGCCCGTGGCATTAAATTTATACTGGCTCCCAGATCGCATAGTGCTTTTGTAAACTTCAGGGGGCCAATAGTACACGGTATGGTAAATGCTCTCAAATCTGCCTTTTTCTGCACTAAAGACCTTGTAGAGATAGCACCACAATGGAGAAGATTATCCTCCGGTTCATGGCTAACCTTCTATTTCTTGGTTACAAGATCTTTCATGAACTTCGCATAGCCTAGAATTTGCTCAAGTGCCTCAACCAAAGGTACATTAATTGTCAATTGCTTGAGTATGGCCATGAATTTGCTGAATTTTGCATCATCAACCTTTTTCTTCAATCGTTGAGAAAAGGGAGGTGGTGGTCTTGGGATAGATTTCAACACCACTTTCTTTTACTTCTCCTTTTCTTTCTCTAAAGAATCAATAGAACTATCCAGATTCTCAGACTCCATTGGTTTGCTTTCTTCGGATTCATCAACAACCACCTCACTATCTACAGATTTGCCCACAGAAAGGCCAGGTAAGATGTTACCACTCCTAGTGGTAATCGCCATACATGAACCATCATTCTGCGGATTCTGAACCGTATCACTAGGTAAAGTACCACCTTTTCTCTCATTCAGGGTCATGGAAAGTTGGCTCATCTGTTGCTCCAACTGCTTGATAGAAGTGGAGTGTGAACTAACCAACTGACTCAGGGTAGAGAATTCACTCTTCATAGTGGTTACCCCTGAGTTTGTAGTCTCTACTCCCTTCAATAATTTTTTCATCATTTCTACCATGGGCATCTTTCTAGATCTAGTTGGTGAAATATCCTGACTTCCAGGAGGAACATACAAACAACTCCTATCATTATTGCTTCTCCAGTTTCCTTGCTCTCTATCTTTATAATCAGGCTTGTCATAAAAGTTCTGACCTTGATTCCCTTGGCTATTGCCTCAGAAACCCCCTAATTATTAACATAATTTTCCTCGTCATCTACATCACTATCAATAATAGACTGAGATTCCACAGCCTTGACCTTTTCAGTCTTGCCTAACAGCAAGTGCTTGGTCAGCAAGTCCATCTGAGTCTTTAAGAGGGCTATGTCTTGGTCTTGCTCCTTATTCCTTCTATGCTTCTCCGCAGTCATATCACCAGAAATAGTCAGGCTAGCCTCCACAGAATCCCTGGTATTCCAAGCCCGACTCTGTTTGGTCATTCTATTCAGCATGTATGAAGCATCTTAAAAAGAAAGGTTAATGAACAAACCACTTGCAGCATTATCTACAATTCACTTTGTCACAGAGTTAAAAGTGCTGTACAAAGTCTCCATCAAGTGCAAGTCCATCATGTTTTGGTTCGGATATTGTGCCATCTTCTTCTTGAATCTCTCCCAAGTTTCATGCAATGCTTCAGTCGGGAGTTGCCTGAATTTACTGATTTCATTCCTCAACTATACCCTCCTGGAGGGTGGAAAGAATCATTCTAAGAATGCCTCTTTAAATTTTCTCCATTTGGTTATAGAATTGGGCTCCATCTCATTTAACCATATTGTTGCCTCCCCAGAAAAAGACAATGGAAACAATCTCAACCGGATTGCATTCTGGCTCACTCCCAGATTATCAAAAGATTTGTAAATAGTGATAAAGTTCACCAAGTGCAAGTTCGGATCAACACTAGGTAGGACTCCAAACAACCCCTTCAGATTCAGGAGTTGGATCATGGTACTTGTAATGCTGAATTTGGGACCAAGTGGCAACGGTGAAGGAATTATAGCACCCATTGGACTTGCTCCATCCATTCCTTCGTCATCGTCATCAACCTTATAATGGACAGGCCATTGACCATTCCTTCCTCTGACTGTACGATTTCTGTTGAAATTTCACTGCACTGGTGTAGCAATTTTCTCAGATCGCCTTGGGTTTTGTGGATTCAGCAATTCCTTATCACCTAAGTCTTCATCATCAGGTCTTGGGTGATGTAATTGTTGACCCCAGTTCTATACGTTCACCTGAGCCCTGGCCAAGGCTACCAGTTTGTCAGTCTCTTGCTGTTCTGCCATTCTCCCGATCAGCTGAGGTTTCGAATTAATTGGTAATAATGGTTCTTTGGAACTTCTTGTTTTTGGCATAAACAACAAGGATCCTGCAATAAAAAACAACAACAAATAAACGTAAATCTAGGAAACCTAACTAAAAGTTAATTAGCGCACAGAACTTTCAATTTGCAACCACATTCCCCGGTAATGGCACCATTTTTTGATAACGCTCAAATTACACTCTTGAATGGGTGTAAGCGCTCGTTGTCAATATAAAACCCAACTAGGTTGGGGTCGAATCCCACAGGGAATATGGTGTGATCTCAAGTCATTTGCGATTTAATTCACTGATAGTTTAATGTTTCCTGAAATACGGGTTGAAGTTTCACAAATAATTGTTTATCACTTTAATTTTAATGTTTGTAATCAAGATTTTATGAAATAACCAGAATTATGTTCACTAGGGCTCACGGTACATGACATATGCTAAAGGTGACTCAAGATTTTCATGGTGGTTAGGATAACAAGCTATCTTTATCGATAATATGCTCAAAATGTCTCTCGACCTATTTAAGCATCTAATTTCCTAATCCTCTCGGACTTACGAAATTGCTATTCACTGCCCCGATTTTACCTCAGGTTAATCAACCTTGTTACAACGCTGATTACTAAACAAAGTATTTCTGAGTCCCTGTTGATAATTCACTTCCTACTGTATATGATTTATTTCTCAAGCAAATCAAAGTAGGTATGTCTACTGTTTGCAACCAACAGACATTAATTAAAATCTCAAAATTATCAAGAAATCCTAACACCTATTAAATCTTGAGTATTTAGCACCTCATCACGACCTAACCCTAGATCCCATAATTCAGGTTAACAGAGTTTAGCCACTCATGATGCAAGGAACGAAACATATAATTGAATTCATAATTGAGAAGACTAACTTATAGAGATGAATAATAATTAGTTAATCATAGATTAGATCACAAAGGAAAATCCCCAAAGTAGTTGTATTGTTTGAATCCAAAAGGATAGAGAAAGAAATATCGGAAAATATTCTCCAAGACTCAAAGTATCGAACTCTCTTCATAATAATGATGATGAAGAATGAATAAATGAATGAATAATAGAAAACCCTTAAACAAAGCTTTAAAATATTTTACCCAAAATAAGGAACCAAAATAAAAGTTTCAGCTTTTCCTCAGAAGAGACGACGACATCCGTGACAGCTTGTCAGGAGTCTGACGACTTATCACGGATGTCGTCAACTCCTTGGCATTTTTGTCTCTTGCTGCCTAAGGCTGACAACAATGATGATGACGTATCAAGAGTGTGACGGCTTGTCACCAATGTCGTCAAAAATTCATCTCAGCTTCCAAGCTCTGCCTAAGTCTGACGGTGCTCCTGACGCCTGATCACCACGCTGACGACTTATCATGAATGTCGTCAGCCACACTTTATCCTTTATTTTCTTCAGAATTCAAGATTTTTGCATTCCTTATTGTTGGTTCCCCTTCATCTCTACATTTACTGCAAAATCAAAGTAAACTAATCAAAAAACAACTAAAATTTCTCAAGGCCTTACAATTATTTAGAGTTAAAAGCTTTAAATATGATAGCATAGGCTCACACATCATGGTCATCCCAACTACCCTTGAAATTAATTGCACACACCCTTAGAATATATTCTAAGGTATGAATAATCCTTTTTGGTTGACCATCTGTCTAAGGATGAAAGGCTGTACTGAGATAAATTTGGATACCAAGACCCTTTTGGAATGCTTTCCAGAAATGGGAGGTGAACTGAGTACCTCTTTCTAAGATAATGGATAACAAAATACCATACAATCTGAACAACTCTTTGATGTAGGGTTTGGCATAATCCTCGATTGAATAAGAGATATGAACTAGGAGAAAATGAGCTGACTTGGTCATTCTGTCTACAATGACCCAGATTGAATCATGTGATGACGAGTTCGAGGAAAACCCATCACAAAGTCCATATTCACTTCTTCCAACTTTTAAGTAGGAATAATGAACTCCTGCATAGGTCCACTAGGCTTTTGATGCTCTATCTTAACCTGCTGACATGTAGATCACTTAGCCACAAACTTCGTAACATCCCTCTTCGTCCCACTCCACCAATACATCTCCCATAAGTCACGGTACATCTTTGTGGCCCCTGGATGAATAGAGTAGTGCGCACCATGCGCTTCTGCAAAAAATCGCTGCCTTAAGTCACCTACAACTGGAATACATAAACGACCCTGACAACGCAGAACACCATCTCCCCCTTGGGAGAAAACCTCCACTTTATGATCTTTAATTAACTCTTACAACTTGACTAAATTGGGATCTCTATCTTACTTTTCTTTCACCTCGAAAACTAAAGATGATTCTGAACTACTTTAAACCCATATATCACCCTCCTCTTTATAGACTAAGCGAACGCCTAGTCTGGAAAACTGATGGACTTCCTGAGCTAACTTCTACTTATTGTCCTCAACATGAGCAACACTACCCATAAATAGTCTACTGAGAGCGTCGGCCACTACATTGGCCTTGCCCGGATGATAAAGGACACTCATGTCATAATATTTAAATAGCTCTAACCACCTTCTCTGATGAAGATTGAGATCTTTCTGAGAAAAGACATACCAAAGGATCTTATGATCTTTGAACACATCTACATGAACTTCGTATAGATAATGCTTCCAAATATTTAATGAAATTACTACAACTGCTAACTCAAGATCATGAGTATGATAATTTTTCTCATGGGGTTTATGCCGTCTGGAGGCATAGGCTATGACCTTACCATGATACATGAGGACGCAACACAAACCTACTCTGGATGCATCACAATACACTATGAAACCATTTGAACCATCTAGAAAATCTAGGACTGGAGCTGAGGTGAGTCAAGTCTTCAACTCCTCAAACTCTTTTTGTAAGGACCTTAGCCAAACCTCGCACTTACTAGATTTGGCGAACAACTGATGATCTCTGAGAGTCTGAAGTATGATTCTGAGATGGTTTGCATGATCCCAGTACTGCTTGAACACATGGTTCATCAAGTCCATGAAAGCTGGCAGGGCATTGGTAAGACCAAAGGACATGACTAGGAATTTGAAGTGACCATACCTAGTATGGAAGGTTATTTTCAGAATGTTACATTCTCTGACTCTGAGCTAATGATAGACAGATCTGAGGTCTATCTTAGAGAAATAACTGGCACCCTAAAGTTGGTCAAGCAAGTCATCAATTTTGGGAAGTGGATACTTGTTCTTGACCATGACTTTATTGAGTTGACGGTAGTCTATGCACATTCTGAGAGAACCATCTTTCTTTCGCAAGAGTAAGATTGGTGCACCCCATGGGGACATACTGGGTCTGATGAATCCCTTATCTAAGAGGTCCTTCAACTGTTGTTTCAGTTCTTTGAGTTCTTCTAGTGCCATTCTGTATGGTGGAATAGATATAGGCTGAGTATCTAGAAGAAGATCGATGTCGAAGTCTATTTCCCTTTGGGGAAGAATCCCTGGAAGATCTTCGGGAAAGATATTTGAATATTCATTCATGACTGGGATTGAATCAAGACTGGGAGTTTTAGAACTAGTGTCCTTAACTTGAACAAGATAATAGACACATCCTTTAGATACCATTTTCTATGCCTGAAAGTAGGAAACAAGATGACCTCTGAAAGCGGATACACTACCCTTCCACTCTAGGATGGGTTTATTTGGAAACTAAAAATGAACTATTCTATTTCTGTAGTCGACTATGGCATAGAAGGAATGAAGCCAATCCATGTCGAGAATGACATCAAAATCAGTCATCTCTAATTCAACTAAGTCTGCTGAAGTGACTTTCTGAAATATCATAACCAGAAAGTTCCTGTATACCCACCGGGCTATGATGGTTTTACCCACTGAGGTAGAGACTGAGAAGGTCTCTGCTAGAATTTCTGGACTAACTCCTAAATCAACTTCTATATAAGGAGTAACAAAAGACAAAAAAGCTTCTGAATCTAGAAAAGCGTAAACATGCACGTGAAAGTTCTGTAACGTAGAAATAACCATATCAGGAGAATTTTCTTGATCTTATCAGGACTGGAGAGCATAGAGTCTTTTTGGGCGTTGCCCATTAGTAGCACTGGAAGTAGCACCCTGCTGAGTTGGGCGATCAGACTGAGCTGAGGAATGGTTCTGCTGACCCTGATAACCTGACTGGGGACAATCTCTGACTCTGTGTCCTGGCTTGCCACATCCGAAACAGACATCACTACTAGCTCTGCAAGCACCCTTGTGGTTCTTACCATAAGTCTGACGAAGAGGATTAGTTCGGGCATTGCTGACACCTCCCTAAGACTTAGAGACTGGTGCCCTATATTTTTTACCATCCCTGAACTTAGGAGATGGAACTAACGGCTTAGGAAAAAACTGATAACGGTTTTCTCCTTCTGATTTAGGCTGAGCAAAGTTGAAACTACCTGTCTTTTCTCTCTTATTCTGCTTCTCCCTCATCTTAATCTTTTTATCTTCTATATTCTAAGCATGAGTCATAAGCCTGGATAAAGTTATGTCACTATTCAACATCATAGACCTACACTCGTTGACCATACTATCGTTCACCCTAGAAACAACCTTACTCATGTTGGCCCTGCTATCTACAACCACATGAGGATCATATCTAGGTAATTGAGTAAACTTAAGAGAATACTCTTTCACCGTCATGTTGCCCTGCCTGAGGTTAATAAAGTCTAACACCTTAGCCTCTCTTAGATCTTAGGGAAAGAATCTTTCTAGGAATACAGAGAAAAACTCCTCCCACTCAATAGGCCCTGCATCAAGTGGCCTCTCTGACTTCCACTAGTTGAACCAAGTGTGAGCAATATCCTACACTAGTATGCAGCTAGATCAACACTCTCAACAGCTGACACCCTTACAATGTCAGTAACCTTCTGAACCTGATCGATAAATTCCTGAGGGTCCTCATCTGACTTAGTCCTGAGAAAGGATGGAGGATTCATTCGGGTGAAGTCCCGAATCCTGTCTGTAGATGAATTAGCCACTAAGTTGGCCGGTACGATGGCTAGTCATTCATTCTGAGCGGAAACTAACGGAGCAAGAGTAGTGAATGCAGCTTTAAACTCTGCATGAGAAGCATGTTCGCCCAAAGGTTCTTCGGGCTGAGGGGATGACTAATTCTCATTTTTCCTTTTAGGAGGCATGTTCTGTAGAAAAAAAGGGGTAACAGATTAGACTAAAAAATTGACTTGAGATTATGCTCACTGGCACGACATGAATACTGAAAGAAGGGAAACTGTTCTTAAAACATGCACAAGACTCTACTAGATGCGTCTTTCAGACTTCCTAGGAATTTATTGAACCTTAGGCTTTGATACCAAGTTTGTAACACCCCAGATCTAGTATCCAGAATGCTACACAGTGCTCATGACCCTGAAGGACCACAAGCTAACCCGTAACTGATATCTATACCTGTATCTTGTGTAATATACTGTATGATTGTGGAAACATGAACTGAAAGGCCATAAGGTTCAAGACTGTAACATAACTGATAAAGATATAACATCTAAATGGGGTATGAAATACCCAAAACAAAATTGAAATAACATGATAGTCTGGAAAACCTCTAACTGGATGAACTATCTGAGTAAGGAGTTAATGGTACATGTCCCCAACTAACTCCAACTAATAAATTACATAATGAGATAATAAATAAATTATCATGTCCTCGAGATATGAGGACTCACTGTTGAGACTGGAATGCTACTGATGCTTTGGAGATCGTGCTTCTGAACCTATGGTATAAGATACCATAGCGCAAATGCGTTAGTACTTTGAATGTACTAGTATTCATGGAAAGTAGGCTGAATGCATGGTTTTCATATGCATGAAAAATACTGGCTAACTGACAAATATGAACGTGAGAATACATGCATGACTACATAGTAACTAAAGCTGAAATTATGATAATATGAATTTACTGATAACTAACATGACTGATAACTAAATTTTGATGAGTGATATAACTGATGACATAAGTGAATGTATCTGATAGTCCTGAATCTGATGAAACTAGCTAAAATCCATATTGTTCTGAGTTAACTGTATTTGACAGTCCTGAATTCTATAACTGAAACTGTGGGAAGTAGTTATCTAATCGACATGCCTCTAATACACCATTATGATTGAGTTGGGGTCCAATCTGTAACCCTAATGGGAAGGGTGTCAATACCTCGCCACCGATAAGGAGAATATATGAGTGACCCTCATCTACAAGTGTCCCCAAAAGAGAATGGTGGGGCCCTCATCTAATAGTGCTTATCCACCTCATCAACCCCCATCTGACAGTTTTGATATCTCAACCTATGCTGGCTACTTAGTTCTGAAATGTAAGGATGACTTCTAAGAATCACACCCTCATCTGACTGTGTATGTTCCCATCCTTGGGTTCACACGATGATAATTCCTACTCTCATCTGAATAGACTCTAAACATGAATTACTAAACTGAATTAACTGAATTCCATTGACTGATGGAATAGTACTGAGATTACTAAATTACTACGATTTCCTAAGTCACATAACTGACTGAGTTCTATAGATCATGGCTTGACTGAGGATATCGTGAAACATATCACTGACTCTAGGCTCACAACTATATTTTTTGGGTACAAGTACCCTTAGGACTCGTTGGAAGGAAACTGACAAGGCATGACTTTCTTGAATACATGACCCACATCACAATTCATAATTCAATTATTGAGGCATTTCATCAAACATGTGACATGCATAAACTTGTACATAAAAGGGGATTTCATATTATCATACTAGTATGACACTTTTATTTCACATAGGCATTTAATCAAATACATGGGGAGCATTCTTTGGTTATACCATCATAAACACATCTAATAATCATGAATACATCAATCAACTTATAATTTGAAAGAGGTTTATCATGATTTTTATGCAATTCTTCATATACTAGGGTCAAGCATTGAACCATGCAATTTAAAAAATGAATCAACACCACACAACATCATGAACATGAATTTCAATTTAATTCAATCATGAACATTCATAAATATATAAATCATGGATTTTGGAAAGAGATTCTTGAGCTTCATGGCTGAAAGAGACTCATGAATCAACGCATGACATACCCTAGTTATTGATTTAGCAAATATTGATGGAGATACTTTCTTGAAATTGAATCCCTAATTGAAACCCTAGCTTGTTCTTGAGAGAAAATTGAGAGAAACTAATATATTTTGGGTTCCAAATAGCCGAATCTCGTGTTAAAGGGCTTAAATAAGGATGGAAAATTAACCATTTTATCCCTGGACGTGTCATTTAATTTCAGTGAAACTTTCCCAAATTGTACCCCTGGAGCGACACGACGCTATCACATCGTGTCACTGGAATTTGACAACTAGAAAATTGAGGGATGGCGTAATGCGAAGCCATCACATTACCACTTCATTTGTGACCTAGAAGTTTGGCTCAACTTGCCACTATCATGGAACCTTACTGGAATTTGACAATTACCATTTTTCCCTGTGGCATGGTGCGCCACTGACTAATATGGCCCTGTTTTACGATAGGACCTTGAAATAGTCATAACTTCTTACCCGGTTATCAGATTTAGATGAATTTTATATCGACCGAAAGCTTATTGAATTTTCCACATGTCAAATAATGAAAATCTTTAAAATTACTCATGGAATAAACATCATTATATTTAGAAGATAACACTTGACATTCTTGGGATAAAAAAATTTAGTTAGGAAACTTCAGGGTATTACAACTCAGTCCAGTTCATTCAGTCAACACGATCGGTGTTAGTTCAATGAATTCTAGTACAATTTAGTGATCAGTTCAGTGTTTATTTAGTTAGGATTAGGATTCAGCACCGAGTGATCCCAAGGATGGGAGCATTCTTGCCAGTAGAGGGTTTGACCCATAGTAGCAGTCCCTGCGTTACAGAACTACATAGCCATCATAGGATAAGCTGTCCTACTACAAGATTAGTATTGATGCAATCATATATATATTTCATGAGTCTTCCTGCTATATTAGGGTTGACACAATATTATTAGTATCCCTTGGTAAGGTGCTTCGACCCTTCCAACTGGGATCATAGGTTGGACCCCAACTCAGTCTATAATCGGGGTATCTCGGTTGGATGAACACTCCTACATTTACAGTTTTAGTCTCAGTATTCAGTAAAGAACTCAAACAGTTCTACAGAACTATGACTATCAATTATCAGTTACTTAGCGATCAGAAATTAGTACTTCAGTATCAGTCTAAACTTTTAGCTAGTAGTATTCAGTTATCAGAACTTACTACTTCAGTTTTAGTCTAATTTATACAGACGTTATATGCGCAGTATTGCATACTTAGTATGTTTAGTAGTTACAGTTTCGCATATGTTCTCATTCAGTTATTTTATGATGTTCATTCAGTCAGTTTTCACCTTATACATATGAACCCATGTATATTAGCCTACCTCACTTAGCATACCAGTATATTCATAGTACTGACACATACTCTTTCTTTGGACTATGATGTCTCATATCATAGGTTCAGATGCATAGGTTCCTGATCATACTTAGCAGCTCAGGATATCAGAAGCAGATTCAATAGTGTGTCCTCATACATCAAGGATATTATGTTATTTCAGTATTTTAGTAGGTTTAGTAGTTATTATAGTCGAAGTTAGTTGGGGGTTTGTCTTATCAACTCTACATTATGACAGTTAGGGGTCGTTTGGTTGGGAAATTGTTATCTTGGGATAACTAATACCAGGATTAGTTATCCCAAGATTACTCAGGATAACTTATCCCACTGTGTATATGTGATAAGTTATCCCATCACTATGGTGTAAATGGTGGGATAAATTATCCCACCATTAATTAGTCCATCCAACCAAACACTCATTCAATTGATCTTTATATTTTATCCTGGGATTACTTATACCTCAAACCAAATGACCTCTTAGAGGCTTTCAGACTAGCACAGTCAGTTATTCAGTTTTCATATGTTATTATCAGTATACTCAGTATTTATTTCATTATTTTAGAACCTTATAGCATTTTAGTTTTTCCTCCGCATATATTTTTACTATTATTATTTAGTGCTCACATCAGGTACTAGTCATGGGTTAGCTTTTGATCCTTCAGGGTTGTATGCACCGTGTGATGTCCAGGGTGTAGACTCAGAGCGTTACAAACTTCGTATCAAAGCCTAAGGTTCTAAAGAGTCCTAGGGAGTTTGAAAGTCGCAACGAGTAGAGTCTGGTGTATGGGTGTGTAGCACGCCACACTTATGGACAAGGGGCTTTGAGGCATTTTTACGAAAGATTTTCCTCTTTCCAGTGTTCATGACATGCGACTGAGCATGAGCTCAAGTTAAACTCTATGTCTAATCCAATTTTCCATTCTGTTTATAGAAAATACCTCACAAAAATACCAATGGAAGAAGAATTGAGAACCATCCAACACCTTCGCCTATTCAGGAAGATCCCTTGAATAAGCATGTTTCTCATGCAGAATTTAGGGTAGCTTTCACCAAGCTAGATCATTCTGTAGTAGCCCAAAATAAGCACCCAGCTACTTTTAAGGACAAACCAGTGGCCAATACTACTTCAACTAGGATTCAGGACTTCACCCGAATGAATTCTTCTTTATTTTTAGGGTCTAAGTCTGAAGAGAACCCATAGGAATTCCTTGACATGGTGTAGAATATAACAGAAGTTATGGGGGTAGCCGCTAGTAAGAGTGTTGAGTTAGCTTCCTATCAGTTGTAGGATATGGATCATACATAGTTTAAGCAATGAAAGGTAGATAGGGATGCAGATGCAGGGCCCATAGAATGGGAAAAGTTTACTACTTTCTTTCTAGATAGGTTTTTCCTATTGGAGTTGAGGGAAGCCAAGGTGTTAGAGTTAATTAACCTAAAGTAGGGTAGCATGATAGTGAGTAGGTATTCTCTTAAGTTTACTCAGTTACCAAGATATGCTCCTTATGTGGTAGTTGATAGCAGATCTAAGATGAGTAAGTTCATGTCTGGTGTGTCTTAAAGTGTGGTCAAGGAATGTAGTACCACAATGCTGATTAAAAAGATGTACTTAGATAGGTTGATCGTCCATTATCAATAGATAGAAGAGTGAAAAACTAAGGAGAAAGAAAGGGATAACAAGATATTTAGAACAGGTAGCTTCAAATCCACTTAGCCTAAGTCATAGGGTGGTAATCATCCTCAGTTCCACCCAAAATATTTAGTTCCAGCTCCGTTCTCAGCCAGTGCTCCAGTGCCTAAATTCAGAAATTGTAACAAGGATAGAGAGCCAGGCTCTAAATCTCAGGGTAGTATTAGCAGTGCCCAAACAAATACTTTTTGTCAGAAGTGTGGAAGAAACCATCAAGGTTTCTATAGGTCTCATAGTGATGTATGTTTTGGATATGGCAAGAAAGGGTATAGGGTTAGAGAGTGTCCTCAGGTGGATTCACAGATTCATTATAATCGTCCCCTAGCTTAGTCTGGTCGCCTATCTCAGCAGTGTGCCACTTCCAGTGCTACCAATGGGTAATGCCCAAATAAGCTCTCTTCACTTCATTCCTGAAAACATCAGGAAATTTCTCCTGATATGGTTGCTGGTACATTACAAGTTTCCCATTTACACATTTATGTTTTGCTAGATACAGGGGCTTCTTTGTCCTTTGTAACTCCTTATATAGCTGTTGAATTTGGAGTCAGTCTCGAAATCTTAGTAGAGCCATTCTCAGTCTCTACCCCAATGGCTAAAAATGTCATAGCCCAATGGGTATACAGGAACTATTTGGTTATGGTATCTCAGAAAGCTACTTCATCAGACTTAGTAGGTTTAGAGATAATAGATTTTGATGTCATTCTTAGAATGGATTGGATTCATTCATTTTATACTTTAGTTTACTGTATTAGTAGAGTTGTATATTTTTAGTTCTCGAATAAACCTATCCTAGAATGGAGGGGTAGTACTTCAGCACTTAGGGGTCAGTTTGTTTCATACCTTAGAAATAATTCCAGTAGCAAGTCAATTTCCAAATGTGTTTCCTGAAGATTTTTTTGGAGTTTCTCTCGAAAGATAAATTGACTTCGGAATAGACCTTCTTCTAGATACTCAAGAGGTTTTTTGTTTTGGATTGCTATTATCAATGGTTTGTTACAGGATTTTTGTCTATTGCATCCCCCATGTCCAAATCGACTTTGAAGAAAGTCAAATTCAAGTGGTCAAATTCTTGTGAGAAGAGTTTTTAGGAGTTGAAAACTCGACTCATTACAGCCTCAGTTTTGACCTTACCTGACGGTTTAGATAGATTTGTTGTGTATTGTGATTCTTTCAGAGTTGGTTTGGGGTGTGTTTTTATGAAGAAGGGTAAGGTTGTGGCCTATGACTCTATACAACTTAAGCCCCATGAAAAGAATTACCCCATCCAAGATCTTGAGTTAGCAGTTGTTGTGTTTGCAGGCACTATTTGTATAGGGTACATTTTGATGTGTTCATCGACCACAAAAGCTTACAATATGTATTCTCTCAGAAAGACTTGAACCTACATCATAGAAGGTGGTTATATTTCTTAAAAGATTATGACATGAGTGTTCTGTATCACCCGTGCAAGGCCAATGTAGTGCTGATGCTCTCAGTAGATTATCCATGGGTAGTGTTATTCACGTTGAGGATGGTAAGAATAAATTAGTTTAGGTAGTTCATCAGCTTGCCAGGCTAGGTGTCCGTTTGGTTGATTCGGCTGAGGGTAGTGTTTGGGTGTAGAATAGTTTGGAATTATCTTTAATTTCCAAACTAAAAGAAAAGCAGGACAGAGATCCCAGTTTAGTTAAGTTGAAAGAGTTAATCAGAGCCCAGAAGGTATAGGTTTTCTCCCAGGGGGAGATGGTATGTTGCATTGTCAGGGTAGGTTATATGTGCCATGTGTGGATGGCGTGAGACAATGGATTCTTGCAGAAGCGCATGGTGCACATTACTCTATTCATCCAGGGTCCACTAAGATATACCGCGACTTGCAGGAAGTCTATTGGTGGAGTAGGATAAAGAAAGACATTCAGAGTTTGTGGCTAAGTACTCTATATGTCAGCAGGTTAAGATTAAGCATCAGAAGCCTACTGGTTCTATACAGGAGTTCAGTATTCCCATATGGAAGTGGGAGGAAGTGAACATGGATTTCGAGATAGGTTTGCCTCGTACTCGTCATCAGTATGATTTGATTTGGGTCATTATGGACAGGATGACCAAGTTAACCCATTTCTTACTAGTTCATACCTCTTATTCAGCCGAGCTATATAAGAGAGTTGGTTAGGTTGCACGGTGTCCCATTATCTATTATTTTAGATAGAGGTGCGCAGCTCACCTCTTATTTTTGGAATGCCTTCCAAAAAGGTCTTGGTACCCAAGTTTACCTCAGTACAGCCTTTCATCCTCAGACAAATGGTTAAGTAGAAAGGACCACTCATACTTTATAAGATATGTTGAGAGCGTGTGTTGTTAACTTTAAGGATAGTTGGGATGACCACTTATCTTTGATTGAGTTCACGTATAATAACAACTATCATTCTAGTATCTAGATGGCTCTGTTTGAGGCACTTTATGGGAGGAGATATAGATCTTCCATTGGTTGGTTTGAAGTAGGTGAGGCCGCAATATTAGGGCCTGACTTGGTGTTTGATGACTTAGAGAAAGTGAAGTTAATCAGAGAGAGGCTTAAGATAGCTCAGAACTGACAGAAATCATATGCAGATGTGAGAAGAAAAGATATCGAGTTTTAGATTGGCAACTTTGTGTATATGAAAATCTCTCCCATGAAGAGAGTGAAGAGATTTGGCAGGAAGGGGAAGCTTAGTACCTGATATATTGGTCCTTATAGGATTCTCAGTCATTTCAGTAAGGTAGATTATGAGCCTGAGTTGCCTGCAAACTTAGAATCAGTGCACCCAGTGTTTCATGTCTCCTTGCTAAAAAAGTCCATAAATGACCCATCAGTTGTAGTCCATATAGAGAGTGTAGATGTTCAGAGTAGTCTCTCTTAAGAGGAAATCCCAGTCAAAATCCTTGATCGTCATATTCACAGACTGAGGTACAAAAAAGTTCCTTTGGTCAAAGTTCTTTGGTGAAATCAGTCCATTGAGGGAGCTACTTGGGAAGTGGAAGCAAACATACGGACCAAGTACCCTCACCTCTTCTCCGCAAACTCAGATTCAGCCAAAGGTAACAAGACTTTCTTAGATTTACTCTATTCCATATTTAGTTACCGCTGCATAAAATTCTCATGTCATTCATGCATTTAGGTCCTTTTCTCCAAACCCAATTCATCCAAAACATGAAATTTAATATCCTAAAGGGCAAAATACATTGATTCTTCTCAAACTCCTCTCAAGAAATAAACTCTAGTTCATCAAGTTCAAGCCTAAGTTCCAAGAAATCCTCCACGAATCCCATGAAATCAACAATCAAGGTATGTTAGGTGTTCATCCTTGGATTTCCTTCCACCCTTAGAGTTCAAGAAACCTTTTCAAAGACATGAATTATGATTTCTATGTTATGAATTGAATTATTCCATGTTTGAGTTGTTGTATGGATTTCAAGTTGATATCTTTTATGAGCTCCATGAAATTATATTAGCATGTGTGTTGAATTATGAATCTTTCATGTCAAAACCCTTGAATTTGGAAGTTTAAGTTGTAGTCATGATGCTTATGTGTTGTTCATCATCATATGCATTAATTATGCTCCCCAAGTGTTTGATAGAATGTCCAGGTGAATTGAATAGTGAAATCATGACATGTTAGCATGTGTTCCCAATTATGTACAAGTCTATGACCTCCAAGTGTTTGAAAAAATGACTCAATGAATGAATTTTGAATAATTGACTATTGCTATGCATTTAAGATTTGCTATGTTTTTTCCATTATGCTATTGAGTCCTAGTGGTATTTATTACCCAAAATCTAGTTGTATACTTAGTTGCAGTAGTTATAGAATTATCCTAGTAAAGGTCAAGAACCGTAGTACTCAGTCAGTTAATAGAACTTAGTGAACTCAGTCCAGTTCAGTCAGTCAACACGATCAGTGTTAGTTCAGTCAAGCCTAGTACAATCTAGTGATTAGTTTAGTGTTAATTAAGTTGGTAGTAGAATTCAGCACCGAGTGAACCCAGGGATAGGGGTATTCCTTCCACCAGAGGGTTTGATCCTTTGTAGCAGTCCCTGCATTATAGAACTACATAGAGATCATAGGGTAAGTCATCCTCTTGCCAGATTAGAGTTGACGCAATCATATATATTTCATGAGTCTTCCTGCCAGATTGGGGTTGACACAAGATTGTTAGTATCCCTTGGAAAGGTGCTAACACCTTTTTAATTGGGGTCATAGGTTAAACCCCAACTCAGTCTATAATCGGGGTATGTCGGTTAGATGAACACTCCCACAGTTATAATTTTAGTCTCATTATTCAGTAAAGAACTAAGACAGTTGTACAGAACTATGACTATTAGTTACCAGTTACTTAGCCATCAGAAATCAGTACTTCAGTATCAGTCTAAACTTTCAGTTATTAGTATTCAGTTATCAGAACTCAGTACTTCAGTTTTAGTCTAATTCAGACAGACGTTATATATACAGTATTGCATATTCAGCATATTTAGTAGTTACAATTTTGTATGTGTTTTTATCCAGTTATTTAATGATGTTTATTTAATCAGTTATCACCTCATGCATATGAACCCATGTATATCAGCCTGCCTCACTTAACATACCAATACATTCAAAGTACTGACACATACTCTTTCTTTGCACTATGATGTCTCATATCATAGGTTTAGATGTATAAGTTCCTGATCATACTAGCAACTTACAATATCAGCAGCAGATTCAATAGTGAGTCCTCATCCATCAAGGATATTAAGTTATTTCAGTATTTCGATAGGTTTAGTAGTTATTACAGTTAGAGTTAGTTGGGGGT
Source organism: Capsicum pubescens (assembly GCA_030864215.1). Taxonomy (NCBI): domain Eukaryota; kingdom Viridiplantae; phylum Streptophyta; class Magnoliopsida; order Solanales; family Solanaceae; genus Capsicum; species Capsicum pubescens. The sequence continues at coordinate 220,337,799 of CM061547.1, forward strand.
TTGTCCCATCAACTCTATATTCAGACAGTTACAGGATTTCAGACTAGCACAGTCAGTTATTCAGTTTTCAGATGTTATTATTAGTATACTCAGTATTTATTTTAATATTTGAGAACCTTATGGTATTTTAATTTTTCTTTTGTATATGTTTTCAGTATTATTATTCATTGCTCATAACAGGTATAAGTCATAGGTTAGCTTGTGATCCTTCCAGGTTGTAAGAACCGTGTGACATACAGGGTGAAGACTCAAGGTGTTATAATCATGAAAAGGGCTTTCAAAATTATTCTGAATTGATCTCATGCGCTTTTCATGAAGAAACCCATCCCCCTGGAGCTGCTTTATTATTGAAAGAAATATGGTACAAGCACATGGTCAGCCAGAAAGACTGTAAGATGAGGGTCATAATAATATTTATGGGCATGATAATGACAAGGAAATATATAATAATCGTCGTCGTAGTCGTAACCAGAAAAAAAAAGAACCAAATGGGTCCACAAAACAAAGCCATTATTGTGCCATGAAAGGCCATTAGAATAATGCATTTTGGGTGCCTAAGAATTTTTCTAGGCTTTATCAAGATTCTTTTAAAAGAAAAAATTAAAGGTGGGGCCTCTTCTAATGCATGAATGGAGTCACACTTGACTTTCAAAAATGATGATGAGGTAGGAGATTTTCAAAAATATGATGACAATGTTGAGGCAAACTTTATTTTGAAAGATGATGATTTTGATGATCTTGATGATATTACTCATTTGGAAGATGAAGACACAAGAGATTTAAAAAAATATGCTGACAATGTTGAGGCAAACTTGGTTTTGAAAGATGATGATTTTGATATCCTTGATGATATTACTCATTTGGAAGATGAACACTTCTTTGGAGATCAAAACTGAATCTTGATAAATTTATTGGGGAAATAAATTATTTTGTTTTATTTATGTGTTTTTTCTTTTAGTTATCAAGTTTTTAATTATGTTACTTTTTTCAAGAAAGAAAAAGTATTTAAGTTTCATTGTAAGATTGTGAGATTTCATATTTCTTGTCATATATTTTTATTTTGTGAAGATAATAAAATTTCCCTAATATTCAATTGAATTCAAGATGAGTAATGGAGATATATGATAGTGCTACAACTCATAGTATTTTAAGAGAAAAGAAATATTTCTCTAATTTGATTATTAAAAAGGCTTATTTTAATACAATATTCAGTAGTACAAAATTAATTGAGGGCTGTAAAAGAGTGACCTTATTACTACCTGGGGTAACAATATTAGCCATTGATAATGCATTATATTGTAGTAAGTCTCAAGGAAACTTGTTAAGTTTCAAGGTTATCTATCAAAATGACTATCATATTAAGAATGAAAATGAAGAAAAGGTTGAATACCTTTATGTTACTGCAATAAATGTAGGGTGAAATTTTATTCATGAAAAATTACCTGCACTTTCTTCTGGATTGTACCATACACATATTTGTTTGGTTGAATCACATTCCATAGTAAAAAATATTTTGCAGATTCTAATGATTTGTAATGACCTAATTTTTGGTGATTTGTGTGAAATATTTATTTCGGTGTGGCTTGACCATTTTACCCCTCCCCATAGTTTCATTATGATATTTTTGGGGTGTGAAATGATTTGCATGGTTTTTAATGTATTTCAATATAATTTGTGTGAGATTGTGGTTTTGATGGTCTTAAGGAGTTATTAGTAGACTTCAGTCAACAACTTTTGATCTATGCATCATATGGCAAAACAGACTAAGTCAATTTTAGGTTGGTAACATGGTTGGTGTGGTTTTACGAATTTTGTATCTCATTTCGACCCTCCGCTTAAAAAGTAGTGAAAATAGGTCTCAAAGGTCAATTATGTGAAAATAACTTTTTTTTATGAAAATCTAATGTCTTCATTGAATCTGGACCATCAAACTTTGTAAGGTAGCATAAATCATTTGTATTTTTGATATTTTGGATGAATCTTGAGGGGTACGCAGAGACTTGGAATTTTCAAGTCTCCACAGCTGGTGCAGCCGCTAAAGTGCCACTTTTGCCGCTTTAGAGGTTGACTACCAACTGGGAAAGGGCGCTTTAGCGACCCTCATCTGCTTTAACGGATGGCGCTAAAACGGTCATTTTTTGCTTTAGAGGACTGGCACGCTTTGGTGGCTATTGCTAAAGCGGTACTTGACCTCTTTAGTAGTGACCGCTAAAGTGTTCATTTGGCTGCTTTAGCGGCAACTGGCACCTAGCACCTAGTTATATAAAATTCTTTTCTCATTTTCTTCACCATTTTAAGACTTTAAGCATGGGGTTTCGAGTTTATGATCTACTTCTTTCATTTTTAAGCTTGGATAAGCTCCAAATCCCTATTTAATAATTTTTCTTCAATTTTTATCATTAAAACCTTGTTAAAACATGAATTCGAAGATTGAAGTTACAAATTTTGGCTTGGAAGGCCTAAAGTAATGATTGGTTGATTTAAACTCCAATTTCAAACTGTTTTTGTTTCTCCCATAAGTTTCTTTAATCATGAAAAATATATCTTTGGGAAAAATTCTTATTTTACCCTTCTTTTTTGTGAACTCATTTCGGGGGTCCGTTTTGATCCTGACCAAAAAATGGGCAATATGGGTACCAGTGGGTTTTTTTTATGCATAGATTTTATATTTGTATGTTTTAGTTTATTGCGAGTCCATTTGTGAGGTGTAAGCTCATGTTGAAGGCATGTTTGTGTCGGTCTTCGGCATTTGAGGTAGGTTATGGCTTAACTTTCTTCAGGCTGGCATGGATAGCAAATATTAGTATAAAATCTTGTCATGGGTATGGTAGCCAATCATGAAAATAATGTTTTGATTACGTTGTGCCCATATGGAGGCCTGTATTATTATTTTATGGTGGTTTTGAGATATTATCTATATTATGAGATCATGTGACATCTTATATGGTGATATTAGCCTGATATTAGAATAATTGGCTTTTATCCGTAGTGGAAAATTATATAAATTTGTAATTGTTTAGTACAAAATATGGTATATCTTACTCTACTGGTATGTGGATTATGTTGGACCATGAATGACTGGTTTATTGAGTGGATTTTTGGCTTACACACTTGGTAATTGGTTGGAATTGGAAATTTATCATTTAGTTGGTTATGAGCATTGTATCCTCATATCATATTCATTCATGAAACATTGGTACCACTTTAGAAATATTGGAAACACTGAAAATATTAGTTTGCGACATCATTATAGACCCTCTCCAAGGGATATGATAGAGAGGAGTCATGGATATTGTTATTGGTTATTGGATTATAAATGGGTTAACAAACCTTCTATGGGTCCTACCTAAGAGCATAGCTCGATAGGTGTATATAGAGGTTGTGTGACAACTTTGTACATCACATTGCATCATCATTGTCATCATCATCATCATATTTATTTCATTGTATATGTATGTTATGCTCATTTTGTGTAGTATTATTATCTTTGATGTGATATATGACTATGTGCATGTTTTCTTATATCTGTAGGTGCAATATCTATATACTTGTATACTTTAGTCATGTTTGCGTGTAGTATATGTGAATATGGTACAACTATTAGTGGATGCAGTGTGGGCTACCATTTGGGATATTTTTTTATTGCAGATAACATGCCTCTGGCGTATATTGTGTATGCTTTATTTTCTACTTTGCTCAGTCGGCCTATGATACCTATTAAGTATGAGTGGACTATACTAACCCCTATTGTGGCCTTTCAATATAGATCTAGGTATGTATGTGCCGCACGATAGTTAATTTAGGAAGTACCTAGAGTCTATTTGAGGTAGTAGTTGATGTCTACTTTCGGAGTTGACTACTATCTTTTTCTTATCTAGACTATGTCCTTTTTATATTCAGAGACAGAGTTGTTTGTTTTTGGATATGTTATGTATATTTTGAATTTGAGTTGTATCAGTTAGTTCTATATTGTGACACTAGGTTTTGAGGATTTGGTTTGGTATTTTGATTGTATTTTTATGTTATAATCATGTTTTATGGTTTAACTTTATTTTAAAAGTCTTGCCTTGGGTTTTTGTATTATCTTTCATTTCATATCAATTTGAGTGATAGGCTTACTTGCTAAGGACTGCTGCGACAAGTGTCATTATGACCCTTAGTTATTGGGTCGAGATAAATTAGTATTTGAGCCAGGTTTCATTGGTCTCAATAGTTTCATAATAGGGTGTCTAATAGAGTCTCACAAGTAGACACATAGACATTCGTATCTATCTTTGAGAGGCTATAAAATTTCTTTAGGAAACTTTCCTTATTTTTGTTTCTCATTATGCGGGGTTTTCATAGCTTATGTTTTGAATTAAATTTCACTCTTTTCTTTGCACATGTTGATGACTACATCTTATGAGGTTAGAGATATAGAACCTTTATCCAAGGAGAGAGCCTAGTCTAGAGGGTAATTTATGAGTCGTGGATGGGTTTGAGGTAGTGGGCAGGAACGAGGATCTGCCCCATCCAGAGTTAGCACTAGGGGACTCCCCCTTGAGCCTCAAGTTGAACATGTTGCAGTTATAGGGCCTACCTTGATCCCACCGAGTTCTTATTCTAAAAAATTTAAGGGGTTACTGATTTACTTATTGACCCGATTGGAGGGTGCCCTATTGAGTGTACCTCATGTTCCTCCAACTCCAAGTATTATACCTCTATCTGTGTTAGAGTCTTCTTATGGTGTTCTTTTGATCTCGAGTTTGGATCATCATGTGGCACCAATATCAGCTTATGGTACTCCTAGACTCTGAGTGTTGTTATTTCTTCAGTGTCTGCACCTAAGTATAATATTTTGATGTCAAGAGTTCACCCTTTATCTATGTTCCCTTCTCAGGTGGGAACTCAGCCAACTAGATTTACTATGCCTCTTATTATTGCAAGTGTAGTTATATCATCGGAGCATTAGAAATGGTTTGAGAGATTCACTCATTTAGGTTCTCCTAGGTTCAGTGGTACTATAGGTAAGAATGCCGATGAGTTCTTGATTGATTTTCATAAGAAGTTTCATAACATTGGTTCTCTTAAGTCATATGGGGTATCTTATACTACTTATTAGTTGAGAGATACTGCTAGAGATTGGTGGAGGCCACTTACTGGTTGAAGATCTCTTAATTCTCAAGGGATGACTTGGGATTAATTTGTTGAGGCTTTTTTAGAGTGTTTTTTTCCTTACAATATAAAGAATCATATGAGATATAAGTTTGATTACCCAGAACTGGAATCCATGACTGTTATGGAGTGCGAGTTATATTTTCATACCTTGTATAGATATTCTTATGATAACATTGCCACCAAGTCTGAAAAGATTTACAAGTTTGTAAAGGTGTTGGATGTTTTGTTCAATTATCTATGACTCATATCATAGTCTATGGAATATCATTTTGGAGTATAATGGATCATTCTAGAATGACTGAGTTTATTCTTTGAGGATTTCAGGGAGGCTCCAAGAAGGTGCATTATCAGGGTGAGTTCTGAGGTCATACTTCTTGAGGTTTTCGTGGGTATCATGGTAGACTTGTGTAGGAAAATTTATAGAGTTTTGATAGTGGGTCTTTTAGTTCAACAACTTTAGGTGTCCGTTCTAGCTTAGTTGTACCTTCTCCCATCGAGTTTGTTGTAGAGTTTTCTTTATGTATGATAAAGTTGGTCATGTGGCCAAGGACTATCCCTGCTATGTTCTTAGAGCTACTCTTATTTCAGCTGTGAGGGGTAGATATTCTACTAGATATGTGAAGGGCAGAGGTAGTGGTACCTATTGTGGTGGTAACATAGCTACTCAGTCAGGTGGTGGTCATGGGAAGTGCTATGCTATACTTTTCAGACTTGAGATGAAGGTTTATAATGCTTTTAGCAATGGTATCGAACTTATTTATTTTAGATCTACATCTATGCTATTTGATCTAGGATCAACTTTCTCGTATGTGTCTGCAAATTTTACTTTGGGTTTTGATTCTGCTTGTGAGCCTCTTAATGTGTCTATCTGTGTATCTACTCCCGTAAAAGACTCTTTAGTGGTGGATTAGGTGTACCAATCCTGTGTTTTGACCTTTGGTGGGTGTGAGACTTAGATAGATATGATTGTCCTTGATATGGTGATTTTTTATGCTATCTTGGGTATGGATTAGTTAGCTCCTTATCATGCTATCTTAGATTTTTATGCTAAGGCCGTGACTTTAGCTTCACTGAGTGTGCCAAGGATAGCTTGGAAATGTTTGCTTCATTTGGGTCCCAAGAGAGTTATATCTTTTCTTTAGGCTTATCATTTGGTAGAGAAGTCATGTTTATCTTATTTGCCCCATATTTGTGATACTAGTGTTGATTACCCTCCTTCTTTTGATTCTGTTCATGTTTTTTGTGAGTTGTGGATGTTTTCTCTATGGATTTTCCTATTATGCCTCTGGATTTTGATATGACTTTCCTATTGATGTTTAGATGGGCACCAAGCCTATTTATGTCTATCCTTATAGGATGGCCCCAGTAGAGTTGAAGAAATTGAATGATAAGTTGCATGAGTTATTGGATAAGGGATTTACCTGACCTAGTGTTTCACCGTAGGGTGCGTCTGTCTTGTTTGTAAAGAAAAGGGATGAGTTTATGTGTATGTGTATTGATTATCGATAGTTATAAAGTGACAGTCAAGAATAAGTTTCCTATTCCTAGTATTGATGATTTTTTCGATCAGCTTCCTAGTGCTTTTGTGTTTTTATAGATTGATTTGAGGTTCGGGTATCTCTAGTTGAGTATTGTAGATTTGGATATCAGACTTGGTATGGTCATTATGAGTTTATAGTCATGTCCTTAGGGTTGATCAATACCCTGGCTACATTTATGGAGTTGATGAATTAGATATTTTGATCGTATCTTGACTCTTTTACGATTGTATTTATTGATGATATATTGGTTTACTCCAAGAGTGAGGTGGATCATGAGGAGCATCTATAGATTGTGCTTCAAAGATTGAAGGATGAGAAGTTGTAAGATAAGTTCTCTAAGTGTAAGTTTTTGTTGGGGTCTATCTCTTTCTTAGGTCATTTGGTGACTAAGGATAATATTATGGTTGATCTGACCAAAATTTCTACTGTTAGTGATTGGGCTAGGCCTACTTCTCCTACCGAGATTCAAAGTTTTCTTTGTTTAATAGGTTACTATAGACATTTTTTTAGGGTTTTTTTTTATCTTTTTAAGTCATGTTGACCAATTTGACTCATAAGAAGATTTTATTTTAGTGGTTCGATGCTTGTGAGGTGATCTTTCAAAAGCTCAAGGATTTGTCGACTTCAACTTCTACCTTGACTTTGCCTAATGAAGGCATAGGTTTTATTATCTACTATGATGCTTCTAGTGTTGGATTAGGTGTTATGTTGATGTAGGAGAGAAAGGTGATTGGTATGTTTCTCATCAGTTGAAGACTCATGAGAGGAATTCCCCAACCCATGATTTGGAGCAGTGCACGACAGTGTTTTCTTTGAAGTTGTGGAGGTACTACTTGTGTGGAGTCCGTTGTGAGATTTTCTCGAATTATTGTAGCTTTCAGTACTTCTTCACCAAGCGAGACCTTGATATGAGGCAACGTTGTTGGCTTGAGTTGCTTAAGGATTATGACTTGACTATTCTTTATCATCCATGCAAGGCTAATATGGTTGCGGATGCCTTGAGACAAAAGTCGACTAGCATGGGTAGCTTGGCATATATTTTGACTTAAGAGAGACCTTTGGCCTCGGAGGTTCAAAAATGGCTAACCAGATGGTTATGCTTGATATTCCGACACCTGGATATGTTTTGGCATTTTTTGAGGCTATGTTATCCTTGATTGAATAGATTCAATCTTATCTGTTTGATGATGAAAGGTTGAGTGTGATTCGAGATAAGGTGTTGAGTGGGGAGGCTAAAGAAGCCACACTAGACCCAAATGATGTCTTGAGGATTAGTGGTCGAGTTTGTATGCCGGAAGGCTGGTAACAGTCCGAAATGTCGATTTAGGGTTGGTAAAATGGTTGATGTGGTTTTGTGGCTTTTTTATCTCATTTTGACCCCCCCCCCCCCACTCAAAAAGTTATGAAAATAGGTCTTTGGGGTCAATTTTCTGAAAATAACATTTTTTTTCAAGAATCTGAGGTAGTCATTGAGTCTGGAGTGTCGAATTTGATAGGGTAGCATAGTTTATTTGTGTTCTCAGAATTTCGGATGAATTTCTAGGGATCCACGGAGACTTAAAATTTCCATGACTCCACAGCTGGTGCAACCACTAAAGTACCATTTTATCCACTTTAGAGGTCATCTACTATCTAGACAAGGGCATTTTATCATCCCTCGACCACTTTAGTGGATTGTCACATTTTGGGGGGGGGGGGGGGGGTATCACACTAAAGCAGTACTTGATCGCTTTATCGGTGACCGCTAAAGCATCCATTTGACCGCTTTAGCGGCACATGACGCCTGGGTTTATAAAATTATTTTCTCATTTTCTTCACCATATTTTAGACACTGAGCTTAGGGTTTTAAGTTTATGAGCTACTTCTTCTTTTTTATAAGATTGGGTAAGCTCCAATATTTGAATCATTTTCCTTCGATTTTCATCATTAATACCTTGTTAAAACATGAATTCAAAGATGGAATTTGGGGATTTTGGATCGCAAGGCCCACATTAATGATTCTTCAGTTTAAAATCCATTCCAAATCATTTTCTCTTTTGTTTTCTCCCATGAGTTCCATTAATCATGAAAAAAATATATTTTGGGGCAAAAATTTCCATTTTACCCTTCTTTTCATAAACCTGTTTCAGGGGCTCATTTTGACTTGTCTCAAAAATGAGCAATATAGGTTTAGTTGGCTTTCTTTTAATGCATTGATTCTATATCTATATGCTTTAGTTGATTTTGGATACATTTCTGTGGTGCAAGCTCGGGTTGAAAGCTCATTTGTACCGGTCTTCAGCATTTGAAGTTGGTTATGGCTTAACTTCCTTCTGTTAGCCTCCTGAGTCTACATTTTAATAATGACAAACAAAAAAGTGTATCTTTGCAGGACATTAAAGATTGCTAATTTTAGAAGGATAAAGGAAGCCGGCTCCAGGGACATCAGGAATGGAAGGACATCCACAGTATCTAAGTAATTCAATCACAAATGAGAACAAATAGAAGGAGAATCTCAGCTCCAAATGTCACGGAAAATAGAATCAATATATTGGAATATAGAAGATTATCTCACCCAAAGATATGGAGATCACAACATTCAAACAGTATGGAGAGCAGATAAATCAAATATCATGGAAATAGAAGAAGGTTCACAATCCCAGAACCGGGACAAGCCAAATAAATCAAGATAAGTTTTGACAAATCAGATCAAGTAAAAGAAGAAAAGATCATGAGTATATTTGTAAAGGCATCAATCTCTACAAGACCAAAAAGAATAATAGATCACGAATATATATGATATGGACGTGATCCAAAGCAGTATATGTACATATCATACGAGTACATTTCTCAATCAAGGAATCAATTTACATCCTTGATTGAGAAGAAATTTCTTGGGTTTCCTTATGAAAGAGTAGCAGCCGAGACTATAAAAGAGGAAGACTGAAGATAGAAACTCTTACGCAACTTCAAGCAGAAAATTCAAAGTGTCTCAATCTTAGTCTCACAAGGCTTTGTATCTTTTAGTTTACAATTATTATATAAATAGTAGGATTGAGTGAACTTTGTAACATCATTTGAAGTTGTGTCACAAGATTTGAAGAGCAAAATAAGTCTTCAAAACTAGTTTCCTATCATTGTACTCGATCCCAACATTCAACGATCTAAGGAAACTTTGAAACCCAAGGGGACTGGAATTAGGAACCACTTTGGTGTTCCGAACAAGGACAAATATCTGTGTTATTACTTTATGTTCTATTATTTACTTGTTTAATTGTTTTAAAACTAATCTGTTTGTAAAGTGCACTGATCTTCAAGTGAGTCAACTAAGAGGAGTCAGTAGTCGACTTACAGAAAAATTTCAATTCACCCCCTCTTAAATTTCAGTTGGTATCAGAGCAGGTCTCACTTAACGTATTGCTTAACCACAAGTGATCAAAGATTAAATATCCAATTAACAAATTCTCGGCTCTCTCCTTCAAGATGATCATTCCTCCACAAGACCACCATACTTTAATGGATAACATTATGCTTACTTGAAGAACAGATTCAGAATATTTTTCCAATCAAATGACTTCCAAGCCTGGGTTGTCATCAAAAAGGGTCCAAAGCCGATTTCAGGACTCAAGGAGAAGTCAAAGGACAAAGACAAAGAATCGAGAAGTTTCAACATAGAATACATTGAAAGATTCAAGGTCACGAAAGAACAACAATAGGTAATCCAAACTAATGCAGTGCTTTAAGTTTAATTTTGTGTGCAGTTAGTAGATAAGAATACAACAAGATATCAACTTGTGAAACTACAAAAGAAATGTGGGACAAATTGGAGGTAACCTATGAAGGAACAACCAAAGTCAAGAAGTCAAAAATTGCTTCCCTATTCAATGAATACGAGTTGTTCAAAGTGGAAGAGAATAAGGACATTGAAGCAATATTTGCCAGATTCAGTAAGATCGCATGCAAACTTAAATCACTGGGAATGATCTATCCATATAGCCTGCAAGTCCAGTAGCTGGCCCGAAGTCTCCCAAAGATTTGGGAAACCAAGGCTCCTATTCTGGAAGACGGAGATTTTCACAACATGACAAACGATGAACTATGAGGTAACGTTAATGTATATGAGAAAAATTATATAAATAGGTACCACAAAGAGGAGAAAAAGAAACCGGTATCCTTCATTGCTGATCCAACCAAAGAAGTGGACATTCATGAAGATGCCAATAGTGAAGAAATGTCTCTCATAAATCGTAGAATAAGAAAAATCATGAAACAGAGACAACAGAGATCCCAAGGAGCCATGAATGGTGATTCCACCAGAACCGATGATCGATATTACTACAGTAAAAGACCTAGTCACTTTAAACAAAAATGTCCCGAGCTAAGGAAAAGATCGTCCATAAAAAATCAAAATTTTGGAGCCTGGAGTCATAAAGATGAAACCGAATAAAAAGTAGAAGCCGCCAATATGTGCTTCATGTAAACTGGTGAATCCAACGAGGTAAGAACATATGACTATCACAACTGTAATATTCTTGAATCTAACTTAGATTTGATTATCGATGAGCTTCAAAAGGTCATAAATGAATTTAACAAACTTTTTCAAGAAAAGAAAATTTATGAAGCTCGATTTAAATAAAAATTTGATGAGGAATAGAAAAGTCATCAAATAGAAATCAAAGCATGTCAAATTGAAATTGATACACTTCATGAAGAGATTAATAATGTAAAAATAAAGCTAAACGGTATTAAGAAATCTCCTAGTCACAGTTTTGTGAAATCCAACTATTTTCAAAAAAAATCTAGCTCCTCATCTGAATTGTTTAAATTAGCTAAGATCTCCTTTTCTTCTCGAGGACATGTATGTTTTACATATGGAAAGAGAGGGTACAAATCATACAGCTGCAAGCATAAACCTAATACTGTGTGGTTTTGGAGGCCTAAAGAAAGCACATCTAACCTGCAAGGACCCAAAACCACGTAGGTACCTAAATAAAACTGATCTTCTTATGTTGAAGGAGAAGGTATGCAAGATCTATAAAAAAGGAATGTGGGTCATTTATAGCGAATGTTCCAGACACATAAATGGAAAAAAAGAAACTTTTTCTGCTCTAGAAAAAATAGATGGGGGATCGGTAAGGTTCAGTGACAATGGTATAGACAACGCCATCAGAGTTGACCTAGTACAACTTAACTCAGCATGCGAATTCACAGAAGAATATCTGGTAGACGACCACAAAAAAAATCTGCTCAGCATCAGTCATCTCTGTGATACCAGATTCGAAGTACTCTTCAAGGCCAAAAATTGTTCAATCAAACACAACAAAAGAAACATCTCTCTTATTGGTGAATGAATTGATAACATTTACATCTTAAATAGTCCTGATTTTTCTACCTTAACCTACCTCACTATACAAACCAATTATACTTAGTTTTGGCACAGAAAGCTTGGGTATTCTAGCATACATATTATTGAAAAATTGTCTAGACTTGATTAGGTGAAAGGTCTGCCAAAACTCATGTTTGAAAAGGATCACATCTGTGATGCCTGCCAATTGGGTAAACATACTCGAACATCTTTCAAAGTCAAAGACATTGTCTCTACTATTAAACCTCTTCAAATAATCCACTTGGATCTATTTGGTCCTACTATGATCACAAGCATTGGTGGAAAGTTATATATTTTGGTCATAGTTGATGATTACTCATGATTTACTTGGGTAATGTTTCTTACATATTAAAATAAGGCATTCACAAATTTTGAGAATTTTTTGTAGAAAGGTACAGAGAGAAGATAGACACCTTATCACTTATGTTCACAATGATCATGGAGGAGAATTTGAAAATAAGACATTTGAGGAGTATTGTGCTGATAATGAATAATCTCAGAACTCACTTCACCATGGTATCTTCAACAAAATGGTGTGGTGAAGCAAAAGAATCGGTCCCTCCAGGAAATTGCCAGGACAATGTTGTTGGAACATAATCTCCCAGATCACTTTTGGGCAGAAGCAGTTAGTACAATATGACATATCATCAATAGGTTCCTGATCAGACCTATTCTAAAGAAAACACCTTATGAACTCTGAGGGGAAAGAAGCCCAACATTGTCTATTTATGTCCCTTTGGCTACAAATGTTTTATTCACAACAATGGTAAGAATGCCCTAGGAAAATTCAATCCACAAAGTGACAAAGTTATTTTACTTGTGTACTCTCCTACTAGTCGTGATTACAGGGATTTTAATAAAAGAACCCTATGTGTTGAGGAATCTATGCATATTATTTTTGATAAATCTAATAACATCCCTATGAGTTTAAGTTCTTATGAAGAACAGGTGAGTAAACTACAAACTGGAAAAAATTATAGCACAACCTCAGAACCTCTACAAGATAAGTCGACTATACCTCCAATAGAGTCAACTTCTACTGCAAAAATAGTTAAACCGAGTGTTCCAAAAGAATGGAAGCATGATGCTAGCCATCCAAATGAACTCATCATTGGAAATCCAAAAGATAGAGTGCAAACCAGAGCATCATTAAGGAGACAAGCATCCGTTGACCTTTTATCCCAAATTAAACCAAAGAGAACTAATGAAGCTCTCGATGATGAATCATGGGTTAAAGATATGAAGGAAGAACTGTATCAATTTGAACAAAATCAAGTCTAGACTCTAGTTGAAAGACCTAGAAACTTCTTAGTAATTAGAACCAGCTGGGTGTACAGGAATAAATTAAATGAAAAAGGTAAAGTTATCAGAAATAAAGCCAAATTTGTAGCTCAAGTCTACTCCTAATAGGAAGATATTGATTATGAAGAGACCTTTGCCTCCGTATCAAGGTTAGAGTCAATACAAATTTTATTAGCTTTTTCCGCGTTCAAATGTTTTAAGTTATATCAAATGGATGTCAAAAGTGTATTCTTAAATGGCTTTATTCATGAGGAAGTTTTTGTAAAACAACCCCCCTGATTTGAAGATCCTTCATATCTAAATCATGTTTTCAAATTATCAAAAGCACTCTACGACCTCAAACAAGATCCAAAAGCTTCGTATGAAAGATTGAGTACTTTTTACTAAATAATTATTTTCAAAGGGGTAAAATTGACACAACTCTGTTCATACAAAAGCTTGATTCAAATCTCGTCATTGTGAAAATTTACGTTGATGATATCATCTTTGGTAGTTCTAACATCTCTATGTGCAAGAATTTTGCTAATTTGATGAAAGGAGAATTTGAAATGAGTCTTATGGGTAAGCTCACATTCTTTCTATTATTACAAATAAAATAAACTTTCAAAGGCACTTTTATCAATCAAGCCAAATACATGAAAGAACTCATTAAAAAGTTTGGTATGGAAAAAGGAAAGACCTATGGAATACTAATGAGCCCATCCACAGGCATTGATTCAGATTTATCTAGAAAAGACATTGATGAAAAGATGTATCAGGGGATGATCGGATCTCTACTCTACTTGACTGCAAGTCGATCGGATATTATGTTCAGTGTGTGTAAATATGCCAGATTCTAGTTGACTCTCAAGGAGTCTCACCTCACTTCCATCAAACGAATCATCTGATATCTAATAGGAATTTAAGACTTTGGACTATGGCATCCCTACTCCTCATACTTTAATTTAACTTATTATTCAGATGCTTATTTTATAGGAGATAATTTATAAAAAGAGCACTAGTAGAACATGTCAAAATGTTGGTGATGCCCTTATCTCATGGCATAGAAAGAAGAAAACTTCTGTTGCTATTTTAACCACTAAAGCAACAGAAGTTTTCTAAGTATACTGTGCATCACTCTAGGGCTAAAAATATTGATATTAAGCATCATTTTCCTATTATAACACTAGTTCTATTAGATTATCTAAGTACTCTAATCTTATGGATTATGCATCAACTTCTTGACTTTGACTTATCTTTTGAATCTTTTCCTATTATAACACTAGTTCTATTAGATTATCTAAGTATACTGTGCATCACTCTAGGGCTAAAAATATTGATATTAAGCATCATTTTGTTTGAGATCATATAGAGAACAGTGATTTTACTCTAAAATTTGTTAACTCTGACAATCAACTAGCAGATATTTTTACAAAATCCTTGCTAGAGGAAAGATTTTGTTCCCTTCGACAAAGGCTTGGTATTCTTAGCATTAATGATCTTTAAGATTTATTTTGGATATGTGTGAACCTTTTTGTCTGTATACTTCCAGTGTGTTTTTTCTTTTTGATTATGTTAAAGTGGGAGAAAGCAGGAATATCAGAGTACCCTTCCAGTCAGGGGAGCAAACCGAATCAAGTTAATTGATGTTTACATACTTGTACAAGTCAGGGGAAGCAAGCCGACAGAAAGTGAAGTCAATTAATGTTTACTCTTGTTGTCATTATCAAAAAAGGGTGGATTGTTAGCCTCTTAAATCTATGTTTTAATAAAGATAAACTAATAAGATTATCTTTGTAGGATATTGAAGATTGCTAATATTGGAAGGATAAAGGAAGACGGATCCTGGGAAATCAGTAATGGAAGGACATCCATGGTATCCAAGTAATTCAATAACAAATAAGAACAAATGGAAGGAGAATCTCAGCTCCAAATGTCACAAAATATCAAATCAAGATATTGGAGTATAGAAGAGTATCTCACCCGAAGATATGGAGGATCATGGCATTCAAATAGTATGGAAAGAATATCAATCAAATATCATAGAAATAGAAGAAGGTTCATAATCCCAGAATCGGCAGGCCAACTCAATAAAGATAAGTTTCGACAAATTAGATCAAGAAAAAAAGAGAAGATCATGAGCACATTTTGAAAAGAATTAATCTCTACAAGACCAAAAAGAAAAACATATCACAGATATATCTGATATGGACGTGATCCATTATTGTATATGGACATATCTGATATGGACATATAATACAGCTACATTCCTCAATCAAGGAATCAATTTGCATCCTTGATTGAGAAGAAATCTCTTGGGTTTCCTTATGAAAGAGTAGAAACCGAGACTATAAAAGATGAATACTAAAGAAAAACACTCTTTACGCAACTTTAAGTAGAAAATTTAAAGTGTCTCAATCTTAGTCTCACAAGTATTTATAACTTTTAGTTTACAATTGTCATATAAAGAGTAGGATCGAGTCTACTTTGTAACATCAACTAAAGTTGTGTCATATGATCTGAAGATCAAAATAATTCTTTAGAACTTGTTTTCTATCATTGTACTCAAGCCCAACATTCAAAAATCTAAGGAACTTTGAAACCTAAGGGGACTGGAAATAGGCACCACATTGGTATTCCGAACTAGGATAAATCTTTGTGTTATTACTTTATGTTCTATTATTTACTTGTTTAATTGTTTAAATATAATCTATTTGTAAAGTACACTGATCTGAAGGAAAGTCAATTGAGAGGAGTCAGTAGTCGACTCACAGAAAAATTCAATTTACCCCTCCTATTGAATTTCACCTTCAGACTGGGATGAGAAAAAAATATTGGCATAAAATTATGTTATGGGTATGGGAACCAATCATAAAAATGATGTGTTTATTATGTTGTGTCCGTGTGGGGGCCTGTATTATTATAGTTTGGTTGTTTTGAGACATTATCTATTTTGTGTGATTGTGTGGGATCTTATATGATGATATTTGAATAATTGGGTGTTATTCTTAGTGGAAAATTGTCTAAATTTGTAATTGTGTAGTATTGAATATGGTATATCTTACTTTATTGATAGATGGATTATATTGGACCATGAATAATTTTTTTACTATGTATATTGGTTGGAATTAAAAATTTATCATTTGGTTGGTTGTGAGCATTGCGTCACCATATCATATTCTTTCATGAAACATTGGTACCACAGTAAAAATACTAGAAATTCTAGAAACATTGGTTTGTTACAGCACTATAGACCTTCTTCAAGGATGTGCGTAAGAGTAGTCAAGGATATTGTCATTGGTTATTGGATTGTATATGAATTGATGAACTACCCATGGGTCCTATTTGAGAGCATATCTCGGTAGGTGTATATAAAGGTTGTGTAACAACCTCATGCATCATATTACATCATCATTGTCATCATCATAATCATATTTATTGCATTTTATATGTATATTGTGCTCATTATATGTAGTATTATTGTCTTTGATGTAATATATGTATATATGTATGTCTTCCCATATCTGTAGGTGCTATATATGTATACTTGTATTTCTTTTCTCGTATTTGTATATGGTATATGTGAATATGGTAGAAATGTTAGTAGAGACAGTGTAGGCTACCATTTGGAATATTTTCTAATTGCAGGTGGAATGTCTCTAGTGTGCATTGTATATGCTTTATTTTCTACTTTGCTCAGTCATCCTATGATACCTACTGAGTACTAGGGGACCATACTCATTCTTACTACGCCCTTTCAATGCAAATCCAAGTTTGAGTGCTCCGAACGATAGTTGATTCAGGCGATACTTGGAGTTTATTCGAGGTTGCAATTGATCTATGCATCTGGAGTTTGCTACTTTTTTTTTTTTTTAGAATATGTCCTTCTTATATTCATAGACAAAGATCTTCCTTTTTGGACATGTTATGTATATTTGACTTTGAGGTTCATTAGTTAATTATTATACCGCGACACTAGGTTTTGGATATTTAGTTTGGTATTTTGATTGTATTTTTTTTCTATTATCATATTTGTGTGGTTTGACTCTATTTTAAGAGTATTGCCTTAGGTTTTGGTATTATATTTCATTTTATAGTAGTTTTCCAATAGGCTTTCTTTGGTTTTTGGATCATGACATGATTTTATCATTTGGCATGACTGGGTGAGCCATCCTAATTTTAATATGATGCGCAAAATTGTTGAGATTTCACATAGGCATAATTTGAAGTATCAAAATATTCTTCAATCAAAACAATTCTCTTGCGTTTCTTGTTCTTGTGGAAAGTTTATTATTAATTCTTCAATGGATAAGGTTAGGAGTGAATCTCCTATATTTCTAGAATGTATATAGGGTGATATATGTGGACTCATTCACCCTCCATGTGGATCTTTCAAATGTTATATGGTCTTTATAGACGCATCTACAAGATGGTCATATATGCTCTTATTATCAACTTACAATCTGATTTTTCCAAGATTGTTGGCTCAAATAATAAGGTTAAGAGCACAATTTTCAAACTATGCAATAAAGACTATTTTTCTGTATAGTGTTGGTATGTTTACATCTCAATCCTTTAATGATTATTGTATATTCACTGGATTAAAATTTGAGCATACGGTTGCTCATGTTTACACTCAAAATAGTCTAGCAAAAGCATTAATTAAACTTCTTCAATAGATAGCTAGACCATGTTAATGACGATCAAACCTCATGTTTCAATATGGGGGCAAGATATTTTGAATGAATCAGCACTTGTGCACATAAGGAAAACTAGTTATCATAAATTCTCTCCATTACAGTTGGGTTTTGGTCAAGAATAAAACATTTCACATCTTAGAATTTTTGAATTTGTGGCATATTTCCAATTTCTCCACCACAACGCATAAAGATAAGACCCAAAAGAAGGTTGGGGATATATGTTGGATATGAAAATCCTTCCATTACAAAATATTTAGAACCTATGACAGGATATTTATTTGCGGAAAGATTTATTAATTGTCATTTTGATGAATCAATAAACCCAACATTAGGAGGAGAACATAAGTAGTTGAAATATGAGATAGATTGGAATGCATTATCACTATCTCATTTAGATCCTTGAACAAATCTATGTGAGCAAGAGGTTCAAAAGATGATTTACTTGTAAAATATTATAGATTAGCTACTAGATGCATTTACTAACCTTCCAAGGGTTACTAAATTTATATTCTTGCTGCAAATGCTCTAGTTTGAGTTGATGTCAAGATAGGAGAAGTAGTTAATTCAAATATGTCTAGGCCAAGTTTGAAACGTTCTAGACCAATTAGTTCAAAGGATAAAAATCCTTTAAAAAGAAATAAATAATCAGAATGATCATGATATGATGGAAATTTCTCAAAAAGAGTTGTAAGACTCAACAAATGATAAGACCATTGAAGAAGTTAAATGTAATACCCCATATTTTCCTAGCGCAGTTTAACTCTCAGTATACGAGTATTCCTATATAAAAAATACCCCATATTTTTATAATACTCAGAATTTTTTAGTTTAGAGATTACCAATGCGTAGGAAATTTAGTTAGCTTTCCAAATATATAAAATTTGCTCAAATCCAATACCCGGGTGAAGATTTATAGCATATTTAGTAAAACAGTGTACCACCTTGTACTTCACCACGTCGCGGAGAGGGTGTAAATGTCAATTGTCAAATTCTAGTAAGCCAGGCGAAGATGACTTGAGGCAACAAATTCTTTCTGAAGCACATGGTGCACATTAATCTATTCATCCAGGGGCCACTAAGATGTACTGTGATTTATGGGAGATCTATTGGTGGAGTGGGATGAAGATAGATATCGAAGAGTTTGTAGCTAAGTGCTCTATATGTCAGCAGGTTAAGATTGGACACCAGAAGCCTAGTGGGTCCATACAGGAGTTCAGTATTCCCACATGAAAATGGGAAGAAGTGAACATGGACTTTGTGATGGGTTTGCCTCGTACTCATCATCAGCATGATTCGATTTGTGTTATCATACACAGGATAACCAAATCTGCTCATTTCTTGCCAGTCCATACTTTCTATTTGGCTGAGGACTATGCCAAACTCTATATCAAAGAGTTGGTCAGGTTACATAGAGTTCCATTATCCATTATCTCAGATAGAGGTACCCAGTTTAGCTTTTACTTATGGAAAGCTTTCTACAAGGGTCTTATGTAAGACCCCATAAAGTTCTCTCATAGTTTGAGCCATTAGAACATATCAAGTGAAGCCTTATTCTATCTCTAAAAGATTTAGAAATGACTTCCAAAGTGATTAGTATTTAAATCATATAGAGTTTTCCTAAAAATGATATGGCCGAATTATCTTTCCAACGATACCCATTTCATCAAAATTCGACATCAAAAGAGAAAGATATGGCCGAATTACAGAAATTAGTCTGAATTGCCCAGGTGTGATGGAGAGGTCCGACAGACCGTTGAGCTAGCGATGGACCATTGCCTAAACCATTACAGAGGAGGAAGTGAGACCTCATTCTGGTTAGGCGCAATGGTAAGGCCGACGGACCATCAATCCAACAATGGACCGTCAACCCAGCCATCGCAGGCAAGGCAAAAAGTCCAAATCTGGCCTAGGTGCAACGGTCAGGACATATTTCGTTCAGTGATTTTAAGTTATTTTTAAAAGGGACTTCTTGGTAATTTTCCACCCTTTTTACATCTTAATATACCCCAAACAAACCAGATGACTTTAGTTCATCCAAAATCTTCTCAAAGATAGGGTTTCTTCCTCAAGAAAAAAACCCAAATTCCTTCTCTAGGAAATTCAAGAACTCACCATAATTTCTGAAAATTGAGTAAACATTTAAAGTTCCCAAGTCAAAGGCTTCAAGAACCCTCCCTCAAGAGTCCAAAAAGAGTCTCAAGCAAGCTTGTTCATCCAATTTCACAATCTAAGGTATGTGGGGTTTGAACTAGGGTAATTCTTTCACCCTTGTGCCCAAAGGCTTATTTTAAATTACAAGTTTTCTGCAATTTATGAGATTTTACATGAAAATGAGTTAGGGTTTTTCACCCATTATCATTAGTTGCAAGGTTTTGATAATTCCCATGAACTGAATGTCAAATAGCATGATTTTGCATATATTTCTATGCTTACTGATGAGACTTATAGATTTCAAGATACCTTATGAGTAATTGTATTCTTAAGCATGAATTTTGAGATGTTGCCTTGAGATTTATAGTTTGGGTCAATAGAACCCCATTTTAAGATTTATTGTTTAAGACTTTTTCGCTCATGAGTACCCCATAACTAAGCTATTTTTAGATTTTAGTTAAAGATTTAACCCCTTGGGTCTAACCTAAGATAGGAATCCATGTTTGATAATGATTTAAAGCAAAGAGGAATATATTTTGGTCTTCATTATAGACCCTTGAGTTATTTTGAGGTGGATTTCCTAAAAGTTCTAAGCTGAGTATGAGAGTAGTATTTAGCACCGAGTTGGGTGTGATTCCAAGGTTTCATGCCCTAGAACTATGTTCCACCATAGGATTGAGATTTATGGTCCTGAGGTCGAGATAGTGATCACTAAAGTTAAGGTTCTATTCTGATGGCAAGGGTAGAACAACTCTCCCCAATATGGGCAAAATGTTGGACTCCATGTAGCTCACATGGTTTATGTCGGTTAGAAGAAACTCCCGAGTCTAAAAGAGTTCCAGAGTTCCCAAGTGTTAAGAGTTCCTAAAAGTTCTAAGCCCTTAAGTTTTAAAGAAGTTTTACTCTCCACAAGATAAAAGCATAATTTTGAAAGTATTGTTTAAAGCTTTTTTTAGCCTTCAAGTACTAAGAATAAGAGGAGAGTATAGATTTTAAATCTAAGTATAATGACTCACGATATTTGTGTTACATGTTTCACTATTTATGATTTCTGAGTTTTTTATTTTAGACTTATTCAAGCCATGTTAGTCATTCCTATTTGCATGCATGATTTTATTAAAGAGTATTGATATTGTTTTATGTAAATACATACACCCCCATATACTCAGTACATTCCCAAAGTGATGATCCATATATACATTTGTGTACTACATTGTCTCATAATGTAGGTTCAGGTCCTCAGTCTCAACAGTGATCGTGATTCCCGAGTACCTTTGTGTACATTCCACAGTTGGTGAGTTCTCATGGTTTGAGGACCTATATTTGCAGCTTTCCCATTTTCACAGTGTTTTGAGTTTTACTTTCAGGTCATAGTGAGCCAGTTGGGGGTCTGTCCCAATGGTTTTACTATTTAAGTAGTAGAGGCTTTGTCAGACTAGACTGTCAGTTGAAGTTGTGTTTCAGATTATTAGTATTTTTGCTATTCAGACATTATTTCCAATTATTTTGGATTATAGTTGACCAATAAAGTATCATTGTTTAGCTTATTTACCCTAAAGAAAGTGTTAGAAGTAGTAACAGGCTCAAAAGGTTAGCTTAGGGCTACTTGTATCCTTAAGCACCGTGTGACATCTCGGGATGCAATTTTGGGGCGTTATATCTTGGTACCTAAGTTAACCTCAGTACAGACTTCCACCCTCAGACTGATGGTCAAGAAGAAAGGAATTTTCAGACTCTAGAAGATATGTTAAGAGCCTGCATTGTTGATTTTAAAGGTAGTTGAGATGACCACTTGCCTTTGATTGAATTCAGGTATAATAACAACTATCATTCTAGTATTCAGATGGCTCTATTTTAGGCACATTATGGTAGGAAATAAAGATCTCCAATAGGTTGGTTCGATGTAGGTGAGGCCATAGTAGTAGGGCCTAATTTAGTATTTGATGCCTTAGAAAAGGTTCAGTTGATTTGAGAAAGGCTTAGGGCACCCCAAAGCCGATAGAAATTGTATGCAAATGTGAGGAGAAAAGATCTCGAGTTTGACGTCAAAAATTTTTTGTATTTGAAAATCTCTCTCATGAAGGGGGTAAAAAGGTTCGGTAAGAAGGGAAAGCTCAGTCCTCGATATATTGGTCCTTACAAAATTCTCAGTCATTTCAGAAAGGTATCTTATGAGCTTAAATTTCCTTCAGATCTAGCTTCAGTGCACCTAGTATTCCACGTCTCCTTGCTAAAGAAATGCATTGGTGACCCAGTAGTCATAGTTCCCTTAGAGGGCATAGATATTCATACTGATCACTCTTTTGAAGAGGTTCCAGTCCAAATCCTTGATCGTCAGGTTCGCAAACTGAGGAACAAAGAAATTCCTTTGGTCAAAGTTTTTTGCCGTAATTAGTTAGTTGAGGGAGTTACTTGGGAAGTAGAAGCAGATATGCGGACCAAGTATCCTTACCTATTTTCTACAAACTCTAGCTCAGCGTAAGGTAAAAATCTTCCTTAGATTTACCCAGTTCCATATTCAACTATAGACACGAACTTAGTATTTATTACCATTGTATATCATCTTCATGACAGTCATGCATTCATGAATCAGTTCAGTCATGTACTCATGCATCAGATATGCATGTTCAGTATGGAAACTCAGCTTATCATTAGCTTTAGTTACGTATTCCATGCATAAAAAATGCATGTTCAGCGTGTAAACTCACTCTATCAGTGTTTCTCAGCTTAATCAGTCTCATTCGAGGGAGAATGTTCCCAAAGTGAATATATTATAATACCTCATATTTTTCTATCTCAGTTTAACTCTCAGTATACAAGTATTCTTAGATAAAAAATTTATAATACTCAGAATTTTTCAGTTTAGAGCTTACCAATACGTAGAAAATTCAGTCAGCTTTCCAACAATATAAAATTCACCAAAATTTGATACCCGGGTGAAGAGTTATATCATTTTTAGTAAAATAGTGTACCACCTGGTACTTCAACATGTGATGGAGAGGGTACAAATGATAATTGTCAAAATCCAGTGAGCTATCGCGATCCCACCGCATCTAGCCACCAGCCAATTTTCCAAGTATCACTTTTTAGTGTGACTCTATGATCATCGCGTGTCGCGCCAGTGGTTAAATTTGTATATAGTGGGGTACCGTGATTGCACCACGTCGCGCCAAGCTTCCAGTTCCAAGTTTTCCAATTTCCAGTGAGCTAACGCGATTTCACGGCGTCGCGCCAGCATGCAAAATTGGGATTTTTAGTTTTCGTGATTTTATTTTAGGGGTTGTTTGGTCAATTCTCAAAACCCCTAATCAACCTAAACAGGAAATTAAGCCCCAAAATAACCTATTATATTATTATTTACTCACTTTCCTCAAGATTAAAAACGTTCTCTCTCAATTAGCAAACCCTAGTTTTCAAGAAAACAAGAACAAAGTCCAAGAATTCCTCCAAGAACCTTCAAGAACTTTTCTTCTCAAGTATTTTAGGTATTCATCTATGGTCCCCTTTCACCCATAGAGTCCAAGAATCTATTTTTAAAACTACAACATTATTACATGCTAGAAATTGGATTGTATTCATGTTCATGACATTGATTGAGTTTCAATCCATGATTAATTATAGATTCCATGAAACTGAAATAACATGTATATTGAATTGTGTAATTCCCATGTTATAATCCTTGAATTAGCAAGTTTGGGTTTTTTAGTTACAATGTTTACATGTTGTCCATGATTATATTCATTAAGTTGTGTTTCCCATGTGTTTGATGGAATGTCCATGCGAATTAAATGGTGAAATCATGACATGCTAGCATATGTACAAGCTTATGCTCTACAAATGTTTGATAAAATATCTCTATGAATGAATTATGAACAAGTGGACCTTGTTATGCTTTTCAAGATCATGCTATGCTTTACTTTCCATGCTATCGAGTCCTGGGGGAAATCAATACCCAAAAATCTAGTTGTTTACCTAAAGCTACTATAGTTATAGAATAGTCTTGGTTGTGTCACGATCAGTAGTACTTAGTCAGTTACAAAACTTAGTGAAACTCAGTATCAATCCAGTTTAGCTCAGTATAATAATCAGTGTCTTCAGTTGGGAGTAGGATTCAGCACCGAGTGAACCTAAGGATGGTGACTCATCTGTCAGTAGAGGGTGTGATCCTTAAAATCATTCCTTGTGTTCCAGAACTACGTAGCCAGTGTAGGTTGAGACATCAACCTACCAGTTGAGGGTACCACCATTCTCATTCAGGGCACCTTCCAGATGAGGGTGACTCTTCAGTTGTCTTTACCCATGGCACGGTGTTGACACCCTTCCAACTGGGGTTACAGGTTGGACCCCAGTTATCTCATTTGGGGGATGTTGGTTAGATGACTACCTCCCACAGTCTCAGTTTCAGTCTCAGTTTAGAACTCAATTTATGTTTTACAGAATCAGGACTATCAGACACAGTCAATCAGTATCAGTAATTCAGTTACATAGTTATCAGAAATCAGTACTCAGCTTCAGTAAAAGCTCAAATATAGTATGTACTTATATACGCATAAACACAGTATTGTATACTCAAAATTTACAGTAGTTTCAGTTATCCATGTACTCTCATATTCAGTTACCCTATATCATTTAGTCAGTTATTTCTCATTCATATGAACCATTGTATTCAACCTTACCTCATCTAGCATACCAGTACATTCTACGTACTGATGTATACTTTTTCTTTGCACTATGATGTCTCATATCATAGGTTCAAACACTCAGGTTCCTAACCACTCTTAGATAGACTCAATCAACAGTATCAAATTCAGTAGTTAGTCCTCATCTATCAAGGATATTATTTTATTTCATTATTACAGTAGATTCAGTATTTCAGTAGTCAGAGTTAGTTGGGGGCTTGTCCCATCAACTCCACATTTAGACAGTTTAGATAGAGGCTTTTCAGACTAGACTATTTCAGATAGTGTTTCAGATTTCAGATGTTTTACCAGATATTATTACAGTTGTTATTCATTATCAGTATTCAAATTGTGAATCTTATGGCATTTTAGCCTATTTTCCACATTATTACAATATTATTATTCAGTGCTCACAGTAGATATCAGTCATGGGTTAGCTTGTGGTCCCTCGGGACCATAAGCACCATGTAGTGTCTAAGGTACAGACTCAGGGTGTTACATTAAAATACCTGAAAATAATGAGAATGAAAAAATCTCAATAATTTATGTCTTGACGAGAAACAGGTAAAATCAAAAGAATATTGTGGTTGACAATATTTTTGTTTACAATATTACTACTGAAATAATGCAACAAGATGAGGATTTGGAACCAAAATTTATCAATGAATGTAGAAAGAGAAATGATTGGCCAAAATGAAAGGATGCAATTCAAGCATAATTGACTTCACATGAAAAATGTAAAGTTTTTGAACCAACAATTCAAACACCTGAAGATGTCAAGCTAGTGGGGTACAAATCAATTTTTGAATGAAATGAAATGAAAAAGGTGAAGTCTTAAGATATCAAGCATGACTTGTGGAACAAGGTTTTCCGCAAAAGGCTGGCATTGAAAATACAAAGACATATTCTATTGTGGTGGAAGAAATTACCATCAGATATATGATAAATCTGACAGTTCATAAAAATCTTGATATGCGCCTAATAGATGTTGTCACGACCTATTTGCATGGCTCATTGGACAATGATATATTATAAAAATCCTAGAAGCCTTCAAAGTTCCTAAAACATGTAAAGGTTTGCAAGAAACTTATTCAATAAAGCTCCAAAAATTCTTATATGTATTAAAACAATCAAGGAAGATGTGGTACAATCATCTTAGTGAATATTTGGTAAAAAAAGGGTACAGAAATGACCCTATTTCCCCTTGTTTTTTTTATAAGAAAGTTTGAATCTAAATTTTTTATGATAGTTGTGTATGTTGATGACTTGAATATCATTGGTACTCCTTAAGAGCTTTCAAAAGTGTTTGAGTGTTTGAAGAAAGAATTTGAAATGAAAGATCTGGGAAAGATAAAATTTTGTTTCATCCTACAGATTGAGCATTTGATAAATGAATTTTTTGTCCATCAATCAACACATAATGAAAAGATTTTAACGTGATTTTACATGAATAAATCACATCCATTGAGTATCCCAATGATTGTGAGGTCACTTAATATAAACAAAGATCCATTTCTACCTTAAGAAAATGATGAAGAGCTTCTTGGTGATGAAACTCCATATCTTAGTGCAATTGGGTACTAATGTATCTTGCTAATAATATCCATCATATATTTATTTTGCGGTAGTTTAATGTCAAGATTCAGTTCTTCCCTAACAAAAAGACATTAGAATGGCATCAAACATATATTCAGATATCATTAGGGAATCATTGACTTGGGATTATTTTATTTTAATGAATTTAAGTCAAAAATAATTGACCATGCAGATGTAGGATACTTGTATGATCCATATAAGGATAGATCTTAGATGAGCTATTTGTTTAAATATGTTGGACAACTATATCATGATGTTCATAGAAGCAAACATTAGCTGCAACTTTTTCAAATCATGCAGAAATCATCGCTATTCATCAAGGGGGTGTGTTTGGTTAAGATCAATGAACCAACATATTCAATAAATGTGTGAAATTCATTTGAATGAGGATATTCCAACTACAATGTATGAAGATAATGTTACGTGTATAGCTCATTCTAAGGGAGGTTACACTAAATATATTTCACCAAAAAAATATTTCACTCATGATCATGAGAAGGAAGATGAAATAGATGATCTTGAGAAGAAAGGTAAAATAGATATTCAATAAATTTGCTTGGTCGATAATTTGCCAAATCTGTTCACTAAAGCATTGCAAACCTCAACATTTGAGAAACTGGTATTCAAGATTGGGATGCATCGTCTTCAAGAAATGAAATAATTTTTGCATCAGGGGGAGTAAAGTATGTGCTTCACTCTTTTTTCGTTGACGTAGGTTTTATCTTGATGGATTTTCCTGGTATGAATTTTAATGAGGAAACAAATAATATATATAAAAATATATGTGTACTCTTTTTCCTTTACTAGAATTTTTTTCACAAGATTTTTTCTTATTAAGGTTTTAATGAGGCACATTGTTTATCAATGGACATATAAGGGGGAGTGCTGCAATTAATTATAATAATTGTGGATGTCCATAACTTCTTGGTGTAATTTCTCTTTTTAAGTGTAGTAATTTTCACACCTCCACTACCTCATCATTGACATCCACTCTCCCATATTATTTCCGATATTCTCATGAGTTAATGTCATATTTATGACAACTATTGAAGTTCCTTTATGTAATTTTATAAATAGAGGTCTTGAGGAAGATGTTTGATACCCTTGAAAAAAAAGAATAAAATTATCCAATAATGCTCTCTTGTTATTTTGTTCTTTGTTGTTCCTCTTGTCTTGTTTTTTACATTGTTATTTCTTGTTCTTAGTATTGAAATAGATATAACTACTTACCAACGTATATCGGAAAACGTAATTTCAATATTCTATTTATGTAACAATGCCAATTGTTAAATACAATCATTTAATAACATTCAAGACAATAATCAATAACAATTGAATTACTACTAAATGGTCTATTATATGATTTCACAATGTATTGTTAGAATTCTAAAGAAACTTCATATACAATGTTAAAATAACTAACAAAATCTAGACATGAACTATTTTTTTCATCATAAGAAACAACAATAAACTAATATGTACAAGTTTAACATATCATAAATCATATGAATTAGTCAAGCAAATATAAGCACTAGCATTTTCATCATAACAATATTAGCCACAAATAAATCATCTTTATAATATTCATTATCAATAAAAATGCATTATTTTTTAACACTTTATAAAACATTTTCAAATGATCTCATAATCATCAAGTTAGTTTAAATATTATTACCTATACCACCACAATTAATTTTAATGTTTTTTTATATGTAAGTTTAGTAAGATGATTTTTTTTCATTCTATGAACTTGAGTAGTTCTAGAAACACCAACATATATAAGTCAGTTTTCTTCTTCAACTTGTGTGTAGGATACAAAATTAATTTTTTCAACTCAAACATGCTCATTAGCATGCAAGTCTAACACCCAGTCTCACACATTAACCACAAGATTCATTTGAGAAATGACTATACAATAATTTATATATCATATGCTTAGTCAGTTTATTTTTACATAGAAAAATTATCATTTCCCCAAATTCTCTTCTTTATTGAGCAGTACATTGGCTAATTTATCACACACAAATTCATCAAAAATATGAACATAGATAATTTTGTCACACACCTTAGTATCATGACATAAAAGTCCAGCACAATAAGTATGAATTTTCGACCAAGAATGTCTTAATATAAGAATTAGACAACTTGTGACATAGTCAAGTCCTCATTCTCAACCAAAAAATCTATAGCCCTTTTAACAAAATATGATCATATGTGCCACTGAAATATCATGACCTGAGGCTACCCCTAGTCGCGACAATGGTTCTTATGGTAACAAGTGACCACAAACTAACTCATTATGCTGGTACCTGTTGTAAGCACTGAACAAAAGAGTAATAAAAATAACATGTGCGGAAGATAGTCTGATAAGATATTGTAAATCTGGAATACTGAAATACATAACAGTGGTATGTCTGAAACAACTGATAAAACTGAAAGTAACCGACTGACTGTCTTACCGATTTTTTGAAAGCCTCTAAACATCATGAGGAGTTGATGGGACAACCCTCAACTAACTCAGACTTCCTAATCATGAGAAAAAGTTGAAACAACTAAAATAAAGATATCATGTCCCCTATGGATGAGGACTCACCACTACAATTGTTGAGTGATGCTGGACTATATAAGAACAATCGGGAAACTAAATGTCCAAACTTATGTTATAAGACAACATAGCACAAGAGAAGAATATGCAATCAGTACTTTGAATGTACTGGTATGTGAGATAAGGAAAAACAAAATACATATAGTAAATGAACATGTAAATCTAAGAATGCAAGACCAAGCATAAACATGTACTAAAATAACCTGTAAATCTAAGTGACTGAATAACCATAATAACATGACTGGATAACTGAAGTCAGCGTACTTTATCAAGCAAGCCTGAATTGATCTAATATGAAATACTACACTGAGACTGTGGGAGCTAGCTATAACCAACATATCCCAATCTGAGCTATCGGGGTCTAACTTGTAACCCCAGTTGGAAGACTGTTGGTAACTTGCCAGGGGTACCCACATATGACTAACGATGTGGATCCACAAGGATGATGTCCCGAAGGACAAGGGTGTCATTCCTAACTGATGAGGGACCACTCATAATCTATGTGGCACCATAGGTCTGGAACTTAGGGACTACTACTAACATCCCACTAACTGACGGGAGAGACGTCATCCCTACGTTCACTCAGTAATATGTGTTACGCCCAACTGAATGGCACTGGTGTTATTAGTCATTTAGCATGACATGATACTGTACTTGTAAGTTCTCATTATGAACATGACATTCTGAATATGATATTAAACCATGGTCTGACTGACTCATTACTTGAAAATAGAAATCATGTAAAAACACATAGGTATCGGGTGTTCATAGCCCACCAGTACTGAATTATTACAAAAATACAAAAACAACATTTAAACGATAATAAGAAATCATAATTCAGAGACCCTAAGGTAGTATATTTCAATAACCACTAAGGTTTATGATTTTGAACATGGGAAGGTGTAAATTATGGAAAAACAACATGGTTATATGATTTAAATTGATAAATATATGGATTCAATCAAAATATACATAGGGAATTAAAATACAAAACATTACATGACCTAATTTGCATGGGACCATATGAGGGCATGAATTTAGTTCAATTTACTAGGAAAAAGCATGAATTGAATTCATCGTAAAAAGGTGAAATCTCATAATGACGTAAAAATGCATAATTTAATCAAAAAAGGGGTTTTGGTATTTATGGATAAAATGATCCCATTAATGAATACCCCACATACCTCAATAGATGGTATCCCTAAGATTTCTTGAGAGTTTCTTGAACTTGGTAGCTTGAATTCTTGATTTCTTAAGAAAGGGGCTTATATTTTTCTTCTTGGGAAAGAAGGAGGGTTTTTGAATCATGATTTGAAGGTTTGGGGTTAAGGGAGTTGATTTTATTTGTTTAAAGACCCCTTATATCGATTAAGAGTGATTATGGATGGTTTAGGGGAGTGAAAAGACTTCAACGCCCTTGATTTAAGTCAAAATAGAGCATTTTTATAATCACCATGAGTTGCACATCAATTTTCCAAGACAAGTTGGGAGATGCATGTCCATTGCACAACCACACATGGGCAACTCATGGCCATCGCACACCCTTTCCAGTGGCCTTTTATGATTGTCATGCGACGCACAACCTTTGTATGACCATAAAGTTTTGCTCGGGTATGGAATTAAGGTGAAATTGATATTGTTAGAAAGCTAATTAAATTATATACAATTTGGTTGGTCTTGAAACGCAAAATTCTACATATGTAAGAAGTTATACACATTCAAAGCTGACCCTTAGGGAATCGAACACCAAAATTTGGCCAAACCAAATGCTCTTAGTTTATTTTGCTCTAAGTGATTCTTATAAACATTTTTCCACCTCATAAGATCTCTCCACACTAGGCTAATGATCATGAAACTTGCATAAAAATATGAATTAAGAGATTAGAGTTTACACACATAGGAACAATAGTTCAATTTCTAGCTTAAAAACATGTGGGGTGCTACATTATCTTCCCCTTGGGAATATTTAACCTCGAATGAGACTGTTTAGACTCAGAACACTAAGGCAACTGAGATCGTATATTGAACATACATAACTTGAAACATGATTACATAACTAACGCTGAAGAATGATACTGAGCTGATTTCATAAAGGGATTTAATGACATGGGATTGGTTGCATAACTAAAACTGAGGGCGAAAAATAGTCAATTTAAAGAAAATCGTTACCTCAAGCTGAATCAAAGTTTGCTGGGAAAATATGAGGTTACTTGGAAAGTTTCTCCCTCAACAGACTGATTCCTCTATAGAACTTTAACCAAGGGAACTTTTTTATTCCTTAGACTACAAATCTGACAATCAAGGATCTCAATTGGAACTTCTTCATAGGAAAAGCTATCCTGAACATCCATACTTTTGAAAGAAACAACAAGAATTGTATAACCAATGCACTTATTTAAGAAAGAAATATGAAACACTAGATGCAATGATGACAAATCTATAGGTAATTTAAGCTCATAAGTTGTCTTCCCAAAATGATTAAAGATCCTATAAGGGCCAACATAGCGGGGATTGAGTTTACCCTTCTTGCCAAATCTCTTCACTCTATTCATAGGAGAAATATTCAAATGGACCAAATAACTAAACCACAAACTCTATATCCCTTCTCTTCACATCAGCATAAGAATTCTGATGGCTTTAGGCTGTCTTAAGCCTTTCCTGAATTAACTGAACTTTCTCTGTCTCCTCAAACACTGAATATGTCCCAACCAAAGCAGTTTCTCTTGCTTCAAACCAACAAATAGAATACCTGCATATCCTTTTATAGAGAGCCTCAAACATAGCCATCTGAATACTGGAGTGATAACTACTATTATAGGCAAACTCAATCAAAGGTAAGTGGTCGTCCCAACTACTTTTAAAGTCAATAGCACAAGCTCTTAACATGTCCTCTAGGGTTTGAATGGTCCTCTCTCCTTGACCATCTATCTGAGTATGAAAAGCTATACTGAGATGAACTTGGGTACACAGACCCTTCTAAAAAGCCTTCCAAATGTGAGAGGTAAACTGAGTAATTCTATCTAAAATGATAGACAATGGAACTCCATGAAATTTCACCAAGTCTCTAAGATAGAGTCTAGCATAATCCTCATCTAAATAAGAGGTATGAACTGGAAATAAATGATATGATTTAGTCGTTCTATCTACAATAACCCAAATCGAATTATGCTGACAGTGCCTATGAGGCAACCCAATCATAAAATCCATGTTCACCACTTCTCACTTCCAGGTGGGGATTCTGAACTCCTGCAATGTACCACTAGGCCTTTGGTGCTCAATTTTTACCTAATGACAATTCGAACACTTATTCATAAACTCTCAAGTATCTTTCTTCATACCACTCCACCAATAGATTTCCCGCAAATAACGGTACATCTTAGTGGCCCCAAGGTGAATAGAGTACCACGTACCATGCATTTCTGCTAAAAATTATTGTCTTAACCCATCAACACATGGAACACATAATTTTCCCTGACAACGAAGCATACCATCTCCCCCTTGGGAGAAAACCTCTACTTTTTGATCTCTAACTGCCTCCTTCAACCTAACCAAACTGGGATCCCTATCTTATTTTTCTTTCATTACGGCAACCAATGAAGATTTTGAACCTTTGTAAACCCATATGCTACCTTCAACCGAGTCAACCAAACGAACAACTAATCTAGAAAGTCGATGAACCTTACAGACTAACTCCTTCTTATAATCCTTAATATGACAACACCTCCCATAGAGAATCTACTAAGGGCATATGCCACTACAATGGACTTGCTCGAGTGATACAACACACTCATATCATAATCTTGTAACAACTAAAACCACCTTGTCAGATGAAGATTCAGATCTTTCTATGTGAATATGTACTGCAAACTATTGTGATCCATAAATATATCAACACGAATCCCATAAAGATAGTGCCTCCAAATTTTCAAGGAGAAAACAACAGCTGCTAACTCAAGATCATGGGTTGGATAATTCTTTTCATGGGGTTTAAGCTGTCTAGAGAAATAGGATATGACCTAATCTCTATGCATTAATACACAACAAAGACCAACTCTAGAAGAATTATAGTATACTATGAACCTATCTGTGCCATAAGGTAAAGTCAAGACTGGAGCAGATGTGAGTCGAGTCTTCAACTCCTGAAAACTCTTCTCGCAAGAATCTGATCACTGAAATTTGACATTCTTATGAGTCAATCGAGACATGGGAGAGTAATAGAAGAAAATCCCTAAATAAACCATTTATAATAGCAATCTAAACCTAAGAAACTCTTGATATCTGACGGAGAGACGGGCCTAGGACAGTTTCTCACTACTTTGATCTTTTGAGGGTAAACTCGGATATCCTCCCTGGAAATTATATGACCAAAGAAAGCTATTGATTTTATCCAAAATTTTCACTTACTGAATTTAGCGAATAACTGATGATATGTAAGGGTCTGTAACACAACCCTCAAATGATTTGCATAATCATTCTCATTACAGGAATAGACAAGGATGTCATCAATGAAAACTATGATAAACATGTCCAATTACTACTTGAACACCCCGTTCATCAAGTCCATGAAAGTTGTAGGGGTATTCGTTAGTCCAAAAGACATAACTAGGAATTTGAAGTGACCATAGAGAGTTCTGAAAGCTATTTTTGGAATGTCACATTCTCTGACTCTAAGATGATGATAGCTAGATATGTGGTCTATCTTAGAGAA
The DNA here is from genome assembly GCA_030864215.1 of Capsicum pubescens. NCBI lineage: Eukaryota > Viridiplantae > Streptophyta > Magnoliopsida > Solanales > Solanaceae > Capsicum > Capsicum pubescens. The sequence continues at coordinate 220,371,582 of CM061547.1, forward strand.
ATAACTGGCACCCTGAAGTTGGTTGAATAAGTCATCAATTCTGGAGAGTGGATACTTATTCTTGATTGTGACTTTATTAAAATGACATTAATTGATACACATTCTGAGAGAACCATCTTTCTTACGTATAAACAGGACTAGAGTGCCCCTAGGAGAAATATTAGGCCTGATAAAACCCTTATCTAATAGATCCTTTAACCGTTCTTTCAATTTATTAAGATCAGTAGGAGACATTCTGTAAGTTGGAATAGACAAGATGGTTGACTTAGATTGACTCGGAGTATCAAAATTTGAGTATTTGACTCAGACAAGATGGTCCATACACCCCCTAGATATCATCTTTCTTGCCTTAAGATAGGAACTAAACTGACCCTTGAGCACAGAAGTACTACCCCTCTATTCGATAATTGGCTCATTAGGAGATTGAAACTGGACAATTTTATTTTTGCTATAGGCCGAGGAATAACATGAGTGGATCCAATCCATGTCATGAATGAAAACCAAATTAGTCATCTCGAACTCTACAAGATCAACAGAATTAACTTTCTCAGACACTATGATAGGGCAATTTTGTATACTCGTCTGGCTGTAATGGACTTTCCCACTAGGGTAGACACTGAAAAGGGATCTAATAGTGTTTAAGGACTAACACCAAAGTCTATAGCTATGTGATGAGTCACAAAGGAAAGTGAAGCTTCGAGGTCCAACAATGCATAAACATGAAGATGAAAGACTTGGAACGTACCTGTAACCACATCAGGAGAACTTTCCTAATCATGCTGAGTCTGGAGAGCATACAACCTATTTTGGCACTGCCCATTATAGCACTATACATGGCACCCAGCTGAGTCAGGCGACCTGCTGGTGCTGCTAAAGAATTTTCCTTGCCCTACTGGCCATTATTTCGACCCCTCTGTATGCTTACAGGGCACTCTGTTACCCTGTGTCCTAATTTTCCACACCTAAAACACCTATTACTACTAGATCTACACTCATTCTGATGATTCTTACCATACTTCCTGCAGAAAGGATTGGTACAAACACTGCCCACACTGCCTTGGGACTTAGATCCTGGCGCTATCTGCCTAAACTTAGACACTGGTGCACTAGCAGAAGATGAAGCTGGGGTTTAATATTTCTGGAAGAACTGAAAGAAATTACCACTATTTGAATTTGGATGACAAAAGTTAAAACTAGTTGTTCTGACTTTCTATTCTCTCTCTCTTTCTTCTTACGTTTCTCCTCCTCAATCTACTGAGCATAAATCATAAGTCTAGATAGGTTTATCTCCTTAATCAACATGAAAGTCTTACACTCCTTGACCATACTATCAGATACACTAGATATAAATTTTCTCATTTTGTACCTATTATCATCCACTATAGTAGGAGCATACCTCACCAACTAAGTGAATCTGCACGAGCACTCCTTCACGCTCATACTTCCCTACTTTAATTTTATAAACTCCTGAACCTTAGATTCCCTAAACTCTAGTAGGAAAACCATGTCTAAGAAAGTAGTGGAAAACTCCTTCCACTCCATAAGCCCTGCCTCAACACCTCTATCCTCTTTCCATTGCTTGAACTGGGCGTGACCTACTCCCTTCAACTGATATGCAGCCAATTATGCACTCTCATTTGAAGTAACACCCGTGATGTTAGACACCTTTTCTGATATATCTAAAAACTCCTGCAGATCCTCCTCAAAATTATACCCTAAAAATAAAGGGGGATTCATCTAAATAAAATCCCGAATCCTAATAGCAGTTGTATTTGCCACTGGATTGGCTAGGAAAATGTCCTGCTGGTTGTTCTGAGCAGTTATAGAATGGGAAAAGACCATAAAAGTGGCCCTGAACTCATCTTGAGAAACATGGTAATTCGGACGACTTTCTTGAATAGGTGGAGGTGCGGGCTGATCTTTTTTTTCTTTCATTCTATCTTCTATAAAAAAAATATAGGTTGAGTTAGAAAGAGAAATTTAGTAGAGCTTATGCCCTTTCACATGACATGAACACTAAAATAAGGGAAACTTTTCAAAAAATATCTCGTATCCTCTTTCCCATAAGTGTGTGCGCTTCACACTCATGCATAAGACTCTACTCAATGCAGCTTTCAGACACCCTAGGACACTTTAATACCTTAGGCTTTAATACCAAGTTTTGTCATGACCTAAGGCTACCCCCTAGTCACAATAATGGTGATTATGGCCACAGGTGACCACAATCTAACCCATGATGCTAGTACCTGTTGTGAGCACTGAACAAAAGAGTAATAAAAATAACACGTGAAGAAGATAATCAGATAAGATATTGTAAATTTGGAATACTAAAATAATACTGGCATAATACTAAGATAATCAGTATTGTACATAATACTGGCATGTCTGAAATAACTGATAAAACTAAAAATAACTGACTTACTGTCTAATCGATTGTCTGAAAGCCTCTAAACTTCTTGAGTAGTTGATGGGATAAACCCCCAACCAACTCTGACTGATTGATCATGAGAAAATACTGAAATAACTATAATAAATATGTCATATCCCCGATGGATAAGGACTTATCACTACTGCTGCTAGGTGATGATGGACTGTCTAAGAACGGTTGGGAAATTGATCATCCGAACCTATGTTATAACTTAACATAGTACAAGAGAAGAGTGTCCGATTATTAATTTAAATGTATAGGTAAGTGAGACAAGGACCAACAAAATACATATAGTAAATGAACATGGATGCATGAACATGTAAAGCTAAAAATGCAAGACCAAGCATAAACATGTATGAAATAACTTATAAATCTGAGTGACTGAATCACTATAATAACATGACTGGATAATAGAAGTCTGCATACTTGGTCAAGCAAGCCTGAATCGATCTAATATGAAATACTATACTAAGACTGTGGGAGATAAGCTATAACTAACATGCCCCAATCTAAGCTATCAGGGTCTAACTTCTAACCCTAGTTGGAAAAGTGTTGGTACCTTGCCAGAGGTACCAATCCATGAATGACGATGTGGGTCCATAAGGCTGATGTCTCGAAGGATGAGGGTGTCATGCCTAACTGATGGAGGACCTCTCATAATCTACAGTGGCACTGTAGGTATAGAACTTAGAGACTGCTCATAATGTCTCATGCCTAACTGACTGAGGAGATGTCATCCCTAAGTTATCTCGATGATAATGTTACTCCCAACTGAATGAAACTGGTGTTATTAGTGATTTAACATGAAATAGTATTGTACTTGTAAGTGCTTAGCATGAACATGACATTCTGAATATGATATTAAACTATGGTCTGACTGACTCATTACTTGAAAATAGAAATCATGTAAAAACACATAGGTATCGAGTGTTCATAAACCACCAGTACTGAATAATTAAAAAAATATGAAAAAATATTTAATAGGTAATCATAATTCAGAGACCCTAAGGTAGTAAATTTAAATAACCACTGAGGTACATGAATTTGAACATGGGAAAGTGTAAATCATGGAAAAATAACATGCTTATATGTTTTAAATTCATAAATACATAGATTCAATTAAAATATACATAGGGAATTAAAATTTAAAACATTACATGACCTAATTCACATGGTACCATATGAGGGCATGAATTTAGTTCAATTTACTAGGGAAAAGCATGAATTGAAATCATATTTAACATGTGAAATCTCATAATGAAGGAAAAACTCATACTATAATTGAAATAGGGTTTTTGGGATCAATGGGTGAAAGTAACTCATAGATGAATACCCCACATACCTCAATAGATGATTTCTTAAAGATTTCTTAAACTTGGTAGCTTGAATTCTTGATTTCATTAGAAAGGGGCTTGGATTTTTATTCTTTGGAAAGGAAGATGTTTTTTGAATCGTGTGTTGAATGCTTGGGGTTAAGAGAGTGGATTTTATGTATTTAAAGACCCCTTATATCGATTAAGAGTGATTAGGGATGGTTTAGAGGTGTGAAAAGACTTCAACTCCCTTGATTTAAGTCAAAATGGAGCACTTTTTGCACTATGCAATAACCATGCGACGCACAACAATCTCCAAGCCAAAGTGGGTGATGCATGGACATTGTAAATCCCTAAGTTGGTGAATCATGAAAATTGCACACCCTTTTCGGAGGCCTTTTGCGATTGTCATGTGACGCACGACCTTTGCATGGCCATAACTTTTCATTTATGTATAGGATTAAGAAAAAATTGGTATCGTTGGAAAGCTAATTCAATTATTGACAATTTGCTAGGTCTTTATCTGCAAGATTCTACATATGTAAGAAGTTATACATGTTCAAAGCTGATCCTTAGAGAATCCAACACTAAAATTAGCCGAAACAAAGGCTCTTAGCTCACTTTTCTCTTAAGTGATTCTTATGAACATTTTTCCACATCATAATATATCTTTACACTAGTCTAATTATCATAAAACATGCATGGAAATATGAATTACAAAATTAGAGTTTACGCACATAGGAACAACGGTTTGATTTCTTGCTTAAAAATATGTGGGGTGTTACATGAAATAACCGTGTGTGTTCTTCCACTTTCAACCTCCAGTACTTTTGGTATTTAATTTTATGTTTTTCATAAGAATATAAGAAAAAAAATATCCTCAAGATTATTGTAAATCTTACAAAAAATACCTTCTTCATGAACACTTGTATGGACTTTACATAGCTTGAGGTGTGTTGGACACCATCTTTAAAAATATTTCACTCGGTATGGGTGTATCCTTCTAGATTCACCAATCCCGTTTATTATGAAAATAGGAGTCAGAATCTAACAAATATTAAATAGATATGAAACTCAGCATTATAGGATGTAGGACGAGAAGCCCTTTTTTCTTTGTATGTCTTCCAAACAAAAGAGACATGAATATATAGTTAACAATATATCTCATGGGAAGTGATGAAAGATCTTGAAACACTCACCAAATAAAAATGAAGATTAAATGGTAGTAAAGGGGGTCAAATAATAAAAGTATGATAAAAGTCTTTTAATTGTATTTAAGGCTATCAATTAGGATATGTTACAAAGTAAATGTAACAATATAATAATAAAATAATTTTTGTATTAAATACTAATTCACAAGATATTAAGGATATGAACTTAGACAAAAAGTAATACATTTTTTTTTGAGATACTTAAATTATTTTTCCATTTAAAATAGTTACTCAGATACTTGGGTACTGTCACCCTATTTTTTCACTGGGTTATTAATACTGAGTTACTTGGTCTTTATCATGGTCTTATCTAGGAACAAAATTGAAGTATAAACAAGCTTGTAATTGAGACTGATTCATAAGTATTACTTTCATATCTAACTAGAGAAAATTTGGAAAGAAGGGCCACATTCAAAACTTCTTTAGAAGAATAGACAACAAATTTCTTCTCATTTAAATTTTAGGAATAGTATGAAAAAGGTGAAAAGGTGGAGAGATAAACATTTTATTAAATTTGACCTTTATCCTATAAAATTTATTTTTAATTTACCTAGGTTCATTAACTTAACATAACTCCCAAATTCTCTCTCTTCACCTTACTCTTATTCCTACTTACACCCCCCCCCCATTCAATTGTTCAACTCTCATGTTTGTTATTATTGATTTTTCTCCTCTCTCAAGATCAAAGTTACATAATTCTCAACACCAGGTAAGTTATTGCCTTTTTTAGATCAGTTTTAGATGCATATTGTGGTGGTTTGTTTCTAGTAACAAAGTTTTTTTTTATAACCAAGTTTTTTGTGAAGATATTTAAATAAAATCAGTGTTTTGATTCTGAAATTCTTGTTTGTGTGTTATGTTAGTAACAAGGCTAGTTTTTTCTTTCCTAAAATATAGAGATTTTTTAAGAATATTATCGATTAATGGCTAGAATTTTAGGATCTTTTAAAAAAAATTGTGTTATGTAGCATATTTCAATAGCTGATTTTGTAATTTAAAAATTAGTGTATTCGACGTGGATAGTATAACCTAATTTTGTAATTGTTGTTTATAGACTTGTGGTTAATTAATGTCGATTAATGTTAATCTTGATGATATTTGATTTCTTGTAGATCATAAAAGATGACTAAAAGAGTAGAAAAAGGTTCAAAGAATGCTTATGATAGTAGGAAAAGAAGTGGTGCTAACCTAAGTAAGATGCCAAAACAAAAAAATATTCACTTGAACATGAGTCAAATTCATAAACAACAAATGAAATCAAAAAGTATGTCAACAAACCTAGTGCTGAGGATAGTGTAGTTAAATTAGATAGAGGTAGTGGTGTTGGGGATAGTGATACTGGAGAAGGGGATAGAATGTCCGATAGTGGTGGGGATATAAATGAGGAGAAATGAGGCTGATGATCTCCTGTCTATTCCACACTGTGCAAGTGTCCTTAATACTGAAATATATTTATATATATATATGTATGTATGTATGTATGTATGTATGTATATATATATATATATGTATGTATGTATGTATGTATGTATATATATATATATATGTATGTATGTATGTATGTATGTATATATATATATGGTTTTCCTACCTATATGAATGAATTTGGATCATTTTCGTTAAGTCTGGTGTGCATTTTTTTTTTATCAATTTAAAAACAAATTGAGTAGAAACTCATTCATAGGTTCAAAAACTCTTTTTTCTGTCACTTTGGAAGAGTGAAAGACCATTTAAAATTTCATGAACCATTGATCCATCACATGATTTTTTATCGTGTCAAATTTAACAAAAATTCATGAGATGTGATTTTGCATTAGTTATATAAGTCAGCTTGTTTTGGCTTGACCGAGTTAGCTTTGATCATAGAAATAAGGTGTCCAACATATTCTCATGAATTAAAATTGGTAAAAGAGTATAGACATGAAAAGGATTTTACAATAAGATTGGCCACAACAAAAAGATTACTGCAATAAGACTTTTAAATTTGTTGAAAGGCGGTAGGCTGAAGAACAGGGAAAAGTTAAAGTCTTTTTTGATTTAGTTCTTGCATGTGATGCGTCTATCAAGAGATGTTTTCAAGACCATTGATCTAAACTTCATAAAAATGATCTATTCTCTTAATTTTTTTGAGGAATATTCATGGAGAAAGGAGTCCTTTGCATTGACATTGGACTACTTGAAAAAGAAGAACACAAACATGAAAAAGTAGAATAAGCACATCTTGAGAAAGAGAATGGTGCATCTTATGATCTATTTGGATTTTACTGGACATTTATGGTATATCATCAATCATCAAGTCTATTTGATTGTAGACTTTGTTTGAAAGCCATAATTGATTAATTGATTATACGTTTGAATCTATAAAGCAATCCCAATGTTGGGAGACATGATAGTAAATTAAAATAGACTACTTTGCCTCTGCCTAAATTTCTCAGATGATACACTAAAAACATTTCCTCACTAACCAAAGATGATCTATTTAGACATTCAAGGCAGTCCTCAAAAGTAAATAAATTATGTTTTTTATCAATTACTTTTAAAATTAAATATATTTGGTAATAGTTAATGGTTTTCCTTATTTGATAGATTGTGCACCCCTATCTCATCCCTACTATGCAAGAGCTAAAACAAAATTACATGCGAACTCTAGTCCCATACAATGATGAGGTCAGAGATGTCTTCATTGATGGGTTAAAGGTTGATTTGAGTGGTCTTAACGTCCTTGAGAAACCTGATGATGATGAAGATATAGATATTAATGGTGGAAAAAGTAGGTGGACTGACTAAGCTAGGGAAGTAAAAAGGTATTTTGCTGATGTAGAATTGTTCGATCATGTTTCAAGGATTGAAAAAAGTTTGAACTCTCTTCAGAAGTGTGTGTCAAGGATAGGTAAAAATTTAATAGTGGTTGTGGATTATGTTACTGAGGAGAAAAAAAGAATTGAGAAGAATAAGAAGAAAGAAGAAAAGAAAGGTGAATTAATTTAACTTTTAAAATTTTAATTGATTCATAAAATATGTAATTTTACTAATCATGACGAAGAATGATAGGAAACGCACATATGAATGATTAAGAGATCCTAAGAGATAATGTTGGAGCCTTTGGAGAAATAGTTGTATGCCTTGAAAGGACAAATTCATAGATCCTCATTGAAGTAGTTGCTCAAACTGAAGATCTGAATGAAAAAATAGATGATGTCCTTGATGAGAAGCTGATCAAAGATATGAAAGCTGATGGAGCATTTAAAGATGTAGATGGGGTCTATGATTAGGATGCTACTAAAAAATATGATGAGCTAACCAAGACCAAAAAAGTTGATGGGGTCTCTAATGAATCTGCTAAAGAAAAGGAGAAGTTGATTAAGAAAAAGGAAGGTGATGGGCTCTCACATAAAGCTATTGAAGAAGAAACTGAGTTGACCAAGAAAAAGAGCTCAAATGGGCTCTCTGATGAAGTTGTTGAACAATAAGAGGAGCTGATCAAGGAAAAGACAACAGATGAGGTCTCTGATAAAGTAACTGAACAAAAGAAGGAGCTCATCAAGACCAAGCCAGTTGATGGGGTCTCTAATATAGTAGATGAATAAGAGGGGGAGCTCACCAAGAACAAGGCAGTTGATGGAGACTTTGATGAAGTTAATGGGGTCGATGAAGAAGAAGATGAGATATAACAAGCTCCAAAGTAATTTTATAGTCATTAAAGATGAGTCATTAGAAGTTTATATTGGTGATCTTTCAGCCGATGTGATGTCCATTATTATATATATCAATAATGAAGAAGACAATTAATTTTTATGATTTTGATGTGATGTTTTAAGATGATTAATTTTTATAGTTTATATGTGAAATTTTAAAATAATTTATGTATATCATTTGGATGTCAGGTTGAGATATTTTATTTTTATAATTTTGATGTTCGCTTAAGAAAAAATTATTTTTAAATTGTTATAATATGTGAGGTCAAAAAATTATGTTATACAGGTTTGATCTATTGAGAGAAAATTTTGATTTTTATATCTTTGGTTTGAATGTTAGAATTATGATTTTGATGTGAGGTTGGATAACTTTGGTAGTTTGAATGTTTATTTAATATATCTTTATATTTGACAGAAAATTAATTTTCATTGTAGCATATATCTCATTCGTTGACATGAAATCACTTTTCATATGTTGACATGAAATCTATTTTTACAATTATTTTTTAAAGACGTCGATCGCTTTCAAAAAAAGAAAACTAGTAATATAGCATACACAAACTATACAACATAGTTTAAAATAAAAATATAGATAATACAACTACTGTCCTGTTATATATATTCAAGCAAAAAAAACTGATAATATACCATATTTCACCATTCTTTATTTTTTTCCTTCCTCTTCAGCCACAATCAACCTCTATTTTGGTACATCTCTATTTTGTGTCTCTCAATAAAACTTGAAAGCTAGTAATAAACCATACACAAAATATACGACATAATTTAAAATAAAAATATAGATAATACAATTACTGTCCTGTTTTATATATTCAAGCAGCAAAAACTGATAATATACCAGATTTTGCCATTTTTTATTTTTTTTCCCTTCCTCTTCAGCCACAATCAACCTCTATTTTAGTTCGTCTCTATTTTTGTGTCTCTCAATAAAACTTTTGAGTGATCCCTTGTGTCTTGAGATATTCTAAACAATGTCATAAGAAAGTTCGCGCTTTATTTAGATTCTCTAAGCTTTCTTAATATATAAAACTTGGTACAACTTGAAATGTTGTCGTCTCTGATACCAAACTCAATGTAGGAATGCTTCTAGGACCTGGACTCGATATTGATTTCTTTTCAACATTTTCTCTTGTTGTGTAACATGTCTCAAACCACCTAACATCATTACATTGGTTATTTTCCTATATAAAGATATATTAGTCACTTTTAATAGTGATATCACATGAAAAGTTATACACTACTAATTGAAAACTCACCGCTAATTATCGAACCCAAAATTTAAATTTTTTCGGTACATGATATTTTCATGACGATTGACTTATCATAAAAATATATGGTTGGAATTTGAATATCGCAGATGATGAATCATTACTAGAGTTCAGAATAAAAGAATAAATAGAAAAGTTAAGCAAGAAAGGAGAATATAGAAGTTCAAAATATGGGAAAATAAATATGACTCTTTTATAATTAATAGATTTTTTATTGTCCTTAGAATTTTGCTAAATTTATTATGTTATCATTGGAGATTCTATTGTTACTATTGGATATATCATCCACCTCAATCACAGTTAGGGTATAGTATTAACAAAGTAATAATTAAATAAATAAAAAATAAATCAATAAAAATCACATTTCAAACTCTTAAATACTACTTATTATAATGTATTAATGTCTACATAAATTGGTTAGAGTGATCAAAAGAAGTTTTGATGAGCAATGATAGTCTACATCGTGTAAAATGGCAAAAAATAATAATTAAATAGATAAAAATAAATGGGTAAAAGGCACTTCAAATACTTTAATATTACTTATTACAATATATTATAGTCTGCATAAATTGATTAGGGTGATCAAAAGAGGTTCTGGATGAGTAATGACTATTTATACAACTTTCTTATAATAATGTTACGTTATGCTTTGAGAACATCCTTATATCAATATTACGGTTTGCAATGCCATTACTCGTATGAAACCCCTTTTGATCACTCTAACCACTTTATCTTGATTAAAATATGTTGTAATAAGTAGTATTAAAGTATTTGAAGTGATTTTTGCCCATTTATTTTATATTTATTTAAGTATTATCTTTTTTAGCCATTTGACAGGATTTAGACCACCATAGCTTGTACAAAATCCCTTTTGATCACCCTAATCAATCTATATTCACTATAATATGTTATAATAAGTAGTATCAAAGTGTTAGAAGTATTTTTCACCCATTCATTTTTTTCTTTATCTATTTACTGTCATTTTTAACCATATACTCATATTATCAATTTATCATTTTGTTCGATTGAGGTATTGGGTATACTGATTCATGGACGAGGACAATTAAAGGTCTAATTATTAAATTATTTATTTACAAGTATTGCCATTTTTAAACCTTTTTACTTGTAATTGTCAATGTAATCTCATGCTCGATTGTTGTATGATATACTCACTCATAGACAACGAAATTAAACATCTAATTTTTTTAATTTAATTTTTACTATTTCCTTTTTTTAGACTTTTACCTGTAATTGAAAATATATACCAGCAATGTTAATTAATCAATAGTTTTGAATTGATTGATTGAAAGGGTTTAAGGATTATAAATTCTTCATTGCTCACAATCCATTAAAATGCAATTAGAAAAAAAAATTGATATTGAAATTGCAATTGAGTGAAATATACATAGAAACAAAACTATTGTATATAAATTTTCATTTATATACAAATTTGTAAGCACACCAAATGAGGTAAGCAATGAACTAGTCCCCCTCAATCCCTACCCCTTCCACCCCACCCCCCAAAAAAAATCAAAAAAGCTATATAGCTACGGAGATGATGGGGGGTTCATGATTACATCAACTTCAGTCTCTAGATGGTGCAATATTTTCCTTGAACAATAGGCAATCAACATGACCGACCTAGGGGCCTTGTCTTACTAGGCGTCCCAGGTCTAACCAGAACCGGAGACCACCCCTGTTACCCATCCCAACCTCGAGCCGAATGCCTAAGTTGAATGAACTTCAAACATATAACAAGATAGCATAACTGGACAAGGACTGACTTTAGGATAGGTATATTCCTATCAAACCATACAAACCAATCCACCAAGCCAAACCAATACAGGAACTAAGGGCCATAAACCAGGCCTTAACCAAAGAAGATCCAAAATATAATATGAATAATCCCAAAATGAAATACGATGGAACAGTGAGAAATTATGTCTAACTATATCAGCCCCAATACCAATGCCAATATTAAGGTCGATACCAATACCGATCCCACCCATACCCATCCATAACAGTACCACAAAGCCTCTAACCAAAATAATATCAAAATTCGATTAGGACATACCCCCAACCATAGCCAAAACCAACAACAAAAACAATAACAACATACCCAGTGTATTCCCACCTAGTGGGGTCTGGGGAGGGTAGAGTGTACGCAGACCATACCACTACCTCAAGAGAAGTAGAGAGGCTGTTTCTGATAGACCCCCAGCTTAGGATCAATAACAGTGTAACAAACACAAAAAGTAAGCAGATACAAACTAGTATGGTACACAAAACAAACTAACAGTATAACAAACACAAAAGATAAGTGCATAATAAACTAGTACGGGATGTAAACAAGCCAACACCACTAACCCCAAAAACTACAGCCCCAACACTACGAACCAGAAACTCCAGACCCAAAGGAGCACTCCCCTATTACTACCGCCGCACTCCCACCCCTTAACCCTCTACCCTAATCCGCGTCCTCCACACCTTCCTATCAAGGGTCATGTCCTCTGTAAGCTGTAATTGCTCCATATCATGCCTAATCACCTCCCTCCAATATTTCTTCGGTATAACTCTAGCCTGCCTAAACCATCCATAGCTAGAGTCTCACACCTCCATACTGGAGCATCAGGGCCCCTCCTCATCATATGCCCGAACCAACGCAACCTTATTTCTCGCAACTTATCCTCCACCGAATAATCTCATTCCTCACCCTATCTTTCCTGGTATGTACACACATCCATCGCAACATTTGCATCTCCACCACCTTCACCTTTTGGATATGGGAGTTCTTAACTGGCCAACACTCTGCTCTATACAACATAGTCGTCTGGACTACCACTCTGTAGAACTTACCTTTAGGCTTCGAGGGCACCTTCTTATCACAAAAGACTCCCGAAGCGAGCCTCTACTTCAACCACCCTGCCCCAATACAATGCATGACATCCTCATCAATCTCACCATAGCCAAAACCAGTATCCATAAATAAGTTAAACTATGAAATAACATTCATTAAATGGAACCTTTCGAATAAATGGACTCTCACTACTTCAATCCAAATGCTAACCTCAAAGTCTGAATCACTAAGTAGGAGGAGTGGAATGGCCGGTTTTTGTATCATGTAGGGATACAATGCCTGAAGACGAGTTAGCAGGTGAATGCTAGCATGAACTCAGGATAAGAATAAAATAATGTCATTTATAAAACCAAGTAAATACAATTCATATGCACACCACCATACATATATATATATATAACTATGTTGGGAAAGGTGACCGGATTTAGCATGCCACTAAAACCTTTACCTGAGCTGTGTAGCTCTATCATCCTAAACTACCCATGAGCTATATGGGTTCATCTCCCCCTACTAAAAGGACCTAGTGCATGAAGCTGCACGGTCAGGGAAGAGAACATGGGATGAATAGTACATCTCCCAAAATATATAGTGTGACATCATGCACACGGTCACTAGTACCAAACCTCACATCGGAAAATATGAGTTTCCAATTTAGATACCCCCGGGACCTCCTCCTTCCACGGCTTTGCTACACAACCCTCATTTAATCCCAATTAAAACCATTATCAAATAACCAACCAAACCATTAACCATTTATTAACCAAGGATATTAGATAGTGGTATCGTCATACTGACTATAATTTGCAATTATTGTCCTTAGTCAAACCTTTTAATGATCAAGGGATTTCCATGTACCCATAGATCATATTCAACCAAAACCATGGCCACCAAATCCTTTCCAATCTATTTAAAACCATTCAAACCATTCATATCATTTATGGTTCCATTACCAAGTTTAGACCATGCATAAGTTCCATTGAAAAACTAATATTATAGTGAAAAAATTGTTATAGGCATTTTATCAAACACATTGGGGACATAGTATTTCCAAAATCAAAGTCATTACCAAAGAACCATTCCCATGCAACCAATTATCCAAAACCACCATTAATACATCTAAAATCATAGTTAAAACATAGGAAAACCATAACCAAGCATTTTTAACCGAAACCCCCAAATCATATTTGAAAACCCAAAATCATACAACATTCAAAATATAAAAAAATTGTATAAAGCCATGCCTTTAATTGGAACTAAAAATGGGGGAAAATAACATTCCTTAAACCAAGATGATGATCGAGAGAAATCAAAAATACAAGCAATAGTTTACTCCTTAAGATGAAACCCTAGATTTCTTTGCCCCAGGAAATCTAGAGAGGATTTAAGAGTGTTTTTCAAGTGTTTAAGAATAGAATAATAAGGAAAATAATCTCATAAGATAAATATAAGTTATGGAACCTTATTAGGATAAGTGGAGAAATATCTAGAATACCCCACTTAATCTGTACCAAAATCCCATCACAGAGATACGACTGACCCTTATGAGTCGTACCTTCTCTGTATGAGTGGTACCTACCACTCGTACCCTTGGACTCCCCCTTAGGCCTAACACTGTCCAAGGTATGACTCATCTAAATCACGTCGTATCCAAGTGTACGACTGGTACCCATAAATCATACCCTAGAAAAATTGAATCCTAAGAGGATTGGACACTGTCCACCATACAAGTCCCTAGTACGAAATGATCCATTAAACTATATGACTCATACTGTTCAAGCCATACCTATTTCAATAACCAAAATCCATCCCACCTACATAGACTGGTTAGTATACGACTGGACCATACAATTCATAACACAATATATGGGTCATACCAATGATTCGTATAGGGTCCAAAGACCAGAATTCTAGGAAATTATCTAAGGTCTAAAAACCAGGGTGTTTCAGTCTCCCCCACTAGGAACATTCATCCCCAAATAACAGACAAGTTATGGGTAATCACGCGTACGAGTCATTTGCATTATAAAATATATCTCCAATATTTAACAAAGTTTGAAAACAAATAGGCAAATATGTTAATATTTCCTTTAACAAACTCAAAAAATAAAGATGTGTTGAAGACACATACCTTTCGCATGAATCCCAAGAGCAAAAAAATAGATGCGGATACTTGGACTTCATGTCCTCCTCCACTTCCCATGTAGTTTCTTCCACCTTATGGTTCCACCATAGAACCTTACCCGAATCCATATCCTTGATTCACAACCGATGAACCTGCCTATCCAAGATCTCAATTGGGACCACATCTTAAGACAGAGAGTATGAGATACCCAACCTCTCTAAAGAAACAATAGAAGAAGAATCACCAAGGCATTTTCTCAACATGGATACCTGAAATACCGGATGAATGTAGTTCAAACTAGAACGCATCTCCAATTCAAAATAAATATTTCCAACCCTCCGCAAAACCACATATGGACCAATATACTAGGGAATGATCTTACCCTTTTTGCCAAACCGCATTACTCTCTTCATGGGAGATACCTTGAGGAATACATTATCCCCAAACTCAAACTCCAAGTATCTATGCATTCATCCACATAGGACTTTTGGCAACTTTGGGCATCTTTAAGCCTATCTCAAATCACCTTTACCTTTTTCTTAGCTTAATAGACCAAATTCAGAATGATCACATCTGCCTCACCAAGATCAAACCAACCTATAGAATATCTACACCTTCTACCATATAATACCTCAAAAGGGGCTATACCAATACTAGAATGATAAGAATTTGTAATACCCTATAAAAGTCTTAGCTTAATTCAGCTCTGAATTCCATGTTTAAGGGGTCCAGGACTTGAATATTTCACTAAGTGTTGAGGAATTAGTTACTTTCAAGACTCCTAACTTTATGGATTTCTAAATCGACCATTCCGACCTCGAAATATTAGTTTTTAAGTTGATTCATGTTTAGAGAGGCCAAAAGTACATGTCGAGTGAGTTTTGGAATTTCCAAATGAGCGTAGGGGTGTGTTTGGAGAAGCAAACTAGTGGGGCCACCGGAATAAACCCACGTCACCTAGGCTAGTCCGGTGGGATAAGGCCCATGTCACCTTTGCTAGTCCAACGGGATAAGGCCCGCATCGCCTAGGCTAATCTACTAGGACAGAGCCCGCATCACCTGGTACCTATATGTTCGTCTTTTGATTTAAACACCCAAGGGGTATTTGGGTCATTTCCCATCACCCAACTCATCCATAAACACGAATTATGGCTCTCAAGGAGAATTATTGGTCCTTTTTCTCACAAATTCTCTCAAGAAAAGCCCTTTCTTCCCCAAGAACTAACCCTAACTCTTTCATAAGAAAATAAGGAATTCAAGCTTCAAGTTCAAGAAACCCTCAATAAATATTCAAGAAATCATCTATTAAGGTATGTGGGAGTTCATCCATGGGTCTCCTTTCAGCCATGGAGTCCAAGAACCCTTTTTGGTTTTAAATTATGAGTTTTACATGTTTAAGTTAAACTATCTCTATGAATCTCTCATTTATTCAATTTCAAGTTATGATTATAAGTGCTTTCAAGTGGAATGAGTCATATCATGCTTTGAATGTTGTGATTCCATGTCATGTTTAGTTGATTAGGATAAATCTCCAAGTTATGAATTTAGCCATGAAATCCTATTGTTTCCACATGTTTAAGATATTCTCATGTATAAGTTTATGATATTTACATACTTGATGAAATGCTCATGTTTGGGTCTATGAACCATAATCACTTGATATATTATTTCAAGTTTTATATCATATTTTATACTCATTCAGTGTTGGTGGGTTATGAAGACCCGATACCTATGTGATTTACATAAATTCAACTTTTCAAGTACTCAGAGAATTAATCCATGAATCTTTTCAGTATACTCATGTATTCATATTCATGATGAGAATTATCAGTTTATATGTTAATAATTACCTTAGAATCTGTATGCACTATTATTTTTAGAATACCATGACCCGAGCTTATCAATTATCAGTGCATGCACCAGTTAGCGTTTCAGTGTCTTTCAGTTGGGAGTAGGATTTAGCACCAAGCAAACCCAGGGATACGGGCTTACCTACGAGTAGAAGGTGTGAACCTTAGTAGCAATTCCTGAGTTATAGAACTACATAGCCAACGTAGGTTAGAGATTTCTACCTGTCAGATGAGGGTTGACAAGGTCTCTACCTTACTGTTGAGGGTAGACATATATCTCATTAGAGAACCTTCCAATTGCGGGTGACTCATTAGACCTTTAGGACACCAATTTAGGGGATCCACATAACCAGTGTTAGTCTCCGTGACACGGTACTGATACCCTTTCAACTGGGTTTACAAGTTAGACCTCGATTACTCAGATTGAGGTATGTTAGTTATATGATACCTCCCATAGTTTCAGTCAATATTCAGTGTATTTTTAGTTTAGGCTTGCTTGACTAAGTGTACAAACTTTTAGATATTCACTTATATAGATTTCAGTCTTTCAGAATTACAAATTCTATCAGTCACATAATAGATATACACTTAGTCTTATTTTTTAGAGATTACAATTTTCATGTATTCATGCCCAGTATCCCATGTTGTTCAGTTAGACCTTATTGCATATGCACAGTACCCCATAGTTTCAGTCCAGTTATTCAAACTAAGGATAGTTCAGTTTTACATGATCAGTATTCAGTTATCAGTTAATCAGTATATATTTTTCAATTAATAAATATATAGATACCAGCTAATCAGTATCCATATACTAGTTATTCAGTATTCAAGCATCAGTTATTCAGTATTCATCTACCAGTCATTCAGTTAATTGGATCAGCTTAGTAAATATTATGTTTGGTTTTGTATGTTTATGCATTCATGCTCAGTATATTTGTATATTTAGATCCTCGAGTTATGTTAGTTTTTAGCACGTAGTTTTATACCAAGTATTCATACAGTATCCATGATTTACTACTTTCCAGCTTTTGTTCTATTTATATTACAAAAGTAAAGTTTTTAAGAAACTAAGTATAGTGATTCACTAGCTTATAAGATCATGTATGTTACTCATGTTTTAAGATACTTCAAATTTTAGTTTATTTCAGTCGCTTGGTAAGTCTATTTGCACCTTAACATACATGCTTTAAGATTTCATATATAATCAATTTTACTTATTGCATTCACATCTACTTACTCAGTACATTCTAAAAGTACTAATCCACATATACGTCTATGTGGCTACATTGTTTCATAATGTAGGTACCAGTTGTAGCCTATATATCACGATCAGACGATTGCAGTTTTCAGCTAGTAGGTGATGCGTTCTCCTATTTTGGGGACTCCAGTCAGATATTGATCATGTACTTTATTTTTATTTTTATTCATATGTATTGATTAGTGGTAGCTGAAGGCATATCCTATCTATCTATTATTATTTTAGTAAAGGCTTCATAGATGTTAGTCAGAGTTAGTCATGTAATTTTAGTTTCTCTCTTTAGAGTTATCAGATTGTAAACTGTATCAGTTACATACTTATTCAGATTTCATTATGATTATGTTTTTGCACAGTAGAACTAGCTATTTAATATATATTAAATCACTTGCTTATGCAGTATGTTAGTTTATGGGTTATCTTGGGATTCCTTGTGGTTTTAAGCACTATTTTGTGACTAGAGGAAGCCTCGAGTTATGACAAACTTGGTATTAGAGCCTAGAGTTCAAGTGTCCTAGGGTGTCTATGAAGTCGTGTCTAGTAGAGTCTTCTAGAATAGAACAGAGACATTTGTACTTTTCTTTGGGAGGCGACAGGGTATTTAGGAAATGTTTCCCTTCTTTCATGTCTCAGATCTTGTAGTAGAAATTTCCATTAAGAAGTTTATACAGATTCTCATCTTTCTCCATTGATGTCAACTCTGCCTTATTTTTAAGGTAACAGAAATAGTGAAGCATAAGTTCTTACAGATAGAGCTTTCTCAGATAGTCCCCACGGATAGTTATAGGATTATATATAGCCTCAAAAGTATCCTATCGATGCCCATATTTTCTAAAGTTTGAAGGACTTTATTCATGTTTATGAAAATTGTGCATAGAGCCGAAGTCAGATATGCCCTCAGATCCCTTCTCAGAATCCTATGATAGTATGTGATCTAGAGTTTGAAGCAAGAATACAGAAGTTTAGAAGTAGTTAATTGGGGATAGCATTTATCCGTATTTAGTAGGTTATGTATGCATGGGTCTATTTGTATGAAAACTGAATTAGTAGGCTTGAAATAGTGTATGCAAGAATTTAAGTATTATGGTGTGGGTGTGCTTAGATAGTACCCTTGAGTTTCTAAGTGTGGATGAGTCTAGTAATATAGTATGTGATATTCTTACCATCTAAGTTATGGGCTATAGAAAGTAAAGAAGTGTATATCAGAAGGAAGTACTAGTAGTGGGTCTTACATTTTAAAGTGTAGTCTTTCAGGGTGAGTTCTTATTTATATGTATTGTTATATCTTAGACTCTAAAATACAGTGGTTGTAGTTCTGTCAGAGTTATTTAAAAGGGTCCCATGGACTTAGAATGATGGCTTTCCTCTAAGGAGGAGATAATAGAACAAGTAACCAAGTTGGTCTCTCAGATTCTAGTAGTGATGCTAGTGTATTGTAGAACAACAATAGGGGAGGAAGATGCCC
Source organism: Capsicum pubescens (assembly GCA_030864215.1). Classification (NCBI taxonomy): domain Eukaryota; kingdom Viridiplantae; phylum Streptophyta; class Magnoliopsida; order Solanales; family Solanaceae; genus Capsicum; species Capsicum pubescens. The sequence continues at coordinate 220,391,064 of CM061547.1, forward strand.
GACCCATTCTCATCTCAGTTTAAAGTTTGTACTTCAGACAATATGATATATACTTATTCTTTACATGTCGCACCATGATCATAGTTGTAACTCCCCGAATCTAGTACTCAGAATGCTACATGGTGCTCATGACCCCAAAGGACCACAAGCTAACCCATGACTGATATTTGTACCTGTATACTGCATAATATACTGAATAATATGGAAACATGAACTGAAAGGCCATAAGGTTCACATAACTGAAGTAAAACATAACATCTAAATGGGGTATGAAATACCTAAAAAAACTAAAATAATTGTCTAAACATAATAGCCTAGAAAGCCTCTAACTGACGGAACTGTCTGAGTAAGGAGTTGATGTGACATGTCCCCAACTAACTCCAACTTATAAACTAATTAATGAGATCATAAAATGATGATCATTTCCTCGAAAGATGAGGACTCACTGCTAACTCTGACAGCTGAGACTGGAATCTACTAATACTCTGGAGCTCGTGTCTCTAAACCTATGGTATAAGACACCATAGTGCAAATACAGCAGTACTTTGAATATACTGGTATGCATGTGAGGTAGGCTGAATGCATGGGGTTCATATGCATGAACAATACTGGCTAAATGACTAATATGAATGAACATGAGAATACATGTTTGCATACATAGTAACTATATCTGAAATCGTGATAACATGAGTATGCTGATGACTAACATGACTAATGACTGAATTCTGATAAATGATAACATAAGTGACTGTATTTGACAGTCCTGAATCTGATAGAACTAGCTGAGTTTCGTACTGTATCTTAGTTGACTATATCTGGCAGTCCTAAATTTTGAAGAACTATCTAAGTTCTTTTATTGAGAATGATACTGAGACTGTGGGAGGTAGTCATCTAACGGACATGCCCCAAATGATGTATTATAGCTGAATTGGGGTCCAATCTATGCCCTTATTGGAAGGTTGTCAATACCGCGCCACTAGTAAGGACAATATGTGAGTGACCCTAATATAATAGGTAACTATAGTGAGAACAGTTGGAACCCTCATATAGAAGGCTAGGCCACCTAATCTACCCTCATATAGCAGGCTATGATGTCTCAACCTATGCTGGCTACATAGTTCTGGAATGCAAGGATTGCTTCTAAGAATCACACCCTCATATAACAGGTGAGTTCCCATCCTTCGGTTCGCTTGGTGCTAATTTATACTCCCATCTGAATAGACACTAAACATAATTTACTAAACTTAACATGGACTGAGTTACTGACTTCTGTTGACTGACGGAATACTACTGATATCTAACAACTAACTGAGTTCATGAGATCATGGAGATTTCCTGAGTCATAAGACTATCTGAAGTCTAAGGATTCATAGCTTGACTGAGAGTATCGTGAAAACATGACATGGCTCTAGGCAGACAACTAATGTTTTGGGTACAAGTACCCCCAGGACTCGATAGAAGGAAACTAATAAAGTATGACTTTATCAAGTACAAGACCCACATAAACAATACATAATTCAATAAGTTGTGGATTTCATGAAGTACAGGGTTATCATACTATCTAACACGAACGAGAATGCTGATAATCATATCATAATCTCATATTCTAATATCATGTCCATTCTGACAACATACACATTTCAAAATAATAGCATGGAAACTATTTAAACATAGGAGGATGACAAGCATATCACATTTAGCTTATGTCTTGTGCTATAAAGCATGATTTCTACTTTTTCAAGCATTTTATTAACCACCTTGTATGCACAACTTAGGGCATAAGTGAATTCATCAAATTACACATCATAAGCAACTAAATTCATGGATTTTATCTTGCATGGTAACATAATATCATGATAAACACACAAAGATTTCAACTTTGAAATCAATCAACTTCAACAACATGATTACAAATAACCCACAATATAAATACCATGATTTATAGATAAAACAAGGTTCTTGATCTTCATGGATGGAAGGAATCCATGAATGAACTCAACACATACCTTAGCTCATGATTTTGTGAAGATTGACTGTGAAACTTTCTTGAAATTAGATCTTCTATGAAAACCCTAGCCTGTTCTTGAGAGAAACTAGTATATTTTGGGTGAAAAGTGATTGAATCACGTTGTAAAGGGATTAAATAGGGGTGGGAAGTTGACAATTTTAACCCTAGATTCATCATTTAATTTTAGTAAAAATTTCCCAAATTGGACCCTTGGCGTGACGCGGCGCTACCGCGCCGTGCCACTAGATTTTGACAATTGGGAAATTGAGGGATCGCGCGATGCGGAGCCATCGCATTGCCCCTTCTTTTGTGCTTGAAATTTTGGAGTGACGTGGATGAAATCTTGCTGAGACACTGGAAAAGAACAATTTCCAATTTAGCTTGTGGCGTGGCGCGCCACTGACCAATATGGCACTGTTTGATGACGGGAACTTGAAATAGTCATAACTTCTTACCTAGTTATCGAATTTAGGCAAATTTTATATCGATGGAAATCTTATTAAATTTCCCACATGAAAAAAGTGAATCTTAAAAATACCACGTTTAAAAAAGTGGATTAATCTTTCAAAGAAAGCTCCTAACATTTTTTTGAGACTATTTCAAGCTAGGAAAAGGTACGGGCTATTACAATATATCCCCCTTGAGAACATTCATCCTCAAATGAGACTAAGAGTGAGGGTAATAATATAAACTGACATACATACTGAACATGAATAACTAAAACATGATCTCATGACTGACATGACTGATAATTGAATATATCATACTGAACATGCATATCTGATGCATGTGTAGCTGATTCGTAAATACATGACTGAGTGTTCTGAGGAACTAAGTTTCTCCCAATGAGAATAAATGTCTGATGCATAATTATATAACTGAACTGATACATGAATGCATGACTGAATATGCAATGGTACTTGATACCAAGTTTTTGATGAACACTGAACATGAAACTGAGTAAGCTTAAGGAGAACTGTTACCTTGAGCTTGATTTGAGTTGGCATAGAAAAGGTGAGGATACTTGGTACGCATATCTTCTTCTGCTTCCCAAGTAGCTCCCTCGACGGACTGATTTAGCCAAATAACTTTAACTAGAGGAACTTCTTTGTTCCTCAATCTAGAGTCTGATAGTCTAGGATTTTGATTGGAATCTCCTCATAAGAGAGACTGTTCTGAACATCAATGCTCTGAATAGGGACTACAACTGCTGGGTAACCTATGCACTTCTCGAGCAAAGAGACATAGAAGACTGGATGAACTGAGGCTAGATCTGAAGGAATTTCGATCTCATAAGCTACCTTGCTGAATCTACTGAGAATTTTGAACGGACCAACATATCAGGGATGGAGTTTACCTTTTTTATTGAACCACTTCACTAACTTCATGGGAGAGATCTTTAGATAGACATAGTCACCAATCTCAAACTAGAGATCTTTACTACGAACATCTACATAAGACTTCTATCAGCTTCGAGCAGGCCAGACTCTTTCTCTAATCAACTGGACTTTTTCTAAGGCATCGAATACTAAGTCAGGCCCTATGATTAAGGCCTCACTAACTTTGAACCAACTGATCAGAGATCTACATCTCCTACTATAGAGAGTGTCCAATGGAGCCATCTGAATACTTAAATGATAGTTGTTGTTGTATGCAAACTCAATCAAAGGAAAGTGGTCATCCCAACTACCTTTGAAATCAATTGCACACGCCCTTAGCATATCTTCTAGAGTATGAATGGTCCTTTCTGCTTGACCATCTGTCTGAGGATGAAAGGTTGTACTGAGATGAACTTGGGTATCAAGACCCTTTTGGAAATCTTTCTAGAAATAAGAGGTGAACTGGGTACCTCTATCTGAGATAATAGATAGAAGAACACCCTGCAATCTGACCAAATCCCTAATATAGAGTTTGGAGTAATCCTCGGTTGAATAAGAGGTATGGACTGGAAGAAAATGGGCTGATTTGGTCATTCTATCTATAATGACCCAGACTAAATCATGCTGATGACGAGTTCAAGAAAAACTCATCACGAAGTCCATGTTAACTTTTTACCACTTCCAAGTAGGAATAATGAACTCCTGCATAAGACCACTAGGCTTCTGATGCTCTATCTTAACCTGCTGACATGTAGAGCACTTAATTAGACACTCACTCTACAATATCTCTCTTCATCCCACTCCACCAATAAACTTCCCGCAAGTCGTGTTACATATTTCTAGCCCCTGGATGAATCCATGCGCTTCTGTAAGAATTCGTTGCCTTAATTCATCTACACCTGGAACACAGAGATAACCCTGACAATGCAAAATACCATATCCTCCTTGGGATAAAACCTCTACTTTCTGATCCTGAACTGACTCTTTCAACTTGACAAGGTTGGGATCTCTATCTTTCTTTTCTTTTACCTCAGAAACTAGAAATGATTTTGAACTACTCTGACCCATATATCACCCTCATCTAAATCGAATAAGAAAACTCCTAGTCTGGAAAGCTGATGTACTTCCTGAGCTAACTTTTTCTTACTGTCATCCACATGAGTAACACTACCCATAGACAGTCTACAAAGAGTGTCGGCCACTATATTGGCCTTGCCCGGATAATAGAGGACACTCATATCATAATCTTACAAGAGCTCTAACCACCTTCTCTGATAAAGATTGAGATCTTTCTGAGAAAAGACATACTTAAGACTCTTATGATCTATGAAGACATCCACATAACTCCTCAGAGATAATGCCTCTAAATCTTCAAGGCAAAGACTACTGCGTCTAACTCAAGATCAGGAGTTAGATAATTCTTATCATGGAGTTTAAGCTGTCTAGAGGTGTAGGCTATGACCTTACCATGCTGTAAGAGGACACAACCCAAACCTATTCTGGATGCATCACAATACACTACATACCCATTTGAACTATCTGGAAGAGTTAGAACTGGATCTGAGGTAAGTCGAGTATTCAACTCCTAAAAACTCTTCTCGCAAGGATCTGACCACTAAAACTTGACTTTCTTCTGAGTCAATATGGATATAGGGGATACAATAGAAGGAAATCCCTCAACAAACCATCTGTAATAGCCAGCCAAACCCAAGGAACTCCTGATATCTGATGGAGAGACAGGTCTGGGTTAGTTTATTATCGCTTCGGTCTTTTGAGGATCTACTCTAATGCCATCACCCAAAATGATATGACCAAGGAATGCTACTGAACTTAGCCAAAATTTTCACTTACTGAATTTGGAAAACAAATGATTATTTCTCAGAGTATGAAGTACTGTTCTGAGATGGTCTGCATGATCTCGCTCACTGCGGGAATACACCAGAATATCATCTATAAAGACTATGACGAACATGTCCAAGTACCGTTTGAACATGCGGTTCATCAAGTCCATGAAAGTTGTTGTGTCATTGATAAGAACAAATGACATGACTAGGAATTCAAAGCTACCATATCGAGTTCGGAAAGCTATTTTCAGAATGTCACATTCTCTGACTCTGAGCTGATGATAGCCGGATCTCAGGTCTATCTTAGAGAAATAACTGGCACCCTAAAGTTGGTCAAACAAGACATCGATTATGGTAAGAGGATAATTGTTCTTAACTGTGACCTTATTAAGTTGATGGTAGTCTATACATATTCTGAGAGAACTGTCTTTCTTGCTCATGAATAATACTGGAGCGCCCCACGGGGACACACTAGGCTTGATAATCCCTTATCTAAGAGATCCTTCAACTGTTCTTTCAGTTCTCTAAGTTTTGATGGTGCCATTCTATATGGCAGAATGGATATAGGCTGAGTGTCTTGAAGAAGATCAATGCCAAAGTCTATTTTCCTTTCGAGAGGAGTTCCTGGAAGATCTTTGAGAAAGATATCTGAATATTCATTCATAACTAGAACAGATTCAAGAATGGGAGTTTCAGAACTGGAATCCTTAACATAACAAGATGATAGACACATCCCTTAGATATCATTTTCCTTGCCCGAAGGTAGGAAACAATTTGACCTCTAAAAGCTGAAGTACTACCCTTCAACTTAAGGATGGGTTTATTTGGGAACTAAAACTGGACTATTTTATTTCTGCAGTCGACTGTGGCATAGAAGGAATAAAGACAATCCATGCCAAGAATGACATCAAAATCAGTCATCTCTAATTTGACTAAGTCTGCTGAAGTGACTTTCTGAAATATCATAATCGGGCAGTTCCTGTATACCCACCGGGCTATGATGGTTTTACCCACTTGGGTAGAGACTAAAAAGAGATCTGGTAGAATTTTAGGACCAACTCCGAAATCAACTGCTATATAAGGAGTGACGAAAGACAAAAGATCTCCTGGATCTAGAAAAGTGTAAACATGCACTTGAAAGATCTGTAACGTACCGGTAACCACATCAGGAGAATTTTCCTAATCTTATCGAGACTGAAGAGCATAGATACGATTTGACTTTGGCCACTAGTAGCGCTGAAGGTGGCACCCTGCTGATTTGGACGACTGGACTGAACTGACGAGCGATTCTATTGACCCTGAGGACCTGGATGAGGACAGTCTCTGACTCTGTGGACTGGCTTGCCACATCTGAAATAAATAGTGCTGCCATCTCTGCAAATACCCTGATGGTGCTTGCCACAAGTATGGCAAAGAGAATAGGTGCGGGTACTGCTAATACTTCCTTGGGACTTAGAGCCTGGCGCTCTATCTTTGTTACCCTCTCTAAACTTTGGAACTGGAGCACTGGATGAAGAAGGAGCTGGAACTGATGACTTAGGATGAAACTGAGAATAGTTTCTTTCTTCTGACTTAGGTTGAGAAAAGTTAAAACTACCTATCTTCGCTCTCTTATTACTGAGCATGAGTCATGAGCATGGCTAAAGTTATGTCACTATTTAGCATGGAAGATCTACACTGATTAATCACGCTATAATTCACCTCTGAAACGAACCTACTCATCCTTGCCCTGCTATCTGCAACCACATGAGGGGCATAGCTGGCTAATTGAGTAAACTTAAGAGAATACTCTTTCACTATTATATTTCCCTTCCCGAGGTTGATGAATTCTAGCACCTTAGCTTCTTTAAACTCTAAGGGAAAGAATTTATCAAGGAAAGTAGAAGCAAACTCCTCCTACTCAACTGGCCCTACATCATCTGCCTTCTCTAACTTCCACTGCTTGAACCAAGTGTGAGCAACATCTTACAATTTATATGCAGCTAGCTCAGTACTCATACTATAAGTAACCCCCATTATATCTATAATATTCTGCGCCTGATCTAGGAATTCCTGAGGGTCCTCGTCTGTCTTAGACCCAAGAAAGGATGGAGGACTCATTCGAGTGAAGTCCTGAATCTTAGATGCAGTTGAATTGGCCACTGTGTTGGCCGAAATGATAGTTGGTCATTCATTCTGAGCAGTAACTAACTGAGCAAGAGTAGTGAATACGGCCCTGAAATCTGCATGACAAAAATGTTCATCCAAGGGATCTTCTTAGACAGGCTGGGTTCTTCTCTTGGGAGGCATGTTCTGAAATAAGGAGGGGAAACTGATTAGACTAAGAGATTAGATTGAGATTATGTTCACTGGAACGACATGAATGCTGAAAGAAAGGAAATTGTTCCTAAAACATCTCATAACCTCCTGTACATAAATGTGGCACGCAATAAACCCATGTATAAGACTCTACTAGATGCATCTTTCAAACTTTCTAAGACTCTATTGAACCTTAGGCTCTGATACCAAGTTTGTAACGCCCCAAATCTGGTACCCGGAATGCTATATGGTGCTCATGACCCCGAAGGACCACAAGCTAACCCATGACTGATATTTGTACCTATATACTACATAATATACTAAATAATATGGAAACATGAACTGAAAGGCCATAAGGTTCACATAACTGAATTAAAATATAACATCTAAATGGGGTATGAAATACCCAAAACAACTAAAATAATTGTCTAAACATAATAGCTTGGAAAGCCTCTAACTTACGGAATTATCTGAGTAAGGAGTTGATGGGACATGTCCCCAACTAATTAATGAGATCATAAAATGATGATCATGTCCTCAAAAGATGAGGACTCACTGCTAACTCTGACAGCTGAGATTGGAATCTACTAATACTCTGGAGCTCGTGTCTCTAAACCTATGGTATAAGACACCATATCGCAAATGCATCAGTACTTTGAATGTACTGGTATGCATGTGAGGTAGGCTAAATTCATGGGGCCCATATGCATGAACAATACTGGCTAACTGACTAATATGAACATGAGAATACATGTTTTCATACATAGTAACTATATCTGAAATCGTGATAACATGAGTATGCTGATGACTAACATGACTAATGATTGAATTCTGATAAATGATAACATAAGTGACTGTATCTGATAGTCCTGAATATGATAGAACTAGCTGAGTTCCATACTGTATCTGAGTTAACTGTATCTGACAGTCCTAAATTTTGAAGAACTATCTAAGTTCTTTTACTAAGACTGATACTGAGACTGTTGGAGGTAGTCATCTAATGGACATGCCCCAAATAATATATTATAGCTGAATTGGGTCCAATCTATGCCCTGATTAGTAGGGTGTTAATACCGCTCCACTGGTAAGGACAACATATGAGTGACCCTAATATAACAGTTAACTCTAGTGAGAATGGTGGGAACCCTCATATATCAGGCTAAGCCACCTTATCTACCCTTATATAGCAGGCTATGCTGTCTCAACCTATGCTGGCTACATAGTTCTGGAATGCAAGGATTTCTTCTAAGAATCACACCCTCATATAACAGGTGAGTTCTCATCCTTAGGTTCGCTCGGTGCTAATTTTTACTCCCATCTAAATAGACACTGATCATGATTTACTGAACTAAACATGGACTGAGTTACTAACTTCTGTTGACTGACAAAATACTACTGATATCTGACAACTGACCGAGTTCATGAGATCATGAAGATTTCCTGAGTGATAAGATTGTCTGGAGTCTAAGGACTCATAGCTTGACTCAGAGTATCGTGAAAACATGGCATGGCTCTAGGCACACAACTAATGTTTTGGGTACAAGTACCCCCAGGACTCGATAGAAGGAAACTGACGAAGCATGACTTTATCAAGTACAAGACCCACATCAATAGGACAAAGTTTAATAAGTTGTGGATTTCACGAAGTATAGGGTTATCATACTATCTAACATGGACGAGAATGTTGATAATTATATCATAATCTCATATTCTAATATCATGGCCATTCCAAAAACATACACATTTCACAATGATAGAATGAAAACTATTTAAACATAGGAGGATGACAAGCATGTCACATTTAGCTTATGTCTTGAGCTATAAATCATGATTTCTACTTTTTCAAGCATTTTATCAACCACCTTGCATGCACAACTTAGGTCATAAGTGAATTAATCAAATTACACATCATAAGCAACTAAATTCATGGATTTTATCTTGCATGGTAACATAATATCATGAGAAACATACAAAGATTCCAACTTTGAAATCAATCAACGTCAACAACATGATTACAAATAACCCACAACATAAATACCATGATTTATAGATAAAACTAGGTTCTTGAGCTTCATGGATTGAAGGAATCTATGAATGAACACAACGCATACCTTAGCTCATGATTTCATAAAGATTGACGGTGAAACTTTCTTGAAATTGGATCTTCGATGAAAACCCTATCTTTTTCTTGAGAGAAACTAGTATATTTTGGGTGAAAAGTGGTTGAATCACGTGTTAAATGGATTAAATAGGTATGTTAAGTTAACCCTTTTAACCCTGGATGCGTCATTTAATTTCAGTGAAAATTTCCCGAATTGGACCCTTGGCTCGACGCGGCGCTATCACGCCATGTCACTGGATTTTGACAATGAGAAATTGAGGGATGGAGCGACGTGGAGCCATCGCATTTCCCCTTATTTTTTGACCTGGAACTTTGGTCCGACACGGAGGAAATCATGATGAGACACTGGAAAAGGACAATTTCCATTTTTACTTGTGGCACGGTGCGCCACTGACCCATATGGCGCTGGTTTACGATGGGAACTTGAAATAGTCATAACTTCTTACCTGGTTATCGGATTTAGGCAAATTTTATATCGATGATAAGCTTATTGAATTTCCCACATGAAAAAAAAGTGAAAATCTTAAAAATACCATGTGTACAAAAGAGAATTAATCTTTCAAAGAAAGATCCTAACATTTTTTTGAGACGATTTCAAGCTAGGAGAAGGTATAGGTTATTACAATAGTTTATGTTCATGCGCATCAAAGAGAATCATGTGCTCTTATAGTCCCTAGTATAAGGAGCTCCAGTTTTATCAGCAGTACGAATCATATTCCATGAAATCATAAACTCCAAACTCAGGTCATGCGTTTCATGACTCATGTACTAATGTTTTACAGTATGCTCAGTCCCCATAACTCATGCTACACTCTTAATGACCAGTGAAATTAAGATTTTGTCATGTATTTTCTCAGATTACATCTTTTTGGTGAATCCAGGATGTTGATATTCTATTCTTTAGGACCCAGTTAAGTTTCAAAGTTATGCATAGTATTTTTTCATGTTTCAGGTCCACATGTTTTAACCTTTTAGTAGTCTCTCCTTATGAAATGATAGTGGTGATGAGATATTATTTAGATAGGAGAGAGTAAGTATTTTATGTTGGGGAAATATTGTTGATTGTTTGATTTATGCAAAGTGTAATGCCCCAAGTCTGTACCTCGGATGCTACACGGTTCTCATAATCTTGAAGGATCATAAGCTAACCCATGACTGGTACCTACTGCAATAATTGAGTAATAAATACTGTAATTATGTGGAAATAGGTGGAAACTTTCCATAAGGTTCTAATCTATAAATAAATCTGAATGCGGTATCAAAATACCAAAACTGAATATAAGTACTGAAAAATTGAACAACTATATAAAAATACTCTAATCTGAAAAAACCTCTAACTATCTGAACTATGGAGTTAATGGGACAATCCCCCAACTAACTCCATCTACTGAAATAAAACTAAAGTACTATAAATAATAAGCATGTCCTTGAACTATGAGGACTCACCACTACTCTAAAAGATGAGAATCTGAACTGCTAAGGATGCTTGGGAGCCCGTGCATCTGAACCTATAGTATAAGATATCATAGCATAAAGAAAAGCATGCGTCAGTAATTTGAATGTACTGGTATGCTCAGTGAGGTAGGCTGATATGCATGGGTTCATATGCATGCACAATAATAACTGAGTAACATAGATATGACTGAGTAAGAATACATACATGAGTTCATAAACTGTAACTGAAAACATGATAGTACTGGATATTGAATCTGAATACTGATTAACTGAGTTCTCAATTTACTGATACTATATTACTAATAACTGGATGACTGCATCTGAAAATCCTAAATTTTGTGGAACTATACTGAGTTTCGTACTGAACTAAATTAATATATTTGATAGTCCTGAATTCTGTAGAGCTGAATTGAGTTCTATACTGAAACTGAATCTGAAACTAAAATTGTGGAAGGTAATCATCTAACTGACATTCCCCTTCTCTAATTGATTTGGGGTCCAACCTGTAACCCAGTTGGAAGGGTGTTAATACCGTGCCACGGGTAAGGATAAGCTGTAAGTTAACCCTCTCTGAAAGGGAGCTCTTCCATTAACCCTCACTGGTAGGATAACTCGAATGAGAAGTATTAACCCTCATAATATTTGGCAGAAAGATATCTCAACCTACGCTGGCTACGTAGTTTTGGAACACAAGGATTGCTTGTAAGGATCACACCCTCTACTAGAAGGTGAGTCCCCATCCTTGGGTTTACTTGGTGCTGAATCCTACTCTCAACTGAATAGACACTGTGACTGAATTACGATTACTACTAAGATTTCCTAAGTTTCTGTAAATGACTAAGAACACTACTGATCTTGATGTGACTGATACTATTCTATAACTGACCATGGCTCTAGGTAATCATCTATATTGTCAGGTACAAGTACCCCCAGGACTCGATAGCATAAATTAAAAGACATGGCATAACATGAAACATGTAAACTATGAACTTGATCATCATTCATTCATTGGAGCATTTTGACATACACTTGCATGATATAACTTGCACATAACCTAACTTTATGTGATTTCATTCTCTTAATAGTTCACATTGATAATTTATCAAACACTTGGTGAGCATAGTATAACACATAGTGTTGAACAACAAGTGAGCATCATAGTTCATCTTTAATTTACCAAGGCAGGGGTTTATCATGGATTCACATGAATCTACAAACATAATGATCAATTTCACATGATATATATATATATATATATTATCATGAATTAGGAACTTAATCCAAATAGCAATCATGGATACACTTTAATTCCAACCATGAAAATCATAAAATCAATTACTTGAAGTTCAAAAGAGATTCTTGGACTCCAAGGGTGGAAGGAATCCTTGGATGAACACTTCACATGCCTTGATGCTTGATTTTGAGAAGATTAATGGTAGAATTCTTGAAATTTAAATCCTGAATTGAAAACCCTAAGGCTTGTTCTTGAGATATTTTGAGAGAAAATGAGTATACATTTGTGAATTAGGATGAATTTTGTGTTTATGGGGGCTAAAGGTTGGGGTAAAATATCCGAATACCCCCAAGGATGTGGTCTTTTAATAACTGAAAACTGGGTTACCGATGCGCAGGTCGATGTGATGCATCGATGGCATCAATGTGATAGCCAATGCATCCTACCATGATCGTATTGATTCACTGTAATTAGAAACTGGTAGCTGGGAAAAATATTAATCAATGCGATAGTCAACACGGCACACCAAGATCGCGTTAATTCACTATTTTGGGATTCCAAAGGAGCTTTAAATGATGTCCGAAAAATGTAAAACTTATCCGAAAACACCTACGGACATTCTTGATCATGAATCAACCTACGCATCAATATTTAATGGATGTAAAGGTCACAAAATAAAATTTCCAAACTTTGTAGGTTAAATGACACTGAGTCTGAGTACTTAGCTAAAATATTCTATGTCTGGGACCCCTTGACAAGCCTAAAGGACTAAATTAAGCTTAGGATTTTGCGGTGTTTTACATAAGGCAATAAGTTTAATGAATATTAAGGTAGATCTTTATATATATGTCATAGTTAGATAAGAATTCTATGTGTGTTTTATTGGGGATAGTGTAGGGAAGTTGTTAATAATAGAGGTATTAGAGAATATGAAAAAGATGCTTTATGGGTGTTTGTCGAGAAGTTCATATGTGGTTAAAATGATAGGCTTGAATTTTATGTTGGCGTATAAGTTGATGAATACATTGCACGATAGTGAATTCCTAGTAAGAGATTGAATTTTATTGTTACAGTGGTAAGAGAAATTATTCTTTAGATGGAAGTTGTGAACACATAGGGGGTATTCAATTCATGATTCATACTAGTATTACAGTGTTATGTTTGCACTTTGTAAATTCAAGTAGGCTTGAACATAGTGAGAGAATTTAGTTTAGCTTAGCTTAGACTTTAGTAAATAGAGCCATAAGTGCCCATATGAAGATTTTAAGTAGCCTCATGAAAGGTGCAGTATTGAAGTTGAATGTATAGTTGAGGGAGAATTTAAGGAGTATGTCTCATCTTGAAAGAAGCAGTTACATGGTCTAAGGCATAGTAATTCTATTCTAGCTTATGTTTAATAGTCCTATGTTCCATGTTATAGAATTATAGCCATGTTCTGATTCCTTATTAAGATATCTAATTCAGATCATGAACACGGTTCTTTTCTCTGTAAAGTTATTAGAACTTTATAGAAAAAGGGTTGAAGAAATACTTCAGTAGAGTATAAGCTTTCAGTATGAGTTAGTCCGTATAGCTAGCGATTTAGTTTAGCAGTCAGACAGACAAGTTCCTATGGTTTTACATCTTTCCATCCTATCATACTATCTGAAATCTCATGAATATGGCTATTCCAAGAGGTAAATTATTTGCATCCATGTAATTTGCGAATTTAGCTCAGTTCATGCATCAGTTTTAGATTCCAAATATTCAGTCATAATTCAGTTTGTAAGTGTCCCGTGCATCATCTAAGTCTTTCCTTAGTATTTCAGCTAAGTCAGTATCATTCGGGGAACAAAATATCCCAGGGGGAGATGCTGTAATACCTTGAATTTCCATGTCCTAAACCTCTCATCTTTTCATCATGAAACCAGATCCAATTTGAGGTAATGGTTACTCATAAGTTGACTCACTCATTTCTATCTTAGCCTTATAATAATTCTTATATCATTTCATGTATTCACGAAATCAGTTCAGTTCATGTATTATGTTTCAAACTCAGTTATATAATCATGTTTTAGTCATGCATGTTCAGTATATGATCTCAATTTTCCTAGTGTTTTTTGCTAACCAGTCTCACTTGAGGACAAATGTTCCCAAGGGGGAGATATTGTAATACCTGTAAAAGTCTTAGCTTAATTCACTCGCAGTTGCATCTTTAAGGGGTCCAAGAGTTGAACATTTCACTAAGTATTGAGGACTTAGTTACTTTCAAGACCCCTAGATTTTACGAATGTAATACCCGATACTAATCTTAGCTCTATTCAGCTCTTAGTTTTATTCTTTAGGGGCTTAAGGTTTGAAATTTTCACTAAGTGTTGGGGAATTAGTCATCTTCTAGACCCCTAAACTTTGAGGAACTTTATTTTTACCTTCTTGACCCCGAGACGTTAGCTGTTGAGTTAATTCATATTCATTGATGTAAGAAGTGTGTCTTAGAGGAGTTTTGGATTTTTAGGACAAGGTTTGGGGCATGTTTGATCACAAAATTAGTGGGTCACCGTGATAGGCCCGTGACGCGGCATTAGTCCCAATCGCATGTTGACCACTCGTGGTGAAGGTGTTGTGTCTAGTTCTTGATTTATAATTAAATACATGTGTCAGGATCTTTAACCTAGTGCGTGAATTGCTTATGAGTTGAAAAATATTCACAGGAATCACTTAGAAAAAAATTGAGCTAAGAGCCTTTGGTTCGGCCAAATTTTGGTATTTGATTCTACAAGGGTCAACTTTGAACGTGTATAATTTTTTATAAATATTGATTTTTTTAGATCAATACCAACCAAATTGTAGATAATTGAATTGACTTTCCAATGATACCAATTTCACCTTAATCCTATACTCGAGCAAAAAGTTATGATCATTTTAGTTAGAAACAGTAAGATACCACGATAAGACCGCGTTGCAGTGATGCATTGCATCCATTTTTTTAGATTTAAATGACTTCGGAGAAATTGGGTTTTTTCCCCCTCAACCCAATCGTTCATAACACAACTTGGGCATCAGTTAGGGCATAATTATGCCCTTCTCCAATTTTCCTCACAAGAAACTATTCCCTACCCTCAAGAATAAGAATTAAATCATTTTTCCCCAAGAAAACAATAATTCAAGTTCCCCAAAGTTCAAGAACCTTTAACAAATCATCAAGAATTGTGTTTTACCTCAAGTTAAAGGTTTAAGGTACGTGGGGTATTCATTCATGGGTCACTTTCACCCATGGAGCCCAAAAACCCTTTTATTTCTATTAAAGAGTGAATTTTCTTTCATTATGATATTTTATATGTTCAAGAAAGATTGAATTTCATGTTTTCATGGTGATTTTAATTCAATTCAGCCCATGTACGATCCCATGCAAGATTTTGAATTCCTCCTGCTATGAATTTAAGTTTCCCATGATTTACTCAAGTGAATTCCATGATAGATCCTAAACTCATGATTTTTAGCAACATTCTCATATTTTAAATTCACGTTTTCCCCATAATTGATGAAATGCCCATGTATTGAGTTGAACCATGATTCAACACTATAGTTTGAGTTTAAATGTTATGTTTTAATGATCATTCAGTATTGGTGGGTTATGAACATCTGATACCTATGTGTTCTTACATGATTTCTATTTTCAAATAATGATTTAGTCAGATCATGATTTTAATATCATATTCAGAACACCATGATCATGTTGAGCATTATTAATTTATACATTAGTAATTATCTCATAATCCGTATGCACTATTTTTTAGAATACCATGACCTGAGCTTATCAGTTATTAGTTATCAGTGCATTCACCAGTTAGTATTTTAGTGTCTTTCAGTTAGGAGTACGAGTTAGAATCGAGTGAGCATAGGGATGGAGTCTCTCCCGTCAATTAGGCATGAGACGTTAGTAGTAGTCCCTAAGTTCCAGACCTACGTTGCCCCATAGATTTTGAGGGGTCCCTCACCAGTTAGGCATGACACCTTCGTCTATCGGGACATCAGTTTAGTGATCACTATAATTCAGGTTCTATTCTTATGGCAAGGATAGAATATCCCTTTTCAATGTAGGTCATACATTAGACTCCATGATCTCTCACATGATTTTTTTCGTTTACATGATAGCTCACACAGTCTTAGTACAGTATTCAATGTATTTTCAATTTAGGTTTTGTTGACCAAAGCATACAGATTTACAGGTATTCAGTTCTACAGATTCTAGTCTTTCAGTTTATAGATTATTTCAGAAACATGTATATGCTTGGTCCTGCATTCAAGGATGTTATAGTTTTTAAGCATTCATGTTCAGTTATCTCATGATATTTAGTTAGTCCTTATCTTATATGCACAGTACCTCATAATTTCAGTCCAGTTATTCCAACTAAGTACAGTTTAGTTTTACATGATCAGTATTCATATATCCGCTACTTAGCATATAGATGTTAGTTATCCCTTACTAAAATTTCAGTTATTCGATCACGCAAATATCTGTCATTCAATTAATCAGATCTACTTAGTACATGTTATGTTGATTTTACATGTTTGTCCATTCATGCATAGTATATTTGTATATTTAGATCCTTGTGTTAAGTAAGTTTCCACCACATAGTTTCAAACCCAGTATTCATATGTCATCCTCAGTACATCTTTTATAGCATATTCAGCCTTACAAGAGAATGGCTTACAATATTTATGTTTCTACCACTTCCTAGCTTGCAAAATTATTTACAGGTCATGATTTATAAATTCAGTATGATTTACAGTTTCACATTTTGTCATGTTTCAAATGTATATTTCATCAAAAAACTTATATAGTCAGTTTTACAGCATATTTGAAATATTTCCATGATCTAGTGAATATCTTCATATACTCAGTACATTCCAACATACTAACTACATGTATGAATTTATGGTTACATCCTTCATAATATAGGTACTAAATGTAGGTCTTACACAAGGGTCAGACAGTTTGCAGCTTTTAGCCAGCAGGTGATAAGTTCTCTTTTTTCTAGAACTCCAGACATTATAAATCATGAACAATATTTTTGTTTTTTTATATGTATTTATTAGTGGTAGTTGGAGGCATGTCCCATCTATCTATAGTTGGTATAGTAGAGGATTCATAGATGTCAGTCAGAGTTAGTCATGTAATTATAGTTTCTTTCTTCAGTTTTATCATGATGTAAACTGTATAAGCATTATCTTTATTCAACCTTTTTATGATTATACTTTCTCTCAGGAAATTAAGTTTTGCAATATATTCTAAATCAATTTTTCAATTATTGTGCTAGTTCATGGGCTAGCTCAGGATCACTTGTGGTTCTAAGCACCATGTTATGACTAGGGGGTAGTCTCGAGTTATGGAAAACTTGGTATCATGGCCTAGAGTTCAAGCGTCCTAGGGTGTTTATAAAGCTGTGTCTAGTAGATTCTTAAAGAATGGTATGGAGACATTTGTACTTTTCTTCGAGAGGCTACAGGACATTTAACAAATGTTTCCCTTCTTTTATGTCTCAGATCATGCAGTAGAAGTTTTCTCTCCCGTCATTCCATCTCTGTCGTATTCTTAAGGAAACAGAAATAGCCAGCTTAAATTCTTACAAATAGAGTTTTCTCAAACAGTCCCCACAGATAGTTATGGGATTGCATGTAGTCTCAAAAGTATCCCATCAGTGATTTTAAGATCTAAAGTTTGAAAGATTTCATTCATGTTCATGAAAATCGAGAACTAAGCCAAACTCAGATGTGCTCTCAGATCCTTTCTTAGAATTCTTTGATAGCATATGATCTAGAGTTTAAAGCATGAACACAGAAGTTTAGCGGTAATAAAAAGGGGATAGCATTTATCTGGATTTATTAGATTATGTATCCATGGGACTAGTTGTATGAAAAGTGAATCAGTAGGCTTGAAACAGTGTATGCAAGAATTTAAGTTATTGATTTAAAATTAAGTATGATGATGTGTGTATGATCTAGAGGTGTACCCAAGGTAATATGGGATTGTATTATTTCTAAGTTTTACCAGCCTGTGTGCTTAGATAGTACCTTTGAGTTGATAAGTGTTAATGAGGCTATGTAGTATATGATGTTCTTATTGGCTAACTTATAAGTTATTGGTTGATAATGTTGGGTATATTAGTGTAATGATAATTCTCATGGTTTAGGGAAAAATATAAGTTTATATATGTGATATTAGTAGGCTATGAAGGAATTTAGTATGGTTCATTAAATGTTTGGGGATATCCATATGAAGTGTTAGAATCTAAGTTTGAATCTTTGAAGATTGAGCTAATAGAAAGAAGAGTTGAAGCTTTAGATGGTGTGAACTTAGGGTATGGTGATACTCATGAAGATTCTAAGTTAGTAAGTATTTAAATTATTGTATAATGACTATTGAGGCATTAGAAAGATAAGAGTTGTATCTAAGAAGGAAGTATTAGCAGTGGGTTTCTCATTTTCAGGGGTAGTCTTTCAGGTTAAGTTTATTATTTATATGTATTGATATATATCGGGCTCCAAAGTAAAGTGGTTGCAGTTTAGTTTAGAGTTTATTAAAGGGGTCTACAGACTTAGAATGATAGCTTAAATCTAAGGGGGAGATGATAGAACAAAGAACCAAGTCAAGCTCTCAGATTCTAGTAGTGAGGTTGGTGTGTTATAGAGAAACAGTAGGGGAGGAAGATGTCTGACCCGTTTTTATCTTAGTGCAAAGTTTCTTACTTCAGTCATCACGATATCTACTTATTCCGTACATGTCAACTCCATGATCATAATTCATATTCATGCACATAATAGAGAATTATGTACTCTCCCAGTTCCTAGTATGAGGAGTTCCAGTTTACTTAGTAGTACGAATCATATTCCATGAATTTATGAACTCCAAACTCAGGTCATGCAACTCAAAACTTATGTACTCATGATTTAAAGTATGCTCAGTTCCCGTAACTCATGCTACACTCTTAATGTTCAGCAAAATTTATACTATGTCATGTATATCCTTAGTTTTTATCTATGTAATGAATCTATGTCATAGATACTTTATTCCTCAGGCCCTAGTTAATTGTCCATGTTATGTATAGTATTCTTTCATGCTTCAGGTCCTCATGTTCTAACCTTTTAGTGGCTTCTTCTTAGGTCAAGATAGTGATGATGAACAATTATTACATAGAAGAGAGTAAGTATTTCATGTTTTCATGGTACAGACTAGTGTTATGGTGTTAGGTGCAGTACCTTGTAATTTTGAGTTAGGCTTAAACATGGTGGGAGTATATAGCTCAACTCATACCTTGGTTGGACTAGTTATGTATACCCATATGAGTATTTAAATTTAAGGAACGAGGATAAGTTTGAATTAGGTAGTTGCATTGCCTAATGCCTAGTAATTCTATTCCATCTTATGTTTTATAAGCCTATGTTCCTTGTTACAGAGTTATAGCCATATTAAGATTCTTTATTTAGATATCTTATTTAGATCATGCCCAAGAATTCTTTTCTCCCAAATGTTATTAGAACTTCTTGCAAAGAGTGTTGAAGAAATACTCCAGTTGAGTATAAGCTTTTAGTATAATTCAGTCCGTATAGCCAACAATTCAATATAGCAGTCAAACAGACAAGTTTCTATTATTTCTCCATCTTTCGATCTAGTCTTACTATATGAAGTTTCATGAGTATGGTCATTCCAAGAGGTAATTTATTTTCATCCATGTAAATTGCAAAATCAGTTTAGTTCATGTACCATGCATAGGCTCAATTATGCACTCATGTTCCAAGTCATGCATGTTCAGTATATGTTTTTAGTTACCTTAGTACAGTACTCTTAGTCTAACCAATCTTATTCAAGAATGAATGTTCCCAAAGGGGAGATATTTTAATACCTCATACTAATCTTAGCTCGATTCATCTCTTAGTTGCATGCTTAAGGGGCATAAGGCTGGAAATTTTAAATAAGTGTTGGGGACTTAGTCATCTTCAAGACCCCGTGATGTTAGTTGCTGAGTTAATTCATGTTCAGGGATGTAAGAAGTGTGTCTCGAAGGAGTTTCAGATTTTTTGGACAAGGTTTGGGGCATGTTTGGATCACAAAACCAGTGGATCACCGCGATAGCCTCACGATGAAGCATTAGTCCCAATTACATGTTGACCACGTTGTGGTGAAGGTGTTATGACTAGTTCTTTATTTATAATTAAATACATGTGTCATGATCTTTATCCAAGTTTTTGAAGTGCTTGTGAGGTGAAAAATGTTCATAGAAATCACTTAGAACAAAGTTGAGCTAAGAGCCTTTGATTCAGCCAAATTTTGGTATTCGATTCTACAAGGGTAAACTTTGAAAGTTTATAATTTTTATATATGTGAAATTTTTAATCTCAAGACTCACCAAATTATAGATAATTGAATTATCTTTCCAACGATACCAATTTCGCTTTAATCCGGTACCCGAGCGAAAAGCTATGATATTTTTTGTCAAAACCAGTAAGATTCCGCAATAAGACCACGTTAAGACCACGTCGCAGTGATGTAGTTGTGTCCAGTTTTTTATACTTAAATGACTGAGGGGAAATTGAGTCTTTTTTCCCTCAACCCAATCGTTCATAACACGACTTGGGTATCAGTTAGGGCATAATTTAGCCCTTCTTCTCCAATTTTCCTCTCAAGAAAACCATTCCCTTCCCCCAAGAACAAGAATTCAATCCTTTTCCCCCGAGAAATCAAGAATTCAAGTTCTCCCAACTTCAAGAACCTTCAAGAAAGCATAAAGAATTTTTCTCTCAATTTAAAGGCTTAAGGTATGTGGGGTATTCATTCATGGGTCCCTTTCACCCATAGAGCCCAAAAAACTTTTTCTTTCAATTAAAGAGTGAATTTTCTATCATTATGATATTTTATATGTTGAAGAAATATTGAATTTTATGTTTTCATGGTGATTTTAATACAATTTAGCCCATGCATGATCCCATGCAAGATTTTAAATTTCTCATGCTATGAATTTAAGTTTTCCATCCTTTATTTAAGTGAATTCCATGATAGATCCTAAACTCATGATTTTTAGTGACATTCCCATGTTTTAAATTCATGTTTTTCCCATGTTTGATAAAATGCTTATTTCTTGAGTTGAACCATAATTCAATACTACAGTTTGAGTTTAAATTTTATGTTTTAATGATCATTCTGTGCTGGTGGGTTATGAACACCCGATAAAACAACCCTCCTCAATGTGGGTTAGATGTTTGACTCTATGATAGTTCACATGATTTATGTCGGTTATATGATAGCTCCCACAATCTCAGTACTGTACTCAGTGTATTTTCAATTCAAGTTTTCTTGACCAAAGCATACAGATTTATAGTTGTTTAGTTATACAGATTCCAGTCTTTCAGTTTACAGATTGTTTCAGACACATGTATATGCTTGGTCATGCATTCAAAGATGTTACAGTTATCATGCATTCATGTTTAGTTATCGCATTCTATTCAGTTAGTCCTTATCTCATATGCACAGTACCTCACATTTTCAGTGCAGTTATTCAGACTAAGTACAGTTTTGTTTTACATAATCAGTATTCATATATCCTCTACTCAGCATACTAATGTTAATTATCCCTTACTAAAATTTTAGTTGTTCGATCATGCAGACATCAATCATTTAGTTAATCAGATCTACTTATTATATATTATGTTGGTTTTGTATGTTTATTCATTCATGCTCAGTATATTTGTATATTCATATCCTTGAGTTAAGTCAGTTTCCACCACATAGTTTCAGACTCAGTATTTATATTTTTTCCTTAAAATAGCTTTTACAGCATATTCATCGTTACAAGAGAATGGCTTACAACATTTATGTTTCTGCCGCCTCCTAGCTTACAGAATTGTTTATATCTCATGATTTATAAATTCATTATGATTTATAGTTTTCATGTATAGTCATATTTCAAATGTATATTTCAGAAAATAACTTATATCCTCTATTTTATAGCATGTTTGAAATATTTCCATAATTTAGTGTATGTATCCATATGCCAGTACATTCCAACGTACTGACCACATATATGCATTTGTGGCTACATCCTTCGTATTGTAGGTACCATATGTAGCTCTTACACCAGGGTCAGATAGTTTGCAACTTTTATCCAGCAGGTGATAAATTCTCCTATTTTGAGAACTCTAGACAGTTGTAGATCATGTACTATATTTTTTATTTTCCATATGTATTGATTAGTGGTAGTTTGAAGCATGTCCCAACTATCTATAGTCGGTATAGTAGAGGCTTCATAGATGTCAATCAGAGTCAGTCTTGTAATTTGATTTTATTTCTTTAATTTTATCATGATTTAAATTGTATCGGCATTAACTTTATTCGAAATTTTCACGATTATGCTTCCGCTCAGCAAATTAAATTTTTTAATATATTCTAAATCGGTTGCTCAAGTATCATACCAGTTCATAGGTTAGCTCGGGATCACTTATGGTCCCAAGCACTGTGTTACGACTAGGGGTTAGTCTCGGGTCATGACAACAGATTTCTAAATTGACCTTCTCAACCTTGAAATATTGTTTTAAAGTTGATTCATGTTTAGGGATGTCAAAAGTACATGTCGGGGGAGTTCCATAATTTTCAGACGAGTGTAGGGGCATATTTGGAGAAGCAAACCAGAGAAGCCATTGGGATAAGCCTGTGTCACCGGGGAGTGGGAAAAGGCCTGTGTCGCCTGGGCTATTCCACCGGGATATAGCCCGTTTCGCCTGGTACCTATATGTCAAACTTTTTATTTAAATGCCCAAGGGGTATTTGGGTCATTTCCCATTACCCAACTAATCCATAAACACGAATGAGAGCTCCCAAGGAGCATTATTGGTCCTTTTTCTCAGAAATTCTCTCAAGAAAATCCCTCTCTTTCCTCATGAACAAACCCTAACTCTTTCACAAGAAAACAAGGAATTTAAGCTTCAAGTTCAAGAAACCCTCAAGAAATCCTTAAGAAATTATCTATTAAGGTATGTGGGAGTTCATCCATATGTCCCCTTTCGTCCATGGAGTCCAAGAACCATTTTTGGTTTTAAATTATGACTTTTACATGTTTAAGTTGAACTATCTCCATGAATCTCTCGTTTATTCAATTTCAAGTTATGATTATAAGTGATTTCAAGTATAATGAATCATATCATGTTTGGAATATTGTAATTCCATGTTATGTTCAATTGATTCAGGATAAATCCCTAAGTTATTAATTTAGCCATGAAATCCTATTGTTTCCTTATGTTTAAGATATTCTCATATATATGTTTATGATTTTCAAATGTTTGATAAAATGCTCATGTTTGGGTCTTTGAACCATAATCACTTAATACAGTATTTCAAGTTTGATATTTTATTTTACACTCATTCAGTATTGGTGGGTTATGAACACCCTATACCTATGTGATTTACATAAATTTGGCATTTCAAGTACTCAGACAATTAATCCATGAATCTTACCAGTATACTCAGATATTCATATTCATGTTGAGCATTATCAGTCTATATGTTAATAATTACCCTAGAATCTATATGCACTATTATTTTTAGAATACCATGACCCGAGCTTATCAGTTATCAGTGCATGCGCTAGTTAGCATTTTAGTGTCTTATAGTTGGGTGTAGGATTTAGCACCAAGCAAACCCAGGGATAGGGGCTCACCTGCTAATAGAGGGTGTAACATTTAATAGCAATCTCCGAGTTATAGAACTACATAGCCAGCATAGGTTAGAGATGTCTACCTTTCAGATAAGGGTTGACAAGGTGTCTACCTGCTAATTAAGGGTTGAAACATATCTCATTACAACACCTACCAGTGAAGGTTGACTCATTAGTCCTTCAGGACACCAGTTTAGTAGATCTACACAACCAGTGTTAGTACCCGTGGCACGATACTAACACCCTTCCAACTAGGGTTACAAGTTGGACCTCGATTTGCTAAGATTAGGGCATGTCAGTTATATGATACCTCCCACAGTTTCAGTCAGTATTCAGTGTATTTTCAATTCAGGTTTGCTTGACTAAGTGTACAAACTTTTAGATATTCAGTTATATAGATTTTAGTCTTTCACAATTATGGATTTTCTTAGTGACATAACAGAAATTCACTTAGTCTTGAATTCTTAGAGATTATAGTTTTTATGCATTCATGCTCAGTTATGTCATGTTGTTCAGTTAGTCCTTATCTCATATGCACAGTACCCCACAGTTTCAGTCTAATTATTTAGACTAAGTACAGTTCAGTTTTACATGATCAGTATTCAATTATCAGTTAATGAGTATACAGTTATCAATTAATCAGTATACAGATACTAGATAATTAGTATCCATATACTAGTTATTCAGTATTCAAATATCAATTATTCAGTATTCATCTATCAGTCATTTAGTTAATTAGATCATCTTAGTATAGTTATGTTTAGCATTGTATGTTTATGCATTCGTGCTCAGTATATTTGTATATTCGGATCATCGAGTTATGTCAGTTTTTATCATGTAGGTTTAGACCAAGTATTCATACTGTATCCATGTTTTACTTACTCCTTTTTAGCTTTGGTTCTATTTATATTACAAAAGTAAAGTTTTTAAGAAACTAAGTGTAGTGATTCACAAGCTTATCAGATCATGTTTGTTACTCATGTTTTAAGATACTTCAGCTTTCAGTTTATTTCAGTCTCTGTGTGAGTCTATTTGCACTTAGAATGCATGCTTTAAGATTTTATATATAATTAGTTTTACTTATTGAATTCACCCCCACGTACTCAGTATATTCTAAAATTACTAATCCATATATACGTCTGTGTGGATACAGTGCTTCATAATTTAGGTGCCAGTTGTAGCCTACATATCATGATCAGATGGTTGTAGTTTCCAACTAGTATGTGATGAGTTCTTCTATTTTAGAGACTCCAGTTAGATATTGATCATGTACTTTATTTTTATTATTATTCATATGTATTGATTACTGGTAGCTGGAGGCATGTCCCAATTATCTATAGTCAGTATAGTAGAGGTTTCAAAGATGTCAGTCAGAGTCAGTCATGTAATTTTAATTTCTCTTTTTAGATTTATCAAATTATAAACTTTATCAGTTACATACTTATTCAGATTTATTTATGATTTTATTCCCATACAGCAGAACAAGCTATTTAATACATATTAAATTACTTGCTCAATTAGTATGCCAGTCTATGGGTTAGCTTGGTATACCTTGTGGTTTCAAGCACCGTGTAATGACTTGGGGGTAGCCTCGGGTCGTGAAAAACTTGGTATCACAGCCCAGAGTTCAAGTTTCCTAAGGTGTCTATGAAGTTATGTCTAGTAGAGTCTTGCAGAACAGTACGGAGATGTATGTACTTTTCTTTGGGAGGATACATGGCATTTAGGAAATGTTTCCCTTATTTCATGTCTCAGATTGTGAAGTAGAAATGTCCTCTAAAAAATTTATATAGATTCTCATCTTGATCCATTAATGTTAAATCTGCCTTATTTTTAAGGTAATAAAAATAGTGAAGCTTAAGTCATTACAGATAGAGTTTTCTCAGACAATCCACACGGATAGTTATGGGATTATAGGTAGGCTCAAAAGTAGCCCATCGGTGCCCATATATTTGTAAGACCCCGCGAAATTCCTAGTTTAATTCAATCTTTTAAGCTTGTCAAGGGGTCCCAGACTTAGAAAATTCTAGCTAAGTTTCCAGACTTAGTTTATTTTTAGCCTTCAAAAGTTGGAAATCTTATTTCGTAACCTAATGTCCTTTAATGGTCTATATTTTTGTTAATTCATGATCAGGAATGTCTATAGGGGTTCCCGGACGAGTTTTAGATTTTTTGAACCTCGTTTAGACCTTGTGTGAAATCCCAAAACAATGAGTCGATGTGATGTTGGCCCGTCGCATTGCCAATTGCGTCAACAGAGAAAATGTTTTCCAGCTTAAGGTAATTTCCAGTGAATTAACGCAATGTTGGTGCATCACATCGGTTATCGCGTTGGTACCCTCAACATGTCGCATCGGATGCAGCATCGCTGGGCACATTTTTCTGTCTTTTAAAGCCGCATCCTTAAGGGTAATTAGGTCATTTTCCTCCAACCTTCAGCCCTCATAACACGAAATTTAGCCCTCTTTTGTCTAAATACATTTATTATTTCACAAGTGCTCAAGAATAAGAAACCCTAGGTGATTAATTTCAATTCAAGAACTCAAGCTTTCTTCCATAAATCTTCAAGAAATTGTCAACCAAGGTATGTAAAGTGTTCATCCAAGGGTCCCTTTAACCCTTGGAGTTTAAGAAACCCTTTTAAAAATATGAATTTTGAATTCCATGTTGTGGGTTTGATTGTACACATGTTTACGTTGTTATATGATTTCCAAGATTGAATCATTATTGAATTCTCATGACTTTATGTTAAGTATGTGGATTGAAATCCTTAAATTGAAGTGCTTCATATATCCATGATGTATTAGGTGTTGACCCATGCCCTAAAAAAGGTTATGCCTTCCATGTGTTTGTTAAAATGCCTAAGTCATTAAGAATTATGCATTATGACCTGTTTGTGAGTTATATGATGAACTTATGATGTACCCCCATGTTCAAAGTGACTTGCATGCTAAAATCTATGTCTTGTAATGATTTGGTGGAATGCTCATAAGTTTGGTTATGTGAAATTATGATATGTTAGCATGTATTCCCATTCATGTGTAAGCTTATGACTTGCAAATGCTTCATGAAATCCCTTAATGATAGTATTATGAATTTTGACTATGGTCATGTTTTCAAGTAGTGTCATTTCTAATTTATTTTCATGCTATCGAGTCCTGAGGGTATTTAATACCCGACAATTTAGTTGTATGCCTAGAGCAAATTTCAATTTTCAAGATAACATCAGTCAAGCCACGATCAGTAGAATTCAGTCAGTCTAAAAACTCAGTAGTATTCAGTTCAGTCCTCAGTAACTCAGTCAGTTAACAGAATTTAGTAATATTCTATGAGTCAACGAAATTCGGTGAACTTAGTCCAGTTCAGTCTAGTATACTCATTTCAGTGTCTATTCAGTTGGGAGTAGAATTCAGCATCGAGTGAACCCAAGGATGGGGACTCACTTGCTAGCAGAGGGTGTGATTCTTAGAAGCAGTCCTTGCATTCTAGAACTACATAACTAGCGTAGGTTGAGACATAAAAACCTATCAGATGAGGGTTGATGAGGTGGCTTAACCTGTCAGATGAGGGTCCCACCATTCTCGTTAGAGTACCTGACAGATGAGGGTCACTCACAGCTTATCCTTACTAGTAGTGCGGTATTGACATCATTTCTATTGGGGTTACAGATTGAACCCTAAGTCAGTTATAATATCTTATTAGGGGAATGTCGGTTAGATGACTACCTCCCACAGTCTCAGTCTCAGTCTTCAGTAAAGAACTTAAATAGTTCTACAGAATTCAGGATTATCGGATATAGTCACTCAGCTAAATATGGAACTTAGCTAGTTCCATTAGAATCAGTACTGTCAGACACAGTCACTCAGTCATCAGTTATCAGTAATCCATGTTATCAGTAAACTCAGTATTTAAAATCCTTATGATTTCAGTTACAGTTATGTATTCATGTATGTATCCTCACATAGTCATGTTCATGTTATTCGGCCAGTTTAATTTATGCATATGAACCCTTGCATTCAGCCTTACCTCACTTTGTGTACTAGTACATTCATACGTACTAACGCATACTATCCTTTTGTGCTATGGTGTTTTATACCATAGGTTCGAATACTCAGGTTCCCGATCGCGCTTAGTAGCTCAGATATCAACAGTAAGAGTCAGTGGTGAGTCCTCATAATTTGAGGACATGATTATTTCATTCTTTCAGTATTTCAATACTTAGTTATTTTCAATAGATGGAGTTAGTTGGGGACATGTTTCATCAAATCCTTATACAGATAGTTTAGAGGATTTTAGACTGTAGCATATTCAGATAGTTAGTTCAGTCTTGATATTATCATACCTTGTTTAGACGTTGTTTTACCAAGTATTGTTTAGTATTTTGAACATTATGGAAAGTTTTCCGCCAGATTTTATGCATTTATTTCAGTTATATTGTTATTACAATATTACTATTATCTCGTGCTCAGTTACAGATATCAGTCATGGGTTAGCTAGTTGTCCTTCGGGATTGTTAGCACCGTGTAGCGTCCGGGGTACCAGACATGGGGCGTTACAAACTTGGTATTAGATTAAAGGTTCAATAGATTCCTAGGAAGTCTGAAAGTCGTATCTAGCATAGTCTTGTGCATGGGTGTGTTGCGCACCACATTTATGTGCAGGAGGCTATGAGATGTTTTAGGAACAGTTTCCCTTCTTTCAATGTTTATGTAGTGCGAGTGAGCATAAGTTCCAGTTAAACAGTCAGTCTAATGTTTCTTTATCTTCCATCTATAGAAAAAAATGCCTCTAAGGAGGACTCAAGGAAGAGGAACAGGGGATCAGCCAGCCCCTCAACCCAATCATCCTAATCCTTTAGGCGAACATGTCTCCCATGTAGAATTTAGAGCTACATTCACTACTCTTGCTCATTCAGTTTCCTCCCAGAATGAACGTCCAGCTGTCATTCCGGCCAACCCAGTGGCTAATTCTGCTACAACTAGGATTCGGGACTTCATCCGAATGAATCCTCTTTCTTTTTCTGGGTCTAAGAGAGATGAGGACCCTCAGGAGTATTCTTATCAGGTGTAGAAGATTGCTTATATTATGGGAGTGACTAATATCCAGAGTGTTAAGCTAGATGCATATCAGTTGTAGGATGTGGCACACACTTGGTTCAAATAGTGGAAAGAAAAGAGGGCTATAGATGCAGGTCCTATTGATTGGGAGGAGTTTGGCACCGCTTTTCTAGATAGATTCTTTCCCCTAGAGCTAAGAGAAGATAAGGTGTTAGAATTTATTAACCTCAGGTAGGGCAACATGACAGTGAAAGAGTATTCTCTCAAGTTTACTTAATTAGCTAGATATGCTCTTCATGTGGTGGCCGATAGTAGATCCCGAATGAGTAAGTTTGTGTCTGGAGTGAATGATAGTATGGTCAAGTAGTGCAAGACTGCAATGTTGATTAGTGAGATAGACTTGGCTAAGCTCGTGACCCATTCTCAGCAGATAGAGGAGAAGAAGAATAGGAGAGAGAAAAGTATAATAAGAGAGCTAGAACAAGTAGCTTCAATTTCAGTCAGCCTAATTCAGAGAGTTGGAATCATTCTTCGTTTTACCCAAAGTCCTCAGTTCCAGCTCCTTCCTCATCCAGTGCTTCAGTTTCTAAGTTCAGAAATGATAACAAAGATAGGGCGCCAAGCTCTAAGTCTCAGAGGCGCTTTAGCAGTGTCTGAACTCATCCTCTTTGTCAGACTTGTGGAAAGCACCATCAGGGTATTTTCAGAGATGGTAGTGATGTTTGTTTCGGATGTGGCAAGTCAGGCCATAGTGTAAGATATTTTCCCCAGTTAGGTTTTCAGGTCAGCCTAATCGTTCCTCAACTCAGTCTGGTCGCCTGAATCAGCAGGGTGCCACTTCCAGCGCCATCAGTGGGCAATGCCCAAATAGACTTTATGCTCTTCAGTCCTGACAGGACCAGGAAAATTCTCCTAATATAGTCACTGGTACATTATAGATCTTTCATAAACATGTTTATTCTTTGCTAGATCCAGGAGCTTCCTTGTCTTTTGTTACTTCTTATATAGCAGTTGATTTCAAAGTCAGTCCTGAAATTCTAGCAGAGCCCTTCTCAATCTCTACCCCAGTGGGTAAAACTATCATAGCCTGGAAAGTATACAGGAACTATCCGGTTATGGAATTCTAGAAAGTCACTTCAGCAGACTTAGTTGAATTAGAGATGACTGATTTTGATGTCATTCATGGCATGGATTGGCTTTATTCCTTCTATGCAATAGTCGACTGTAGAAACATAATTGTCCCATTTTAATTTTGGAATAAACCCATCCTAGAGTGGAAGGGTAATACTTCAGCCTTCAGTGGTTAACTTATTTCCTACCTAAGGGCAAGGAAAATGATATCTAACGGATGTGTCTATCATCTTGTTCGGGTTAAGGACTCTAGTTCCAAAACTCCCAGTATTGAGTCAGTTCTAGTAGTGAATGAATATTCAGATGTGTTTCTAGAGGATCTTCCCAGAATTCCTTCCGAAAGAGAAATAAACTTCTGCATCGATCTTCTCCCAGATACTCAACCCATATCTATTCCTCCATATTGAATGGCACCAACTGAACTCAAAGAATCAAAAGAGTAGTTGAAGGATCTCCTAGATAAGGGATTCATCAGACCCAGTGTGTCCCCGTGGGTTGCACCAGTTCTATTTATATGAAAGAAAGATGGTTCTCTCAGAATGTTCATAGACTACAGTCATCTCAATAAGGTCACAGTCAAGAACAAGTATCCACATCCCAGAATCGATGATTTTTTTAACCAACTCCAGGGTGACAGTTATTTCTCTAAGATAGACCTTAGATCAGGCTATCATCATCTCAGAGACAGAGAATGTGACATTCCAAAAACAGCCTTTCATACTCGGTATAGTCACTTAGAATTCTTAGTCATGTCATTTGGTCTTACCAATGCCCCAACAGCTTTCATGGACTTGATGAATCATGTGCTGAAGCAGTACTTAGACATATTCATCATTATCTTCATAGATGACATTCTTGTCTATTCCCAGTGTGAACATTATCATGAAGACCATCTCAGAACAGTATCTCAGACTCTAAAAAATCATCAGTTATTCTCCAAATTCAGTAAGTGCAAATTTTGGCTAAGGTCAGTAGCATTCCATAGTCATGTTGTTTCCGATGATGGAATTAGAGTTGATCCTAAAAAGACTAAAGAAATGAGAAATTAGCCTAGACCCATCACTCCATCAGATATCAGAAGTTTTTCGGGTTTGGCTGGCTATTATAGACGGTTTGTTGAGGGATTTTTGTCTATTACATCTCCTGTGTCCAGATTGACTCAGAAGGAAGTCAAATTTCAGTGGTCAGATTCTTGCGAGAAGAGTTTTTAGGAGTTGAAGAATCGACTCACCTCAGCTCCAGTTTTGAATATTCTAGATGGTTGATAACGCTCAAACTACACCTCTCAACGATAATGTAAGCGATCGTTGTCAATATAAAACCCAACTAGGTTGGGGTCGAATCCCATAGGGAATATGGTGTGAACGTAAGTCATTTGCGATTTAATCAACTGATAGTTGGATATTTCCAGAAAAAATGGGTTTTAGTTAACAAGTAATTCTTGGTCACTTTAGTTTAAATGTTTGTAATCAAGAGTTTATGAAAAACCAAAATTATGTTCACTAGGGGTTTTGGTACTTGACAAATGCTACTAGTGGTTCAAGATTCTCACGGTAGGTAGGACAACAAGTTATCTTTAGCAAAGTTATGCTTAAATTTCTCTCAACCTACTTAAGCATTTAATTATGTAATCCTCTCGGACTTAGGGAATTTACATTCACTGCCCAGATATTAGTTTAGGTTAACCAACCTTGTTACAACGCTGATTATTAAACGGAAGTTTAGTGTTTCCAAGTCCCTGTTGATAATTCACTTTCCACTATATTGATTTCTTTCTCAATCAAATCAAAGAAGGTTTTATCTATCATTTGCAACCAACACACAATAATTAAAACATCATAATTATTAAGGAGTCCTACCAGCTTTCGAATCATGAACACTCAACACCTTTTCAAGATCTACCCCTAGATCCCATAATTCAGGCTAAAGGAATTTAGCTGCTCATGACGTAATAATCGAAGAAACTAGATGAATCGTTCTTTGAAAGATGAACTTACCAAAAAATGAATAGAAACTAGACATTCTCAGATTAAATCACCAAAGAAAATCCCAAAATAATGATGATAGTCTCTTTAAAGTAATTGTTTTCTCAAGCCAAAAGAAGAGGGATAAATATATCAAAGTATCATCTCTCAAAACTCAAGGTTCGGAACCCTTAAGAAAACCCTAAACAAGGCTTTAAATAGTTCACCCTAATTATGGAAATAAAATAATAAAATTCAGAAATTCCTCGGATTAGGTGACGCCATTTGTTATAGCCTATCAGGAGGCTGACTACTTATCACAAATGTCGTCATCTTCTTTTATATTTTTGGTATTCGCTGCCTAACACTGACGACAAATATTATTGCCCTATTAGCTCCTTGATGACCTATCACAAATATCATCAAGGCTTTTCCTCGGCTCTCATGTTCTGCCTTAGGCTGACGGCAATCTTGATGACTTATCAGCTCCTTGATGTCCTATCACAAAATGTCATCACAGCTTTCAACTTAGGCCAATTCTCTATCTATTGCTGACGATGAAACTGATAGCTTATCACAGGGCTGACGATTTATCACAAATGTTGTCATCCATACTTCGCCTTTATTTACTTCAGATTTCAGCTCATTTGCTTCCATTCTTATTGGTTCTCTAGTATCTTACCTTCTACTGCAAAATCAAACATAAAGCAATAAAAAACGACAAAACTTTCTTAAAACTTCGTAATTATTCTTAGTTAAAAGCCTTAAATATGTTAGCATTAGCTCACACATCAACACCCTCAACTTAAAACAATTGCTTGTCCTCAAGCAACTCAGCACAACTAAGAGAATACAAAGCACATTTGGCAGTCAATCATCCATATTATCTCAAAACACTTTCACCATCTCCAAAGTCAGTCAATTTAAGTACAATGAAGAACACCAATGCAACACACAGGAATCAAGATATGGAATCAATTCAGCTATAACAATCATGCATAGACTAGTATTACACTACCCGAACAAGTTAGTAACTAGCAATGTAACTAGTCTGCCCTCATAACAAAGAAATCCCCCTCATCACATATCAGGAATTATATATGTAACCATGGGAACAATCAAAACACTTACTCTCAAAAACAAGTTCCAATCATTGTATGTTAAGTACCATAGGCTTTCCCTTATTTTCATTACCCAGATCTTCAGATAGGTTAGGTAGGATTACTATAGGACTTCTCTTAGGCTTGTAATGTAGGCTAAGGGCTGGTATGATACTCGATGGTATTTAAAGTGACTAACCCTCCTTGACACTACACTAGCTTTTGGGGGTTTCACTCATTAGCCTTTTCTTCTCTTCTCTTTTCTCGATCACAATTATTTAGGATAGGTGCAGTCTTTTGTCAATTACTTATTCTTTTTCACAATTTTTCTTTTTCTTGCTCTTTTTCTCTGCACCCAATTTTTTATTATTTTCTTTTATGATACCTTTCTTCATACTCATTCTATATTATGCACCTCTATGATAGCCACCCTCAACTTAGGCCATTTGCTTAAGTCAAGGTGCACAGTGTCCAAGGAGGACCAGGGCCAAAATAGGTTTATTATGATCTAAATAAGAAGGTGACAGGTGTCATACAAAGAAATAGGCTAATTTGTCTCAAAACAGGGATCAAGGGATATGATACACATAGGGAAGGTCATTTAGGCTAAAGTGAGCTAATATTAAAACGGTCTATGATCCTTTCCTAACCCCTATCCTTCAACCTAGGTAAGACTAACCGGACAAGTTCTGGCTTTAGCATACAGAGGAAACTGAGTAACATCTCACACACACACTTGGCGCACAGGTATATCGCACTCGACTACTTATTCAGTTCATGCAGTTGTTTAGCAATGATTATTATGTTACTAGAACTAATGCCATACAAAGGTGCACGGTGGTCATACTTAAATGCAAATCACTCAGTTTAAAGTAGTATACCACTTGAACAGGTGTACAAAAATCACAAAAACAATTCAACTACCTCAAGTACAAGTATTTCTCCTAGTTTACTACAAAATTTTACAAAAACAAATTTACCCTACACCCTCAACATAAAATCAAAGAAAATCTAAACTAAGGGTTAAAGTATACCTGAAATAGATTAATCCCGAGGGTCATAAGTTCCTGACCCTGCTGTCGCATCTCCATCAGGAGCCTCTCTCTATTCTGGTGCAGCTAGTCTATCAATCTCTGAAGGCCTACTAGTAGAGGTACATGTGGCTCTCGCTCGGATGGCTGCCTCCCATCTCTTATTGTCCACTAAGGACTCAATTCTTGTCTTTTTCATCTCCTTCTTTTCAGACTTCTTTCTTTCCCTCTTTTCTTCTTTTCTTTCTTCATCACTATCGGGCCTCTCTCTCTTTTCTTTTCCTTTCTTCTCATTTTTCTTCTTCTTTTTCTTCACTGGCTCCTCCGTGAGATCAAGCATCGGGATTTCTCCCTCAGACTCCTCAGCTACTGGATCTACTGACACCATAAAGTTGTGCTACTGTAGCTTTCCAACCTCCTTCTTTACTTTGTCTAGGTCTGATCTGAATAATACCATCTCTGGAGCTGACCTCTCTCTCGACTGAGCATTGAAGTGGTTCTCTAATTCATCAATCCGGCCTTGTAGAGCCTTGTATGTCTCAAGTACAACCTTAACTCTTTTGTCAACTGCACCTATGAATTGCTTGGCAAAGAGTTTAAGCTGAGCCTCGCACCACTTGGACTGCTTTGCTACTCTCCTAAAATTCATTGGGTTGAAGGAAAAAAAAATTGTAGGCACTGCAGCTGGAGGAATTGTCTCAGTTCTGGGCACTGATGATTCTACCATTATTACGGATGTTAGAGGTACAGCTTCAGAATCAGGCACCTCTGCATTAGGTGCTGAACTAGTACCTGTAACCAGTGGATCAGTTGGAATCTATGTGCCCCTTTCAAGTATTAGCCTTGGCTGATTTTCTCATTTCGGATCATATTGTGGGTCTTTCTAGCAAAGATTTCTTCTTCTAACCCTACAATCTTTGGCATATTTTCTACCCTACACAACCTTGTAATTAAACAAGGGAAGGGATATGCTGTATCAGACCTCGAGACCCGAATTTTTATCTCTTTGGTGATAATTCCTCCAATATTCAATTTAAGGTTAGCCACAAAAATTACGACTAATATTTCTCTGTTATCCCTGAGGATATTATCACCATCTGTGGGCATCAACCACGTACGTACAATACCCCGCCAAAATCTTACCTCTGAAGTCAGGGAGGCCTTGAAGATCCTTTCACTTGGATTTGTTTGCCATTCTAATTATTCATCGGCTATGAGTGTGGCTAACCAATTCCGTTGATTTTCTCAATGCTTCAATCGGGCATAGAAAGTAGGTGAAATGGCTTGAGGAGTGAATTTCTATCCATGAAGGAACCTATTGATTATTGCTTCAGAAACATCCACCATTACGTCACAAACCAGAACTTTATCCAACAAAGGTTGGTAAGCTTCTTTCTCTTCTTCTCTACACATATTTTCCAAGCAAGCTTGGTAGTTTGCATATAACTCCCCGACTAGTGTAGGGAAAAATGAATTTCCTCCTCGTGTAGTCCTTTCCAAATCATAGCCATGAAATTTCTGCTCCACCTCCGGGTACCTGCTCAACCCCTTAGAGATGATTCTCTTCCCCTTAATGATTGGCCTCTTGACAGCTCTTCTGTTGGTTCTGTGAAGCCCATCAAAGAAGATTTTCTGAGCTTTGGGAATCTGACATCTAGTACCATCTCAGACTTTAGGATTCTTGCATTTGACCATAGTTCCCTGAATCGAAGAGTCTTCATCATCTTTTGGCTCAGCAGAAGGGGACTCAGTTGATGGTCCCTTAGACTCATGCCCCTCCGAATCAGTATGATCTGAATCATGCTCTTCAGATTTAACATATTTAGACTTTTTTTGCTCAGAGATTGTTTGCTCAAAAGTTGTATGCTCGGATGTTGTTGTCTTAGTGTCACTTTCTTCACTCTCCTCCACCACAACTAGTGGGGGTGGTGGAGTCTTTTTAGGGATTTGCTTATTCTTTTGCTTCCTGAGCAGAGGCTCTTCATCTTCATAATAAGACTCTTCGTTGAAGAGTCTCTGAGGTACACTTCCCTTGGTCACTTTCTTTGTGGATTTTGAGTTATTTCCTTTAGGTGCCATTTCAAGACCTGTATCAAGAGAAAAACCATTAGTTGACCCTCAAGAGTATAAGAACAAACACATCGATCATTGAAATTTCACACCCCTTAAAAGGGTTTAGTAATACTTCAGGTCCCAGGTGTGATGACATTTCTGATAAGCCGTCACAGTGGTGATAGCTTATCAAGAATGTCGTCATCCCTAAATAGAACCCAAAAAATTCTTATTGACTTCTGAAGACATTTCTGACAAGCCATCATAGTTGTGATAGCTTAGCACGAATGTCGCCAGCAATAAACAGAACCCCAACTTGATTTTAACTCAATTTTTTATCCCATTTTTTTCTTAAAATCCACTCGATTTTTGTTGAGCTAAACTTTTAAACCTTAAGTTTGCACAGAAAACCCTAGTTCCAATTTTTATCCATTTTTTCAAGCTGAACTTGGTTCAAGCTTTTTGGGAACTTGATTTTTCATCAATTTATCACTTACCACTTGAAAAGAAAGTCTAGGTTTCGAGCATACCTGATGGGAGCCTTCAATGTGGTTACACGAGCAAGAGGAAATAAAGAGAGGTTCTTGATTTTGATTGAAACCCCACATATACAAGGAAACTTTCTTTTGTTTTAGTTGGAGATACTTTGAAAAGGGAAGAAAATAAACCAAAGATGGAAAGAGAATAACTTAAAGGAAATAAAAAATAAGCGGGAAGGTGGAAAGGCCAAGATGTAGACTGGGTCGGGTCTTTTTAATTTTGCCCACAGTTTCAGCTAATGTTGGGCTTTTTGTGATGAAATTTTTGATAAGCCATCACAATTTTGATAGCTTATCACAAATGTTGTCAACCTTAACAAAAAT
The DNA here is from genome assembly GCA_030864215.1 of Capsicum pubescens. Lineage (NCBI taxonomy): Eukaryota > Viridiplantae > Streptophyta > Magnoliopsida > Solanales > Solanaceae > Capsicum > Capsicum pubescens. Next base: position 220,428,286 of record CM061547.1, read on the forward strand.
TGCCTCAAAGCTGTTGTTTCTGATAACAAACCTGACGGCTTATCACAATTGTGACAGCCTATCAAAACTGTCGTCAGGAGCACTTGGCTGGATGTATCGATTCCACCTTCTTTGAACTAGAACCTAACTACAAAAATAAATAATTTTCTGGAATATAAAAATTTTGGGTTGCCTCCCAATAGCGCCTAATTTACTATCGTGGCACGACTTGGTTATCTTGACTACTCAGACTTCACCAAGACAACCTGTTGATACCCCTTTACCATCTTTATAGAATATGTCCACGATTGAGAAAACACTCATCTCCTTTGCCGGTGTCATGGATGAGTGTATTTTGAATCTTGCTTCCTTGTCATTGAACCTGAACTTCAGCTTATTCAGTTCCATATCCACTATCACTCTCCCAGTTGCAAGGAATGATCTACCCAAAATGATGGACACTTCAAAGTCCACTTCACAGTCCAGGACTACAACATCAGCAGGCAGAATAAAGTCGGCCACCTTTAACAATACATCGTGTAATATACCCACTAGCCGCTTTACAGACCTATCTGCCATCACCAATCGCATTTTTGTCGAGGAAGGATCCCCCAAACCCAGTTTCTTGTACACAACGAGTGGCATTAGGTTTATACTGGCTCCTAAATCGCATAGTGCTTTTGTGAAATTCAGGGACCCAATAGTACACGGGATGGTAAACGCTCCAAGATCTACCTTTTTCTGCAATAAAGACCTTGTAGAGATAGCGCTATAATGAAAGAGATTGTCCTCCAGCTCATGGCTAACCTTCCCTTTCTTAGTCACAGGGTCTTTCATAAACTTCGTGTATCCTGGAATTTGCTCAAGTGCCTCAACCAAAGGCACATTTATTGTTAATTTCTTGAGAATTGCCATGAATTTGCTAAATTTTGCATCATCAACCTTTTTCTTCAACCGCTGAGGAAATGTAGGTGGTGGTCTTGGGATAGTTTTCAGAACTACCTCCTTCTCCTTCTCTTTGTCTTTATCTGGAGCATCATCAGAATTATCCAGCTTCTCGGACTCTACTGGACCACTTTCTTCCAATTCAACATTAACTACCTCATCAACTATAGGTTTGCCCACAGAAGGTCTAGGTAATATCTTACCACTTCTAGTGGTAATATCCAATCATGAGCCATCATTATGCGGATTTTGGATTATATCACTTGGTAACGTTCCCCTCTTCTTCTGGTTGAATACTGTAGAGAGTTGGCTCATTTGCTGCTCAAATTGTTTGATTGCGGTGGAGTGTGAGTGCACCAACTGACTGATGGATGTCAGATCAGTCTCCATGGTGGTCACACCAGATTTGGTAGCTTTCACACCCTTCAACAACTTAGCCATCATGTCCACAATGGACATTTTTTCAGAACTTCCTGAAGCAGCCTCACGATTTCCAGGACGAACATATAGCCCGCTCCTGTCATTGTTATTTCTCTATTTTCCTTGCTCCCTATCTGTATAACCAGGCTTATCATAGTAATTTTGACCTTGATTCCCTTGGTTATTGCCTCGAAAACCCCATGATTATTAACATAGTTAGCCTCTTTATCTGCATCAGCCTCACTTCTATCCTGAGATCCCATAGCTTTCAGTTAACAAGTAATTGTTGGTCACTTTAGTTTAAATGTTTGTAATCAAGATTTTATGAAAAAATAGAATTATATTCACTAGGGGTTTAAGTACTTGACAGATGCTACTAGTGGTTCAAGATTCTCACGGTAGGTAGGACAACAAGTTATCTTTAGCGAAGTTATGCTTAAATGTCTCTCGACCTATTTAAGCATTTAATTACCTAATCCTATCAGACTTAGGGAATTTATATTCACTTTCCAGATTTTACCTTAGGTTAACCAACCTTGTTACAGCGCTGATTATTAAACGGAGTTTAGTGTTTCCAAGTCCCTGTTGATAATTCACTTCCTACTATGTTAGATTTCTTTCTCAAGCAAATCAAAGAAGGTGTTATCTATTGTTTGCAACCAACAGACAATAATTAAAACATCAGAATTATCAAGGAGTCCTACCACCTTTCGAATCTTGAACACTCAGCACCTTATCAAGACCTACCCCTAGATCCCGTAATTTAAGTTAAAGGAATTTATCTTCTCATGATGTAAGAATCGAAGCAACTAGATGAATTAATTCTTTGAAAGATGAACTTACCAAAAGATGAATAGAAACTAGAGATTCTCAAATTAAATTACCAAAGAAAATCTCAAAATAATGATGATAGTCTCTTTAAAGTAATTGCTTTCTCAAGCCAAAAGAAGAGGGAGAAAAATATCAAAGTATCATCTCTCAAAACTCAAGGTTTGAAATCCATAAGAAAACCCTAAACAAAGCTTTAAATAGTTCACCCTAATTATGGAAATAAAATAATAAAATTCAGAAATTCCTTGGATTAGGTGATGCTATTTGTGATAGCCTATTAAGAGGCTGACAACTTATCACAAATGTCGTCAGCTTCATTTATGCTTTTGGTACTCGCTGCCTAACGCTGACGACAAATGGCAATGCCCTATCAGCTCCTTGATGACCTATCACAAATGTCATCAAGGATTTTTCTCAGCTCTCATGTTCTGCCTTAGGCTGACGACAATCTTGATAACTTATCAACTCCTTGTCTTCCTATCACAAAATGTCATCACAGCTTTCAACTTAGGCCAATTCTCTATCTACTGCTGACAATGAAGCTGATAGCTTATCACAGGGCTGACAACTTATCACAAATATCATCAGCCACACTTCACCTTTATTTATTTCAGATTTCAGCTCATTTCATTCCATTCTTGTTGGTTCTCTAGCATCTTAGCTTCTACTGCAAAATCCAATGTAAAGCAATCAAAAATGACAAAAGTTTCTTAAGACTTCACAATTATTATTAGTTAAAAGCCTCAAATGTGTTAGCATTAGCTTACACATCAATAGTCAGATGGGTATGTCGTGTAATGTTATGCATCCAGGGTAGGTTTGGGTGTTGTCATCATGTAGCATGGTAAGGTCATTGCCTACACCTCCATACAACTTAATCCCCATAAGAAGAATTATCCGACTTATGATCTTGAGTTAGCAGCAGTAGTCGTTTCCTTAAAGATATAGAGGCACTACTTGTATGGGGTGCATGTAGATTTGTTCACAAATCACAAAAACCTCCAGTACATATTTCCTCAGAAAGATCTTAATCTCCGTTAGAGAAGGTGGTTAAAACTCTTAAAAGATTATGACATGAGTGTTCTTTATCACCTGGGCAAGGGCAATGTAGTGGTTGATGCTCTTAGTAGAATGCCTATGGGTAATGTTGCTCATGTTGAGGACAGTAAGAAGAATTTAGCCCAAGAAGTTCATCAGTTATCCAGACTAGGTGTCCGCTCAGTCGTTTCAGCAAAAGTTAGTGTGTGGGTTCAATACAATTCAGAATTATCTCTTCTTTCCAAAGTTACGGAAAAGCAGGATAGAGATCCCAGTTTAGTCAAAATGAAAGAGTCAGTCAAAGATCAGAAGGTAGAGGTTTTCTCCCAAGGGGTAGATGGTGTTTTCAATTATCAGGGTCATCTATGTGTGCCAGGTGTTGATGACTTAATAAAGCGAATTCTTGAAGAAGCGCATAGTGCGTGTTACTCTATGCATCCAGGGGCCACCAAGATATACCACAACTTGCAGGAGATCTATTGGTGGAGTGGGATGAAGAGACATATTGCAAAGTTTGTGGCTAAGTGCTCAATATGTTAGCAAGTTAAGATTGAGCATCAGAAGCCAAGTGGGTCCATGCAAGAGTTCAGTATTCCAACTTAGAAGTAGGAAGAAGTGAACATGGACTTTGTGATGGGTTTTCCTCGTACTCGTCGTCAGCATAATTCAGTCTGGTTCATTATAGATAGAATGACCAAATCAGCTTATTTCCTTCTAGTCGATACCTCTTATTCAGCCGAGGATTACACCAAACTCTACATCAGAGAGCTGGTCAAATTGCACGATGTTCCATTGTCTATTGTCTCAAATAGAGGTACCCAGTTCACGTTATATTTCTAAAAAGCACTCCAAAAGGGTCTTGGTACCCGAGTTTACCTCATTACAGCCTTTCATCCTCAGACTGATGGTCAAGCAGAAAAGATCATCCAAACTTTAGAAGATATGTTGCGAGTGTGTGAAATTGACTTTAAGGGTAATTGGGATGACCACTTGTCTTTGATTGAGTTTGTATACAACAACAGTTATTATTCCAGTATTCAAATGGCTCCATTCGAAGCTCTCTACGGTAGGAGATGCAGATCTCCAATCGGTTGGTTAGAAATCAGTGAGGCCACAGTGGTAGGGAATGACTTGGTCTTGATACCTTAGATAAAGTTTCAATAATCAGAAAAAGGTTCAAGACAGCTCAAAGTCGACAGAAATCGTGTGCAGATGTGTGCAGAAAAGATCTCGAGTTCAAGATTGGTGATTATGTGTACCTGAAAATCTCTCCCATGAAGGGAGTAAAGAGGTTCAGCAAAAAGGTAAGGCTCAGTCCCCGATATGTCGGTCCCTTCAAAATTCTGTGTCGCTTCGGCAAAGTAGCTTATGAGCTCAAGTTGCCTTCAGATCTAGCTTCAATGCATCCAGTTTCCATGTCTCCTTGCTTAAGAATTTCATAGGTGACCCAGTAGTTATAGTCCTTATTGAGGGCGTAGATATTCAGAACAATCTCTCTTATGAGGAAATTCCAGTCGAAATCCTTGACTCTCAAATTTGCAGACTGAGGAACAAAGAAGTCCCTCTAGTCAAAGTTCTTTGGCGGAATAAATCCGTTGAGGGAGTTACTTAGGAAGCAGAAGCAGACACGCGGACCAAGTATCCTCACCTCTTCTCCGCTAATTCAGACTCAGCCCAAGGTAATGGCTTTCCTTAAGCTTATTCTATTTCATGTTTAGATTTTAGTTACAAACTTGGTATTCAGTTCCATGCTCAGTTTTCCATTTCAAACTTGGTATCCTTTACCATTGCATGTTCAGTCACATGTTCATGAGTCAGATCAGCCACGTATTTATGTATCAGATATGCATGATCATCTTATCAGTACTCCCAGTCATACATTCATGTATCAGCTCAGTCATAAAATCATGCGTCAGATATGTATGCTCAGTATGAATCTCAGTAAGTCTATAATGTCAGTCATGTAATTATGTTTCAATTGTTCATGTTCAGTATGTACTTCAGCTTATCATTTCTCCCATCTCAGTCAGTCTCATTCGAGGATGAATATTCCCAAGGGGGAGATATTGTAAGACCCCGCAAAATACCTAGTTTAATTCTATCCTTTAAGCTTGTCAAGAGGTCCCAAACTTAGAAAATTCTAGCTAAGTTTCCAGACTTAGTTTATTTTTAGCCTTTGAAAGTTGGCAATCTCATTTCATAACCTTAATGTCCTTTAATGGTCTATATTTTTGTTAATTCATGATCAGGAATGTCTATAGGGGTTCACAGATGAGTTTTGAATTTTTCGGACCTCGTTTAGACCTTGTGTGAAATCCCAAAATAGTGAGTCGATGCGATGTTAACATGTCGCTGCCCCAATCACTTCAATATAGAAAATGTTTCTCAGCTTAAAGCAATTTCTAGTGAACCGAAGCGATATCGGCACATCGCGCCAGTTATTGCGTTGGTACCCTCAATGTGTCGCGTCGAATGCAGCGTCACTGGGCACATTTTTCTATCTTTTAAACCCGCGTACTTAAGGTTAATTAGGCCATTTTCCCCCGACCTTTATCCCTCATAACACGAAATTTAGCCCTCTTTTGGCTAAATACATTCATTATTTCATAGGTGCTCAATAACAAGAAACCCTAGGTGATTAATTTCAATTCAAGAACTCAAACTTTATTCCATCAATCTTAGAGAAATTATCAACCAAGATATGTAAAGTGTTTATCCAAGGGTCCCTTTCACCCTTGGAACTCAAGAAACCCTTTTCAAAATATGAATTTTGAATTCCATGTTGTGGGTTTGATTGTACACATGTTTATGTTGTGATATGATTTCCAAAATTGAATCTTTATTGAAATATCATGACTTTATGTTAAGTATGTGGATTGGAATCCTTAGATTGAAGTTCTTGATATAGCCATGATGTATTAGTTTTGACCCATGCCCTTGAAAAGATTATGCCTTCCATGTGTTTATTAAAATGCCTAAATAATTAAGAATTGTGCATTATGACCTATTTGTGAGTTATATGATCATCTTATAATGTACCCATATGTTCAAAGTGACTCCCATGCTAAAATATATGTATTGTAATAATTTGATGTAATGCTCATAAGTATGGATTTGTGAAATTATGATATGTTTGCATGCATTCCCATTCATGTGTAAGCTTATGACTTGTGAATGCTTCATGAAATCCCTCAATGATAATATTATGAATTGTTGACTATGATCTTGTGTTCAAGTAGTGTCATGTCTCATTTATTTTCATGTTATCGAGTTCTGGGGAAATTTAATACCCGACAATTTAGCGGTGTTCCTAGAGCTAATGTTAGTTTTCAAGATAACCTCAGTCAATCCATGACCAATAGAATTCAGTCATTCTCAGAACTTAGGAAAACTTAGTAGTATTCAGTTCAGTCCTTAGTAACTCAGTCAGTTAACAGAATTTAGTAATATTTCATCAGTCAACAAAATTCAATGAACTCAGTCCCGTTCAGTCCAGTATACTCAATTTAGTGTCTATTTAGTTGGGAGTAGGATTCAGCACCGAGTGAACTCAAGGATGGGGACTCACCTGCTAGTAAAGGGTGTGATTCTTAGAAGCAGTCCTTGCATTCCAAAGCTACGTAGCCAGCATAGGTTGAGACATCAAAACCTGTCAGATAAGGGTTGATGAGGTGGATTAACCTGTCAGATAAGGGTTCCTCCATTCTTGTTAGAGTACCTGACAGATGAGGGTCACTCGCGACTTTTCCTTACCATTGGCGCGGTATTGACACCCTTCTAATTGGGGTTATAGATTGGACCCTAACTCAGTTATAATATCTTATTAGGGGCATGTCGGTTAGATGACTACCTCCCACAGTCTTAGACTAAGTCTTCAGTAAAGAACTTAGATAGTTCTACATATTTCACGACTGCCAGATACAGTCACTTAGCTTAATACATAACTCAGATAGTTCCATTATAATCAGGACTGTCAGACACAGTCACTCAGTCATCCATTATATCAGTTATCAGTAATCCATGTTATCAGTAATCTCAGTATTCAGAATCCTTATGATTTCAGTTATAGTTATGTATTCATGAATGTATCCTCATGTAGTCATGTTCATGTTATTCGGTCAATGTAATTCATGCATATAAACTTTTGTATTCAGCCTTACCTCACTTTGCGTACCAGTATATTCATACGTACTGACGCATACTTTTCTTTTATACTGTGGTGTTTTATACCATAGGTTCGGACACTCAGGTTCTCGATCGCACTTAGCAGCTCAGATATCAACTGTCAGAGTTAGTGGTGAGTCCTCATATTTTGAGGACATAATTATTTCATTCTTTCAGTATTTCAGTACTTAGTCATTTTCAGTAGATGGAGTTAGTTGGGGACATGTTCCATCAACTCCTTATTCAGATAGTTTAGAGGCTTTCAGATAGTTATTTTAGTCTTGGTATTATCATACCTTGTTTAGACTTTATTTTATTCAGTATTGTTTAGTATTTTGAACATTACGGCAAGTCTTCGTCCAGAATTTCAGCATATATTTCAGTTATATTATTATTACAATATTACTATTATCCATTGCTCAGTTACAGATATAAGTCATGGGTTAGCTAGTGGTCCTTCAGGATTGTTAGCACCGTGTAGCGTCCGGGGTACCAGACTCAGGGCGTTATAATTTTCTAAAGTTTGAAGGACTTCATTCATGTTTATAAAAATCGTGCATTGAGCCGAAGTCGAATGTGCCCTTAGATCCCTTCTCAGAATTCTATGACAGCATGTGATCTAGAGTTAAAATCATAAATTCAGAAGTTTTGAAGAAGTAAAGTGGGGATAGCATTTATCAGTAATTAGTAGATTATGTATCCATGGGGCTAGTTGTATGAAAAGTGATTCAGTAGTCTTGAAATAGTGTATGCAAGAATTTAAGTTAAGTATGATGGTGTGGGTATTCTTAGATAGTAACCTTGAGTTTCTACGTGTGAATAAGGATAGTAAGAACTCTAGAATAGAATGGTTATAGTTCAGTTTAGAATTATTTAAAAGGGTTCCACAAACTTAGAATGATGGCTTTAAGCTAAGGAGGAGATAATAGAACCAGTAACAAAGTCAGGCTCTCAAATTCTAGTAGTGACGTTAGTTTATTAAAGAACATCAGTAGGGGAGGAAGATTCCCGACCTATTCTCATCTCAGTGCAAAGTTTTGTACTTCAGTCATCGCTATATCTACTCATGCCTTACATGTCAACTCCATGATCATAGCTCATGTTCATGTACATCATAGAGAATCATGTGCTCTTCCAGTCTCTAGTATAAGGAGTTCTAGTTTTCTCAGTAGTACGAATCATATTCTATGAAATCATGAACTCCAAACTCAGGTCATACAGCTCATGACTTATGTAATTATGTTTTACAGTATGCTCAGTCCCCATAACTCATGCTACACTCTTAATGACCAGTGAAATTTAGATTTTGTCATGTATGTCCTCAGATAAGATCTCTTTGTTGAATCCATGATGTTTATATTCTATTCCTCAAGCCTTAGTTAAGTATCAAAGTTATGCATAGTATCCTTTTATGTTTTAGGTCCTCATATTTTAACCTTTCAGTGGGCTCTCCTTGTGAAATGATAGTGGCGATGAGTAGTTGTTTAAATGGGAGAGAGTAAGTGTTTCATGTTGGGGAAATATTTTTTAATGCTTGTTTTATGCAAGGCAATAAGTTTGAAGGAATATTGAGGTAGATCATTAAACATATGTCATGGTTAGATGAGAATTCTATGTGTGTTTTATTGGGGATAATGTAGGAAAGTTGTTATTGATAGAGGTATTTGAGAATATAAGAAAGATACTTTTATGGGTGTTTGTTCAGAAGTTCATATGTGGTTATGATTATAGGCTTGAATTTTATATTGGTGTATAAGTGGATGAATACATTACACATTAGTAAATTCCTAGTAAGAGATTGAATTTAGTTATTCCAGTGGTAGAAGGGATTATTCTTGAGATAGAAGATGTAAAAACGTAAGGGGTATTGAATTAATAATTTAGACTAGTATTATGGTGTTATGTTTGCACTTTGTCTATTCGAGTAGGCTTGAACATAGTGAGAGAATTCAGTTAAGATCAGACTTCAGTAAATAGAGCCATCAGTACCCATGTGAAGATTTTAAGTAGCATCAAGAGAGGTGTAGTATTGAAGTAGAATGTATAATTTAGGGAGAATTTTAGGAGTATGTCTCAGCTTGAAAGTAGTTGCATGGTCTAAGGCACAACAATTCTATTCTAGCTAATGTTTAATAAGCCTATGTTCCATGTTACAGAATTATAGCCATGTTGTGATTCCTTATTAAGATATTTAATTCAGATCGTGCCCAAGATTCTTTGCTCGCTAATGTTATTAGAACTTTATAGAAAGAGCATTAAAGAAATAGTTCAAATGAGTATAAGCTTTCAGTATGAGTTAGTTCGTATAGCCAACAATTTAGTTTAGCAGTCAGATAGAGAAGTTCCTATGGTTTTCCATCTTTCCATATAGTCATACTATCTAAAGTCTTATGGATATGGCTATTCCAAGAGGTAAATTGTTCGCATCCATGTAATTTGGGAATTCGGCTCAGCTCATGCATTATGCATCAGTTTCAAATTCCAAATATTCAGTCATAATTCAGTTTGTAAGTGTCCCGTGCATCATCTAAGTCTTTCCTTAGTATTTCGTCCAAGTCAGTATCATTCGGAGGATGAAATATCCTAAGGGGGAGATGCTGTAATACCCCTAGTTTCCATGTCCTAAACCTCTCTTCTTTTCTTAATGAAACCAGATCCAATTTGAGGTAATGGTAACTCATAAGTTAACTCGCTCTTTTCAATCTCAGCCTTATAATAACTCTCATGTCATTGCATGTATTCACAAAATCAATTCAGTTCATGTATTATGTTTCAGACTCAGTTATATAATCATATTTTTAGTCATGCATGATCAGTATATGATCTCAGTTTCGCTAGTATTCTTAGCTAACCAGTCTCATTCGAGGATGAATGTTCCCAAGGGGGAGATATTGTAATACCCCGAAAAAGTCTTAGCTCAATTCAGCTCTCAGTTGCATGTTTAAGGGGTATAAGACTTGAACATTTCACTAAGTTGAGGGCTTAGTTACTTTTAAGACCCCTAGACTTTATGGCCCATGCTAATCTTAGGTCAATTCAGCTCTTAGTTGCATGCTTAAAGGGCTTAAGGCTTGAAATTTTCACTAAATGTTGGGGACTTTGTCATCTCCAAGACATTAGTTGTTGAGTTAATTCATATTCAGGCATGTATAAAGTGTGTCTCGGAGGAGTTTAGAATTTTTCGGACAAGGTTTGGGGAATGTTTGGATAACAAAACTAGTAAGATACCGCGATAAGACCACATTGCGGTGACGTAGTTGTGTCCAGTTTTTTTATTTAAATGACTGAGGGGCAATTGAGTCTTTTCTTCCTTAACCCAATTGTTCATAACACGACTTGGGCATTAGTTAGGGCATAATTTATCCCTTCTTCTCTAATTTTCCTCTCAAGAAAACCATTTCCTTCCCCCAAGAACAAGAATTCAATCCTTTTTCCCCAAGAAATCAAGAATTCAAGTTCCCCCAAGTTCAAGAACCTTCAAGAAAGCATCAAGAATTGTGTTTTACTCTCAAGTTAAAGGCTTAAGGTAGGTGGGGTATTCATTTATGGGTCCCTTTCTCCCATGGAGCCCAAAAACCCTTTTCTTTCAATTAAAGAGTGAATTTTCTATCATTATGATATTTTATATTTTCGAGAAAGATTGAATTTCATGTTTTCATGGTGATTTTAATTCAATTTAGCCCATGTATGATCCCATACAAGATTTTGAATTCTTCCTGCTATGAATTTAAATTTCCCATCATTTATTCAAGTGAATTCCATGATAGATCCTAAACTCATGATTTTTAGTGACATTCCCAAGTTTTAAATTCATGTTTTCCCCATGTTTGATGAAATGCCCATTTCTTGAGTTGAACCATGATTTAATACTATTTGAGTTTAAATTTCATATTTTAATGATCATTCAGTGTTGGTGGGTTATGAACACCCAATACCTATGTGTTTTTACATGATTTCTTTTTTCAAGTAATGAGTTAGTCTGACCATGATTTTTAATATCATATTCAGAACACCATGATCATGCTGAGCATTATCAGTTTATATGTTAGTAATTACCTCAGAATCCGTATGCACTGTTATTTTCAGAATATTATGACCTGAGCTTATCAGTTATCAGTTATCAATGCATGCACCAGTTAGTATTTCAGTGTCTTTCAACTGGGAGTACGATTTAGCTTTGAGTGAGCGTAGGGATGGCGTATCCCCCATCAGTTACACATGAGACGTTAGTAGTACTCCCTAAGTTCTATACCTACGGTGCCCCCATAGATTTTAAGGGGTCCCCTACCAGTTAGTCATGACACCCTCTTCCTTCGAGACATCAGTCTAGTAATCACTATAATTCAGATTTTATTCCTATGGAAATGATAGAATAGCCCTCCTCAACATGGGTCAAACGTTGGACTCCATGATCGCTTACATGATTTTTGTCGGTTACATGATAGCTCCCATAGTCTCAATACAGTATTCAGTGTATTTTCAGTTCAGGTTTGCTTGAACAAAGCATACAAATTTACAGTTATTCAGTTATATAGATTTTAGTCTTTCAGTTTACAGATTATTTCAGAAACATGTATATGCTTGGTCTTACATTCACGGATGTAACAATTTTCATGCATTCATGTTTAGTTATCTCATGTTGTTCAGTTATTCCTTATCACATATGCACAATACCCCATAGTTTTAGTACAGGTACTCAGATTAAGTACAGTTTAGTTTTACATGATCAGTATTTATATATCCGCTACTGAGCATATCGATGTTAGTTATCCCTTACTAAAATTTCAGTTGTTTGGTCATGCAGACATTTGTCATTCAGTTAATCAGATCTACTTAGTACATGTTTTGTTGGTTTTGTATGTTTATTCGTTCATGCTCATTATATTTGTATATTTAGATCCTTGTGTTAAGTCAGTTTCCACCATATAGTTTCAAACCCAGTATTCATATGTCATCCTCAGTATAACTTTTACAACAGATTCATCCTTACAAGAGAATGGCTTACAACATTTATATTTCTACTGCCTCCTAGCTTACAGGATTGTTTATAGCTCATGATTTATAAATTCTCTATGATTTACAGTTTTCATGTATAGTCAAGTTTCAAATGCATATTTCCGCAAATAACTCATATCCTCGTTTTTATAGCATGTTTGAAATATTTCCATAATTTAATGCATGTAGCTTATCTCTCAACTTCTCAAAACTCCCCTCACAACCATCTGACCTAGAAAACTTCACCTTTTTTTCAGTCAACTCAGTCAAAGGAGAAGTTATCATCAAAAAGCTCTCCACAAACTGCTGATAATACCCATCCAAATCCAAGAAGCTCTGAATGTCAATTGGATTCGTGGGTCTAGGCTACCTTTTAACCATAACCACCTTTTGTGGATCCACCATGATCCCCTCGCTTGAAATAATATGACCAAGAAAAGTCACAGCGTTCAACCAAACTCACACTTGGAGAACTTGGCATACAACTGCTATTCCTTAAAGGTCTACAATATCACACAGAGGTGATTAGCATGATCCACTTCACTTGTGGAATAAACCCGAATGTCATCAATAAACATAATGACGAAGAGATCCAAGAACTACTTGAAAACCCTATTCATCAAGCAGAAATGTCATCGGGGAATTAGGCAAACCAAATGACATCACCAAGAATTCAAAGGGCCTATACCAAGTACGAAAAGTCATCTTAGGTATATCCTCATCCCTAATCTTAAGTTGATGATACCTAGACCGAAGATCTATCTTAGAAAAGAACTTGGCACCTTGCAACTAATCAAATAAGTCATCTATCCTTTGAAGAGGATACTTATTCTTGATCGTTACCTTATTCAACTTCTGATAGTCAATGAACATTCAAAGGGAACCATCCTTCTTGCACTCGAACAATACCGGTTCACCCCGTGGGGATACACTAGGATGAATAAACCCCTTATCCAAAAGATCCTTAAGTTGCTCCTTGAGTTCCCTCAACTTAGTCGGAGCCATTCTATAAGGAGGAATAGAAATTGGACGAGTGTCCAGAACTAGATTAATTCCAAGCTTTATTTCCCTATCTAAAGGAACACCAGGAAGATCATCTGAAAAGACCTTAGGAAACTCATTTACCGTCGAAATTGACCATAAAGAAGGACCTTTCAAGTTAAAATGTTTAACCCATACTAAGTGATAAAGACAACCTTTAGAGATTAACATTCGAGCTCTAAGATAAGAAATAAAACTCCCTGTAGGAGCTAGGTAACCACCCACCCACTCTATAACTTGGTCACCAGGGAACCTAAAGACAACCTTACGGGTCCGACAATCAAAGGATGCGAAAGAAGAGTGCAACTAATCCATCTCCAGAATAACATCAAAGTCCACCATATCAAGTTCAAACAATTTCACCAAAGTCTTCCTACCACCAACAGATACCACACACCCCTATAGACTTTCTCAGCAATAACCGAGTCACTTACAAAGTTAGAAATTGAAAAAGGATCTGAAACAACCTCAGGATCAAAACCAATACATACTTCCATAAATGGGGTCACATAAGAAAGAGTGGACCTCATATTAAGAAGATCATATACATCATGAGAAAAGAGTTGTAATGTACCAGTAACGACATCAGGTAATGCCTCATATTCCTGTCGAGATGCGAAAGCATACAATCTATTCCAGCCAGTGCCAATACCAAAAGTAGGAGCAAACACCGAAGCCGCACCACTAAGAGCAAGAGCATAAAATGAAGAAATCGGAGCTTTGACTACTGCTGAAGCATGCTTACCAACCGAACAATTCTTGAGTATATAGCCTGGTTGGTCATATTTAAAACACTTATCCCTTCCTTCATCACAATAACCCCAATGAATATGACCATAGAACTATAAGGAGGGTATGAAGAAACTAATTAATCCCTACTCGCCTGAGATTGGGCACCCTGTGCCCAAAAATTATCACCACCCTGTTGACGCCTATCACCCGTCTGCCTCAGGTAAGGAGAGCTAGCAGTAGAGAAGGAACCAGAACTCCCTCACTTCTTTTTCAGCAATTTACCTCCATCCCAACCACCTTGCGACTGAGCACCTCCCTGGTTCAAAAATCTATTCCTCTTACCCTGCCTATCTTCGAACTCTGCCTATTTTCTCTTCTCATCCTCCACCTATTGCATATGAAAAGTTAACCTAGAAATATCCATATCTTTGATCAGCAAAGAAGTCTTGCTTTCCAGTATTAGATCTCGATTCAACCTAGAAGCAAACTTTCTCATTCTCGCCCTCATATCAGCCACCACAGCAGGAGCATACCTTGACAGCTGATGAAACTTTAAGGCATATTCCTTGAAAGATATTCTCCCTTTGTTAAGATTTACAAACTCATCTATCTTCATTTCCCTCATCTCTTAAGGAAAGAAATGATCCAGAAAAGAACTAGAAAAGGCATCCCATAAGGATAGCTCCTCCACATCACCTCTATCCTTATCCTACTCTTCATACTACTGGTACGTAACATCTTTAAGATGATAAGCTACAAAGTTTAAACCTTCCATATTTGTGGCTTGTATCACCCTGAATATCTTCTCTATCTCTCATAAAAACCCTAAGGATCTTCCACCATCTTCACACCAGTAAAAGTAGAAGGATTCAGTTTCATAAACTAGACAACCCTTGTGGCCTCAGTAGATAATCTACAAGACGCATCCCTCTTAGACTGGGCAGCAATCAATTGAGCAATTGTATGAATAGACTGGTGAAATTTTGGATTAGTCACCTCACCCTGAGGAGGACTAGTATGAACAGAAAAAACTCCAAAATAATCAGGGATAGGACTCTAAGATCAAAAATAAACTCTAGATGTAGGATGTACCCCATCAACATTATCCTCAGATGAGACTAAAGAGTTTTCTTCTGTTCTAGATCATCAAGGCATGATCTGAAAAGTGAACAACAGAAGATTAGATAGGAATTCCAAGACCTAGACTCCAAGCTTGAAAATAGAATACCAAGAAAGTGAAATATTCCTAAATGACTTGTAGCCTCTCTTATGAGTGTGGCGTACTACACATCCTTAAAAGAGACTCTACTCGACACAGATTTATGGACTCCCAATTGACCATGAACCCGGAGCTCTGATACTAACTGGACCAAACCCAACACTGGGGGCCTTATGGTAATGGGCGTCCCAGGTCCAATCAGGACTGAAGACTACCCTCGTTACCTATCCCAACTTCCAGCCGCCTTCCTAAATTGGATGAACTTTGAACATATAATAAGATAGCATAACTGGACAAGGACTAACGTTGGGATAGGCATATTCCCAGATCAGCCCTACCAAGTCATCCCATCCACCCAAACATATCAACCAAACCACCAAGTCAAATCAATACCGAACCAAGGGCCATAAACAAGGCTATAACCAAAGGAGATCCAAAACATAATATAATGAATCCCAAAATGAAATACGATCAAACAGTGAGAAATTATGTCCAATGATTTCATCCCTAATACTAATGTCAATATTAAGGTCGACACCAATACCGGTCCCACCCATACAAACCCATAGCAGTACCACAAAGCCTCTAACCAAAAGAATACCAAAATCCGATTGAGATGTGGCCCCAACCATAGCCAAAACTAATATCCATAAATAAGAAAAAGTATAAAATAACATCCATGAAATGAAGCCTTCTGAATAGATGAAAGATAACCACTTCAATCCAAATACTGAACCCAAAGTTTGAATCACTAAGAAAGAGGAGTGGAACGGCCAGTTCCTACATCGTGTGGGGATACAACACCCTAAGATGGGTTGGTAGGTGAACACTAGCATGAACTCAAAATAAGAATAAAATAATATCATTTATAAAATAAAGTAAGTACCATCCATATGCACACCACTATACATATATATATAACCATGCTAGGAAAAGGTACTGGGTTTAGCATGCCATTAAAACCTTTACCTAGGTTATGTAGCTCTGCCGTCCTAAACCACCCACAAGCTATATGGGTTCAACTCTCCCTGCTGAAAGGGCCCCACTATGTAAAGTTGCACGACCAGGGAAGAGAACTTGGGATGACTAGCACATCCCCTAAAATATATAGTGTGACATCATGAACACAGTCCCTAGGACCAAACCTCACATTGATAAATATGAGTTTCTAGTTTAGATCCCTCTGGGACCTCCACCTTCCACAAATTTGCTACACATCCCTCATTTAAGCATAATTAAAACCATTATCAAGCAACAAACCAAACCATTAACCATTTATTAACCAATTATATTAGATAGTGGTAACGTCATACCGACTATAACTTTCAAGTATTGTCCTTAGCCAAACCTTTTTAAGATCAAGGGATTTCCATGTACCCATAGATCATATTCAACCAAAACCATGGCCACCAAGGCCTTTTCAATCTATTTAAAACCATTTAAACCATTCATATCATTAAGGATTCCATTACAAAGTTTAAATCATGCATAATTTCCATTGCAAAACTAATATTATAGTAAAAACATTGTTATAGGCATTTTATCAAACACATTAGGGGCGTAGTATTTTCAAAACCAAAGTCCATTACCAAAGAACCATTCTCATGCAACCAATTATTCAAAACCACCATTAATGCATATAAAAGCATAGTTAAAATATGAAAAAAACTATAACCAAGCATTTATAACCAAAACCCCCCAAATCATATTTGAAAACCCAAAATCATACAACATTCAAATCATAAAAACATGGTATAAAGACATGCCTTTAATTGGAACTAACAATGAGGTAAGAGAAAATTCCTTAAACCAAGATAATAATGGAGATAAATCACCAAGACAAGCCTCAGTTTACTCCTTAAGATGAAACCCTAGCTTTTTTTTCCCCAAGAACTTTAAAGAGGATTTAAGAGTGTTTTTCAACTGTTTAAGAATAGAATAATAGGGAAAATAACCTCCCAAGAGAAATATAACTCATGAAACCTCATTAGGATAAATGAAAAAATATCCAAAATATCCCCACTTAAGTTGCACAAAAATCTTATACCAGAGATACGACCAACCTTTACGAGTTGTACCCTTCCTGTACGAGTGGTACCCACCACTCGTACCCTTTGCCTACCCATTGGACTCAACACTGTCCAAGGTATGATTTATCTAAATCAAGTCGTATCCAAGTGTACGACTGGTACCCATAAACCGTACCCCTGGTAGAATCGAATCCTATGAGGATTGAACACTGTCCACCATACAAGTTCCTGGTATGATTTGTACCCTGACTTACGGCTCACGGTGAGCCACTCGTACTCAGATCCAACTTAAGCAACCAAGTCTAAGGTTAATCTAAGTAAAACCCAAACCAAATAATCTATATTCAGCCATACAACTCATACCATTTAAGTCATACCCATTCCAATAACGAAAATCCATTCCACCTACTAACATTGGTCAGTATACGACTAGACCATACCATTCATACCCCAACATATGGCTCATACCCATGAGTCATATTGGGTCCAGAGACCAAAATTTTAGAAAAAATTTTAAGGTCCAGAAACTAGGGTGTTTCAGCAATCCTGCACATATTTTGATTGAGCCTCTCTCGATCTTGTGCTAAATGATAGAAAAGATGATTTAGGTCCTTTTAGAGAATAAAGACATTTTACTTCACTCAGTGGGGGGGGTAGCATTTGATTGACATGACACTGTTGACTGATCTTGTCATTTTCTTATGGAAAGTAAAAACGAAGAAGATGAAAGAAATAAAGTCTAGTGAGAGTGAATAGTGTAAGATGAAATAAACAGTATCACTGACTTGATTTTATAAACCCATTTGGACGATTTAAAATGCCACCATAAATAATTGATGCATGGCATACTGATGGCGTCTCTTGAAACCTACAACATTGATATCGAGTAGTAATAATAACTTTGATACATGAAATTGACATCTTAGAAGCCTTTTTGTACTTAATATAACTAAGCCCTTTCATATTTTATCTACATACAATTCACTGGTGGGTAATAAACCAAATCATCTAATATACAACATATATTCTAATCATATTGTATAATTTATTTTTCATATTGTTAATTTCTTACTGGCAGTAACTAACAGTAGTTTATTATAAAATAATTTTATTATATTATACTAAAATAAACTTGTAGTAATTTGCAAAATTCATTACCGTCATGCATTGAGAAATTTCAACTAAAAAATAAAGATATACAAAAATTAGCATTAATGTGCAAAATTTAATCACATTAGCATTAAGAAATTTCAAGGTACTTTAGATGCAAAACAAAAAGCACTAACTTCTTCTCAAGCTGCAAGTTATTCTTTTATGGCCACTTTTCTTGCACATTAAGCAATTTTTTATTTTTCTTACCTCCTAGCAAGTTTCAAGACATCAAGAACACGTTTGACTTTCTTACATCCATGTTTGGGCACCTAATAGGATGGTAATATCTTTATATCTAGTAAATATTCGGGAACAGTCCATTCTGACTCCAGAGGCACTACATTGAAAGTGCCACTATATGCACTGATGTAATTTTCAACTAGATAGGTAGGAAAAGTAAATTAATAAATTCTTGCATCGTATTTATCTCTGAACTTCAACCTCACTGCCATAGAAAGAGCACTAAGATTTTTACCAAGTCAAACTTTGTACATGACCATGTTCTTTCTAGTAGATTGACTTCGACGGTAGCATCACTTTCGATTATGCTACTCATACGCGCCCCTATTTATATTACTCATATGTAACTTATCACCCGCATTTATGTTTTCTCCTATGATTTTTCAGCCTTATAAACTCTGCATGCCTCTCTCTAAATTTTTCAGCAAACTTCTTCATAATTTAATTGAATACGGCAGTAAGGGGAAACTCTTTTTCATCTATCAATATTACATTGAGTGAATCCAGGATATATGTGGTCATCACATCAAATCTATTCCCAAAAAATTATGCTTTGATCCACTTTTAAAATCAAATATCAACCTTAAGCCACTCGACTACTTATGGCATTTTTTCTTGAGCTTCAAAAAATGTCGAACAACCTCACTATAGCTATATGCCTTTGTTGTATTATAGTACAAATATAGATAATCTCAACATTTTCTTTTGGAGGTTTTATCCAAGATTTCTCATGTAAAGTCTATAATGAGCAAACCTATAAATATTGAAAACGCTATTTCTATGCTCGCATGCCTATTGAAAATGATACACATCTCTGGTTCATCGATCACAATACACTGCAACTCCTTAAAAAAGAAGGTCTGTGACCCATCGCATTCCTTGTCCTCCACACAAAACTTAATTGAATAAGTATTTTTTTTATGTTGAGAAATAACACTCAATAATACACTCTCATATTTACCATACCATATTGTGTCATCTATAACAATTACCATTTGTACGTAAGAATATCCCAAATACAAGCTCCAAAAGTAATAAAGTAGTACATGAACCTCCTATCATCAGTAGTAAATCTGAAAGAGATTATAGTGCCGGGATTTAGCTTTTGTAACATATGGAAAAAAGTCGGTAAGTAAGAATATATGTGCTTTGGATTACCCATATCCTTGTTCTTAGCCATTACATCTCTAAACCAGCATCTCTAGTAGCTTGTTTTGCAATGGAACTCTTTGAATACAACACTTTTTATTTTCTTTGGGATTGGTCCCTTGTTGTCAATGTAGTCATTTGTCAAGAGTTATGCAATTAGAGTTCATAAGATATTTTTATACATGTTTGTGACATGTTCAACACCAAAAGTGTTATCACCTATGTACTTGTAGATGCAAAATGTATTCGAACTCTTGTACTTTCTAGTATGCAACATCAATCCACTATTATGACTCCTATATCTCACCTTGTAAATTATTGTACAACTTTTAATTATTTCAAAATAGAAGAACTTCTTCACTGAAACATCAGTATATTATAATTTCAAATATTCCTTGTTATCAACTGCTTGATGGACCACAAATCCAACTCCATCAAAGGAGTGGATGGGTTGTGATGCGGGTTGTTTCTCAACACCACTACCTTTATCTTCTTCTTTCAAATATCCAAAATCATCAACATCTTATGATTGATCATCGATCCAGCTATTTACCCTGTCATCTCTAATGAATTGTCATAGATTAGAGATTGTAGGAGAGGTAGGAGTGGTGCGGCTGATGTCAAAGCTTTTCCATCACACCTCTCCTTACTATTTATCCTTAAAAAGGCCTATAACTATCAATGCTAATATAAAACATATACATTGTCATTCCTTATGAATAATGGATATATTTTTCCCTTTCATTCATCAAATAAATAATGAAAACGTTCGTAGAATTGCAACTTAATTTCCTATATTCAATTAAACTAGCAATCATCCTGTCGTACAAATTATTGCAATGTAGGGAAACGAGTATGGTGTGTTTGGACTAAGAATTCCAAGAAAATGTTTTAGGGTCTTCTTTCATTCACTCGTGAAATTACCACCAACCAGAACATACTTTACAATTGACATAATGAACACACCAGTCAATTCCTAGGTCCATGACTTCCCAACGGGTTGATAAAGTTTAAAAACTAGGATAAAATTGTGGCATATCAAAAGAGACCTCAGCTGCAACAATGGAGCCTCAAGTATAAATAGATTAGTTCAGCAATTGTAGGATATACTTATTGGAGAAGAAATTGGAAAAGATGAAGCTTTTGCAATAATGAAGAACATAAAGTTTTGGGGTAAAACTAACTCTATTGATGAAAATCATAAAAGCTTGGGTTGACAATGGCTTCCAAAGAACAGATTTGACAACGAAAGGTTGAAATTTGGACAAAAAATCTCACTGATCGGTGTATTTTTAGGCAGGAAGAGCTTTTTTGAGCAGCAACAGCTGCTCCCTTTTGATCAATTTCTTTTGGCTTTTGCTTTGATTTTGTTTTTTATAGAACAAAAGTGTATTAATGGGTTGATGATGGAGGGGAATTGTTTGTATTATTGTAAACTTTGAGGCCAAAAATGTATAGTAGCGAAAAAAGAAATTTATGATGTCATGATTGGTGGCTATCCGCCTAAAGTTTTCAAACTTGTGGTTGTATGCACAATTAAGTTTTGAAAGTAGCTTTTTGGCAAACAAACCCTTCTAACTAATCCTTCTCCCAAATATGTAACAATGCTTAATGTTTGCAGGGCCTCTTGAATAAATCACTTGATTATCAGCTCTGTCATTGGCCTCGCTCTACCAACTACGTGGCCGATCTACTCGCAAAACATGGAAAGCAATTAGCCTGTGATGCAAATTATCTTCCTAGAATGTACCTATCCCCTCCTCCCTTCTTATGTACAGTACTTAAATAATGCAAGGAGATTGTTCTTTACCACGGTGTGTAGGTTAATGTTATGTATTATCTTCTATAACTTGGTTTGTTTCCCTTTATATATAAATCTATGGCTTATTTCAGCAAAAAAAGAGTGCTTTAAATTATTGAGCAAAAGAACTGCAGACATGTCTTCTTAATGAACTGCAAACTGAAGTAAAGTTAGCACCAGGGAAAGTTGAGTTAGAAAAATAGAAAAATATAATGGAAGAAGAAATGAGTTTGAGGCGTGTACGAATCTATTTTTTAAAACAGATATTGCTCATGTATATAGATCGACAAAAATACAAACAATTTGCTTCAGGTCATAATAAAGTCCATGTTTATATCTGTAGATCTTTTCTTAATTATCCATTTCACAAAAGAAGGCTTATTTATTGCTACAAGATAAATAAGAAAGTATCAAAACACACTCCAAATCAGTTCACTAATCTTAAGGATCCGAGGTTCTTTTTGGAGACCACTCTCGGATTCAACAAATAAGAGTAAGAATGAAGAGATTACAAGGTGTTTAACACACCAAGGCAACCAACAACCAAACTAAGTTACAAAATAAGAATAAAATCACAACAATATTGAAACAACAACTCACAGCTTCCCTTGAATCAAGAACAAACTAGTACAAACTATTACAAGAATAGAATGAACAAAGGATAGATAGTTAGATCTTGGTTGGTATAATCTTAAGAACCCAAGAACATTTGATACTATTGGACCCTTAACACCACACACAATGGTTAACCTAACTACTACGTTGACACAAGAAGGATTTTACCTCCTCTAAACACCAACGTCTCAATCCATGAATGCAACACTAGTGATTTCAAACTAGTATCACCCTAGTTTCGGGTTGCCTCCTAAAGAGAAGAGAGGACTTGTATTTTAAAGTGTTATACAACTTACAAATATCATGCAAGTCTTCCTATTAAATGACCTAACATATTCTATTTATAGTAGGTTACAAAAATAGTGTGAAATGTCCAAAAGACCCCTTAGTCGAATGCTTCACTTTAGGTGCCCTTGGAGTGTAGTTTGTGGACTATTTTGGAGCCTATTTAGGCCCTCCTTTGCACTTCACTTGCACGCTTCAAGTCTCGGGTTCAGTACATCTCACATATGTCCATCTCCATGGTCATTCTCGTATCATCCTCTCCTTTTTGAAAAAAAGAATTTGACCTTAAGTCTTCTCCTTGCAAAATCAAAGAAGGACAAACAAGAAAAATATCCTCATGACATGTGGGTTAGGATTAACAAAATAAACACATCACATGCCATGCCGAGGTGGGACAAACTTGGAGTATACCCACGGGTCCTTTGTGTTGAACATGAAAACCTTAGTATAAATGGCACAAAGGAAGAGATCATCATCAACAAAAAGAGGTAAGGAAGAACCTTGTCTTCCTTCACTAGCACCCACAATCAAACATTGTTTGTCGTCTTGACCAAGCATCAAGTGGGAAATGTAGAAATTCCCACATTCCGAGAGGGGGTCAAGGTCAAATGGGAGAAGTAGCCAAGGGTCTAAGCCGAGGCTAACCCTTACTTCCCCTAGAATATCACTCCCACAATCACGCATGACATTTGACTTTAAGAGAAGACTAATATTCAAGAATAGAGAGATACGGCCTAGAAGTCCTACCTCAAACAGACATATGCCATCATTTACAATATTTCCATACATATGATCTCTATGAACAAAACTACTAGCAAGGCTTTTACCATACAATATGTTTAAAGAGTCACGTGCACCATCAAGATCAACCCTATAAAAACTATCACTAACTTGAGATTTTTCGAGCACACAACACATATGCTCAAGTAGTGGAATACATTTATAAGTAAGTTGATCTTCATTCATATCCTCACTAGTTGTTGGAAACACACATACCAACATAGACTTACCTTGGCTTGTATAAGGGTCAACTAGTGTGTGAATACTCTCGTCAATTGGTAATGAAGTCTTACGCGAGTTATAAGGGCTAGCACTAGATGGACACAAATTGTTCTTGTGAGAAGAATCAATGTCATTATCTAAAGGATCAACTAGTGCTTGATACTTACAATAAGAGTTTGGTCCTCCCGCGACCTAACATCACCAAGAGTATCAGAAAAGGACGACTTGAGCACCTCTACCCTAGGCAAAGTCGCAACTACACCTACTAGACATAACACAATATACTAAGTTCATAGGAGTGTAGGGGATAGAGTTTTTACCTCGTAGCTCACATGAGCTACGACCTTCCTCTTGACGTGTGTCCGGGAATCCCACTTGCTCTCTTTGACCTACAATACGATCCAATATTTTATTTTACATAGCTAGGTCTCGGGACATAGTGTCAAGGTAGGCCAAAATGACATTGGTGGCATTGTTGTCCATGGGTAGAGAGGTTGAAGATGCGGGTTCCCTTGTAATTGTACCTAACAAAAAAAGAACAACCCTACAAAGCAAAACATAAGTTAGTTCAGAACAACCTCACCACACTCTCACATACTTGATCGTATCACACTTGTATTCACAAGTATTTCAAGTCGGCTTTTAGTTCGTGAAGAGTCGAGGGATGAGTCTACTCCTTGGTCAGAATGGATTCTTTGTTTGAAGATTCAAGGTAATGATGTCCAAACTTAAACCAAGAAATTCTACGATTCAAAAACAAGAAAAGCACAAAATAATGTAGACACGAACAATGGATGCAAAGGACTAATTGACAATCTAGTAGGAGTTTACTAGTTTGTTAATTAGTTCTAGGATCAACTAATGAAACCAAGAATCAATAATTAGAAACTAGAAAATTCAAAATTGAGCTTAATTATTTATGTGAATAGTAGCAAGTGGTGATGTGGCAGCATGCAATTTGTCTCGGTCCCACACAACTTAGTCACAAATTTGAAATTTTCAACCTTCACATAATTTAGAATGAAAGACAATTGGTTTTGGAAGGAAAGTATAAGTATTGAGTCTTTTGTAAGTTTATTCTCAAAAAAATGATCTTGACTTGTACTAGTTCCACCAAACAAGGCTCCTTGATTTAGGGATAGTAGTTGAAAAAGTGGATGTCAAGTCTAGGAAGTGATGGTTCAAGTCTTCTCACAAACAACCTCACAACTTTTATCTTCACCCTTTTTTAATCTGTTTGCACTTTTTGTTGGTTATATTGTAAGACTAGGTGAAGAACAAGATAAACATTCAATAACAACTTCACGAACACCACCACAACACAATAACAATGTCCACTCCAACGGCTAGCAACAACACATAACACGGCCAATCTTCAAGGTTTAACACACGACCACTTCAAGTCCACAATACAAGGTCAATCTGTTAAGCTCAACTTTAGATCTAGACACCTTTTGTGTTGGTGAGAAAGAAACCAACAAAAGAAACACACTAAACAAACAAAAACTTTTTAGATCTAGCTAACAACTCTCGGCCAAGACAACAAACTCTTGGCCAAGGTTTTCAACACTTTGGTGATCTCTTCCCAAGATTGATTTTGTGAGAACAAAATCAATCCTTGAGATTTGATACCAAATGATACAAGACAAATAAGGAAGTATCAAAACACACTCCAAATTAGTCCACTAATCTTCAGGATCCGAGGACCTTTTTGGAGACACTCTCGGATTCAATAAATAAGAGCAAGAAAGAAGAGATTACAAGGTGTTTAACACACTAAGGCAACCAACAACCAAACTAAGTTACAAAACAAGAAGAAGATCACAACAATATTGTAACAACAACTCACGGCTTCCCTTGAATCAAGAACAAACTAGTACAAACAATTACAACAATAAAATAAACAAAGGATAGATAGTTAGACCTTGGTTGGTATAATGTTAAGAACCCAAGAAAATGTGATAATCTTGGACCCTTAACACTACACACAACGGTTAACCTAACTCCTACGTTGACACAAGACGGAATTTACCTTCTCTAAACACCAACTTCTCAAGCCATGAATGCAACACTAGTGATTCCATACTAGTATCACCCTAGTTTCGGGTTGCCTCCTAAAGAGAAGAGAGGACTTGTCTTTCGAAGTGTTATACATCTTACAAATATCATCTAAGCCTCCCTAGTAAATGACCCAACATATTCTATTTATAGTAGTAGGTTACAAAAATAGTGTGAAATGTCCAAAAGACTCTTTAGTCAAATGCTTCACTTTAGGTGCCCTTGAGTGTAGTTTGTGGACTGTTTTGGGGCCTATTTAGGCCCTCCTTTGCACTTCCCTTGCATGCTCCAAGTCTCGGGTTCAATACATCTCACATATGTCCATCTCCGTGGTCATTCTCATATCATTTATAGAGCTAGAAAAGTTGCTATTTTGAATAGTCATCTTATTTCATGAACAAACATATACATTTAATTAAACTCAAGTTATAAACAAAATCTGAAAATATCAATGCCTTCAGATTAAATCATATCACCATATGGATGATATTGAAGAGGGTACGACTTACGAGATGGGCTGAGTTGATACTGCCATGTAATCTGAAGTAAACATGTTTTTTTTGCTAGCTCGAATCACATTAGAGGGTAAGTGAAGTACTATTGATCCCAAAGGAGGGGTGGGAGAAAAGTGCATGTTTGATAGTGTGAAAATGATATTTCCTTGGTTTTCATTGAAAGTAGGTTTTCAATCCTATACAAGTCTATTTTTACCTTGCTCTCCATGCACGTTTCAACAATCTTGAATATGTCTAAAGCAATAATGTCCTCTTAACCAATTCTGATGTAACGTTTAGCTACTAATTATTTTCTTTCTTCCTTCTGATCTTGTTGTTTTAACCCTTCTAATATAAATAAATAGAATATTTTCTGGAAACGATCTTCCCAGGTTAGATAACATGCATGCTATTACTTCCTCTGTTAGATTATTGATACCTTATATGCATTAATATGATATAAATTGTTTTGCTGAAAAAGAAAAAAAAAATTGTAGATGGCACACTATATAAATCTATCCATTAATTTCAGGAAATTAAAAAGTAAAACTTGAATGTTCAGAACAATATAAGTTGAAGTTATGGTGCAGTATTGACAACAATTTGCATACAAAAATGTACCATAACGCTTTGAAGAAAATTGTAGTAATCTTTCAAAAGAAAATTGTATCACGCAGTGTGTCTAAATTAATTATGGGGCAAATGAAACACTACCTAACTAATTACTACAAGTAGAATTTCAGTCAATTTAAGAGTTGCAGTACAAATTATCAACATCATAACGGGGATTTTGGTACTAAGTTGGTGAAATATAGTCCATCAATTATTTATTCTAAATCAAGCTCGTACTTCCAGATACTGGATCTAAGGATCTTACAGTGTGTTTGTTTGCAAGTGATATTCCACGTTGATAGCCTTTCGTCAACCCTCTTCTCCAAATGTTAGACGAAGAAATCAACCTAATCGCCAGGATTTCTTCGTCTGAAAACCCTAATTTGAATGAGAGAGAAAGATAGAAAAGAAGGGGAAAAATATTTTTATTTCTGCTCTAGAATCTTACATCAACACAATTTTTATCCAAAACAAAATATACAATTACAATTAGGAAATGTAAAGGGGCCGATGTTAATATGAACACTCTGATCCGGTTCGGTTCCAATTGAGCCTATTTCATGTGGCCCATGAGATCAATAAACTGTTCTGCTGTTTGAAGAAATTGAAGAGAAAATAGACCATCGCACTACAATAAATTTGATTATTTGGGACGAATTATTTTATCACTTATAAGTCATATTTCGTTGCAAAAGATTTAGCGTGACAAAAAAATTTCATCAATCAATCGTCTCCAAAAGTGGGTCGCTAAAAGTAGACAAAGACGACTTAGTGTTTCGTCGCTAAAAAATTAAATTGGCTACAAAAAATAAAAAATCATCCCCAAATGTGTAACATTTATGACGAATCTGTTTGTCATAAATATATAATTTTTTGTAATTAATGATATGCTTTTGTCACTAAAAAGTTATCAATACCAACAAAATTTCATTGTCGCTAATTATTTAGTTCAATCAGCGATGACATCAATTGTCGCCAGAGTTATACATATTTTGTGGTTGAACAAATGTATTTTCGTCACTATTGACAATTTTTTGTATACAACAAAAATTTTCGTCCTTAAATGTATGAATTAGTGACAAATTTATTATTCTAATAAAGATTAATAATCTGTAGTTAAATCTACCATTTTGTCACTAAAAATCGTATTTTTTACCGAGAATGTAGAGTCGTCACTAAATTATTATGATTACCGACAATTATGATTGTCATAAAATACAAAATTAATTTGTATCAAATAAAAAGGAAGATATTGAAGCAAATACATTTGTCACTAAATATAGTCAAACTTATGACGAACTAGTTTATTTCGTGGCGAAAATAATTGTCTTGAAAAGTCTAATTTAATCGTTGCTAAAAATTATATTTGATAATAAAATCTTTTGTCACCAATTACAAGAAAACGCTTAATTATTTCATATTGATATTATTTTTAAATTAGAATTGAATAAATTAAAAATAAGATTATAAAACATGTTACATTAATAAAATTCACCCACAATCATACAATTAAAAAAACTAAAATTGTACTAAGGTAATATCTCCTCATAGGGCAAAGAAAAGTAAAACTAGTCCAACACAAAGGAAATCTAACTGAAATATAGTACTAAATATTACTCTTATTCTAAACTAAGGTGGATATGTAGAGGTTTCTTCCAAAGTACCAATAACGTGTTGAGCTTGTAATTGGTCTTCATTCAACTTTCAGTTTTACACCTGTGGACAAGAGAAGAAAATTAAGATTGATGATGATGCTTTCAGATTTGATAGTCAAAATGACTACATGCTATTGTTGCTCCAAGCCACAACTAGAATCCATTAAACATGTAATTATGAAAAGCTAGGCTACCCAAAAACTAGATAAATTCTATCTAGTAAACACATCAAACTTCTATAACAACAACAATAACATACCCGATATATTCCTACAAAGTGTGATTTGGAGAGGGCAAAGTGTGTATACTTTCCATAAGTTACTGACCTAAACAAACTATTATATATTATCCCCACTCCAAAAATAAACTATCTCCTTCTGAAACAAGAAACTTTATCAGGAACTCACTTCAAAAGGAAAAAAATATCAACGATCTCCTCTCTAGAAATAACACGAGACATTCACCAACACAAAACCATTAGCTCACTGACATAGACAATTTTCCCCACTAAAGATCAAAAAAGAGAATCCTCAAGACTGAAAAACTAAAAGGTCTGGCTCCCTCTTCCATAAACCCAGCACCTACTCTTTAATTTAATACTAGATTGTCAATATTGTTGAGGTTTTCTTTTTTCTTCTCAAGACTCAAGCTAGCTATGTGAGAAACCTCCAGTTCATTATTCTAGTTCAATTGCCTCTAAAAATAAAAAATAAAAAAAGGAGGGGTATGGATAACATCATCTGAAATTTATAATTGGAGAGGAAGTTATAACGAATTTCTTCGGATGAGCCTGATAACTCAATATTGAGAAATTAATAAACTATCTTATAAGTTATGAAAAAAGAACCAGAGTATGCAAAAATTGCATATGCCTACCTACATGATAATTTTATCTTATCCTAAGCAGTATTGCACTCGAGACGATCAAAAACCAAACAAAAACTCAGGACTATGTAAAAGCAAGAAGAAATTCATCTAGTGATTCGCAATGAAAAGTATTATCAGCATTTTCACAAGAAACAATCTGAACAAATAGAATTTTTCTCCTACCTAGACATAGACTAGCAGTTCATTTGTTTAGCTAGGGAATATAGATCCAACCGTGAACTGGTTCTAGAGTCCAAGGAGCTGGTAGCTTTGTAATTCTTTTATTACTTGTTGAAATAAAAAATTTCTCTGATCACATTTGAAGTTTATAATGAAACAAAAAGTATCCCTAGCTGCAACCTAACCAAAACAGGCAACTCTAGGAGATACATAAGTCATCCAAATCATTATTCGGAGTTTTTTGCTTTGGAGCTTATTACTCTTCACACTCATAACCACCATCTTGTATATTGAATAGCATATTTGTCCGCCTAACTAAATACAACTTTATTCCGTCAGAGTCCACCAAACTAAATACAACTTTCTATAGTTAGAATTTTCTTTCCAAAATGAATAACGTCTGAGCTTATTGAATCTTTTCTCCACAGAATAAGGGATGTAAATAAAGGACATTAGGTAAGTAGACACACTATCTAATACACCCAGGCGAATCTCCAGATAAATACTGCATCTTCCAGGGAGATAATATTCATTCTATTTTTTTTATATAAATAAACAATAAGATAACATTTGCTCAACTTCCCGCGGTGCAAAACAAAGGAAAGCATTTGTATGGAAGATTTGATTTCTCTCATACATGAATCATTTACGCCGTTCATGTAATTTAGTCTATATTACATGATATTTGAAATTTATGTTAGGTTATAGATCAATATATATTACATAGACTTGCCTGCAATTAAGTAATCTAATAATATAAATACTTATCGTCAGTGCAGAAAACTTGAAACTCAAAATGAAATAGCCAGTCAAACAACTACATACAACAATCTAATTTCAAGATGGATGTTTCACAAATAATGCAGAAAATTGAGAAATGCAGTCCAACCAGAGCAAAATTCAGAGGAACAGAAATATAATTTCAATCCTCGATCATAATCATTCTCTCTACCCTCATAAGATAAGAAGGTAAGATGTATACACCACCTTCCCAAAACCCCACTTGAGGAATTTCAATGAATAATTTATTGTAACTTGTAATCACAATCATCCTTCAAGTTCATAGTAAAAGCTAGACACAGATTAATCATTGAACGTTGGAGGAGAAAAATAAGAAACCATTTGGAAAAAATGTATGCATAACCATGCCAGTAGAAGTAGGAACTTCATGATTCAAGTTGCACATTAGTCATGCAAAAAAGAATCTTAAAGTCAAAAAAACGTAACAGGTACAACGATGAGAGTCTGGCTCAGGCCAACGCTTTTTACAGAAATTAGTTACAAAGTAATTTCAAGATAACATCCAAAGAATAGTAATTAGTACATAATAATGGCACATTACAGGCTTTACGTGATACTTAGAAGGTTGGTGGGAAAGAAAAGACAACAAAAATAAAAAGATTCTCTTCTTTTCGAGAACGAGAACTTTCAAGTATTTAGGAGCCAAAGTGCACCAAGAAAGCTTCTAAATAACTCTTCTTGAACCCAAGTGGTGCAAGAATCATGAAACACTATATATTTTGACCCTATCAATTGGTAATTCCATAATTAGAGCTCAACAATAATAAATTTCCTTCAAAATCATCGCCACAATGATACATCAGGACAACTGAACTATAGAAGGAGAAAACACATTAATAGAATAATCAGAAAAACAACTATAGAATGAAGATTTCTTCACACAATTGAGCTATTAAAGCTTCTATAAGCGTCATGGTCATCCAAAAATGCACATTTAAAACTGAGTAAATATATTTGTTCACATCCTTTTACTGCTCTTAGTAGTTGTCCTATGAAGATTAAACTTAAGTGTGTTATTTTTTTTAACAATTAGTACTGTAAGCTTAAACTAAGTGTTAGACCAATCACAGATCTCCAGTGGCATCATAAGAATATTTTTACAGTCATTAAATCTATAATTTCCAAGGAAAGTAAATAGATAGTCTCAAGACCATAGAAATTATGTTTCGAAATACACTGGAAAGTGCTTATTTTCATTTTAGACTCAAATCTGTTCAAGAGATATGACCGCAAAATGTTTCCACAATAATGTTCCTCAATAGTTTCTTACGGCAATTTTAAGAGCGTAAGAAAAAATGCAATGCATTATTCAACAAGAAAATGAATTAAACAAATCAAATTTTTTTCAGATGATTTATAACGTACTTTGGAGGGGGGCAACAGTAGGAACGTCCCAAGGGTGCATTCTGTGGCTAGTATGTAGTAAAGGTTATAGAAAAAAAAACGTATACTAATAAGTAACCATAATGTTTTACCAATATTCAAATAACCAGAAACTCTTTTCCCTCACCCCCTCCCCCCTCTTGCAGGAAAAATTTTCGCATCACATCTAAGAAGAATGAAAAAGTCAAGAGGATTCTGAACCAACAGTTGGTCAAAGCCCTCACCGAACCACAAAAATATTCAATCATCTAAACCTCAGAATGAAAAAAAAAAGTTAAAGTAACAGTCTGATTCATAGATCATTTTATTTCTTTATTTGATGAGCATTGCCTATAATTTTTTAATCCATGGTGGATACATTGTTTCAAAAAAAAAATATAATGTTAATCATAAATAACAATAAAATAATTCAAAATTAAATTAACCATAAATAATATATATTGATAATTAATCAAACAAATCTAATGAGAATCACCTGTAATCTTTTTAACGACGGTAAACATATCTGCAAAAAAATTTAGATATAATGTTAATCATAAATAATAATAAAAAAATTTAAAAGCTAAGTTAAGTATCAACATACTTTGATAGTTATTCAAAGATAATTTTAACAATAATAATGTAAAAATTATTTTCTGATATTATTATACCAATATCTTGTGAATAAAATAATCATATAACTTTTTCTGAGATAAACACAATCTAAATATGAAAATAATTGTAACTGACAGAAAAAAAAAAAAAAAACTTAAATGATATATGTATTCAAGGGGACATATATAGGAGGTTACAAATATGGATATTTATGTCAACCAAAATTTTAGTCAAATTCAAAATTTAAATATATCAGTTTATTAGAAAAGATAAGATTATATTCTAAATTGTCATTATCTAATAATTTATAATTTTAAAGTTAAAAAAATAAAAAGTTATTTGAGAAGTTACATTCAAACTTGAAAACTACATAGTTAGCATTTTATTAGGAACTCTACCTTATTTAATTGATTTAAATAAAAAAAAATAAAAAAGAAGACATGTTCAAACGTGTTCTTATATTTAATTATTTCTTTAATTATTTGTTTTAAAAAATCATAATAATGTTAATCACAAATAATTGTAATAATAATTTGTTTTAATTACTATTATTAATTTATATTATTATTATTGTTATTAATATTATTTGGATAAAATTTTCATCTTTTATTAATATAAATAAATTATATTTAAATTTTAAAGAGATAAGTTTGAAATAGCAAAATATCTATTAGAACTCTTCAATTATGGGTTTCTATTTTTAAGATAATGAAAATTTTTTATCAAAAGGATAATGTATTTCAAATTCAAATATTTCATCTTTCAATTCAAAACTTGATAAGAGTCCAATTAGAACATTCTAATGAGATAAATAACTATTTCTAATAAGTAATTTTATTTTATAATTATTTTTAATTTAAAATTAATAATTTATTAGTCTTAATTTTCTTTGATAGTTTATATTTTTTTGCACGTTTTTTAAAATTTTATTTTCTTTTGTTTTCATTTCTTTCCTTTCTTTATTTCTTTTATTTGTTTTTAGTTATTTTTTTTATAAAAATAAATTGACAACTTAGATATGTAAAGGCATTTCAAGTAGATATATACGTCGAATTTAATTATTAAATTTTAATTTATATTTAAAATTTTAAAATAATCGCAAGTAAGAATAACTTTTAGATACCCACCATAAATATATATTATTTATATTTATCAATAATAATAATAATAATAATAATAATAATATATTTATCATTATATTTGATATAGATAAGTTTATGAAATATAAGATTATATTTAAATATATTTTATAACATTTAAATTTTAAAGAGATAAGTTTGAAATAACAAATATCCATAAGAACTCTTCAATTATGAGTTTCTATTTTTAAGATAATGAAAATCTTTTTAATTAAAGGATAGTGATTTCAAATTTAAATACTTAGTTTTTCAATTCAAAACTTGATAAGAGTCTAATTAGAACTCTAATGTGATAAGTAACCATTTTTAATAAGTAGTTTTATTTTATAATTATTTATAATTTAAAATTAAAAAATTATTAGTCTTAATTATCTTTTGATAGTTTATGTTCTTTTTTTTGCAAGATTTTTATTTTATTATCTTTTGTTTTCTTTCTTTCCTTTCTTTCTTTCTTTTCTTTGTTTGTTAATTTTTTTTAAAAAAAAAAATTTACAACTTAAATATATAAAGGTATTTCAAGTAGATATATACGTTGAATTTAATTATTAAATTTTAATTTATATTTAAAAATTTTCAAAAAGCATGTATTTTACTATTTTTTCAAATAAGAGTCTTTATTTATTTTTTTGACTTCTTTTTGTTTTCCTTTCTAATAAATATAAAAATAATTAAACACACAAAGGTTAAATAAAGTTTTATTCTTATTATTGATAAATAATATTTTTTAAATTTTTATCTTTCGTTTATATTTTTCATCCACTCCACTATACGTGCTCCTCATCCTGTTATTATTATTTATTACTATTATTACTACCAATATTAGTACTACTGTTACGTATTGCCACTATATTATTATTATTATTATTATTATTATTATTATTATTATTATTATGTAAATAAACTATATATATAATATTTAAATTTTATAAGATATAGCTTTGAAATAGTAAGAGTCTATAAGGACTTTTTAATTAAGAATTTTATTTATTAAATTAATATATTTAAAAAAAAAAAGATAATGTATTTCACATTCAAATGCTTAATCTTTCAATTTAAAATTTTTATTACATACTTGTTGACTTTGTCTTAAAATTATCACTTAGACTTATTCTTGTGCTGCTATGTGGCTTCTTATCTTGATTTATTCTTGTGCTGCCATGTGGCTTCTTTTCTTGATTTTAGTGTTGCTTTTATATATATATAGATACCACATTTAAAAGTGTAGTCATATATGTGAATAAGCGTTGCCAATTAAATCATGGTTTATCAACGCTTGTAAAGTGTGGCCTATACCATTAAGGACCACACTTTCAAAGTGTTGCCAAAATTAATGTGGCCAAAAGCTAAAAACAAAGGCTACGCTTTAAAAGTGTGGTCTTTAATGATATAGGTTACGCTTTACAAGTGTGGTCTAGAATTAGTGTGGACAAAAGACTAAAATGTTGTAGTGTCTTGTTATTTATTTGCTGTGAATGCAATCGCCTAGAGGGATTGGATCACAATCACCTAGAGGGATTGGATCACAATCACCTAGAGGGATTGGATCACAAAGTCTAATGCAGGAAGTTTTGGATGGGGATGAAGAATCATTTCCTCAGAGTTATTCAAATGTGGTTAAATCAGTGTGGACATATCACCATGGTGTCTTCCTAAATCGCCAAAGAGGAATCCACTATCCATTTTACGTAGAGCAAAACATATGGAGGAACTCCCGATATAACAGTAAAAGTAAGACGTGCAGTCCTTTTTGTGAGGCTAGTTGCCAATAAAGGTGCAACTAACAAACAACAAGATCATCAAAGTACTTTAAAGCAACATGATTTGATTAGGCCAATGTGATTTGATGAAAGTCTCAACTGAACTCTTTGTGATTGTTAAAAGAAATTGAGTAGATAAACCTTTGTGGCTAAAACTTACAATATGATAGCTTCAAACTTTAATTAATTAGTTGATCATATTCAACGTCGGTCTACTTAAAATGCTTCTCACATGTACAAGATTAACATACTGACTTTCTACCTTCCGAAAAATTAATTCAATAAGTTCACTTCAACCTTCACACAATAAGATCGAGTCTTGTTTTCTATAGCTATATCAATATACAATTAATTTTCTATAATCATAAACAAAAATAGCCAAAGATCAATTTATATTTAGCTACGAAATTTTTTCGTAGAAAAAAATAACTAAATTATTCAGCTACAAATTCTAAATCATCACTACTTAACGATGACATATTTTGTGACAAAATTATGTTGTCATTGAATCATTGATTATTTAGAGACAATAAAATGAGTGTCACTAATTGTTTATAGTATTAGTGACCAAAATTGAGGTCACAATTAAATATCAAATTTTGTACCTAAAAATTATAATATTTAACTACGAACTCTAATTTGTCACTATTGCGATAACTTATTTTTTATGATAATTTTTTTTTTTGTGTCTAAAATTATAACTAATTCAAGACAAAAAATAGTTTGTCATGAATTGGATCCATTATTAGAGACAATAAAATGAGTGTCACTAATTGTTTATAGTATTAGTGACAAAAATTGAGGTCACAATTAAATATCAAATTTTGTAGCTAAAACTTACAATATTTAACTACGAACTCTAATTTGTCACTATTGCGACAACTTATTTTTTATGACGAATTTTTTTTTTGTGTCTAAAATTATAACTAATTCAAGACAAAAAATAGTTTGTCAAGAATTGGATCCATTATTGGTGATAAAAAAGGGTGTCACTTAAAACTTAAAATTCGTCACTAATGATACTCAATAAAATGGCACCAAAAGATTTTTTGGTGGAAAACTTTAGAGGACCAAACTTTGCTACGAAATTTTACGTTTTGTCACTAAAAGTATGTGCTTCATGTATTTAGATATGAAATCTAATTTTCGTCATAAAAGGTGAACAATTAGTGACGAATTTCATCTCGTAGCTAATAATTTTGTAGCTATATATCAATTTTGTTGTAGTGTATATTAGACAAACAACCATGCACAAAATGACAATCAACATTGATATGCTTAGTCCGCTCATGAAAGAGGGGATTCTTGGAAATATGTATAGCGGTCTAACTGTCACACTACACCGAATTAGGAGAGGAAATAGGAAGACCAAGATCACCAAGAGAGTGTTTAAGCCAAAAAATTTCAGCAACAACTATGCGCAAGATCCTGTATTCAGCTTCAGCGTAAGACAAAGAAATAACGGGTTGTTTCTTGCTTTTAACGAAATGAGACTGCCACCCAATGCTATATAAAACCAGTGACTAACTTATGAGAATTGGCACAACTAGCCCAGTTGAAGTCGAAATAAGCAGTGATGGAGAAATAATTGGAGCTCGGGGGTAAAATACCCAAATCAGGAGCATTCAAAGATGACACAACACATGTAAATCAACCATCATATGAGGGACTTGGGGATTGTTCAAAAACTGACTAAGGTGTTGAACTAAAAATGAAATGGCAGGACGTGTGTGTTGCAAATAATTCAATTTCCCAATAAGGCGCCTATAGAGACTAGGATCAGTAGGAGGTGTATTCATGTCAACCAACAATTTGATAAAAAGATCAAGGGGTATAGAGATAAGACTGCAATGATGATAATGGAACTCATGAAGAAGGTTTAAATGTATTTGTGTTGAATGATGACAAACCCTTCAGAAGTAGAATTAATTTCCAAGCACAAAAAGTAATGGACATATCCTAAATCTTTAATCTTGAACTGATTATCTAGAAACACCTTTTAACTAGTCAAATCTGCAAGATTATTCCCAGCCAATAGTATGTCATCAACATAAACAGCTATGACAATATCACGATCCGAGCCCAAGCCCTGACCGTGGTGAGCATCCCAGACCAATGAAGGCCCAAGAAGATCCATTAGCATTTTATCAAAACCATTACTACTCTCAAACTTGTGAAAAAATAGACCCAAAATAAGTTGTCCAATTTAGATAAAAACAATAATCCAAAACTCTGAACATATGACAAAAATTATCCAACTAAAATAGTCTATGAAGTCTCTAAAATAAGAAAAATTGTCCAAGCCGGGACAAGGCCCCAGCGGTACCATCAACACAAAAATAATTGTCTCTAAAATAAACTACCTTCCGGAAGATGGAGGGCTCACTAATTATGATGCTCACCTGATGATCCTAATGTTGCACCAACTTATAAGAGAGTGTTTTTCAACTTACTTCACGAAATGATGTAGCTTCCTGAGGATGGACAATACGCAGAATGAATTAAAATGTAGAACAACCAATGATAAGATATGATTTATACAAAATAAACATAAGGATAGAGGTCGAATCACAAAGGTATAAATAAAGACTTCAAATAACAACTTAAAATATAGATTCAACTTTTTCCTTAGCCTGAGCTAGATGGTATACTCGATATCTCTATAAACACCACGAGCTATGTGGGTTTGGCTTTAACTCATCAGCCAAGCCCCCAATCCAAGCTTGTCGCAAGGACTGAAGTCTCTCTTCTCTAGTATACCAAAGCATGAGGCAAGTATATAACTATTATACATATTTCATGACATAATCAACCCCACTTTAGTAAAACACGATTTTGGGAAATGAGCCTTTCATACTCATGTCTTCTTGATTAACCATCTAATACTCTTTAAGCCTATATTTTAACCTCTTTAAAACAATACTTATTATCGATAGTCATTTCATTCTCTTAAGGGCATTCTCTTGTTTGGTATCATTATACCAAGACTTGAAAGTCACATAAGTCATGTCTTATCTTATCTTTATCCCCTTTTTAAATAATAAATCATTGACCACAAAGGATAACTCAAGGATCAAATAAGAATTCTCTTTCAAAATTAACATTATTAAAGATTTCTCTAAACCTTTAGATTGTAATCCGTCCTCTCAAAGATCCATATATTTATATGAAAAATAAGACCAATTTATAATGCAAGTAATACTGTTTGAACCCATAACAATGAAAACTGATAAAGAAAGCATTCAAAAACTTAACTGTTTTGTTAACCATAAAATAACCCACCTCCTTAGTTAAATTCACTATTCTTGGCATCAATGGAACTTTAGGAACAAGCTCTTGAAATTAGTTTAAAACCCATAGTCCATACATAATTAAGAGTTTAGGAAAACATATTTTATAACCCAATAGAAGTTAATCATTCTACATACCTCAAGATTTGAGCCTTGAATCTTGAACTCTAGTTGTTCTTGCTTCCAAAAGTAATAGGAAGAGTAGATTGTGCCTTTCACTAATAAGAATCATATTTAAGGCTTTGGGGTTATCTAGAATATGTGGGGGTGGTTTATAACCAAGTAAAGTACCATAATACCCTTAAAATAACATTCAAAAATGAACTCCTATCGATGAAATAGGGGGTGTGGCGTATACCACATCACGTGGCCCACCCTCATGTAGCCTACACTTAATGCGGGATGGCACCCTATGTGGCTTAAGAACCATTGGTAAGGTGAGGTAGTATCCCCCTGCAGTGGTACGTATGATGCAAGGCTAAAGCACGACCCTCCAACGTGCGACGTAGGTTCCTATTTCACGTTCTAAACTTCCCAAAAACTCTCAAACTCATCCCAAAATATTTTTTACTCATTCTAAGGGTCATATAGGTTCATTCTTAAGATGTTAACAAATTAAGAAAACATACGAGGAATTACATTATCCCTCTCTTGGGATCATTCATCCCTAGATAATCATGATTAAGTACATCATCAACACGATATAGGAATTCATAAAACACTAAGGGACACATACTAAGGAAAATAAGTAAGCTTAAGATTTGTACCTTCCATAGCTTTGCCCAATTATGTAAACAAAAAGGGATATCTATCTTTCATATCATCTTCTGATTCCTAAGTATCTTCTTTTACCTTCTGATTCCTCCACAATGCTTTTATCAAAGTGATCTCTTTAGTCCAAAAATTTTAAACTTGACAATCCAAAATTTCTATAGGAGCTTCCTCATAGTATAAGGAATATTTTACACCAATGTTCTCTATGGGGACTATGAGAGAATAGCACCCATACACCTTTTATGTATAGATACGTGAAGCACCGGATGAATCAAAGACAAACTTGTGGGTAATTCCAACTCATAAGAAACCTTCAAAACCTTTCTCAAAATCTGATACAAACCAAGGTAAAAAGGGATGATCTTGTCTTTTCTCCCAAACCTCATCACTCCTTTCATAGGAAAGACTTTCAAGAACACCCAATTTACAGCAAAAAACTCTAACTCTTTTTGCCTTACATTAGCATATTAAGTGATCTTAAGCCTCTCTCTACTGAGCTTAACATTATCTATTTCTTGGTGCACAAGGTCAGGCCCAAACAATCTAGCTTCACCTGTCTTATGCCACCCAATAAGTGACCTACACCTCCTACCATAGATAGCATCGAATGGTGCAATATAGATGCTAGACTGATACTATTATTATATAAAAACACTATAAGAGATAGGTCATCCGCCCAACTACCTTTAAAATCAATAACATGGGCTCTTAGTATTTCCTCCAAAGTCTGAATGAAATATACTACTTGCCTGCCCATTTGAGGATAGAGGGTGGTGCTAAGATTCACTTGTGTGCCTAGTCCTTTCTTAAAAGGCTGCCAAAACTGAGAAAAAATTTATGTACCACTGTCTGATATGATGGATACAAAGTCTCCATGCATCTTAAAAATATCATGAATTTACAGCTTAGCATAATCCTCTCTAGAATAAGGCATCCTCACAGGCAGAAAGTGAGAAAAATGGTCATTCTATCAACCATGACCCAAATAAATTTATATTTGTTATAAGAACACAGAAGATAGGTGATGAAGTCCATATTTATTATCTCTTATTTAAATACAGGAATATCTAGGTCTTGGGACATACAACCAGGCCTCAAGTGTTCAACTTGGTTTGTTGATAGTTAGGGTTATCATATTGTTCCACTAATACATCTCTTTAAGATCATGATACATATTTGTAAATACAGGATGAACAGTATACCTAGAGACATGGGCTTGGTGATTGATGTATGCACAATCGCGAACATATCTAAGGCCTTTAACCTAGAATAATTGCGAAGTCTTAAGCAACTTTTGTTATTTTTGATCGTTTGTTGTATGTTAATGGAGATACAAGTGATCGGGGAGGAAACCAAAGGAAAGAAGAATAAAAAAGCTGAAATCTGGTGTAAATAAGCTGAAATATGTCTGACGATCATCCTGAAGCACCGTCATACATGGGACAGGCTGTCAAAGTTGTCGTCAAGATTAGACAGAACCTAAGAAGTTGAGATGAACTGTGACGGTGATTCGGAGGGGCCGTCAAATATGTGACATCTCGTCAAAATCGCCGTCAACCTGAGGTAGAATATGTTGTTTACCAGTGGAGTTGTGATGCCAGTTTGCAAGGGCCGTCAAGATTTTTGACACGCCGTCAAGATTTCCATCTGAAGAGTCAGAAGATAACAATTCACTAGCATTTCCCCTGGCATCTGTACGCATAAAATCCAACTAAAAGAAGATTGTACTCCTACCATTGAGCATCAGCGCCATCTAAATCCACCAATGCAGGAGGTGGTTAAAAAGGAAATTATTAAGTGGTTGGATGCAGGAGTAGTTTACCCTATTACTGATAGCAAATGGGTAAGTCCAGTTTAATGTGTGCCCAAGAAAGAGGGTATGACGGTGGTTCCTAATGAAAAGAATGAGCTGATTCCACTCAGACCAGTAACCGGGTGGAGGGTCTGCATGGATTACCTCAAGCTTAACTCTTGGACTCTAAAGGACCACTTCCTCATGCCCTTTATAGACCAAATGCTTGATCGATTGGCTTGTAGGGGGTGGTATTACTTTTTGGATGGTTATTCTGGATATAACCAAATATGCATTGCT
The DNA here is from genome assembly GCA_030864215.1 of Capsicum pubescens. Classification (NCBI taxonomy): domain Eukaryota; kingdom Viridiplantae; phylum Streptophyta; class Magnoliopsida; order Solanales; family Solanaceae; genus Capsicum; species Capsicum pubescens. The sequence goes on from CM061547.1 coordinate 220,469,620, forward strand.
CCGGAAGATCAAGAGAAAATGACATTTACATGCCCATATGGCATATTTGCATTTAAGAGGATGTTGTTTGGGCTATGCAATGCACCGATCACTTTTCAATGGTGCATGATGTCTATCTTCTCTGACATGGTGGAAGACACCATAAAGGTATTCATGGATGATTTCTCTGTGGTAGGTGATTCATTCAAAATGTGTATGGAGAATCTGAATGTCGCCTTGCAAAGATGTGTTGAATTTAATCTAGTGCTCGACTGGGGAAATGTCATTTTATGGTAAATGAGGGTATCGTGTTGGGCAACAAAATCTCCAAAAAAGGGATTGAAGTTGATCGAGCAAAGGTAGAAGTTATCGAGAAATTACCACCTCTCATTTCAATAAAGGGAGTGCGTAGTTTGCTTGGTCATGCAGGGTTCTATCAGAGATTCATAAAAGACTTCTCCAAAGTTGCAAATCCACTATTTAATGACGAATGCTTGAAGGCATTTGAGTGCCTTAAAAAGAAGCTGATTGAGGCCCTTTTTGTTATTGCACCTGATTGGGCAAAACTGTTTGAAATAATGTGTGATGCAAGTGGTGTCGCGTTGGGAGCTGTATTAGGAAAAAAGAGGGATAAATTGTTTCACCCAATATATTATGCCAGCAAAGCACTGAATGGAGCACAAAGGAATTACACAGTAACTAAATAGGAGCTGCTAGCTGTGGTGTATGCTTTCAAGAAATTTAGATCTTATCTTCTCGGGACTAAAGTAGTAGTCCATACTGACCATGCGACATTTCGGTATTTAATGTCCAAGAAGGATGCTAAACCAAGGCTTATTAGATGGGTGTTGCTACTACAAGAATTTGATTTCAAATTCAAAGATAGGAAAGGTTGTGAAAATCAGGTTGCAGATCATTTATATAGAATGGAAGGTGAACAGGAAGCTAATGATAAAACAAAGATAAATAATGCATTTCCTGATAAGGAGATCCTGGCAACTGTTGTGGAATCACTGCCCTGGTATGCGGATTATGCAAACTATGTTGTGAGTGAGATCATCCCAGAAAATCTTTCGTTCCACCAAAGGAAAAAGTTTTTGCCTGATGTAACACATTACTTCTGGGATAAGCCTTATTTTTTTCAGCGATATGCAGACAGTATCATACGGAGATGTGTTCCTGAAGTAGATGTACTATGTCTACTGGAAGCATGCCATGCTTCCCTAGTTGGGGGTCACCATGCAGGTGACCTAACGGCCAGAAAGGTGTTGCGGAGTAGCTATTATTGGCCAACATTATTTAAATATGCCCACGAGTTTGTGCAGAAATGTGACCAATGTCAAAGGCAAGGGTCAATATCTAAAAAGCATGAAATTCCCTTGACTAAGATTCTTGAAGTGGAATTATTTGATGTCTGGGGCATTGACTTCATGGGGCCGTTTGTAAGTTCTTATGGAATGAAGTATATTTTGGTTTCTGTTGACTATGTTTCTAAATGGGTTGAAGCTGTTGCTCTGGCTGACAATGAGGGAAAGAGAGTCATTGCTTTTCTCAAGAAGAATATCTTCTCTCGCTTTGAAGTACCGCGCACTATCATATGCGATGGAGGATCTCACTTTCGCAACAAATTATTTCGAGCAGCTCTGGAAAAATATGGAGTGAAACAACATAAAATGGATACTCCATATCACCTGCAAACTAGTGGGCAAGTGGAGGTGTCGAATCGTAAAGTTAAGGCCATTTTAGCTAAGACGGTGAATGCTAGCCGAAAAGACTGGTCCCGAAAACTTAATGATGCCTTGTGGGCATACCGAACTGCTTATTGGCATGTCATCATTTTAGCTGGTCTATGAAAAAGAGTGTCATTTGCCAATAGAGATAGAACATAAGGCTTTATGGGCGCTCAAGAGGTTGAATTTGAATTGGAAGAAAGCAGCAGAGATGAGACTAGGGCAACTGAATGAGATGGATAAATTCCATCTCAGGGCATATGAACGAGTAGATTTGTATAAAGAAAAGATGAAAAGGTACCATGACTGGAAAATAGAGAAACGAGAGTTCAAAAAAGGGGACTTGGTGCTTCTATTTAATTCCAGACTCAAATTGTTTCTAGGAAAGCTGAAATCTAAGTGGCCGGGTCCTTTTAAGGTAAATCAAGTCCACTCATCTGGGGTAGTGGAGCTCGAAAACAAAGATGGCAGTATATTCAAGGTAAATGGGCAACGGGTAAAGCTTTACATTGGCCCAAAAGAATCAGTAAAAAGCACCACCATTATCTATCTCAATGAAGTCTGAGGTAATCAAGACACCTGAGTCGTACCGCGATATTAAATCAAGCGCTGCATGGAAGGCAACCCATGATCCCTGAGAACGACTCAGTCTAGGTATATTCTAACTCTTAATATAGTTTCTTCTTTAGTTTTAAGTTGTTGTTTTTCAAAAAAAAAAAGGGCACAAAAGGCAGTGACATTGTGCTTAACAGTTAATCATCCTTTCAATTTCCTGCTCGATAAACTATATGGATTACATTTACTTATGACCATTGTGAATCTTGTTGTGTCATTAATCATAGCTTCTTGACGAGCATTACTGAACAATAGCATCAACTAGATAATTGGTGATATGTGATATATTTGTGTGCCAGGTGTGTGTGAGCTATTACTTGTTTTCCTCAGTATGCTAAAGCCAGAACTTTCCTGGTTAGTCTTTCCATAATCTCGGGATAGGAGTCAAGACAGGATCATAGGTCGTCGTTGATTAACTCACTTCTAGCATAAATATCCTTCCCTGTATGCATAACACCAGTTTGATCCCTGTTTAGATCCTAGTTTGACCATTTCTTTTGTGTGGCACCTTTCACCTTATCATTTATGCCATAATAAACATATTTATCCCTGAGCTTCCTTGGACACCGAGTACCTTGATTTAGGCAAACAGTCTAAGTTGAGGGTAGCTATCTTAGAGGTGCATGGTGTAAGATAAGGGGTATGAAGAAGGGTGGGATAAAAGAGAATGAACTAAAGTTGGGTGCTAACAATGCTAAAAAAAAAAAAGAAATGGTGGAGATGCGGGGTAGCACCCAACTGGAATATGGATAATCAAGAGAAAAGGAGAAATGAATGAGGATAATTAGTGAGTCCAAGAAAGAAGTACAGTGTCAAGGAGACATAGTCACTCTAAATAACCTTGAATGTCATACCATCCCCAAACCACATTACAAGCCTAAAAGAAGTCCTATAGTGATCCTGACTGGCCTATCTGAGGTCTAGTAAGGAAAATAAGGGCAAGCCTATGGTACTTGGCATACATTGACTGGAACTTTCTTGTGAGAGTAAGAGTTTTATGATAACCCCCAATTCGTATGTTTGGACTTATCGTATGAAGAGAGGGGGGTTTCTTTATTGTGAGGGCACACTGGTATCGTCACTAGCTAGTCGCTTGTTTAGAAAATGTGGTATTGATATGTGAATGGTTATTGTGGCCAAGATTTATGTTGCATCTTGATTCCTTTGTGTTACAGTGTTGTTTCAATGATATGCACATCGGTTTGGCATTGAAAGGATAGCTTTGTGTTGAGCTATGCATGTTGTATGTGTTTTCATAGTTAGATTAAGTTTCTTGAGGACAAGCAATTGTTTTAATTTGAGGGTGTTGATGTGTGCGCAATCGCGAACACATCTAAGGCCTTTAACCTAGAATAATTGCGAAGTCTTAAGAAACTTCTGTTCTTTTTGATCGTTTGTTGTGTGTTAATGCAGATACAAGTGATCGGAGAGGAAACCAAAGGAAAGAAGAATCAAACAGCTGAAATCTCGTGTAAATAAGCTGAAATGTGTCTGACGATCATCATGAAGCGTCGTCATACATGGGACAGGCTGTCAAAGTTGCCGTCAAGCTTAGACAGAACTTGAGAAGTTGAGATGAACTGTGATGGTGATTCGGAGGGGCCATCAAATATGTGACATCTCATCAAAATCGCCGTCAATCTAAGGCAGAATATGTTGTTTACCAGTGGAGTTGTGATGCCAGTTTGCAAGCACCGTCAAGATTTTTGACACGCCGTTAGGATTTCCATCTGAAGAGTTAGAAGATAACAATTCACTGAAATCTTTGACGACACCTCGCACACGTCGTCAGGTGTCTGACGCGCTGTCAAAAGAATCGTCGTCTAATCCGAAGAGAAAACTGAAACTTTAATTTTGTTTCCTTATTTAGGGTTGACTATTTAAAGACTTATTTTAGGGTTTTTAAAGGAGGAATCGTTCATTATCTATCAGACATTAACCCTGAGAAGAGAGGGACGTACATTGCTCTTTTTCATCAATTATTCTTCTTGTTTCTTATCAACTATTTTTGGTTTTCCACCTTGTGATTAAATTGAAGAAACTACTAGTTTGTTTTTATCCGTTCGTAAGTTTATCTTTATCATCATGAATTTAACTTGTTATTTCGTTCATCAAATCATGAGTGGCTAATTCCATTAGCCGGAGTTATGGGATCCATGGATTAGGGTTTGATATGATGCTAGGTGTTTAACGGATTCAAAAAGTAGTAGAACATCTTGAAATTCTGTTGTTTTAACTGAAATCTAGTGGTTGCAAACATTAGATTATGCCTTAGGTTTTATTTGCTTCTAACGGAGAAATAGATTAGAGGTTGTGAATTATCAACAGGGACTCGGAATCTACCATCCTTCTGTTTAATGATTGATGTCGTAACTAGATTAATCTACCTGAGATAATATCCTATTGGAAATAGATAAGTTATCTAAGTTCGAGAGAATTAGATAATAAATTATCGGGTGAGGTCGAGAGATAAGTCAGAAAGTATCATAGTCAAGGATATTCTGCTATTTCTACTTACTCCAAGAATCCCAAGCATTTCCTAGTATTTTTTTAACTCCCAATAGCCATGGTGAACATAACTCTGGTTTCTCATTTATATTGATTACAACACTAAAATATTGAAAGTGAAAATTGACTCTCTGTGAAATTTAAACCCACACCTTCGGAAGCAGTAAACTACCAGTAAAGCATTTCGTAAACAAATCGAAGTTCACACCCTATTCCCTTTGGGATTCGACCCCAACCTAGTTGGGTTTTATATTGACAACGATCGCTTACACCATTCAAGAGTTTAATTTGAGCGTTATCAGTGATAGCTTAAAAATGGAAATTATGCAAGTACTTAGGTCCTTATTATTAGATGTAATGTGTTTTTGTGTTTGTTTTATAGGAAAATAGGTTTAGGAGAAAAAGAGTTGAAGTGTAGCTGGGTAAGCCATGTACAGACCCACTTATGGGCCTTAAGTTATACTTACACCCATCGTAAGTTTCCCCATAACTGCCAGAAAAAAGTTTTAAAAGTTTGAAGTTTGGCTCTGAGAGTTACGAAGGCCACCTACGGGGCGTAAGTGGCACCTATGACCCTTGTAGGAATCCTATAGGTAGGTTATCTGAAGCTAAAATTTTCCTCTAAGACCTACAAACCCACCTAGGGTCTATAGGTAGTACCTACGGCCCGTAAGTGGGTCCGTAGGTAGGTGCCGACTTAGTTTTCCCATCTTGTTTTGGTTAAAGTTTTTAGGTTTTTGATGTATCATATAAACACCCCATTAATGTTTTGTTATTGTGTACCTACTCTTTATACTTACAACATTATTTTGAGTTCTGAGATATGATTTTTTATCTTGAAATTCTTGTTCTTCATTTTTACGGTTTGACATTTTGGTTTTCATTCTTAATATATTGTAATATTGTTCATATGCTTTCCATTATGAATTCTATAAATGTTCATACAAATGCGAGCATCTAAATCTCTTAAATAGGGTTGTGGGAATCCTAATGGAATAACAAAGTAGAAAAAGTACAAAGTGTTTCTTGATCGTTATTTATGCCTGTATTGTGGTTTTCCTTGTATTGATTATTTTCTTGGCAACTGTAAATGCTAAGAACCTACCTATATTCGATAATAACTCAACAGGGAGGATGAGATTAGGAAAAAAGATTACAACAATAATTTCAAGCTACCAACTTTCATCTAATTAAATTGAGACTGAGAGGAGATAGTTAATTTGGGATCTAGGACAAAGGTTAGTAATACGACACTCTGAGACCGAGAGAAGATGGGTGAAATTCACCAAAGGGTATGGAGAGATAGTTGGTGATACATAACTTGTTCGATTCTGCATGCAAGGTATTGAGATAGTTTGATGAGTATGATAAGACCATGGAGTGAGGAAATCAGGGGAAACACAATCGTAGTATTCGTCTTATACTAATTTCACCCTAAAATTTTTAAGATTTGTTACTTCTACTATTGTTCTCACTAAATCCCCCATTTAATTTTTGCACTTTTTGACTACTACAGTAAGTTCTTAATAGAGATTCGTTCTTTTCCCTATGGATTTGACCCTCAACCTTTGTTGGGTTCTTTATTTGACAACGACTGCATTATGTGTAATTTTTGGAGGCTTAAAATCTTTGCGTCTTGTTGGGGAATATATTTATTGATTAATTAATTAAGGTTATAAGTTTTTGGTTTTTTATTTCTCTTGAGGTGTACGCCAGTGTATGCCCAGTACTCAGAGTCAAGGCAATCCCTTGATCTCACTTTATATTGAGTTGAAACAAACCTTAAAAAATAATCATAATATGGAAGAGCATGTGCAAGGAGGTCAAGATAACCTAAATGTCTTGAATCCGCAACCTCTATATGGTGTTTAAGAGACAACCGCACAGATCATTGCTGAATTATTAACTGAAGAAAATATGAGGCCAGCTAATTCCTATCTGTATCATAAGAGGAGAGAGAAATATAAGAAAAAAAGCATCGAGCAGTACTCGACAGAGACAGAGCTAGAAGGGATAAAGCTCAACCACCCCAGCATTTTAATACTTGCCAGTGTTTGATAATTTGAAGAAAGATGTGGTGTCTATTGATCCTATTGAGATAAGAGCTATCATTAAACTTTATTTGACCCAACAAGTGAAGTTTGAGATTATGAGTGTTATGATTCAGTTGCTTAATCTGAAGAGTGTGTTTTCAGGTTTGTCGACTAATTATGCAAACATGCACATCATGAATTTTGTTAGAATTTGCACTTTTCATAATTTACCTAGGGTGAGTTAGGAAGCTTTCATACTTAGTTTTCCCTCATTATCTCTTATAGACAAAATGACGTTATGGTTAGGAGAGCTACCTAATTATTCCATCACTACTTGGAATGAGTTGTGAAAATAATTTTGATTGATTCTTCTCACTTTATAGAATGTAGCAGTTAAAGGATGCTACTTATAATTTCAGGCAACTTCATTCATAAGCATTGTACGAGACCTGATTGAGGTTCAAGAAGAAGTTGATGATTGTGCAAAATCACAAAATTTTAGGAAGAAATCTGCTTGAGATATTTGATAGAGCCCTGAATGCAAATACCAAAGTTGTTGATGATACTATTATTGGTGGGGTTTTCATAAGCCTTCGCTGGGAGTTAGATACAAAAATCTTAGAATAGGTTTCTAATACCAACCAAGGGTGTCATACCTGAGAGGCGGAAAGATGAGCTGGTACTTATGATATTTGTTCTTCTAGTGAGCAGAGAGCCCTAGATGATACAATGGCTCAAGAGGTAGAACAACTGCAAATGGAGATAGGGTTACTTACCAAGAAGATTGCAACTATGAATGCTGAAAAGGTGGATGCAATGATATTGTAAGGTTAGTCTGTTAGACATGATGAGTCTGAATCTGAAAAGAAAGCTAAGTATTTAAAAAGAGAGATAATAGGTTTTCGAGACATGGTCTAAGGGTCCAATCTGGACTCTTGGAACTCGAGGCAAATGAATCAAGGTTAGAACTATTATAGGGATAGGTATAAGGATCAGAGCAATGAGAGAGATAGTGATTGGGGGAGAAAAGTGGTGCGTATATTCCACCAGGAATTCGTGATGCTAATTCAAGGATGGAAGCATTGCTTGCAAAGTTATTTAAGGGTTCAAAGAGTCAAAAGAGTTGCCTTAAGGAGATTAAGATAGATATTTTGGGATTGATCCAAAAGGTAGAGTCATATGCTACTGTGATTAAGTAGATTGAGCAGCAGATATCAGCTATTTTAAATCAATGTCAATTGGGTACCCTTCCAAGTAACACCACTCTAAATTCGTAGAACAACAATCACTATTTAGTAATTACCACTCAGAATGGTAAGGATACTATTGATCCTCTTATGTCGGTAGTATAAGGTAAGGAATGATACTATTGATCTTGATGATGCACCCAAAGATGAAACTGAGAATTGGTAACTAATGCTGAGACATCACAAAAATTGATGGGTGTTGAAAAATGAGTTGAGATTGATAAATAAAAGAGTAAGAAAGTCAAACGAGTTTTAAACACCATTTCACGTCCTTCCCATCTTTTTCTAAAAGTTTAAGGAAAACAGAAAGAATTGCCTGTGAATATACCTCTTGTAGAAGTATGGGAACAAATGCCTGGTTATGCCAAGGTGATGAAGGTTTAGTGATGAAGAATCGAATGGTGATATTTGAGCTCGCTGATAATATGTACCATTGCAGTGCTATTGTTTCTTGATCGTTAGTTAAAAAGAAATAAAATCCTAGAGCCTTCACTATCCATGCACTATTGGGTTCCTGAATTTTATATGAGCATCATGTATCTTGGGAGCTATAATTAATCTGGTATTACTATTTGTGTACAAGCAGTTGGGGATGGGTTACAAAGCCAACATCGATGTGATTATTGAGGCTGATCGGACTGTAAAGAAACTAATTGGTCTTTTGTGTGATATTTTTTCAAAGGTAGCCTTCTTTATATTTCTCGATGATTTTGTAATTCTCAACTGTGAGGTGGATTTTGATGTCACCATTATCTTGGTAAGTCCTTTCCTAGACACGAGTAGGGCTTTGGTTTATATGAAGATGGGACATATAAGAATTAGGCTCAATAATGAGCAAGTTACTTTTAATGTAGGGCAGTCTAAGCGACAACTAAAAGATATTCTTATGGTATTTGTGATAGACATTATGGAGGATGATACAGTGATGTACCCATTGATGAGAGATTTGGTGTAGAGGTATTAACGTCAATGATCATAAACTTTGACTATGATGTTATTAATGAGTATGATGATATGGTAAGAGTTATTAGTAGTAGAGGATCTTATATGTATGCTCCAAAGAAGTTGGATTTATAATTGAAGAATACAGCGACTCCACCACCTCGACCATCTATTGAAGAGCCACAAGTCTTAGAGTTGATGTCCTTCTCTTTTCATTTGTGTTATGCACTTTTAGGAGATAATAATACCTTGCTAGTTATTATTATTATAGATTTGTTGGATAAGAAAGTTAAGGCCTTGATCTCTATATTGCAGAGGTTTAAAAGCGCCATCGGTTGGACTATTGCAGATATTATTGGGATTTCACTTGGAATTTGTACTCATAAGATTCAGTTGGAACCAAAGTGTGTACCTGGCAGTGAGAATCAAAGTCTTTTGAATCCATATATAAAAGAGATGGTAAATAAAGGGATAATCAAGTGTCTAGATATAGGTGTACTTTACCCTATTGCTGACAGCAGGTAGGTGAGCCTGATTTAGTGTGTGCCTAAGAAGGGTGGGATTACTATGATCTCGAATACGAAGAGTGAGTTAGTGCCCATGAGACCAGTTATGAGCTAAAGATTTTACATAGATTATTGGAATCTAAATACTTGGACATGCAAGGATCATTTTCCTATGCCATTCATGGACCAGATATTAGACCGTCTTGCAGGCAGAGGATGGTATTTTCTTCTTAATGGTTATTTGGGGTATAATCAAATTTTGATTGCCCTCGAAGAGCAAGAAAAGACCACATTTACATATACATATGGTACATTCATGTTCAAATGGATGCCTTTAAAACATTGAAATACTCTCACCACCTTTCAGCGTTATATGATGTCAATTTTTTTATATGGTAGAGGATACTATAGAGATCTTTATGGATGATTTCTCAGTTGTAGGTGATTCATTTGATGACTATTTGGCCTATTTGACTAATGCACTTTAGAGATGTGATTAGTGCAACTTGGTGTTGAATTAGGAGAAGTGTCACTTTTTGGTTAAAGAGGGAATAGATTTGGGGCATAAGATTTTGAAGAAGGGAATTGAGATTGACAGGGCTAAAATTGATATGATTAAAAAATTGCCTTTCCCTTATTTTTGTCAAAGGTATTCGGAGTTTTTTTGAGTCATACAGGGTTCTATAGGCAGTTTGTCAAGGACTTATCTAAAATTGCAAATCCATTATGCAAATTATTAGAGAAGGAGTTAAAGTTCGTGTTTGAGGATGCTTGTCTCAAGGCCTTTGAGTACCTAAAAGAGAGGTTGATTTCTGCTCTTATTATTGTATCTCCAGGTTGGACTCTCCCATTTGAAGAGATGTGTGACTCTAGTGGTATAGCCCTAGGGGTTGTCATAGGCTAAAGATGCGATAAAATGCTTTACCCCATCTACTATGCCAGAAAATCACTCAACCCCGCAAAAAAAATTATATGGTGACTGAGCAGCAGTTAATTGCGGTGATGTTTTCTTTTAAGAAGTTTTGGTCCTATTTGATTGGGACCAAAGTTATTGCGTCGATTGATCATGCTTCTTTGAGGTACCTTATAGTTAAGAAGAATTCAATGCCTAGGTTAATTCAATGGGTACTATTGCTGGAAGAATTTGATTTTAAGGTTAAGGACCAGAAGGGCACAAAAAACCAGGTTGCAAACCATCTATACTGCCTAGAAGATGAGGTGATTCTTAAATTAGGGGATGACATTAAGATTGGTGATATTTTCTAGATGAGAGGGTCTTGCTAGTATTAAAAGACGAAATCCCCTGGTTTGCTAATTTTGCCAATTATTTGCCAAGTAACCTCATCCCGTAAAACTTGTCATTTCAATAGCGAAAGTGATTTATGCATGAGATATAAAAGTTTTATGGGATGAGACTTACTTATTTCGAGTATGTGCGTATGGTGTGATTCAGAGATGTACTCTTAATGTAGAGATGATGCACATTCTTGAGGCCTATCACTGGTCTTCGATTAGAGGGGTCACCATGGTGGAACTCGCATAGCCTACAAAATCTTGCAATGTGGTTACTATTGGTTGACTATTTATCGAGATGTACATAAATATGCTCGTGCTTGTGACTAATGCCAGCATCAAGGAATTATCTCGTGAAAGCATGAGCTCTCCATGACACTTATTCTTGAGCTTGAGTTGTTTGATATGTGGGGAATTGATTTCATAAGTCAGCTTGTAAGTTCTTATGGTATGAAGTAGGGGTTTCAAATAGGCGGGTTGGGTTGAGATTAAAAATATTAAATAGGTTGAATAGATATCGTGTTGGGTCCTGACCTGCCCAAATTTACTTTGGGTTGAAATGAGCTGGATTGAAATAGGTAAAAATCAAGTTGATCTTGACCCGCTTAGTCTAAAAAATATTGACATATCGATATTTACCACTTGTAAAACCAACTTAGGAAAATAAATATGGATGGGGTTTGAGGGTGGGGTAAGAATATTTTTTTTAAATTTAATTTTTTTAAAAAAATAAAATTTCATTTTTTGGGACGGGTGTTGGGTAAGGGGTCGGGGATAGGAGGGGTGGGGTTTAGGATGGGGTTGAGGTAAGGATTTTTTTAAAAAAAATAAATTAATATTTTTTCAAAAAATAACTTTTTGGAGAAGGGGTATACCATGAGGGATGGGTGGGGTTGGGGGTTAGGGGGTGATGGGGGGGGTAAGAATTAAAAAAAATATATTTAAAAATAAATATTTTTAAAAAATTTGGAGCGGGATGGGGGTGGGGATGTGGGGGTAGGGAAGGGATGGGGGTTTAGGTAAAAGTTTTTTTTCTCAAAAAATAAAGAAATTTAACTTTTTCAAAAAAAAAAAAATTTGGAGGCTGGGATATTTTAGTATAGGGGATGGGTTATGAGGGATGCAGAGGGCATAGGAAGATGGGGGTTGGGGTAACATTTATTTTTTAATAAAATATTATTTATTTATTTTTTAAAATTATTTCTAGAAAAAATATCTTGTTGGGAGAGGTAGGGGATGTGGGGAAATGGGGAGAGCATGGTTTTGATCATGGGGTAAGAAAAGTTTTTAAATTTTTTTAAAAAAATTAAAATAACTAATTTTTTAGGGTGGAGATAGGGGTGGGGATGGGGGTTCGGGGTAGGAATAGGGCTGGGGATGAGGTGGGGTGGGGCAAGAAAAGAATTTATAAAAGTTTTTTAAGAAATAAAAATAATTTATTTAATGGAGACGGGGTAGGGGTGGGTAAGCTGGGGTGCAGTGGGGTTGGGGTGAGGTAGGTGATTTTGAGAGTGGGAGGACACATTGTTGCTTATTTTTCCTTCTTTCATTAAGAAAAAATATTTTCTATTAAATAGGTTGAAGTAGAGATTGAATTGGGGTCATTGAACCCAATTTAAAAATGGGTTGAGATTTACCCAATAGTAAATAACTTAAACCCAACCCATTAAATATGGGTTGGCGAGGCCATCTCCATTTGGGTTTATTTTGACACCCTTATTATGAAGTACATATTGGTGGCAGTCGACTATGTTTCTAAGTGGGTGGAAATGGTTGCTCTTCCCAATAATAAGGGTTGCAGTGTCACAACATTTTTGAAGAAGAACATATTCTCTCGGTTTGGTACTCCACATGCTACCATTAGTAATGGTGGCTCCCATTTTTGCAATCTTCTATTTAAGGTCCTGCTTGAGAAATATAGTGTGAAACATAAGGTGGAAACACCTTACCATCCGCAGACAAGTGGGTAGGTTGAGGTCTCCAATCGTGAGATCAAGTCTATTTAGGCAAAGAATGTGAACGCCAATTAGACTGATTAGTCAAGAAAGCTAGACGATGCACTTTGGGCTTACCAAATAGCTTTTTAAAACCCCATAGGTTCCTGTCCATATCAGTTTATGTACGGCAAGGCATGCCATTTTTTTGTTGAACTTGAGCGTAAAGCTCTATGGGCATTGAAGAATCTAAATTTTAAGTGGAGTGATGTTGCAAACCTGAGAATGAGTAATATAAATGAGTTGAATGAATTTTGTCTCCGTGATTATGAGAGTTCTTCTTTGTATAAGGAGAAGATGAAGTCTTACCATGACACAAAGATTGGGAAAAAGATATTCTAGCCTAGTGATATGGTCTTGTTATATAATTCGAGACTTCGCTTATTTCTTAGGAAGTTGAAGTTGAAGTTAAGGTGGTATGGATCATTCATTACGATAAGAATGTTTTTACATGGTGTAATTGAGCTAAAATGAGACAGAGATGCCCCATTTAAGGTGAATAGGCATCATGCTAAGCACTATATGAGAAGTATAGAAGAGTTCAAGGCGTGTGATGATGTAAGCCTTGTCAAAGTCTAAGTAGCCAAGGAAATTAAATCGTGGTGTGGCGTTAAATCAGGTGCTTTATGGGAGGAAACTCATAGGCTTGTTAGTGAAGTATAAGTATCCAACATAACCACGTCGTGCCGCAATGTTAAATCAATCGCTACTTGTGATGCAACCCAAGGTATTAGTGTTCACTTTGTTTTCTGTTTTATAGGTTAATGCATGGAGAAACACTTGGAAACTGGAAACAAAATGCAAAATTAAGACAAGTCTAGGTAAGTTGACCTACGACCCTACTTTCGGGGGTAGCAAGTCCAACATATGATAGGAAAGTTGATGTTGTCGGTGTCGGAAAAAATTATAAGATTTTTGGGTCTCTGAAGTTGTACTTATGAACCCACTTCCAAGGGTCGTAAGTACAACCTACAACCCCGTAAGTGGGGGTTATAGAAATCAGATAACATATGGGCTACAAAAATTACTAACAGACCTACTTACGAGGGCCGTAAGTAGTACTTACGGACCGTATATGACCCCATAAAGTCGAAAGAATTTGGGTCTAATTTCAAAATATCAGTTGGACCCATATAAATCCGACTCGAATGGATCAACCATCATTCTTAAAGCCCCAAAAAACTGACCCATACACTCCTAAGCTCTTCAAATTCAAACTCCCTCTATAATTAAAACTCTTCAACTTCCCTTTAAAATAATAAAAGGCAAAAATCTTTTTTTCCTATAGTACTTGCGCATAAACTCACTAAAGTAGGGAAAACTTCACATTGTTCATCTTCTACTTCCAAGAATCTTTGAATCCAGGTATTAATTTTTGGCTCCAACTTAGTAGAAACATGTTATCGATCATTGAACTTGAGATAATGCTTGATATAGCACTAAAATTGTTTATGTCTCATGATTCTTGAAAATTATGGAGCCTAAAATGAACTTATGGCATGATTTTTTTTTTTGGGAAACCTGTGATCACATAATAAACGGAAGTAGAAGTTGAATAATGAGTTGAAATCCCAAAAAATAAGTACAGTCTCTGTGGAAATTGCATTGTTGCATGTTGTAGTATTCGAACTTGGTCTAAAAATTGAAATTAGATCTTTGTGGGATGAATTTTTTGTTAAATTTTTACTTCCTCTTAAGGAGTACCTACACAGCTACTTATAAGTCTCGTAAGCAAAACCTATGGGCCTTTAGGTGGCCTCATAGGTATCAAACTTGAAGCCCTGAAGCTTTGTCTGGTACTTACGAGGGTACCTATGACCCCTGTAGGTACTACCTACGAGGGTACCTACAGCCCCCATAAGTACTACCTACGACCCGTAGGTTGGGTTCGTAGATAGTTTTTGCCTTGGGCCATCAAAAGTTTTCAAATTATTTGTTCCATTATTGTGTTTCAATCACTAAACACTACTTTTTTATGTATGATGGCACCAAAAGCTGCTCAGGAGAAGGGAGTTCAGTCTAGGATTCGCGGTGAGTCTCCTAAATAGAGGGGTTCCATTAGGGAGTATCCTATGAGCCTTGATAGCACTCTATTATACACATGACAGACTCAGAGCTGATCATAAAAATAGGCTACAACTGCAGAAATTATTGCTGAGTTGGGCACTCATCTCGTACCACCACAGGATCCACAGGCACCATAGGTTAGGGAACAGTATTTATAGTCTCCATATCGTGTGATTCAAATTGGGACCCGGACAAAGTTAACCTCGACTTTACCACCACAAAATCCCCAGTATGAGGGGGAAAGGTTGAGTCAGATGTTTACTCAGATGAGGAGGTTGAGTCAGGTACAAGTTCTGGATAGAAGAAGGATGCAACTGGTTCCCAATCTAAGGAGGGGTTAGAGGATGCATCCGATTCTGAGATTTAATCTGCATCAGGATCAGTTGCACCCCACTTTGATGAAGGTGTTAATGCAACTTAGGTTCCATAGAAGATATTACCTCCATCAACACAGGGTGTTCAGACGGATGCTCAGGGCACTCAGCTACAGTTCACCACCTGCTGCACCAAAGTTCTACTCAACACATGTCTCTATAGTACTTATAACCCAAATATCTCTGATATGGTGCATAAAGAGAATGAAGTAGCTTTATAATAGAGATAGCTTTATCACATAACTGGGTCGACCACGACGTAGTATTATATTAAGGTCAGGATAAAGTTGACCAGGTTAGTAGGAACTTCAAACCTGTAGGCTTCCTTTTACAAAGACCGGTTGGGATGGATGACCCAGCCTTCTAGTTCATACCGCCCTACTTTTGTTCGGGAGTTCTATACATCCTATGCATCCAAGATATACAGGGTTTCCCTAGCTAAGGGTAGAGAAATTGATCAACCCCAGTTGACCCATACTTTGGTTAAGGGGTTAGAGTTGAAATTTTTAAGGCAACTGTGTGTTAGTTGGGCCAAATTATGTGGGGCCACCCACAACAGTTGAGTTTGATTACTATATAAGGATTGCACAGAGTAGGATCACTATAAGTGATAAGAGCATAAAGCACCTAGAGTTAATATGGATAGATAGATAGCCACACAGATAGCTGAGTTAGGCACTGATGCCCTATAGCATAGGAAAAGGGAGAGATCAAAAGGGCGTCACTGTACTTTATAGCAAAGTTTTAGTGGGCAGTGGTATGACATAGATTAAGTTTGAATTTTGTTGAAAGCATTCTCGCCTGGAATAGAGTATTATTGATTTCCATCCTAATTGTTAGTTATGTTATAGATTTCACTAGATGGATTCGGACTAAGATCCATGTGAGAACATTTAGCGAGACCAGCACTTTTACTTTCTCTTGTTTGATATTGTAGTTGTGTAATCCAGCTGGAGTACCTCCTATTCTATAGGTAGATAAGTGAATAAAGGTAACCTATATGGAAGACGTTAGCTTGATTAAGGATGCATCAAAACCGATCCTTGCACATAAAGCGCATCCATCTTCTACTTCTGGCATGGCTCATTTTGAGGGGCCTTCTATTTCAATCGATCCTGTTATGAGGTTGGATATGAGTATTGATACTGAGATAGGAAATCATAGAGCTAAGTCCACAACTACTACAGGTGGTTAAGGGACTACGAACTTATCTACACCAGCATCGGCACCTACTTTAGCAACAACCCAGGCTACCACTTTACCCCTTAGCCTAATAGTTACTGAGATTGTTGGTATGCTACGTGATTTTTTACAATATATGGATGAGCAAAAGCTGGAGGTAACTGAGCAATACATAAAAATACTCAATTATCCATGTTATTTGAACAAATTCGATTATTGGTTCGAAATAATATAGAGTCTTCTGAGTTAAGATTTGAGAGAAGGATGATGGCTGCCATAGAGAAGTATACTAGAGAGCTGCATACCCATATAGAAAGACTTAATACTAGGATCAATTCACGACTATATGCGGTACAGGAACCAGACTTGTCGGGATTAGGCGAGGAGATGGAAAATATTACATTTAGAGGTCCAATCATTATGTGAAAGACATATTTTGGTTGTCCCTCTAGTCATTCAAGATTTTACACATCTATTACCCCACACTCCTACTATAGTATTTGATCTATTCATGGATGATTATGTGGTCCAAATTATTGAGGCCACGAGAGTCTGTAAGAAGAAGTTATAGGATCCAACTATGGATTATCAGCGGGCCCTGAAAAGGGCAGCTCACAATTTGGTTGTGTAATATTTTGTGGATGAGTGGAGGTGTGATGAAATTGCAGCAGTCACCTTCTCTAGTCACGCACCACCTCCTCTAGTTAAGCCACGTGCTTCCCTAGATAGGTGCAAGTCAGATTCAAACATCTAGAGAATCCCAAGTATGTCTTCGTCCCTTTTTTTACACTGTAGTTATACACAGGGAACAACGTATAGACTTCAGTTGGGGGTGGGGTTATACCATAGTCGAGGTTTTTTTTTGTTGTGTTTATTTACCAGGAACTGTGGTATCCTAGTAGAAGCGGCATGTCTAGGTTGTGTTTGTGTCATTTTAAGTTTTATGTTTTGTGTGTGTTTAATTAGGAGCAAAAGAAGGAACCTAAGGGCAGTTGACATATTTTGTTTGTTAGTGTTTTTTAAAAAAATGATACCCCTCTAAATTTTTTATGAACTGTGTGATGTAAATATGTGTGACTATTGTGAATCTGGTTATGACATTAGGATTAGATACAAAATAATCATAGCTTAGCATTTGCATGAATTGGATAGATGGTAGATGGTAATATAACCCTGTAACATGTGTGAATGAGGTACTTACCTAATTTTATTTGTGCATTTAATCCAAAACTTACTCGGTTAGTCTTTCTTAGGTTGTAGGATAGTTGGTTAGGACATGATCATAGGTCTTTTTTGATGTAGTCCACTCTTAGCCCAAATAAACATTGAAAATAAATAAGTATCCCTTGATCCTTGATTTGAGTCTACGTTGACCTATTTTCTTGTTTTCTCTTTTTTCACCTTCCCAATTGATTATGATGAACCTATTTTGTCCCTAGTCCCTCCTTGGACACTGTACACCTCAACTCAGGCAAATCTCCTTAGTTGAGGGTGGCTATCATAATGATGCATAATTAAACTTGGGTATGTAGAAGGGTTTTAATGTAAAAGAAAAAGAAAGTAAGGTAGGGTGTGGTAGATAAAAAGAGGTGAAAAAACTTGAAAAGAAAAAGAAAATGGAGAAAAAGATAAATCAATAGAGAAAACCACACCTAATAAAAAAACAATGAAGAAAAAAAAGAGCAATAGAAGAAAATGGGTGAGAAGTGGAGAAAAAATGTAATTGCAGTGTCAAAGATGGTGAGTCATTAGATCCCAAATATACCATATAAGCCCCCAAACCTAAATCACAAGCCGAGTAAAGGCCTATAGTTATTCTAGTCCAACTGTCTGAAAAACTAAGGTGTAGGAAATAAGGCAAGCCTATGGCATTCTATGCACATTGATTGAAACTTCGTTTGTGAGCATGAGTGTCTTGACATATCCCCTTGCATTGACATGATGATACTATGAGAGTTGGGACTTCTTTCGGTGAGGGTACATAGATTGTGTTGTTAACTGCTCATTTGTTTGAGTAGAACAACTTGCATATTTGATTGATTGATTGTTGCTAATGTAATTTTGTTTCTTGATTCTTTTGTCTCTTACTATTGTGCTACATATATCCACACAGTGATTTTGAAAAGTTGGAAATAAGAGGGGGTTAGAATTTTTTAGCTAAAGTTAAGTTGATTGTCATAGGTGCCTTGGGTTTATCTTAGTTAAGCATCGTTGTGTCTTTGTTATGTATTAGTTACATGAGGACATGCAAACATTCTAACCTGAGGGTGTTGAGGTCCCTGGTTTCATGTCACTTTCGATGCTTAAAATTAGAAATTATGCAAGTACTTAGGTCCTTTTTGTTAGATGTATTATGTTTTTGTGTTTCTTTTGTAGGAAAACATGTTTAGGATAAAAAGAGGAGAAAATTAGTTGAAGTGTAGTTAGGAAGGCCACTTACGGACCTACTTACGAGCCATAATTGGCGCTTAGACCCCTCGTAAGTTTCCCCATAAATTCCAGAAGAAAGATCTAAAAGTCTAAAGTTTGGATCTAAGAATTATGAAGGCCACCTATAGGGTGTAAGTAGCACCTACAACCCTCGTATGTACCCCCTTAGGTAGGTGATCTAAACCTGGAATTTCTCTCTGAAACCTACGAACCCAACTAGGGTCCGTAGGTAGTACCTACATCCGGTAAGTAGGTCCGTAAGTTGGTGACGACTTAGTTTTTCTATCTTGTTTTGGTTAAGATTTTTAGGTTTTTGAGGTATCATATAAATATCCCATTGATTTTTTATTATTAGTTTACACACTCTTTATACTTACAACATTATATTGAGTTTTGAGATACAGTTTTGATCTTGGAATTCTTGTTGTTGATTTTTATGGTTTGGGACTAATTTGAGAATCTGATTTTCATTCTTAATTTACTGTAAGATTATTCATATGCTTTTCATTATTAATTCTATGGATTTTCTTGAAAACATAAGCAGCAAACCTCTTAATTAGGGTTGTGGGAACCCTGATTGTATAACAAAATAGAGGAAGTGCAAACTTCTTCTTTATCGGTGTTTATGCATGTATTATGGTTTTCTTTGTATTGATTGCTTTGTTAGCGACTACAAATGCTAAGAGCCTTCTTGTATTCGATACTAACTAGAGAGAGGTTTAGATTAGTTAAAAAAAGATCACAATAGTAATCTGAAGCTACCAACCTTCATCTAATTAACTTAAGATCGAGAGAAGACAGTTACTCTGGGATCCAGGACAAGTGTCAGTAATATGACACTCTAAGATGAAGAGAAGATGGGCAAAATTAACCAACGGGTATCTAGAGACAGATGTGTTACATAACTTGTTAGATTTTATATGCAAGGCACCATAGTTTGATGAGCACGATAAGTCTTTGGAGTTAGGAAATCAGGGGAAACACAGTCTTAGTATTCATCTCATATTGATTTCAACCTAAAGTGTTCAAGATTTTTTACTTCTACTGTTATTCTCACTAAATCCCGCAATATATTTTCTGCACTTTTTGACTACTTCACCAAGTTCTTGACAGAGATTCGTCCTGTTCCCTTGACATGACCCGAACCAGGGCCTAGTCGTGTCGAGTGCCTTAAGACCAACCGGGACCCAAGACCACCCCCAATACCCAACTATAACCACCCAGTGCCCTATGTCGGATGAATTTAGAACATATAATAAGATAGAACAATAAATGATGAAAGACTATAATAAAATCCATAATCATAACCATCCAAACATCTAATCGATGTCAACCCCAATACCAATACCAATGCCAAGGCTGACACTAATATCGATACCGTTTATGCCCATAGTAGTCGTACAAAGACTCTACCTAAAATCAAAGAACATCCAGTCGGGACATTCCCCCGACCATAGACAAAACCAAAGTCCAAGAAATAACCAAAACTATGAAAAGATATCCATAACATTAAATTGAGTCTTCCGTAGTATGGAAGCTCACCACTTCAGTCTGACACAAATGTTGTCCCCGACTCCATGTCTCTGAGCAGGAGGAGTAGTATGGTCAGTTTCTGTATCGCATGAGGAAATAGCGCCCGAAGACGGGTTAGCGGGTGAGTGCTAACATGTACTCAACAATAAGGATAAAATAATTCCATTAGTCAAAACCAAAGTAGATAATCATATGCAATCACATACATACATATATATAACATTCCGGGAAAGAGAATTGGGTTTAGCATGCATTTAAAACCTTTAACCTGGGTTAAGTTGCTTTACCATCATAATCCACCTATAGGCTATATGGGTCCAGTGTTACCCCCTAAACGGGCCCCGGTACGTGTAGTTGGACGTAACTTAGATATCATAGGGGCTAGGGATTTCCCTATACCCTTCTCCCTCCATTATACGTATATACAAGTATAAACTTAGGGGATTCCCATGTACCCCATAAGTATATGGTCACCATGACCAACCCTCATGTAGGCAAACATGAGTTTACAGTGTTCATCCATCGAACTCACACCTTCACGGCTAGATATCACCACCCACCATTATTTTCCAATTAAAACCTTTAACAGATAATCAAACCACCAATTCTAGAATTAAATTACTAAGGCATTATGAAGTAGTATCTTCATATCAACTATAACTTGCAAGCAATGTCATTAGCCAACACCTAAGGGATTCCCATGTACCCTTCAAGTATTCCAATTAAACCAAGCCATAGACACCAAGGCCTTCCTAATCCATTTAAAACCATTTAAACCAATTTAGGTTCCGTTACCATATTATGCAATGCAATGTTTTCAATAAAAGTTAAACTATGTGACAAAAACATTCTCATTGGTATTTTGACCAACATGCTCAGGGCATATAGTTTCCAAAACCAAAAACAAGAACCAATTAACCATTCCTATGCAACCACATGTTCAAACAAACATTATAACATAAAAACCCATAAATAGAACATGGGAAAACATCATCCAACAATTAGTAACCAAAACCCCCAACATATATTTCAAAACCAACACAACCCCACAATAATTCCCTAAAAACCATTAAGTAAAACATGATTTTGGTTAGAACTAACAATGAGGTAGGAATAACATTCCTTAGATACCAAAGAAGACAGAGTAAAACTACCCTTGAGAGCCTTAATTGACTACCTTGAAGAAGCCCTAGCCTCTTTTTTGAACCAAGAGTTTTGAGAGTGATTTTAGAGTGTTTTATTTGGGAATAGCAATTTAATGAATTCCCAACAGTGTTTAAGTCATGGGGTAAAAAGGAATTAAGAGGTGAAAAGTCAGGAATACTCCCAACTTAAACTGTAAAAATTCCCACGGGTGGGTATGGTTGGACCCCTCCACTCGTACCCACATCATACGAGTGGTACCATCCAGTCATACCTAGAACAAAAGGTTGGACATCCACACACTATCCACTATATGACTCCTATTGCCCCACTCGTACCCATAACATATGAGTAGTACCCTTAAATCATATCCAAGACATAATCAAAGTGGTTGGACACTGGAGAACGATGACTCTATTATACCACTCGTACCCTATCCTCACGGCTCATAGTGAGCCACTCATACTCAGGTCCAAGTCAAGTCACTACGTTTTAGATTAAGTGAAGGATCAACCCAACGACCCATCACTAAACCATACGACCCATACCACCAAATTGCAACCACAATAGAAATGTGACCACCAAACACCGAACATCTTACTAGGTGGGGTCACTTGACCCGTACCCTTACCATACGACTCGTATGGTGAGTTGTATTATCAACAGAAAGCTATAAAATTAGGAAATTTCCATGCGCCAAAACCCAGGGTGTTTTAATTCTGCTCCACTTGGATCATTCATCCTCGAATGATGGAACAAGGCAAGACAAGAACGATTAAAAGCCCCAAACATCACTACCTTTACCTTTAACCAAGTTAGAAAAAAAAGATACCAAGGAAGTCAATCTTTCCTTTAACAAAGTCTAAAAACAAAGACGTTATAAAGAATATGTACCTTTCGCATGAATTTCCAGAGTAGAAAATAGGATCAGATACTTGGACTTTATGTCCTCTTCAGCTTCCTATGTAGCCTCTTCCACCTTGTGGTTCCTTCATAGAACCTTTATCGAGGCCACATCCTTGGTATGCATTCGAAAAACTTGACGATCCAAGATCTCAATGGGATCTCTTCGTAAGAGAGGGAATCTGAAATACCAGTATCCTTGATAGGCATAATTTGTGATGGATTCCCAATACACTTTCTCAAACATGGAATACCAGGGGAATAGAACTTAAATTGAAGGAAATTCCAACTCAAATACAATATTACCGACCTTTCTCAAAACCATATGAGGACCCATATATCGAGGACTGAGCTTCCCCTTTTTCCCAAAACCACATCACTCGCTTCATGAGATACACATTCAGGAACATCCTATCTCCAACCTCAAACTCCAAGTCCCTTTACCTCATGTATGCATAGAACTTTTGGCGACTTTGGGCATCCTTAAGCCTATTCTGAATCACCTTCGCGTTCTCCATAGGTTGGTGGACCAAATTTGGTCTAAACATGTCCCCCTCACCAAGCTTGAACCATCCAATAGGAGACCTATACCTCCTACTATATGATGCTTCAAATGGATCCGTCCCAATTCTAGAGTGGTAGCTATTTTTGTAAGAAAACTCTACAAAAGGTAAGTGCTCAACCCAACTACCACCATAGTCAATCACACAAGATGGAAGCATATACTCCAATGTCTGAATAGCTCTCTCTACTTTTCCATCCGACTTCGGTTGAAAAGCAGTACTCAAACTAACTGTAGTCCCCAATCTTTTCTAAAACGATGACCAAAAGTGAGATAAAAATTGCATACCACTATCGGAGATGATAAAAATATGTACCCATGCAACTTTACAATCTTTTGAACGTACAACTTTGCATAATCCTCAGCCGAGAAGTAAGTCCTCACTGGCACAAAGTGAGACAATTTTGTCATCCTATCTACGATGACCCAAGCCAAATCAAATTGATTATGAGATCGAGGAAAACCAATAACAAAATCTATGTTGATTACTTCCCACTTCCATTAAGGCAACTTGCTTTCTTGATATAATCCCTCAAGCCTCATGTGCTCAACTTTCACTTGTTGACACACCATGTATTTGGCCACAAAATTAGTCACATCTCTCTTCATATTGTTCCACCAATACATCTCCTTGAGGTCATGACATATTTTTGTCGAACCGGGATGAACAACATAGTGTGACTCATGCACCTTAGCCAAGATCCTCTCGCACAAACCATCTACATTAGGAACACATAACCTCCTTTTGTACCGCAAAGTACCATCACTATTATCTCAAAGGTCATCACCTTATTCCCACCAATATCACCCTTGATCCTTGTTAAGATAGGATCTAACATCTGCTTCTCCTTGATTTCAGCACTAACAGATGACCGCGCCACTTTATACGCCAACATACCACCATCCTCGGAGTCTAAAAGACAAACTCCAAGGTTTACCAAATGATGAATATCCTTCATCAACTCCTGCTTCTCCTTATCCACATGAGCTAGACTCTCTATGGATAACCTTTTAAGAGCATCAACAACCACATTAGCTTTACCTAGGTGGTAGTGAAGACTCATGTCATAATCCTTGAGAATCTTACCTTAAGAATCTTAATTCATCTCTTTTTCCTGAGGTTAATCTCTTTTTGAGTAAACACATGTTGCAGGCTCTTATGATCAAAAAGATATACACATGCACTCTATCCTAATAAGGATGCCATATTTTCAATATGAACACCACAGCTAATAGTTCCAAGTCATTAGTTAAGTAATTCCTCTCATGAAGCTTTAACTATCTGGAAGCATAAGGTATCACCTTTCTATGCTACATCAGAACACAACCAAGTCCCACATGGGATGCATCATAGTAGACCATAAACCCACCAGTGCCTTTTGGCAAAGTCAAGACCGAAGCCGAAGTTAGCTTATTCTTAGCTTCGTGAAACTCCCATCACAAGCATCAGACTACAAGAACTTTACCCTCTTTTGAGTCAACTTAGTTAATGGGGTAGCTATAGTTAAAAAACTCTCCACAAACCTCCTGAGTAACAAGCTAAACCCAATAAGCTCTGAATATCGATTGGAGTCATGGGTTTAGGACACTTCTTCACCACTATAACTTTATGCGGATCCACCATGATCCTTTTATTAGAAATGATATGACATAGAAACGTGACAGCATTCAACCAGAATTAATATTTTGAAAATATGGCATACAAATATTGCTTCTTTAAGGTCTACAATACAATACGGAGGTGCTTAACATGATCCACCTCACTCTTTGAGTACGCCAAAATGTCATCTATAAAAACAATGACAAATAGATCTAAAAACTGACAGAAGACCCTATTCATTAAATCCATAAATACCGCAGAGGCATTGATCAACCTGAAAAATATAACTAGAAACTAAAAATGCCCATACCAAGTACGGAAAGTTGTTTTAGGGATATCCACTTCCCTAATCATTAACTGATGATACCCAGATTGGAATCTTTGAGAAAAACTTAGTACCCTATAACTGATCTAACAAATCATTTATCCTTGGAAGCGAATACTTGTTCTTTATCGTCACCTTATTCAATTGCTGGTAATCAATGCACATCCAAAGGGAACCATCCTTCTTACTCATGAATAACACCGGTGCACCCCAGTGGGACACACTACGATGAATGAAACCCTTATCTAAAAGATCCTTGAATAGTTATTTAAGCTCCTTCAACTCAGGTGGGGATATTCTGTATGGGGGAATAGAAATTGGATGAGTGTCCAGAACAAGAGTAATCCCAAACTCAATCTCCCTATTAGGAGGAACATCAGGAATGTCACCACCAAGATGGAATGCAAAAAAGGACCATCCGAGTTAGAATCTTTAACTTGTACTAGATGATAGAGACACCCCTTGGAGATCAATCTCTGAGCTCTAAGATATGATATAAACTTTTCCCTAGGAGTTAGGGAACCACTCTCCCACTCAATAAATGTCTTATTAGGGAATTTAAAGATAACCTTATAGGTTCGATAGTCTAGAGAAGGATAGCACGAGGGCAACCAATCCATCCCCAATATGACATCAAAATCCACCATATCCAATTCAAATAGACCCACCATAGTTTCTTTGCTACCAACAGATGCCACATACCTCTATAGACTTTTCTAGTAATCACAGAGTCACCTACTAGGATAGAAACAGAAAAAAGGTCTGAAATAACCTCAAGACCAAAACCAAAATACACAGCCACAAATGGGGTCATAAAAGAGAGAGAGGACCCTAGATCAAGTAAATAATACACATCACAGGAAAATAGTTTCAACATACCAGTCACAACATCAAGCGATGCATCAAACTCCTATTAGGTAGTGAGAGCATATAGATTGTTCCACCCAGTGTCGAAACTAGATGGTGTACCCTTGTATGCCGAACTTGATGATGAAGAAATTGGAACCTTATTTACCCCCGAAGCAACCTTACTAACAGGACAGTTTC
This sequence comes from Capsicum pubescens, assembly GCA_030864215.1. Taxonomy (NCBI): domain Eukaryota; kingdom Viridiplantae; phylum Streptophyta; class Magnoliopsida; order Solanales; family Solanaceae; genus Capsicum; species Capsicum pubescens. Next base: position 220,495,633 of record CM061547.1, read on the forward strand.
TAAGAATATGCCCTGGTTAACTACAGTTGAAGCACCTGTCCTTCCCCTCATTATCAAAACCTCGATGAAATATACCATAAACCTACAGGGAAAATATGATAGAGTTTAAAGGGCCCTACTAGCCAGAGATTGGGCACCCTGTGCCCTGAAGTTGTCCCCGCCATGGAAATGCCTATCACCTGATGGCTTTGGGTAGAAAGCACTAGCCATCGAGTAAGACCCAGAGTTGCCCTACTTCTTCTTGGGCCACTTCCCACCGCCATCGAGTAAGTCCCAGAGTTGACCTACTTCTTCTTGGGCCACTTCCCACCATCTCTGTCACTCTGTTGTAGTCCACCACCTTGCTCAGAGAACCTAAATTTCTTGTCTTGCCTTTCCCCTATCTCAACCTACTTCTTCTTCTCTTCTTCTACCTGTTGCATATATACAACCAACCTAGATATATCCAGGTCCTTGAATAAAAGGTATCCTTACACTCTATTATCAACTCCCTGGACACCTAGAAGCGAACTTTCTCATTCTATCCCTCATGCTAGAAATGATACGATTCAAATGGTCGCCTTAGCTTTCAATGACATCATTCGAAGTCAGTACGTGGGGAATCAAGCTTCGGTCGCATTAAGGAAATGGGATCCTACATGGAAGGGCCGATTTGAGTACACCAAAGAGCAATCCCACGTGTGAAAGATTGCTTGGAGCATTGAAGATTGAGGACTCACAGTTTTTGGCCTTCATTAAGCACATTTTTGGTTACTTAGCCTTGTACAAGTAACACTCCATGACCACCCCTTTTCATTAAGGGTATTGTGGTCATTTTGTTATGTAATAAGTTAGACTATAAATAGGTTCTATTAGTTCATTTGCTAGTTAGTTTATGAAAATATGAAAGATTGAAACACTTGAAATCCTCTCTGTTGAGAGTAGACCACCTTAGTATAGTCTTATTTAGGACTTGTAAAAGTCATCCTTAGTATAGGGTTTGGAAAAGCCAATATTGTTCTTTGCTTGGAAACGATGGATTTTGAGGTGAGTCGATTACCTTGGCAGTAACCGTAAGAGTGTGGTTTTGATTATTAAATTCATTAGGGGTTAATGTTGAAATATACTTGGTTCTTAATCTTGTAATAATCTTGGTCTCACTATCTATCCTTTCATTATTTTTCAAATCCGTGTATTTTTGTATTTGTCATCTTGTATTCCTTTGTGTTGCTTGTTCTTATCACGTTTTGTGGACTATTTTGGCATCTTAGTGGACTGATTTGTATCATTTGGTATCATATCCATTATTTATTTCGTTCTCACGAGATCAATCTTGGGTTTTTTCACTCAAAAATAAAAAAAAAAGTGTTGAAAAACTGAAAAAATTTAAAATAGTAATCTATCCACGTTTTTGTGTTTAGGCCAAAATTTGAAGCCTAGTTTTCTTGTGGTTTTTCTGTGTTTTGTGTGTTATAGTGTTATATATTTGTATCCTAACATTAGAAGAGGTGTTCAAGGTCAAAAATCTCACAAAAAGAAGTTATTCTACAGGTTCGGTGTCTTGGCCGAAGTGTTGTTGTTGTTTCGCCAAATTTGTGTCTAGATTTAGGTGTTGTTTTGATTGTCTTTGTTGTTTATTTTGTTGGTTTTCTTTATCTCTAACACTACTTGAGTCTAACCCAAGTTCTTCAGCAAAAAAAATTGCAAGTTGTTGTGGGAAGAATGGACGGTTTTGTTGTTGTTGTTAAAGTTCTTGTGTTGTGTTGAAGAAATCTTGTAAAAGGTTGTTGTTTGATCAAAATTCAAAGGGAAGAGAGTGTGGGTTCTTGTTATTCTTGAAACAAATTTCAAGACATTACCAAAGGGGGAAAAAATAAAAGACCTCTCAAAAGTCTTCATACCAAAAGGGAGTAAGTTCATTTTTCTAGACAAGCCAAAAGAGGAAAGGGGGACAAGACATCTAAAAGGTTGTCTTGCCAAAAAGGTGAAAGTTGGTCAAGGTTTGAATTTTGAAAAAAAAAAAGCTTAAAGTATTGTTTGTTAACCTACCAAAACTGAAATTCCTCCCATCTTTGTGAAATTTGAACAACCAAAATTGTGCGAAAAAAATTTCAATTTCAACAATATTTTTTTTTGTCCATCGACCAGTAGTCGAGTGCTACATCATCAATAGCTCAAGAACATTGGAATTCCAAGTTTCACTTTTTTGATTCTATTGTTTTCCATTTTTTTGGTTCTCATACTAATTAGCAAACTAGTAAATACCTACTAGATTGTAGATTAGTTTTTGAGTAAGTTTTCTTTCGTGTTAAGCGTTGTATTTTATGCTTTTTTCATTTATAAGTCGTAGTGTTTTCTTTGTTTCAAGTTCGTAAGTAAATTTTGTTTTTTTGTCTTGAGTCTTTCAAACAATAATCCATTCCGACCGCCAAGTAGAATTGACATCCTATTGACTACCAGAGTATAAGCAACTTTCAATATTTGTCGCTCCAATTGTGAGAATCACAAAGGTGGGTGTATACGAGTGTTGGTGAGGATATTTTACTACTAATATTTTTTTTTCATTATGTTGGTACAAAGGTGATATAAGGGGAACATGTCTTTGATATCCGGAGATTATTTTGACTACAACATGGGAGACTATCATTGTAGTGAGGGGTTTTATGGCTACAAAGTTGAGGGAGATTGCAGAGGCTATGAAAATAGCCATGATCAAAACTTAGGCAGATTTGAGAGTTACGATTTTGAGGGGGGAAATGAGATGAATGGATTTCCTAGTGCTTATGGTGAATTTGGAGATGATGTAGGACCTCATGATGGATCTTATGATGATGCTGGGGAATGTGAGGAGTCTTACATTTCTCACTCTGAACCTAGATTTGGTGTTAGGTATAACCCTTTCGTTCACAATGTTTATGAGAGCTATGATGAGAGTACTCGTAAGGAGTGTAAAGATTCATACTCTCCACCTTGTAGTACTTATTATCAAGGTAGATATAGTGTGAATGGTTATACTAGCTCTAGTGGAGGTTGTCTAACGAGAAGAAGAGGGTATGCATCTCCAAAACTGAGGGGTACTCATGTTCTTTACAATTTTATCCGAGAAGGAGTGTACACTCCGGAAAGGTGACCATTTGCGGGATACCGGGATGCCTCGTTGTATTAAATGATAAGTACTATAGAAACTAAATCGTTCCATCCATAGTTGACTACTTGGGGTTATTTTGCGAGCCTTTACTTGTTCCATACTTCTTGGACGGGTATAAGGTTACCAAGAGAGTCAAAGTTGTCTTTTCCCAATTTGAATACCATGAAGAGGTGTGGTGCGATATTTTTCCATTAACATACGGGCATGTATGCTTAGGTTCCAATTGGTTTGCACAACATAGAGTTCCAAATGTACAAAATTGGCCAAATATTATAAGAGACCGGTGGGGAAATCATCTCGTGATATACATGCGACCTGAGCCGTAAAGAGAAGTGGAGACTTACTCCAATCCAAATGCTTATGCGGGACAAAATATTGAGAGGAGTAAATGTGTGCAAGGTGTTAATCCAAGAGTGGAAAAAGGAGAGGTTGTGTGGAGCGAAGTGAGGGGATTGCCACCAAACTGAGCTAACATTGTTTGTCCTTTTATTTCTAAGGAAATTTGTGTAGGTACCGACATAGAAAGTGAAGGAGAGCAATGCCGAAGTGAAGTTGCTGACCAATCTTGTAGAGGTCCTTCACAATACATCAAAGGAGAGTAGACTCAAGAACTTCAAGGTAAAATAGCTAACTCTTACACTTTTGTGCATGTGAATGATAATTGTGTGGCTAGTAGCCCATTGAGTGTGAGTAGTAGCTTACTTACTTGTGAGTTTAATGATTATTTTCCTTTTGTTGATGATGTACATGTTGTGAGTGTGGATACTCTAGTTTATCCTATTGATGACCAAATTGACTCTTCTTGTAAGATCAATTTATGTCCACCTAGTGTTGAAGCCTATATGTTGAACGGAAGTACATTGTCTTGTGTAATTGGTGTTGATCAACCTATTTGTGAAAATTATCCACCACTTAAGTATATGTGTGATGTGATTAATCAAACTCAAGTAAGTGAAGTATTTGAAAAAGTTGGTCAACAAAAGGGGAGTGAACCCTAGAGCTATTCTTGGGACAATCTTGTGCTTGAAGCCACTTTGAAACTTGATATTGATCTCTTATAGAGTGAGGAACTTGCTGGTTCCAAATCTTCCCGTGGGTTTGATCATGCACTCTTTAGGTATAATGTCTTTTTTGAAAATGATATAAACACTCCTAATGAGCCTAGTGGTGAAAAATATGGTATAGCTTACCTTGAAGGCTATTTCCTCTATGTTAACCCACTATGGTGTGACAACATTCCTCCTAAAGATGAAAATCTCTTCTTGGAAGATGAGAGTACTCTTAAGGGTAAGTAATGTGTAGTCTTGGAAGTTATTCCTTCTTCTACTTTTTGTGACTTTATTGTTGAGAGTACTCATGGTAATGATTGGTAAACTAGTAGTGAGTACACATATGAGGGCACCTTAGTAGAAGTCGACTTGAGTGATACTTTTCTCTACTCTCTATTTTCTTTCTATGATATGTATGTTATTGTAGAGAGTATGTCATTTAGTTTGGGTGGAGACCACGGGAAAGGGGAGTGTTGTTTAGACCCGTGTCTATGGCCACTCTTCCCGTTTGACCCTGGTGCCAAATATGGAATTGGTGATGTTGGTGTACCCAACTTGTTGCTTGCTTGGTCTACATGACAAGCAAAGTGTCACTCTTGGTGAATTCCATAACCAAATCCTTCGTACATTTTTCATTGAGTTTTTAATATTTCATTCAAAGGATCCTTGGTTATATTCTAAATATGTGCAACCTTGGCATGTTGAGGTGATTTGTCGTGCTTACCCTAACCCTCATGCCATGAGGATTTTGTATTTGTGTGTCTTTTCTTTGATTTTGCAAGGTTTGGATTTGAGGTCGAATCCTTTTCAAGAAGGGGAGGATGATACGATTCAAATGGTCTCCTTAACTTTCAATGACATCATTCGAAGTAAGTACATGGGCCATCAAGCTTTGGTCGCATTAAAGAAATGGGATCCTACATGGAGGGGCCGATTTGAGTACACCAAAGAGCATTCCCACGTGTGAAAGATTTCTTGGAGCATTGAAGATTGAGGACTCACGGTTTTGGGCCTTCATTAAGGATATTTTGTTTACTTATCCTTTTCCAAGTAACACTCCATGACCACCCCTTTTCATTAAGGGTATTGTGGTCATTTTGTTATGTAATAAGTTAGACTATAAATAGGTTCTATTAGTTCATTTGCTAGTTAGTTTATGAAAAGATGAAAGATTGAAGCACTTGAAATCCTCTCTTTTGAGAGTAGACTACCTTAGTATAGTCTTAGTTAGGACTTGGAAAAGTAATCCTTAGTATAGGGCTTAGAAAAGCCAATATTATTCTTTGCTTGGAAACGGTGGATTTTGAGGTGAGTCGATTACCTTGGCGGTCACCATAAGAGTGTGATTTTGATTATTACATTCATTAGGGGTTAATGTTGAAATATACTTGGTTCTTAATCTTGTAACAATCTTGGTTTCACTATCTGTCCTTTCATTATTTTGCAAATCCGTGTGCTTTTGTGTTTGTCATCTTGTATTCCTTTGTGTTGCTTGTTCTTATCACATTTTCTGGACTGTTTTGGCATCTTGGTGGACTGATTTGTATCAAGAAACCATCTCCAGAGCATATAACTAGTGAAACTTTAAGGCCCACACATTGACAAACAGCTTACCTTGCTTCAGATTAACAAACTCTTCCTCCTTAGTGACACGAACTGACCCAGTACCTTGTCGTAATAGGCATCCCAAGTCCAACTAGGACTGGAGACCACCCTCGTTACCCAACCCAATCAACTAACACATATCATGAGTTGGATGAATTCCAAATGTATAACAAGATAGCATTTTTGTGTATCCCAAGACTCTGGGATAGGTCTAGGACCGTGACCACCCAATCGAGTCCAACCGTCAAATACCAACCAACAACCATAAACCAAAACCATAACAATAACCAAACCAAGTTCCATAACATAATATAAAAGGATGGAATAGTGAGAAATTTAGTCGAACAATATCATCCCCAATGCCAATGCCAATACTAAGGCTGACACCAATACTGATCTCGCCCATACCAACCCATAGTAGTTCTACAAAATCTTTTAACCAAAAGAAAGCCAATATTTTGTTGGGATATGCCCCCAACCATAGCCAAAACCAATATCCATAAATAAACCAGAGTGTGTAAAAACATCTATGAATATGAAATAGAGCCATCCAAAATATGGAAGATCACCACTTTAATCTAGTAGCTGATCCCAAAGTCTGATCACTATGCAGGAGGAGTAGAATGGTTGATTCCTACATCGCGTGGGGATACAACTGACCAAAGATGGGTTAGCAGGTGAATGCTAGCAAGTACTCAGGATAAAGATAAAAGAATGCTATATAGTAAACCAAGTAGACCAATCACATGCATACAAACTATACATATAATATATATAACCATCCCAGGAAAGAAAATCGAGTTTAGCATGCCTTTAAAACCATTAACATGGGTATGTGTAGCTTAATCATCCTAGAATAACCCACAGTCTATATGGGTCTAGTGTAAATCCCTGAACGGGCCCCGATGCATGTAGCCGCACGAACTAAAGATACCATAAGAGTAGGGGATTCCTAAGTACCCTTTTCTTTTCATGATACATATGTAGAGTGCACTTAGAGGATTCCCATATATCTCATAGTATCATATATGGTCGCTATGACCAACCCCTCATGTCGGCAAACATGAGTTTCTAGTGTATGTCCATTGGACTCACACCCCGTTATTATTGCGCAATTAAAACCATTTTCAACCAAGCAAACCATCATACCATTATTATTAACCAAGTCTGTGAGTAGTGCTATCGTCATAGTAACTATAGCTTGCAAGCAATGTCCATATCCAACCTTTTAATGTAAAGGGATTACCATGTACCCATAGATCACATTATCAAGTTAACTTGGGGGAATCTTGTGTACCCCATAAGTATTCCATTATTATAACTGCTTTGGGGAATCCAATATACCTCGCAAGTTGTTCATTACCATATTTACTTGGGGGATTCCATTATACTCCACAAAGAGTTCAATTAACCATAACCATTATCACTAAACCATTCCATTTAACCATTCAAAATCATTTAAACCATTTATACTATTTAGGGTTCCATTACCAAACCATACCATGCGATAGCTCCATTAAAATCCAATAATATAGTAAAAGCATTATCATAGGCATTTTATCATACATGTTGGGGACATAGTGTTTCCAAAACCAAATCGAATTACCAACTAACCATTCCCATGCAACCAATTGTCCAAACCACTATTAAAGCAAATGAAAATATAATTAAAACAAGGGAAAACCATACCCAAGCATTTAATGCCAAAACCCCAACATATATTTGAAAACCCCAAAATCATACAATAATCATGCCATGAAAACATTATATAAAACATGTCTTTAGTTGGAACTAACAATGAGGAAAATTATCTTGCCTTAGATTAAGGAGATGATGGAGAGAAATCACCAATACAAGCCCCAAATTGATCACCTTAGTGAAACCCTAGCCTTCTTTTACCCTAAAGCCTTAGAAAGAATTAGAGGGTGTTTCTAAGTGTTTTAGATTAGAATAATAGGGTCAATAACCTCCCAAGTGTGATATAAGTTGTGGGGTCATAATGGGTTAAGAGGGGAAATGTCTAGATTACCCCCAGCATAACTGCATAAAACCCCCGTAGTTGGGTACGACTCCACTATACCAATCGTACTCTCCAATACGAGTGGTACCCGGTACTCGTATCCTAGACCTCCCTTAAACCCCCACACTGGTCAATATATGACCATGCAAGCCAAACCATACCTAAGGATACGACTAGTACCCTCAACCTATACCCATAATAGAACCAAAAAGAGTTGAGATTGTCCAATATATGAGTGGGAAAATATGACTTGCACCCTATCTCACAACCCATGGTGAGACACTCGTACTTAGATCCTATTTACTTTACTAAGTCTCAGATTAAATGAAACAAAACCCAACCATATGACCTATATCCGACCATACAACTCGTACCAACCCAAGTCGTACCCATTACAGAAACCAATCCAATGCACCAACCATCACTGGTTAGTGTACGACCAACCTTATCAACCGTATCCCAGCATTTGACTTGTACCCCTTAGTCGTACCTTTACCAGAAACTAGAAATCCAGGAAATTTTCTAAGGGTCCCAAACCTAGGGTTTTTCAGTCTCTCCCACTAGGATCATTCATCTCCGAATAAAGGAAAAGGTAGGTCAAACACAAGTACGATTCATTTGCATTATCAAATATCAATACAACATTTAACCAAGTTAGAAAATATAGATGCAAGGATCTATTCTAACCCTTAACTAAGTTAGAGAATAAAGATATGATCAAGAACACATACCTTCCGCATGAATATCCAAAGCAATAAACAAATGTTGATATTGGGACTTCATGTCCGCTTCCACTTCCCATGTAGCCTCTTCCACCTTGGGGTTCCGCCATAGAACCTTAACCGTGGCCATATCCTTGGTCCATAACCGATAAACCTGCCGATCTAATATCTCATTCAGGATTTTTTCATAAGATAAATAATCTGAGATATCCAAACCTTCTAAGAGAACCACCGAAGAAGGATCACCAAGACACTTTATCAACATCGAGACATGGAATACAAGATGAATGGAGATCAAACTAGAAGAAAACTCTAATTCATATGCCATATTACCAACCCTCTACAAAACCGTATAAGACCAACATACCGGGGACTGAGCTTCTCTTTTTTACCAAATCGTATCACTCCCTTCATCGGAGATGCCTTTAGGAATACTTTATCTCCAACCTCAAACTCTAAGTCTCTATGTCTTACATCCACATAGGACTTTTGGCAACTTTAGGCAGCCTTATGCCTATCCCAAATCACATTTACCTTTTCCATAGAATGATAAACCAAATCCGAACCGAACATATCCGTATCACCAAGCTCAAACCACCCAATAAGAGATCTACACCTCCTACTATATAATGTCTCAAAAGGGGTCATCCTAATACTAGAATGATAGTTATTATTGTAAGAAAAATCTACCAAAGGTAGATGCTCAACCTAATTTCCACCATAATCAATCACACTGTACCATATTCTCCAAAGTTTGAATAGTTCTTTCTGTTTGCCCATCCGTCTACGGATAAAAAACAGTACTCAAACTAACCTTAGTATGCATCCCCTTCTGGAAAGACCGCCAGAAGTGAGATGAAAACTGAGTACCACGATCATAAATAATGGAAACAGGTACCCCATACAGCTTTACAATCTTCTAAAGGTACAACCTTGCATAGTCCTTAGTAGAAAAGTTAGTCCACTTAGGCAAGAAGTGAGAAGAATTTTTCATCCTATCCACGAAGACCTAAATCAAATCAAACTGACTACGAGATCGAGGAAGACTGGTAATGAAATCCATATTGATTACCTCTCATTTCAATTCTATCAATTCCATTTCCTAATACAACCCACTAGGCCTTATGTGCTCAACTTTAACTTTTTGAAACACCATACATATGGCTAAAAAATTAGCCACATCCCTTTTAATATCATCCATCAATACATCTTTTTTAGATTATGATAGATTTTTATCAAATTGGGATAAACAACATAGCGAGATTTATGCGCCTTAGCCAAAATCCTTTGTCGCAAACCATCGATATCAGGAACACACAACCTCTCTTGATACCGTAAAGTACCATTACAACTGATCTCAAATACCATCACCTTTTGAACACCAACGTCACTCGTGATTTTTATCAAGACAGGATCTAGCACTTGTTTCTCCTTAATATCTGCACTAAGAGATGATCGAACCACATCTTATACCATCACACCACCATCATTGGAGTCTAGAAGATCGACCCCAAGATTAGCCAAGTGGTGAATATCCTTCACCAACTCTCGCTTCCCCTTTTCCAAATAAGCTAAACTACCTATGGATAACCTGCTAAGAGTATTAGCAACCACATTAGCTTTACGTGGATGGTAGTAAAGACTCATATCATAGTCCTTAAAAAGCTCCAACCACTCTTTCTACCTGAGATTTATCTCCTTCTGAGTAAACACATACTGTAGAATATTATGATCAGAAAAGATGTCCACATGCACTCCATAAAAATAATGTCGCCAGATTTTCAATGCAAAAACCACCACAAGAGCTCCAAGTCATGATTAGGATAGTTCCTTTCATGTACCATTAATTTCCTAGAAGCATAGACAATCACCTTTCCATGCTGCATCAAAACCTAACCAAGTCCCACGTAAGACGTATCACAATAAACTATAAACCCCTTATTACCTTAGGCAATGTCAAAATCGGAGCTGAAGTTAGCTTATCCTTAAGCTTCTCGAAAATCCCCTCACAAGCATTCGACCAAGAAAACTTTACCTTCTTCTGAGTCAACTTAGTCAATGGGGCAACTACCATTGAGAAATATTTTACAAACCACCTATAATACCCAACCAAACCCAAGAAGCTTCGAATGTCAGTTGGAGTCGTGAGTCTAGGCCACCTTTTAACAACAACCACCTTTTATGGATCCAGTATGATCCCCTCGCTAGAAATAATATGACCCAAGAAAATCACAAAGTTTAACCAAAACTCAAACTTAAAGAACTTGGCATACAACTGTTGCTCATTCAAGGTCTGCAACACCACATGGAAATGATTAGCGTGATCCACCTCACTCTTTGAATAAACCAGAATGTCATCAATTAACACAATGACAAAAAGATCAAAAAACCTACCTAAAAATCCTATTCATCAAATCCATAAATATTGTCGGGGCATTAGTCGAACCAAATGACATAACCACGAACTCAAAGTTCCCATACCGATTATAAAAAGTCGTCTTAGGGATATCCTCCTCCCTAATCTTAAGTTAATGATACCCAGACCAAAGGTCTATCTTAGAAAAGAATTTGGCACCTTGAAACTAATCAAACAAGTCATCTATTCTTGGAAGAGGATACTTGTTCTTAACTGTTACCTTATTCAACTGTCTATACTTAATGCATATTCGAAGGGAACCATCCTTCTTGGGCATGAATAAAATCAATGCACCTAAAGAAGATACACTAGGATGGATAAAACCCTTATCAAAAGATCCTTAAGTTTCTCCTTGAGTTCCCTTAACTCAGCCAGAGCCATTCTATAAGAAGGAATATATATTGGACGAGTTTCCGGAACCAAATCAATACCAAACTCAATCTCTCTATCTGGAGGAACACCAGGAAGATCATCTGGAAAGACCTCAGGAAACTCATTTACCCCCAAAATTGAATATAAAGAAGGACCTTTCGAGTTAGAATCTTTGACCCAGACCAAGTGATAGAGACACCCTTTGGAGATAAATCTTTGAGATCTAAAATAGGAAATAAACCTCTCTCTAGGAGCTAGGGACCCACCCTCTCCCTCAATAACCAGTTCACCGGAGAACCTAAAGACAACCTTACAGGTCCGATAATCTCAGGACATGAAACAAGAGTGTGACCAATCCATCCCCAAAATAACATCAAAATCAACTATATCTAGTTAAAAAAAATCCACCAAAGCCTGCCTACTACTAATAGATACCACATACCCCCTATAGACTCTCTTAGAAATCACAGAGTCTCCTATCGGGGTAGAAATAGAAAAATGATCTGAAATAACCTCAGGATCAAAACCAAAACATATTTCCACAAAAGGGGTCACATAAGAGAAAGTGGACCCCAAATCAAGTAAGCAATGCATGTCACAAGAAAAGAATTGTAACATACTAGTCAAGACATCGGGTGATGCCTCAGATTCCTGCTGAATAGTAAGAGCATATAACCTATTTCGACTTGTACTTTTACCAGAAGCAAAAACAGATGCAGAAGCAACACCCTTTGGTGCAGGAGCAGAAAATGAAGCAACTAAAGCCTTACTCACTCCCAAAGCACCCTTAACAACCGGATAGTTTCTAAGTATATAGCCTAGATAGCCATATTTTAAACATTTGTCCATCCCTTTATCACAAAATCCCCAATGAAGATGACTACAGAACCAACAAGGAGGGTATGATAAAACCAACTGAGCCCTACTCTCCTGAGATTAGGCACCCTATGCCCAGAAATTATCACTACCCTACTAACGTTTATCACCTGATTATTTTGAGTAAGGGCACTAATTGTAGAGAAGGAACCAGAGATCCCCCATTTTTTCTTTAGACACTTACCACCATCCTGACTATCCTGCTTCTAAGCACCACCCTACTCAGAGAACTTGCTCCTCTTACCCTACCTTTCCCCGAACTCTACCTATTTTCTTTTTTCCTCATCCACCTATTGTATATGAACAAACAACCTCAAAATATCCATATCCTTGATCATTAATGCAGTCTTGCTTTTAAGGATCAAAACTCGAGATATCCCAGAAGTGAACTTTCTCATCCTTACCCTCATATCGGATGCCAAGTCCATAGCATACCTTGACAGCTTATGAAATTTCAAGGCATCTTCCTTGACTGACATTTTTCTTTGCTTAAGATTTATAAATTCCTCTATCTTTACTTCCCTCGGCTCCTGAGGAATAAAGAGATCCAAAAAAGCATTTAAGAAAGTCTCCCATAAGGACAAATACTTAACATCACCTATATCCCTATCCCACTCCTCATACCACTAGTATGCAACATCCTTGAGATGATAAGCTACAAAATTTACCCCTTCCACATTTGTGTCCTGCATCACCCTAAAGATTTTCTCCAATTCATTCAAGAAACCTTGAGGATCCTCCTCCACCTTTACACCAGTAAAAGTAGGAGGATTCATCTTTATAAACTAGCCAACCCTTGTGTCCTTAGAAGATGGAACACAAAATATATCGCGCTCAGCCTGAGCAGCAACCAACTATGTAATAACATGAATCGATAGACAAAATTCTGCATTAGTCACCTCACTTTGAGAAGGACTAGTAGCAACTGGTGGAACTCCAGAAATAGCAGGGACAAGACCCTTTGAATGAGTATAGATCCCCTGAGTAGTACGTGTCCCTTCAACATTGTCCCCAGTTGGGATATAAAAGTTACCTTGCGTATCAGATCATCGAGGCATGATCTAAAAAGAAAACAAACCAAGATTAGAAAGAACCTTAGACCTTACAGCTTGAAAATAGAATACCAAGAAAGTGAAACATTCCTAAATGCCTTGTAGCCTCTCCATTATGAGTGTGGAGTGATACACACCCCTAAAAGAGACTCTGCTCGATGCGGTTTTATGGACTCCCAATTTACCATGAACCTAAAGCATTTATAAAAACTTGACATGACCCGACTCGGGGCCTTGTCGTAATGGGAATCCCAATTCCAACCAAAACTGGAGACCACCCTTGTTACCCAACCCAATCAACCTACGCATATCTGAGTTGGATGAATTCCAAATGTATAACAAGATAACATTATTGTGTAACCCAAGACTCTAGGATAGGTCTACGACCGTGACCACCCAATTGAGTCGAACCACCCGATACCGACCAACAACCATAACCTAACCAAATCATAAACCAAAAACATAACAATAACCAAACCAAGTTCCATAACATAATATAAAACGATGGAAAAGTAAGAAATTTAGTCCAACAAGATCAGCCCCAATGCCTATGCCAATATTAAGGCTGACACTAATACCGATCCCACCCATACCAATCGAAAGTAGTTCTACAAAAGCCGCTAACCAAAAGTAAACCAATATCTGATTGGCACATGCCTCCAATCATATCCAATACCAATATACATAAATAAACCAAAGTGTGTAAAAACATCCATGAACAGGAAATAGAGCCTTCCGAAATATATAACCTCACTACTTAAATCCAGAAGCTGATGCCAATGTTAAATCACTATACAGGAGGAGTACAATGGTTGATTCCTACATTACATGGGATACAACTGCTCAAGTATAGGTTAGCGGGTGAACGCTAGCAAGTACTCAAGATAAGGATAAAATAATTCCATCCATTAAAACTAAGTAGACCAACCACATGCATACAAACCATACATATAATATATATATAACCATGCTTGGAAAGGGAACCGAGTTTAGCATGCCTTTAAAATTATTAACCTAGGTATGTGTATCGTAACTATGCTAGAACCACCCACGAGCTATATAGATCCAGTGTAACCTCTTGAATGGCCCTCGATGCCTATAACCATATGAATCGAAGATAACATAAGAGTAGGGGATTCCTAATTACCCTTCGCTCTCCATAATACATATGTACAGTGCACTTAGAGGATTCTCATATACCTCATAGTATTATATATGGTCGCTATGACTAACCCCTTATTTTGGCAAACATGAGTTTCCAGTGTCCATCCATTGGACTCGCACCTTCATGGTTAGCTATCACACCCCGCCATTATTTTCCAATTAAAACCATTTCGAACAAACCAAACCATCATACCATTATTATTAACCAAGGCTATGATTAGTTCTATCGTCATACCAACTATAGCTTGCAAGCAATGTCCTTAGCCAACCTTTTAATGTATAGGGATTCCCATATACCCATAGATTACATTATCAAGTTAACTTGGGGGAATACCATGTACCCCACAAGTATTCCATTATTATATTTTCTTGGGAAATCCCATGTACCCCACAATTTTTTCATTACCATGTTTACTTGGGGGATTCCATTGTACCCCACAAGGAGCTCAATTAATCATAACCATGACCACCAAACCATTCCATTTAACCATTCCAAACTATTTAAATTATTTAGGGTTCAATTACCAAACCATACCAGGCAATAGTTCCATTAAAAGTCTAATAATATAGTAAAAGCATTATCATAGGGATTTTATTAAACATTGTTGGGGACATAATGTTTCCAAAACCAAATACAATTAATAATTAACCATACCCATGTAACCAATTGTCCAAACCACCATTAAAGAATATAAAAACATAATTAAAACATGGGAAAACCATAACCAAATAGTTAATACTAAAACCCCAACATATATTTGAAAACCCTAGAATTATACAATAATCATGCCATGAAAACATTGTATAAAACATGCTTTTAGTTGGAACTAACAATGAACAAAAAGTATCTTGCCTAAAATTAAGAAGATGATGGAGATAAATCACTAACACAAGCCCCAAATTGATTACCTTAGTAAAACCCTAGCTTTCATTTACCCAAAAGCCTTAGAGAGAATTAGAGAGTGTTTCTAAGTATTTAATATTAGTATAATGTGGTCAATAACCTCCCAAGTGTTATATAAGTCATGGGATCATAATGGGTTAAGAGGAGAAATCCCCAGATTACCCCTAGATTAACTGCATAAAATCCCCGCAGGTGGGTACGATTCCACCATACTAGTCATACCCTTCAATACGAGTGATACCATCCACTCCTATCTTACACCTCCCATAGACCCTCACACTGGTCTACATACGACCATGTAACTCAAACCGTACCTAAGTATATGACTAGATTCCTCAACCCATACCCATAATAGAACCAAGAGAAAATAAGACTATCCAACATACAAGTGGGACAATGAGACTCATACCCTATCTCATGACTCATTGTAAGCCACTCGTACTTAGATCTAAGTTACTTTACTAAGTCTCAGATTAAGTGAAGGAAAACCCAACCATACAACCCGTAGACGACCATATGACTTGTACCAACCCAAGTCATACCCATTCTAGAAACCAATCCAATCCACCAACCATCATTGGTTTGTGTACGACCAACCTTATACATTGTACCTTAATATACAACCTAAACCCCCTAGTCATACCTTGACCAGAAACCAGAAATCTATGAAATTTTCTAAGGGTCCTAAACCCAGGTGTTTTACTTAGGTTCCCTCAACTTTTGGAAAAGAAGCGGTACAGAAATGCATTAGAAAAATCCTTCCACAAAGATGACTCAACTTTTTCACCCCTTGCCTGATCCCATTTCTCGAACCATTGGTATGCCACATCCTTCAGCTGGTAGACAGCAAACTTTTTTCCCCCTATATTCGTGGCATACATAACATGAAAGATCTTTTTAATTTTATCTAGAAAATCCTGAGGATCCTTCTCCACCTTAACACCAGTAAAGGTCAGAGGGTTCAACCCTATGAACTGGATAATTATTGTAGCCTTAGAAGATGGAGTAACAGGAACACCACCCTTAGACTAAGAAGCTACCAACTGTGCCAACATATGAATAGATTAATGAAATTAAACACTCATCACATCAGCCTGAGGAGTTCGAGGAAGACTAGGGGGACTGCTGGAACTCCAGGAGGACAATGAGGAATTGGACCCCTAGACCTAGTATAGATCCCATAAGTAAAATAGGTCCTATTTGCATTGTCTTGAATTGGGAAAGAGGAGTTTTTGTGAGCTTCAAATCATCGAGGAGGCATGATCTAAAAAGTGAACAAATAAAAATTTAAGGAGAATTAAGGACCTTAGACTCGACGACTTGATAACAAAACACAAGAAAGAGAAATATTCTTAAATGCCTCTAAGACTTTCCCTTATGAGTGTGGCGCACTACACGCTATTAAAAGAGACTCTATTCGACATGGCTTTGTGGACTCCTAAGTGAACATGAATCTAGGGATTTGATACCAATATGACACGACTTAAACTAGGGCCTAGTCGTGTCGGGTGCCTCAAGCCCAACCAGGATAAGAGACTACCCCCAATACCCAACCATAGCATGCATTTCAAACATATAAAAAGATAGAACAATAAATGATCAAAGACAATAATAAAATCCATAACCATAACCATCCAAACATCAAACCAAACATTCAACCATTGTCAGCCCAAATACCAATACCAATACCAATACCAATGCCAAGGATGACACCAATACCAACATCGACCATGCCCATAGTAATCACACAAAGCCTCTAACTAAAATCCAAGTACATTCGGTCGAGACATACCCCCGACCATAGCTAAAACCAAAGTCCAAGAAATAATCAAAAGTATGAAAAAATATCCATAACATGAAATGAAGTCTTTTCAAGTATGGAAGCTCACCACTTCTGTCTGACACAAATATTGTCCTCGAATCTAAGAAACTAAGTGGGAGGAGTAGTATGGCCGATTCCTGCATCACGTGGGGATACATCTCGAAAAGGTATGTTAGCGGGTGAATGCTAGCATGTACTCAAGAGTAAAGATAAAATAATGCCATTATTTAAAACCAAAGTAAATAATCATATGCAATCATATACATACATATATATATTTACCATACCAGGAATTGGAACTAGGTTTAGCATGAATTTAAAACCATTAACCTGGATTGAGTAGCTTTACTGTCATAATCCACCCACATGTTATATGGGTCTAGTGTTACCCCCTAAACGAGCCCCAGTGAGTATAGCTGCATGAATTAGAGATATCATTGGGGTTGAGGATTCCCGTGTACCCTTTTCCCTCCATGATACATTTATAAAAGTATAAAATTAGGGGATTCTTGTGTACCCCACAAGTATATGGTCTCCATGACCAACCCTCATGTTGGTAAACTTGAGTTTCTAGTGTCCTTCCATCGGACTCACACCTTCACAGCTAGCTATCACAACCCACAATTATTGCCTAGTTAAAACCTTTAACATATAATCAAACCACCAATTCCAGAATTGAATTACCAAGGCATTATAAAGTGGTATCATCATACCGACTATAGCTTGCAAGCAATGTCATTAGCCAACACCGAGGGGATTCCTATGTACCCTACAAGTATTCCAATTAAACTAATCCATGGACACCAAGGACGTTCCAATCCATTTAAAACCATTTAAACCAATTTAGGCTCCATTACGATCTTATGCAATGCAAAGTTTTTAATAAAATTCAAACTATGAGACAAAAACATTCTCTTTGGCATTTTAACAAACATGTTGAGGGTATATACTTTTCGAAACCAAAACCAAGAACCAATTAACGATTCCCATGCAACCATATATTCAAACCAATATTATAACATGAAAAAACATAAATAGAACATGGGAAACATCATCCAACCATTAGTAAAAAAAAATCCAATATATTTTTTCAAAACCAACATAAACCTACAATAATGCCATGAAAACCATTAAGTAAAATATGATTTTAGTTTGAAACAACAATGAGGGAGTAGTAACATACCTTAGATACCAAATAAGATGGAGAGAAACAACCCTTGAGAGCCTTAATTGACCACCTTAAAGAAACCCTAGCCTCTTTTCGAACCAAAAGTTTTGAGAGAGATTTTAGAGAGTTTGATTTGAGAATAGTAGGTTAATAAAGTCCCAAGAGTGTTTTAAGTCGTGGGTTCAGAAGGAGTCAAGAGGGGAAGTGTCTAAAATACCCCCAACTTAAACTATAACAATTCCCACAGGTGGGTACGATTGGACCCCTCTACTCATACCCACATCATATGAGTGGTACTATCTGTCACACCCCTTTTTCGACTCCAAAAAAAGATATGTATTTTAAGGTTTGAAAGGGTTTTTTATTAAAGTGACAAAATGAAGATTGGTTCTAAAAAAAGATTATTTTTACATTCAAAATCAAAGTCGCCACTTGGCATAATTTGGTGTGCCAAGTCACCATTGGAAAATCCTTTTCGAAACCATTTGACTCTTTAAACCGGTTTACGAACAGAGATTCCGGCTAAGGAATTCTGTTGACCGAGGGAAAGGTGTTAGGCACCCCTCGATCCCGTGGTTCGACCACGGTCGCTTGGTGGAGCGTATCGGCTAATTTGACATTAAAAATGTACAAACCACATAAACACAGAAAATAAGCAAACAAATAAATCACACAAAATTCAAAACAAACAAAAATAATGTTCAGTCCAAATTATACAATCCAAAATAAAAGAGGTGCTGAAATATAAAACTTATTCTATTCTAAACTAATCCTAAACTAAACTCCACCCGATGTTCCGGGCCTTGATCACGAGCCTCCTTTGCGTACATGCTACTTCAGGGCATTCCCCAAATAAATCAATACAAATCCTTCGGGGCATTCCCCGACCAAATGAGTACAATTTAAACTTTTCGTGCAATAAAGTAGAAAGTACCATTCACGCACATATTCAAACACTCCAATAAATTGTTATTCCTAAATTTGCCTAACCGGCCTACGTTTGCCTACCAAGTTCAACATATCACAATTCTATCATGTTTAACATTATCAATACATCAAAATTAATCAATATTAATTTTTCTCCATTTTTAATCCCCACTTTAATTCATTTTTAACCACGTGATTAACCCATTTCAATACACAATCCACCAATCGAGAATAATGAAAATTCACCAATCATGCTTAGCACATCACACACCCAAATGTCACCAACAGTTCACATCAACAAAATAACTACGGTATCGAATCACACGCAATCACAATTACATAAGAATTAAATAAAAGAGAAGAAAGAATTGGACCTTAAATTTAAAGCTTTCAAACTCAATGTTATTCGAATAAAGAGAGTCCGCACCCGGAAACCTCGAGCCGAACCTTAACACCAACAATCCAACTCGACAAATAATAACCCGTTCACCATCACTTTTCACGTCGTCACTGTTCACCGATACTGTTCACTGTTCACTGTTCACTGTTCACTGGTACTGTTCACCGGTACTGTTCACTGGTTACTGTTCACCGGTTACTTTTTTTTTTCGTTGTTGTTCTTGTTCTTGTGAGGAAGATTATTTGGTGATTCTTGTTATTGTGGAGAAGATGATGATCAAAGAATGAGCCCCCTTTTTCTTCTTAGAATTTTTATTTTATAATGAGCATGGATTTGTTATGATGTGGGAATTTTGATGGGTCCCCCATATATTCTTTCTTTGTGGACAAGAAAAAGGAGGGGGGATCACATGGGTAGTTAGGGTAGGTGGAAGCTTTTGATTGGGTAGGTTGTTAGGATAAGATAAATTAGTTAGAGGTATTTTTTTGTTTATTTTTGTATTTTTGTGGGATATAATTACATGGGGTTGGACACATGGTAAGGTGAACTAAAAATGAATAAAATTAGACTTTGGGAGGGACAAAATTAGGTGTCTACATCATTCCCCCTTTGAATGTAAATACGAAGTATTTTCAGACAAAGAAGTAGACAGCGAGACCAAATTTTGACCCGACCATTATTCAAAGAAAGAAATAGAAGGAACAAGGACAACCGGGTCTTGACTTAAGACATCCTTCCTACCCAAATTATGAGAGAATCAAGTCACGGGTATTTCAAAAGATTGGAAGAGAAGTGGACTATACCGAGTTGGAGAGTCGAGTGAGGTTCCATTGAGGTTTCGGTCCGCGGCTCTGTCATTACATCAAAAAATGAAAATTACAAGTTAAAACATAAATGAAATTACAAAAATCCTATCTATACAACTTCTGTTGGCTCTTGACCTGACTTTTATCACCCTATTCTTTACGCGGGCTCCTGATTTGCAATGTCTTTCAACCTGTTGCTTGCCTTTCAATTTTTTCACCCTGTTCTCCAGGAGGGTTCCTGACTTGCTATTTCATCAACTTATTGCCATGCTTTCAACTTCTGCACCTTGTTCTGCAGGCGGGCTCCTGACATGCTATTTTTCAATCTGTTTAACTTTCAATTTCTTCACCTTGTTGCTTGGTTTTCCATTTATTCGCCCTGTGCTTCGGGCATGCTCCTGAAATCACATCAAAACTGAAAAGAAAATTATCCCAAATAAAGAAATGCAATTTCTATGAGTTAATTGGAATGACTCGACTAAAAGGTACGTCTTATAGGAATCCAGGGGGATGACTCGACTAAAAGGTACGTCTTATAGGAATCAAAGGGGATGACTCAACTAAAAGGTACGTCTTATAGGAATCAAAGGGGATGACTCGACTAAAAGGTACGTCTTATAGGAATCAAAGGAAATGACTAAAAGGTACGTCTTCTAGGGGTCAAAGGGGATGACTCGACTAAAAGGTAGGTCTTATAGGAATCAAAGGGGATGACTCGACTAAAAGGTACGTCTTATAGGAATCAAAGAGGATGACTCGACTAAAAGGTACGTCTTATAGGAATCAAAGGAAATAACTCGACTAAAAGGTACGTCTTCTAGGAATCAAAGGGGATGACTCGACTAACAAGTACGTCTTATAGGAATCAAAGGGGATGACTCGACTAAAAGGTACGTCTTATAGGAATCAAAGGGGATGACTCGACTAAAAGGTATGTCTTATAGGAATCAAAGGGGATGACTCGACTAAAAGTTACGTCTTATAGAAATCAAGGGAAATGACTCGACTAAAAGGTACGTCTTATAGGAATCAAAGGGGATGACTCGACTAAAAGGTACGTCTTATAGGAATCAAAGGGGATGACTCGACTAAAAGGTACGTCTTATAGGAATCAAAGGGGATGACTCGACTAAAAGGTACGTCTTATAGGAATCAAAGGGGATGACTCAACTAAAAGGTACGTCTTATAGGAATCAAAGGAAATAACTCGACTAAAACGTACATCTTCTAGGAATCAAAGGGGATGACTCGACTAAAAGGTACATCTTATAGGAATAAAAGGGGATGACTCGACTAAAAGGTATGTCTTATAGGAATCAAAGGTGATGACTCGACTAAAAGGTACGTATTATAGGAATCAAGGGAAATGACTCGACTAAAAGGTACGTCTTCTAGGAATCAAAGGAAATGACTTAACTAAAAGGTACGTCTTATAGGAATCAAAGGGGATGAATCGACTAAAAGGTACGTCTTATAGGAATCAAAGGGGATGACTCAACTAAAAGGTACGTCTTATAGGAATCAAAGGAAATAACTCGACTAAAAGGTACGTCTTCTAGGGGTCAAAGGGGATGACTCGACTAAAAGGTACGTCTTATAGGAATCAAAGGGGATGACTCGACTAAAAGGTACGTCTTATAGGATTCAAGGGAAATGACTAAAAGGTACGTCTTCTAGGGGTCAAAGGGGATGACTCGACTAAAAGGTACGTCTTATAGGAATCAAAGGGGATGACTCGACTAAAAGGTACGTCTTCTAGGAATCAAAGGGGATGACTCGACTAAAAGGTACGTCTTATAGGAATCAATAGGAATGACTCGACTAAAAGGTACGTCTTATAGGAATCAAAGGGGATGACTCGACTAAAAGGTACATCTTCTAGGGGTCAAAGGGGATGACTCGACTAAAAGGTACGTCTTCTAGAAATCAATAGGAATGACTCGACTAAGAGGTATGTCTTATAGGAATCAAAGGGTATGACTCGACTAAAAGGTACGTCTTATAGGAATCAAAGGGGATAGGAATGACTCAACTAAAAGGTACGTCTTATAGGAATCAAAGGGGATGACTCGACTAAAAGGTACGTCTTCTAGGGGTCAAAGGGGATGACTCGACTAAAAGGTACGTCTTCTAGAAATCAATAGGAATGACTCGACTAAAAGGTACGTCTTATAGGAATCAAAAGGGATGACTCGACTAAAAGGTAGGTCTTATAGGAATCAAAAGGGATGACTCGACTAAAAGGTACGTCTTCTAGGAATCAAGACTTAAGTTAGGAAGTGTATTACCTAAGAAGCAAAATTCGAATTACCCAATCAAGGAAGTGTGTTTCCTTATCAATGTTGTTTGAATTATCAAAACAATGAAGTGCGTCTCCTTACCAAAGCTGCTTGAATTACCAAAACAAGGAAATGCGTCTCCTAGAGATCTTGACTTATGAATTTTACCATGGTTTTGATTACCAAACCTGTGCAGCAACCTTGCCTCTTTCATTTGTTGAGGTGAGAAATTACGGCCTTTGATGTTTAGGCTCTGAAATCCTTGATCTGAATGCAATATGTATTCCTATTACATACAAAGAAAACTTGTGAGTTTAAAACATGGTGGCTAGTTTGTGGCTTTAGCTTTTGAGGCAATTGCTCTTGCCCCCGTCACATTTAGCTTTGCTTTCAACCATTAGCATATGTCATTGACTTGTTGTATCATTGACTCAAACTCAGCTTATTAAGAGTGACTCTGAAACAAACACAGTATTTATGCTTTGTCGTGTTTCTCAAATAAACCCTTTGAACCTTGGTATTTCCATGAGTTCCCCGACTTCTCTGTTGACAAAACTTTCTGCATGCCTTTTTTTTTGGGGCTCACAATCATGTCTCTTTCATGTGCTAGTTTTTTTCTTGTTTTGTGCAATTAAAGAAGCTGGTAGCCAGTTTTGAAATCTTTTCTCACTTGTTTTGACACGAACTTGACTCAAAGACAAGGAACAACAAAAAAAAAATGACATTTTTTGTTTTGATAACTGACTTAAGAAAGATAAAATTAAAATAAAGAGAAGAAACAAAAGACTATGAATATCCCCTTTTAAAACAACGAAACGAAAAATTCATCTAAAAATGACATTCAACACTAATGATTATGCCATGCATTTTGGACTAAGCAGCTTGATCTTTTCATCCAAACTTTCTACCCATTATTGTTGAGTTAATGACCTTGAAACTGAGTTGCTTTCTTAGGTCAATTGCATTTAAGTCCCCATTCGTCTAGTGGCGCCTTGAAGGGTTTTCTCCAACAAGCTTCTTTCATTTTCTCTCGACTTACTATCTCCTTATGGTGCCCTTGAGGGTTTTCATCAATAAGACTCTCATTTTTATTTCTCTCAACTTACCATCGCCTTATGGTGTCTGTAAGGTTTTTCACCAATAAGACTCTCTTATTTTTATTTCTCTCTTGATTCCCTATGCTGAGAAACACAAATAGTTCGCAAATGCATCATCATATCCCTTGCATGCTCCGCCTTAACATCCTCAAAGATTGATCTGAAGGTATTTCTTTGGTTGTAACATGGCTTTTGGATAAGGTTAGAAAGAAAGGATGGCATGGGGCCTAAACGACACTTGAAGTGGGGTAGGACTTACAACTTTTGGAATCGACTCAAACAATGAGGATTAACTCATGCCCCAATTTTTTTTGACTGGGTGACACTAAATTGTTTATTTGGTTGGACCGAGCCCTAAGTGGGGCAGCCTACGTATCTCACCCTTGAGAAAGGAGAATCAGGTCATGCGTAGTTCTAGCAGCTTATTTTGCTTGATTCTGATTTTTTTTTTCTTTTTTTTTTGGGGGGATTTTTCCGACTCTATTTTTCTTCACTCTTTTTTTCTCTTTTTTTTGACACATTTTTTCTCTCTTCTCTTCTTCTTCTTTTTTTTTGAACTTTTCTGACTATTGTTTTGCTCGACATTTTTTCTTCGAGCTTTGCTGACTATATTGATTCCAAAAAAAGTGTATGAAAGAAAATAAAACTAAAGCTCAAATGGGGTAAACAAAGGATGACATGATGTTTGGATGGCAGAATGAAATGCCTTCGTCATATCAATCTTTGAAAATGCAAGTACATATCATGCAACATGAAAGTGCACGATCAAGATCACTTATGAAATGTTTTACAACACTAACTTGCCCCGAGCATGTGTGCCACCTCTTTTCTACACTTGCCCAGCATACAACTCCACTTTGTTGTACATTCCTCATGCTGAAGGACTCATGAATTCATGGAGCTAATTTTCTTCCTGTTCCTCTTGATAGGATCAGGTAGACACTGTTTGACCTAATTAAGACATGTCTTTCAATTGATGACCAAGTTATTCTCACGATTTTCAAAATAATAGCCTTAATTTTCAAAGAAGGTTTCAACTTGATCACCAAATGCCCCAGTACTCTATCTATTTCCTCAGATGCTCTCTTTTTCTACCATTAACCCTATGATTCAATGTTCATTCTTAAACTGCATGTTAAGATCTAGCTGTAAATTTCACTAGCATATCATATCACTAGAGTCAACATAAAATGTACTATGTAAAAACAAACAAACAACACATATTTAAAACACAAAGAAAAAGGGGACACTCCATTTAATAAAAATAAAAGATAGAAGGGTTTGAACATAAATGACAAAGGGATAAAACAAGATAAATCCCGAACTACAACCCTGAAATAATTCGGAGAACAAAAAATAAAACAGAACAAACTACCAAACCCCTTCATGGTAAAGAGAGGGGTGACTTCTCCATTGCTCAGCCTGATATCTTAGCCACTGGTTTGCATATTAACATGACTGGAGCTTCCACCACTGTCAGACACATTTCCTTCAACAAATAAGCTCTGGATCCCCATGCTTAACTCATTGCCTCCCACATATTGTGCAGTACCACGTGCTGGTGAAGAACTCTGTGGGATGGTCGAAAGGTCAATATTTTGCACCACAATCAATTTATCTTGAATTATCTTTTCTATTTCTCTTTTCAAAGTGCGACAATCTTCAGTACTATGACCCTGAACATCAGAATGATATGCACATCGCACATTAGGATCAAAGCTTCTTGAATGCGGGTTAGGAGTATACCCAAGGAGAGAAGTGATCATGCCCTGTTGTACCAATCTCTGGTATAAACTGGCATAGGATTCCCCAATAGGAGTGAAATTATCTTTTTCCTTCCTCCTCTTTGCGAACTCTGGCCTCGGATGAAATTTGGATTTAGAGGTCCCTTAGTAAATTTGTGGGGGTCAAGGACGATGTTGAGGGACAGGGAAATGCCATTGTGGATAAGAAGATGGATGAGCATACAATTGTGCATTGTTCACAGGATATCGAGGAAGTGGAATGGGATTTCTTGGATTTCGGAGAAAGAATCCTTGTTGCAAGTGGTTATGTGGATCTGATATGTAAGCTCGGTATTGAGGCTAACAGTATTGGTAGGTTGAACCTCTCAAACTATGCTTTGGCTCTGTCATGACAATAGGTGAGTTTTCTTTTTTCTTTCCTTTAGTTTCCCTTGGTTGATTGCAATATCGTCCCGAATGTTTCACAGAATCCTTCTGTCCATCAGGCTCCCCAAATTTTGATGTCTCAAAGCTGGGAGGAAGGTTAAAACTTGAAGACATGCCCCAGTTTTTATATGAAATATCTTCATAGCCCATAAGTCCAGGGGAATTTTTTATATCATTTTCTACACTCTTCACTTTCCCAACCATTTTCTCTGGCTCTTTTGGCATGCTAGGCTTCTTAGTAAGAAATTTGACGGTTCACTTAACTTAACTGTAGGCTCAAGAGTATACCAATGATCATTAATAGTATTGAACGTGGAGTCACTAGTGGACTGGGAAAGCATAATCGTTAGATTGATAGACAAAGTGGAAGCCTTAGTAGAAGGTTGAGTAACAAAAGCACAGACGGTATGTGGTGTTGTGAATGTGGTAGACTTATACTGAGGAGATAAAAAAAGAGTGGTGGAAGTATTGAGGTGCATTTGACGTGGAATAGATTCTGAGGCATGCTGTGGTGCATCAACAACAGTAGGAAACTGACTTTACAATTTTGGTGGAAGACTCAAGGTATATGCAGGGTCAAAAGTGGGGAACGGAAGTGGAGGCAGCCCACTTTCCCAAGCTCGGTACATTCCCATCATTTGTTGTCTCAGTCTCAAATTCTCTTCCTTTAAACTCTCAATTTCCCGACTCTTTGTTTCATCCATGATGCCACTCTCTATATCCTTGTTGGACACAACTAACCCTTCCTTGGATTTGGTGTGATATGGAGGACCAGCCAGGAAACCACAAACCAACCACCTTAAACTAACTAAACAAGAGGTAACAAATATGTTAAGAGTTCAACATTTTTTTTCTTCAAAACCTCTTCTTCTTTTTTCTTGAAGAAAAATCACCGAACCCTAGAAGGGCACCTACGTATCTCACCCCCGAAAGGGGAGAATCAGGTGTGCGTAGTTCGTGAAGTTTTGCCAAAATAACCAATTAAAATCATTTTTTTTCTTTTTCTTGAAACTTTAAAAAGAAAAGAAAATAACAAATTATCAAAAGAATTGACGAAAATCTTTTTGCATTTTTTAGGTTTAAACTTCTTATACAAAAATGGAATCTATGATTACCAAAGAAGAATCTTTTTGGGTTTTCGATTTAGAATTTTATAGGAAAATAAAACTTGAAACTATTAAAGAAAAATCTTTTTGTAGTTTTCTTTTAGAGATGTATATGAAACACCTACTCTAAGTGAAGAGTGAAGAAAATCTTTTTGAATTTTTCAGATTCCTATACAACATGAAATCTATGGTTACCGAAGAAAATATTTTTGGATTTTCGATTTTAAATTTCATACGAAAATGAAACTTGAACCTATTAAAGGAAAATATATTTTTTCGCTTTCTTTTAAAGATGTACATGAGACACCTACTCTAAATGAAGAGTGTAGAAAATCTTTTTTGAATTTTTGAAATAAGATCCCCGAACCTAAAATAGGTTGCCTACGTATCTCACTCCCGAGAGAGGAGAATCAGGGGTGCGTAGTTCGTCCAGATTGGACAATTAACGATTAACTAACAGATTGACCCAAACTTAAGGGCACAACCAAAGACAAACGAATAAAATCTTTTTGAGGTTTTTTTTTCTTTTAATTAGACACTTCAACTAAACTGACACCAACAATTATGAAGGAAAAAAAAATCTTTTTGGTATTTTCATTACATGAAATGTACAAATTTCTACCATTTTTTGCATTTTCTTTTATAAAAACTGCTAAAAAAAATCTTTTTTTTTTTTGAAAATTTCGAATTATGAATGCATGCTAAAGGAGACAAATGAAAAATCTTTTTGATATTTTCGTTTTTGAGAAATGAGTGCAAAAGGAAAAAAAAATTGAATTTTTGGATTGTGAAGAACAAAAGCCATAAAGAACACTAAAAGCTACGACACTCCTTTTTTTTTCTTCTTTTCGACCCACTTCACTTTTTTTCTCTATTTTTTTCAACAGTTCTTGCCTACGCACCTTACTTCTAACACATGTTTTCACCAAATCATTCCGTCAAATGACCCCATTACCCTCAAAGATGTAACATTTAGCACGTAGGGATGCGTTAGAGGTGAGTCTCCTACAAAGGACCGTGTGGGCCCCTCTAGGTCTCAATATGATGCACATAAGAATGACCTAAAGGCTGACCTACGTTGGGGTTCACTAACAAGGCTGTTCGGGGGAGCATATGGTCGATAGTGGCTGCTTAGCTTTCCACCTACTCCATACATACAACGGATCCCCCCCTAAAATAAAGGTGACTCAACTAGAGTTCGTGCGCACGACGTGCTCTCCGAGACTTGTTGCGGAAATAATTGACTCGGGTTATGCAAATGATGTCAGATATAAAGCGGTAACACATAGAATAAATACTGTAAACAAAGAGCACAAAAATGCACAAAAGTGAAAACACAAACCAAAATCACAAACAATGCTTATACACTCGTAATGCCAAACAAAGCCGATACGACTCCAAAAAAAAGGCTCGGATTCTGAAATAATCCCCAGCAGAGTCGCCAGAGCTGTCACACCCCTTTTTCGACTCCAAAAAAAAAATATGTATTTTAAGGTTTGAAATGGTTTTTTATTGAAGTGACAAAATGAAGATTGGTTCCGGAAAAAGATTGTTTTTACATTCAAAATCAGAGTCTCCACTTGGCATAATCTGGTGTGCCAAGTCACCATTGGAAAATCCTTTTCGAAACCATTTGACTCTTTAAACCAGTTTACGAACAGAGATTTTGGCTAAGGAATTCTGTTGACCGAGGGGAAGGTGTTAGGCACCCCTCGATCCTGTGGTTCGACCACAGTCGCTTGGTGGAGCGTATCGGCTAACTTGACATTACAAATGTACAAACCACATAAACACACAAAACAAGAAAACAAATAAATCACACAAAATTCAAAATAAACAAAAATAATGTTCAGTCCAAATTATACAATCCAAAATAAAAGAGGTGCTGAAATATAAAACCTATTCTATTCTAAACTAATCCTAAACTAAACTCCACCCGACGTTCCGGGCCTTGATCACGAGCCTCCTTTGCGTACATGCTACTTCAGGGCATTCCCCGGCCAAATGAGTACAATTTAAACTTTTCGTGCAATAAAGTAGAAAGTATCATTCACGCACATATTCAAACACTCCAATAAATCGTTATTCCTAAATTTGCCTAACCGGCTTATGTTTGCCTACCAAGTTCAACATATCACAATTCTATCATGTTTAACATTATCAATACATCAAAATTAATCAATATTCATTTTCCTCTATTTTTAATCCCCACCTTAATTCATTTTTAACCACGTGATTAACCCATTTCAATACACAATTCACCAATCGAGAATAACAAAAATTCACCAATCATGCTTAGCACATCACACACCCAAATGTCACCAACAGTTCACATCAATAAACAAACCACGGTATCGAATCACACGCAATCACAATTACATAAGAATTAAATAAAAGAGAAGAAAGAATTGGACCTTAAATTTGAAGCTTTCAAACTCAATGTTATTCGAATAAAGAGAGTCCGCACCCGAAAACCTCGAGCCGAACCTTAACACCAACAATCCAACTCGACAAATAATGACCCGTTCACCGTCACTTTTCACGCCGTCACTGTTCACAGGTACTGTTCACCGGTCACTGTTCACCGGTCACTGCTCACCGGTACTGTTCACCGGTTACTTTTTTTTTCGTTGTTGTTCTTGTTCTTGAGAGGAAGATTATTTGGTGATTCTCGTTATTGTGGAGAAGATGATGATCAAAGAATGAGCCCCTTTTTTCTTCTTAGAATTTTTATTTTATAATGAGCATGGATTTGTTATGATGTGGGAATTTTGGTGGGTCCCCCATATATTCTTTCTTTGTGGACAAAAAAAAGGAGGGGGGGAATCACATGGGTAGTTAGGGTAGGTGGAAGCTTTTGATTGGGTAGGTTGTTAGGATAAGATAAATTAGTTAGAGTTATTTTTTTGTTTATTTTTGTATTTTTGTGGGATATAATTACATGGGGTTGGACACGTGGTAAGGTGAACTAAAAATGAATAAAATTAGACTTCAGGAGGGACAAAATTAGGTGTCTACACCATCCAGTCTTACCCAGAATAGAAAGTTGGACATCCACACACTTTCCACCGTATGAATCCTCTTGCCCCACTCGTACCCATAACATACAAGTAATTTCCATAAGCAGTATCCAAGACAGAATATAAAGGGTCGGACACTAGACAACGTACGTTTCTACTGTATCACTCATACCTTATCCTCATATCTCATAGTGAGCTACTCATACTCAGAGCCAAGTTAATTCACTAAATTTTAGATTAAGTGAAGGATAAACCCAATGACCTATCACTAAACCATGTGACTCGTACCACTAAACTGTAACCACAATAGAAACTTGACCACCAAACACTAGACATCTTATGACGTGGGGTGATCTGACCCATACCCTCACCATAAAACTTGTATGGTAAGTTGTATGATCAACATAAAGCTAAAATCTCAGGAAATTTCCAATACCAAACCAAAGATGTTTCATCCTTGTGGGTCGACCCCAACGTTTATTAGGTTCTTCATTTGACAGCAACTGTATTATACTTTCTAGGAGGTGTAGTTTTGGGTGATATTAATTTTCTCAAGATCCTTTCTTATAGACTATCAATATCTGGAATGGACAATCTCTCTTGATACCGCAAAAATACCATCTCCCATAATTTTGAAAGACATAATCTTCTGCAGGCCAATATCCTTCCTAATTTGCTTAAGTAAAAGATCATTAGCCTACTTTTTCTTAACCTTAGCACCTAGGGATGACTTATCAAATTCGTAAGAAATCAATCCCCATCCTTAAAGTCCATAAGTTTGACTCCTAAATTAGCAAGCCATTGGTTATCCTTTACTAAACCTCTTTTTTCCTCCTCGACATGACAAAGAATCCCTATAGACAACCTTCTAAGAGCATCAGCAACAACATTATCTTTACCTAGATAATAGTTCAAGCTCATCTCATAATATTTTAATAACTCAAGCCAATGCTTTTTGTGTATAATTCATCTCCTTCTATGTGAACACATATTATAGACTCTTACAATCAGTGAATATATCCATATGCACCCTATATAAATAGTGATGCCAAATTTTGAGTTCAAAGATCACAACAGCCAACTCAAAATTGTGAATATGGTGACCTTTTCATGTATCTTAAGTTGCCTAGAAGCATAAGACATAACTTTCCCATGCTGTAAAAATTGAAACACCCAAGATCTTGGCCTTGTAAAACTTTTAGTTTTGAGTATGTTGTCTAAGATACGATTGTACAAGCCACTCGTACCCCTTGGATATGAGTCGTATTGACTCTCCCCTCTTCTCTCATACCCTAAGCAGCCTATCAAGATAGAATTCTGTCCTCTATATAACTTGACCTCCCCTCACTCATACACAAGGGTATGAGTTGTACCTAGGTAATTCATATAGTGCATAGACCTTAATAAAGAGTGGACAATTTTTTATACGTGTCTTGGATCCGATTAGGGTGTGAGTTATACCATTTAGATATGACTCAATGGTGGTTAGTCATATCCTTAATAGTGTATATGACCTAGGTGGAGCCTAGGGTATGAGTCAGGTTACCACTCGTACCCCAAGGTATGATTACTTAATGAGTCGTATGCTGCGTCATACCCCTGGACGGGTTTATTTTTTAACTTTTAACCAAGGGTCTTATGGTTATTTCCTGCACTCTAAACCCTAATTCCTCTCATAATATAAGTGTATATAGCCTCTTAAATCATATTTTGGGTAGATCTAACATCCTAAACTCTCTCTCTAACACTCTCAAAGTTTCTTGAGACAAGATTGGAGGCTAGGGTTTGGAGGGTGATCATCTAGAAGACAAAAAGGATTTAAGTTCTTGGTGGATCATCATGTTTAAGGCATGTAAATATTCCCTTTGATAAATAAATCTAAACCCATGTATTTCACACTTGGATTAGTAAGTGTACATGGTGGTTTTGAAATCAAATGAAAAGGGTTTTGTTGCCTAATGATGAATAATGTCATTTCTTGTTTAGACTTGTGTTTATACATGTTATTGATGATGAATTGCATATGTGGATATTTTTTGTATATGGTTTAACATGAGGGTCTTGAGTAACCCTAATCTTGATGATTGCTTCCATAAAAATAGCCTCGTTGAAGGCATGCACACAAAGTCTTTATGAAAATGTCTAAGTGAATTGTCTAGTTACATGTTGGTGTTGTTTTTAGTTAGGGAAATGGCCCAATAAGCATAAATGATTGATAATTGATTTTGTGAAGGTATTCAAAGCCATGTATTGTATAATTGGTGACCTTGTTGGGTTAATGACTAATAAGAAATTGAAGCCCCTAAACATGAATATGAATTTGAATAGTGTGTTAAACTAAAATATGGTGAGAATATGGTATAAGATTTCTAATGAAATGTGAATAGTTATGTGGGTCTTGAGGACCATAAATTGAATTGATGATAAATTGAATCAAGGAATTTAGTCCATTGGTGTGACTATGGGTTAAATATTTTTATGAAGGTCAAAGGTTTATCTATGGTATTTGTCTAGTGAAAATGAATGAGATAAGATGTTGTTAATGAATGTGAACTCTTGGTAAATGTTTTATTGAGGCCTTGTTGGCCATGCGAGGAGTAAAGGAATATCTTGATAGTTGGTTGTCTAAATGGGTCGTAGTCCCTAAAATATGAACTATTGTGTTTGAATGAAAAAGAGTGTATAAGGATAGTAATGAGGAATGATTGGTTCATAGAGGTATTGGTAACCATAAATGAACCTGCATCATGTTGTGAACTAAGGCCTTGGGCCTATTATACGATTAATGGATAATTTGGGTCGGCAAAGACCATGTGGTTATCTATGGTGTTGATATGTAGCCTTGGTGGCTAGAATTAATTAAATAGGTTCGAGTCATTATGTGTTGTTTGGTATGGATGTTGATACATGATTAAGAAGGTCTAGAGTCCAAATATCTATTATTGATGAAATAAGACATGTTTTGATTTATGGTCTGAGTCCACTCACCGTGGGAGTTAGTTCACGGTCCAAGTCCACTTACCGTATAAATTGAGTTGGTTTGTGGTCCAAGTACACTTACTATATAAGTTGAGTTGGTTTGTGGTCCAAGTCAACTTACCATATGAGGCGCATTGGTGTTTAGTCCAAGTCCACTTACCATATAAGTTGTGTTGGTTTGTGGTCCAAGTTCACTTAGGATACAAGGGGTATTGGTTTGTGGTCTAAGTCCACTTACCACACAAGGCGTGTTGGCTTGTGGTCCAAGTCTACTTACCATTTGAGGTACGCTCGTGGTTTGTGACCACTTATCGTAAGTGGTGGGTTGGTTTATGGTTTGTGACCACCTATCATATAAGATGTATTAGTTTGAGGTTCATTTGTTTTTTCCTATTGTAATATAGAAACCCTAAATGGATAAAATCTAAGGGTGGAAGGTTGGGAAGTCGTTCATTCCATGTCTCATAAATGAATGATTCAAAAATGCATGTTATAATTTGCTTCATGGTTTGGCACGTTGTGAAACTATATGTACATTTATCTTTATATATGTGTATACTTATGTAAATGTGATCATAGATGATGTTTTGACATAGATTTGAACAAAATGCACTATTTTATATGTATCATTGGGTTACATGCTAGCACTCCAACTGCTAACCATCTGTGGACGCTATGTACCCACGTGACATAGGGGCCGAAGTTTCATCTTCTTTTCCTACGTAGTGATCAATTGATCGGGCGGATCGTGTGTGACATTGAAGAGGTGAGCTTTCATTCCTCAGAATGCACTTATTTCATAGTCTCTTTACCTTATGGTTTAGACTTGATGTTGGCTATTTTCGGGGGTATTTCATGACATATGTTCATATATTTAGACTTCGGATCTATATTGAGGTATTATGGATGACTGTGGACTTGGGAATATTGGCTAGACTATTGACATTAATGAATTGATAGATATTGTTTAAGTTATGATTATTAGACTTATGTTTCCGCTATCTTATAACAAGGTCGGAATTTCTTGACCCTTGTGGGTGTTGTGATGATGATTAGGTTGAGTTATTGGGGCGACCTATGGTTCATATGGTCTTGAGTTTCCCCTATGACATGGCCCAATTTTAGGGCATGTCAAGTTGGTATTAGAGCCTAGGTTCATGGTCAGTTGGTGTCCATAATACCGTGTCAAGTAGAGTCTTTTTTATGGGTGTGAAGCATGCCATATTTATAAAAGAGCAGTTATGAGACATTTTAGGAAACGTTTCCCTTTTTGTGTTTTAATCTCAAGCTATAGAGTCTAAGGTCTTGGACTCCTTTGATTTCTATTTGCTATATTTTAGATCATGCCTCCAAGGAGATCTGATACTTAGGCAAACCCTTCAGTCCCGATTGAGGACAAAGTGGATGGAGCTCATCCAACTTTGGGGTTTAAACTTGGTCTAGGGCTATAGCATATGACCATCCTCATAGGGTTCCACCTGTCCCCACCAACCCAGCTTATGAGAGTGAAACTCTTCCTCAGTCCCTTTAAGGGGATGTTTCTAATGCTGAGTTTCGTCACTCTATCAACCTCTTGACCCAATTGGTAGCTTCTTAATTTGGGCATGGTTCTTCTTTTTCTACATCCTCTAAGGCAACAAGGGTTGAAAAATTCATAAAGTTGCACCCTTCATGTTTATGGGTGTGAAAGTTGAGGAAGATCCCGAAAGTTTCATTGATAAAATAGAGAAGATCTTCTATATTTACATGTGTTGTATGTGGAAGGTGTTGAGTTTTCTTCCTACTAATTTAAGGATATAGAGTACCAATAGTACAAAGAGTGGGAGATGTCTAGAAGTATGGGTACTAGTCTGGCCTAATGGGAAGATTTCTCTAGTGCCTTCCTTGACCGCTCTTTTCCTCAAGAGTTGAGGGAAGCGAGAGCGGAAGAGTTTGTGAATATAAGGCAAGGTAGTATGTTCGTAAAGGAGTATGCCTTGAAATTTCATCAATTGTCGAGGTATGCCCTTGAGATGGTTTCTAGCATGAGGGCTAGGATACGTAAATTCATTTTGGGACTGTCTCCTGAATTGGTCCTTGAGAGTAAGACGTCTTTGTTGATCAGAAATATGAACATCTCTAGGTTGGTTGTATATAGGCAATAAGTAGAGGAAGAGAAAAATAAATAGGGTGAGATTAATGAGAGATAAGGTAAGAGGTCTCATCCTTCTGAGCTAAGTGGGGGCCAAGAATTTAGTTGTAGGTTGTCCAGGAGGAAAAACTAGGTGAGTGGTGATTCTTAGGCCAGTGGATCCAAATCAGAGCCGACCTATCTCCCTTATATTTTGTGGTCAGCATCACCATGGTGAGTGTGAGAAGAGGAATAATAGATATTTTTATTATGGTAAGATTGCGCACATGCAACGATAGTTCCCTTCTTAAGTGGCTACTCAGGCTGACAGAGCCTCAATTTCTAATTCATGTACTCTTGCACCAAAAGGTGCTATATCTTCTTCTTTTTTTAGTACCGTCGTTGGCCAGAGCCGCTTGTATACACTTACTACTCACCAGGAGTCTAAGTCATCTCCGAATGTTATTATGGGTATGATGAAAAACTCCTTACCCGTGTTTTATATTCTTTGCTTAGTATGTTCGAACCCATCTGTGATTGTGTATTTCAATTTGGCTTAGAGTGATTTGGGCTCCTTTTTTTATTTCTACCCTGGTAATAGACTCTGTGGTTGTAAGGAGTCTATAAGAGATATGTGATAGTAGTAGGTTATAAGAAAAGTCTTTTGATTGATAAAGGTGGACATGATTGCATTTGATGTCATTTGGGGGTGAATTGGTAACATTCGTGCTATGTTCCTTAGATTGTTGTAACCATAAGGTCATGCTTAAAATTCCCTAATGAGTTGATCATTGTACGGGAAGAAGTTTCTTTAGTGGATAAAGAAAGGTTCGTTTCTTATCTTAAGAGCCCGAGGGTTGATACCAAAATAGGTGGCTTTGTTAAAGGTTCCATGGAGGAATCGAAAGTCCGAAGAAGCTACTTGGGAGGCAGAAGAGGACATGAAGTCCAAGTATCCGCAATTACTTTCCGTTCCAAAAACATATACTTGAGATATGTGTTGGTGTTCCTAACTTAGTTTGTCTTTGATAGACAATGGTTGAAGACTTTGATGCTTAGAGTTGATTTATGTCTTTGTTAGACAAGGGATTAAAGTTCCCAATACTTGAGTTGCTTTATATCTTTTAAAATCCAAGGGTTCAAGTTCGTGGGCTTTAAATTGACCGAGTGTCTTAGAATCCCAAAAGTCGATAAAATGAAATGGATGATTGATAATGATCATGATATGTGGTGTGTTATATCTTTGTTATGTGCTTTGTCTAAACTTGTTTAAAGGTTGGTTTAATGTTTGATAGTGTGTTAACTTGTGTTGATGCTTTCCTTACACATCACTTGTAGACGAATGATCCTAAGTGGGGGATAATGAAACACCAAGATCTTGGACTTGCAAAAACTTTTGGTTTCGAGCATGTTGTCCAAGATACGATTGGAATAACCACTCATACCCATTGGATACAAGTCATATCCACTCTTTCCTCCCCTCTCATACCCTAAGCAGCTTATCAGGATAGCATTCTGTCCTCTATATGACTTGGCCTCCTCTCACTCATACACAAGGGTAGGAGTCATACCTAGGTAAGTCGTATAGTGCATGGTCCATGGTCCATGGTGAAGAGTGGACTATTTTTTATACGGGTCTTGGATATGGTTAGGGTGTGAGTCGTACCCTTTGGATATGACTCAATGGTGGTTAGTCGTACCCTTGACACTGTATGTGACTTAGGTGGAGCTTAGGGTATAAGTTAGGGTACCACTTCTACCCTAGGGTACGATTTCTTAATGAGTCGTATGCTGAGTCATACCCCTGGACGGGTTCATTTTTCAGATTTTAACCAAGGGCCTTATGGTCATTTCCTACACCCTAAACTCTAATCCCTCTCACTATATAAGTGTCTATGGCCTCCTAAATCACATTTTGAGTGGATCTAAAATCCTAAACTCTCTCTCAAACACTCTCAAAGTTTCTTGAGACAAGATTGGAGGCTAGGGTTTGGAGGGTGCTCATCTAGAAGACAAAGAGGAGTCAAGTTCTTGGTGGATCATCTTTTTTAAGGCATTTAACTCTTCCCTTTGATAATTAACTCTAAACCCATGTATTTCACACTTGGATTATTAAGGGTACATGGTGGTTTTGAAATCAAATGAAAAGGTTTTTTGTTGCCTAATGATAAATAACATTGTTTGTTGCTTATACTTGTGTTTATACATGTTATTGATGATGAATTGCATATGTGGATGCTTGTTGTATATGGTTTAACATGAGGGTCTTGAGTAACCCTTATCTTTATGATTTCTTCCATGAAAATATCCTCGATGAAGGCATGCACACAAAGTGTTTATGAAAATGTTTAAGTGAATTGTCTAGTTACACGTTGGTGATGTTATGAGTTAGGAAAATGGACCAATAAGCATGAATTATTGATAATTGATTTTGTGAAGGTATTGAGAGCCATGTATTGTATAATTGGTGACCTTGTTGGGTTAATGACTAATAAGGGATTGAAGCCCCTAAACATGAATATGAATTTGAATATTGTGTTAAACTAAAATATGGTGAGAATGTGATATAAGCTTTCTAATGAAATGTGAATAGTTATGTGGGTCTTGATGACCGCAAATTGAATTGATGATAAATTTAATCAAGGAATTTAGTCCATTGGTGTGACTAGGGGTTAAATATTTTGGTGGAGGTCAAAGGTTTATCTATGGTATTGGTCTATTGGAAATGAATGATATAAGATGTTGTTAATGAATGTGAACGCTTGGTAAATGTTTAATAGAGGCCTTGTAGTCCATGCGAGGGTAAGGGGATGTCTTGATAGTTGGTTGGCTAAATGGGTCATAGTACCTAAAACATGAACTTGAATTATGTTTGAATATAAAGTTGTGTATAAGGATAGTAATGAGGAATGATTGGTTTGTAGAGGTCTTGGTAATCATAAATGAACTTGCATCGTGTTGTAAACTAAGTCCTTGGGCCTATTTATACGATTAAATGTTTAATTTGTGTCTGCAAAGACCATGTGGTTGTCTATGATGTTGATATGTAGCCTTGGTGGCTAGAATTACTTAAATGGGTTAGAGTCCTAATGTGTTGAATGGTATGGATATCGATACGTGATTAAGGAGGCCTAGAGTCCAAATATCGATTGTGGATGAAATAAGACGTGTGTCGGTCTGTGGACCGAGTCCTCTCACCATGGGAGTTGCTTTGCGGTCAAAGTCCCTTACCATATTAATTGAGTTGGTTTATGGACCAAGTACACTTACCATATGAGTTGAGTTGGTTTGTGGTCCAAGTCCACTCACCATATAAGGCACATTGGTTTGTGGTCCAAGTCCACTAACCATACAAGGCATATTGGTTTATGGTTCAAGTCCACTTACCATACAAGGCGTGTTGGTTTGTGGTCCAACTCCACTTACCTCACAAGGCGTGTTGGTGTGCTGACACGCCCCAAAACCGTAACATGTCATATGGGAACCTCAAACACACATGTCCGGATGTCTCCCCGATAACCCAACCCAATCATCATCACATCCATCACAAGGGCCGAATGAATCCCGACCATATAATAAGATAACAAAAATATAACTAAGTATCAAAGCTTAACAAAGTCTAACCATTTCATAATCATCAATACACTAGTCAAATATACCTAAGTCCATAGCCATCACCGATACCACCATACAAACCAGAGTTTAGAAAAGTATATGTCGGGACAATCCCCCGACAATGGCCAAACCAAGCCAAAATAAACTAAGCCTAAAGATAGGGGACCAAGAATGAATGTCTTCTAAAGTAGGAAAGCTCACCACTCCAAGTCAATGCATGAACCACCTCGATCACATAATAACTGCGCAGGACGAGAAGATGATGCTCCGACCCCTATGTCGTGTGGAGACATAGTGTCCAGATACGGTTTGCGGTTGGAGCACTATCATGTAACTCAAGGGTAAGGATAAAATAACATCATCATTTAACAAAAAGTCAATATATTATTATCATTCATATTGATACACTTATCCTTACACATAGGCATTTCACATGATAATCAAGAGACCAGGACTCAACATCAGTCTTGAACATATATTCATACACATGGATATACACAACATGATCATATTATGCCACAAGGGAAAATGACTTAGCCTGCATTATCAAATCATTCACTCATGAGATATGGAATGAAAATCTTTCAACCAAGTTAGCTTATTTGACCAATCACATTGCCATTTCATTAGACTAGTAACTTGAATCCCTAGTCGTTTCAGCGGTCTAGGAACTCGAATCACTAGCCATTTCATTTCATTGGACTAGGAACTCGAATCACTAGTCATATCACCAGTCTAGGAACTCGAATCGCTAACCTTTTTATTTTATTAGACTTGGAATTCAAATCACTAGTCGTATCACTTGTCTAGGAACTTGAATCGCAGCAGTTTCATTTTAGTGGACTACAAACTCGAATCACTAGTCGTATCAGCGTTCTAGGAACTTGAATCACTATCCATGTCATTTGACGAGGTTTTCTAACCTCAAGAGATCTCTTCGGACTAGGAACTCGAATTGCTAGTCATATCACCGGTCTAGGAACTCGAATCACTAGTCGTGTCATTAGACGAAGAACACAAATCACCTGTCGTTTCATGGAACAAGGAACTGGAATCACTAGTCATATCATTAGACGAGGAACTCAAATCAACCATTGTTATTAGTCGGTATTTGAACTTTTGACCCATTAGTTCATGCATTTACACTCATACAATTTATATCACATTTAAGGGCTTTGGCTTATTTAGCCAATTCAACATTATACATGACCATATGGTCCTCGTGGGAGCCTTTATTGCTCAACTATCTCAATAGTCCAATGCCTTCATTCAATTTAGAATACCATACAATTTCTGGTCCTTAAGACCCACACAACCATTCACATTTCACTAACCACAATATATCACATTTTCACCACACTTGGTTTCACACACAATTCAAGTTCATTTTCATGTCTATAGATTTACCCTCTTATTAGCCATCAACCAATAAGGTTATAAAATTCATAATACATGGATCCTAATACCTTCAAAATATCATTTATGAATCATTCAAACTCATTTGGGCCATTGCCCTAGCTTAATACATTGTCAATAGGTATTTGTCATTTCACTTAGACATTTTCACAAACACCTTGTGTACATGCCCTTACCTAGGCCATATTCAAAGAAATAACCATCAATATTAGGGTTTCTCAATATTAATTGGTTAGACTACCAATAACAAGCACTCACATGTGCAAAATATCAACAATAACATGTATAAACACAAGTCTAAGCAATAGTCCACATTATTCATCATTAAGCAACAAAACCCTTTTCATTTGATTTTAAAACCACCATGTACACTTACTAATCCAAGTATGAAATAAATGGGTTTAGAGTTATTTAGAGAGGGGAAGATATATATATTCCTTAAGCAACTTGAATCACCAAGAATGTTGATTCTCTCTTTCCACTAGATGATCACCCTCCAAACCCTAGCCTCCAATATTGCTTCAAGAAGCCTTTAGAGTGTTTAGGAGTGTTTAAGTATTTTAGATTGAAGACTTAGTAGTCTACAATGCCTTATATAGTGAGAGGGGTTAGGTTTATAAGAAAGTTAAATGACCAAAAGATCCTTAGTTAAAATCTAAAAAGTGAGAACGTGCAGAGGTACGACTCCCCCATACGATTCCCTATGTGATCGTACCCTAGGGTACAAATGGTACCCTAACTCGTACCCTAGGATTATCTTAGGTGACACATATTGTTAAGGGTATGAAAACACACCCATGAGTCATATCCAAAGGGTACAACTCACCCACTAGTCATAAGCTTCAACATTATGAAAGACAGTTTAACTCAAGATCAAGTCCCACTCTATACGATGACCCTAGATATGACTTGTATACATAAGGTACGATTGAGGAGGGGTCACTCGTACCGACGACTAGGAGTAGCCCTCACCACTCTTCCTAGGTTACGATGGGGGAGTGCAAGGTGGGTATGAGTCATGACCAAGGCTACGACTCAAGTCTCTAGTTGTACCCAACTCAGAGACACAAAAATGAACTTATTTTTCAATAGTTCAAAGTCTAGATATTTCAATTCTCCCCCACTTAGATCATTCATCTGCAAGTGAGGGGTAAGGCAAGTATAGACACGGGTTAGCACTTTATCACATATTAAAGCAACTTTCAACAAGTTAAAACAAGCACACAACAACTAGAATGCAACACGACACATATCATGATTATTCAATTGCTCATTCATTTCATTCACTAGGGGATTCAAACCCATCTTTTATTGAGGCCACATGGCTCCTTCAAAGTTTAGGGACTAAGAAGATTAACACATACCTCCATCACAAGTTTCCAGGATGGAAAACAAATGCGGGTACTTGGATTCATACCCTCCTCCGCCTCCCAAGTAGCCTTCTTGGACTTTTGGTTCCTCCATTGGACCTTCACCGAAGCCACTTCTTTCATTCATAACCATCAAATTTGATGATCTAAGATCCTCATCGAGACCTCTTCATAGGAAAAGAAGTTTGAGATATCAACATCCCTCAAGGGAACAACCAATTAAGGGTCACCTCACATTTCTGCAACATAAAGACATGGAAAATCGGGTGAATGGAGTCCATGCTAGAAGGCATCTCCAACTCATAGGCAACATTGCCTACCCTTTTCACAATCAAGTAGGGACTAACATACCGGGGACTAAGCTTCCCGTATTTACCAAACCGTATCACTCCCTTCATGGGAAATACTTTCAAGAACACCCAATCGCCAACACAAAACTCTAAATCCTTATGCCTCATATCTGCATATGATTTTTTGCGACTTTGAGCGATTTTCAAACTATAACGAATCACATTTACCTTCTCCAAGGCTTGGTAAACTAAATCGTGGCCAAGAAACTTACCCTTGCAAACTTTGTACCACCCATGGGAGACCGATATCTCCTACCATACAATGCCTCAAAAGGGTGCCATGACAATACTAGAGTGGAAAATATTATTATAGGCGAACTTAATCAAAGGCAAGTGGTTATAACAAATACCACCATAATTGATTACACAAGCCCGCAACATATTCTCTAAGGTTTAGATAGTTCTTTTTGCTTTCCCATCCGTTTGCAGGTGGAAAGAAGTACTAAGGCACACTCGAGTACCCAAACTATTTTGGAACGACTTCCAAAAGTAGGATGAAAATGGAGGATCACAATTCGAGATAATAGAAACTGGAGCATCGTACAACTTCATGATCTCCGCAAGATACAATTTAGCAAAATCTTTTACTGAGAAGCTAGTCTTCACGAGCAAGAAATGAGCGGACTTGGTCATTCTATCAACAATGACCCAAAAAGAATCACATTGATTCCATAATCTAGGAAGACTAGTAACAAAATCCATATTTATTGCCTCCCACTTCCACTCGGGCAAGGAGATTTCTTGGAGCAAACCACCGAGTCTCATGTTCTTAACTTTTACGTGTTGACACACCATACACTTGGCTACATAGCTAGCTACATCACGCTTCATACCACTCCACCAATAGAACTCTTTAAGGTCATGATACATCTTGATGGAAACAGGATTAATAGCATATCGAGATTCATGAGCCTCGACCATGATCCTTTCCCTCAATCCTTTAATATAGGGAATATATAGACTACCTTGGTATCTTAAGATACCATCACCACCTATCACAAAGTCCGCAACATTGTGTTGACCAACATTACTCTTGATCTTCACCAATTTGGGGTCCAAGACTTGCTTTTCCTTTATCTCAACAACAAGAGACGATTGAGATACCAGATGCACAAATACACCACCATCCTCAGAGTCTGCAAGTCAAACTCAAAGATTTGACAAATGGTGAATATCCTTCACCAATTCCCACTTATCCTTATTTATATGGGCCAAACTTCCCATGGACAATCTACTAATAGCATCGATGACTATATTTGTCTTTTTGGGATGGTAATGAAGGCTCATATCATAGTCTTTCAATAGCTCAAGCCATATTTTTTGCCGGAGATTCAACTCATTTTGAGTAAACACATATTGAAGGCTCTTATGATCAGAAAAAATGTCAACATGAACACCATAAACATAAAGCCGCCAAATCTTCAACGCGAAGGCCACGGCTAACAACTCTAAGTCATGATTAGGGTAATTCTTCTCATGAACTTTTAATTGCCTAGAAGTTAATTTCCTAGAATCATAGGCTACCACCTTATCATGTTGCATCAACACGCAACCAAGGCTGACTTGGGAAGCATGACAATAAACCACAAAAACCGTACTATCCTCAGACAAGGTCAAAATCAAAGCCAAAGTTAATTTATCTTTCAACTTCTCAAAACTGCCCTCATACACATCGGACCACAAGAACTTGACCTTTTTTTGGGTCAACTTGGTCAACGGGGTAGCTATAGTAGAGAAACTCTCCACAAACCTTCTATAATAACCGGCTAGACCTAAGAAGCTCCGAATATCGGTCGGAGTCATAGGTCTAGGCCACTTCTTAACCGCTACAACCATTTGGGGATCCACCATGATCCCTTCACTAGAGATGACATCACCAAGAAAAAGTCACAGCTTTCAACCAAAACTCACACATGGAGAACTTGGCATACAAATGATGATCCTTCAAAGTTTATAACATGGTACGAAGGTGATCTACATGATCCACTTTACTCTTGGAATACACTAAGATATCATAAATGAAGATAATGACAAACATGTCCAAGA
Source organism: Capsicum pubescens (assembly GCA_030864215.1). NCBI lineage: Eukaryota > Viridiplantae > Streptophyta > Magnoliopsida > Solanales > Solanaceae > Capsicum > Capsicum pubescens. Next base: position 220,539,622 of record CM061547.1, read on the forward strand.
ACGTATAGAAGACCCTATTCATCAAATCCATGAATGTCGTCGGGGAATGGTCAACCCAAAAGACATGACAAAAAACTCATAGTGGCCATATTGAGTTCTAAAGGCAGTCTTAGGAATATCCGCTTCCTTGATCTTAAGTTGATGATAACCTGATCTAAGATCAATCTTATAGAAACACTTTGCACCCTAAAGTTGATCAAAAAAATCATCGATCCTAGGAAGAGGATCACTTTGTTTAACTAACGATAATTAATGCACATACGAAGGGAACCATCCTTCTTGTGCATGAATAACACAGGATCACCCCAAGGAGACATGCTAGGACGGATAAAATCTTTATCTAAGAGGCCCTTTAATTGCTCCTTAAGTTCATTCAACTCTGTCGTAGCCATTCTATAAGCAGGAATAGAGATCGAACGAGTCCCCAAAACATTATCAATCCCAAAATCAAATTCCCTATCGGGAAGAACACCGAGAAAATCATCAGGAAACACCTCGAGAAACTCATTAATAATAGTGACTAAACCTAAAGAAATTTCATCCGACTTAGTATCTTTAACTCAAACTAAATGATACAAACACCCCTTCGAAATTGACTTTCATACTTTAAGATAAGAAATAAATCTCCCCTGAGGCGCTAAGGAACCACCTTCCCATACAATGACCAGCTCATTAGGAAATTCAAACATGACCGTATGGGTCCGACAATCTAAGGAAGCATAGCAAGAGTGCAACCAATCCATACCTAGAATGACATTAAAATCAATTATGTCCAAATCAAGTCAACAAAAGTATCTCTCCATCAATAGATATCATATTTCCCCTATAGACTCTTTTAATGACCATTGAATCTCCTATCGGGGTAGAAATAGAAAAAAGAACCGACAAACCCTCGGGACCACACTCAAGATGCACAACCACATATAGGATCACATAAGAAAGAGTAGACCCTAGATCGAGTAAACAATACACATCATGGGAAAAAAATCTCAATATACCCGTGACAACATCAGGAGACACCTTAAAATACTAGTGAGTAGCAAGTGCATACAAGTGGTTTCGGCCAGTGCCGGTGCCAGAAACGGAAGTAGAAGCAGACTAACACCCTTTGGTGCGGGAGTAGATGGAGTAGAAATAGGGGCACTGTTTGCCAAAGTAGCCATTCGAGAGGGGTACTCTCTCTTTATGTGCCCGACCTAATCATAGTAAAAACATTTGTCTCTTCTTTTCTCACACTGACCACGGTGACTCTGACCACAAAATCTACAAAAAGGGTGGGGTGGAGCTTACTGGGGACCACTAGTTTGAAATTGGGCACCACTAGTCTAAAATTGGGCACCCTATGCCCGGGACCGGCCACTAAACTGAGAGCGATGACCACCCAAAAACTTTGGCTAAGGAGAGAGAAAACTATCCTAGGAGAAAGAACCTAAACTTCCCCACTTCTTTCATGGCCACTTTCCATAATCTCCATACTATGCTCGGACGGCCTAAACTTCTTCCCTTGACTCTTACTAATCTCAACATACTTCTTCTTTTTATCTTTCACTTGTTGCATATACACAACCAACCTAGAGATATCCATGTTCTCAATCAACAAGGTTGGCTTGCTTTCAAGAACTAGCTCATGAGACAATCCTGAGATAAACTGACACATTCTAGCCTTCATTCTAGAAACCATCTTGGGAGCATACCTTGACAATTGATGGAATTTCAAGGCATACTCTTGAATGGACATCCTTCCTTATTTCAAGTTCACAAAATCTTTCACCTTTGCCTCCATTAACTTTTGAGGAAAGAAGCGGTCAAGGAATACCTCGAAGAATTTCTCCTACGTAGAGGGGATAGCATCAACACCACTAGAAAACTCCCAGCCTTTGTACCACTGGTACGCTGCATCTTTTAATTGGTAGAAAGTAAACTCAATGGTATCAATCTCCAAAGAATGCATGATTCAGAAAATCTTCTCCATTTCATCAACGCAACCTTAAGGATATTCCTTAACCTTCATACCGAAGAACATAGGAGGACTCAACCTCATAAATTGGCCAACTCTTGTGGACTCAGAGAAAACGATAGCCGGAGTACCATGCTTCGCTTGAAGGTATACCAATTTAGTTAAGAGGTTGATAGAGCAGCAAAACTCGACATTAGTAGCATTACCTTGAGGTGACTAGGGAGGAAGGACACTCTTAAAGTCGAGATTGGTGGGGGTAGGAGGAACCCCATGAAAATGATCAGATGTTGCAGCTCTAGCCTGGGTCCGAACCCCAAAAATTGGATGAACTTCATCCACATTGTCCCCAACTGGGACAGAAGTGTTTGCTTGAGTATCAGATCTCGTGGCATGATCTGAAAGTTAGCAAATGAAAATCAGAAGAATCCAAGGTTTTAGACTCTTTAGCATGAGATTGAAACACAAGAAAGGGAAAGATTTCTTAAAATGTCTCATAGCCTCTCTTTTATAAATATGGCGAGCTTCACACCCATAAAGGAGACCTTACTTAACACGGTATTATAGACGGCCAACTAACCATGAACCTAGGTTCTGATACCAACTGGACACGGCCCAAAACTGGGCCATATCGTATGGGAACCTCATGCACACATGTATCGGAGGTTTCCCCGATATCCCTACCTAATCATCATCACATCCATCACAAGGGTTGAATGAATCCCGACCATATAATAAGAAAGAAAAAATATAACCAAGTATCAAGGCTTAAAAAAGTGTAACCATTTCATAATCATCAATACACTAGCCAAATATACCCAAGTCCACAGCCATCCATAATACCTCTATACAAACTAGAGTTTAGAAAAGTATATATCAGGACAAGCCCCCGACAATGGCCAAACCAAGCCAAAATAAACTAAGCCTAAAGATAGGGGACCAAGAATGAATGTCTTCTAAAGTAGGGAAGCTCACCACTCCAAGTCAATGCACGAACCACCACGATCACCTAATCACTACACAGGAAGAGAAGATGATGCTCCAGCCCCTATGTCACATAAAGACATAGCGTTCAGAGACGGTTAGAGGTTGGAGAACTAGCATATAACTCAAGGGTAAGGATAAAATAACATCATCATTTAACAATAAGTCAATATATTATCATCATTCATATTGATACACTTATCCTTACACATAGGCATTTCATATGCTAATCAAGAGACCAAGGCTCAAAATCATTATTGAACATATATTTATACACATGGATATACACAACATGATCATATTATGCCACAAGGGAAAATGACTTAGCATGCATTCTCAAATCATTCATTCATGAGATATGGAGTAAAGAACTTTCAACCTAGTTAGCTTATTTGACCAATCTCATTGCCATTTCATTAGACTAGGAACTTGAATCATTAGTCATTTAAGCAGTCTACGAACTTGAATCTTTATCCGTTTCATTTTATTGGACTAGGAACTTGAATCACTAGTCGTATCATCAATATAGAAACTTGAATTGTTATCCATTTTATTTCATTGGACTAGGAACTTGAATCACTAGTCGTTCACCAGTCTAGGAATTTGAATCACTAAACGTGTCATTTGATGATGTATTTTAACCTCAAGAGATCTCTTTGTACTAGGAACTCCAATCTCTAGTCATACACCAGTCTAGGAACTCGAATCACTAGCTATGTCATGAGATGAGGAACTCAAACTATTCGTCGTCTCATGGGACAAGGAACTTGAATCACTAGTCATATCATTAGATGAGGAACTCAAATCTCCTGTCGTTATTAGTCTCTATTTGAACTCTTGACCCATTATTTCATGCATTTACACTCATACAATTAATATCACATTTAAGGGCTTTGGCTCATTTAGTCAATCCAACATTATACATGACCACATGGTCCTCGTTGGAGCCTTCATTTCTCAAACATCTCAATAGACTAATGCCTTCATTCAATTCATCATACTATATAATTTATGGTCTTAAAGACCTATACAACTATTCATATTTCATTAACCATAATATATCATATTTTCACCATACTTGGTTCCATACACAATTTAAGTTTATTTTCATGTCTAGGGTTTTACCCTCTCATTAGCCATCAACCAATAAGGTTATCAAATTCATAATCTATGGCTCCTAATACCTTCAAAATATCATTTATGAATCATTCATACTCATTGGTCCATTTCCCTATCTCAATACATTTTCAACAGGTAACTAGTCATTTCACTTAGATATTTTCACAAACACCTTGTGTACATGCCCTTACCTAGCCCATATTCAAAGAAACAACCATCAATATTAGGGTTTCTCAAGACTCATTGGTTATACTACCAACAACAAGAACTCACGTGTGCAAGATATCAACAATAATATATATAAACACAAGTCTAAGCAATAGTCCATATTATTCATCATTAAGCAACAAAACCCTTTTTATTTGATTTCAAAACCACCATGTGCACTTACTAATCAAAGTGTCTAATACATGGGTTTAGAGTTATTTACAGAGGGTAATAAATACATGACTTAAAAAAATATAATCACCAAGAATGTTGACTCCCTCTTGCCACTAGATGATCACCCTCCAAACCCTAGCCTCCAATCTTGCCTCAATAGGTCTTTAGAGTGTTTAGGAGTGTTTGAGTTTGGTAGAATAAAGACATGGGAGGCTATAATGGCTTATATAGTGAGGGGGTTAGGGTTTTAGAAAAGGTAAATGACCAAAAGGTCCTTAGTTAAAAGCGAAAAAATGAGCTCTTGCAGGGGTACGACTCCCCTATACGATTCCCTTAATGATCATACACTAGGGTACGATTGGTACCCTAAATCATACCCTAGGATTATTATAGGTGAAACATACTATTAAGGGTATGATAACACACATATGAATTATATCCAAAGGGTACGACTCACCCCCTAGTTGTAAGCTTCAAACATATGCAAGATAGTTTACCTCAAGCTCAAGTATCACTCTATAATATTTTCCCTAGATACGACTCGTATACATAGGGTACGATTTAGGATGGGTCACTCATACCTAGGAAAGTGAGTGACCCTTACTACCCTGCCTAGGACATAAGCAAATAGTAAAAGGTAGGTACGATTTGTGACCAAGGGTACAACTCAAGTCTCTAGTCATACCCAACTCAAAGACACAAAAATAAAGTTGTTTTTAATGTTTCAAAGTCTAGGTGTTTCATTTGTGGTCAAATTCCACTTACCATATAAGGTACGTCGGTTCATAGTTCGTGTCCACTTATCATAAGTGGTAGGTTAGTTTGTGGTTCCTGACCACCTATCATATAATATGTGTTGGTTTGATGTTTATGTCCTCTTGCCTATTATAACATAGAAATCCTATATGGCTAAAATATAAGGGTGTAAGGTTGGGAAGTCCTTCGTCTATGTATCATAAATGAATGATTCAAGAATGAATGTTATGATTTGTTCCATGATTTGGCATGTTGTGTAACTTTCTATACATGTATCTCCATATATGTGTATACTTATGTAAATGTGATTGTATATGATATTTTGACATGGATTTGAATAAAATGTATTATTTTATCCTTATTCTTGGGTTACATGCTAGCACTTCAACTAACTATCTTGAAACGCTATGTCCCCACATGATATAGTGGTCAGAGCTTCATCTTCTTTTCCTGCACAGTGATCAGGTGATCAAGTGGATCATGTATGACATTGAAGTGGTGATCTTTCATTCTTCAGAAAGCACATATTTCATAATCTCTTAACTTATGTTTTAGACTTGATGTTGGCTATTGTCGGGGGCACGTCCTGACATATGTTCGTATATTTAGACTTTAGAACTATATAGAGGTATTGTAGATGACTGTGGACTTAGGTACATTGGCTAGACTATTGACATTAATGAATTTCTAGGTATTGTTTAAGTTTTGACTATTAGCCTTATGTTTCCTCTATCTTATAAAAAGGTCAAGATTTCTCGACCCTTGTAGGTGTTTTCATGATGATTAGGTTGGGTTATTGGGGTGACTTCTGGTTCATGTGGGCTTGAGGTGCCCCTATGATGTAAAGCCCCAAATCTGGTACCCAGAACACTACACGATGCCCATGACCCCGAAGGAACACAAGTTAACCCATGACTGATATCTGTAAACTGAGCACTGAATAATAGTAATAATATCGTAAATGCAGAAACATGAACTGAAAGGCCATAAGGTTCAATACTAGTACATAACTAAAAAATATGGTATAATAATACCAAAACAAATCTAAAATAACTGTCTAACATGCTATAGTCTGAAAGCCTCTAAACTGTCTGAATACGAAGTTGATGGGACATGTCCCCAACTAACTTCAACTACTGAAATAAACTAAAAACTGAAATAGTAATGTGATCATCATGTCCTTGAAGGATGAGGACTCACTGCTAACTCTAATCGCTGAACTGGGATGTTCTTGGTTCTCTGAAGCTCGTGCTTCTAAACATATGGTATAAGACACCATAGCGCAAATGCATCAGTACTTTGAATGTACTGGTATGCAAGTGAAGTAGGCTGAATACAATAGGTTCATATGCATGAACAATACTAACTGATTGACTAACATGAACGTGAGAATACATGCATGCATACGTAACTATAACTGAGATCATGATAGGACTGAATATTGAGTTCTGACTACTGAGTCTAATGACATTGAAATCTAAGTCACTGATAAGTGAGAAACTAATATTGTCTTACTGAATATTGAGAGACTGATACTATGTTACTGATACATGGATAACTGAATATTGAGGGACTGATACTATGTTACTAATACATGGATAACTGTATCTGATAGTTCTTATTATGAAGAACTGGTCTGGTTGACTGTATCTAACAATCCTAAAGATGAATGCTAATAACATAAGTTCTGATAACTGATATAACAGATAACATGAGTGACTGTATCTGACAGTACTGAACCTGATGCAACTAGTTGAGTTCTGTACTGTATCTAAGTAACTGAATCTGAGATTAGTCGTATCTAATGGGTGATCTCTATAGCTAATGATATTGATACTGATTGACTATAGTAGAGATCAATCCTATCTGCTACGTGATCCCAGGGTCTATTTATAATGATAAGGATTGACTGTATCTGACAGTCCTAAATCCATACTACTGAGCTAAATTATCTGTATCTGACAATCTTGATTTCGTAACTGAAACCGTGGGATGTATTAATCTAACCAACATGCCCCATACTAAGCTAACTGGGGTCCAACCTGTAACCCCATTTGGAAGGGTGTCAGTACCGCGCCACTGGTAAAGACAATTATTGTGGAGTCAGTCCTAATCTAGCGGGTGACCCCTGGGATCAGTCCTATACATTTAAATATGCTAATGAGTGATCCCTGAGTATGTCATTCCTATATAATGAGTGACATCTCATTCTTACACTGGCTATATAGTTCTGGAACTTAGGGATTGCTTTTAGAGATCTCATTCCTATCTAGCGGATGATTCCCTATCCCTAGGCTCGCTCGGTGTTGAATCCTACTCCCATCTGAAAGACACTAAACAGATTAACTGAACTGAGCTGATTAACTAAACTGAGTTGATTCTAATAGTATTGTTTAGTGGAGCTAAACTGAACTTACTGAGATCCATTGACTGATGAAATGTACTGAGTTCTAAGGACTAACTTAGAGTACTGAAGTTACTGAGATTGACTGACAATACTGAGGTTGCTGAGATTACTGAGTACTAAGATCACTGAGATTACTGAACTACTGAGATTACTGAGATTTCGGAGATTTCTGGGTTTTCCTGAGTCACATGACTGACTGAGTTCTATGGATCATAGCTTGACTGAGAGTATCTTGAAAACATGACATGGCTCTAGGCACACAGCTAAATTGTCGGGTATAAGTACCCCCAGGACTCGATGGAAAGAAACTGACATAGCATGACTTACGTGAACACATGACCAACAACACAATTCATAATTCATATATTGAAGCACTTCATCAAACATGTGATATGCATAAACTTGTACAAACATAGGAATTTCATAATATCATGCTAGTTAGGCACTTTTTCTTCGTATAGGCATTTAATCAAACACATGGTAGGTATAATATATGTAGACAACATTATACAATAATCAAACATCATGATTCATATCTAATTTCATCATCCAAGGGTTTTAATCCTAGATTTACATGAATCTACATCTTTACTAGTCAATTCCACATAAAATTTATCACCAAACATGGATTAAAACTCAATTGGTCATTATCAACATGAGCAACACAAACCCAACATGGAATTCATACAAAAATCCATACACTTGAATTTGAAAAGAGATTCTTGGACTTCATGGATGAAAGGAGTCCATGAATGAACACTATGCATACCTGAGATGTGATTTCTTGAGGATTGACGGTGAAACCTTCTTGAATTTAAATCCCCAATACAAATCCTAGCTTGTTCTTAAGAGAAACTAGTATATTTTGGGTGAATAATAACTAAATCACGTGTTATTGGGTTTAAATAGGGGTAGGAAATTGAACCTTTTAACCCTGGACGCATCCTTAATTTCTGAGAAAATTTCTCGATTTTCATCCTTGGCGCGATGCGCCACTATTGCACTAAATCACTGGAAAGTGACAACTAGGAAATTGTACGATGGCGCGACGTGAATCTATCACGTTGCCACCTTGTATTTGACCTGAAAGTTTGGTGCGACGCGCCACTATCGTGGAGCAACGTTGAAAATTGACAATTGCCATTTGAGCTATCTCCGCAATGCGCTGAAGGCTCAGGTGATATACTATCTCACTAAAAAGCTCTAACTCTTCACCCGGGTATCGGATTTGGGAGAATTTGGTATTGATGGAAAGCTTATTCAATTCCCCACGTGATAAAAGTGAAAATCTTGAAAATACCACATGTACAAAAGTTGATTCATCTTTTAAAGAAAGCTTCTAATATTCTTGGGAAACTTTTCAAGTTAGGAAAAGTACAAGGTACTATAATATCTCCCTCTTGAGAACATTCATGCTCTAATGAGACTGAGTGAGAGGAAAAAATACAAACTGACGTACATATTGAACATGATTGGCTGGAACATGATTTCATGACTGACATGAATAATGGCTGAATATAACATACTGAACATGCATATTTGATGCATGACTAATAAGCTGAATTCATGCATATCTGATCCATGACTGATAATTGACTTATGAGTACATGACTAAATATTCTGATGAACTAAATTTCTCACAGTGAGAATGCATGTCTCATGCATAATTACATGCCTGAACAAATATATGAATGCATGGCTGAATATACAAGGGTACTTAGTACCAAGTTTGTGATGAACACTGAACATGAAACTGAGTAAGACTAAGAAGAACTATTATCTTCACTGGAAATGCTAATGAATCCGAGATCATCTTACTAAACATGCATGAGCGGAAATATGAGAACCTAACTGAGTTTGGTCTAATACATGACATACGAACTGAACATCATGAATTAAACAAAGCCTCTAAATACTTGGCTAAAAATTGAGGTTGGGATTTTGAGGGTCAACTTATGAATACCCTCTACTCTAAACTGAATTCTTTATTTGAAGAGAAACTTTATTTAAGGCATGAGAACATTGGGGAATAATGGGAAATCTCCCCCTTAGGACATTATGTCCCTCTAAAAATGCTCACCTTACTAAGATACTGGGGGAATGCACAGGGCATCAACTGACTGATTCATGACTGAGAGTTTAACTTTGAGCCTATGCTCACTAGCACGACATAAATACTGAAAGAAGGGAAACTATTCCTAAAACACCTCATAGCCTCCTGCACATAAGTATGGTGAACAACACACGCATGTACAAGACTCTACTAGATACGGCTTTCAGACTTCCTAGAAAACTGTTGAACCTTAGGCTCTGATAACAAGTTTATAACGCCCCGAATCTGGTACTCGGAATGCTACACGGTTCCCATGACCCCGAAGGACCACAAGCTAACCCATGACTGATATCTGTAAACTGAGCACTGAATAATAGTAATAATATCGTAAATACAAAAACATTAACTGAAAGGCCATAAGGTTCAATACTAGTACATAACTGAAAAATATGGTATAACAATACCAAAACAAATATGAAATAACTGTCTAACATGCTATAGTTTGAAAGCCTCTAAACTGTCTGGATAAGGAGTTGATGGGATATGTCCCCAACTAACTCCAACTACTAAAATAAACTAAAAATTGAAATACTAATGTGATCATCAAGTCCTCGAAGGATGAGGACTCACTGCTAACTCTGGTCGCTAAACTGGGATGCTATTGGTTCTTTGAAGCTCATACTTCTAAATCTATGGTATAGGACACCATAGCACAAATGCTTCAGTACTTTAAATGTACTAGTATGCAAGTGAGGTATGCTGAATGAAATAGGTTCATATGCATGAACAATACTAACTGACTGACTAACATGAATATGAGAATACATGCATGCATACGTAACTGTAACTGAGATCATGATAGGACTGAATACTGAGTTCAAACTACTGAGTCTACTGATATTGACATTTGAGTCACTGATAAGTGAGAAACTGATACTGTCTTACTGAATACTGAGGGACTGATACAATGTTACTGATACATGGATAAGTGTGTCTGACAGTTTTGATTATGAAGAACTGGTCTGGTTGATTATATCATACAGTCCTGAAGCTGAATACTAATAACATAAGTTCTGATAACTGATATAACTAATAACATGAGTGATTGTATTTGACAGTCCTGAACCTGATGGAACTAGCTGAGTTCTGTACTGTATCTGAGTAACTGAATCTGAGATCAGTCCTATCTAGCGAGTGATCTCTATATCTGATGATACTAATATTGATTGACCATAGTTGAGATCAGTTTTGTCTGGTGGGTTATCCCGGGGTCTATTTATAATGATAAGGATTGACTGTATCTGACAGTCCTAAATCTATACTACTGAGCTGAATTGTTTGTATCTGACAGTCCTGATTCTGTAACTGAAACTGTGGGATGTATTCATCTAACTGACATTCCCCATACTAAGCTAAATGGGGCCCAACCTGTAACCACAGTTGGAAGGGTGTCAGTACCACACCACTGTAAAGACAACTGTTGTGGATTCAGTCCTAATCTAGCGGGTGACCCCTGGGATCAGTCCTATACATTTAAATGTGATAACAGGTAATCCCTGAGTATGTCAGTCCTATCTAACAGGTGACATCTTACTCCTACACTGGCTACGTAGTTCTGTAACTTAGGGATTATTTATAGAGATCTCAGTCCTATCTAGTAGGCGAGTCCCCATCCCTAGGTTGGCTTGATGTTGAATCCTACTCCCATCTGGAAGACACTGAACTGATTAACTGAACTGAGCTGATTAAATGAATTGAGCTGATTCTAATGGTATTTTTTAGTGGAGCTAAACTGAATTTATTGAGATCCGTTGACTGACGGAATATACTGAGTTCTGAGGACTGACTGAGAGTACTGAAGTTACTGAGATTGACTGGGAATACTGAGGTTACTGAGATTACTGAGTACGGAGATCACTGAGATTACTGAACTACTGAGATTACTGAGATTTTTTAGATTTCTGGGTTTTCCTGAGTCACATGACTGACTGATTTCTATGGATCATAGCTTGACTGAGAGTATCTTGAAAACATGACATGGCTCTAGGCACACAGCTAAATTATCGGGTACAAGTACCCCCAGGATACGATAGAAAGAAACTAACATAGCATGACTTACGTGAACACATCACCAACAACACAATTCATAATTCATATATTGAAGTACTTCATCAAACATGTGATATGCATAAACTTGTACAAATATGGGGATTTCATAATATCATGCTAGTTGGGCACTTTTCCTTCGTATTGGCATTTAATCAAACACATGGTTGGCATAATATATGTAGACAACATTATACAACAATCAAACACCATGATTCATATCTAATTTCATCATCCAATGGTTTTAATCCTAGGTTTACATGAATCTACATATTTACTAGTCAATTCCACATGAAATTTATCACCAAACATGGATTAAAACTCAATTGGTCATTATCAACATGAGCAACACAAACCCAATATGGAATTCATACAAAAATCCATACACTTGAATTTGAAAAGAGATTCTTGGACTTCATAGACGAAAAGAGTCCATGAATGAACACTATCCATACCTAGGATGTGATTTCTTGAGGATTGACTGTGAAACCTTCTTGAATTTCAATCCCCAATAGAAACCCTAGCTTGTTCTTGAAAGAAACTAGTATATTTTGTGTGAAGAATGGCTAAATCACGTGTTATTGGGTTTAAATAGGGGTAGGAAATTGACCCTTTTAACCCTGGACGCATCTTTAATTTCTGAGAAAATTTTCCAATTTTCATCCTTGGCGCGACGTGCCACTATCGCGCCAAGTCATTGGAAAGTGACAAATGGGAAATTGCACGGTGGCGCGATATGGAGCTATCGCGTTTCCACCTTGTCTGCGACCTGGAAGTTTGGTACGACGCGCCACTATCATGGAGAAACACTGGAAATTGACAATTTCCATTTGAGCTATCTCCGCGACGCGCTGAAGGCTCAGGTGATACACTGTCTCACTAAAAAGGCTCTAACTCTTCATCCGGGTGTCGGATTTGGGTGAATTTGGAATCGATGGAAAGCTTATTCGATTCCTCATATGATAAAAGTGGGAGAATTTAGTATCGATGGAAATCTTATTTGATTCCCCATATGATAAAAGTGAAAATCTTGAAAATACCACGTGTACAAAAGTGGATTATCATTCAAAGAAAGCTTCTAACATTCTTGGGAAACTTTTCAAGATAGGAAAAGTACGGGGTATTACATATGACAAGGCCCAATTTTAGGGTGTGGCATAAATACACTGCCAAGTCCCACACAAGATGCATCACAATATGCAACAAATTTATTGGTCCCTCGGGAAGCATCAAAATAGGGGCAAAAGTCAATCGATCCTTCAACTTCTCAAAGTTACCCTCACAAGCATCTGACCATAGGAATATCACCTTTTCTGAGTTAACCTTATTAATGGAGCATCTATAGAATAAAAACTTTCTACTAACCTCTGGTATTAGCTTGCCAGACCCAAGAAACTCCTAATATCAATTGGAGTTGTAGGTCTTGGCCACTTCTTCACCACCTTAATTTTTTAGGGATCCACCTTGATCCCTTCACTAGAAATAATACGACTGAGAAAACTCACATCGCCAAGCCAAAATTCACACATAAAATTTTTTTCATACAACTCTTGATCCTTAAGGATCTGAAGAACAATCTAAAGGTGATTAACATGCTCCTCCACACTCCGTGAGTAAAGCAGGATGTCATCAGTGAACACTATAATCAAAGAGTCCAAAAAATATTTAAACACCCTATTAAGATCTATAGAGGTTGAAGGGGCATTAGTTAAACCAAAGGACATAACCAAAATTTCATAATGGCCATATCGGGTTTAAAAATCAATCTTGAGAATATCAGTTTCCTTAACCTTTAACATATGATAACCCAAATAGAGATCTATTTTTGGAAAATATTTGGCACCCTGGAGTTGGTCAAAAAGGTCATCAATTCTAGAAAGAGGATATTTATTTTTCACTATAACCTTATTCAAGTCTACACTACCTTGAGACAAAGTAACCTAAATTATGGGGCTATTGCTAGGCTGAAATTACTGATCAGCCGATGTTTTAGGAGTTGGTGCACTATCTAATGAATGAGCATTACCTCTAATATTTTTTCTAAACCATTTCCTGTCTTCTTTACCACTATGTTGCTGACTCGCATCCTAATATGCATGCTTAATTTTTTTCTCTGCCTCAGCATATTTCTTCTTTTCATCCTCTACCTGTTGCATGTAAATTACCAACCTAGATATATCCATTTTACTCTTTAGGATAGACCCCTTATATTCCAGCACCAAATCATCAGAAAGACCATAGGCAAACTTTCTCTTTCGAGACCTCCTATTCGACACAAACCCCGGAGCATAATGAGATAACTTAGTAAAATTCAGAGGATATTCATTCTCCTTTCTTCAAGTTTATGAAATCCTCAGCCTTGTATTTTATCAATTCTTGAGGAAAGAAGTGATCAAGAAAAGCTTTGAAAAAACTCCTCCCAAATGGCAGGTTCAACATCTTCATGCCTATTTTTCTCTCACTCATCATACCACTGATAAGCTACCTCTTTCAGCTGGGAGGCTATAAATTCCACCCTTTTAATATTACTAACATGCATCAGCCTAAAAATCTTTCCCATTTTGTCCACAAACTCTTGGGATTTTCCTCAACTTTGGATCTCAAAAAAATTGATGGTTATAGTCATATGAACTAACCAACCCGGGTAACATCTGAGGAAGCCATAATAGATCCAGTATAATTTGAATGGTAGGACTAAGATGGTATAATCTAAGCAAGCATATAGAAGGTTGTCTGAACTTAGTATTAAGAACTTTGCCTTGATGGGCCTAATTACGAGTGGTATTGGTCGCAGGAGCCTGAGGGGGACTAGTTGAGGTTGGTTGAACCCTAGAAAATAAGTGGAATCATAAGTACGTGCTCTATTATGGGTCCATATCCCATGAGTAGGATAAACCTCTTCAGTATTTGCTCCAATGGGGAGTTCCAGTTGAAGACCTTTGGTAATTAGTTCTTCTTGGAGGCATGACCTGAAATGTGGTCAAATTTAGAAGTTACAAGAATTTACTTGCAACTATAATCTCTAGCATAAACTAAAACATGAAGAAAGGGAAACATGTCTAAATGTCTTAAATCCTCTTATTTATAAGTGTGGCACACACCTATAAAAAAGGCTCTACTCGACACAATTCATAAACACCTTGGAACCCTAAAACATACTTTGATAGCAAGTTTGTCATAACCTGAGCCCAGGCCCTAGCCGTGGCGGGTATCCTAGACTAATGGAGGGCTAAGAAGACCAATTAGAATTTCATCATAAGAATCACTACTCTCTAGCATGCTAAAAAATAGACCCAAAAGAAGTTGTCCAATTAAGATTAAAAAGAAAAAAATCTAAAACTCTTAACATATGATAAAAATTATCTAACTAAAACAGTCTGCGAAACCTCTAACATAAGAAAAAATGTTTAAGCTGGGACAAGTCCTCAGTGATACCATCAACAAGAAAATGACTGAGTCTCTAAAATAAACTAACTTTCGGAGAATAAGCGCTCACCAATTCTGATGTTGTCCTGATTATTTGAATGATGCACTAACCAACAAGAGAGTTTTTCTGAACCTACAACATAAAATGATGTAGTCGTGTAAGGATGGTCAATACGTGAAATGTATTGACATGTAGAACAACCAATGATAAGATATCCTTCATACAAAATAATTATAAGGATAGAGGTTGAATCACAGAGGTATAAATAATGACTTCAAATAAAAACTAAAGCCATAGACTCAACTCTTTTCTTTATTCCTAAGCTAAATTATATACCCCACATCTCTATAAACCCTACGGGCTATGTGGGTTAAGCTTTAACTCTTCGGCCAAGCCTGTAATCCAAGATTTCCACAAGGATTGGAGTCTCTCTACTATAGTATATCAAAGCACATAGCAAGTATACAACGATTATATATATTTCAGGACATAATCAACCCCACTTTGGCAAAACACAATTTCGAACATTGAGCCTTTGAAACACATGCCTTCTCGGCTAACCATCTAACTCTCTTTAAGCCCAATTTTTTTACCTATTTAAAACATTAATCATTCTTGGTAGTCATTTTTCTCTCTTATGGACATTCTCTTATTTGGTATTGGCATGAGGTCACATAATCCATCCCTTATCTTCTCTTTAGCCTCTTTTTAATTAATAAATTATTGACCACAAAAGATAATTTAAGGATCATATAAGAATTCTTTTTCAAAATCAGTTTTATTCAAGATTTCTCTAAGGCTTTAAAGTGTAATCCTCCCGCTGAAAGATCCATATAATTACATCAAAAACAAGAGCAGTTTATAATGCAAGTAATACTCTCCAAACCTATTTAAGTAAACAATGAACAATTTGATAAAGAAAGCATTCAAAAACTCAACTTTTTCGTCAACCATAAAATAACCCACCTCTATAGTTAAATTCATAATTCTTGACATCTAGAGACTTAGGAACATGCTCTTGAAATTAGCTTAAAACCCATACTCCATACATAATTAAGAGTTTAGGAAAACATATTTTTAAACGCAATAGAAGTAGGTCATTCTACATACCTCTTGGTGGAAAGATTTTTCAAGAACGTTTAAGATTTGAGATTTGAGCTTTGAATCTTGAACTCTAGTTGTTCTGACTTCCAAGAATAATAGGGAAGAGTAGATTGTTCTTTTGAATAATGAGAAATGTATTTAGGGCTTTAGATTCTCATAATTTCCTTAAAATAGTGTTCAAAAATGAAGTCTCGTCAATAAAATAGGGGCAGCGCATACCCTATAGCGTATCCCACTTTGTGCGGTCCACATCTATCATGGGGAGGCACCCCATGTTGATCAAGGCCCACCATAGAGGTGAGTAAGTAGAACCCTGCAATAATATGTGTGATACAAGGTTAAAGCACAACCCCCTAGCGTGCGATGCGTGGTCCCATTTCGTATTCTAAACTTCCCAAAGTTTCCAAAATAATTTCTACTTATTCTAAGGGTCATATGTGTTCATTCTTAAGCTCTTAACAAGGCTAACAAACAAACGAGGCATTATAGACAATTAGAGATTCTCCAAAACCCTTGGTGAATAATAATTATTCTTACTAAAAGAAAAACTAATAGATAATAAAGCCTCAGACAGATAACTAAATCACTTCCTAGTAGCTTGTTTCAAGCCATAAAGAGACTTTTTAAACCTGAAAACCAATGGGTAATGAGAGAGGGAAAAAGCAGAAACCTCAAGATCAGCATACCTCTTCGTGGATATTCCTATAAAGATAGGCATTGTTCATATTAAGTTGTAATATAGTCCATCCCCTTTTAATTTCCAAAGTAGGAAGACATTTAATAGTAGTAACCTTGACAATCAGAGAGAAAGTTTAATTGTAATCAATATCTTTCTTTTGAGTGTTACCCCTAATGATAGATCTGGATTTATATCTCTCTATTGAGCCATCAGACTTGTGTTTGACTTTGAAACATATTTGCAAAGAATTATCTTTTTATGGGGAAGAAGAGGCACAATATCCCAAGTCTGATCGGTTTCAAGAGCCTTAAACTCTTGCAATTTTGCCTCCTTCTAGGTAGGGTTGGAAAAACTTATTGATAAAATTAAGGCTAATATATCTGCATTTCACTAGTGGAAGCTTTTGGAGTTATAGAGATGGAATTATAGTTGTAATCAGCAAGATGAGACGGTTTGAGTAATTCTAGAATATTTCCTATTGGGGGATGGAATAATAGATAATGGAGTAGGAGAAGGTGAAAGAGAAAATAGGTATGGAAGGTTAGGAAAGTAGGGACTAAATGAGAAAAAATAGAAAAGGGTAAAGGTTGGGAAGGAGAGGCAACTGAGGAAGGAGAAGTAAAATCATCAAAGAAATAAGGTAGAGTAAATGAATGCAAAGGAGAGCAAGAGTGATAAGGAAACACATCCTCGTGAAATTTGATATCTCTAAAATAAAAAACGTAAATTGACTGATATTAATTTGAACATTCTAACTCGACTAGCTATAGTTAGTGAAATTAACCCTTCTATATTGAGAACCTAAACTGGTAAAAGCTAAAAAAAAGTAGAATCACTGGAGAAACTTGGAATGTGAGGAGATTTTTCCTTTCAGTGCTCATTATATTACAACATGGAGTAAGCTCTACTAATATATGAAAATGGGGACATCATAAGGATATATATCCGGATGAAGAATAGCTTTAGTTTAACCACTCAAGAACTAAAATAATTGTTGTTCCTCTAAGAGTTTTGGTAAAGAACCATAAGTTCAAGTGGTACCTATATAAGTTGTGTAATGTTAATCCCATAAGCTTCTCATTTTGGTAAAGTAGGTTGTTATATCGAATGACCCCTGACCAGTGGCACTAATTTCACGCTAGATTTTAATATATCTGGATCCATTTAACTATCCAAACCTTTGACTTAGGTTCTTCCAAATTTCCCTAATAGTGTTATATCCCATTAGACCAATATCAATGTTCCTAGAAAGGGAATTAGTAATCCAAGCAATGAGCATTTCATTGTATTATCCCAACCTAGATAGTATAAAGAATCCTCTAATGGTTGAGGATTGCATCCGAGAATAAAACAAAGCTTATTTTTGATAGAGAAAGTAACAAGTATACTTCTCCTTCAAATAATTAA
The DNA here is from genome assembly GCA_030864215.1 of Capsicum pubescens. Taxonomy (NCBI): domain Eukaryota; kingdom Viridiplantae; phylum Streptophyta; class Magnoliopsida; order Solanales; family Solanaceae; genus Capsicum; species Capsicum pubescens. Next base: position 220,557,999 of record CM061547.1, read on the forward strand.
TCCATTTCTATCAAAATAAGAAGATACTAAAGGGGTATTAGTATTGTTTGAGGCATGGATATAGAATGGGTGAGATGGATTTATCGAGAAGGGTGTAATCCTTTTAGTTCTAGCGGAAATAGATAAAGTGGTTGTGTTGTTTTCTATATCAAAAAACAAAATTTTGAAGAATCGACTAGCGAAAACAAAAATCACAAGAAAAAATGAATAAAACAACAACTTCAACAAAATCATCAATAACTTCAACAAAATTACCGACAACAACCTCTCGATATGTAGAAATTAGAGAGGTATTATTATACTTCTTTGATAACTTGAGAAAGTAAAGTCTTGCTCAATAAATACATAGAATATCATTGGAAAACCAAATGTCTTCGATGAACTTTGACGGAGAAACCCTTCTAGGGTAGGATCGGTCGATAGCAGGCAACGACTACAACTCGATTCCAAGTTCTGATACCATGTTAGAAGAAGAAATTAACCTAATCTCCATAGATTTTTTTATCTGAAAGCCCTAATTTGAATGAGAGATAAAAAGAGGGGGGAAAAAAAATATTTTTATTTTTGTGTTATTCTAGAACCTTACATCAACACCTTTTTATCTAAAGCAAAATATACAACTACAATCATGAAATGTAAATGGGCCTATATTAATTGGATCATTCTAATCTGATTCCGTTTTAATTGGGTCTATATCGTGTCGCCCATTATTATTAATGTCAACACTAAATCATCAAGTGGAAACGTCAGGAATTTATAAATATAAGGATATCAAAAAGTTACACATGAGATTTAATTTAAAATCCTGACCTAAAATAATTGTCACTTTATTTGAATTTTCTTCGTGTCAAGAAAATGCAACCATGTATATTCAATAATTTAAATAAACTAGTTTTATCCTATTAACGAAGTATTTATTTAACAAAAGAGAATCCAGGTGAACTCCTTTCTCCAAACTAGGTATGTCCCTGTCTCACACTCATCCTCGCCTCCTCGATCATATTTGTTTTATTAAATTTTATATAAATGTTCTTAGGGTAATATTTTCAGTTATTAAAACATCAAAAAAATAAGTAATAAAATCAATTATATATATTTTAAAAAATGTTTTTCGTGAAAAATCTGCTTTCATACCAAACTCACCCTTAGTATAAAGATATATTTTCTAAAATACTAATTAAGGGTACATGTGTTGCAAATGTTCAATGCTAAAGAAGAAAGTTACACGTATTCAAATCAATGATTAGAGGACTTTAAAAATATATGTAAATACATTAAAACAATACATTTGAATTAAAATAAACATGAACGAAAAAAATATAAGCTCTTGAAAATTAAATATATCTGAAGTTTTAGAATGAAAACTCTAATTGCATTTTCTTAATACCTCGATCCCTAGGAGCTCCCACATTTTCGCTCCTTTAGTTACTCAAAACAGTCATTTAATTATTTTTGTATAAACAGGATTTTGAAATGAAAAATCATATTATTTAGCTCCATTTAGATTTAGGGGTAAATTTAAGGTTTACTGAATTTTAATCTGTAAATAGACGCATGGGTCGAAACAAAGAAGATTAAGAGAAATTTGTACTCCACACATGCATGTTATAAATTAGAAATCATATTATATGCAAAAAGTTCTCAGAAGTGACTAAGTCAGAATTTTCGTAAAGAGAGTTCAAGATATAAAGAATTAAACGCATGAAAGAGATTCAACACCAACTATATAAATATAAAAAATAATTTTAACCTTAAGTATAGAGTGTATTTTTTGTTTCAAGGGGTTAAGATGAAAAATGAAACTTCGTAAGACGAATTTAACCATATATTTGGAGAATAACCTGAGCAGATCATCAAGCTTACAATTGTTAGAAGTGAAGCGATCAATAAGCCATGGATCATCTGAACATTCTTTCATAATCAAGTATCATGTTTCTGGCTAATTGATGTTCACAAAACATCAATAGGAAATGAGGACAACAACAAAAGAAGAAGAAAAAGGAAGTTTAATTAGAGAAATGAAAGAAAATCTTCTTTAAGTGGCTTATTGAACTAAACAAACCTGTGATTTCATATTTGTTACTTGGATCTTTGGTTGAGCTCACACATGATTTGTTTTTTCTGTTATTTAGACTCTTACTGTCGACAACTATTAAAATATCTTTTACTCATCACATAAGCTGCAAAGTGTATCAAGATTCTAGACACTCATGTAGTTTGGCTTCGGTGTTAACTTTGTTAGTTGTAACTTTTCAAAACTACTTATTTGGAGTTGTCCAGAGAAATTGATTTAGAGAATTCATTCAACATTTAAAAAGGTAGTCCATCAAGAAATCAGTTGCTTCAATTATCATGCACATTCAAGGTTTGTTACTAAATCGTGATGACATGGTTACCAAACTATACTCCTAATTATAAGTTCTTACACATAGAGGTATATGGTTACCAATCTGTACTCCTAATTACTCTTGTTTCATCTACAGTCTTTTAGAAACTCTAACGGACTTTAGAGTTTGAAGATAGATATTGGACTCGTGTAGCTAGAATCATGTTTTAAATTTGTAAAATTTTGATCTTTACACATGTGTCAATGCATTTTTTTTAAAATGATAGAAATATGGCCAAACAATGTGTTTGAACTATAATAAGGAAATTGAAGTGATAAATGTTGATTGTGTTAAATAAATTGAATTTGCTCAATAAGTTCTTTTTTAGGCTCAAATACTTAATTTAAGTCTTGCCAACTTGTTATTAAGAATCAACTCGTTGCTCCAAAGTAGCTTCTCACGACTATTACTCGCCAACCTAAAGCTCATTCGATCTCCATCAGTAAGTTTATTCAGATTTTGATTCAACCGTGAATCTCATTGATGTTTCGAGCATGAAAAATGACAAAAAAAAGTAATTAGAACAAATTTTCAATAGCAACTCTAATCAAGATTATTCATCTTAATCTTCTCACAAGCCACTATAATCATACCATAAATAATATTTAAAAAAACATCAAACAAGGTAATTCCCCTCAATAATAAACAGAATGAAAATAAATGAAATACAATATATGTCTCAACTAGAGAAAGCAGAAAAGTGGAAAAGAAAAAAAGATAGTAAGAAACAACTCAATATCAATAATTTCGAGCACAAAGATTAACAATTGGTTTTATTATGCACCAAAATTTAGCGATTGTATTTAAATAGAATTTCTATCAAAATAAATTTATTTTTAGAAGAAAACAAAAGAAGTGATTCCTTTAAGATCTTGGATCTAAAGGAATCACTTCTTTTGATCTAATGAGTAGAGGTTTTCAAGAAACCTCTACTCATATATTTTTAGGGGTAAATCTAATGAACTTTACATTTAATAAAAGGATTGTGTACTTATAAAAATTAAATTACTTAAATATTACATGAATTATACTTTAAAAGGACTGTGCATCTAAAAGAAAAATTAGATTACACGTATTTTTGTTTTTATTTTTCACATATGTAGGACTCAAAAAAAAATCATAAATTAGGAGTCTTTTTTATTATTATTTTTTATATATCTATTATGGTCAATATTTTCTATTATAAAAGTAAAAATATTATAATTAGAGGAAAAAGGTGAAAAGATGATAATGTTTATTGAGAAAGATTTTAACGAAAGACACAAAATTTAAATAAAATTCTTAAAACTCTTCACACTTTTAATATAGTATGATAATATGATATGGTATCATTATGTATCCAATTACATAACTCGAGCATAAATTAGTAATGTATTTTAATATGTGTTGCTTAAAATTAAGGGAGGTAAATACGTGAGTTAAACACCTGTTTGGTCCAAAGTCAATTGGAAATCAGTAAAGTTTGTAGTTGTCCTATTAAATTACAGTAGTAGGTTAAGTAGGTTTGATCCTTCTCCTTTACTTCCTTCTTATATCTCGATAAATAACACTTTTTATCATACATTTTCCCAATTCTAACCTTCCAACTAAAATTAGTAAAAGAGTCATGAATATGAGCCATGATCACAAGAAGTCCACACATTTTTCTACTAACAAAAAAACAATTTCTTCTTCAGGATTTTCTCCAGTGAGTTTTTTGAAGGATTTAGGAACTAAGGTGACCAGTGCACTAAGTTTCTTTTCGAAATCGAATTATAGAAAAAGGTATAACTCACGTAAAGTAGTATCTTCGACAAACTTGGCCAGGTCGAGTTCTTATGCAGAAAGAGTTGATTCTCAAAGAGCTGAAGCCATTGAGGATTGCATCCACTTCTTGAGGGCCTCTTCACTTCAGAGATCCAATTCTGTTTCCTAAGGTTGTGATTGTGACGAGGTGCCAAGTAGAGGGGCGAATCTACAATATTATACTACATGATTTTGACAGAATTCAGTAATTTTATTTCGACTCTCTCTCTATATATAGTTATTTGTGTTAAGAAATTTATTTAATACGTATAGAGAGTTTATTTCAAAAAGTAAAAATTTGTGAGCTCAGAATTCATAAACTTAAATTTCTGAATTCGCCTAGAGTCATCTCTGATCGGCAGTTGTTTATCGTCAAAGTGGAACTTCCTGACGTGTTTTAAAATTAATTGGGTCCAAGGATACTGAACGGGAAAAAGAATACTCCAACAACTGACTAGTTATGTAATTACTAAGATATATAGGCAGTGTTACTTTTGGTATCTATTATTTAGCTAAGTATAGGATAAAAACTTCCCTTAGCATAGAAAAGAATATTTCTGATGCTGTAAAGGACTCACTTTCATATAAATTTTGCGTGTATTGTACGTGGTTTGTATATATTTATTTCTTCCAACAATTTCCTGCTACATTTTGTATTAGTTGTTCGCTTTTTCATGTTCTACTTGATTGTTAGATATCATCTGTATGAATTTTATTCTTTCTATTGTGTCCTATCTTACATTGATTTGAAGGACTTGGAGGGATTGTGAATTAACTTTGTTTCAAGTGATTTTAGGCGTACCTCATCTACTTTATAACACCTCTCATTATAGTTTTAACAGTTACGAACCAGAGTAACTTTCTCTTATTTTATCCTCGCTGCATGCTACTTAAACCTTGGTGATCATTTTTAATCTTATCTAATCAACTTATATGACCTCACATTCATCTTAGCTTTTGCACCTTGTTATAAATAGTTGGTGAATCTTTAAAAACTTACTATTTCTAGACTTGTCTGCAATCACTATCACTATGGAATAATATGTCTAGTGCTACTCAACACCCTCGACTTAAAATCCTCCTATGGATCTAGATCCTATAACTCTGCTTTCCCTGCAAAGGATTCTTTGGTGAAACAGGAATTCAGGAGCTTTATGAAGATATCGAATCCCTTCTCGGGGAAAAAGAACTTAATTTTGTGATGTTTTTGTGTAAAAGGAGTTTATGTTCATTGTTAGATGCTTGGATGGAGACTTGGAAGCTGTGCTCTTGACAAAGATTTTGCATGTAGAGCAAGATCATCTTTTTCGTTTATCTTCATACCGGTGGTGTTTGAACCAGTTTGGGCAGGTTTTGATTATTCTATCAAGTATGTAGCTTTGTTCACCAAGGTTTAGACCTACATTACAAAATTGCATTTTTTTTAATTTATTAATGGAATTTAAACTGACCTTCCATAGTTTCCACCCATTTTATTGACCCCCTAGATGCTGCCCGGAGTCACAAATTAATTATTGTTAGCGCATTTTAATATTTTAATTATATTAAAGTGTATTATATCAAATGACAAAGTGTGTTGTTGATGGTTGCACTTCTCCAATGCACATTAGTGAAATATTATTAAGAGTAAAAGTGTGTATTTACTTTATGTAACTCCTATAACCATTAACACTTTATTTCACTCATTATTTTATGGTAGAATGTGACCTTTAGTTCTTGTTGTAGGAAAAGTAATTATTTATTTCAAATAATTTATAATAGTAGTGTAGTTATTTTACTTGGAAAGAAGAAATATTAAAGTTCTTACATAATTCTTTTTTGCCACATGGCATAACACTTGTTTTAAACTTGAAAGATGTGGTTTTTCTCCTTTTGATTAATAGACAAGTGTATGAACACTTGTCATATTATGATAAAATAGTAACTTTTATCCTTTGCCTATAAATAGGCAACTTCCTTTGCAATATTGCAGTAACAATTTTTCAATTCTCCTTTAAGTTTTCTTACTCCCTTTCCCATCTCTTCACTTCCTTTTATTATTATATATTTTAAATAAAAAAAGGTTTTATTAATTATATCACCATCTATATTAATTTCTTGGTATTTGTATTAATAACTTTGTTGATTCATGTATCCCTTGATTAATTAGGGAAGATTTATTTATCTCAAAACATCCTTAAATTAATTAGGAAAGTACTTGTTTAATACTGGAAAAATATTTCACACTGCTGAAATAATTTTTTAGGACAGTGTCTAGCACGACTCAAGTATAATTAATAAATTACTTAAAATAATATCGTTATAATATTTATTTAATATTTTGTATTATTAATTTGTCAGCAGTCATTATACTATTATATTGTTATTATTATTACTATTACAACAACAACAACAACAATGATGGCATATAATATTGATTCTAAGACCGTTCATAATAATGATGTTGGTGTTGCTCTGACTGCTTCCATTCCAGTCAGTTTGTCAGAAAATTATGATACTGCAGATTACAGATATGAAAATAAATTTGATTACATGCCTAATGCTAATAATAAATTTTTCATAGAAGATGTATCTCAATGCAAGAGAATATGTGAAAGAAATGACAATCCCGTTAAGTCAAAATTAAATTTGACAGAAACGGATGATTTAATTATTGCGGTCAATTCAGAAATAATTATTGAGACCAATGTGAGAAATTGGGTAGTACGCTTTGGTGCTACTAGGCACATTTGTATAAATAAAAATATTTTTTTATCATACACCCAAGTTAAGGAAGAAAAATAAATTGTTTATCTTGGGACCTCGAAAACTGTTCAAATTCTTGAAAAAGGCAAAGTTCTTCTCAAATTCACATCTGGTAAAACCTTGGCATTGAGTAATGTGTTGTATGTTCCTAATATCAGAATTAATTTAATTTTTGTGGCGCTATTAGAAAAAGTTGGAATAAAAGTTATTTTTGAAAACAATGAGGTCATACTAACTAAAAGTAATATTCTTATTGGAAATGAACGTTGTAATCATGGATTATATATGCTTAATACTCATAGTGATATTTCTAAAAATGTATCTACTTCTATTTATTTGACTGAGTCTATTTCCTTGTGGCATGCTAGATTAGGACATGTTAATTTCTCTTAAATAAAGAGTATGCAATCACTTGGTTTGATATCTGATTTAAACTCAAATAATTATGATAAATGTGAAATATGTGCTGAAGCTAAAATTACTAAAATGACATGTTTTTCAGTTAATAGAGAAACTGAACTGTTATCTTTAATTCATATTGATTTGGATGATTTAAAACAAACTATGACTAGAGGTGGTAAAAGATATTATGTGACTTTTATTGATGATTTTTCTAGATTTGTCAAGTTGTATTTGCTTAGAAATAAAGATGATGCATTTAATGCTTTTGTGTCTTATAAATCAGAAGTTGAAAATCAGCTTAGTAGAAAAATCAAGAGAATTAGATCTGATAGAGGTGGAGAATATGTGTCATTAAATGCTTTTTGTAAAAAAAGAAGGTATTATTCATGAAGTAACTCCGCTTTATTCTCCTGAGTCTAATGGTGTAGCTGAAAGGAAAAATAGGACATTGAAAGAAATGATGAATTCTATGTTAATTAGGACAGTGCCTAGCACGACTCAAGTATAATTAATAAATTACTTAAAATAATATCGTTATAATATTTATTTAATATTTTGTATTATTAATTTGTCAGTAGTCATTATACTATTATACTGTTATTATTATTACTATTATTATTATATTGTTATTATTATTATTATTATTATTATTATTATTATTATTATTATTATTATTACTATTATTATTATTATTGTTGTTGTTGTTGTTGTGTTAACAATTTAAATATTATTGTTATTATTATTTTAGTATTGTTATTTATCATACACTGTTGCACTGCTAATTTTATTATTGTTATTATTATTATACCACTGTTCCCCAACACTTGTAATTCTCAAGGTCATTAGTTCTTGTAACTTCATGTCCATTACTTTCATGTAACTTATGTAACATAAGACTATTCATCTACCCCTCATTTATCTTGCATGTTATTACATACACAAGAAAATATGATAAGTGTGAAAAAGATTATAGTGTGTAGTAATGAAAGAGAGAGTTGAAACAAAGAAAATCTTCTAAATCTAACTATATTCACAATACAAAAGAGAGTTATTATATTAGTGAAAGAAAGAGCTGAGACAAAGAAAATATTTGAATTCTTTAACTATATTCACTATACAAAGAGAGTAAATATGTGTTGAAGGAAGGTGTTCTTATGGTGGAGTTTTGAACTCTTCAACTAATCCGGAGTTGCTTGAGTTGTACATTCTTGATGGGTTGTTATATCCTGGAGGGGACAAGTCAAGAGATATGCTGCTGGATCGGTGTAGATTATACCGCAGTGGGCTTGAATCTCCTTAAAGAGAGCGAGATATTTGCGCCTCAGCCAAGAAGAAGATTATTTTATATTCTTCACTTTTGTTCATTTTATTTTCAACTGTAATCATTTATTGTAATTGTGGTATATTACGCCAACAATTATCGGCTCTTACTACTAGGATATACTATATGATTGGCATTACTTGATAGTTGATATGACAAAAATTGAAGCTTTCTCCAAACAAAGGCCTATTTTCTGATGGATCACCAAGATCAACCATGTTTTAGATATAAGCAACAAATTAAAGACCTTCAAATATCTAGCAAACCTAGTCTATGGTACTTGCTAGCAATTAATACTCCCTCCGTTTGAAAAAGAATGACCTACTTTCCTTTTTAGTCCATTTAAAAAAGAATGATTCCTTTTTTTTTGCAATACTTTAATTTCAACTTCCCACATGACATGTTTAGTATCACAAGATTAAATGATATTTTGGTACATTTGATACTACTTTAATTTAAGGTCATAAGATTAAAAAGTCTTTTTATTTTCTTAAATTTTGTGTCAAGTCAAAGTAGTTCATTTTTTATTAATCGGAGGGAGTAGATCATAATACCCAATTGAGGGTCAAAGCAGACCAATTTGAATTACTACATAGAAGTTTACAAATAGGCCTTCAACCAACAGCAGGAATTTATCATTTACAACCAAGATCAGTTACTTGAGCCCTGTCATCGGAATACTTTGTACATCTTTATTTCCCTTAACTATCACAATGATTGTCGACTTCAACTTGCTCGGAATCAAGGCATAGTTGTTGCTATCACTATAAACTAGTCAGATTGGTCTTATCTTTTACACAGGACGAAAATCTTTTCATACAGAAAAAGTTTAAGGTACAGAGTAAAACATAGAGATGCAACCTCAAGTTGACGTAAAGATATAGTAATAGACAACACTGACTGGCTTGGCAGTTACATGGTGAAACATTTACTGTAAATAAAATCGACCCTAGATTTATAACTGCAAAAATATGATTCTTCTGTAGTATTGAAACAAGATTTTTGACCATCAGCTTACTACTCTGCAAATATTTAAGTTGTTAAACCTATTATTACGCCATACATATATACAACAACAAAATTTACCTGACGAGTTGTGCAATTAGGTATGCCAATATGTTCTATGTACTAATTATGAGCCTCGATGTGGATAATTTCGTTTAATTAAGGACTTGTGTTATCTAAGCTACGGACTTATTCCTTATAGTGGTCAGACTTGGTAAAGGGAATTAACTAAAGCAAAAGGAAGAGATGAAAGAAATGCACATTATCAAACTTTCTATTAGAAACCGCAAAAAGAATGTATACATACAAACAACATATTATAATTATTTAGATTTGCTTGAGCAAAACTTTTGGTGTTTCATTCAAGAAATGAATACAATCAATTTGCTGAAGAAAAAACTACTCAAATAAATGGTTGAATTAAGACAGATACCGATCAAACTAAAGGTATAAAGCACAACATACTTTTTGTTTTCGGTGATACTTCCTAATAGACTGTCTTTTCTTAGTTTTCAGCCTCTGCCATGCAAAATTTTAGCATTTTGGAAGATCCTTTGGAGGAGGCAAAAGTGACTCATTTGGTCCCTTGCCATTATCGACAAGGAATGCCATCTTCAATCCCCATGTTGTGTGAATCTCTAAATGGCAATGCATAAACCAAACTCCTGCAATTTCATAACAATTAACAATCACTAGTAAATACCTCGTGAATTTAAGTAATATACACTGATAGTGCCAAATAAATTATACTATTGGTGCAATTTAACTAAATGTAGCACGATGTAACTCAATTTTTTCTGTAATACCTGGATTGTCAGCACGGAATCTTATGGCTACCCATCCTCCTGAAGGTACTCCAATTGTATTCCTCTCAACAGGATCGACAAGATTAAAATTGTTCGGATCTGTTTTCGGATTAAAATTTCCAACCCCTTTACCTACGGCAAAGAAATTGAACCCGTGCAAATGGATAGGATGGTTTTCAGGGGATATAATTCCAGTATCCTGTAAAACTAATTGAACTGTCGCATTATAAGGCAATCGATAAACCTTCGTCCCACTAATTGTAGCCAAATTTGTTGGTAGTGTTCCAGTATAGTTGAACTTAAATGGTGGATTTGGAGGAAAATCTGTCGTATAAACTCCTTTGATGCCAAAGAAATGTGCTTGTAAAAGGGCTACTGTTGGCATGGTAAACGTAACATTGTTTATACTTGCAACAACTCTGCTTCCATTCCCCTGTTTGCAAGTAGGACAGGGGTTAACTCCCAACCCGACCGTGAAAAACAACGAATGATCAACATTTTTTGGTACTTTAGCAGGGTATTTTTTTGAATTGAGGCTTCGAAGAGAGTCAACAAAATTGTTCGCCACAGGGGTGGCATTTTTGGGCGGAGTGCTAGTCAATGTAGTAATTGAACTAGCCAAAGTGCCCGAATAATGTAACGTGGCTGTTGCAGTCACGTTATCTACTGCAATTGGTGCGTCCATGAAGGGAGATGCAGCAACCATGTATTTTCCTGAACCTTGATCAGCTGTGACAATTACATTTGTAGTTTGGCCTGGTGCAATTATAATTGTGTCTGTTTTAAAGGGCTTTACATAGGTAGCGTCTACTTCGACTACGGTCATCTTGTGACCAGCAATCTTGAAGAAGAGTTCTTCATTGAGTGCAGCATTGATTACTCGCAACATATAGGATTTTCCAGGATCAACACTCAATGTGTATCCACCTGCATATCATATAGTAGTAGTTCAAAAATCAAAATGTCTTATTGCGTAAAGATATACTAGTGCAAAAATCAAAATTTCTTTCACGTGAATTATTGATGGATTTAACTTATATTCACTTATAGCGTAAAGATATGTTATACTATCAATGTATTTTTTACCTGTTACAATAGTTTTTTATGCCATCTTACGTGTTAACTTTTGCATGCTGAAGGTATAAAATGATTTTTACGCTATCGAGGCACCTAAAAATAAACTATGAGTAACCATCCATAACAAGTGAGATTAGTTCAAGAAAATAAGGTAGAGTTAACCTGCTACGAGAAGTTAAAATACCTTGACAATGTATATGAGTTATATTCTATCCAAGTTATGATTTAACATTTGTAATGAATGGTTACATATTATTGTAGGTGATTTAACTTGATAGTATAAAATAATTATATACTTTCAATGAATAGAAGTAAAACTCATGATTTTTTTCATATAAACTAGTTAGAGGTATATTTACCTTGGGATGGACAATTTGAAATGGTTCCAGGATGGCCATTGATTGTATGAGCATCAGAAACATTAGGGGCTAAACCTGACTTAATGGCTTGATTAATCACCGCTTCAGTATCGGATTTCCACCATTCAGCTGCGTTAGGTCATCACAGCTAATTAATCTTCTGATCTCATTTTCGCAGCAAATTGAATTTTTTTTTCTCTAAGCAAAAAATAAAAAGTATAGTATAGTAATTAAATTATGTTCACCTAGAATAATTACAGCTTCATGGTCAGGTTTTGGAAATGGATATGGCACACGAAGCTTAGGCAAGATGACAAGGGCACCATGCATAGTGGCCCTCAGCCATAGAATATGAGCATGCCAAAAGAGTGTACCCCTTTGACCTGTGATGGTGAAGTTGTACACATAATTTTGACCTGGCTGAATTGGGCATTGTGTGATATATGCTGGTCCATCTGACCAACCTGATCTAAGTTGTCTTATTCCATGCCTGACATACACCACATGAAAACATTGTGCTAAATAAGTGAATTATACAAAGTGAGGACGACAATGGAAACTAATCTTTTCACTTTCAAGGGATTAATCTAAATGACATGCATATATTTATCAGAAATATTAATACAATCAAGCCACTTTTAAACCGGAGGCATTGCTAAGTAGGAGTAGGGGTTCAATTGAATCCCTTTCATCAAAAACTATACCGTGCAGATAGAGAAAAAATATGAGTTCTTGGATTATACATAAAATTATTGAAATAATCCTTTAACATACAGAAAAATTCTAGTGCAGTAGTAAACGGGGTTCAAAAATACTTAAGCTAACATGCTCAAATCTTAGGTGTGACATTATTGTCACGGGTATATATGTACAATAAATTATAAATATTACTTGGTTATAACTAATTAACATGCTATAGTTGGTTGAACTGTACATATAGATCATGTGAGAATCTTTGTATATTATAACGTACCAGTGGATAGAGACATTATATTTGACATGGTTAACAACATTGACGAGCACAGTGTCACCTTCCCTAGCATAGATAGTAGGTCCTGGAAATTTGCCATTAACAGTGGCAATGGGCTTGCTAGAACACAGCCTAGTCGTAGTCTTCATCATCACCTACCAAATTAAACCAACCATCTTATGTTAGTTACTAGGAAGTGGAATAAAAATCTAATTCGTCCTTTTTGATAGGAATTTCATCCTACTTATGATCTATAGTTTGACAATTATTTACTTCCCACCTTCCATCGGGTTTTTAAAGTAGAGTTTAAGTTTGTTAATGTATATAAAATTTTAGATCAAAGAATATTTACAGATAAGCCTTTTTAAAATGTGAGATTTGAAATGTTGAAAATAAGATATACCTCATGCTAAAACAAGTAATAAAAATGATCTGATGGTGTAAATATTATTCACCACAATATATATTACTTGAACTCTTAAAGTAATGATTAAAGTGTTGGCGCCAACTAAATTATTTGTTTTTTACACCAACCACCTTGGCTAATTGGAATTTACTCTTAACTAATTTATGTTACATTGGTTTTTAAGAAATCTACTTGTTATATTGCCAACAACTTCGAATCAATATATTTTGTGAATTGTGATCGTTAATATGTGGAAGGAACAGATCCTCAAGAATGGTGTAAGGAAAAGTTAAATAATAAGGGAAACGGAAAAGAAATGAGAGTTTTTGGAAAAACATATAGCCATTCGGAACAGAAATCATTGCTAGTTAAAGGTCTAAAAAAGGTAGAACCAATATCACTAGCTAGCTAGAACATTAGTGGCATGCAAATTCAAAGTGATTTAAGCTGTTGAAGATTATTTTACACTAGCACTTGATCAACAATATTCATAGATTCAGCAAGTAATTATTCTCATAAACCGCTCTATGAGACAACAATGAGCAACATCGTTTGAAAACATTTCATTGCGAGTCCAGAAAATCTACTATTTTGGAGAAATAATCCATTTTAAACGATGACAGCTGGTATTTATTATTAATATTAAGCAATTTAATAGTAAAACTACTTTTGTACTACTTAACAAATCTATGCCGATACAACAGATAATAAGTGGGAGTAATCATACTTTCTACTACTTTTTAAGTTACCTGAAATTTAATGCAAGTAATCTACTATAACAATCGTAAAAAGAATTATTCCCTTTATCTACGAACACAACTTACATTAAAGTTGTAACGTCGAATCCGGCATTCAACAAAAGCTGGGAAAAGGCATGCAAACAAGAACAAAATACGAAGCCAAGATTCCATTTTTTTGTTTGTCTGTTTATCTCTTTTTTAACTAATAGAAAGAGTATTGGTTTTCTTTTCAGTTGTGATAGATGTCTTTTAGACTTGTATATATATATATGTGCGCACGCCTACCGAAAAAAAATATGTGTGTGTGTAAAGACGTTTTTAATTTAAATTTAATTTTAATTTGCTGCTGAGCCTTTTTTCTTTAGTTAGGTGATGACATGGATGTTAGGGTCCCTCTCTATCAAACACAACAACAAACTTTCATTTTGAAAAAGAAAAGTTAAAAAAAAAAAAAACATTACAACGAACTTTCATTCAAGAAAAACAAAAACGAAATAATAATAACAACAAACTTTTCATTAGGTGCGTAATTCTTCCCCAATAATTTCTTGCATGTTACATAAAGTACAAACTCTGTGGACCACCATATGATTTTACAAGTTAAAGTTATTTTTGTATGTGGGAAAAAGGTCTGAGTGTAATAAGTATTTTTCTATTTTTAATGTTAGATGTCTTTAATTTAAGTTGTAAGTTTAAAATTATTATTCATAGAAAATATTTTATTTTTTAAAATGAGATTTGTGTGAATTTAAATTATTCAGACTTCAAAATAGGTGTCGAAGGTCAAGTAAGTAAAAGTATGTGGGTGAGAAAATTAATTTTGATCTTCATTTTCTCGATATGATTATAATATCCAAACAAATGACTGTCAAAAGCCATATGATTCTTGTTTTTTTTTATCCATGGCCCCACATGATACAAAATTAGATAAGCTCTTCAATTAAATTCCACTAACTTAATGTCTCCGTCAAAAAAATGAAGTAAAACAATTTTGAAAGGGAGCAGTTTGGACATAGCAGTTTTTATCCATTTAAAAGAAAAAAAACATTTTAGGTACATTGAGTTTTTATTTTTATTTTTTAAAAAATTGTTGGTAGAGGAATAGAAAAAAAGTGGAGGAATTGTAAGGTGAGAATTTAAACCCTCATGAATAAGGTGAAAGTAACCTACCGACTGAGCTGCAAAGTACAACTAAAACCCCCGCAATGGATTGATTTATTATTTAGTTTGAGAAATTGGTTATCCAAATAGAATTTCAATCTTGAAGTATCATTTTCAACTTCAACTTCCAAAAAAGAAATTCCTTCACAACTAAATGTATGTTCAAACACCTACTTAGTTTCTTAGTTTAGTAAATGACTTATTGGTTTAAGAAGAAAATTTACCGACTTTTAGTGATCCTTAGGAATTTCTGTTCAAGTGACTCAATTTTCAGCATATCCTTTTCTCCCACAAAAACAGTAACCACAATAAGTATTTTTAATTAGCCACACATTTAATTTTTTTTAAAAAAAAAAAAAAAAAAAAACATTAGCCGTGCAAACCCCCCCCCCCGGTTTATTTACCCTAACTTTCAGTAACTTGTACAATTTTTTTTCTTTTTTTAATTTTTGCCTTCTGTTATAAATATATCATATATAGTGAATATTTATTTTACCATATATAGTGAATATCTATTTTACCATATATTGTGTATGTCTATTTAGAAAAGTTACAAATCCCAAGGTTAGTTTTTCCATATAAATAAAAGGGGTTTTCCTTCATTGCAATTCATCCATCAAGAGAAATAAGAATTACTCTCTATTCTCTCTACTCTTCTTATTTCTTTTTTTATTGTTTTATAACACGTTATCAACACGAGACTCTGCCAAACAAGATGAGATTATAAATCTAAAGTTAATTTCAAGGTTAGTAATTCCTTATATTATCTGTCTTTTATTACTAATAATATAATTATTGTTGGATTTGAGGAAAAATAATTGGTTTGGAACCATTTATGTTTTAAATTTATTCCTCAAGAATAATATTATCAAAGGGGATGATAATATGTTGGGTTTAAGTACCATCAATTTATGCCTAAGACGCCTTTATATGAGTAACACGTTGAGTTTGAATCTCAATGCACCATATTGATGATATTATGATGGCTAAAGCAAAATAATGTATTTTTAATGAAAAGTCATGAAATATGCCCCATTGAATATGCTCCATTCCACGAAGTGAATGTGGTAGCAATTTATGATAAGTCTGAAATATGACAACTTACTTCATTCTTGAAGTGTATATGATATCAGTGCATAATATGTCTGAAAGAAGACAAGTGATTGAATGCATGAATATACCCGTGGAGGGATAATATGATAATGATCATCAAAAGTGATGATATTTTCACACGCATATTATGATCATAATATATGTTAGAGAAAAATTCGCTAGATCATATGTATGCCTCGATTTGCTCCTGAAGTAGCAATATCATAAAAGAAGTTATAAGCTATCAATTTGATAGACTTAAGACACGATTATATTTTATTCATGGGAATGAGAATTTTAATTGTTATAAGCATAGATATATTCCCGGGGTGAATGTGATGATATTTAGTGAAGCTTATCAATAAACATGAACTTGATTGTGATGACTTCACAACTCACCTCTAAATGAGGTAGAATAACCGAGAAGAGTTATTTTGAAATCTATTTCTAAAGTAGTAAATCTGAAATTTATTCAGGTAATAGTAAATCTGAAATTTACTAAAGTGAAAAGGTACATGTCATGGTAAACTTTGAGTTTGCTAAAATAAAAGTTCATAAGTTGATATGAACGATTATGACATTCCGAAGATGTGCATATTAAGTATTGGACATGTAATGAAGAATTGAAAAATTCATCAAGAATTATTCTTGTTGTTTGTTCTCATGATAACTTGGTTGGACCAACTAATTATTGGATTGGATCCCTCAAAATCTGAATATATAAAAGGTGAATAAGGGCTCGTTCACCTTTCATGTGATATATTGAAAAGATGCATCAATAAGATAATCACATGTACATTTATTGTCAACCTGTAGTTTGACATTCATAAAGTTGCTTGCTCAATAAAATAGAGTTAAGAGCATAACTTTCAGATTGTGCAATCAAGATAATTCATCTTGATGAAAATGGCATGACATTAAATGCCTTCAATAAATAGCTAAATCATTGCTGATGAAAACAAAGCTTTATGTGTTAGTCTAAAATATGATATATTGCATACAATAACACTTGTATGCATTAGACCAATAAATTATGATTATCTATTCCCTCTCAATTGGTTCAAGGTCAGGAACCAACTATTCTATCTAATAGTTTTGATGTACGGTATACGATTAATGAATATACCATGATGCACAAAGATGGAGGATGTATGTTAGTTTTTCTAACATAAGGGAGAGATTATAAGCAGATATGAAATATGTTAGGAATTATCATTAGATCCTCATTCATAAGATAATTCAAGTCGAATGCCAAACGCATCTCATATTTAAGCTGTAAGTGCTCCTATTTTGTGTTCATAAAGGACAAAGTCTACGCATGCATGAAGCATGATAGACTAATTGGTTTCAAATGAAATAATCCTTGAAAATGATAAGGAGAAAATAATCATAATAAGAAGGTAATGTGCTCTTGAAGAGCCTACGACATAACACTTCATGAAACCTTATGAGAGGTTTAGGTACCTAAAAATAATGAAGTGATGAGATCTCAAAATATTATGTCATACTGTGAACCGATACGAAATGATATATCATCAATGATATCTTTGATACAATATTAGCGCAATATTGTAAAAGATTATGAGGATCTGAATTATACGTTTATTTAAACATGCTGATGTAGAAACATTTATCAAGTGACATGAAAGGGTGCATCTCGGTAAGTGAAAACTTATTGATTTTCAATCCAAATACTTGAAGATGTCACTCATGAAATGTTGAATATTGTCACTTGACAAAATTTAAATGAAAACTTTCTAAGGATTCAAAATGTTTGAAGCATATAAAAATTTCTGGGAAATTTATTTAGAATCCTTATATTGTATAAACTTATAGCTTGAAAATTATTGAAACTCTTGGAGAATTTTCAAAAGAAATAGAATATTTGCTTAAATGAGAAACATGCATAATTGAATAAGGGTTCATTCCGACCTCAAGAAAAAAGAATGAGGAACTCCTTTGTTATGAAGTATCATATCTTAGTGCAATTAGTGCACTAATGTATTTTGCAAATACTACAAGGCATGACATAGCCTTTTTCGGTCAATTTATTAGCAAGGTATAATTTTGCTTCTACTAGAAGACATCGAAATGAGATCAAACATATCATCTTATTTTACTCTAAAGATTATAGTCCCGATCTAGTTGGTTATGCTGATGTTGGGTACTTATCTAACCAGTATAAAGCTCGATCTCAAATAAGTTATATATTTACATGTAGGGATACTGCTATATCTGTGAGATATACAAAGCAGTCTATCTATCCACTTCATTGAACCATGATGAGATAATAGTTATTCATGAAGCTAGCCGAAAATGTGTATGGTTGAGGTCCATGATACATCTCATTCGAGAAAAATATGGTTTGAAATGTGACAATGCACCCACATTCTTATACATAGATAATGCAACATGCATAACACATCTTAATGGAGGATTCATCAAAGGAGATAGAACGAAGCACACTTCATCAAAGCTTTTCTATACACACGAGCTACAAAAAGAATGATGATATTAACATGCAACAGATTCATTCAAATGACAATGTGGCTGATTTATTCACCAAGTTTCCTCCAATTGCAACTTTCAAGAAGAGGGTGCACAAGATCGGATGCAAAGGCTCAAGGATGTTCTCATTAGGGGGAGTTAATACGCGTTGTACTCTTTTTTCCTTACGAGATTTTGTCCCACTAGGTTTTCCTTGTAAGGTTTTTAATGAGGCAGCCTATATGCGTATTGTTAGAGATATGTACTTTTTTTCTTTCACTAGATTTTTTTTCCCACTGGGTTTTTTCTAGTAAGGTTTTAACGAGGCACATTATCTATCAATTAGACATTCAAGGGGGAGTGTTATAAATATACCATATATAGTGAATGTCTACTTTACCATATATAGTGAATGACTACTTTACCATATATTGTGTATGTCTATTTATGGAAAAGTTACAAACCCCAAGGTTAGTTCTTCCCTATAAATAAAGGGGTTTTCCTTCATTGTAATTCATCCATCAAGAGAAATAAGAATTACTCTCTATTCTCTCTACTCTTCTTATTTATCTTTATTGTTTTATAACACCTTCTAAATTTTTAATTTTTAATCTAAAGAGTGATTTGAATCACTAACTTTCCTTTAGTAAAATATTTAGTGTTGTCAGAATAAAAAACATATAAGATCCTCCCTTTTCTTTTGCATGCCATGTTTATATTAGGAAAGAAAGTCAAATATATTCTATTCTGGAGAATTGGCTAAATATACTTTTTATAATATATTGGATCTAAATTTACCTTCGTTATTATATTTTAAGACTAAATTTATCTTCGTTATTAAGACATTTTTCACTTGTTAACAAAAAAAATCAAATCAACATTAGATGCCTCATTTTTTAAAAAGTAAAACATTAATTCTCTAATCTAATTCGCCCCACCCAACCCAACCCAACCCACAAAAAGACATAAATCAATATATCCCTCCCTCAATTCTATTGGTCAAATTTTTTCGACGAACAAATATACTTCTCTTTCAACATGCATCGCTAGCAGGATTGAATTTGATTTTTTCATTAGATGGGGCTCCCACATGTTCTGCAATACCCCCTATGAATACTCCTCCGGTATGAAAAGTTCTTAATGTTAATTGTATACCCGAATGGTTACAAACAAATAAAAAGTAAAATGTAATGAGATAATGCAGAAACATGAAACTAGAGAAATGTCTAGTATAAACTCTATTCCTATTCCAGTTATGTTTAAATTTCATAATTTGATATGTAATTTTATGTGCATCTAGATTTTAAAATTAATGGATAAAGTTTTCTGAGCAAGTGACATGAGATTCAAATTGTATATAAAGACATGAGAATGAATAGATGTCACGATTGACACATAAGGAGACCTCTTAACTTAATCATTTAGAGACATACCCAGCAGGCTTAATCTGTTGTAGTTGACCACCGCTAAGTATCATTTTTCATGAACTCTACACTGATGCAGATCCATGAACTGAGGGAGGGGCATATTTATTTGTATCTGCACTAATGCAAATTCATTTTTCATGAGCTATACACTCATAAATATCCAGTGACCTAATCTCATTTGAAAAATTTAACTAACAGAATTAAATGAGGGGTATATTTATTGTATCTTTTTTATGAATCGGGTTGCATGGGCGAGTTGGATTAGGGTGTATTTTAATTTTTTTAAAATGAGGCATTTAACATTAATTTGAATTTTTTAGTTAAGAGTACAGGTGACAAATTTCTTAACAGTGAGGATAAATTTGTCCTCAAAGTACGACAACAAGAATAAATTTGATCCCAAAGTATGGCGAATGACATATTTAACCAATATTTCAAAGTGGATGGGTAAATTTGGCCATTTTCCCTTTATACTTTGCATGCCTCTTAAAACTGTAATAAATTAGAAAAAAAGATTCAAATATGCCATTGAACTATTGAAAATGGTTCATCTATGTCATCCGTTATAATTTTGGTTCATCTATGTCATCACTCTTAAAAGTTTCGTTCATCTATGTCATCGCCCTTACAACTTTCGTTCATCTATAGCATTGTTGTTATAGAAAGGTTCATTCATGTCATTATTTCTTAACAGTGATTTTACAAAATTATTTTTGCCACGTGGTCTCTTATTAGAGATTCATGATACCAAATTCAATAAGTTAATATTTCTTAAAAATTAAAATTAAAAATTGAATTTCATTAAAATAATATTCTATCTACATCATTAAAATAAAAAATTGGACTCATTACAAATAAAAATTAGTCCTTTCTCTAGACAGTGATTGCGATAATTATTTATCATATCTGAAGAGTTAGAAACGATGCTCTATGGAACAAGAAGGTTCCTCACTCCTCAGTCGTGAGCATGGAGGTCATGAAGGAGTGCAAATATCAATTGATGGACACAAAATGAGAAAAATTCATATGTAAAGAGAGTCTTTGGATAGATAGAATATTGAAAGGAATACTTGTAGAAAAAAATTAAGAAGCATATTGATAGGTGGGATTAGAGCAGTATAATAGTAGGTACTTGTTAAGGACAGGAGTTGATTTCATTGTATTGATCTTTTGGGTGATAAATAAAATGTGGTTAGTTAGACCAATAGACAAAAAATAAAAATGGAGCTCATTAAAAATAAAAATCAAACTCATTAAGTGTGTTGAATTTTATTTTAATTGAACCAATTTTTAATTTTAATTTTTAAGTAATATTAATTGATTTGGATGATGTGGACATCTAATAAGAGGCCACATGGCAAAAATGATTTTATGAAACTACCATTAAAAAATAATTGCATGAATGAATATTTTTTTGTAATGATAATGGCATAGATGATTCAAACTTTTAAGGATGGTAGCATAAAATGAGCCAAAATTATAACAAATGACATGACAATTTTTAATAGTTCAATGACAGATTTACACCTTTTTCTAAAATTAAAATAAATTATTCTTATTTATTTTTTATCTCATTTTTTTTTACTATGCTTGCTTTCATTACATTTATTAGCATAAGGGTTAGTAATAGGAATCAACTCTCTCTTATATGTCAAAAAAAACAAATATTCTGAAATAACTATTAGGGGTCGTTTGGTAGGAAGGATAATTATAACTAGTTTCGGGATTAATTTAGAGTAGGAGTTTATCCCATTTTTTATTGGGTGCAAAATGCATGGGATAACTCATCTCGAGATTAGTTATTTCGGGATTGTAGTGTTTTTCTTAGCCCTCCTTGAGGGTGGGATAACTAATCCGGGGATAACTAATTCCAGCAATCCCGAGATAACTTGTTTTCCAACCAAACGACTCCTTAGTAGATGAAACAAAGATAGTATAGCTAGTTATTTGAAATACAACAGCGCAATATACAAGTGTTATTTTCGTATGAGTTTGAGTTATATACATTATTAGTGTAAAAAAATTCTACACCATCAAATCTTTTTACATGTTGTAATTGGTAAAATTGTAAAATTGTCTACATGTCAAATGAAAAATATTAATTTTGTTGGACCAACAATTTGAATTATAATTTTTTTTGGGACGTATATAGTTTTGATGATTTACAAAATAACTGAAACAAATTAGTTGAATTATTTTGTAGATGCTCGGGTGAAAGATAATACGTTCATAGAAAGATCACTAATATGAGAAGACAAGATTGCACGATTGAAGAAAGAGATAAGTGGTATATTTGGAGGTGAACTACAACACTTGAAGAAGTTTAAATTGAAGTAGAAGTCCTAACTGAAGTAGAACTCTAACAAATGATCCTGATTAAAAAAGAAGTTTGATTTGAAGAAGAACTCTATGGAGAGTTGTGTTTAAATAAAAGGAGTGACACTCACAGTTACTCACACACTAAAAAGAAAAAAATTGACTTGACTGTATACAGCTTGAAGACTGAAGAAACACTTTGTTGAACCAGGTCCTGATACTTAGAAAGATAAGGAGTTTTAGTCTTTGTGTATCAGGATCAGTTCTTGAGTTATAAATTTGATCAAATCCTAGTTTCAGTGAGTTATAAACTGAGTTAGGTTATTATCTTCAATTTGAGAAACTAGAATACTTGGATCACATACCTTGGGAGGTTTGTGAGTTTTTTTGAAGATGAATTAGAGCTTATAATTCCTAGGTTACAGAAGTCTTGTAATTTGTTGTTGATGAGTCTCAAGTTGTTTAGTAAAGTTGGGGTGAAATACTGTAGAGGTACAAGTCGTGATTTTTCATACCTTTTTTAGCCGGGTGTTTTCCACGTAAAATACTATCTTCTGTACTTATATTATTACTACTTTGTTGAAAAACATTTGGCAACCCATTTCACTCTAGCTACTCTTAAGTAACTATAAGGAAGTTAATAGTCTATGTACTTTATCATTTGGTTTTAGAGCAAGGTTATCTTGAAAGGGTTAACACCTAAGATAAGATCATGATGAGCTCTACACCATCTATTGTACACAGTAAAGGTCAGTCAATAACTTGACCACCACTCTTTGACGGGGCTCATTTTATTTGGTAGAAGGACAGGATAGAAATATATCATCAAGGTGAGAACTATGAATTATGGGATAAAATTACTGATGGACCAATAATTCTTATGAATATAGTGGACAAACAAGAAGTGAAGAAGGTTAGAAGTGAATTCACCACTGAGGATCTTATTGCACTAAGAAAGAATGCAAAGGCCAAAAACATTCTTGTTTGTGTCTTGGTCCAGCTGAGTACAATAGAGTGTCTAATTGCAGCACTACTAAAAATATTTAGAATACCTTGGTGAATGCACATGAAGGTACTAGCCAAGTAAGAAAATTTAGAATTGTCTTACTTTTCACTAAATATGAGGCCTTCAAAATGAAGAAAAATGAGTCACTACAAGACATGATAACTAGATTGACCTCTTTGGTAAATGAGTTGTCATCTTTAAGGAAGGTTTTATCTATTGAGGAACAGGTAGAGAAGGTCTTGAGAGTTTTTCCAAAGTAAAAGTGGGATGTTAAGGTTACAACAATTAGAAAAGCTAAGGATCTCACTATAATGTCCCTGGGTGAGCTAGTTGGCAACTTAAAGACCTATGAGATAAACATGGATTACCTAAAAAGGATGAAGTGATTAAGTAAAAATCAATGGCATTTAGGGCATATGACATTGATGAATTTTAAATAGATGAAGAACAAGTACCCTTCATTACTAAAAACTTCAAAAAAGTTTTCAAGAAAAAAAGATCTGACAAAACAGGAATAGGTATCAAGAAATGGTCCAATGACAGAAATCAGGTTGGATGCTACGAATGTAAAAAACTGATCATCAGATTAAGGATTGTCCTCTTTGAAAAATTGGGTGAAAAAAGGAACAGGTTGAAAAGGAACTGAAGAAAAAGTCCAAAAAAAAGAAAAAAAAGGGTTATGCCATGGTAGCAGCTTGGAGTTCAGGTTCAGAAGAATCAAATGATGAGGATGTTGATGAAACTTCTCTCAAAAAATAACTTCTTAGGTAAGCATTCTTGAACTAAAAGAAAAGTTGAATCTTTTTTCAAAAAGAAAGCTTATTTCATTAATGAGTGCCTGTCACGACCTGAGATTGCCCCTTAGTCGTAACACGGTGTTTAGTGTCACAAGTGACTCCAAGCTAACTCATAGCCTGGCATAGAACAAACAATACTGAAAGAAATAACAAAATACTGTTCGGAATCTAAACTGTAAATAAGTTGATATTAAGTAATAATGGAATCAATACTAACATTGTCTGAAAAACTCAACAAACTTAAGAATCTAAACATCTATCTATTTGTTTGAAAAGACTTTAACTAGTATGAGTTATTGGGACAAGCCCTCAACTAACACCAACTGACTGGAACTAAAATAAATACTGAAATAAATAACTGATAATTGTTTCTCGAATGATGAGGACTCACCAATACTACAGTTGATGGTACGGACACGTGCTAAGTGTGATCCGGGTACTGAGCGTCCAAACCTATATTATGAGATAATATAATGTAGAAAAGTATGCGATCAGTACTTTGAATGTACTGAGTATGAGAGATGGGAAGACTAACTAATATAAGTTGAACGTGCATGCGTGAAAAATGGTAAAGTGAATGCAAGACCAAGTATTATCATGTTCTGAATGAAAACTGAATATCTAAATAACTACATACAAGGTCATGGAAATCTGAACTGAACATAAACTGAAAAGAGAGCTGAGGAATGTGGGAGCTAACAATAACCGACATACCCCCAAGCTGAGCAAATCGAGGTCCCACCTGTAACCCCAGTTGGAAGTGGGTCAATACCTTGACAAAGGTACCAATACTGGTTGGCATGGATCCACTAAATTGATGTCTTAGAGGACAAGGGTGTCAGCCTTAACTGTCGGTTCCCCCTTATAACCTACGGAGGCACAATATTTCTGGCACTTAGGGACTTCTACTAATGGTCTCAAGCCTAAATGATTGGTGACCCGTCATTCCTGTGTTAACTAGGTGCTACGTACTAGTCCCAACTGAAATGACATTGATAACTGGTATATGCTCAATATAATGTTATTCTAAAAATAGCAACATAATCATGATTTGAAATGCTCATAACATATGAACTGATGTATGCATGAATTTATAAGTATCAGGTGTTCATAACCCACCAGCTCTAATCAAGACAATATTAACTGAAAATTAAGATAAAATTTACAATTCAAGACTCAAAACTCAACATCTTATCATAATAAGGGAATTCATGATTTTCGAACATGGAAATATGCTAATCTTATGGAAAAAACATGTACTCATGGTTTAGCTACAAGAATAACTGAAGAAATAAAAGGAAACTCATATTTGACCTGGAACCCAAAACTTGAAGGAAAATTAAACATGAGGACTAAGAAATCTTGGGGAATCAATGGTGTAAAGAACCATTGATAAATTCCCGCATACCCGGAGGTGGATATCTTGAAGAACTCTTTAGAATTTGAACTTGAGATTAAGAAACCCTAATTTGGCTTTGGAGAAGAATAATCGCCCCTTTTCTTGGTTTCAATTTACTTTGTGACTTAATGGGGATTTTGGGGCTTATATTCCACCATGGGAAAGGCTAAACGATGTGGGTTAGGAGTTAAAAGAATGGGAAAAGACCAAAACGCCTTTCTTAAAACATACAGGAAAAAGACTGATAGTAGTCATAATGGTTGAAGCAACGACTCGTTGGGTCAGGTAACGAGTTGTGGCTTGGAGACATTATCAAAGGACCAAAGCATTTGGTCTTTACTATTATGACAATGTCTCCTTGTGATGACTCATGAGGTATGATTTTCTTGGTTTCTCTCTGTTGTGATGATGAGTTCTCCATGACGACTCGTTGTTGGTGATAATGAGTCGTAGAATGGGGTCGTTATCATCAGGATGAAATCTTGGGTCCATCACTGCTGTAGCAATGAATCCACACAATGACTCGTTGTGTCTGAAAATGGGTCATTTCCATAGTCGTTGTCACTGTCCGCTTAACAGCTTCTTAGTTAACTTATTATAACTTTTCATTACGACATCGGATTAAGGCGGTACTGATGGCGTTGAAAGGCTAATTTAATGTCCTACATTATGGTGGGTCTAAAGCTAAAAAATTTAGGGTATTGCAATATCTACCCTTAGGATCATTCATCCCTGAATGAAACTGACTAAGATGAAGTACTTGGTAAAAAGATAAAATTTTGTATTGAACACTTACGGGCTGAACCATGAGTTGATATTTGAATCTATGACTGATACATGGACTAAACTAAACTCATGAATGTATTTTATGACATGAAAATAGCTAGATGACCTAAGATAGATATGAAAGAATTAATTAATTAAGAGAACTATTACCTCAAGTTGGGACTGGGTTCGAAGAGAAAAGATGGGGGTACTTGTCCAGCATATTTACCTTTGTTTCCTAAGTAGCTCCCTCTATTAATGGATTTCTCCATAGAACCTTTACTAAAGAAACCTCTTTATTCCTCAACCTACGAATTGACGATCAAGGATATCAACTGGGACTTCTTCATAAGAGCGACTATTTTTCACGTCAATCATTTCTAAATAAACTATAAATGTTGGGTCACCAATGCATTTCTTCAACAAGGAGACATGAAAAACTGGATGCACTAATGTTAAATCTGAAGGCAACTCCAACTCATTGGCTACCTTACCATATCATCTCAAAATCTTATAAGGACCAACATAACAGGGACTGAGCATTCCTTTCTTACCAATCTCTTCACCCCTTTTATAGGCAAAAACTTCAAGTAGACAAAATCACCACTATCAAACTCAGGCTTCCTCTTTCTCACATATACATAAGATTTCTAACGACTTTGGGCAGTTTTCAGTCTTTCTCTAATCAACTGAACATTTTTCATTGCCTTATGTATTGAATCTATCCCTATCAAGGTAGCTTCACCAACCTCAAACTAAACAATAGGAGATCTACACCTCCTACCATAAAGAGCCTCAAATGGGGCCATTTGAATACTAGAGTGATAGTTGTTATTGTAAGCAAACTCAATCAAAGGCAAGTGATCATCCCAAATACCCTTGAAACTAATTACACATGCCCTCAACATGTCTTCTAAGGTATAAATGGTCCTCTCTGCCTGACCATCTGTCTGTGGGTGACAAGATATACTAAGATGAACTCGGGTACCAAGACCCTTCTGAAACACCTTCCAAAATTAAGAGGTAAACTGGTACCTCTATCTGAAATAATGGACAAAGAGACCCCATGAAACTTCACCAACTCCCTAATATAGAGCATAGCATACTCTTTGGCTGAATATAAAGTATTATCTGGAAAGAAATGAGCTGACTTAGTCATTTGGTACACGATAACCTAAATAGAGTCGTGCTACCGATGAGTACGAGGCAACCCTGTAGTGAAGTCTATATTCACCACTTCCTATTTCCAAGTGGGAATACTAAATTCTTGAAGCTTACCACTAGGTCTCTAGTGCTCAACTTTGACCTACTAGAAATTTGGACACTTAGCCTTGGATTCTGCAATATCCTACTTTATGCCATTCCATGAATAGAATTCCTACAAATCGCGGTACATCTTAGTGTCTCTTGGGTGAATAGAATATCGAGAACTGTGAGCTTCTACTAACACCCACTGCCGCAAAGTGTCCATATCCGAAACATATAATTTGCCCTGATAGTGAAGAACACCATATCTCCTTTTAGAGAAAACCTCAACCTCATCATTCCGAACATCCTCTTTCAACTTAAGAAAAATAGGATCACTGTCTTTCTTTTCCTTCACCTCAGCAACCAATGAAGATTTCAAGCTATCCTGAACCCAGACACTACCTTCGGTCGAATCAACCAACTGAACTCCCAACCTACAAAGCTGATGAACCTCACAAACTAACTCCTTATTGTCACCCTCAATGTGAGCAACACTCCCCATAGACAACCTGATAAGGGCGTCAGTCATGATATTGGCCTTACCCAAATTATACAAGACACTCATATCATAATCCTTCAACAACTCTAGCCATCTTCTCTGATAAAGGTTTAGATATTTCTAATTGAAAACATACTAAAGACTCTTTTGATCAGTGAACATATCAACATGGTCCCCACAAAGATATTGTCTCCAAATTTGTAAGGCAAAAACAACTGCTTCCAACTCAAGACCACAAGTTGGGTAGTTCTCCTCATGAGGTTTTATCTGTCTAAAGGCATATGCTATAACCTTACCTCGCTGCATCAACACACAACCAAAGTTAACTCTGAGGGTGTGTTTGGTATGATGGAAAATATTTTCCATGGAAAATGTTTTCTTGGAAAATATTTTCCTGGAAAATAAGTTGGTTTTTTACTTATTTTCTCATGTTTGGTTGGTGAGTGAAAAATATTTTATGGTGTTAGGTTGTCCAGTAGAAAATATTTCTTAAAAAAATATTTTTTAGTGTTTGATTGGTGAGTGAAAAAATATTTTTTAAAAAATACTACTAACTGTTAATTAGTATATCAGTGTCTCTAGCAACTCAACAATTTGTAAGAACTAATTTAAGCAGATAAACTAATATTAATATCGAATACTAAAATATTACAATCACTAAATTTAAGAAACTATTAATTAGAAAATATAAGAGACACTTTTCAACATTTTGTCAGGACAATCTCAAGATACTACAAGTAGGGGTGTACATAGGTCGGGTTGATTTGGTTTTCTATTGAAGAAAAAACAAACCAATTATGTCGGTTTATTAAAACTATAAACCGAATCAAACCAACATAAAATTATTTTTTCTGGTTTAGGTTTTAGTCGGTTCTTTCGATTTTTTTGATTTTTCTCGATTTTTTTTATAATCTTTATTTTTTACAATTATATTGTGATTGAAGTTTAGATCAAGTATATTTTCACTCATGTGCTAATGAAAAACCACAATTATGAAAAATTGAGGAGCGAAAAACTCTCTTGAAACTAAAAAATAAGATGAAGAGTGAAAAGTTTAGGTTTTAAGTTTATATTGGATTTTGAATCATTTTATTAGAAATTAATGGATAAATATTACAACTTAAAGTCCCAAATATGAATATATATATATATATATATACACACACACACACATCTACTTTCTAAATATTGAAAATTAATAAAACTAATTGAAAAAGTATTTAAAAGGTAGATTATAATTAATATTTTATGTATAAAAAGTTAAATTATATACATGCATATTATGTCGGTTTGATTTGGGTTCGGTTTGACTTTTGTTTTGTTAACACCAAACCAAACCAAGAATGGTCGAGTTTTTTTTCAAACGCCAAACCAACCAACCAAACCATAAGTCGGTTTTTTTCTCGGTTTGGTTTATTTTTTCGTTTTGGTTTGATTTGACGGTTTGGTCTGTAAACCCCTAACTACAAGCAATAGAAATATAACGGAACGACAAGCTTAGTCAAGCTTGTGAAACAAGTTACATCAATGACAAAATGAAATATGCAATTAGCAAAAATAACATAGGTAAGTCTTCCTCTATGCATATGAAAATAACAATACATTCAACGAACATTGGAAAAGGAAAAAATTTGGACTTCACTATTTTTTATTTCAAGCAGTGAAAAATTGAAACAAAGCACAGTGAAAAATATTTTTGAGTAATGTAAATTTTTGAGAAATGTGGGGGCATAAGTCACATTTGCCATTTTTTCGAAAAATGACTTCCCTGGGTCCATGAGGAAAATCATTTTCCCTCAAATAGAGAAAAATAAGTTATCTTGGAAAATATTTTTCCTATATTTTACTACAACCAAACAAGGGAAAATAGAAAAATATTTTCCAGAAAACATTTTCCATCATACCAAATACACCCTGAAAGCATCACAATATACCACAAAACCATTGAGCCCTCTGGCAGAGTCAAAATTAGAGCGGTGGTAAGTCGATTCTTCAACTCTTAAAAACTTTTCTCGTAAGAATTGGACCACTGAAATTTAACTTTTTTCTGAGTCAGTTTTGACATAGGAGAAGCAATAGAGGAAAATCCTTCAACAAAATATCTGTAGTAGTCGGCTAAACCCAAAAAACTTCTAATATCTGATGGAGAGATATGTCTAGGCCAGTTCCTTACTGCTTTGGTCTTTTGAGGATCAACTTGAATGACTTCGCTGGAAATAATGTGACCAAGAAATGCTACTGATTTCAACTAGAACTCACACTTGCTGAACTTAGAAAATAATTGGTGATTTGAGTCTGAAATAACTGAACAAACTAACTTCTAAGGACATAATAGTTGGCTTGCCCAAAAATAAGTTCAAAGAAAAAAAGGTTTGTCGTGCATGTGTAAGGGTGAAGTAAGGAAGATTATCCTCCAAAACAAAGAACCATGTCAGCATAACCAAGTGCCTTGACTTGGTCCATGTGAACCTTTGTGGACCAATGACGGTATAAAGTAGAGAAAATAAGAGGTTTGTTTATGTAATTATTGATGATTATTCCAGGTTCCCCTGGAAACTATTTTTATCTTTCAAAGAGGATGACTTTGATGTCTTTTCTATTTTCATCAATAAAATAAAAAAGAAATAAGTACGTCACTAATTCCCATAAGATCTGAACATGGAACTGAATTTGAAAATATAAAATTTTTGAAATTTTGTTCAATAAATGGAATAGAACATAATTCCTCTACTCCTAGAACTCCACAAAAAAATGGAGTAGCAGAAAGAAAATAAGACCTTGAAAGATATTGCTAGAACAATGATGATAGCAGAAAATTTTGCAAAAGATCTTTGGGCTGAGTCCATAAGCACTGCCTGTTACATTGTGAATGGATGCATGATTAGGCCCCTCCTTGAGAAAACTCCCTAAGAATTACTCAAGGGAGAAAACTTAATATTTCTCATTTTAGGACTTTTGGTTGCAAATATTTTATTCATAACAATGGAAAAGATAATTTTGGAAAATTTAATGCAAGGATTGATGAGAGAATCTTCTTTGGATATTCTCACCATAGCAAAGCTTATAGGGTCCTAAATAAAAGAACAAATTATGTTGAAGAAAGTGCTTATATTGTTTTTTTGTGAATCTTTCACTGTGTCTAAGGCTAACATGCTGGATGAAAGTAAGACTGAAGAGCAGTCACAAGAGCAGGTTGCACCACCCGATGCAACTAAAGAGAATACTGGAGGCACATTGACAGGGGAGCTGAACCAACAACATTTATTTAAGCTATTACCAATGCTCCTAGTAGCTCACAAGGGGTGGTGCCTAAAAGCTACATGTATCAAGGATCTCATCCTATTGAAGATATTCTCAATGATCTCAATTTTGAGATCATCACTAAATCAGAATTGAATAACTTGTGTAACTTCAAGGCTTTTCTATCACCGATTGAACCTAAAAAGGCAAAGAAAGAACTTCTTGATATAGATTAGATAGTTGTTATACAAGAAGAACTCCACCAGTTTAAAAGAAGTAAGGTATGGCATTTGGTTCCATCACCACATGATAGAAAGTTATTGAAACTAAGCGGTTATACAGAAACAAGGTTGATAAAAATAGAACAGTTACAAGAAATAAGATTGGTAGTTCAAGAATACAATTATGAAGAAGGTATAGACTATGATAAGACATTTTATATAGTGGAAAGACTTGAAGTAATCAAGCTCTTTATAGCAGTTGCTGCATTCAAAGAATTCACTCTTTATCAAATAGATGTGAAGAGTGTATTCCTGAATGGAAATCTAAAGGAGGAAGTATATATGACACAACCACTTGGGTTTGAAAGTACTGAGTTTTCTGATTATTTCTACAAGCTAGACAAAGCTTTTTACGGGTTGAAACAAGCCCCAAGATCTTGTTATGAAAGATTGTCAAAATTTCTCCAGGATCATGGGTACACTAGGGGTAAAATTGACAAAACCCTATTTTTTGAAAACTAATGGCAAGGATTTATTAATTATGTAGGTATATTTGGATAATATTATTTTTTGCTCTACTGATGTAAACATGACTCGTGACTTTGCAAAGCTTATATGTAGTGAATTTAAGATGAGCATGATTGGAGAATTAAACTTCTTCCTAGGATTTTAAATCAAACAAAATCCTACAGGCTCATTGATTCTCCAACAAAAGTATGTGAAAGAATTTCTCAAGAGATTTTCTATAGAGAAGGCTAAGGAGAAAAGCACTACCATTGCTACAATGATAAAATATGAGATGGATAAAACAAGTCCATTTGTAGAATAGAACATGTATAGAGGAATGATTGGGTGTCTTTTATATTATACTGTAAGTAGATTTGACATTGTCTTTAGTGTTGGCTTATGTGCAAGTTTTCAAGCAAATCCTAAGGAGCCCCATCTCAAGTCTGTCAAAAGGATATTAATATACCCTAAAGGAACTATAGACTTATGTCTTTGGTATCCTAAAGGAAGTAATTTCAAGTTAATAGGCTATGCAAATGTGACTATGCAAGTTATCTTGTAGACAAAAAAAAATACGATATGCATGGTACACTTTCTTGGATCATGTTTAATTTCATGGTCCACTAGGAAACAAAATTTAGTAGCCTTTTCCACTGTTGAGGCTTAGCATGTAGATATTGGCTCATATTGTGCATAGTTATTATGAATTAAATGGAAATTGAGGAATTTTAGTATGGATGTTGGTTGTGTTCCAATCCTTTGTTATAATACTAGTGCCATAAATATTGCTAAAAATTTGATTCAACATAAGAGAACTAAAAATATTGTTATTAAGCATCACTTTCATAGAGAAAATGTTGCAAAGGGTCATATATCACTCATATTTTGTTCTACTAAAGAGCAAATTATTGATATTTTTACTAAGGCACTAAGTAAAGAACATTTTGGAAAAATAAGCTTGACTTGAGGATGATTAAAATAGCATGAACTTCCTTCAATGATTAGTTAGAAAATGTATTCATTGAATGCTAGCTTTTGCTATTCAATTCAGTCTTGCGCATTTAGTTATGTGTCCTAATTTCAGTATTCTGACAATTTATTCTTAATTTTGTCTTATCTATACAGAGTAAAGGACAATACAAAGCTGTGAAGATTATGAAATTTCCCTAAGGTATGATTTACTTGAGTTAGTAATAAACTTTGCATTATGAAATAGCTAGGC
This sequence comes from Capsicum pubescens, assembly GCA_030864215.1. Taxonomy (NCBI): domain Eukaryota; kingdom Viridiplantae; phylum Streptophyta; class Magnoliopsida; order Solanales; family Solanaceae; genus Capsicum; species Capsicum pubescens. Next base: position 220,591,389 of record CM061547.1, read on the forward strand.
ATTTGTGTTCCATGAATAAATATTTTCTGACACACGCTCTTAGTAACCGCCAAAATCTAAAAGTCCCTCTCCTTTTCAAAAGCTACCACAGCTTTCACATAACTGTCCTATCTCTTCTTTCAATTTGTTCACTTCCATTGAACCCGTTTGCTCATAATCGCTTCAACTTCTTTCTCTCTATCCGCCCATCGAAAACCTAGAATATTTTAGTCTATGAACATAACTTCCAAAATTTATCTTACTTGCTCCATTAATTTTTTTCTCTACAAATGGCTTCCTCTTATCCATTCTCTCCAATCAAGAAAGATTCAACCAACTCCTCTTCTGATTCCTTCGCCATTGTTGTTCATCACAATGTCCCTAAATTCTCAGAAATTCCTTCATCCCTCTCATTCAAAATATCTGACTTTGGGGCCTAGAACATGTTTTGTTCCGTGGTTCATTCTTTCGCTCAAGACCCCTCTTGCAATCAATCCTATTGTATTTCTCCCTTAGATCTAGTTCAATAGGTCACTCTTCTTCTGATTATCCCTCTTGATGACATTCCTTCTCCTACTTCTATTCCAAAATGAGTTTGATCTTGCCTAGTAAAAAAATCTGGGGATTGAATTTTAGTTCCTGAGGATGAACCCATCTCTGAAACATATTCCTATCCTGGTCCACCTAGGATTCCTCATATAAGAAATAGAAAAAGTCAAAAGGATTCCCTCTGGAACAAGCTCTTAAGGCTAGTTAAGAATAGGTCATCATTCATTATCTCCTCTTCCCCATGTGATCCACCCTCTGATATGACTTACTTCTTCAAACTTTTTGACATGGGAGAATTGTAAAGTGATTTATCTAGTCATATTCTCTACGTCACTTTAGGTCTACTTATTCCTCCACATCTTTCAAGAAATCTTCACCAAAACAATCCAAACCCTCTACTACTATGTCTAAATAAACTCCAAAAATTAAAGTCTTTGAAGTGGGTTACTCTATATGGTTCATCCTCTGATTCAGAAGCCACTGAGGATTTTGTACCTCTCTCTACCATTGTTGAGACCACTGAGTCTTCTGATCCTCACTTTCAACATGTCATGCATTTTTAAAAAAGTTCTTTTATTTGAGTATGAGTTTTTATTGGTTTTGATGGACCTAAAATGGCCACTTCTTGGCAAAACTAGACTTTTAGGGTTGGGCCATCCTATTTCTTTGATGGACCTAAAATGGCCACTCTCTTGGCAAAACTAGATTTTCAGGGTTGGACCACCATATTTCTTCAAGGTAGTACTCAGCATAAGTTTAGGAGGCCTGAAGTCTATGAGTTTTAGACCAATGGATCTGCAAATAGAGATGTTTTCTCTACCTTTACACGAGAAGTATCTATCCTCTTTTTTACTAAAGATATAACACAAATCCTTAACATACCTCTTGGAGTTTGAGATCACTATGTCAAATTTAAATGGCCATATTTAGATAATACGACATCTGCATTGGACATCATTAGGAAATTCTTTGGAAATCCCAATCTTACTTCAGCATCATTGTGTTTTCAAGCAGAAAATGTCCCCTCTTCATCAGTTTTACTTTAATGTAATCCATAATATGATTAGTCCTCATAAAGAGAGGCGCACTAAATTAAATTACCTAGAACTCACTCTCATGGAACTACTGGATACTGAGGTCAATATCAACTTGTGCAGTCCAATCATTAAGAACATGCAAAGGGTGCTTCTTAAGGATGACAAAAAGGCACATGCTCTTCCTTATGATTTTTGGTTGGCCTCAGACTTTGAAGACTACTCTGTCCTTATGCAAATTTGTTCTCTTCAAATGACCAATGACAGTTTTGGATGTTTGAACCATGTTGTTTTACCTGTTTCAGTAAAACAGGAGAACATCCTTATGCAAAGATTGAGAAAATGAGTTGGTTGATAAGGTTGCTGAGTTGGAAGAAGCCCACTCTATCATTTATCAAGATAAGGAGGCTCTTCAGGCCAGAATATCAAATTTGGAGAAATATCTTACTCAAGATAGGGTTGATAATTCAGATGTCATTCCTAAGTTTACAACTAATTGATCATGTTCCAACCACATCTTTTGTTTCGCCCTCTTGTCTTCCTTAGGGTCGTCCTCTAAACTATAAGTTATTTTTTCTAGGTTCCTAGTTGCTTACTCTTTGTGTTTATCCTATTCTCATGTAGGTCATATTTTGGTAGATTGATGAAATATCTTTCTATTTGTTCTATGTTCTATTTTATGCATTTTTTACAATATTTTTTTATGATGTTGTCTTACTCTAATTGTTTTATAGATAGCCCAGTGTCCATTATTTGTTTGGCACTAAACCTTTGTTTGTCTTATACATTAATTTTACTTTTTGACGATGCTAAAAGGGAGAAGACAAGGGTTGTACAATGTTTATGACTCATTCACTAACCTGTTTCATGCTAAGTATTCTTGAATTAGTGTATACAAAGTCAAGATTCAAAAGGATGAGGGGTTTGTCATCACCAAAAATAGAAAATTTGGTGGGATCATGTAGTTTTGGTGATTAACAGAATAATAAATATAGGTTAGTTGAATTGTTTCATAGATGCTTAGGTGAAAGATAATGAGCTCATAGAAAGCTCGCTGATATGAGAAGACAAGGTTGTGCGATTGAAGAGATAAGTGGTATATCTGATAAACTCAAAATAAAGTATCATGTGCGAATTTAAGGAGTTGGAGGTGAACTACAACACTTGAAGAAGTTTGAGTTTGAATTGAATTAAAAGTCCTAACTGAAGTATAACTCTAACAAATGAGAGTCCTAATTGAAGAAGAAGTTTGATTTGCAGAACTCTGTGGATAGTCGTGTTTGAATGGAGAGAGTGACACTCACAGTTAGTCAGGAACTAAAAAAAGGCAATTAAATTGACTTGACTTTCTACATCTTGAAGACTGAAGAAATACTTTGTTGAACCTAGTCCGAGACTTAGAAAGATAAGAAGTCTTAGTCTTTGTGTATTAGGATTAGTTCTTAAGTTTTAACTTTGATGTAATTCTAGTTTTAGTGAGTTATAAACTGAGTTGGGTTATTGTCTTCAAGTTAAAACTAGAAAACTTGGGATCACATACCTTAGGAGGTATGTGAGTTTGTTTGAGTTAGAGTTTATAATTTCTGAATTACAGAAGTCTTGTAATTTGTTGTTGCTAAGGTTCAAGTTATTTAGTGAAGTTGGGGTGAAATCCTATAGAGGTGCAGGTCGTGATTTTTCATTCCTTTTTTAGCCGGGTGTTTTTGACATAAAAATATGATCTCCTTTACTTATATTGTTACTCTTTGTTGAAATACGTTAGGCAACCTGTTTCACTCTTAGGCTACTCTTAAATAAATATAATTAAATTAATAGATCATGTACTCTATCAATTTTTAATTTTCCATACATTAAAATTAACACCTCGTCTAGTAAAATCAATAAACCAAATCTTTGTCCCCCCCTACCACCCCCCTCCCCCGCGAGAGAAATGGTTTTCTAATATTTTGTAATTTTTTTATTTTATATCATTTTTACATGAGATCTTCCTTTTACAACTGCGAAATCTTTACTTTTACGAGATCTGAAATAACCATTTTCTTCTATTTAAATTATAAAAGGGTGAAAGTCGATTTTACAAATAAAAAATGCTTTAAAAATCAAATTCCTTCTCAACCTTAAACAATAGTCATACCCCCCTCCCCTCCCTCCTCCTTTTATCCTATGTAATGTTCATTTTATCCTTGTTATTTAATTTTATATTTATGTAATATTTCCTTTTTAACCAAGGTATTTATAGCTTTTTATTTAATTTATTAGTAGAATATTTTTTTATGGATTTGTCCCAAAATTATTCCAATATTATATGCATTAAGTGTGTATATATGTATGTACATACATGTGCATATATTTTTGTATGTCACCACGTTTTTATTCCATCTGTTTCATATTACTAGACCCTTATTGGCATGACACACCTTTTTAAAAAAAATTATTAGTGGTGTATTTTACTAATTTAAGATTTTCAATTATACTTTGAAACTTTAAATTTGATTACTATTACTTTATGTATTTATTTAATGCTAAGGATAGAAAAAGGGATAATAAGATTCTCCTAATTTCATAAATTGGATGAGTAAATTAAAAAACTATTTCAGTATAAACTATGGAGTCAAATATTATAAAGCGGAGGAAATATTCTCTACTGTCTATATAAATAAACAAGTGTTGATTGTCATTAATGCATCGGTGTAATACATAAATTATAATTTAAGATTTAAATTAATACTGTCTTTAAAACGTTGGCCTTATTTTTATTAGTTATTTTGTATTTCCTTCATTGAAATATTTATAAAGTTATTGTCACCCATTATTTTCATTTGTATAAGTAAATATTAGGGTTTGGTTTACTATTAATAAAATTAATTTTTTCATTATGCTAAATGACTCCCCATAGAACATTATTAGTTTATATACTTAACTGTTGTTTCTCACTTTTTTCATTCAGAAGATAATGTTCATGTTTTATGAAAAAATTGTCGCATGAATTTTTTTTAGAATAAAATATTATGATTTTAAAAAAATAAAAAAGAAGAAGAAAAAAGTTGATAATGAAATGATACAATAGACATTTTAAAAAATCAATTAAGAAAAAGAGGGAGTAGAACTATTGTTCAAAGTTGAGGAAAGAGTTTAATTTTCAAAGCAGTTGGGAGGGGGAAGGGGGGGGGGATTAACAATGATTTTCACCCAATTATAAAAAGATAAGAGATATCAAATCTTCCCCAAGGAGGAGGGGGAGGGGTGGTTTCACCAAATTTGAATGAAAATTATAGTGATTACTTCTGTTTTTTTTTTTTTAATTAAAAGGAATAATAGGAGAGAGAAATTCAATGTTTTGTTATAATATTTTGCGTATGAGGGAGAAGTAATCATAATATTTGCATAACTTGTTTTGAGGATAATAGGTAATATACCAACCAATGAGTTAATTGTGTTTGCTAATTGGTTCTTGTATCATTTAATGTTGGCTATCTGCAAGACATTATATTACATTGTTTCAAAGCTATGACTAACCTAATCATTCTCCACTCTCCAACCAATTTCAGAAAAGAAAATTATAAGCGATGAATAACATTAAAAGAGAAAATTCAGAAGAAAATAAAGGAACTTATGTACTATGGGGTTGTTTGGAATACTCACCACAGTCGTAGATATATAGATTTACTTGATTAATTTATTAATTATGATTCATTTGATAAAATTAGATTTAGATATTTCCCAAAATATTATTTAAATGAATAACGTACAAAAATATAAATAATTAAAGCAAATAATATCTGAAAAACGTAAAGAATTAAAAATAAGGATAGAAAGACTACAATATAACATAATTGTCCGAGTTAGTAAAAACTCAATAAATGCACAAAAAGAAGAAATATCAAATTTAGAATCAACAATAGATAGTCTAGAATATACATACCAACATGATCTATTAACAATTAAATAAAAAATGAACAAAGAAGAATTTATAATAGACGAAAAAACATATGAAAATCACGAAGGATTAAAAATAAAAATAGTATTTTCTAATTTAGGTAGAAGGTATAAGAAAATGGGTGAACATTTATATTTAATGTTAGAAAAAGAAGAATTAAAATTAGAAGATAAATTGACAGCTATGGTGAGAATAGAAAAAAGAAAACGAAGAAATAGATAGAAAAAATAAAACAACAAACTACAGAAGAAATACGAAAAATAGAAGAAACTAAAAATAGTAGGATTGCTGAATTAGAAAAAGAACTACAAATGCTAAAAGCTCTGTATGAAAAAAGACAGAAAGAAAAAGAAGAAAAAGATAAAGAACAAAAATTATTAAATGAGATAAATCAATTTAAAGAAAAATTAGAAATAAACAATAAAGAAATAGAAACAAAGGAATTAGAAATTAATACAATAGATGTTGAAGAAACAAATAATTATGATTCGGAAGATAGTGAAACATATACAGAAATCTTAACAAATACAAAAAATTTAGGAATCAATGGAAAACAAGAAGTAATTAATGAAGAAAATTTAGAAAATATAAACACGGAAATAAACACTCTTGATAAAAAAGAAGATGAAAATATAATACCTAGAACATCATAAATAAGAAAACCTACATATTATAAGAATAAATTTAAAAGATATAATCTAAAGAATGAATATGACAAATGGACACCAAAATAAATAGTTAATAAAAATTATAACTTTTTAGACTTAGATTGTGTAATAGATACAGAAAAAATAATACAATTATGAATAGGATATATGACAAAACAATTATTAGATAATAATATAAATGTAATAGATGCACCAGAATATATAGAAAGAACACTAATAGGAACAGTGAAATTATGGTTTTTAAATCTAACTGAAAATAGTAAAAGAGTATTAAGAACTGACAAACCCACAGAAGGAACATCATCAACAACTACAACTAAATTAACACCTATAGAATTATTAAAAAAATATGAAACAGCTATAAAAGACGAATTTAGTAGCATGACAACAACAGAAGAAGAACAAAATGAAGAGAAAGAAACAAATAGGAATTTAATGTTAAAATTAGCAATATGCAATATATGCTACATAGATGAATATACTTGCGCATTTAAAGAATATTATTATAAAGGAGCATATAATACAGAAGAAAGTAAAGAAATAAGAAAAATATATTTTAGTAAATTACCTGAACCATTTAGTTCAAAAATAATAAAGAGTTGGGATGAAGCAAAAATAGTAGATACTCTAGGAGCAAGAACAAAATTTTTACAACAATGGTATAGAAATCTATGTGAAAAATATAGAGAAGAAATAAAAATGGAAAAAACATTAATAAGAAATTTAGCATGTTGCAAAGATAAAAGAGCACCTCAATTTGGATGCGAAGAAAGATATTATAAGAAAAGAAAAAGGCATAAGAAACATAAGAAATACAAAAAATCAAAATATAAGTATAAGAAACCAAGAAAAAGATATTATGTAAAAAATTATAAACATAAAAGACCATATAGGAAAAAGAAATCTATAAAAGAATGTACTTGTTATAATTGCGGAAAATTAGGACATTTAGTTAGAGATTGTAAATTACCTAAAAATCCAAAAAATAAAAAAATATCAGAAATAAAAATGAAAAATACAAAATATATGCAGATAGATTATATAGATTACGAATTAGAAAGTGAAGACAGTATATATGAAATTTCAGAGAATGAAACAGATACTGAAATAGAAGATAATGAAATAGATAGTAAATTAGACGAATTAAATGACTGAAGATATACAAATAAACCAAATGACTGAAGAAGATATAAAAATAATAACAAAAGAAGAATATTTAAGTGACGAAGGAACAAATCAAAAAATAATATTTGATAACAATGTATTTGATGAAATAAAAGAAAAAAAGTTAGACTTAAGTGTAGAAAAAATATTTAAAATACCAACAATAAAAAATATATTTACTAGAAAAAAGGAAGAATATTACGTAGTAAGCCAAAAAGAACATGTAATAGACTGCAGATATGCAAAAGGTAAAGCTAGTATACCACTAGTAACAAAAAGGATAATAAATAAAGAAATAAACGATATAAAAAGTAGAGACTCAATAAAATATGTACACCTTGGAGGTACAGAGATATTGATAAAAGCATGTTTTAGAGAAGGAATAGATACACCAATAGAACTATATTTAGCAGACGATAGGATTATAAGACCTATAGAAAAAAGTATAATAACTGTCATAAAAGGAAATTTAATATACCAAAAAATTAAATTTATAATAAGTGCAAATTATTCAGTAGCAATAACAGATAAAAATATAGATAAATCATTGCTATTATATTGAAAAATATCAGGAATAGAACTAACCCCAGGAAGTAAAATATTTACAGCAAGATGTAAAAATCTATATGTATTAACTACAAAACACAAAATAACAGGAAAAAATAAAATTAATAAAATACAAATAGAAAGTCCTTTTGAACAATTCGTAAAAACAATTGATTATAATGATTATAGTTACAAAAATATAGACATAGAAGAAGATTTAGAAATAATAAATGATAGAATAAGTACAACAAAAAGAATAGCTTATGAAAAATCAGAATCATCAAGTTCATCAAAAAGAACAAGTTATGAAATAAGTTCAATAGTTAATTTAAATCAATATTACATAACAGGAACAATAAATGAAAAGGAATATTTAATACTCTTAAATACAGGACAAGAAGAAAATTATATAGCAAAATATCTAGTAAAAAATTAGAAAATAAAATCTGATAATAATATATACCCAGATCTACCAAGAAGCTTAATAAATACTAAAAATATAGCAGAAAAAGAAATAACAATAGGAGTTAGAAAAATGAAAATAGAATTTGAAATAAAGGAAGAAATGCAAAAAGCAGACATAATATTATGAATTAAGTAGCTAGAACAAGTAAAACCATACAATATAGAACATACACAATTATCTATAACATATAATAGAGAAGGATTATTCTTAAGAAGAGCTTTAACATAATATGAAAATATATGTATTAATGAAGATAGTAGTAGAAGGATATTACAGTAGATATTATACGCCTATGATAGATACAAGAGCAGAAACTAATTTATGTAGATATAATTGTTTACCAGAAAGTAAATGGGATAAATTAAAAACACCAATAATAGTTAAAGGATTTAATAACGAATGAAGCTTAATTACTTATAAAGCTAAGAATGTAAAAACACAAGTATGGGATAAAATATTAACAATAGAAGAAATCTATAATTATGAGCTAACATCAAAAGATATACTTTTAGAAATGCCGTTTTTAGATAAATTATACCCACATATAATAACTAGAACAGATTGGTGGTTTACAACACCATGTAAACAGAAAGTAAGAGCAAAAAGAGTTATTAATAAAATAAGAAAGAAAACTGATTGGATAAAAGGAAGAGAAAAAATTAAACAAAAATTAGAAAATATAAAAATTACTGAAGATACAATAGAACTGGTCGTATTTTCAATAAATAAAAAGGAAATAACTATATTTTCAATAAATAAGATAGAAATAATTAAGAAAAAATTAGAACAATTATATAGTGAAGATCCATTTATAGATTATTATAAATTTACTTTAGAAGAATAAAATGATAAAGTACGAATATCTAAAATACTGGGAACAAGAAATGGAAGAAATAAGATTAACAGAAAACCTTATAAAAATGAATTTAATTGAATATTTTAAAACAAAAGATATAGAATATTTAGAATATCTTAAAAATAATACAGAAGACTTACAAAAACTAAGAGAAAAAGCTAAAGAATATTATAGCAAAGCATTTAATCAACTACCATTTAATCACCTCCCAAAATATGAATATCAGTAAAATTGAATATATTAATAAAATATATGAAAATAAAAACTACAAGAACGAAGAAAAACAGTTAATGAATATTACTACAAAGCATTTAACAATTACATAAATTAATGGATACATCTTACGAAAATGATAAATCATTAAAAGAAATCGAAACCCAACTATATAGTTTATACCAAGAATACAAAAGATTACATAGTACTAACGAGGATCCTAGAACACTAGATAATTTAATTACGATAATATCTAATTTAGAATATGAATTAATAAAACATCTTAAGTCAAGAAGATAAAAATAAAAAATATTTCAATTGATAATATTGACAAAATACATTATATAAAAATAAATACTTATTACCTAATAACTATTTATTTCCTAGTAAAGTTACCACGCCTAATCCGCACCCCCCTACTATATGTTTCAGTTTCATGTAGATCAAATTATGTAGTTCATCTTAATTGATATGAAAAGGAAACTATTTTTTTCTTGAAGCATTTGGTATCTGAAGCACAACAATGCAATTAGCTTTTGGCTTTGGGGGAAGTTAATTACGGCCTATTTATGTAACTCAATATATTTTAATTACCCGCTCAAAATTAGTCTAACCCGTCCATTTAAGATCCCCAATTATCAAGCTTTGTACTACTATCAAGAGCAAGGAGAAGGTTATTTTATTTTTTTGAAAATTACTCCTTCTATTTTAGTTGATTTTATTTATTAGTGTTCTTGTGTTAGAAATGAAGATGAACATGGTTCATCGTCTCAATCTTACTCTCACTCGATGGAAAGACAAAATGAAAAAAATGCAAATCTCAAACCAAAAGTCATCTCTAGAAGCTATCAAAGAGTTGCTCCACCATACACGTGTGTGACAAAAAGAGTGAACACATCACCAGATATAAAGCAGCTCCAACATGGGTCAACATTTGGGCCTTATAAGCAACCAACACACAGGTGGCCCAACATTAATTCAGCAACAAATAAAAAGACGACCCAACTTCAACTGAACGCCCCCTGAATAGATGAAGTATCTAGTATACATACTATATAATTTGTCTACTTTTCTAGCATTGTAAAGTCATATAATTAGTTTAGCCCAACCAATTGTAAATAAGACAGCTGGATAGTTAGTTAGAATAGAAGGTTCTTTTCCATTCCATTAGCTTATATAAATAAACGTGATTGGCAAGGAATATACAGAAAAGAATTTTTTTTAAATTCTCCCTCCGTCCCATTTTACCCATCCCAAATTTCCTAATCTTGTGTCCTATTTTACTTGTCCTTTTTTACTTATCAAGACAAGACAATTTTTTTACATATTTTACCCTTTGCATTAATTACTTCTTCTTTAAATTAAAATATAAACATCATTTAATAGGGGTACTATGGTAAACTAGCTATGTTATTTATTATTTTTCTTAATAGTTGTGCCATCCCAATTTGGGACGAGTAAAATGGGACGGAGAGAGTATTATCTTTTATTTTAACATAGTATCAGAGCAGTAATTATTACAAATCATCTTCTCCTTTATCAATTTTTCTTCATCTAACCAATCTTTATAGTGGATGAAGTCTCTACTTCTTCTATATCTTCTAATTCCACTAGCAGAACTCCACCAGCTATGGATCCCACTCATGTTTATTATCTTCACTCTTCAGATTTACCTAGAATAACCTTGGCTAACACTCTATTTGATGGGAGAGGTTATCAAGGATGGAAAAGATCAATGCTTATAGCACTGTCAGCCAAGAATAAAATTGGCTTTATCACTAGTGTTGATGCTTCACCGGATGGAAGAGATCAATGCTTAAGCACTGTCAGCCAAGAACAAGCTCGGCAGGAGCCATACGGTAAGGTGCCATAGATATAGGTCGAGTGCCAGGCTCGAGGTCAATAACAAATTCAATCTCATGGACAGGAGGAATACCAGACAGGTCGATAGGGAACACATCAGGAACTCACAAATAATAAGAATAGAGTCAAGTGATAGACTCTCCACACGAATATCACAACTATAAGCTAGATAAGACTCGTAGCCCCTGATAAGTCTTATGGCATAGACATAAGAAATAATACCCGTCAGCTTCCAGCTAATCGCTCTCTTCTACACGACTGGGGGCACGCCGGGCATGGCTAAGGTAATGGTCTTGGCAAAATAACCATGACCGCATGATAGTAGAATAACCAGTCCATGCCCAGAATCACATCAAAATTCAACATATCAAAAATAATAAGTCCGACACAAGTAGCTAGATCACTAACTGTCACAACACATGATTTGAATACTCGATTCACTACTAAAGAATCACCCACAAAAGTAGATACACACAATGACACAGATAATAAATCACTAGTCAACTCCAATCATGATGCGTAATAAGCAGATATATAAGAATAAGTAGATCTGGGATCAAATAAACCAAGAGTCGGCTAGTGGAACATCAAGGTCACACATGTAACTACAGTATTCAAGTCTATGCCTCGGGTCTATCAGGTACTACATATAACTGACCACGCTCGCCACTTGGATAGACACCTAACCGACCTCCTGTGTTGCCTATTTGAGAACCTCCTTGAGTACTTTGGAAGCCACCCCTATGACCCGTGAACTATCTCTAACTGAGGGGTAAACAACTCTAATAGAGAAACACCCTAAGCTAAACTAACCATCGCCCCATAACTACGGAAATCCCACAAATAGTGACCAAAAAGTTCATAAGTAAATCAAGAAATCTAAGAAGAACCTTAACCAACCGGTCCGGCTGACTCAAAATGATCACCACATCTAGAAAGACCAGAAAATGAACCCCTTGAAGACTGACCACTGCCCTTACTAAGGCAATCTTCTAGCACTAGAATGACCTCCATCAGTAATCTAAAAAGTTGTCAGAATAGGTCGACTCGGCTAACTCTGAAGCTGAAAGGATGAACATTGAGGATACCTACTCTGAGAAGAAATGCGAATAGAAAGCCTCAACTCTCTAAAATCAGCGAACTATCTCATACTCCACAACTATCGTAGAGCCCTACTCTAATCTAGGGAACTGATTTGTCAATCGATCTCTAAGACTGTAAGGCATATACTTCTCCAAGATCATCTTAGAGAACTGAGTTTAGGACAAAAGAGAAAATCTAGTTGATCTAGAATCTATAAAATCTCTCCATCAATGACGAGCAGACAAGTACAACTGAATGTGGCATAATCCTCACCACGAGTCTCAATAAGGCCAAATCACGTAGCCTATCCTCAAAAGTAGTCAGGAACTCATGTGCATCCTCTCCAGGAGCACCATAAAATCTCGACGGAGCTAATCTCAGAAATCTATCCAACATCTTTTACTCCTCAAAAGACATAACAGGCTAGGCCACCACTGGCTGGACGACTATCGGTGCTGGAGAAATATCAACTTTGGGAGTCGTAGCTACGGGTTGTGCCCCTACCTTAGTATTACTCTGATTCAGAGACTATGCTCCATTCAACAACATCCCACCAATAATACCCAAGAATTGAACTAATACATCTCTAAGTACTACTGAAGAAATGAACCCTAGTGGAGTCTGGGCTGATCCTCGATCCACCGCTGGCTATGGCTAAAGAATTTTTTGCTCAGGTGCAGGAATAAGGTCTGGTAAAGACGTCCTATCCTGGACTCTAACTAGGGACACATATCTAGGTTGTCCACAACCTATAAGTCATCCACGTTCAATAACAGGAGTAGGATCCCTAGGTTCGATCTTGGGATCTTCGTCTTGTGTAGCGGTAGTACGTGTCCTGGCCTTCAACGGAAGAGTAAAGTCAAGAGAATATTCTATGAACCAACTCAGACTCTTAGCACGATATGAATGAAAAAAGTGAATGACTCCAAAGAATGTCACATAGCCTTCCGAAGATAGAAAACAAACATCAATGTTTCGATCCGCTGGACTCTATTAGACACTTGCTCTTGTACCAACAATACCGATAAAACCTAGGCTCTAATATCAATTTTTCATGATCCAATTTATGAATCATGATGGAACCTACTGATTCCCACCAGTAGGTAAGCCAATCCCATAACTCGAAGCTAACGTGATGGGTTAATTATGTAAGAAAGGCCCAACATAGGCTAAATCCAAGGATATCAATTATAAATATAAGGGTTCTAGATAAAATAAACAGGCAGAAGAGATACCAATTCCAAAACCTGGTAGAGCTAGTACAAGAGCAGCTAATAGTATTAATACAATTCCAAATCTAGAATAGTTAATACATTTGTCTCAAATTCTAAAGATTGAATACAAGATACGGAAGAAAATCAGGTGACTCAAACTTTATGAGATCTCTCTATCTCCAAAAATCAATCACTACACGAACCACGACCAACAACGACAACTAATACTCAAATCTTCAACAAAAAGGTATAGAAGTATAGTATGAGTACCAAAACAACGGGTACTCAGTAGACATCATTGACCGACTGAGCTAAATCGTGATATAATAATGATAAATTTCAAGATAATCATAACTAAGTCAAGATACAGAATCGAACCTGAATTATCTCCATCATCACTGCATATGATAAGTAAGTAATCCAGAATAATAGTATAACATAAGGCACCAACACGTGCCAGTATCGCTGAATATCATAAGTATGAAATATTGAAATCACAATATGACATAAGGCATCAACGCATGCCAATATCGACTTACATAACATATGTTAAACATCAGAATAACAATATAATATAAAGTATCAATGCATGCCAATATCGTCGTGCATAAAAAATAATTTATTCGGAATCATAAAGTAACACAAGTGCAATCACAAGCAAATACAAGTAAAAGTTGGTGCCTATACACCAACTAGTGCATAAGAAAAGGAACCCATCACGACGTTCCATACCAGCAGAGAGTACACCCAAGAGAGCATAAAATAAAGAACCCATCACGACGTTCCATACCTCCAGCGAGCACATCCAAGAGACATAAAAGAATCAAATCTCAAATATTTATATATAGAGAGAGAGAGAGAATTATACATTACCCTCCTGAACTTGTCGAGTTTTATTCATGGTACACCTAAACTTTCACCAGTCCTAAGAACCCCCCCCCCCCCCGAACTTGTTTTTTCAGTACGTCGCGAGGCCCGTTTTTCTGATGTAGCGAAATATGTGGGTTTCACACTCCATCACGCGTGTGATGGAGTATTTTTAAGCCAAATCATCCTTTTAAATGGTTAAAAAATGAAAAAAAAATGTTTTTCTTTCATTTTTTCAACAAAATTCAATTATCCCTCTCACTATTTATTATACCTCTTCAACCATTACTTCCAATCTAAAAAAAAGTTTCATCCATTTATTAATTTTGTAAAACTCATGTTTATCTCTTAATTAGTTGATGAAATAAAACTTTCATTCGTTTATTAGTTTTGTAAAATTTTCGTTTATTAATCTAAAAAAAAAATTCATCCGTTTATTAATTCAATCTAAAACTCCAGTTTTCACTTTAATGAAACTCCTTCAATTTTGTAATCTTAATTATATATATCATACGAGTTATTGTAACTAAAAAAATACTAAATATCGAAGCAAATATTTTAAAAGATAATGAAAAACAAATACAAAAGAAACTAAGATACATACTTATAATAAAGAGAATGTAGTTATATTGATTATCGATTTTTAGTCCCTAACGATTTGATTTTTGATTTAATCAAAATCCTAATCCAAACACTAATCAAAAACTACTATGAAACACTAATCAAAAAATACTATGAAACACTAATCGAAAAAAATAATTTCATATTTTTAACACACAAAAAATATAATCTTTTTGATGAATTGAAATGATTTCCGTATATGAGTGTTGGGTACACGAACGAAATCCCACATTAGTATCTGAAAACAAAAAGAAGATACATATAAGGTGTAGAATATTCTTAATGGTGTAAATTTTTTTGAGAAAAATAGTGCGGACATGATCTTAAACCAACAATATCAATGAGAATGTTTTAATTTTCTGAATTAATTTTCACCTGTCAGTCAAATTCAATTTTTTTCGTAGGTGTAATAAAAACAACAATATCTTTCATTTCGATAGTGAATTTATTGCTTGAAAAAAAATGAAAAAGCAGTTAATACTACTATTCAACTAATATTTGACTGTTTGTAATTGCAGTATAAAGAACTTCAAAATCCTAATCGAAAACTACTATGAAACACTAACCGGAAAAAACCAATTTCATATTATGAAACACTAATCAGAAAAAAATAATTTCATATCTTTAACACATAAAAAAATATAAATTTTTAAATAATAGCTTACTTGATTGACGAAAATTATACCTTTCACTATTTTGGAGTAGAGGAAAATTGAAAAATATAATTTTGTTAGAGAAAAATTGAATAATTAAGGGTAGAAATGGGTTATTTTTTAATATTGGGTAAATATAAGAGAAGTGAATGGTATTATCCACGTGTACAGACACATCAATATTTTTATCCACGTGTCCGCGCGTGTTTTACATGCAGTGGACAGTGGCCGAATAGGGTGGCGCGACATACTAAAAGAACAAGTTCGGGGGGGGGGGAGGGAGTACTTAGGACTAGTGAAAGTTCAGGTGTACCATGAATAAAATGTGACAAGTTCAGGGAGGTAATTGATACTTCTCTCTCTTGTATATATATATATATATATATATATATATATATATATATATATTTATATATATATGACCAACTTCTCGTTATCCATGGTTTCCACAATTTCCATCAAATGGCCATTTGCCAACATTCATACTTTTCATCATTAATCATAATTGAATAACATATACCAATACAATCATAACCATAATCATACCACCATATAGGTATCTATCTCATCAATACACCCTATTTACCCTTATTAGATAGCCAACGCTTATTACTAAACCACTTATTCACTAGTCATCATATAAACTCTAATTATTCACCTATCCATTATTCTTACATAGTCATTATTCATGGGTTAATGACTAACCATTATTCACTAACTAGCCAATATCTAACATCTAATCAAGATTCACCACTAAACCATATTCGCCAATTAACCAACATTTATATCTAGGCATTATAATTCCACTAGTCACCATCTAACAAAAGGCCACAAATCATCATTTTTCACTATCCATCTATCAACTAGCCTCATTAATCCACAAATCCTTATTTAACAATTAATCAACATCATAAACTTAGTCATCAATAGTAACTAATAATCACCAGCTATAAACTCATTATCACTAACCACCATAATGAAATAATCATCACCATTAATATCCATCGATGCCACTAGTTCTCTTCATCACTAAGATTCACAAATCCACTAGTCACTATTAGACACTTAAGTAATATCCACCACTAAGGATCTTTCATCCTTAAATCAGCAACTATGCCCCTTATACCTTAACTCATTAGAAGATTATAAACCGACACCTATAATATCAACATTATACCCAGCTACACAAGAACATAAATAAACATATAACTGTCATACATAGGATTAGTCGGAACTCAAACCGATAAACATGCTCATAGGCGCATCAATAATCATCCTTTGACCTTGTCGGACATTATCATAACATCTCATATCCTCCAGTCGAACCGGGTAACAATATATCATCATAGTATTCTCCAGCCTTATCGGGCATCAATATATCATTAAACCGCATCGGGTATCATAATATCATCATAATATCCTCCGGCCTTGTTGGGTATCATCATATTATCATAATACCCTCCAACATTTTTGGGCATCATCATCACGTTAATATATCCCCCGACCTTTTTGGGTATCATCATCACATCAATATATCATCCGTCCTAGCCGGGCATCATCATCACATCAATATATCAAAAATAAAGAACAAGTCCCACAAGATTTAAAGTAAATGACACGCCTCACGAGGGCTAAAATAAATGATAAGCCTAACGAGGGATAAAGTAAAGGAGGAGTAAAGGAGAAGTAAGGAGAAACATACCTTTATTCTCATCATTCATCATCAAGGATAATTTATTAATAAATATATGAATATATATAGCATGAATATTACAAAACATTACTGATTTAACATGGTTAGTATCATAACTTCTCATGTAGTAAATAAATATACCTTTTAGAAACCTTAGTATCATGACTCATAATATTTACAACAAGAAGGCTTCCTCATATAATCACTAGTTTGATTACTAGACAAAAGCATAACATGAGTTCAAACATAATCTATATAGCATTCTTGTATATAGTTAATAAACATGCCTTCTAGATTTATTTACATCATCATTTCTAATATCAACAATAAGAAAGATTTTCAATATGATTTATGAGCATAATTATTAAGAATGATCATAACTTGCGCAATAGTATAGTTAATGTCCCAAACACTAGCCTAAACAAAGGCTTGATCAATGTATAATCAATGACTCATCTTACATAATACATAACTAGTCGTTTAGACCTTGGGCATAACCATAAGCGGTATCATGAACAATGGCCCATTGGTAGCATATTTATTGGCCTAATGATAATTCATCATTAGTA
The DNA here is from genome assembly GCA_030864215.1 of Capsicum pubescens. Classification (NCBI taxonomy): domain Eukaryota; kingdom Viridiplantae; phylum Streptophyta; class Magnoliopsida; order Solanales; family Solanaceae; genus Capsicum; species Capsicum pubescens. Next base: position 220,609,364 of record CM061547.1, read on the forward strand.
TGAGAAATAATTAAAGCATGACATAATCCATGACTTATTCATAGCCTGATAAACATCATTTATGGCTTAGTCTATATTATAGTCAAGGGATCATTTAATATCACATTCATTAGCCTAAATAATAGATAATCGCAATAACATAATTAATAGCTTGACATATGCTTTAGCCAACAAGGTATACAAGGTCATAATCACTTGGAAATTATTCTTAATGCTAGTCCACATAACCAACAAGTACCAAGAATTATCAATATTGCCTCAAAAGGGAACTCTCTAATCAAGTACTAAGCGTAAGGGTTTAAGGAAACTAATCCTCAATCTTGCCTTAAGGTGGGTAAATGATAACGCTTAACTTACACCTCAAATTAGTGTAAGGCGGTCATCGTCAATATATTTACCCAACTTTAGAGTTGGGGTCGAATCCACAGGGAACAATGTGAGTGGCGATTAAGCTAATTTGAAGTTATAGCTACAAGTTCAATTCAAACAAATGGTACAAAAATATAAAATTAAGATGGGGGTTTTGAAACTATCAAGTAATGTTGTCACTTCAATATTAATGTTTGTAATCAATATAAATGGGAAACCAGAGTTATGTTCACCATGGCTTTTAGGACTTTACAGGTACTAGGTAGTGCTTGGGATTTTTGAAGTAAGTAAAATAGCAGACTATCCTTGACTATAATACTTTCTGACTTATCTCTCGACCTAACCAGACAATTTATTATCTAATTCTCTTGAACTTAGATAACTTATCTATTTCCAATAGGATGTTATCTCAGGTAGATTAATCCAGTTACGGCATCAATCATTAAACAGAAGGTTGGTAGCTTCCGAGTCCCTGTTGATAATTCACGACCTCTAGTCTATTTCTCTGTTAGAAGAAAATAAAACCTAAGGCATAATCTAATGTTTGCAACCAATAGATTTCAGTTAAAACAACAGAATTTCAAGACGTTCTACTACTCTTTGAATCCGTTAAATACCTAGTAACCCATCAAACCCTAAGCCATGGATCCCATAACCCCAGCTAATGGAATTAGCCGCTCATGATTTGATGAACGAAATCACAAGTTTAATTCATAATGATAAGGATAACTTACGATTAGATAGAAAACAACAAGTAGTTTCTTCTATTGAATCACAAGGTACAAACCCAAAAATAGTTGATAAAAACAACAAGAAGAATTGATGTAAGAGAGCAATGTTACGTGCCTCTTTTCCCTAGGTCAATGCCTGATAGATAATGACAGATCCTCTTTTTAAAAACCCTAAAACAAGTCTTTACATAGTCAACCCTAAATAAGGAAATAAAATTAAAGTTTTAGTTTTAGTTTTCTCTTCGGATTAGACGACGATGCTTTTGACGGCGCATTAGATACCTGACAACGTGTGCGAGATGTCATCAAAGATTCCAGTGAATTGTTATCTTCTGAATCTTCAGATGGCAAACCTGACGGCGTGTCAAAAACTTTACGGCGCGTGAAAACTGTCGTCACAACTTCACTGAAAATCAACATACTCTGCCTCTGGATGACGGTGATTTTGACGCCATGTGATATATTTGACGGCCCGTCCTAAATGTCGTCACATTTCATCTCAGGTTCTGTCTATGCTTGATGGCAACTTTGACAGCCTGTCCCATGTATGACGGTGCTTCAGAATTGACGTCAGTTATACTTTAGCTTATATACACTAGATTTCAGCTGATTTATTCTTCTTTCCTTTGGTTTCCTCCCCGATCACTTGTATCTGCATTAACACATTAAAAGAAATCAAAAACAACAAAAGTTGCTTAAGACCTCACAATTATTTAGAATTAAAAGCTTCAAATGTGTTAGCATCGGCTCACACATCAATACCCTCAACTTAAACAATTGTTTGTCCTCAAGCAACCAAAACATAACTAGGAGTATACAAAGTACAATTCGGCAGCTAACTACTAATTTAGCTCAAAACTCAGTTACCATATCCAAGGTCAACCAATTTAAACTAACTGTGTAGATTATTGAAAAACAACAATGTAACACAAAGGATTCTAGCCATGGCATCAATTAAGTACCAACAGTCATGCATGTATCAATATAACACTACCCAAACAAGTAAGTAGCCTAGAAAGATACTAGTATGCCCTCACAACAAAGAAATTCCCCTTTTTCTCTCATCTCAGAAATCAAAATTTAAACATGGGGATTTGCACAAAAACACTCACTCTCAGAATGAAGTTCCAGCTAGTGTATGCCCAATACCATATGCTTTCCCTTATCTTCATTACCAAGGTATCCAGATAGTTGAGTTAGGATCACTATAGGTCTTTCTCGGCTTGTAACGTAGGCTAAGGGCTGGTATGATATTAAATGGCATTTAGAGTGACTAACCTCCTTGGCACTACCTTAACTTGTAGGGTCCACTTATTAACCTCTTTTTCTCTCTTTTTCTTTTCTTTTTTGTTCCTCTTTTCCTCTTTTTCTCTTTTTCTCTTTTCTTGATCACCCATTATTCAGGATGGATGCGACTTTTCTTTTTCATTCTTTTTCTTTTATTATTCTTTTTCACACTACCCAATTTATTCTTCTTCTCTTATTCTTTTTCTTTTATTCTACCTCTCTTCATACCCAGTTTACATCACGCACCCCTATGATAGCCACCCTCAACTTAGGCTGTTTGCCTAAGTCAAGGTGCATAGTGTCCAAGGAGGACCAAGGCCAAAATAGGTTCATTATGATCTAAACGGGAAGGTGATAGGTGTCATAGAAAGAAATGGTCAATTCTGGCTCAAAATAGGGATCAAGTGATAGCACACATAATAGGGAAGGTTATTTAGGATAAAAGTGGCTAAAAGTCAAAACAGCCTATGATCATTTCCTAACCCCTATCTTTCAACTAAGGTAAGACGAATTGGGAAAGTTCTAGATTTGGTAGTACAAAGGGAACTGAGTAAGATCTCTCACACACACATGGCACACAAGTGTATTACCAGCTACTACTTATCCAGTTCGTGCAATTGTTAGCAGTGATTATCAAGTAACTAAAACTTAATGCCATAACAAGATGCACAGTAGTTACACATAAATGCAATTCACACAGCTACCACATAGACAATTGGAGAGGTAGTTACCATTCCAAGAAAAATTAATAAAAAATATGTCAACTGCTCTAGATACTTATTTTTCTCCAAGTTAACCACAACACATCACAAAGCAAAAACAATACACCTAAACATGCCAGCTCTACTAGGAACAAGACTTCAGGGAAAAGAGGCACGGCAACAAAAACCCCAGGAGGATATCATCACCTACAAGTAGCCCCACCCTCAACTTAAAATCATACAATGTCTCCAATGCGTCAAATCAAAACAAGAGAGTTAAAAACATACCTGTGGCACCATGGGTGCAAAGATCTGATGTCAATCACATAATACTAATACAAATAACAAAATACCTTGAGTTGCCTCCCAAGAAGCGCCTAATTTAGTATCGCGGCACGACTCAGTTATCTTGACTACTCAGATTTCGTCAAGATACCTTTTTGATAATTATTTATGTCTCCACTTGGAGGATTTAAAATGTCGGCCCAAATTTTGATCAATACATCTTCGGGGTGTATTGGGAAAATATAAGGGCGTGATGAGGAATTTTCTATCATGCCACTTCGAAAACTTGAACTGCTTGCCCAATTTTGCATCAAACTTTTATATGGGCTCATTTGGTAACGGTGAGAATCTTAAACAACCACTAAATGGACATCGATATTTAATCTCCTTGGCCTTCAATATTGGGGTTGTAGTATACCCTTTTGGAAGGACAAACTCCAAAATGCAAGAATCTTCCTTCTCATTTTAAAAATTCATCATTTGCTTGGGTGATTCAACTTTCATCACATCTACTAAGCATAATGCTGAAAAGTGATTTGAACGAGGACTAACCCTCAATTTCGGCATAACTTCCCTATTAGTATTTTTACCCCGAAATGGACTAGAGTCTTCACGAGGATTGTGCTTGATTTCTTCTTTTGAATCTAATACCATTTCCTCATCCTTGGCATCTTCATTCATGAATGGTTTGGTTGGTTGGGAAATCACCGAGGGTTGCTAAACATCAAGCTCATCATCAACATCGGATTTTTGCTCTTCATCCTCACACTCTTCCATTATTTAAATAATTCAACAGACAAGATATCATCTAAACATAATGTAGAAAAATGTTTTGGATGATTGACCTCGATATCCATCTCTTCTATCCTTTCTCTTTCCTTGTAAAATACCCTAATGTCTTGACGTATGTCACATATGGTATCATTTATTGTGTCTATACGATCCAACATTAGTTGAAGCATAGCTTTAATGTCACTCTTTCCAGTGCTTCGTTCTTTCTTTTCTTGACCAAAAGAACTGTCATACTCATAAAAAAAACTAGAACTTGGGTTAGCGCAATAGGGGGAGGGGGCATTTGAGCAATCACTCCAATGCCCATCTTGACCACCATATAAAGAACAATTATAGTCCTGGTAGGATGGAAATGGTGCACACATCTCTCTCCAGAAAGCATATCTACAATCTTGACAAAAGTGGGGTCCATCACAATATGGACATGGATCATCCAGATAAGATTTCCGACCATCAAACTTACATTCATTACATGATGCCATAGTAAGAAATAAACAAAAATAAATAAAATCTACCTAACACAAGAAAATAAGGAAATCACAAACAAATATTTACAAGTTTGAATTCAAGCAAGTAAGCTAAAATTCCAAACTAACTCAATACGCCAAATTGTTCTCCGACAACGGCACCATTTTTCATAACGCTCAACTTACACCTCAAATTAGTGTAAGGCGATCGTCGTCAATATATTTACCCAACTTTAGAGTCGGGGTCAAATCCACAGGGAACAATGTGAGTGGCGATTAAGCTAATTTGAATCTATAGCTACAAGTTCAATTCAAACAAATGGTATGAAAATATAAAATTAAGTTGGGGGTTTTAAAACTATCAAGTAATGTTGTCACTTCAATATTAATGTTTGTAATCAATACAAATGGGAAACCAGAGTTATGTTCAGCATGGCTTTTGGGACTTTACAGGTACTAGGTAGTGCTTGGGATTTTTGAAGTAAGTAAAACAGCAGACTATCCTTGACTTTGATACTTTCTGACTTATCTCTCGACCTCACCAGACAATTTATTATCTAATTCTCTTGAACTTGGATAACTTATCTATTTCCAATAGGATGTTTTCTCAGGTAGATTAATCTAGTTACGACATCAATCATTAAACAGAAGGTTGGTAGCTTCCGAGTCCCTGTTGATAATTCACGACCTCTAGTCTATTTCTCCGTTAGAAGCAAATAAAACCTAAGGCATAATCTAATGTTTGCAACCAATAGATTTCAGTTTAAACAACAGAATTTCAAGACGTTCTACTACTCTTTGAATCCGTTAAATACCTAGTAACCCATCAAACCCTAATCCATGGATCCCATAACCCTGGCTAATAAAATTAGTCGCTCATGATTTGATGAACGAAATCACAAGTTGAATTCGTAATCATAAGGATAACTTACGATTAGATGGAAAACAACAAGTAGTTTCTTCGATTGAATCACAAGGTAGAAACCTAAAAATAGTTGATAAAAATAAGAAGAAGAATTGATGTAAGAGAGCAATGTTACGTGCCTCTCTTCCCTAGGTTAATGCCTGATAGATAATGACAGATCTTCCTTTTAAAAACCCTAAAACAAGTCTTTACATAGTCAACCCTAAATAAGGAAATAAAATTGAAGTTTTAGTTTTAGTTTTCTCTTCGGATTAGACGACGATGCTTTTGACGGCGCGTCAGATACCTGACGACGTGTGCGATATGTCGTCAAAGATTCCAGTGAATTGTTATCTTCTGACTCTTCAGATAGCAAACCTGGCAACGTGTTAAAAACTTTACAACGCGTGAAAACTACCCTCACAACTTCACTAAAAATCAATGCCTCTGGATAACGACAATTTTGATGCCATGTGACATATTTAACGGCCCATCCTAAACGTCATCACATTTCATCTCAGTTTGTCAGGTTGTGTCTAAGCGTGATGGCAACTTTGACAGCCTATCCCATGTATGACGACGCTTCAGAATTGACGTCACCTATACTTCAGCTTATTTACACCAAATTTCAGCTGATTTATTCTTCTTTCCTTTGGTTTCCTCCCCGATCACTTGTATCTGCATTAACACATTAAAAGCAATCAAAAACATCAAAAGTTGCTTTATACCTCGTAAAATCTTCAAATGTATTAGCATCGGCTCACACATCAGTAAACAAGCCCACATCTAAATCCTCGAAATTCATTCTAAGTTAATTTATACCCGGGACAAGGATAAGGTATCTAAACCAACTCCTAGATTATACCAAACCACTACAAGCCCTAAGGTAGATGTTCTCACTCAAGCACTTTGACTAAGTCCATTAGACCTAAGGCAACCTCTTCTAGTATTAGCAACTAGGGCGAATTTACTCTAAGTATGAGCAAATAGAGAATTTTACCTAAGTTTAAGTGTTCTAAGGCTTTCTCATGCTAAATATGAGTAATGAAGTCTATTTCACCTAAATATAATAAAAAATAAGTCAACTTTTCAGCCTCTAAGATTCACATAGCTTAATTGGTCCAACTAACCCAACTCTTGCATTTCATCAATCCAATGCTTAAAACCCATCCCAGTGTAACAAGATATCACAATTATATAAAAACATAGCTCAATATAACAAGGAATAAGCCTAGCATACCTTAAATCCAAAGAATGCTTAACAATCCACTAAATCTTTATTTTTCCCTTTCGAGAAGCTTCTTCAAGGTGACAAGCTATCAAAAATAAAATATACACATCATTACGAGAATTTTGATACCCATATTGGACTATTGTGCTTCAAATCTAAAAACGACACCAACCCTCCCCCCCAAGTGGGTCCTACATATGGAAAATATATTTTTGAGATCAACTCAGCGTTCAAAAATCATTAGAGAATCATAACCCTCAAGAATCAAGTAAAAACCAAGATTATTTGGGCTAACATTATGCCCTCAAGATAATTGGTGTTTTGGTCAAAAATTCAAGAAATTAGAGCATGAAATAGAAGGATTCTTACCTCAAATTCATTGTTAATCACGAATATATATGTTAATCAAGATTCTAACTTACCCCCAAGAATCAATATAAAGTTACCAAGTTATTTTAGAACTTCTAGGATTCAAAGGGAAGTGGGAAATGGCCAAAATTCGTCCAAGGGGACTTTTTATACGCGCTTAATTGGGATCTGCAAGGTCAAAACTTGTTTTTGACCTCCCGGACTCATTTGGACTCTGATTTTCACAAACAGACTATGTAACCCTACTAAATTTGATCTTTAAGACACATTGGTAAAGTTGAATTTTATATCCGAGACTTTCTAGACTAATTATGGACCTCACACCTATATCTTTTAATTTTTTAACTTTTTGACCAATAAGTCAAAATGAACTCGGGTGTATTGGGACTCAAACCAAGGGTCTTTCTAGACTAAAATATATTTCCAAAGTTGTTGGTGCAGTCAAAATTTGTATTCGAGGTTTTTTTGTTGAAGTTTTTTCTCGGTGGCCATTCAAAACTAACGAAGACTTTTAAATCAAAATTGGTTCTAAGAACCAAATAAACTGCCCGATAACAAAACTATTAGTTCCAGTAAGTCATTAATGACTTGAGGCATCTATGAAAAAAATCTAACAACAAAAATAAGTAGGATTATGGTAAATGACCTGAAGGGTCATTACAACTTTACTAAACTCAAAGAGACTGTGGGATGACTTGGAATCTCCCAACTCTGATAAGCATACTTGTGTGTGCACTTGGGAAGGTATATTGAAGCTAGAAAAATCTCTACAATATAAGAAATTTATGCAATTTTTGATGGGTTTGAATGATGTGTATACTCAGGCAAGAGGAAATATCTTAATAATGAATCATTTCCCTAACATAAATACTGCTTACTCTATGATTTTACAAGATGAAAATTAAAGAGAAACCTATATGAGTCCTTTGATCCCAACTGATTCTTCTTCCTTTATGGTAAGTAACATGAACCAAAACAAATTTGGTAAGAAATTCCAGAAAACTCCTAATGTTATGCCTAATTCTAGATCTAGATCTTTAATTGTTATCCAAGATGAATAATTAATAGCACTCAACGAAATTCATAATGAGAAACCAGCAGCAACAGAAATTAAGGGTTAAGAAGAAGTATAATCATAATGTGTCCTATGACTATTGTGGTAATACATGGCATGTTGATAATGATTTATTCAGGCTACATAGCTTCTTTTAGATTTTTATTCACAAATAATAAGAGGATCCAGGTTCAAATCAGAGGGAATGGAGTCATGACTACAGAAAAAGGTGACAATGACCACTTGATTGACATAGATTTAATCAATCAACACATGACCAAGGAGAAATTCAATTATTTCATTCATATGGCTAAGTAGAAATCAACAAATGGATCAACTATAAAAGGATCTAGGATAAATGCTAATGTAGTTGTTGGTATTATGCTTAAATATTTTGGGACTTGCCTTTCAATTTTTAATTCTAGCACTTTGATAATAGACTCAGGTGCTTCTGATCAGATGTGTTACAATTCTAGTTCCATTCTTTCCATGACAGTCCTTAAGGTTCCTATTAATATTAATCTACCTAATTCTCAGTTTATACTTGTAACTTACTTACGCAGTTCTAATTCCTAATGAACTCACACTGCATAATGTTCTTTATGTTCCAAGTTTCAAAAACAATCTGCTTTCAGTTTACAAATTCAATTTTTGGTACAACTATACACTATCTTTCACTTCTAATAATTGTGTATTGCAGGGCCCTTTAATGAAGAGGGCTTAAGCTTTTGGTGAAGTAAAAGAAGGTCTATACCTTCTTCAATTCATTGTAAGTACTCTAGTGACAACTAAGATATTCCTACAGATTCTCATATTATTTTCTAGTCTTAATAGTGTTATTTTTAGTACCAGTTTAGTTTTACCTTCTTTTCCAGTCTGTTTTAATGTTAATTCTGGTGTAAGGTTATGGTATGTAAGACTTGGGAATTTTCCTTATTCATCAATGAAAAATGTCAATTGCCTTACTATTCCATCCAATTATGATTGTCATTGTGAAATCTGTCCTTTAAAAAGGCATGCGAGATTGCCCTTTCCTATCAGTCAAGTTACTTCTCAATTTATTTTTAATCTAATTCATATAGACTCTTGGGGTCCCTACAATCACCTACTCATAATACTTATACATATTTCTTGACTATAGTAGATTATTACAGTAGAAGGGCCGAGATATACTTGCTAGCAACTAAAAGTAATGTATTTTCTATTACTCAATATTTCTTGCAAATGGCTGAAAGACAGTTCCACAAATAGGTAAAGATTATCAGATCTAATAATTCTATGGGGTTGGGTAAGAATGAAAATGCTTTAGATCTTTAACTTCTCAAGGAATCAAACATTAAACATCTTGTATTGCTACCCCATAACAAAATAGGGTAGCTGAAAGGAAACATAGACACTTGCTTGAAATAGAGTTCCTATGATCTACTGGGGTTAGTGTATTCTCACTTCCACATTTCTAATCACTAGGCTACCTTCCAAGGTTCTCAAAGGCAAAACACCTTATGAAATTCTATTTGGAAAAGCACCATCTTAAAAATTATTATTATGCTTTAGTGTTTTGTGCTTTATCAACACTTTATCTCATGGGAGGAGTAAATTTTATCCTCGAGCCACTAGATGTGTTTTTTAGGATACCCAAGTGATAAAAAGGGATACAAACTTTTTGACCTAGCATCTAAGAAATTTTTTGTGTACAGAGGCGTACACTTTGTAGAATATGTGTTCCCTTTTGCTTCTGATCATTCACATATTCCTACTCTTATTTTTCCTATCCCCGCAAGGGAAGACCATCACTTCACTCCTCTATCTTCTATTTCTTCTAACCCCATTCAGCCAGATTCTAACATATCGTCTTCTAATCTTTTTGAATCAACTTTTAATCATTCAAAATTCACTACTCCACCTGTCACACCATCTAAACTAGATATTTCACTATCTCTACCCCCTCACAGAAGTTTTCAGAGAAAAAATATTTGTAATTGTAACACCCCAGAACCTGGTCCTAAGACGACACATGGTGCTCAAGACTACGAGTATCCTTAAGCTAACCCTGTCTTTATGTTACTAAATTTGAATCTCATAATAAAGGAAATTTAGACATAAGGGTTATTCTAAATACAAAAAACTGTCTAAATATAATATCTGAAATAATATCTGAAATCTCAGTACTGAATAAGCTGAATCAAAACTAGTAGTTTGACAAGCCTCTACTACTAATACTAGAGAGTCACTGGGACAGATCCACAGCTAACTCAAACTTTCTGAAAAGAATACTAAATCATATAAAACTACTCAACTGTAGAATCTGAATGAATAAGTCCCTAAACTATGAGGATTCACCAACTATCAGATGTAGATGAAGATGCTCGAACTACTCACACTGTTGATACTGAGTGCATGAACCTATATTACGAGACAATGTAGCATATAGACGTATATGTGGATCAGTACTTTGAGGATGTACTGAGTATATGGGGGTGAAATGCATAAGTAAAAGATCATCTTATCATCATAATTTATAAAATAATGCATGCTAAATGTAAATGACTCACATAAGCTGGAATATCTGAAATACTAGGATAATAAGAAACAAATCATACTTTATAAATCTAATTAGTCATAACATTTAGTTCTAAAAGTTGTACTTGTATTCTCTCTTTAAATCATATTGTCTAAGTGTAGAAAGGACTCACTATTAAATCTGAAATCTAAAAGCTGAAATCTGTAGCTAATATCTTTCTGTAAAGCATAATCTGAATAAAGTTGTGAGCCTTTATACTTAGTTTTCTAAAAGTATTCTATTATTCCTTTTTAATGAAACTATTCTAAAAATCTTTACCATTAAAATGTAAGGAAAACACTTTATCTTAAGGCTTTAGGGAGGTTCTTCTAACCGGCATAAACCATGTGAGCTACATGGAGTCCGACGTCTCATCCTCCTAAGAAAGAAACCTCACATTGGGGAGAGGTGTCATGCTCTTGCTAGGGAGTATAACCTTAGCTTAAATGATAATTATCTCATCCCACTATGGGCAGTTTAATATCAATTCTATGGTGGCACATAGTTCTGGGGTATGAGAACTTAGAATAATACCCAACTTGATGCTAAATACTACTCCCTTTAGTTTGCTACACTTATCTTGTTGAAAATCCACTTTAAAACTAGCATAAGGGTTTATTATGAAATTAATTATGCACTTATCTAAATCAATATATAAATGAAGCTATTTTGCTTTCTGTAATATGTAATAAATCTGTACAGTGGATTCCAAAACTTATCTAATGATCGAAAGATAAAAGCTTAACTGAAATTTGTAAATAATCTGATAATAGGATGCTTAAAGCATCATCTTTCTTGAAACAATAATATTCAATCTTGGGGTAATAACCCATGCTTCAATATCATGTCAAAACATCATAATAATCAATCATGCTTGATATTGAAAACAATGATAGTTCATCTCAAAATCTGTAAATTACTGCAATAGGCATGAAAATATGAAAATAGACATGTAATTCATATTCTAAAACACTTGAACTCTCATAATCTTGCAAATAGAAATAATGGGTATGAACCCTAATTCAAATCTCATGAATATTTGTTCAAAATCATATGAATTTGTAATTAAAATTAAGTTTTGGGTACAAGGATGAAAGAAGATCCTTGTTCATAAACTCCACATACCTTGGTAGATGATGAGATGGAGAAACTTGAATTATTGATTCCTATTTGAGTTCTTGAAGAAGAGTTCTTAATTATCTTGTCCTGGGAATTTTTAATCTTAAGCTTTCTTGGAGAAACTACGAAGGATTTTGATTTCTTGGAGAAGAAGCTTTGGAGCTCTAGGATTTTGCTTTGAAAGAGAATGGATGAAATTGGGCATAAAGTGCCTTGAATATGATTAATTCCTTGTTTTGGATAAATTGGGGTCTTGGGGATTGACCAAAATACCCCTATTAAACTCTAAGTCGGAACTGAAGAAAGCAATATTTTTCCGAACTGGCAGGCCACCGCGATGCACGACTATCACTATCACAGTGGCTCACTGGAATTTTGACAATTGGGAACTGGGCAGACTCCGCGATGCGCCACCATCGCGGTTCCTCTTTGGAATGCCATTTTGGCAATTGGTACGACGCGCCACTATCACGTTGGGCTACTGGATTTTGACAAATGGGAAATGGGACTTCTCTGTGATGTGCCAACATCGCAGAGGTCCACTGAAATATGACGATTGTCATTTTACCCTCCTCCGCGATGCGGTGGGCGCCCAGGTGGCACACTGTCAACTTAAAAATGTTCTAACTTCTAAACCGAGTATCGAAATTAGGCGAATTTGGTATCGATGGAAAGCTTATTCAATTTCCCACATAATAGAAAGTCTAAATCTAGAAAATTTCACATGAAATAAATATTCTCCATTTTGGAAGTTATTCCTCAATATTCTAGGAACGAATTTAAACTAGAAATAATATGAGGTATTACAATATCTCCCCCTTGGAAACATTCGTCCTCGAATATGGCTAGTTAAGCTGAAAATACTGAGGAATATGAGGTTATAAGCTATCATGCACAACTGAAATAAACTGAATGACTAAATCTCAATTAAAATAAGATACTTAACTGATCTGAGAGTGCATGAATTCTCATGAAGATAACTATATAGCTGAATCTGAAACTGGAAAAGAAATGAATGAAGGAAAACTATTACCTTTGGTTGAATTGGAGTTCATGGAGAAGAGATGTGGATACTTGGTACATATGTCTGCTTCTGCTTCCCAAGTAGCACCCTCAACGTACTAATTTCACCACAAAACTTTGACCAAGGGAACTTTTTTGTTCCTTAGTCTAAGAATCTGATGATCAAGAATCTCTATTGGGACTTCTTCATAAGAGAGGCTATTTTGAATATCTGTGCTTTCTAGAGGAACTATAACAGCTGAACCGTCCATACACTTTTCCGATAAGGACACATGGAATACTGGATGAACTGAGGATAAGTCTACGGGTAGCTCAAGCTCATATACTACCCTACCAACACGACTCAAAATACGGAAGGGACCAACATAACGGGGACTAAGCTTCCCCTTCTTGCCAAATCTCTTCACCCCTTTCATGGGTGAAACTTTCAAGTACACAAGATCATCAACCTCGAACTCAAGGTCTCTTTTTCTTACATCTGCATAAGATTTCTGATTACTTTGGGCTGCTTTCAATTTCTCTCGAATCAACTGAACTTTCTCTATGGCCTCAAACACCATGTCTGACCCAATCAAAGTTGTCTTACCCGTTTTGAACCAACTAACTGGCGATCTACATCTTCTCCTATAAAGAAACTCAAACGGAGCCATCTGAATACTAGCATGAGAACTATTATTATAAGCGAACTCAATCAATGGAAAATGCTCATCCCAAATACCTTTGAAATCAAAAACACATGCCCTCAACATATCCTCTAGTGTCGAATGGTCCTTTCTGCCTGACCATCTGTCTGTGGATAAAAGGCTGAACTAAGATGAACTTGGGTACCAAGACCCTTCTGAAAATCTCTCCAAAATTGAGAGGTAAACTGAGTACCCTTATCTGAGATGATGGATAAAAGAACTAGATGCAATCTAACCAACTCTCTGATGTACAACTTAGTATAATCTTCAGTTGTGTAAGACGTGTGAACTGGAAAGAAATGCGTTGACTTAGTCAATTTGTCTACAATAACCCAAATCAAATTATGCTGGCGACGCGAATGGGGTAAATCATCCATAAAATCCATATTCACCTCTTCCCACTACCAAGTAGAGATACCAAACTCTTGCAACGAACCACCAGGTCTTTAGTGCTCTACCTTAACCTGTTGACAAGTTGCATCCTTAGCTACAAACTCTGCTATATCTCTATTCATACCACTCAACCAATAGATTTCTCCCAAGTCGCGGTACATCTTCGTAGTACCTGGATGAATGGAATAACGCGCACCATGTGTTTCTGCCATAATCCGTTTCCTCAAATCATCAACACATGGCACACACAATGTACTTTGGTACCTCAACATACCATCTCCCCCTTGGGAGAAAGCCTCTACATTTTGGTCTTTAACTTACTTTTTCAGTTTGACCAAACTAGGATCCTCATCTTGCTTCTCCTTCACCTCCGAAACTAGGGAAGATTCGAAACTACTCTGAACCCAAACATTCCCTTCAGCTGAATCAACCAGCCTAACATCCAATCTAGCTAATCGATGCACTTCTTAAACTAAATCTTTCTTATCATCCTCCACATGAGCAACACTGCCCATAGACAATCTACTAAGGGCGTCTGCCACTACATTGGCCTTTCCCAGATGATGCAACACACTTATATCATAATCTTTCAACAACTCTAACCACCTTCTTTGACGGAGATTCAACTTCCTCTGAGTAAACACATACTGCAAGCTTTTGTGATTCGTGAACACATCGACATGCACCTCATATAAATAATGTCTCCAGATTTTCAAAGCAAACATAATAGCAGCTAACTCAAGGTCATGGGTTGGGTAATTTTTTTCATGAGGCTTAAGCTGCCTAGAGGCATAAGTGAGTCGAGTCTTCAACTCCTGAAAACTCTTCTCACAAGAATCTGACCACTGAAACTTAACTTTTTTGGGTCAATCTAGACATAGGAGACGCAATAGATGAGAAACCCTCAACAAAACATCTGTAGTAGCCATCTAAACCCAAGAAACTCCTAATGTCTTATGGAGAGATAGGTCTAGGCCAATTCCTTACTACTTCTGTCTTTTGGGGATCAACACTAATACTCTCACTGGAAACAATATAACCAAGGAAAGCTACTAACCTTAGCCAAAATTCGCATTTGCTGAATTTGGCAAACAACTGGTGATCTCTAAGAATTTACAACACAATTCTAAGATGGTCTGCATTATCATCCTCACTACGAGAGTAGACGAGAATATCATCGATAAAGACTATGATGAACATATCCAGATATTATTTGAACACTCTGTTCATCAAGTCCATTAAGGCTGCTAGGGTATTTGTTAGTTCGAATGACATAACTAGAAACTCAAAATGACCATAACGGGTTCTGAAAACTATCATTGGAATATCACATTCCCTTACTTTAAGATGATGATAGCCGGATCTAAGGTCTATCTTTGAGAAATAACTGGCACCTTGGAGTTGATCAAATAAGTCATCAATTCCAGGAAGAGGATATTTGTTTTTGACTGTGACTTTATTCAACTGACGATAGTCAATGCACATACGCAAAGAACCATCTTTCTTTCGTACGAATAGGACGGAAGCGCCCTATGGAGAAACACTGGGCCTTATGAAGCCTTTATCTAAAAGATCTTTGAGTTGCTCTTTCAACTCTTTGAGCTCGGCGGGTTCCATACAATATGGAGGTATTGAGATGGGCTAAGTATCTGGTAGAAGGTCAATACCGAATTCTATTTCCTTATCAGGAGGTACCCCTGGCAAATATTTGGGAAAAATATCAGGAAACTCATTGACTACACTGACTAACTAAATTATTAGAGTCTCAGACTTAGTATCTTTGACTCGAACTAGATGATAGATACAGCCTTTGGAGATCAACTTTCGGGCTTTAAGATAAGATATGAAATGGATTTTGGGAGACACTGAATTACCTTTCCCCTCAAAGACTAGCTCATCTAGAAACTGAAACTTCACCACTCGGGTGCGAAAATCTATAAAGGCATAACAGGAATGAAGCCAATCCATACCAGGAATAAGATCAAAGTCAACCATATCTAACTCTACTAGGTCCGCTAACATGACTTTATGAAGGACAGTGATAGGATACTTTTTATAGATCTGTTTAGCAACAACTGACTCACCTACTAGGGTAGAAATTAAGAAGGGCTCAGGGATCTTTTCAAAACTTATCTCAAAATTTACTGCAACTAAAGGGGTCACATAAGAGAAAATCAACCCAGGGTCTAACAATACATAAACATCAAGGTGAAAGACACGAAGTATACCAGTAACAATATCTAGTGAATTCTTTTGCCCCTAATGGGATGGAAAAGCATAAAACCAATTCTGGCACTGACCGCCCCCGGTACTTGATGATGCGCCCTAAGAAAGGGCTGGGTAACCTAAAAGAGCTGGTGCACTAGTAGTCTGAGTCTGGGTACGATCATCTCTATTTCCCTGCTTAGCATACGGGCACTCTTTAATTCCATGACCCGACTTACCACAACCAAAACAACCCTTTTGTCCAGCCAAACAATCACCAAGAAGATTCCTACCACACTTAGCACAAGTAGGATAACGAGGTCTTCCACTTAAACTTCTGAGATCTGGTCATAAAATACTTACCCCACTGCTCCTGCCTAGCTTTGGGAGCAGGAGCACTAGATAAAGATAGTGGTGGCATAGATGAATGATTCTGAAGCTGGGAATGATTTCTTCCTTGAGACCTATTCTGACCATACTCAAACTGTCCTGTTTTAGCCCTTTTATTATTTCTATCTCTACCCATCAACTTATCTACCTCAATCTTCTAAGCATGCATCATCAACCTCATAAGATCCATGTCTCCAATAAGCATGGCAGTCCTACACTCCTTGACTAACAAGCTAGACACTCCAGTAACAAACTTACTCATACTAGCCCTAGGATCAACCATCATATCAGGGGCATACTTAGACAACAGATTGAACTTAAGGCAGTACTCTTTCACTGTCATCGAGCCCTGCCTCAAATTCACAAACTCTTCTATCTTAGATTCCCTCATCTCACACGGGAAGAAACTATCTAGAAAAGCATCGTGAAACACCTGCTGTAATGACCTGAAATCTTATCCTGGGATGTTACAAGGTGCTTAAGTCTACAAGTAACCCTAAGATAACCCTTTGAGCCTGTTACTACATATAATAACTTATTTCAAGATGAAATAAACAAAACACTGGAACTGTCATATCAAATGATAGAAAATACGAAGAAAATACTCTGTCCAAATGACCACAATGCTAGAAATCTCAACATGCTAACAATCTGATAACTAGTCTGACAAAGCCCCTACTACTCCATGAACTAGAGAGCCATTGGCACAGGTCCCCAACTGACTCAAACTGAACTGAAAGCAATAATATATCTACTAAAATGCTGAAATGTCTGAAGATAGGTCCTCGAACCATGAGGACTCACCACTGTGGAGATGTAGACAAAGGTACTCGGGAATCACTGACGAGGCTGGAACTGAGCACCTGAACCTACATTATAAGACAATGTAGAACATAGACATATATGTGGATCAGCACTTGGGAACGTATTGAGTATATAGGGGTGTATGCATTTACATAAAACAATATCAATACTCTTTAATCAAATCATGCATGCAGTTAGGAATGACTCACATAGTTTGAATAAGTCTGAAATGTAAAGCTCATAAATCATGGATAATGAAGCATGTAACACAAATCTCGTAAGTCATGATACTTTAACTTTAAAATTTGTACTCTTCTCTTATTCTCAATACTCAAAAACTAAAGGAAGCTTTAGACAATATTGTCAAACTCATATTCTTATCTCATGGAGAGTAAAAATTATTGAAAACTCAAGAACTCAGAACTCTTTTAGACTCGGGACACTTAGAACTCGGGATTATATAACTTTAGTTTAAAAACTAATTATTTACTCTTACTAGTAGAGAAAGATACCTTCTTCTTGGGAAAATTTTACTTCAAGAAACTATTTTGAAAAATCTTACTATTAGGAAAAAATGCTCAGAAGTTATTTATTTACTGTTTACTAAAAGGGAGGTTCTCTTAACTGACATAAACCATGCGAGCTACATGGAGTCCAACGCCTTGTCCTCCTAAGGAAGAAACCTCACGTTGGGGAGAGGTGTCATACTCTTTCCAGGGAGTATAACCTCAACTCAGTGATCACTTATCTCGACCTCGGGCCCATAAATCTCAATCCTATGGTGGCACATAGTTTTGGGGTATGAAACCATAGTATCTTACCCAACTCGGTGCTAAATACTACTCCCATTAGTTAGATATGCTCATCTCATGGAAATCAACTTTAAAATAATCTCATGGTTCATGAAGAACCCAACTATAAGATCTACAATCTCATTTATTAAAGTGGATTTCAAAGCTACTATGACCATTAAGGTCAAAACTTTCTCAATGATCTCAAAATACTCAAATCATGGGTGCTTATAGCACAAAAGTTCATAACAACTGAAATCTCAAGTAGGGTTTAATGACCCATAATTCAATCTCAAGTTAAGACTCATCAAAATGCATACTAGATATCATATGGATTCATAAATCATATAGAAATCTAGAATTTTCAGCAATTTATCTTAAAATCTCAACATGCTCATGTACTTCAATTTCTAGAACATTGGAACTATTAAAATCTCAAGGAATAACATCATAAGGTACAAACCCATACTTCAATTTCATAATAAGACATGGAAAATCATATATTCTTGTAATTAAAACAACTTTTGGGCACAAGGTCGAAAGAAGTGTCCTTTTTCAAACCCCACATACCTTAGATTGTGACTTAGATGAACAAACTTGCTTGAGACTCTTCTTATTACACTTTGAGAGAGGGTTATTGAAGACTTTGACTTAGGGAACTTAAATCTCAACTCAACTTGTAAAATCTATGGTGAACTCTTGAACTTCTTGGAGAAGGATTTTGGGTTTGTTCTTGAGGAAGAAACCCTAGCCTTTGGATATTTTGGGAGATAATGAAGTTATCTGCTTCGTTTAGGATATAACAGTTGTTAAATGGGTGGGAAAAGACCACAAATCCCTTTTTGAAATAACTTAAAATTACTGATCGGGATGTGCAATGGTGGGATGCGACGGTCTGTCGGTCCTGACCGTTGTACCTGGGCCAGAATCTTACTTTCTGTCTCGACTGCAATGGGGGGTGCGACGTTTCGTCGATAGTCCAACGTTGAGTCGTCCCTATCCATCAAAATTGGCCAGTGAGTAAGTCTTATGCCTCGTTATGATGGTCAGGGCGACGGTTCATCGCTTGTCCGACGGTCCGTCGGCCCCTTCCGTCGCACCTGCGCGGTTCAAACTGCCTTCTATAATTTGGCCATATCTTCTCACTCCGATGTCAGATTTTGATGAAATGGATATCGTTGGAAAGATAATTAAATTCCACACACGAGATAAAGTCATTTTTAGAAAAATTCAACAAGGTTTAAACACTAATCACTTGGGAAGTTACTTCTTAATCTTTTAGGGCCGAAATCACTCTTTACTTGACACGTTCTAAGGCTCAGACTATGAGGGAACTTTGTGAGGTTTTACAATATCTCCCCCTTGAAAACATTCGTCCCTAAATGTCACTAGTTAGACTAGGAACACAGGAAAAACTGAGTACACATAGTTGAAGCAATTTGCTAAACGGGCTCAAAATATTTCTAAACTCTTGAATACTTCAGAAATTGCAAGAACTCATGTAAGAATAGATGCATAGCTGAACTTTAGATTAGAAAGGTTGAATTAAGGAAAAATAATACCTTTGGCTTGATCTGAACTTGTGGAGAAGAGGTGTGGGTACTTGGCTCGCATGTCTGCTTCTACCTTCCAAGTAGCGCCCTCAACGGACTGGTTCCGCCACAAAACTTTGACCAAGGGAACCTCTTTGTTCCTCAATCTATGGATTTGAAAGTCTAGAATCTCAATAGGAATCTCATCGAATGAAAGACTGTTCTAAATATCAGCACTCTCTGAAGGATCCACTATAATGGAATCACCAATATGTTTTTTAAGCATGGAGACATGAAAAATAGGATGAACGGCTGACAACTCTGCGGGCAACTGAACTTCATAGGCTACTTTACCAACATGGCTCAAGACTCTATAGGGGCCAACATAACGGGGGCTAAGCTTTCTCTTTTTACCAAACCTCTTCTCCCCTTTCATGGGTGAAATATTTAAGTACACCAAATCACCCACCTCAAACTCAAGATCTCTTCTCCTTACATCGGCATATGACTTTTGACGATTCTGAGTTATCTTCAACCTTTCTCTAATCAACTTAACTTTCTCCATAACCTCTAACACTGCATCAGGCCCAATCACACCAGCTTCACCCACTTCAAACCAACCTATGGGTGATCTACATCTTCTACCGTACAAAGCCTCAAACGGTGCCTTCTCGATGCTAGCATGGTAACTATTGTTATAAGCAAACTCTATTAATGGCAAATGCTCATCCCAACTACCTTTGAAATCAAGTGCACATGCCCTCAACATATCTTCTAGAGTCTGAATGGTCCTCTCAGTCTGACCATCTATCTGCGGATGAAAAGCAAAACTCAAATAAACATGGGTACCAAGACCTACTGAAACGCTCTCCAAAACTGAGAAGTGAACTGCGTACCCCTATCCGAAATAATAGACAAGGGAACTCCGTACAGCCTGACTAACTCTCGGGTATACAATCTAGCATAATCCTCAGTTGTATAAGATATATACATGGGTAAGAAATGTACGGAATTAGTCAGCCTGTCTACAATAACCCAAATGGAATCATGATGATAACGCGAAAAAGGTAAACCAGTCACGAAGTCTATATTCACCTCTTCCCACTTCCAAGTGGGTATACCAAACTCTTGCATCACACTACCAGGACTTTGGTGCTCCACCTTAACCTGTTAGTACATTGCACACTTTGCTACAAACTCAGTTATATCCTTCTTCATACCACTCAACCAATAGATTTCTCGCAAGTTGTGGTACATCTTGGTAGTGCCGAGATGAATAGAATACCGCACGTCATGCGCTTCAGCCATAATCCTCTGCCTCAGACCATCCACACACGGAACACATAATCTACCCTGCAATCTCAACACGCCATCTCCCCCTTGGGAGAAAATACCTTTTGTCCCTTAACTAACTCCTTCAGTATGACCAAACTAGGATCTCTGTCTTGCTTCTCCTTCACTTCTAAAACTAAAGAGGATTCGGAACTACTCTGCACCAGTATACTCCCCTCAGTTGAATCAATCAACCTAACACCCAGTCTAGCTAAACAATGTATATCATGAGCCAAATCTTTCTTACCTTTCTCTACATGAATAACGATACCTATAAACAATCTTCTAAGGGCATCTACCACTACATTGGCCTTGCTCGGGTGATATAACAAATTCATATCATAGTCTTTTAACAGCTCTAACCACCTCATCTACCTAAGATTCAACTCCTTCTGAGTAAACACATAATGTAGGCTCTTATGATCAGTAAACACATCAACATGAACACCATACAAATAGTGTCTCCAAATTTTCAAAGCAAAGACTACAATAGTTTATTCAAGATCATGGGTTGGGTAGTTTTTTTAATGCGGCTTCAACTGTCTAGAGGCATAGGCTATGACCTTACCTCTTTGCATTAACACACAACCCAAACCAACTCTAGAGGCATCATAATACACCACAAAGTCATATGTACCATCAGGCAAAGTCAACACAAGGGCTGAAGTAAGTCGAGTCTTCAACTCCTGAAAAAATCTTCTTACAGGAATTTGACCACTGGAACTTAACATTCTTTTGGGTCAACCCGGTTATGGGGAACACAATAGAAGAGAAACCTTCAACAAAATAGTGGCAGTAGCCTGCTAGACCCAAGAAACTCCTAATGTTAGACAGAGAGATCAGTCTAGGCTAATTTCTTACAGCTTCTGTCTTTTGGAGATCAACTCTAATGCCTTCGGCTGAAATAATATGACCCAAAAAGGCTACTGATCTTAACCAAAATTCACACTTGTTGAATTTGGTGAACAACTGGTGATCTCTAAGTGTTTGCAAGACAATCCTAAGGTGATCTGCATGGTCATTCTTAGTACAGGAGTACACAAGGATATCATCTATGAAAATAATGATAAACATATCAAGATATTGCTTAAACACTTGATTTATGAGGTCCATAAAGGTTGCTGGAGCATTGGTTAGCCCAAAAGACATGACTAGAAACTCAAAGTGACCATAACGGGTTCGGAAGGATGTCTTTGAAATATCACATTCCCTCACTTTAAGTAGATGATAGCCGGATCTAAGGTCTATCTTGGAGAAATAACTTGCACCTTGCAACTAATCAAACAAGTCATCAATTCTCGGAAGAGGATACTTATTTTTTATTGTGACCTTATTAAGTTGACGATAGTTAATGCACATACGGAACGAACCATCTTTCTTTCGCACGAATAGAATAGGTGCGCCCCAAGGAGAGACACTAGGCCTTATAAAACCTTTATCTAAAAGATCTTTAAGTTTCTCTTTCAACTCCTTAAGCTCTGCAGGTGCCATACGGTATGGAGGAATAAAAATAGGCTGAGTGTCGTGAAGAAGGTCAATGGCGGAATAGAAATAGGCTAAGTGTCGGGAAGAAGATAAATCCCAAATTCTATCTCTCTATCGAGAGGTACCCCTGGGAGATCTTCTGGAAAAACATCAGGAAACTCATTAACAATGTTGACTGACTGAATAGTTGGAGCCTCAGACTTAGTGTCTTTAACTCTAACTAGGTGATAGATGCAACCTTTGGATATTAGCTTTTTGGCTTTGAGATAGGAGATAAAATAAATCTTGGGAGATACTGAATTCCCGGACCACTCAAAAACTGATTCATCAGGGAACTGAAACTTAACCACACGAGTACGACAATCTATGGATGCATAACAAGAATGAAGCCAATCCATACCCAGAATAAGGTTGAAATTCACCATATCCAACCAAATCAGAAAATATGACTCTATGAAGAACAGTAACAGGAGAATTTCTGTACACTTGCATAGCAACAACTGACTCCCCTACTAGAGTAGAAACTAGGAAAGGCTCAGGAATCTTTTTGGGACTCATTTTGAAATTCACAACTACAAATGGAGTCACATAAGAGAACCTTGACCCAGGGTCCAACAATACATAAACATCAAAGAAAAAAATGCGGAGCATACCAGTAACAACATCGGGAGAGTCCTCCTGCTCCTGACGGGATGGTAAGGCATAGAATCTATTCTGGCACGGACTGCCAGCAGTGCTAGATAAAGTTCTCTGAGTAGGGGCGGGATGGGCTACTGGAGATGGTGCACTAGTAGTCTGTGTCTGAGGTCGGGCATCTTTGTTCCCCTGCCTAGCATGCGGATAATCTCTAAGTCTGTGGCCCAGCTTACCACAACCAAAAAAACCCGTCTGATCTGCTAAGCCCTCATCAGGATGATCCCTACCACATTTAGCATAAAGAGAATAGCACGGTCTGTTACTTACACTATTCTACGACCTAGACATAGAAAACCTGTTCCCTTGCTCCTGCCTGTCTCTAGGAGTGGGAGCACTAACTGATGAAGGCGCTGGCATAAAAAAATAACTCTGGAACTGTGGGCAGTTCTCTCCATGGGACCTAGCCTAACTATACTCAAATTGCTCAGATTTAGCGCTCTTGTTACCCCTCACTCTATATCTCTTCCTTATCTTATCCATCTTTATCTACTATGTATATATCATCAATCTAGACAAATCCATATCCCTATTCAATATCGCAGTCCTACACTCTTTTAGCACCAAACCAAAAACACCTGTTACGAACTTGCTCATACTAGCTTGGGTGTCAGCAATCAAATCAGGAGCATACTTGGCTAATTGGTTGAACTTTAAGCAGTACTCTTGAACAGTTATGGAGCTCTGCCTTAAGTTCATAAACTCTTCAATCTTTTCTTCCCTCATCTCAAGAAGAAAGAACTTATCTAAGAATGGATCTTGGAACACCTGCCAAGTCATAGGAGCAACACCCTCTTCTCTACCCTTCTTCCATACTATAACCCAGTCATAAGTAATGTTTTTCAACCTGTAAGACGCCAGCTCAACATTTTCTTCCTCAGAAATATGCATCACTTGTGTGATCTTACTCACCTCCTCAAGGTATAACTGTATGTCCTCACCTGCTTTAGACCCATAAAACTCTGGCGGATTCATCCGCATGAAATCACAAATCCTAGCAGTAGCTAAATCACCTCCCTGCTGATTTGGAACTGTGGCTTAGTTATTGGCCTGAACATTAGCGGTGACTGCTTGGGCTAACACCTGAAAGGCCGCTTGAAACTCAGCATGAGACACAGTCTCATTCAAGGGATCGACAGGCTGGGGTTGTTCATTATCATTTCTGTGGGCATTCACTCTTCTAGGAGGCATTTTCTGAAATAGGAGAGCATAAATTATTAGATGGGAAGGACAACTGTAGGTACGATAAAATCTGAAAAAAAAGAAAGAACTTTTTTCCTAAAATATCTTGTAGCCTCTTGCTCATAGATATGGTGTGCTACACACCGATGATCAAGCCTCTACTTAATGCGGCTTGTCAGACTCCCTAGGACTCCTAAAATGTTAGTCTCTGATACCAACTTTGTAACGACCCAAAATCTCCTCCCAGGACGTCACACAGTGCTTAAGGTTACAAGTAGTCCTAAGCTAACCCTTTGAGCCTATTACTACATCTAATAACTCATTTCGAGATAAAATAAATAAAATACTAGCACTGTCATATCATCAAATAATAGGAAATACGAAGAAAATACTATGTCCAAACTATCACAATACTGGAAATCTCAACATGCTAACAATCTAATAACTAGTCTGACAAAGCCTCTACTACTCCATGAACTAGAGAGCCATTGGGTCAGGTCCCCAACTGACTCAAACTGAACTGAAAGCAATAATGTATCTACTAAAATACTGAAATTTCTGAAGATAGGTCCTCGAACCATGAGGACTCACCACTGTGGAGATGTAGACAAAGGTAATCGGGAATCACTGACGAGGCTAGAACTGAGAACCTAAACCTACATTATAAGACAATGTAGCACATAGACATATATGTGGATCAGCACTTAGGAATATACTGAGTATATGGGGGTGTATGTATTTACATAAAACAATATCAATACTCTTTAATCAAATCACGCATGTAGTTAGGAATGACTCACATAGCTTGAATAAGTCTGAAATGTAAAGCTCATAAATCATAGATAATGAAGCATGTAACACAAATCTCGTGAGTCATGATACTTTAGCTTTAAAATCTGTACTCTCCTCTTATTCTCAATACTCAAAGACTAAAGAAAGATTTAGACAATACTGTCAACCTCATATTCTTATATCATGGAGAGTAAAACTTCTTTAAAACTCAAGAACTCAGAACTCTTTAAGACTCGGGACACTTAGAACTCGGGATTATATAACTTTGGTTTAAAAACTGATTATTTACTCTTACTAGTAGATAAATCTACCTTCTTCTTGGGAAAATTTTACTTCAAGAAACTATTCTGAAAAATCTTACTATTAGGAAAAAATACTTAAAATTGGTTTATTTACTGTTTACTAGAAAAGAGGTTCTCTTAACCGATATAAATCATGCGAGCTACATGGAGTCCAACGTCTTATCCTTCTAAGGAAGAAACCTCACGTTGGGAGAGGAATCATACTCTTGCCAGGGAGTACAACCTCAATACAGTGATCACTTATCTCGGCCTCGGGCCCATAAATCTCAATCCTACGATGGTACGTAGTTTTGGGGTATGAAACCGTAGTAACTTACCCAACTCTGCGATAAATACTACTCCCATTAGTTAGCTACACTCATCTCATGGAAATCCACTTTAAAATAATCTCATGGTTCATGAAGAACCCAACTATAAAATCTGAAATCTTATTTAGTAAAGTGGATTTCAAAGCTACTATGACCATTAAGGTCAAAACTTTCTCAATGATCTCAAAATACTCAAATCATGGGTACTTATAGTACAAAAGTTCATAACAACTGAAATCTCAAGTAGGGTTTAATGACCCATAATTCAATCTCAAGTTAAGACTCATCAAAATGCATACTAGATATCATATGGATTCATAAATCGTATAGAAATCTGGAATTTTCAGCAATTTGTCTTAAAATCTCAACATGCTCATGTACTTTAATTTCTAGAACATTGGAGCTATTAAAATATCAAGGAATAACAACATAGTGTACAAACCCATACTTCAATTTCATAATAAGACATGGAAAATCATATATTCTTGTAATTAAAATAATTTTTGGGCACAAGGATAAAAGAAGTGTCCTTGTTCAAACCCCATATACCTTACATTGTGACTTAGATGAACAAACTTGCTTGAGACTATTCTTCTTACTCTTTGAGAAAGGGTTCTTGAAGTCTTTGACTTGGGGAACTTGAATCTAAATTCACTTTGTAAAATCTATGGCGAACTCTTGAATTTCTTGGATAAAGATTTTGGGTTTGTTCTTGAGAAAGAAACCCTATCTTTTGGATGTTTTGGGAGATAATGAAGTTATCTGCTTCATTTAGGATATAACTGGCTATTAAAAGGGTGAGTAAAAACCAAAAATCCCTTTTTAAAATAACTTAAAATTACTGATCGGGATATGCGACGGTGGGTATGATGGTCCATTGGGGGCCCGACAGTCCGTCGATCCTGACCGTCGCACCTGGGTCAGAATCTTACTTTCTATCTTGACTGCGATGGTGGGGTGCAACAGTCTGTCGATAGTCCGACGTTTCATCATCCCTCTCCGTCGAACTTGGCCAGTGAGTCGGTCTTCTGCCTTATTGTGACGGTCTGAGCGACGGTCCGTCGGCCCCTTCCATCGCACTTGGGCGGTTCAAACTGCCTTCTGTAATTTAGCCATATCTTCTCACTTCGACATCAGATTTTGACAAAATGGGTATCGTTGGAAAGATAATTCTATTCGCTACACAATAGAAAGTCATTTTTAGGAAAATTCAACAAAGTTTAAAGACTAATCACTTAGGAAGTCACGTCTCAATCTTTTAGGATCGGAATCACACTTCACTTGACACGTTATAAGGCTCAGACTACGAGGGAACTTAACGGGGTCTTACACCTGCCAACTCATAGGAATAATATTCTCACCTCTACCATTCATTTACATCACTACCTAATCATATGCTACATCCCTCAATCTATAAGACACCAACTCTACGCTCTCCTCCTAAAAAATATGCATAATCTGGGTTATCTTTTTCACCTCATCTAGATAAAGTTGTGGGTCCTCACCTGCCTTTGACCCAAAAAACTCTAGTGGATTCATTCTCATGAAGTCTCTGATTCTAGCTACTGCTAAATCCCCATTTTACTGTAGTGGGACTGTATCCTGATTCTGATGATTGCCTTGAACATTGGCATTCACAGCTTGGGTTAACGCCCGAAAGGCAGCCCTAAACTTGGCATGGGATATATTCTCATTCAGAGGATCGGTGGGCTGGGGTGGCTGGTTATCATTTTTGTGGGCATTAGCTCGACGAGGAGGCATTTACAACTGTCACGTAAGAGCACGAGTTAATAGAAAATAGAGATACTGTAAGCATAATAGATCATGAAAGAAAGAGATGATTTGATTTCCTAAGAACGTTTCGTAGCCTCTTGCTCATAAATGTGGCGCGCTTCACACCCATGATCAAGACTCTATGTAACACAGCTTGTCTGACTCCCTAGAACTCTTATAAACCTTAGGCTCTGATACCAAGTTTGTAACACCCCAAAATCTGGTCCCGAGATATCACACGGTATTCAAGATTACGAGTAGCCTTAAGCTAACCCTGTCTGCCTGTTACTAAATTTGAATCTCATAATAAAGAAAATATAGAAATAAGAGCCATTCTAAATATGGAAAACTGTCTTAATATAATATCTGAAATAGTGTCTGAAATTTCAGTACTGAATAAGCTAAATCAAAAAAGTAGTTTGAAAAGCCTCTACTACTAATACTAGAGAGTCACTGGGACAGACCCCCAGCTAACTCAAACTATCTAAAAAGAATACTGAATCATATAAAACTACTAAGCTGCAAAATCTGAATGAATAAGTCCCCAAACTATAAGGACTCACCAATTGTCTGATGTAGATGAAGATGCTCAAACTACTCATGCTACTGATACTGAGCACCTGAACCTATATTATAAGACAATGTAGCACATAAACATATATGTGGATCAGTACTTTGAGGATGTACTGAGTATATGGGGGTGAAATGCATAATTAAAACATCATCTCGTCATCATAATTTATAAAACAATGCATGTTAAATGTAAATGACTCACATAAGATGGAATATTTGAAATACTGAGATAATAAGAAACAAATCATACTTTATAAATCTAATGAGTCATAACATTTAGTTCTAAAACTGTACTTGTATTCTCTCTTTAAAACATATTGTCTAAGTGTAGAAAGGACTCACTCTTAAATCTGAAATTTGAAAGCTGGAATCTGTAGCTAATATCTTTCTGTAAAGCATAATCTGAATAAAGTTGTGAGCCTTTACACTTAGTAATCTAAAGGATTTCTTTTATTATTTTCTGATGAAACTATTCTGAAAATCTTTACCATTAAGCTGTAAGGAAAACACTTTATGTTAAGGCTTTAGGGAGGTTCTTCTAACCGACATAAACCATGCGAGCTATATGGAGTCCAATGTCTCGTCCTCCTAAGAAAGAAACCTCACATTGGGAAGAGATGTCATACTCTTGCCATGGAGTATAACCTCAGCTTAAGTGATCACTATCTCAGCCCACTATGGGCACTTTAATCTTCGTTCTACGGTGGCACATAGTTCTTGGGTATGAGACCTTGGAATCATACCCAACTCGGTGCTAAATACTACTCTTTTTAGTTTTCTACGCTCATCTTGTTGGAAATCCAATTTAAAACTAGCATAAGGGTTTATTATGAAACCAATTATGCACTTATCTGAATCAATCTGTAAATGAAACTATTTTGATTTCTGTAATTTGTAATAAATCTGTAGAGTAGATTCCAAAACTTAGCTGATGATCAAAAGATCAAAGCTTTACTGAAAATCTATAAATAATCTGATAATAGGATGTTAAAAGCATTATCTTTCTTGAAACAATAATATTCAATCTTGGGGTAATAACCCATGCTTCAATATCATGTTAAAACATCAAAATAATCAATCATGCTTGATATTGAAAACAATGATAGTTCATCACAAAATCTGTAAATTATTGCAATAGGCATGAAAATATGAAAATAGACATGCAATTTATCTTCTAAAACACTTCAAATCTCATAATCTTGCAGATAGCAATAATGGGTATGAATCCTAATTCAAATCTCATGAATATTCATTCAAAATCATATGAATTTGTAATTAAAACTTGGTTTTATGAACAAGTATGAAAGAAGATCCTTGTTCATAAACCCTACATACCTTGATAGATGATTAGATAGAGAAACTTGAATTATTGATTCCTATTTGAGTTCTTGAATATGAGTTCTTGATTATCTTGTCTTGGGAATCCTCAATCTTAGGCTTTCTTGGAGAAACTATGAAGGATTTTTATTTTTTAGAGAAGAATCTTTGGAGCTCTAGGGTTTGGCTTTGAGACAGAATGGATGAAATTAGGCATAAAGTGCCTTGAATATGATTAATTCCTTGGTTTGGACGAATTGGGGCCTTGGGGATTGACCGAAATACCCCTGTTAAACTCTAAGTCGGAACTGAAGAACGTATTATGTTTTCGAATTGGCAGGCTATCGCAACGCGCTACTATCGCGGTGGCTCACTGAAATTTGGACAATTGGGAACTGAGAAGACTCCACGACACGCCACCATCGCGGTGCCCCTTTGGAATGTCATTTAGTCCATTGGCGCGACGCGCCACTATTGTGTTGGTCTACTGGATTTTGGCAAATAGGAAATGGGACATTTTCGCGACGCGCCAACATCGCAGAGGTTCACCGAAATATGACTATTGTTATTTTACCCTCCTCTGCGATGCGGTGGGATCCCAGGTGGCACATTGTTAACTTAAAAATGCTCTAACTTCTCAACCGAGTATGAAATTAGGCAAATTTGGTATCGATGGAAAGCTTATTCAATTTCCCACATAATAAAAAGTCTAAATCTGGAAAATTTCACATGAAATAAATATTCTCCATTTTGGAAGCTATTCCTCAACATTCTATGAACGAATTTAAGCTAGGAAAAATGTGGGGTACTACAGTAATCTACCCTCTCATCTTAAAGACTACATCTGCAACACTATTTATCTTATTAATGTCACTGAATCTTGTTACCCCATTACACCCACTAGTCTATCAGTTTCTACCTTCTTTACCTCTAATCAAGCCATGCATAATTCTATTCTCTCTATCATTGAACCTAGCAATTATTTTCAGGCATGTACACATCCAGGTTAGGTATAGGAAATGCAAGATGAGATTGATTCTTTAATACTCAATCAAACTAGGAAAGTTGTTCATTTTCCACAAGGAAGAAAGGCCCTGCCTTGTAAGTGGTTCTATAAAGTAAAGCAACATGTAGATAGATCTCTTGAGAGGTTAAAAAAACCCTTAGTAATCAGAGGTGATATCCAACAAGAAGGTGTTGATTTCAAAGAAACCTTTTTCATAGTTCAAAATGACCAGCATCGAATGTTTACTGGCAATTGCAACCAAAAAATGGCAGATTTCATAATTTGATGTGAATAGTGCTTTCTTGCAAGGAACTTTACGATAAGAGGTCTATAAAAAATTCCTTGCAGGCATAGAAACCCCTTAATCTAATATGGTTTGTCGACTTAAGAAGTTTCTCTATGGTTTAAAGCAAACCTCCAGGAAATGGTATGTTGGATTGTCGGAGCCTTAAACTTCAAGGGTTACAGAATCTCTCTCAATGACTTCTCCTTATTCTTTTAACATTCAGGTGATTTTATCTCTACCATAGCTATTTATGTTGAATATATTTTAATCATAGGAGATGCTACTGATGAAATACATGATCTTAAGGAGTTTCTTCGTACTGAGTTTAAGATTAAGGATCTCGATTCACTATATTATTTTTTGGGAACAGAAATTCTACAAGAAGCAAGGGATTATAATGAGTCAACAGAACTATATCTTGGATTTGCTCAATGAATTTGATGTCTCACATCTTCCTCCAGCTTCTTCTCCATTGGATCCTGTTGTCAAGTTCTCTGTGGATTCAGATAATCCAATGTCAGATCCTACGTTTTAATGACATATCACTGAAAAACTCAATTATCTAACTCATACTAGACCGGATCTATGTTTTGTTATCTTGAATCTCAGTCAATTTATGCAACAGCCTAGCGTGGAACATTTCAAAACAGGAGATTTTACTTGATCCTTCACCCTTTTTTTCTCTCAATGTTTATTGTTATGTTGACTAGACTTTTTGTAGTGCTACACGTTGGTCAGTCAGTGGTTTTTCTATTAGTTTGTGGGGTTCACCGATCTCCTAGAAGTCAAATAAATAATCTTTCATTTCTCTTTCGTTTGTGAAAGTGATATCGGTCAACGAGGAGATCAGTTGCAGAATTGACCTAGTTAACAAAGTTACTTATCGATCTATATGTTTCTCCATCTCTCCATATTCCAATTCACTCTGACAGTCAAAGCAACCCTTTATATTGATCGAAATTTATTTTTTCATGAACGAAACACATCGAACTCGACTATCATTTTGTTCGTCAACAGTATCTCTCAGGCTTAATAGCATTTTCATTTGTTCCTTCTAAAAACCAACTCTTTGTTATCTTCACAAAATTCATTAATGG
This sequence comes from Capsicum pubescens, assembly GCA_030864215.1. NCBI lineage: Eukaryota > Viridiplantae > Streptophyta > Magnoliopsida > Solanales > Solanaceae > Capsicum > Capsicum pubescens. The sequence goes on from CM061547.1 coordinate 220,641,200, forward strand.
ACCTCTTCAGAGTTAGAACTTGTGCAAGTTAGGTGTCATTCCACTCCCCTCCAACTTGGGGGGATGTTAGAAATGAAGATGAACAAGGTTCATCATCTTAATCTCACTCGGTGAAAAGACAAAATGCAAATCTCAAACCAAAAGTCATCTCTAGAAGCTATCAAAGAGTTGCTCCACCATACTGTGTGGACAAAAGAATGAACACATCGCTAGATATAAAGCATCTCCAACATGGGTCAACATTTGGGCCTTATAAACAACCAAAACACAGACAGCTCAACATTAATTCAATAGCAAATAAAAAGACGACCCATCTTCAGCTGAACGTCCCAACTATAGCTGAATAGATAAAATATCAAGTATACATAGTTTATAATTTTTTTACTTTTCTAGCATTGTAAAAGCATATAATTAGTTTAGCCCAACCAATTATAAATAGGGCAACTGGATAATTAGTTAGCATAGAAGATTCTTTTTCATTCCATTAGCTTGTATAAATAAACATGATTGACGATGAATATAGAGAGAAGAAAATTTCCCAAATACTGTCTCTTATTTTAACATCTTGTGAGTGTAGTTTATGATTCTTCCGATCAATTAACACTAGCTTGGAGGATTTTATTTCTGATAGAGGCACTCTAAAACAATAACTGGGGAGACTTAGTAGCTTAGTTGATTAGTTACCTGAACTTCCACCTTGTTGGTGAGGGCTCGATTTCCCACATTGTAATCCCCTCCCCCATTTTCCTTCCCCTGCCGCCAATTTTTTTTTTTAAAAAATAAAAAAATCTAAAACAATAATCATATAAAAGGCAAAGTCACATCGTGCAGTGTCAAATGGCAAAAAATTAATACATTGCTCGAATCTCTTCAACAAAAATTACACTATATATAAATTAATCCTAATAACACTATATTTTAATTTGCACGAATCGTATGAAAAGTCTTTAACCCTGGGATATACTTGTAATCAATTTTCTATGAGTGGTGTCCATATTTAAAAGGAGTGAAAAAAGATCGAAACAGTGTAATATCGTATTTGAAAAAAGCACTACTTTAATCATAAAACACAATTTAAATAAGTTAATAACTTTTTTCTATAAGTTATTCACTTTTTGAAATGAATCAATGATAACTTAGCTTTTATTAGGGTCGTTTGACTACTTGAGATGAAATCATGATTTAAAATCAAGATATAAAATTATATGAGATGAAGTTGAAGTTTTGTTTGAATATCCAATTTGGGATTTTATGTTATACTTTTTTCTTATAAAACAAAATAACCCCATAAGTTATGAGAACTATCAAGATTGTCCCAATTCTTTATATAATTTTACTAAATAAGCAAAAATTCTAACAAAAATATAATACATTGTCACAAAACTATTTTTTAAAACAATATTTATTGATCAAATGATAAATTTGGTGAACAATAAATGATAAAGTAGGGATTGATTTGAAAAAATAACAAATTTTATAGGTGTATGACTAGGAGTGGACGTTTGGTACTTCGGTTCGTGTTCATTTTTTATTTCATTTTTCTCGATTTTCGGTTATAAAATTAGGTGTACCAAAAATCGAACCGAATTAGTTCGATTCGGTTTAGTTTTTGTAAATTTCGGTTCTGTTCTATTTCAGTTTAATAATTTTGATTTTTCAATTTTGGACCTGTTTAATGGGCTAAATTATATTTGTAAATCGGACTAGTTTAACTTTCTTACATTAAAGAAAAATCAATATAAACTTATAAAGTCTTTTAGGTGACAAATGAGAATAATCACTTCCAATGCAAAAATTAGATGGAGGATTATATATTAACTTTCAGTTGCAAAAAGTAGCTTTCGATTTCGTTTCTAAGCGTGTTTGGATTTTGGGGCTTTGGCTGTAGGCAGTAGTGGGTTGTAGCTAAAGCTTAAATATTTAATGGGCTTAGATATTATAAATATTAAATATTATATATATATATATATATATATATATAAAATTTTAAAAAGTATATTAAAAAATTTTATTTATCGATTTAAATCAAAAAACGAATTACGTCAACCTAAAAATCGAAAACTGAACCAAAATATCGAATTTATAAAAAAATAAATCAAAATTGAATCGAAAAATCAAAAAACCGAAATCAAAAAATTGAAATAATTCGGTTTGGTTTGATATTTTGGTTTTTTGGTATTTATGCTCACCCCTATGTTTGAACATGAAAATAAAAAAAAATGGAGTTGAAGTTGGAGTCGGAGTTGTGTTTGGTCATATCTTTTTGAAAAGTTTTTTATAACTTTATTAAAGTTGAAGTCGAAGTTGTGTTTGGTCATATCTTTCTGAAAAGTTTTTTTTTTTAACTTCAAATGTGAAGTTGAAATTAGAAAAAGTGCAATCAAGTTGAGACTTGTTTTCACTTTTTCAAATAGAACTCAAATTGTATTTGGAATTTTTATGACCAAACATCATCTTTTAATAAAATGAAAGAAAAGAAATCGAGAAAAAAGTTAATATTTATCATGATCAAACGGGGCTATTGTTTGTGAGAGTAATGATTAAATGAGATATAAATAGTTAAAGATTAGTAAAAGTAATTATACAAACCATAAATATGAAATAAATAGTTGGTAAATATAAATAGTGGGGTTCGTTTTACAAAATATAAACGTGTAAATTAATTTTTGTATTTGAACAATTTTAAATCATGATTTGAGAAATTCTCAAATCATTTCTCAAATCATGTTTTTTGGAGAATTTAGAATTTCACGTCATGAGATGAAATCGCATGACCAAACACTAATTTCATCTCATAATTTCATATTACAGATATGAAATTGTATATCCAAACACCTACTTACAGGTGATACTAAAAAATTTGTTGTTAGACTATTTTCACTGAAAAATGTGCAACTATATTTTTGAGAGATGATATAAATGGATACTAATTCGATTCTCTGCCCTCTTTTAAGGGAAGGACACTGAAGTTAAAAAAAAATAATTTTAGATATAACTCAATCCTAAAAGCTAATTAAAAAAAAAAAAAAAGAATTGGCTAAACCATATAGGAAGACTAACCATCCCTTTTTCATTTGATGTGAAACTCTTCAACGTTGAACTCGTGCTCTGTGAAGTGGTGATGGTTAAGCGGTTTCATTTCTTTTTATAGATGCAAAATAAAAATGTTGCCGCACCCATGTAGGATCCTCAAAATTGCACTACTTTAGAAAGATCCTACACGCACCTGGTGAAATGTTTGAAGAGTCTGAGCAACATAGCTTGAAATATTCTAAGTACACTTAGATTGCAAGTTGCTCAACATTTTGGCCTTCCCCTATATTCATAGTGTAATTTTCCAATAAGAAAAACAGAAAAGATTGAACTAGAAAATTGAGGCAACAGATACATTTTATTGACCTGAATATTAGAGTAAACTAGACACTTTGTCTGTGCTGATTTAGTTATCAGTTGAACCTCATTTGTATGTAATTTCGGTTTGTTGTGTCCCAAAGATGTGGAGATCTTTGTTAATTATACAAATGAAAAGTGTAAATGTAGAGTTTTGCAGTCTGAGATGCTGGTTATTAACAGAAAATGCGACGGTATATATGAGCTTGGATCCATATACTCATTATGGACGAACTCCATCATGCACCAAGGAATTATTAATCCTAGTGTAGCTTCAGTTGATGTTAGTAGATTAAGAGATGCACGAATCGAAGTGATTACAGGAGTTGAGGAAGAACGCTGCAGGAAAATTAGAGAAGTTTATATACATTAAATTGTTACTGATAATGATCTGTAGTCTTGTAGGTTGTTTCGACGCTACAGTCTTCACTTTTGTTCTATTTGAATCATTAACAAAGACTGGAACTAAGAATCTGTGTAAGCTTTTATTGTCACTGAGTGAAAATATAAGTTATCTGGCGTAAAACTATTATCCATCTAAGTCGCTGTGAAATGTGTTTTATATCCTTCTTTCTTTTTTTTTTTCTTTTTGTATCTGACTATCTTATCATGGCACCCTACTGTAATTGATGCTCTCATCATGCATTTGCATTCACAAGAATGTTGAATAATCAATCTTCAGCTTAATACATTTGCAAACTTTAATGTTGGGCTCGTGCACAACACAGGCAACCACGACTAGAAATACAAATAGAGGAAGAAGGAACCAACATACTGTCAACGGGGGTTGGACGGAAAAGCAAGAATGTGAGCTTTTTGTTGTCAGCGAATGGAGTTCTTAGCATATCTTTGCTGATAGCTTTGGAAGAAAAATCCAACAAAATTCTTAACATTCTTGTACGCTCTTGGCCTTTCCTCGTTGATAAGCTTATCCACTGGTCCGATTTCAACATCTAAATCTGGCATAATGAAAACAGCAAGGGTGTTTCTTTCTCGTTCTGCGTTTGTCACCACTGGGGCTCTTAAAGATGCCATTGCTCATTATCTGCAAAGAACAACAATTCTGAGAATTTTACATGCTGTACAACATTTTGTTGGAAAATATTGGAGATAGGAATGCTAAAGAACAGTTAGAGCTTGTTTGGATTCGCTTATCTTAGGTGTTTTTACGCTTTTATAGTGTTTTGGTAAGATTTAAAAGTGCTTTTAAATGCTTATTTTTAAGCCAAAATAACAAAAATAAGTCAAAAGTCATAAGTGAGAAAATCCTACCTTAATTTCTAGCTTATGACTTAGCTATAATCCCATCCAAACAGGCTCTTAATCAACAACCAGTTCAAGTTGGAACAATTAAAGATAAAAGAAGAGAGTTTTGGATAGGAAAATTGGTTTAAGGCACGCTATAGAAGGAGCTGATTTCAGAGTAGAGTTCCGTTGCTACCCGAGCGCAAATATCAAAGTGACTTCCTACTCCTAAAATACAAAGAACCACTCAGGAAATCTTCTGATGTACACTCAAATAGAAGTTCCAGGGATCTCTTAAATCTCTTGACTGCTTTTTTCAGATTTTGGAATGGACAAAAGACGCATTAAATTTTGAAGCACTCAAAATAAATCCCCTTGAACATGATTTAGTTTACTCTTACCTCAACTTGATCTCCAACATTAACAAGGAAACCATAAGGGACAACAGGCACTCTGAACCATTGATCATCTTTGAGAACCTGAACCCCCTCAACTTCTTTGTCTTGCAACAGGATGGTAATGGCTGATGCATCAGCATGTTGTTTGACTCCGAGTATAACATCAGGCCTTCAGGAGGGACTCACTCAACAACTTCATATTCTTGATATATTCTTCTAAAACTTCCCTGCCAAATAGTAATTTGTTAGCCCTGTGCCTCAAACTTGTTCATTTCAGAGTAAAAGCAGAGAAGATATACCTAAAACATTCAGGTTTTTGGGACCAGAATTGGAGTTTTCTTACATCTTCAGGGAATACATTTAGATACAATCTATCATACCAATCAAGCCTTTGCTCATCTGTAAGAACTTGAATCACTTCCGTATCCTTCAATCTGACAAGCTGTTCTGGCATATTTAAGCTTCTCTTCAGTAGGAAGAGCAAAGAACTGTTTGCTAATTTCATGCACTTTGTCAAGAAATGAATCTTCCATTCCGTGACTTATGACCTAAATTTCCAATACCATATGTTAAACGGATATTGCAACCAAGTGTGTAGATTGGTGTTCATATACATTTCTTTAACCACTACTTTTAATATCATTCCCTTGCGATACCCTTCTTCATTTACTATTCTTAGCTGAAGCGGATCTAACATATAAATTTAACTTTTATGATTTTTAAATTATGGATTCATGTTACTATTCTTAATTTGATTTCTCATTTTACTTTATTTTATTTTTTTTCATTAATCAAGACAAGCCAATTTTTCCCCATTATGCCCTTAGTAATTGATTACTCCTGGTTACTAGTATTGAATTACCGAATCTTGAAAAATATTGCAAAGACTTTGGTAATCCTATAATCCTAATTATCCATGCAAAAAGTGCTTTGGTATCACCCATATAATAACTCCATCAATATTGGAACTACCACCATGACCAAATTAATAGGGCAAAATGATAAAGTTACATTACCAATCATTATTTTTTTAATAGCCGTGTCATCTCAATTTGAGACGGGTAATTTGAGGCGTTGGGAGTATAACCTTAAAAGTAAAAAGTGAACTGAAAAACAGGTCATGAACTATTTTTCAAATTTAAAATATAACTTTAAGTTGAATTTAAAATTTTTATGATCAAATATTAATTTTCAAATAACGTAAGAAAATGTTCTTAAAAAAAAAAAGGAAGTATTTTTATGATCGAACGGTCCTTGTCGTTGTAGATGGACATTTAAACCAATTGATCATAAAATCAGATTCTTTTTTTCATCGAATGAAGAAATATTTCTTGTTAGAAATTTATTTTTTATTCTTTTTTAATTCTCGAATTATTTATTTTATAGAAATTTGGGGATTATACATAAGAACCCCCCTTGAACTTTATTTTTTTAATACTGCTAAACTGATGAAAGGCCAGTTCCTGCAAACTAATAATTCTGTGGGGATGAAAAGAAAGGTCAATTCAGTGTACTTATTACTATAAATGGAGTATATTATATGGTGACATAGTTTTCTTATCCTTATTACTATAAATGGAGTATATTATATGGTGACATAATTTTCTAGATAAGCCTGTATTGAATAAGTTTGTAATTGGATTATGTTGGCCTGTAAGAGTGCACCACAAGTTAAGAGGCTCTCACGATTCAAATCAGGGCCTGACCGTGATGGATATCTCAAGCCCGTCGTGGATCAAAGACCATCTCTTTGCCTCATCATACAAGACCAAATACACTAACAACAAATGAATTTCAAACATATAACAAGATAAAAAAGATAAGCTCAAAGGAAATCTAAGATGTATGCACAACCAATACCCAATCCACAGTATCCATAAAGTCTTCTAATAACCAAAATCAATCTAGTTGGGGAATGCCCCCGATGATAGCCAAAACAAGTTCAAAAGAAGGTCTATAACATAAGGAATCAAAACCATGAAATGAAGCTCTTCTGAATGATGGAAGTTCACCACTTCAAGTCTATTCACGATCAACTCGGAAGTCACCTAATCACTGCTCAGGAAAAGTAGGAGTGTCTTCAAATCCTACATCGCGTGGGGATGCAGCGTTCGGGGATGGTTAGCGGGTTGAGCGCTAGAATGTAACTCAGGGATAAGAGGATAAAGTAATGTCATGATCTTAACCTGGGTTGTGTAGCATAACCTTCATAATGAGGCACACACGGACTATATGGGTCCAGCTCTCCCCCAACTGAAAGGGCCCCAACACGTGTAGCTGCACGAACTAGAGAATAATCATATGCACATATGCACCATGGGGGACTAGAACCTCCTGGCATATATCAAAGGTGACTTAAGTACCTAGTTATTTAACATGGGGAACTCGAACCACTCGGTCATTTAGACCCCCGCGTCGGAAACCACAATTTTCATTATTGGTCCCGCGGGACCTCCACTTTCACTGTCCAGCTACATAACCCTCTTTTAAGCCTAATTAAAATATTTAGCACACATTCTCATTAATTGAATCAATTCATTCATTAAGGTATCCCGTTGTTATCATCACAACCTCACTTGCATTATTAGCATTATCATGCCATGACAATTAACCATTCACATGGGAAAATTCAAACCCCCTCTAGGTTCAATTATTCATGCATATGGGGATTTCACAAACCTCAAGGTTCAATAAAATTAATATGTGGTTCATTGACCTTTTATGTTAATGCATTCGCGTAGGTGAGCTAGTCAAACCATGTGGCAAACCATACTCAATATCAATTTCACAATTTAGGTTGAGAGAACACAATTTTCAAAATCATATATCAGGGAAAAATCATCAAATTGGGGAAGACCATGACCTCTTAGTTTATTCACCATGCCCATACATCCCACAAGTTCAATTCTATTATTTGTACCTCTTAGACATGACTTGGCCCAAGAACCTCCCAAAAAAATAAGTTACGTTCATTGGGCAAGTTTTGACATTACCACATTGTGTCTTAATGTATGAGATGTTCTATAACTCTTGCCTTAGAGACAAGACTTAACTCAAAGATTTTCAAACAACAAGTTATGCCCCACGAGCAAGACTTGACACTAGCACATTGTGTTTTGATTTATGAGATGTTCTATAACTTTTGTCTTAGAGACAAAACTTATCCCAAAGGACTTTTCTTAAATTTACTGTGTCAACGAAAAAACGGAAAAGGGCCTAACATGCCCTCCACCTATTGAAAATGGTGCAAAAATGCCCTCCACCTTTTACCAAAACAATGTTCATAACAGAAACTACTACATATTTGTATCATTGTACTAAGAAGTTTTTGGATAAAATAATATGAGAAAAGACATAATTATTTCTAAATTTTGACCTTATTTTTAACTACATATTTTTTCTTTTAAAAGATTTTATTACATTCTAAACTACTTTAAAAATGAAATATATACATTTTAAGTGTTAGATGATAAAGTCATGTGAGAGACTAAAAATTACTTAAAGTCTATGAATATTGACAAAATGTCATTTTTTAAATGGACACTTTTATAAATAATTAATATACATTATAATATATTAAAATTTAAAATATATTTTTAAATTTATTTTCCTTTTTTGCTTTGTCAGATAAATTCAAATTATTATTATTTTCCTTTTTAGTAATTGGCACTATTGTTGACTTTGTCTTGTTTTCAATTTTTTTTTTATTTTGATGTTAATTTTAGTTCTTGAACTAATTCAAGCAGATAATTTTTTGGAAAAGTTAGTTTTTTCTGAAAGTGTTAGGGTTCACTTATTTAGTGTTTAAGTCATTTTATTATAATTTTTCAAAAGATAGATCTGCTTTTTCATTTATATACTTGATTTTCTAAAAACTCCTAACTCATGGCATTATACTATCATTATGTTTGCCTTTTTTTTTATTTTTCATCCGATGTTCAGTACCCACATTGGGACCCGACTAATTCGGATTCGCACCGGATAGAGTCCATTCGGGGATAGCGCTCCCTACCAAGGATTTTTGGCTCGAACCCGAGACCTCTGGTTAAGGAAAGAGAAGCCCCATCCACTGCACCACATTCGTTGGTGGTATCATTCACTTTTAAAAGGAAAACAAATCAATTTAATTATGCATTGATAGTAATAACAATAAATATTTTTTTATAGAATTTCGAAATTAAATTTTTCTAGTATATGAATATCAAGAAGTCTATGCATTGACAGTAATATCAATAAAAACTCTACTACAAATTATAATCTCATAATAAATTAATAATTTTTAGACAATCTAAATTTAACTTAATTAATGTTATATTTTAGCAAAGCCAATTACTAAAAATTTTAAAATAATAAAATTTGACCTTTTTTCATAGAGGAAGAAAGGAAAATAAGTTTAAAATATATACTTAAATTTTAATATTATTTTTTTTATACTAATTAATTATAAAATGATCAATTAAAATATGACATGTGTTCATATTAATTAAAATTTAAGTGATTTTTTATTTCTCACATGATTCTAAGAGAGTGAGTATACTCTCTTTGTCATCTAACACATAAGGATGCATTCATTTCATTTTAAATAGTTCAGAAGTAATAGTACCTTTTGAAAGAAAAAATGTGTTGTTGATAATATAATCAAAATTCAGAATACTTATATGTAACACCATTTTCCAAACAATATTCATATTTTGGACGCTCTCCAAAAAATAAGATGATGAAAAATGATGCATATTTAGTATACCGAGGAAGGCCATCCAACTCTATGTGGCTTGAATGTTTTGTAAATTATACAAATAACTTTAAGAAGAAATCAATATAGTAACCTTTTTAATAAGAAAATCCTATTTACTAATTGAGAAGAGATGCTACACTAACTAATTAATACACTCATTGTTTAAATAAAATAAAATAAAAAAGAATGCAAGCAATTTCTGCTACGATGTACCCGAGAATTAACACCGTACATGATTACCGTTTTAGAGAAATCATGGTTAAATTTTGGGGATTGTATTCTTCCAGTTTTAGTTGTCTTTTTGAAAAAGAAAGTTAGTGAGTAGTTGCCAAAATTTTAGAAATCTAACATTAATTAAAAATATAACTGCAATAACACTAAAAATATATCAGTTCAAAATAAATAATTAATTTAACCACCTAAGAAATAATAACTCACATGAAAGTTGCTATAAAAAAGCAGGTAAAAGAACGTGAAGTAAAATAATAATATTCATTTTAAATTTTAAAAATAAAATAAAAATCAAGAGATAAAAACTGATTTTATAGTTGCAATAAAGGAGAAGTTGCTATAAAGTAGTAAAACAACGTGATTTAGTTTGTTGCAATTTTATTGTGTAATCATCTGATTTGTGTAGAGTTTTTGAATTTAGAGAGTTTTGTGAATTATCATTTTTTTAAAAAAATATTTTGAGTAAATTATGTTTTATTAATTTTTTCAGTTTAAAATAGAAATTTTAACGTGATGCAACTTGTCATCCTAACATGCTTCTGCCTCTCGTATTGTATACAGATAAAAGTTACTCTCCACCTTCTCTAATTTAAGCCGCAAAATCAAATCATTTTTTTTATTAAATCTAAATTTGAGATTATTAGATAAGTAATACATTTTTCAAAGATTTTAAAGTTAATTATAATCTAAAAATTTGAATACGGCAGTATCAATTATTATCCAAGATTTTAATACATGTGAAGAGATTTTATTTATTTGAAAGGAAATAAAAATTACAAAGGTAACTATTATGAAATTTACAAACATTATGAAAGAAATATATAAGAGATAAAGGAAATATTCCTATAAATTAAATATTTTATTTTATATTCTCAAAGATGAATCGATCTAAATGTCCATATATTTAAACTTCTTAAAAATTATTTTGGCTTAAAAACACCTAAAATAAGACAAACAAAACAGGCTCTAATTATTTCTTATATAACTCCTTTTGTCTATTTAATTATTTCTAAAAATAATTTATATAAATAATTAATATCACTAATTTTAAAGTAATAAAGATAAAGTTGAGAAAAATAAAAATCTGGAATAATACTCTAGCAAGACATCATTTTGATTCATGTTTTTGCCAACTTTCTATGCACAAAGAAGACATTTATTTAGTGGCAGAATAAAAAGGAGAAAAATCTGAAAAACTTGAATGTTTAACTTTTGGAGAGAAATTTAAATTTTGGGAGAAGAAGTGGTGAACAAATGGTAGAAGCAGAAATAGAGACCGCTAAAAGTCCAGATTTTTTCATGTTGTCCTTTATGAATATTAATTGTGAAGATGCCAGCGGAGATACAAACGTATTTCGAATAAAAAATCATCACACTTCAACTTTTTGTCTAAACCTGGGTGCCTCACATTAGGGGTGTCAAACGGGCCGGGCCGACCCGGCCCGATTATCTAACCCAGCCCGGTTTGACCCGGCCCGGTAAGCCCTAGGGCTTTAGGGTTCCGGGTCCCGGGCCGGTTATTTTGTTAAAATCGGCCCGGTTAACCCGGCCCGGATCAGGCCCGCCGGTTAACCGGCCCGGCCCGAAAAATTTAAAAAAAAAAAAAATTGGATTTTGGGCCAAACTAGCCGTTGGCCCAACGGCTATATAGCCGTTTTTGGATCCAAACGGCTAGTTTGGGCTCATTTAGTAAAAAAAAAAAAAAAAACTTTAAAAAATATTTTTTGATCCCCAAAAAAAATCTATAAATACCCTACAACTTCAAATCATTTTTCACACAATTTTTCACTCTCTCAAATCTCATTCTCTCTCAAATCTCAATTCTCAAATATTCAATATATTTAATTTCTTAAAGTGTTCACTTTAATTTTTTAATTTTTCGTTTACAAAGTACGAGCGGAAGTTTCTAAAGTCGCAATCTTCGGATACTTCCAAAATTTGGTATTGTCGTTCCATCTCTTACGTTTAATTTTTATTTATTGTATTAATTGTTTAATATTTAATTTTATTATATTTGTGTATTTTGAATATTTTTAGTTTAATTTAATTTATATTATGGATAAATTAAAAAACCTCGCTACTAAAGGTGTTAAAAAATTTTGTCCCGGAAGCGGTAGTGGTAGTAAAAAGCGAAGTACTAGCGGTAGAGGTAGTTCAAGTAGTAGATATACCCGTGTGTCTTCGCCTCCGGTACCGCTTGGTACACCTTTAGAGGAAGAAATAGGTGTAGGTGCTCACGATATGGATTATGTAAAAGCTCAGGGAAATTACGATATAGAAGAAGAAAATGAAGTAGATGCGGTTAATTTAGATGAAGATAATGAAAATATTGCTGAGACACCCGCAGTAGGAGATGCTAACGTTAGATCTGAATCAGTTAATCTCCCTTCCCGTCCTCCCAGTGCCCCAAAACCTCGTAAAAAAACTAGTATTGCATGGCAATTTTTTGAACGTATATCAGATATTGAGGTGCAATGCAATATTTGTCAACAAATATATAAGCATAGAAGTGGAGGCAAGCAAGGGGGTACGGGTACGTTAATGAGACATGTAGCTGAAGATCACAAAAGAGAGTTAAATATTGCAAAAGGTGGTGGGGATGTTGGTGGGTCAACGCAAACTAGAATGGACCCAGCAACCGGTCAAGTAGCGAAAAAGTATAATAAATTGAGGGACAGGGAAGAAATAGTTAAAATGGTAGTTGTGGGTTGTTTGCCTTTTAGTTTTCCTTCTTCTGATGCCTTTATTCGTTATATACAAGCAATTTATAATCCTATGTTTAATGGTATTCCTAGAACTACTTGTCGGTCTGATATTTTTAGACTTCATTCACAATATTGTTTTTATTTATCAACATTGTTTAAAAATATTCAATGTAGATTGTCCCTAACTTCTGATCTTGGTCGTGCTGTAAATAAAAATGATTATTTAACCGTTATTTGTCATTGGATGGATAGTAATTTCGTGATGCAAAAACGTATTCTTGCTTTTTTATATGATGAAGATCGTAAACATACTGGACAATTTATTGTTGATTCTATTGTTAAAATTGTCGGATATTATGGTATAGAAAATAAAATTTTATGTATTGCCTTTGATAATGCTTCTAACAACAAGACTGCTATAACAAAAATAAAATCTACGCTATCTCCGCCCTTGCCTGAAATTTTTCATATTAAGTGTGCATGTCATATATATAATTTAATTGTAAAAGATGGTCTTGAGTTTTTTTAGCTTTATATTGAAAAAATTCGTCTTGCCGTTGGTTTTATTCGAGGAAATAATCGTAGATCGAGAATTAGAGAATTTAAAGTTAAATGTCAAGAAAATGGACTTACACCGATTTTGATGCCTGAGGAAATTGATACTAGATGGAATTCTACGTATGAATTTTTAAAAACTTGTTATAAATATAGAATTCCTATTACACTAGCTTTTAACCAGCATTGCGGTTCATTTGCTGATTCTGCTGATTGCATGCTACATAATTCTGATTGAGTTGTAATTAATGATCTTGTTAAGTTTTTAGAAAAATTTTATGTAGCTACGGTTGAATTTTCCGGTGCTTACTATCCTACTGTTTGTAATATTTGGCATATATAGCCGATATTTCTGGTTTGCTCCAACAATATAAAAATAAAGAAGGTTATAAAGAAGCTGTTGGCGCCATGTTTACGAAATTTAAAAAAAAAATATCCTGATTCCCCCTATTTACTTGGTTGGTGCTATGCTAAATCCGTGCATGAAATATAATCATATGTGTCACTTTAGTACTCTTATTTATACTAACTTAGAAATAAATACTAACCATGATTCTGAACAAGTACAACCTGATTTGTGGACGGCTACGGCTGATGCAAAGGATTACATAGAAAAATTATATAATCACTATGCTGATTTATTTGATTCATTCGTACCTACAAATATCATTCCAACTGTCGCTCCTCATCCTCCCGAGGAGTCATCATCTTCTAAAAGGCCGGCACATAGTGGTTTTTCTGATTCGTTTTATGATTTAAATTGTTGGAACAGTGTTGATGAGAGAACTTACACATCAACTTATCGGGAAGAGCTGAAATATTATCTTCGGCCGGCACCAGAGGATCGCAGACGACGGATCAACACGTTGGATTGGTGGAGGAATAATGAATCACAATATCCTGTGCTTTCAAGATTAGCTAGAGATATCTTGAATGTTCCAATGTCAACCGTTGCATCAGAGAGCGCCTTCAGTCAGGGACGACAGCAGCTTGGAGACAACCGACACTCATTGGGAAGCAATGCAATAAATGTTCTAGTTTGCCTCAGAGATTGGATTAGAGCGGAAAGAAGAAACCAAGGAATGGAACCGGAGCCGAGCGACGAGCTGAAATTTGAAGAAATTATGACTTCACGGGAGAACTCAGCAGAATCAAATCCAATGCATGGTTTTGCCCCCGTTGACTTCGACTATCCTATGCAAGTTCCCATTAATATTAACATGAATGAGTTGGAAAAAATGATGCATAATTTATAGATTTTTCATTCATGTAAATTATAAATTTTGGATCATTTTGCAATCAATAAAATTCTCCAAATTCATTCAGTCCTTAGTCGTTGTTTTTTATTTTTTTTTATTTAACGATTTAAAATTTTAAATTGAATTTCTAGTTTTCTACTTTAAATTAAAAACTTACTTCTAATATATTATTTACTACCAAATATTAATAATTTATTATATTAAGTAGCATATGTTTTGTATATTTGTGCATATATCTTCTATAGAAGTGTATATTTAACGTATACATGTGTATATGTTTTATAAATTAGTATATAAGTATATCTATACATATTGTAATGTATATATAATGTAGTATATTTTATAAGTAGTAGTATATATACATTGAATGGTGCGTATACACGTGTATATATCTTCTATAGAAGTGTATATTTAATGTATACATGTGTATATGTTTTATAAATTAGTGTATAACTATACAAATATATATTGTAATGTATATACATTATAGTATATTTCATTTAAAGTATTACATATACATAGAATAGAGTGAATGGATCTTCTATAGACGTGTATATTTAACGTATACATGTGTATATATTTTATAAATTAGTATATAACTATACAAATATATATTGTAATGTATATATATTGTATATATCTCATTTAAAGTATTACATATACATAGAATAGAGTGTATATATGTGAATAGATCTTCTATAGACGTGTATATTTAACGTATACATTACTTTATGTTTTATAAATTAGTATATATATTGTAGTATATACTTTTTTAAAAGTAGTACATATATATTGAATGGTGCGTATATATGTGTATATATCTTCTATAGACGTATATCTTTAAAGTATACAAGTGTATATGTTTTATAAATTAGTATGTAACTATATATATATACATATTGTTGTATATATATATATGTATATCACTATATTGTAGTATATATTTTATTTAAAGTAGTACATATATATTGAATGGTGCATATATGTGTGTATATATCTTCTAAAGTAGTATATATTTAACGTATACATGTGTATATGTTTTATAAATTAGTATATATATATATATTGTAGTGTATATATATATATATTATACTATTATAGCATATGTTTTATTTAAAGTAGTACGTATAGTCATATATAATTATATATTGAATGGTACGTATATATGTGTAATTGTTTATACTTTATATATTTTTTAAAAAATATATATTGTATATTGGAGTGTATATAGTGTATATTGGATTTTTTATTTATTTTTTAAACGGGTTTGACCGGGTTTTGGTGGGTTTGACCGGATTGGGTTAAGTGGGCCGGGTTCGGGTGGGTTTTATTTTTTTTACTGTTTGACCCGGCCCAGTTAACGCCAAACCCGGCCCGGAACCCGGGTAAAATGAGAGGGCCGGTTCCGGGTTGGCCCGGCCCGTTTGACACTCTTACCTCACATTGATCTTTCTGTCCACTATTTATTTGTCACTTTTTAAGCTATGCATAGCTAAAAAAAATTCATCGACCAATCGAGTTGACTATTGAAGGGATTGCAAATCTGCAGCACATGAAAGGAACATACGGTAATGTCTTGTTCAACAATGAAAAAGCAAGATAAAATAACAATGAATGACAACTTATATCCCTGTGTAACTTGAGATGGTCAAATTGCTTAGCTTGGCAACAACACATTTGTCAATGCAGTGTCAATAATTAAAATATTGTCCAGTACAATGCTTGTGTCAAAAGACGATAACATAAGTAACATTTGAAAAATTCAAAATCAACAACAAACATGAACATAATGCAACAGAGAAGATTCCCAAAAGCACAAGAACAACAACCTTCTAGAGATATGACACTCGCTGGAATTCTAAGTTAATGCATAGTTCCTTACCACCTCACCGCCCACAAATTTTCTTTGCAAAAACATAATTCAAATTCATGAAATAGTTTGCACAGTTGTGCAAGGATTATGTGATAAACATGTATGTTGAAACAATACTTTTTAAATCACATTACCTTATCGTATATGTATACAGAGATATATAGAAGCGTCAAAGAACTTTATACTTCTCCAGATGAAGAGTATTTTGTGTAGAAGTTGCAGAGAAGTGTGGAGAGTGTTGTTTGGAGAAGTTGCGGACGTGGGGAAGTGTTGTTTGGAGAAGTTACAAACATGGAGAAGTTACTAAAAGTAACTTTTAAGTAGTTCTTGTCATGTTTTGTAAGAATTATTTATTGGTAGACTTTTAAATTTTCAAATAATTATAATTATGCAGTTAAAAGTCAAATTTCGCATGATTTTTGCTTCAAATGAATAGTTGTGGGAAATTAATTTAAATATTTACTATAAATAATTTGATCACTTTCCACAGAAAAGTCATATGTGATTATTAAAATATAATTTTAAGTATAAATAACAATTTTTTTGCTAAATAGAGGAGGAGTAGTTGAAATATTTTGGTTTAATTTAAAATTAAATTTTGTTAAATAAAAGAATTAAACATTTACTTTTAAAAATCTGATAACTTCCACAAGAAAAAAAAAAGTCAGAATTGTGATTTGCGAAGAAAGTGCCGTAAACGTGTGGAGAGTTAGTTTACTATTAATGAAAACAGTGTATAATTTTTTTTGCTATGTAAAAGGAGAACAGATAAGCATCACTATATTAAGAAAAAAATGTTGAATTGTTTTTTATAAAAAAACTATAAGAAATAAATAACTATCAAAGTTTATTAAGATTTTAAATTAAATAACAATAGTAACTATAAAATAAATATTTAATTTAAAAAATCTGATAATTTCCTCAAAAGAAGAATCATAAATGTGCTAATCATCCGAAAAATTAATGTAAATAATCTACACTACTTTTTATACAAAAAAAGGAGTAGATAGATAATAAACATGACGATGAAAAAATACCATCGAGTTTTAAAAAAAATAACTCTAAAAGATAAATAAATATCAAAATTTATTATAATTGTAAATTTAAAAATAATAGTAACTACTAATTAATTGGAGAATTAAATAATAAGAATTAATTTTTTGATGGAGTGATTTTAGCATATTTAAAATAAAATATTTTCATAAAAATTATTAATATTTTATTATTTTAAAATCTTAAATTGAACAAAATAACTAATAACTAATTAGTAACTAAATTAACTAATTTGTCCTAAAAACTAACACATGCAATAATCCTGTGAATACCTAATTTCTAAATCCTCACAAGGAACTCCATTTCTACCCCTAATTGAAGTTTCAATAACTTTTTAAGTTTTAATCGATTGAAGAAACATCTACAAAAGTATTGTGTTGGATTAGATTTATAATTATTTAATTTAATATGATATTTACTTATAAATTAACTTTACTGACGTGTTCATTTATTAATTTGTAGCATCAAATATATTTTATATTTTTTTATTAAAAAACATGTGTTAGACAACGTAAAATAATTGAGAAAAAAATAAAAGAAGTTAATTCAGCATAAGGCAAAATTCAATTTAGATTGTTAAAGACTTTAATTTAAAAAATTTCAGTAAAATAAAAAAGAGAAGAGTTTTAATACATGTATCTTTTACTCTCTTTATTTTAATTTATTTATCTGATTTTGACTTAGCATTAAATTTTAAAAAATAACAAATAGTTTTTAATTTTGTGATTTTAAATTAAAGATATGTAGAAATGATCAAAATATCTTTTAATCTTGTTTTCTTGAGCAGTTTCTAAGAAAGAATAGAAACATTCTTTATGAAACAAAATGAACTAAAGAAAATAGAAGAAACAATTATAATAAATATGTGATTTAATATTCTAAAAATATTGAGAAATTATTGAACTATTTTTAACTAATATAAGATTATACAAAAACAAATAAAAAAATAAAATAAAAAAGCTTTATAAATATAAATATTAATATAGTTTAGGTCCGGGCTTAGCACGCCAAATGAGATTAGTAATACAAATAGAGGAAGAAGGAACCAACATACAGTGGGACTTTGGATCAACAACTTTTTATTTATTTATTTTTTTTTTAAGTTTTTTCGTCTCAACAACTATCAAAGTTGTTCAACAACTGCAACAAGTTATTCAACAACAGCGCGAAGTTGTTCAGACAATTAACGTAGTTGTACAACAACTATTTCAAACAAACTTAGTTCTTTTGACTCAGTCAGCAGGGGTTGGATGGAAAAGCAAGAAAGGGAGCTTTTAATGTTCTTGGCATATCATTGCTGCTTCTATTGGTCTTTTACCCTGCTGGTAGCTTTGGAAGAAGAGATCAACAAAATTCTTAACATTCTTGTACGCTCTTGGCCTTTCCTCGTTGATAAGTTTCTCCACTGGTCCGATTTCAACATCTACATCTGGCATAATGAAGACAGCAAGGGTGTTTCTTTCTCGTTCTGCATTTGTCACCACCCTGTGCACAGGGCTCTTAAAGACGCCATTGCTCATTATCTGCAAGGAATAACAATTCTGAGAATTTTACATGCTGTACAACATTTTGTTGGGAAATAATTGGAGATGGTAATGCTAAAGAACGAACACTTAATCAACAGCTAGTTCAAGTCGCAACAATTAATGATAAAAGAAGAAAAGAGAGGGCTTTGTGAAGGAGATGAAATCATGAAGATCCTAATAATGCAGCTCAAGTACAGATTTTCTGCAATACTATTAGTACTTATAGAGAGAGCGATTATACCTTTCAATCAAGAGATGCGTTCTTCTTCAATGATCAGATACATATGTACTAAAGAGGTTGGATGCTTCTTTTTATAAAATAATCGCATCTTACCAAAAGACGCATTAAATTTTTAATCATCTCAAAATAAATTTGACACATTTGAAGCCCTTTAGCTTACTCTTACCTCAACTTGATCTCCAACATTAATGAGTAAACCATACTTGACAACAGGAACTCTGTACCAGTGGTCATCTTTGAGAACCTGAAGCCCCTCAACTTCTTCATCTTGCAACAGGATGGTAATGGCCGATCCATCAGCATGTGGTTTGACTCCGAGTACAACATCAGGCCTTGGACACGGAGGATAGAAGTTGAATCTTGCAACCATCGTTCTGTGTTCTCCACACTGGTCCAGAAAGCCGTTCTCCTCCATGTTCAATGACGTTGCCATAGCCTTTAGGAGGGAGTCACTCAACAACTTCATATTCTCGATATATTCTTCTAATACTGCCCTGCCAAGTAGTAATTTGTTAGCGCAGTGAGTCTAACTTGTTCATTTCGGAGCAAAAGCAGAGAAGATGTACCTAAAACATTCAGGTTTTTGGGGCCAGAATTGAAGTTTTCTTGTATCGTCAGGAAACACGTTTAGATACAATCTGTCTGTCCAATCAAGCTTTTGCTTTTCTGAAAGAACTGAATCATTTCCGTATCCATCCATGTCATCAACTGTTCTGGCATATTTAAGCTTCTCTTCAGCTGGAAGAGCAAAGAACTCTTTGCTAATTTCTCGCACTTTGTCAAGAAATGAATCTGCTATTCCATGATTTATGACCTGAATTTCCAATATCAAATGTGTACACTCTACCCTGTGCACTTGTGAATTACACTGGGTATGTTATTGTAATATGTTAAACGGGATATTGCAACCAAGAGTGCACAGAGCATGTTGATTTGTTTACACAAACGTTTCTTTTACTACTACATTAATATCATCCCCTTGTGATATGATACCCTTTTTCTTTTACTATTCTTAGCTGGGGCAGATTCAACTTTTAGCATTGAAGTCGGTGTATATCTTAAAAGGTTTATATCTAATATTTTTTGAGTTTTTAACAGGTTTATGCACACATACATATATCTATAACCGTATGGAAAGTTATGGGTTCTGATGAATGCGTAGTCAAAAAAATATGTCAGCGCGCCCGTCATTCTCAGATGAAGGAGATAATCTATAATAGTGCTCTTCACCAACAAAGCAACCAATCAAGCAAACATAATTTGGTTTTCCATATTTTCATTCACGAGTTCTTTCTCTCTATTATTGATCCTATGATGTTTGACTTGTACTTTTCGTTCTGTTAACCACAAAAAAAAAGGTAGGCCGTTGCACTAAAACTCCATCTATGCGCGGGGCCGGACCTCAAGGGTCTACTGTATGCAACCACAGGCAACTAAAAAGAAAAGACCATTTCCAAGATTATGAAAAATCAGACCTGGAAGCAGCCACAAGACTTGAGACCTGATTGAAGTTTGTTGAGCTCATGTTGTCTGGCAGGAGATGTTGGTGATATGAGAAGGCTAAGGTCAACTTCAGGCACGTCAAGCAGCGGACAAGAGTTATTGATTGAGCTTCGTGTATGGATATACTTTTCTGGAACCTGGTTGCTACTTGCCAGTTCTTGTACTGACTTGAAAACTGTTTCTTGAGTTTCAGCCATGGTTTCTATAAGAAGAAGATCTTGGCTAGTTGCAGATCTTGTTTGCTTTGTTTTCCCAATACAGTTTATGTTATTCCAAGAAAAAAACACATGACGGAGAGGGTGTGGTTGGACTTTATAATAGTAGCTGGACAATACAGCCAATTGGTCAATAAAAACAGTTTTTTAATAGAATATTGCACTGATTTCTTCTTCTTCTTTTTTTTTATTAGAACCCAGTCAAACTTTATTTTTTAAAACTGATACAAAGAGGTGTCGATATCACCTTTTGTGTCAATGTGGTAGTAGACAAACCAAAGAAAAATCCCTCCTTGGAGCTGAATTAGTGGCACTAAGAAAAGCACATGGAAATGGAATAAGAAAGGAGGTCCAGATAATTGTATTTTGTTCATTTTTCATTAAAAATGTGTTTTGTTACTTTTCATTTTCATCACCTCCATCTCCACCAGCACTATCAGAACCAAAAACACTCATGTTTTCCATAAGTCAAAATTGATGGAAAATCAAAATAATGAGACACGGATCAAGTGAAACTTCAAGAATCGTCCCTGAAGCTCTTGCAGAAATAATGAAAGCTGTTGCTGCAGTAAGGGAAGCACTAAAATAAATGATGGGGATGGCATAGTTTCAACAAACTCAATTAACCAATAAGAGGCAAAATCGACCACCATCCGATCAGGCTTTTGATCTGCAGCGATGATGCTCGATGCAGTTCTTGGTGGAAAGCTTAAGTATATAGGGATTCACCTGACGTGAAAAATGTCAGACTTTTAAAACCATATTTTCTACTAAGCTAATTTGTAATGTCCTGGAGTTCTATTGGTGGAAGTTAGGGAAGATAAACTCATCGATCATCAGCATTCATAAAATGTCCAACAGAATTACTTAGAGGTGGTTCGCCACCAAAGTTTTTCGCTTTTTTCTGAAAACACATTTGGCCATAAAATTTTGAAAAAATATCCTTTTTTTTTACTTTTTTCAAGATTTTCAAAAATAACAAAAAGTTGTTCCCTCTTCATAAAATGTCCAACAGAATTACCTATAGGTGGTTCGCCACCAAAGTTTTTCGCTTTTTTCTGGAGTTACTCCTGAAAACACATTTGGCCATAAAATTTTGAAAAAATCTTTTTTTTACTTTTTTCAAGATTTTCAAAAATAACAAAAAGTTGTTCCCTCTTCATAAAATGTCCAACAGAATTACTTAGAGGTGGTTCGCCACCAAAGTTTTTCGCTTTTTTATGGAGTTATTCCTGAAAAAACATTTGGCCATAAAACTTTTAAAATTTTTTTTTTTTTACTTTTTTCAAGATTTTCAAAAATAACAAAAAGTTGTTCCCTCTTCTTTCACTCCAAATTACTCCATCCGTCCATCTTTACTTGTCTTTTTTACTTGCATAGGGATTAAGAAGCAATAAATGATACGATTAATTTTACCATATTACTCTTTGAATATAACAAATTTAATGCTTTGAAAAATAGATTAGATAATAAATCGTATTTAATGCTAAGGGTGAAATGGATAGGAACCAATAAATTATTCATTAATTTTATAAACTGAACAAGTATTATTGGAGTTTCCAAAATAAAAAAGTGAAAAAGTAAAGATGGACCGAGGGAGTACTCACTAAAATTCAAAAACAACTCTTAACTTATTTCATGGCCAAACACAACTTCGTTTCCAAAAGTCATTTCACTTTGAAAACAAAAAACTACTTTTATCTGTTTTTACAATAAAATGTGGCCAAATGCCTCTTTAACTACTCAGGCGAAAGCAAAGCACCAGCATGTGAAGCACTCATACTCAGAAAAAGGGAACCTGCATTATCCTATCTCTATATTTATTTCATAGAAAAGCAAAGACCACCAACCTCAAATAAGCTTCTCTAAAACGACTGCCTGACAGGAGAAAAATAACACAGCATTGGGTGGGAATTTCATTATCAAGCTTAACAACCATGTAGGATACTGCACCACACACATTACTTGAGCACCAAAAGGTACCCAAATGTATTTCCAATTTCTCTTTAGCACAAGGCAGGTTTCAACAGACTTTGCCATCTAAGGAAGTCAAATAAAAACAGAAAATATCTAGGCATGAATTTATGGACAAGTTGGTTAACAGCTTATCCAGTAATCAGATAAGCTGAAACATGCCCAAAGTCAGAAAGTGTTCTAGGCGGAGTCTGGAGCAGGTTGAGTCAATCCATACTGTGTGAGCAACTTGTTTACAGATTCCGGTGAGTGAACTTTGTATTTGACTTTACCATTGGTATGGAATACCTCTGCCAGTTCAAGCTTGTCTGAGGTAAGACTAGTGCTATCCATAGTCTTACTAAGCACCTTAAGAACAAGTTGAACAGCTTCCTCTCTTGTCATGTCATCCTTGTAGTCCTGCTTCAACATTGACTGTGCTGGTTGATTGTTGGCCCCAATTGCTGCAGCTTTCCAACCACCATAATTGCCGCTTGGATCACTCATGTACAGTTGAAACCCATAGTTCTTGTCCCAGCCTGCGAAAAGAAAGGAAACACCAAATGGACGAAGCCCACCAAACTGTGTGTAGCCTTGCTTGGTGTCGCACAGAGACTGAACTAGTTGTTCAACAGGCATTGGTTCTTGATAAGCAAAAGTATAGCGTTGAGCTTGAACCCTAGCAGTGTTAATGAGGATGTTGGCATCTGACATAATTCCAGCCACAGCACAGGCAACATGGTCGGCAATCTTGCACATCTTCTCAGTGGATGTGGAAGTCTGGAGAAGCTTTGAAGTGACCTTCTTTTCACCTACCAACACCACACCATCTTTAGCTAAGATACCTATTGCACTCCCTGCATTTCCGATAGCTTCCATTGCATATTCAACCTGATATAAACGACCTTCTGGAGAGAAGATAGTTGTGCGGCTGTCATATCTTCTTGACATTGTGAATTCTGCAGCAAATACCAAAAAAGTTCTTAGGACACAGACGAATTCTACTGTGTAATTTGTATTGCACATGCAGTATGAGTTCAAGAAAATTCAAAATTTAACTTTGGGCAACCCAAACTATCCAACAGGAACTACTTCCTGCAAACAATTGTAAGCACAAATCCTCAAGTGGCATATGCCACAATGACACAAAATTTGAAACAGGATAAATTTGATGCATGAACTGAAGGGAAGGAAATTTGACTGTGCATTTGATGGTGCCACAAAAAAAACCACACACTAAATCAATCGGCAACTCCTTTGGTGCACATGTGTTTCCTATCAAAAGGAAAAATGATAACTTAAAACGGCAAAAATCCTTTTGCTTACACCTTCTACATTAGTGATGCTTCTTTTCGGCAGCCAGGTAATGCCATCAGCATTTCTGGATATCATGCATTACTCTGTCAACTTAATCGAGGCATCTAGTTGCCTGATAGTTCTGCAACTGTGGGCAGTCTAACTTTTGTTTAGAAGACAGCATCCAGACTCGTTACATTAAAACATAGTTAAGGCTGTCCATAAAATCCCATCAAAAAAGTTTTTTTTTTTTTTGTTGCAGCTATTCAGAACAATATAAAGGTAGCCATGTCTTGAGGCAGCCTTTCAACATGCAGTTTCGCTACTTTTGCACTGATCTTTTTTTTAGGATGTACTTTTGCACTGATCTCAGCCACGGTTTCTCAAAAAAAAACATTGTCACAATATATCAAATACAGATTTAGAGCCCTGCACTCCAAAAAGGAATATAACTCACAGCTCCTCCTTTTTTCTTCTTTTTATGCTCAAGACCAAATTTCCCCTTATATCATTTTTTTCTAGTTGATCACATTTTTCCATTTATCAGCATTTTTCACCTTATTTCTCTTCTTCAACTTCAATACTTAAAAGTCATGTTCATAAGAACCCTGCAAGACACAGAGTTCACATTAGTGTTTTAATGTAGAGTTACAATAGAAGGTGCTCTGTCCCGCACTTTCACCTTCATACTCATTTCTGTATTGGGTTTTTGATACTCAAAAGAAATTTAAAAGTCGAACTTTTGAAATTGGGTTTAATCTAGTGGGTACACTTACGTTAGTTCAATATCTGCTAGAAGTCAATTTAATCTTGCTGGGAATTTGTACGTCAGCAGAACACATAGCGAACTTCTAAGGTTAGCAAACCTAATTTATAGAACGTTGGTATGGGATGGATCTAAATGGAGCAGAAAAATAATGAGAATTCATACTGCCGAGCCAACCCAGCTAGATTGGTATTGACGCTCAATTGTTGGTGTTCATTGTTTGATCTTTTGAGGTTTTGACAAGTTATTTTCTCTTGTGATCCATAGCTGCTTGAATTTACTCATTCCCTTTCTCCAGCTTATCATGCATCACCTATTATGAAGCACGGACACCTATTATACAATAAACAACAGCATACCCAATGTAATCCCACAAGTGGGGTCCGGTGAGGATAGAATGTATGCAGACCTTACCCCTACCTTGGGAGGTACGGGCACCAAGTATTTTCTCACATATTGGTGGTAAACACTGAACATTCAATGGTACAAGTCCTACACCACCAATATTGTCTCTTAATTTCTTTCTATTCTCAAGCATTTTGTCCTTCAACTTGGACAACCAAATCCTTCGTTGCATCCAAAAAGACAACAAGTGTACCAATAATTCGCCACACAAAACGCAGCCAAGGGTGTAGACCAGTAGTCAATAAGGTGGACTGAGAACATGAGGTCTTAGTCAGAGGCAAGAACAATAGGTGATATCTTCCCCACTGTCAAAGCCTTAATGGACAGAGTTACTAAGTACCTATGCTGGTGGGAAATAGCACATAACCCATCGAGGTGCACGTAAGCTGGCCTGAACAAGGGTAATCACAACAACAACAACAACAACAATAATAAAGGTTCCCTCAAATCATAGTTTTGAAAGGCATAGTTAAGTAGTATCTGTATTGACAAAACAACAACAACAACAATAATAAAGGTTCCCTCAAATCATAGTTTTGAAAGGCATAGTTAAGTAGTATCTGTATTGACAAAACAACAACAACAACAATAATAAAGGTTCCCTCAAATCATAGTTTTGAAAGGCATAGTTAAGTAGTATCTGTATTGACAAAAAGGGAAGACAGGTCCTGCTATGCACGGGTCCAGAAAAGACAAAACAACAATAACAACAGCATTCCCAGTATAATCCCACAAAGTGTGGGTCTGGTGGAAGGTAAAGTGTATGCAAACTTTACCTCTACCTAAGAGGCACAGGAAAGAAAATAGATAACAAAAATCAAAATTAACACTAGAAAAAAACTAATCGAAAGCTCAACCAGCATCTCTCTCTAATGATCCTTTAATCAAATGTTTTATCAATCTCAGAGAAACTATTAGTTTAATATTTGAAGTTTCTAAGTAATTACTAATTAGATCCAGCATGGGCACTAAACTAGAAAGACTAAAGTAGATTATGTAACCTAATATAAAAAACGAAAAGAAGAATGCCTTAAAATCAGTCAGTAAAATGTAGGGTTGTGGCAAAGAAAGAAAGCTAGACAGCTTACAAATGGATTTCGCCGGAGAGATAAGGAGAGAGAGGTAAAATGGTGTCTACTCTCAACTTGCCCAACAAGAAACTTCAGTAGAATTTGAAGAAAGAAATTTCTTCAAGTGAAGGTACAGAATAGGCCATTCGGCCGAAATTAATTTCACTAAGGTGATTGATTGCAATTCAAATTTTATTTTCTAGTCATTTAATTTATTGATTTATTATATAAAGTTTTTATATATATTTTATACATATAAATATTCAACATGAAAATTATATAATTTTGATATATAATTTATATAATAATTATACAATTTTTTTACACATTTTATATAACAATTATATAATTTTTATACACTTTTCATATATTTTTTTATTTATATTTTATTCATATACATATTTAATAGAACTATACAATTTCTCTCTCTATATATATAATAATTATATCATTTTTATATAATTATATTTAATTATTATTTTTAAACAGTCAAAAAAAGCAGAATATTTTTCATTTAAGAATTTTGTTGCGAAAAAATTGAAATATTTTTAAAAAAGGATCGAATAACCCAAGTTGGAAAAGGCTGCTTTATTTTTTTTTTTAAGAATCGTATCAGTATTGTATTAATATGGTAAATAAACTCTATCTGAACTATATGTATCAAAATGACCCAAATTAGAAAATGGCTATAATGTGAAAATGGTTTAGCCGACTGATTATTTTTTGACAAAATGTTAAATGCTTGCCATTTATTTTAAAAATGATCTGTAGGTGTCCTTTTCTCTTTCTTCAATTCGCTTAGTAGTAATGTCAGCTTAAAAGTAGTTGTAGACGATAAATTTTTCTAAGTCAAGAAAACAATAATCGAGACAGAAAAATTGAAGTAACAAAATATAATATTTGATTTCAAATGCAGTAAGTATTACAATCTCTATGATAATCCTCTAATTCTTCAAAATAATATGAACTTAAACTTGAATTTGATTTGGATTCAAGGGCTTGAGTAGCTTGACCTTGAATCTTCGTCTTTGGACTTGAATTTGGATATTAGTTCGTCACAAACACTTGGATGATTGCCACGAACGATGAATAAGTAACTTGATCTTGAACAAGAGTTTCGTCGTTCTTGATCTTGAACTTGATCTAGATCTTGATCTCGATTGTTTGAAACTTATAACTTG
This sequence comes from Capsicum pubescens, assembly GCA_030864215.1. NCBI lineage: Eukaryota > Viridiplantae > Streptophyta > Magnoliopsida > Solanales > Solanaceae > Capsicum > Capsicum pubescens. The sequence continues at coordinate 220,668,800 of CM061547.1, forward strand.
TAGAGAAATTATGATTTTTGATCCACGAGCTCTCTTCTTGCTCCTTATTTCTCAAAATCCTTCCTTTGTGAGTTATGAGGACCCCTATTTATAGCTGAAGGGGCAAGACAATTGTGTGATTTGATTGGTTGATTTGAAATTGACCAATCACATTCTTTTGGTGCAAAGTTTTAATTTGATTAGCTAGAACATGTCATTTGCACACGTGGCATGATTTTAGCGGCTCATTTCATTTAACTTTGATTGTCACATAATATTGACAAATGTTATGTTTGTAGTGACTCATTTCATTTAACATGAATTGCCATATAACATGACACATGACATGCTTTTAGTGGCTCATTTCATTTAACATGAATTGTCATATAATATCGACACATGTCATGCTTTTAGTTGCTCGTTTCATTTAACATGGATTGCCACTTCATATGACAAGAGATATGGGCTAGGACTTTTAAGATGAGCTAACACCCATTTGGACCTTGGGTTAATAAATATGGGCTCATCATTTCAATTAAATTAGCCTGATGTATTTGAGACTAGTAGATTAACCCAATCATATTAATCATATTATTTGAACTATTTTCTTGAATTTAATATAATCCAAATAAATATATGAATTTAAATTTAATAAAATTTCAATACTCACAAATGCCCCTTACTTTAAGACTTGTCCAATTCGATTTTTTTTCTAAAGGTTTATGGACTAGACTTGAAGTACAATTAAGACAACAATATTTTTTTTTGGTTGTCTTGTACGTAGTAAATACTTGTTTCTTTGGCTTCAAGAAACTTTTAACTTGGCTCCCATATTCACGAGATCCCATTTAATTAAAAATAGCAGTAGTACATTTTTTTAATAAAGAACAATTTAGTAAATATCTCCAAGTCTTTCCTTATTTTCTGAGCTCCGTGTCTGATCAAAATATGTCACATAAAATGAGACGGAAGGAGAAAGTAAATGCTCATGTTAACATTTTCACGCGAGACTAGAATTGTACTAGTAGTGAAATGTTGATTTGTTACTTGTAAAGTGGGGTCCATATTTTTTGGTCATTATCTTTAAAGTTCTTGATAAACTTTATGAGACTTTTGATAGGGAAAGAAATATTTTTATCTTTTATCTCAAAAATATTTAATTTTATCAATATTAAATTTGTGTTGCACTAGAAGATTAATATTTTCTTTGCCCCCCTCTATAAATAGCAACCTATAGAATTGAGTTCTCATCAAAAACATATACATATATTTTTTTCCAACTCAATTGTGGAGCATCTTAGAGAAATATTCACGTTTTTCTTTCTTTTCCTTTTTTTTCGACTGCTATCAAGAAAAAGAAGAAAAGTAATACTTTTAGCAAATAAAAGAAAAGAAAAGAAAAGAAAAAAAGAAAAAAAGAAAAAGAAAAAAAAGGAGTCACGGTGTAGCAGCCCCCTTTTTTGACTTTTCATTTTTTTTAGTAAACAAAGGAAGAAAAATGTTACTTTGGTTACATGCAGCCATCTTTTCGTTTTCTTTTTTCTTTTTTTTTTTAAAAGGTTACAATATTTCGTATACTGCATTGTTATTTAATTTATCAACATTGAGCATACTAACATTGAGACAATTTTTTTCTTGTTTTAGTATTCGGCTGTTGTCGTCTCATTTTCGTAGGTCACTGAGAATAATATCTTTACCGTGAATGTCACAACTTGAAAGCTTTACCACAACACCACCTGTTGAGCTTATGGTGTGAAGGGATGTGCTTAATATCTTTGCTCCAACATCATAAATTTGAGGCTTTAGAAATACATAATATTTGAGTAGAAGGCCTCGTGTCGTCTTATTCGAACCAAAGACTGTACACCGTTTAAGGAAAAAAACTTTACATGGTCCACGACTACGGCTTTTACACCGTCTGAGTCAAAGATCTTATATTTTTCGAGGCAAAGATTTTACACAATTTGAGCCAAAATGTTGCTTTGTCCAAGCCAAAGACTTCACACTGTCTAAGACAGAGACTTTACATGGCCAGCGGCTAAGACTTTTACACTGCTTAAATCAAAGACCTTACATTATTTGAGGCAACCACTTTACACTGTCCGAGCTGAAGGCATCACACTGTCCAAGTTGACAACTTTATATGATCAATATTTAACTGAAGTTGATCACATTTGAATTTAGAGTTCATAATTCTTAATTATTGAATTATCGAGTAATTGCTAATGAAATACTCTTCTTCTTTTGCAGTATGAATCATGGTTTACTTTAGAGATTCAACATCTTCTTTTCTCGAGTCGCGATATCTTATAATAGCAGATCACAAGGATAGCGAGGTGAAGACAAAGCTACTTATTGGTACGTCATTGGATGGACAATATATTACTCCGTGGCCACCTTTGGAAAATATACTGATTTGGACCAATGGACTCTTGAATTCCATAGTCGTCCACCTAAGACATGGGTACTTTGCTCATCCAATCATCGTATCAAAAGTATTGCTAGTACTTTTCCATGCTTGGGACGACGAATCATAAATGGAGAGAATAGGTGGGGTGAAACTTTTCACCTTAGTGGCGAGTTTCACTACATTCTTGGCTATTGGGAATGGGATAAGGATGTTCTTAGTAGGAGCTGCCAAACTGTATAGGATGCAAAGATTTACTATGTCGTATACTATTTACTCTTTACTTATGACCATAATACTAACATCTTACAAGCCTTCCGTGAAGCTTGGTGTCCTGCTACGAATACGGTGCTTACCTTGGTTGGAGAAATGTCCTTATCTATTTGGGATTTGCACACAATTGGAGGTCTTTTGATAATTGAAAGTCTTTATGAGGAAGTCCTGTTAGATATTATAGAACTTACAGAAACTTATGATAAGGGAAAAAAATTCCTTCCTGAAACTTGTGAGTATCTATTTGATGCCTTCTATCGACTACTGGAAGGGACTGGTGATAATCTGAGCGTTCCCATGAGAAAATGGATACAGTTTTGGCGTAAGAAAGTTTTTAAATACGAGCCACCTCTGCCGAGAAGAGAAAAGAAATCCATTCGTCTGAAATCATTGCATAGCCTGACTGGAAAGCTCGACGAGGCTGTTATTTGGTCATTTGAAGAAGAAGGCTTATTTCATAAGCTAGGAGTTAAGAGTCACGATAAAGACGATACATACTTAGCTGTTTTTTTGTCCTTCTGGTTATGTGTGTTTGTGTTTCCTATGAAGGAAGAACATATTATCCGTCCAGGAGTCTTTAGAGTTGCTTGTCACCTAGCAAGTGAACGAAGAGTTAGCCTTGTAGTTCCGATCTTAGATAGTATCTATAAGGGACTGAACACAATATCAGAATGCCCACGGTTTGATCTTGTTCGGGCATGGTTCTCAGTTCATTACGTATATGGTTGGCTGGCCCGCTACTTCAATACTCATTTTTCTTTGACAAATAGATGAACTGATACCCTCATGGCCAGATATTCTAGAGAAGGTGTTTCTAGGTACTACGGTAAGAAAAAAGCAAGAAAATGTATACATAGAGGAAGAACTACTAATTGGGATGGCACATTGCTCGAGAGGCCTCAAGCCTATCACTATCGCGATGATGGAAATGCCAAGGAATTCCAGTCAAATTTTTTCATGAGCATTCGCTCGAACTATCTTTCTTTAAGGCATGGGAATGCCTTCATCATTGAGCCTTATAGTCCCCACAGATTTAGCCGTCAATTTGGCTTCTTCCAATATTCTCCTGGCTTACTAGACCAAGATTTTCGAGAAGCTTCATTAGAAGATGGATTGAGACTTGCACGCATTTGTGTGTTGGCTAAATCCATGGCCAAGGCGACTTTTTCCCCTAGTGACTCCAAACTAAAGAGATTCTAGTCATCAAATTATAAATCTTGGTGGGAAAAGGTGCATGGAGATGTTCTAGAAGATCATATACCATTTCTAGTGAGTGTCGTGGGTCCTAATATTGACACCTCTCAAGAATGTGAGAAAGAGGCATTAGCTGTGAACAGGCCTTTCATTTGGAAGTCCAAAGAAGTTGTAGAAGAGATTAAGGAACCTTTGCCTGGAGAAATTCAAAAAGAACAAATGTCAATCCTGCCTCATCAAGTTCCCAATAAGCGACTATCTGAAGATGGGAGTGCTAGCAGTCATGGAGATCATTGTTGGACCATCCTTAGAAGAACCATCAAATGCTAATTTGCACGTGGTAGAGATTTCTGGTGATAATATTAGTTCTTCAAGGACACTGACAACTATCAAAGAGGTAACAATTCAAGTTTTCTCACTTATTCTATGGTTATCCAATTATTTCACTAATTGTTTTTTTTATGCAACCAAAAAATATCAATATAATGGATGCTTCCTATTGTGGTAAACCACAAGCCAGTGGCGAATCTATAGCAGGACCAGACTCTATAAAAGCATGTTCTACTTCAAAATTTAAGCTAGAGGTCACTTCTACCCCCAGTGTGAAAGCTAAAGCAAGTGCAGACTCAGATTTCCACAAACAACCAGCAATATCCATATCCGTTTTTTATGTAAGGAAGGTTATCTCAAAGCTGAAAAAGGAATTTGTTATGAAATCTTGGGCCAGTATCCGTACAAAGTTAAAAGGCCTTACTGCGGATCGTGCTTCTTCTCTCGCAGATGAGGTTCAAGTAATACTTAAAGACATGAGCAGAATGGGTATAGACATTTCTCCCTTGCAGAATTTATTAGTCTTTATTCGAGCCCGCCACTTCTATGACTAAGCTCGGTCAACCCTTATTGATAAGGCCATAGAAATTGAAAAGTCAGAATCATATCTAAAAGCCATGGAGCATCAGAAACTTGTGATGAAGGAAAGAGAGGAGAAATCTAGAGAACTATTTTTTCTTGCCAATCTCTTGAGGGTTCTTAAGGTAAATATTTGTTCAAGGGCAAACAACACTTTAAGTGTGGGATTATGATCTTAGGAGGATTTATGCACCTAAGTGTTGTTATCTAGCCTTAATTAGCCTAGTTTTGAGGACTTCTCCTGTGTGTAAAGAGTTAAGATTCATATAATGAAGAATCCAAGTGTTAAACTACGTATTTAGAATTTTTAAGGTGTGTTCAAAACAAGTTTGGAATTAAAACATTCACTTAGAGTTTAAACAAGGAAACTAGTGTTCTTAGCTTAAGCTATATGTGTTCTAGTTAATCATGTTGAATTCTATTGTGTGGTTAAGTTCTAATTTGTGGTGTTGGATGATGTAGGAAGCTTGGTGAGATGTTAAACTCAAGTATGGGATGATATACAAGATTATTTTAAAGAGGAAAAGGAACCACGATGTGATGAACTTAAAGCCAAATGCATGGAGCAAACGATGACCAAAGATGGATTTTCTGAGCTTAGGGGCATGCCATACCCTCTAGCCTACAGATAAGGGTGTGCCACGTCCTTAGTCACAAACCAAAATTAAAATTCCAGTGAACCTCCTCAATAGTGACATTCCATGCCCCCTATACTCAGCAATAAGGGCATGACACGTTGGTGTGTCAAATTTGGTCACTTAGTTCCAACTATAAATAAAAACTCTTATCTTGTGGTATACACCTTAGACGACCTTTGGGGCTTGGAATAAACTTGAGGAGGCTTCTCTTAGGGTTTTTATCCTTTCTTTTAATTTACTTTTGGATTATAACCATGAATTTCTCAATTGTGATTCTTTGCAATTCCATGAGTGGCCAAATACCCTCATCTGGGGTTAAGGCCAAGAACATGATTACAGGCAAGAAATAAGGTAAATAAGTTGAAAGCTCTCCGAGATGCTGCCAAATAAGAAGTTAAGGAAATTGAATCCAAAGTCTCCGTTACTGAAGAAGAGTTCACCAAGTGTGCTGACATTTCCTTGGCAACTCAAAATGCCTCGAATGATATTGAAAAGAAGAAGCAAGGGTTAGAGGCTTCTCTCCAGGATTTAGTTAACTATAAGTTGTGTTTAGATTATCTTTAGGAGATGTCTTTCTTTATTTTCAAACCTTTTTTCTTTCTCTCCTTCTGTTTTGTCTGAGCAGTTGAATTCAGTAACACTAATAAACTCCTTCCGCTTGGCTTTATATTGCCGCATTCTTTTCAAAACTTCTTTTTCTTTTTGTCTCCCAATTTTTTTTTCTCATAGTGCATTGATGATATTGTATTAAGCCTCAACTTCAACCAAGTTTTGTTGTTCAATAGCTTGTGTTTTTAAGGTAGAAAATTCGTATTTGGAGGCGAGAATACCAAAATTATGAGCTACTTGATTTTTTTCTTCAAAAATCAGACTTCTTGATTTAAAACATACCCAAAATTCAGAATTTTAGAGCATTTGGGTCATTCCAAATAATATTTTGAATTCAAATTTAAACACCGTTGGGCAGACATTTTCAGATTTGCGTGGCTACACCAAAAAAAGTGTATCTTGATGTAGAAGTACCAAAATTGAAATCTGCTTAATTATATATAAAGTGGACTTCCAAATCTAAGACATATCCAAAATTTAAGATTTTAGAGCACTTTGATAGTTCTAAAAAGTATTTTGAAGTCAAGTTTACATGCTCTCAGGCAGACATTTTCAGGTTTGCGCGACTGCATCAAAAATATTATATCTTGATGTAGGAGTACCGAAATCAAAATCCGCTTAATCCCCTATAAACTAGACTTTCAAATCTAAAACATATCCAAAATTCAAGATTTTATAGCATTTGGATCGTTCTAAAAACAATTTTGAAGTGAAGTTTACATGTTACTAGGCAGACATTTTTAGGTTTGCGCGACTACACTAAAAATATTATATTTTGATGTAGGAGTATCAAAATTAAAATCCACTTAATCCCCTATAAACTAGTTTCCAAATCTGAAACATATCCAAAATTTAAAATTTTAGAACATTTGGATAGTTCTAAATAATATTTTGAAGTTAGCTCAGGTTCTGTTTTTCTCGATTTTTCAGATTTGTGTCTTATGATAGAGAACTCATAACTCAGAATGTGAACGCTCGAACTATGAGAAATTTTTTTACTCATGAGACTGAACTTAGAATCAAACTCTAAGCGCCTACGTTCCTCAGTGAAAAGGATCAAGTCATAATGTGGTTCTGAAGGAGAAATAAATTTGCTTTTTTTATTTTTATTTTTGTAATTTCTTTTTCGTGTCCTAACTTTTGCCTAGGTCTCCTCTTTCGAGATTTTCAACCTAGAGGACTTTTTTTTGGGTCGTACACAGTTTATACTCTTGCGGGCCAGGAGTGACATGCAGTTTAGGCTCGTGCCTTAAGGAGCATTCTTCTTCTCTTCAAGGCTAACATCTCTTTATGAACTTTCCATTGATGGGTCAATATGTAAACCTTCTGAGTCAACAAGTTTGTAATCAACACTTGAGTATACTTCTTGTACTATATATGGCCCATCCCACTTAGCTGAGAACTTGTTTCCTGATCAACGAGAGGTGATAATGGGCCTTCTTACAACAAGAACTTGGTCACCCACTTGAAAGCATCTAAGGAGGACCTTTTTAGTAAAATATCGAGATACGCGGGTTTGATAACATGTCAAGCTTTATTGAGCAACTAGTCTCTTTTCATCCAAAGCATATGATTCTTCAAGGCGTAACCGAGCGTTTTCTTCATCAGTAAGTCCTTGAATAGCAAGCCGCAATAATAGGATTTGACGCTTAAGAGGCAAAACTGCTTCAACCCCATAAACAAGTGAATAAGGAGTTGCCTGTGTTGGTATGCGATAGGTTGTTCTATATGCCCAAAAAGCTTCTTCCATTCTATCATGCTAATCCCTCTTAGATTTTGAAACGACCTTCTTCAATAAGTTACAGAGTGTCTTGTTGAATGCTTTAGCAAGGCCATTGGCGACAACACAATACATAAATGAGTTGCGTTGCTTGAAGCTAAAAAAAATCACATATTTTGGTCATCAACTTATCAAATGGCTTACCATTATCGGTCAATATATATCTAGGAATGCCGAAGCGATAGATAATATTGACTCGAATGAAGTTTGCCTTATTCTCTTTCTTTACTTCTTTTAGAGAAACAACTCATTTTGAAAAATAATCAGTTGTAGCTAGGATGTACAAATGTCCACCTGAAGACTTCGGTAATGCTCCAACAATATCCAATCCCCATGCCTCAAATGGCCCTGAAGCAACAGTTGGGTGTAATACCTCTAGGGGTTGATGTATGAAATTTGCATGAAATTAACAAGCTTTAAACCTTTGACCGTAATCTAAGTAATCTTTCACCATAGATTGCCAATAATAACCTAACCTTTTAATATGAAAATGAAGCTTTGGCCCAGACTGATGCGCCCCACACACTCCAGAATGAGCTTCTTGCATAGTTTGAACAGACTCATCTGTGCTCAAACAACGTAAGAGTACTCCGTCAAATGACTGTCTATAGAGTGTACCCTTATAGTAAAGAAAGCAAGGGGATCATTATTGAATTATTGTCTTCTTTCAAGGACTTTTTGGTAAAATTCCATAACACAAGTAATCAATTATTGGTTGCCGCCAGTCTTCAATCTCGGCCTCAGAAGCAGTGATAACTTGTTCAATTTCCCCTACATTTTCATTTGGTGGTACTACCCATCTTTGGCAAATGATGACTTGCATTTAATCAGGAGATACCAATGCAGAAGTTAAGGTTACCAATGCATCAACCCTTTTATTTTTCGTCCTAGGGACATGTTGAATGGTAACCTCTCCAAGCCAACTTATCAACTTCTGAGCGTAATCGCGATAAGGAAGCAACTCAGGCTTCTTGAACTCATAACTACCCAAAACTTGGTTGATCACCAACTTGGAATCTCCACAGACTTGCAATTGTAATTGTTTCATATCGACAACCATTTCGAGTCCAAGTATGAGTGCTTGATATTCAGCGATATTATTAAAGCAACACTGTGTTAATGTGAAGGAATATGGCAAAACTTCCCCATTGGGAGTGATAAACACTACTCCAGCACCAGCTCCATCACGATGTGCAGTTCCGTCAAAGTACATCTTCCAAGGAAATCGGATTTCTACAAACATAATATCTTCATCAGGTAGTTCATCAGATAAATTCTAATCATGTGGAATCGAATGGTCGGCCAAGAAATCTGGCAGCACTTATCCTTTCACTGCCTTTTGAGAGAGATATACAATTTTAAATTGTTGGAATTATAGGTACCACCTTGCTAGTCTATTGCTTAAGATAGGCTTGGACATGTCAAACTTGATAGGATTTGCTTTTGAGATGAGTCGTACAACATGAGCTTGAAAGTAATGCTTCATTTTCTGAATTGAGAACACAAACACCAAACACAACTTCTCTATAGGCGAATACTTCATCTCATTTGGTGTCATCATCCTACTCAAGTAATAAAGGGCATTTTCTTTCCCTTCATGGTTTTCTTGTGCTAGAAGTGCTCTTACTGATCTTTCTTGTGTCGTAATATACAGTACCAATGGCTTTCCAGGAATGGGAGCTACAAGCACTGGAGGCTTTATTAGATAAGACTTTATACTCTTAAAAGCATTGATGTAGGCCTAGTCCGATTCAAAGGGGACATCTTTCTTCATAAGACGACTGAATGGTTGACACCTCCCAGCTAGGTTTGAAATGAACCTCATAAGATACGTCGATTTTCCTTGCAAGCTTTTCAGCTCGTGAATATCTTTAGGCTCAGACATCTTCAAAATAGCATCTACTTTATCTTGATCAATTTTAATCCCGCAATATCGAACAATAAAGCCAAGTAACTTTTCAGAAGAAACTCCAAAAGCACACTTCAAAGGGTTCATTTAGAGTTGGTATCTTCGAAGTTGTTTGAATACCATTCTCAGATCATGTATGTGGTTATCTCTCTTTCTTGATTTCACTACTAAGTCATCAACGTAACACTCAATATTCTTATGAAGCATATCATTTAAAATATTCTGCATAGCTCGTTGGTAAGTAGCACCAGCATTCTTTAAACCAAAAGGCATCACCTTGTAGCAATATATTCTATTAGGCATGCAGAAGGACGTGAGTTCTTCATCTCTTGGTGCCATACAAATCTGATTATAACTAGATAAACCATCCATGAAAGACATTACCTCATATCCAATTGTGGCATCAATCATAAGCTCGGGTATCGGAAGAGGAAATTCATCTTTGGGACATGCATTATTAAGATCCCTAAAGTCAACACAAATTCGAATTTGACTATTCTTCTTTCTTACACATATTATGCTTAAAATCCATGTGGGATACTTGACTTCATGGATAAAACCTGTTTCGATGAGCTTGTTAACTTCAGTTTCAATCAAAGGGACTAATTTAGGTCTAAAACGACATTGAGCCTGCTTAATAGGGAAAGCACCTCTCTTCACAGCAAGGCGATGAACTACAATTTTAGGATCTAATCCTGGCATTTCTTTGTAGCTCCAAGAAAATACATCTTTATACTTCATAAGAAACTCAAGATACTTATTTTCTTTATCTTCATCCAGTAAGGCGATTGCATACGTAGGCCTTCGATCTTCATGAGTCCCAAGATTGACTTCCTTCAATACATCAACAGTGTTCTTCACCCCTTCTGCAAGTTCAAATGGTGCATCTTTAGAGTTTTCAACTTCTTGAGGATCACCATCATTAAAAGATATGTGATGACATGTGTTGATATTAACGAACTCATTTTCGATCTTCATTTGTGGCAGAGTACCCTTCTTGTCGCATATTGTGATGTGATATGATGATCCTACATTTTCTACATCTTCTTCACGCTCCTTAGTATGAACTATAGTGTGAGTTCTTGCTTTGAAGACATCTCCACATAAAACTAAGACTTTCATTTCTCGCCTTATTCTAGAAGGAATCAAACTAGAGCAACTTTTGTGAAAATTAGGCTCTTTAGCATAAACATGTTCTTCCACCCTTTTATCATTTCCTTGGCCTTTTTATTTCTTCTTTACTGGCCCCAACCTACCAAATACCGAAGTTCTTGGACTTGGGTCACTGAGCCGATCAAATACTAAAACCCTTTTGTTAGATGTTACAAAATCATCCTTAAGGGTAATGTAGTTGATACATGCCCTATTTATAGATATACGGATCGGTGATAGTTGTTTGTAACCCAAACCTTCATGCGATTATTTCACAACATACCCTTTTTCTATCATCATCCTCTGAGTAGGATTTAGACCATGGTTTGGCCCTCCAAATGCTTCAGGTGGGAGCTTCCCTAGCTTAAAGGATTCATCAGGGTTGTATCCAGTTTTTGCCAATAACTTATAGGCATTTGGGTCAAAACCCTCATTCGTACGCTTTTCAAGAAATATTTTATGTGTATCAAAATTAGATGACTTGCCAAACCCTCCTACCGACCTTGAAGGTGGCTTTAAGACATCAATTTGCTTAATAGGAAAAGTCAACCCTCATAACATGTTTTGTCGCAACCCAAATGATTGGACTTCAACCTTCTTTTCCTTTGGGACACATCGAATAATTAGAGTCACCCTCTTACTCGACGATGCCCCATTGCTATTAGGTACTTTATTCACATCAGAAGATATTGGACTCTTTTCAACCACCACATTTGCCTCTCCAGCTGCCTCATTATTCTTCTTTGTAGTAACAACCTCCCTTATAGGACACACCTCACCGATATTTACCTCATTTTGCATATGTTTCTTCAAGTAAAATTTTGCATCTGCAAAATAGGCTTCTGCTTCAGTAAAAGGCTCATCATCAGCAACCACCTTCTTTTGGACTCCATTTTCAAAGTACTTAAAACGTTGATGGTAGGTGGACGTGATCACTTTTTTATCATGTATCCATGGCCTTCCTAATAAGATGTTATATGAGGTCTTTGTGTCAATCACATCCATTAATAAGCTTGAACGTATATCTCCCATGTTGACTTTTAATTTGATAGAACCTATGGCTCTATGCCCCCTTGATTGAATCCCTGAATCATAATACGACATTCAGAAAATTCATCCATCGAGATTCCAAGCTTCTTTATAGTGTGAATTGGGAGAATATTAACTCCAGAGCCATCATTAATCATAATTCTTTTCACATTGTGCTCGCGCACGTAGCCAGCCATATATAAGGGACGATTGTGTGATGTCTCACCCAATAAGAGGTCATCATTAGTGAATGTGATTTTTGCATCACAAGTGTTTACTTCTTCAGAAAATGGCTTAATAGGTTCTTGATGTGACAGGATTAATGGAGATGAGTCTTCTGTTGCTTCCTCTTCTTTATCGATATTACAACATGAGGCCTTGGCGCTAACATGAGATATTTTCCCACTAAACAAACTCGACAAGAATTTCTCCAATGTCACTGGGTAACGGGGCTTTGGACGATAATTCTTCTCAATTTTTATCTTTCTCACATTCTTCTACGCCACTTTCCTTTAGGGTCTTTTGACCATCTTTCCTCTTATTGTTTGTTTGCTCGACTCCTTTTGTAAGCTCATCTTACAACATCTTTGTAGAGTCACCGGGATCCATCCTTCATCATCAGTGTGCTCAATAAGGGGTTGACTTTTTTCTAATGTTTCCTCTTTCACTATTACTTCATTCATCATAGGAAGAAGCAATGGCCTACTAACATCGATGGGTTCAAAGTCGCCAAATTTAACTATCTTTTGCGAGGTCGAAATTAAGACATTATCACATTCATGCACTTCAACAAAGTTGCAAAGAAATATGGGATCAAGTGAACCAAAAGTGATAGATACTTGATTTGAACTTTCCTTCTCATCTTCGAGCAGTATCTTTCCTTCGCGGGCCAAGTCCATAACCTTTTCCTTGAAGATAAAACACTTTTCTATGGGGTGACCCAACAACCGATGATATTTGCAGCAGCTTGGATCACTAGTCCTACCAGCTTCATCTAGACGCTTCATTTCAGGTAACTCAAAGAGTTTATATGAAAGGAGTTCTTCAAAAATTATTGGGACATCTGAGTCCAAAAACGGATACTCTTTTGCTTGCATCTCCTTTAAAGTCAACTTTTTGCTAGCATTATTTTGGAAAGATGTGGTTTTCACACTTTATTTTTTACTTAGCTTTGTGATGACCCTCAATGGTGCGGCATTAACATCTATCGCCTCTTTACTTTTAGATTTTGGCACAAACTTGCCCCATTTCTTCACTTCTAGTTTGTCTTTTCCTTTTCGGGGCTCATAAACAGGTGGTCCTTAATTTTCACTTAAGGACATGCTTAACTCCATATCATGAGCACGTGTGGCAAGTTCTTCAAATGATTTGGATTTGCTGCCCTATAGGATGTAATGAAGTCCCCAATGAATTCCTTGAATACACATTTCTATCCCAGAAGCCTCACTAAGTCTGTCTTTACAATTAAAACTCGCGTTCCTCCATCAATTGATGAACTCAATAATGCATTCATCTTCTCATTGGTGTATATTGGTAAGTTCAACCATACTTAAAATACATCTCGTGCTATAGAAATGATTGAGAAATTCATGTTCTAGTTGTTCCCAACTGTCAATAGAACCAGACTCAAGATCAGTATACCAATCAAATGCATTTCCTTGTTAAAAACGCACAAAATGTTTAACAAGATAATCTCCATAAGTTCTAGTATTGTTGCATATTTCAATAAAGTGAGCAACATGTTACTTTGGGTTTCCTTTACCATCAAATTGTTGACATTTTGGAGGTTAATAACTTCCAGGCATCTTCAATCCATCAATTCTTGAAGTATATGGCTTAGTATATGTGAGAGATGGTTTGGAAGCAACATCGTACTTGTCTTTAATGGTTCCCACAATAAAGTCCTTCAGTTGGTGAATTGGTATTAACCACTCAATAGATACTTGCATTTCATCAGCAACATATCTTTTCTTCACAGATGAATCTCTTTTGTCTTGTTCTATCGGATGCTTCCCAGACGCTTGGCTTGAGCCTCCCTCCATAATACTTTCAACTCTATCTGTCAACTTGACAATTCGATTATCCTGATTTTGCACATATTTTGTTAGGCCTTCAATCGCCTTAGTCAAACTTGCAAGTTGTTCTTCGACAATTGAGGTGTTAGTCACCATTGCTTGGATAGCCACCGAAGATGAAGGATTAAAACATGGATTTTTCCTCACACTGAAATTTGAGTAAAATAGTTCACGCGGAGTAATTGGAGCATACTTAGTGATCAGGGCATGATCATCTCCATACATGATGTGGTCCTTAGTCTTAAATGGGCTAAGTCGGGTTAAAATCTTCTCAACGATCTCAGCGATATTCTCCCCTTCTTCCAACTCATTGGGAAGAAATCTTTCCCCCTTTGAAGGTGTAGATCAAATACGGGAGTTGATACAGACGACACTTCAAGTGTTTGTTGTCCTAGTAAGTTTTATTTGTTCCTAGTAATGGGCCCACACTTCCCATGGTGGCATCAAGTAAGTTATCCACCTCAGAGGTGAATTTGGAGTGAGTAGCCTTAGCAACAACAGATTTGGAGTAAAACTTCTTGGGTGCCATTTTAGTATTCTTTAAAATGATGATTAATGCGAAGAGATGAGAGGTAGAGAAGGTCCCACTAGGAGTTCCAGTTTGTTTCCAACAAATTTTTACAGTAACAGGAATAAATTCCAATCACCAATAAAAGTATGAAGAAACATAATTTTTTATTTATAAACAATGTGGGTATAAATCTGTTCCTCTCTTGATTTTCACCGTAATTTGAGGATCGTCAATAGTGTATTTCTTGAACGTAGGCATATTTAGATTTGATATGAATTTTTCCATAATTCTAGAGTCGTTAGTGGCGAATTTCTCTAACGTAGGAATATTTGAATCTGATTTCCATGAAAGGGGAGTTTGTGGATCTTCTTGATGTATCTTGATGTATTTGATTATCAAGAATAAGAGGATTTTGATTTCTTTATGGATATTCCATGAATTTCTGAGATATTGGAGATCTTGAAGGTGTTGATCTCTTTATGAATATCACATGCATTTATTGGGACTTTGGAGATGCCTCTTCAAAGGGATATTTTCCCCCTTTATACATGCGTAACTTATACTTAAGGTAGAGTAACCACCAAGCTAGATTTAGGATAAAGTAGCCCCCAAGAACTCTAACAAAAATTGAACTCTTTCTGTAGAGTCCACAAAATTTCAATGTCTACAAATGCCTCCTACTTCAAGGCTTGTCAGAGTGTAGACTTGATGAAACTCAAAGACGAGTCTTGAAGTATCGTTTCCATCTTTACGATCCTGCAGCTACAGATTTGCATATTTAATTTATGAGAGAAGAGATGAAGGGCAGATTTGGTCCCATGGGTGTGCCAAAATTTATAGACGATAAGTTTTTCCAAGTCAAAAAAATAATAATCGAGACAGAAAAATTAAAGTAACAAAATATAATATTTGATTTCAAATTTAGTAAGTGTTACAATCTCTATGATAATCCTCTGATTCTTCAAATTAATATTAGCTCGGACTTGAACTTGATTTGGATTCAAGGGCTTGAGTAGCTTGATCTTGAATCTTCATCTTCGGACTTGAATTTGGATATTAGTTCATCACAAACACTTGGATGATTGTCACGAACGATGAATAAGTAACTTGATCTTGAACAAGAGCTTCGTTGTTCTTGATCTTGAACTTGATCTTGAGCTTGATTGTTTGAAACTTATAACTTGCAGAGAAATTATGGTTTTTAATCCACGAGCTCTCTTCTTGCTTCTTGTTTCTTAAAATCCTCCCTTTGTGAGTTATGAGGACCCCTATTTATAGTTGAAGGGGCAAGACAATTGTGTGATTTGATTGATCGGTTTGAAATTGACCAATCACATTCTTTTGGTGAAAAGCTCTAATTTGATTGGCTAGAATATGTCATCTGCACACGTGGCATGATTTTAGTGGCTTATTTCATTTATCTTAGATTGTCATATAATATCGACACATGCCATGCTTTTAGTGGCTCATTTCATTGAACTTTGATTGCCACATAATATTGACACATGTCATGCTTTTAGTGGCTCATTTCATTTAACATGAATTGCCATATAACATTGACACGTGACATGTTTTTAGTGGCTCATTTCATTTAACATGGATTGTCATATGATATCGACACATGTCATGCTTTTAGTCGCTCGTTTCATTTAACTTAGATTGCCACTTCATATGACAAGAGATATGGGCTAGGACTTTTAATTTGGGCTAACACCCATCTGGGCCCTGGGTTAATAAATATGGGCTCATCATTTCAATTAAATTAGTCCAATGTATTTGAGACTAGTTGATTAAACCAATCATATTAGTCATATTATTTGAACTATTTTCTTGAATTTAATATAGTCCAAATAAATATATGAATTTAAATTTAATAAAATTTCAATACTCATAGTGTCATTGTCATGAAAATTAAAATTTTTGAAGTTGGAGTTGGAGTCGAAGTTGGAATTAAAGTTGGAGTTGGAGTTGTGTTTGTTAATGAATATAATTGGTTTTAAACTTTTGTAAGAGAAGAAAGATGAAAAAAAGTGAAAACAACTTTTTTTTTATTTTTCACTTTTCCAATACAACTCCAAGTTGTGTTTGCAATTCTCATAGTCAAACATCAACTTGGAGTTGGATTTGACGTAAAGTGAAAAAAATTTCGGAAAAGTGAAAAAAAATCATGGCCAAATGGGCCTACCTAATTTTCAAATTTATTGCTCAAATCTCGCAAGGGCGTTGGTTCGATTTGGTACAAATTTTCTTTAATTTTTTATTAAAAATTGAATTAAATTAGTTAGTGTTTCATTTAGTATAATCAAACTAATATACATTCTCGCGCGATGCGCGAATTAATTCGAAGAGAAAGGAGCAGAGAAATATAACAAAAACAAACAAATACATACATACATATATATACACACACTAGCTTAGTGTACGTGCTTTGCACGTGTGTCTCGCATCGATCAATAAAAATATATTCATAATAATAACACATTATTAAAAGGTAGAAATTAACGTTAAAATACATGTTATATGTATTTAAACAATCAAAAAAATAAATTTAATTTGAATCTCAAATTTCAATTATACCACGTAAATTGAGACAAAAGAAATAATTTGAAAATTATAAGTCTCTAAATAATTTTTCTCCCAAAAACTTGATCAAACGCTCACTTTTTTAAAATAAGGACGTTTAAAAAAAAGGACTACTTTTAAAAAGAAAAAAGAAGTTTGACCGAAGACTTGATAAGAGAAACACATGTACACCTTATGTATTATATAACCATATATTAAGTTTAAAAATTCTTACTATTTTACGATAAATATAATTAATAATAATAAATTTGAGAAAATAAAATTAGACTCCTACTCAAAATGGAAAATTTTCACCAAAAAGAAAACCTAGATACAAAATAATCTAAGTGTTGTAACTTTTCTTTTAACCAAAAGAATCAAATCGAACATTTATCTACCATCTGTATTAAGCAGAAAAAATGATAGAAAATAACAGAACATAGGTTAACAACATAATATGATTAAGAACCTAACCTCTACATAAAAAGTCATAAAGCCCGACCAAACATTCATCTACTATAAAAAAAATGATAGATATCAACAGAACAGAAACTACAACAAACAATTCGATAAAATGAGATATCATACGACTATTAAACCTCACCTTTACACAATTTCTTAAAGTCCGACCGAACATTCATTTATCATCTATATTGAGCAGAAAAAATAGCATACACTAACAGAACAATACGATAATCATGATATCTGAATAATACAACTATATCTAACATTTACACTGAAATTCCTTAAAATCTAACCTAACATTTATCTATTACCTGTATTAAGCAGAAAAAATAACATATTGTAATAGAATAAATCAGTATCACAGTTTTAATATTTATTTCAAATCTATAATACACTCAAACTTAAATAAAGAATAATACGCTAAAAAAAACAATTATTTTCACGAGTAAAAATTCTACACATTAAACCTAAACACAAATATAAAAAATCAGAGAAAGCCTATTACAATGACAATAAAAATTTTGGATTGATTATCAAGAAGGCACTACACCTATATGAGTCAATAATTGGTAGAATGAATCTCAAGAAAAATTAGAAAATAATTTCCTTGGATGTATTTTTGGTGGACGAATTTTTAGTTACTCCTATATTTTTCACACCCATGTATTATCTGGATGTGTACATTTATAACATCCAAAACACACAGCCTACTTGGTTTCACAAAAAAAAAAAAACATCCAAATTTGTCTTGATTTGTACCTTCTATCCTTCTATATAAACCCTTGAGCTTTTCCCATTGTTCATCGTTATAAACAGTTGCATCTTTCATTGTTTTTCATCTCAGCACAGTTTCAATAATTTTATTTTCAAGTTTTTGTCGTTATATCATCCTTCTCTTTTGTTAATTTAAACACAATATTACTTGTTATGCCAACATAAATTGCTTAGTTTATTTTAACTTAATATGTCCGGTTAGTTCATTATACTTGTTATGCCAACATAAATTGCTTAGTTTATTTCAGCTTAATGTGTCCGGTTATACTACTAGGAGTATTGTTAATCAATTTATTCTCACTTTTCAACAGCTTTTTGCTGCTGAGTCTGCTTTACCTGCTGCTTATTGGAGTATTGTTAATCAATCAATTAATTCCACTTTTCTACTGCTTTTTACTGCTGAGTTTGCATTACCTGCTCCTTATCGAAGTATTGTCAATCAATTTATTCCACTTTTCTACTGATTTCTGTTGCTAAGTTTGCATTACCTGCTGTTTTGTCCTTTTAATAGAATATATTCTAATTTCTATTACTAATTACTAAAGTTCTTTATCTACTCATCTACCAAGAAGATTCACATATTCAGGTATAGTTCTTCTCACTTAACAAATATACCTCTATTATGAAATTATACGTTATTATCATTCTAACTTCTATTTTCTTAAAGATTATTACAATGGATCCTATCACGAAAGTTATGGATATCAACACTTTGAAGCCGAGAGATTGTATCTGGATGATCAAAGTCTTGGTCATCGAAAGCGGGGCAACGAAGCCGTTTAAGAATGGAGGCGGTTCTCGAAAAATGGTTATATTAGTTGATGAGAAGGTAGTATTATTCTTTCATACCTCGCATTATAAAACAATTCTTTTTAATGCAAAGACTATAATATTCGTTTATTAAATCATGTTCTTTTTTTCGGGGCACCAAAATTAATGGTACACTTTTCAATGAACATATTAAAACGTTTGGTCATTCTTTACAACAATCCAAAGTTTGCTATATCATAAATGGTCGCATTAATAGGGTCAATCCTAATTTCCAATCTATTAATAAGGACATTGAACTTGCATTAGTACCATCCACTATAGTTCAAGAATGTCATGGCCCTTTTTCTACATTATCTTTTTCTAAGAATTTTGTTCCATTCGAAGATGAAAGATTGCATACCAAAGAAACAATAGTAGGTAATTCCTTTTAAGTTAATTAATATTGTCATAAATTCAATTACTTATTGTTATTTATTTAATCATACATGCTTAATATTTGTTCCAGATATATTTGGCATCTTCATGAGTTTTAAGCTCTTCACAAAAGACACAATCCGAAGAGAAATAGTACTTATGAATGAAGAGTAAGTTAACCTTAATTTTTTTACGAAGCGAAAGTGTTTGATTAATACATAAATTGTCCTATTAATTTAATAATTTAATCTTATTTTCTTTAATTGAAAAACAAAGATGTGATAGAAAAACTATCACATTATGGGGCGAAATTCTCAGAAATAGATGACGCGTTGCTAGAAAAGTTATCTTCAGAAAATTCTGTCGTGGCATTTTATGATTTAAGGACTACATTATATCAAGGTAGTACTATCTTAGCAACTACATCATTTACAATAAATACTGTGTTATTTTTTGCACCTAATATTTTATGTTGCATGAAATTTCGAGCTATCTTCTACCTATATCAGTAGTATATGGGTAGACCCCACATTTGAAAAAGCAACCTCTCTCCAAAAATGGTAATATGTGTCTTCACATTCATGCAAATAAATTATAGTGGACTATTTTTATTATAATACACTAAGTAACAAACATGCAGGTTTGTTTCCCAAAAGAAAATTCATAATGATATTACTTTACTGCCAAGTAAACAAATTAAAGTGGCGAAAGAAATGACAATTGGTGAAATCGCAGATTGTCTATCTTGTGATAAAAAGGTAGTATTTTTACCTACAACAATTTAGTGTTTTGTTTTTACATTAGTATAACGCCAAAGTTTTCTTTCTTTTCTATAGGTTAAGTACGGCAAATTTACTGCAACTATCATCTATAGTGAATAGTGATGAACCCTACTATGATTCTTGCAAAAATTGCTATAAAAAGGTGAAAATCTATGATAACATTGCAAAACGTCCTGGCTGCCCCACCGAAAAAATTACTTATGCGGACAGGTAACATACATAACAACCATCAAATTACTTTCAATCATTTGAAAATTCAAAAAATGAGCTAAATGTCTTTTTTCCACTGACCTCACAAATTTTTTCTAAAATTTGATGTATTTGTTGGGGATGAACGTTGTTCTGTTACATTGTTTGAGGCTGCAAAATGCTTAGTTGGTTGCGATGTTACAACATATAAGCAATCAATATTGGAAAAGGTCATATTACATTGTTCTTTAACACTTATCATTCACTAAAATAATCTGTTTTATTTTGAATTCAACGAATTATCCCCTTCTAATTAATACATTCTTTTCATTGATACAAAAAGAGGAATCCTCATTTTATCGTAACCTGATGCTAAGTATTAAGAAAGTCTGCACATTTCTTATCAAAATTGATGCAAAAAATGAAGGAGATCGAGCGGGCAGACGCTTCATTGCAGAAGAAGTCCAAGAAGTTAAAAAGATTGTTACAATTAACATAGTAGATGAAGACGTCAACTCAAAAACTCAGTCAACGGGACAAAAAAAAAATGAAAACACTGATGATACAACGTCTCATAAAAGAATCAAAGTAGAAAAGGATTAGTCGTGTTTTGTTCTCTAGGAACAGGTTTAGGCGTCGGTAGTTATTCATTCTTTGTTTTTTTTTCTATTCTAAACATTAAGCAAATTTTGTTGGCATAACAAATAATATTGATTATTACATTTTTGTCCAACTTGATCTAGCTATACAATATTTATTTTGCATTACTTATAATATGTTTTTAATAGCTTATTTTATATCGTAGGTTATTATTCGTTAAGCACATGGCACAAGGTAGTTTTTAAAACTAATTGATACAGAATACTTTAATTTATTTTTTATCACTTTAATAAATAATTATATTTTTTTCTATATAGATCAAGCAAAAGTTAATAAAGCTATTCGAATGCATAAGAAATAAATTGTTGCAATTACAACAAATTTAAATGGTGCAATCAACAATGCCGACAAACAAGAAGATTCAGGTACCCACTTTAAATTTAAATCTTTAGACTTAGCTCTCTACGAACAACAATAAATTCACTCCTTCACAAAAAAAAAACACATTTACCAATAACCAGAAATTAACTAGATGTTCATTACTAACCTCAAAGAAGGTAAATAAGAGAATCCTTTCAGTGTAGAGATTTTGTTCTTTCTAGCAGCTAAGATCTGCAAAAAAAATATGTAATTTAGGTTCTAACCATACAAGTAGCGTGAAGTAACAAAAGATGAAAATCAGAGATTAACCTGTACCTGAGGTTGACTGGCCATTGAAAGAAACTTTAACTTATTCTGAGCAATAGATAGGAACTGAAATTTAACAGCCAAGTAAAAACATAAGCTGATGTTTTTTCCCTCTCTTTGACAATTAATAAAACACAATAAGCTAGAGTAAGAATTGAACATGGAGAGTGAAAACTGTTGTGAGTATGAAAACTGTTGTAACTCACTTATATCTTTGGAAGCGCAGCTGAAAATAGTATCAAATTTGTCCATCCTCTTCTATAAGATGGCTTTGATTTTGCCTTCCTCTTACCCATAGCTGAAGTTACTGTTAAGTGTATTCAAAAACATAGGTCAGCTGCAAGAATGCACGAGTCATTTGGTTCGAAGAACCAAGTTATCCCAAGATTATAGTCCTATGCTTATAATCGTGAAACTAATTTATCCCGTCTCATAGGTGTAAAAAAAATAATACTAAACTTGAGGTATAAATTTGTCCCGGAAGTAGTTGTACTTTCAAACAAATAAAGTATAAATTTAATCATGAAATACTTTACTTTATCCATGAACCAAAGAACCCGTCGCTGATCAGTACACTGATAGTAGAATAAAATTTAACAGTTAGCACCGATCAGTTTTCAAACACCAGAAATAGAGCAAATATAATTAGCAAAAGTACGTTGAATCAGGAAAGTAGGAGGAGAGAATTACTTTCTGCAATGTGCTCCTGTTACCATGCAGCAACATAGTGGTCTTCGATAAACCATCCAGAGCTGGTGACACATCCTGAAAAATAAATAAGGAACTACTGGATGTTCCTATTTTCTGGAATGAAGACTCAACTAAATTAGATAGTTCTCTTAACTTTTGATCCAAAAGAGTGCTCAAAGCATCCCCTCCACTCAAGTTATGCCCAAAAGGAACCACAAGGTAATCCATCATCAAATTCAACCTATGAAAATCCAATACCATGGAACCACAAGTCAATAAGGAATCATATCCAGCTTGCTCAAGGTAGAAAGCTAAAATTTACAAACCCAAGCTTCATTTAAGATTATATTGCAAACGTTAGAATCTGGCCAATCGGGATTATTCTTTGTTGATGGACCCGGAGGGACCGGAAAAACGTTCCTATATCGTGCATTACTTGCAAATATCAGATCTAGGGGCATGATAGCATTAGCAACGGCAACAAGTGGTGTAGCATCGGCTCTTTTATCTGGAGGTCGTACGGCTCATTCTAGTTTTGAGATACCGCTTCAGACAACTGATACAACAATCACACGCATATCAAAGCAGAGTGGTGGAGCTAAATTGATAAGAAAAGCCAAGCTTATTATCTGGGACAAAGCACCTATGGCTAGCCGTTAGACAACTGATACAGTCGATAGGAGCTTCAGAGATATACTGGACATTGACGCACCCTTTGGTGGGAAAGTAATGGTTTTCGGAGGTGATTTTCATCAGGTACTACCAGTAATTCCAAAATCTACAAGGGCTGAAATGGTAAATGCAAGTTTGGTAAAGTCGTACTTGTGGCATCAGATGAAAAAGATTAAGTTAACAAGAAATATGAGGGCGAGAACAGATTCATCATTCAGTGAACTCTTACTACGCATAGGTAACGGGGAAGAGCCTACAATAATAGATGATTTGGTACTACTTTCAACACAATTGGTTATTGAAACTAAGAGTGACGGTACTGGAACAGATGCTTTAATAGAGCAAATATTTCCAGAGCTGGATAAAAATGTTGATTCTGCAAAATACATGACTGAACGTGCTATCCTAGCTAGCAGAAATGAATATGTTGATCAGCTAAATGAAATGTTAATTTCCAGATTTCCTGGTGAAAGCAGAACGTTTCTTAGTTTCGACTCTGCAGAGGATGATACCAACAACTACTATCAGGAAGATTACTTAAATACTCTAACACCAAACGGTCTGCCTCCACACAGGTATCTTCTTACGGGAATATAATCTAATTTGACTTAACTGTCAGAATTTTACAGTGAAGTAAATTGATAAATCTTATATGTTTAATTCACACCTATTTTACGTCTTCTCTTTTTATTTTAGCATATAGACTTCTTGGGTACTGATTAGTACTATAATTTTATAACCATGTACATCATCCATGTTTTATGAAGTTTCTATGTTGTTTATTTAGATTTTGATAACCTTCAATCATAATTGAATATCTTTCTTAAGTGAAATTTCTTATTAAAATATCTTTCACTTATATGCAGATTGGTGTTGAAAAAAAATGTGCCTATCAATGTTACTGAGAAATTTAGATGCTTCCAATGGCTTGTGCAATGGCACGAGAATGATATGCAGAGGTTTTGACAATAATGTCATATATGCAGAAATAATGATGGGCCAAAATGCTTTCAAGCATGTCTTTATTCCACGAATTCAGCTATCACTTCCCGAAAATGAAGGTTACCCATTCAAATTCATTAGAAAACAATTTCCAGTGCGATTGTGCTTTTCAATGACGATAAACAAAGCACAAGGACAAACAATACCAACTGTTGGACTGTACTTGCCGCAACATGTTTTTTCACATGGTCAGTTATATGTTGCATTTTCAAGGGGAATATCAATGACAACAACAAAGGTTTTGGTCATGACGGAACAGCCTAAATGAAGAAAAGGGACATACACCAAAAATATTGTCTATAAAGAGATATTAGGTCAGTTACAATACATGCAAAGACATGATACAAATTTTTTATACACTTCCAAATATACCATAACTCACGTTAATTATTCGTTTTTGCAGGTTCAGAAGATACACACTGTTGATAGGGATACACACTGTTGATAGGAATACACTTTCACTTTGAAAGATCTTTAATCAAACGAGAACTAATTTAGAATCAGAGTGCTGAGAATTGAATTCAAACAAGCCTGCAATCACTTGATTTTAGTTTTTTTCTTATGATTTCAGTAGAGAACAGATTATTGGTTCTCCTCTACAGTTTTGCACATGTTTATTAGTACTCTATAGTCAAAGAAATAGACTATGTATGTATGTGTAAAGTATCGATGGCACCTATGTTCTATCCAAACTTAGACGTTTTAAAGTAGCATTAAGTATTTACATATACCAACATTTTCGCATTAAAAGAGATTCAATTGAAGGGTTCATACCTATGCAGAGAATCATCGGCATGGTCTCTGCCTTTCATGAAGTTGACATTCAAAGCATGAACACTTTAACTCTGCCCCTGTATAGTTCATAATGGAAGTTTCAAAAGACACTGAATATAAAAGGAGAAAGAATATAGAAAAACAAATGATAAAATACATGACACCTATTGATAACGGTGGCGTACTATCCATATTTTATATTTAACCTGTCATGGAAGTATGGAGTACCTTCATACTACAATAACTAACTTTAGAAAGTAAAAACACATACACCCCAGTACATGTTCCTCGACGCCGAGGAAACTCCCGAAGTGTGGAGGATTTCGTGATATTTCTGATTGGTTGTCTTGTATTTCTAATAAGTTGTTTAATA
Source organism: Capsicum pubescens (assembly GCA_030864215.1). NCBI lineage: Eukaryota > Viridiplantae > Streptophyta > Magnoliopsida > Solanales > Solanaceae > Capsicum > Capsicum pubescens. The sequence continues at coordinate 220,694,020 of CM061547.1, forward strand.
ATTGGCATGTTGAATCGTATACATAATATCATCGGTTGGTTTAGGTTGATTAGACTACTAAGTATCACAAGCAGCGCTAATCAAACAGCACCACAACGCATGAACACATGTAAGCATGCATGAACAACCAGATAGAAATTGAAGCAAATATAGACACTGGAGGCGAATATATTATCTCCTACAAGAACTGAAAATAGTGTCGAGATATCTGTCTATCAGTGAAAACGGCAAGAGCCAACAATCATCGGCTTTACAAGGAAACACTGGCTAACCTGCAAAAACTTGGCTTGAGCAGATGTCAAGGACTTTCTAGATTTTTCAGTCTGATTGCTATGATACGCCACTACTCCTTCCAGCAGCTCCAGCCTCAAATGTCTAGAAAGAAGATATCGAAGCAATAACTTTTCAAATAATGTTGCAAGGCACTTTTTCCTGCATTATACATAAGCAGTAGAAATTTGTTTTGAAGGGTTTACTCACAGAGCAATCTCCGAATAACGTCCTTTTTGAAGCAGTCTGAGATGACTCGCTTCCTTACCATGAGAACGCTCGAGCCCTTCCCTAGCTTTTGCAAGGCGTACTCCTGCAACTGAGAGCCAGCTGATATCTCGGAGCATAAAGTAGCGCCACACCATGTCTATTTGCAGAATGGGCACATTGTCAACCATCTGAAAAGCCAAAAAGGAGGGCCGGAATCATCAGACGACATCTATGGAGCAAATTCTGCAGTCCAGTGAATTAATATCTTGCCATAAAATGAAATAATACATTTTATATCTGCTGAAATGCTAAGCACTATTCACAAGATAAGGCCATTCATGGCCCAGATTAAACGACCATATGAGAAGAGTAAGGAGAACATGTTCTGTCACTTTATTGCAATAAAAAAACCAATATCATCTTATTTCCTTTGATTTTTTCCTTTTTCCATATTATATAACTCAAAAGTGCAAGGTCACTTTTTAATTATTGCAAAAGTCCAAGATTCATTTTTCACATCAATTCCCCAAGGAATTCACATGTAGAAATCGCAAGCCACTCTCCATTAATCATTAAATATTAAAAACTCACAGATCTCATCTTTAAACTAACAAATACTCAATTTTTTCGAAGAAAGAAATCTAACTCACCTCGATGAGTTTCTGGTCGCAAAGAGAGAAGGATTCCTGCAAAAAAGAACCCACTTCTGTATGAGCATTCAACCCGATATTAATATAAACACAGGAAATAACAAGAAAAACATTAGGCACTAACCTCTCCCATGGTGAGCACTTCCAGTGCTTCCTTATATTTTTTCTGCCTCATCAAGGCTTTTGCATTTGCATGAAGCATTAGGCCCATTATTATTACCCTAAAAAGTATTAAAGGAAAGCAATCAACATATCGTGTTTCATAGTCAATATGAACCAATTTACTTAGTAGGTTAGGAAAATAAATTTGAACACCGCTAATCAGTCTCAGATCCCAGTTGCACCTTTTGTCCACTCTGATTTTCGAGCTCAAGATTGAAATCCTCAATAGGTGATGAGCCATCCGCATGCCTCTTTGACAGAGAAATAGCAGCAACCCTGTAATTCCAATCATATCAGTAGTAAGCTAGTAAAGAACAATACAGGAAAACATGTCTGTATAGGCAAAGAAATCATAGTTGGCTGGCTCAAGAAAGAGACTGCAGAGCTTTGTACACTTCATTACTATGCCACGCTATTTAAGAACAGAATTCACAACCCATAGCAAATAGGATCCCAATTCAAACTCAGTGGAGAAATAAAACAAAAATGAAGAAGAACAGAAATTCCCCTCCACCCCTCACCCCCCACAACCATGATCACAATCAAAATCAATTTGATGTACCAACATAAAAGCTAAAGAAGAGTTTCTACAAGTTTACGCCTATTCACATTCTCCATTGAAATAACATAGGGAAAAGCAGTTCAAAAATTAGTCAAACAACCATGCGCATTAAGAACTTTGAAAGGATAAGTTTTCGAGGTGAAGATAGGCTATCATTTATTCACTCAGAACTTCACTCCTTATAGAGGACTATGGAGTAATTCCAAACAGTGGTCATTCCTTTACTTCTTAATCTTAAATAGCCAAAACCAAAGGCAAAACAACTTGACTGATTATCTTGAAACAAATTTATAAAAGACAAAATCAATTATGAAGCAAATAAGTTTTCTGGATAATATGAAATAATTAGAATGATAAATGAAAAATCTTGAGTATCTAAATGGTACAAGGTTAGCCTAAAGTTGATGAAAAACAGAATATGTTATCCTTTTCTTCTTGATGTTCACAAGAACACCTACTTTTCTTGTATTTTATCCAATAGCAAAATCAAAACAACAAAACTAAACATTCAAAATTCAATCTAAAGCAACACAAAGATTTAATCATTGTGACACCATATAGAAAAGAGACAACAATAAGCACAAAATGAAGAATAAGAATAGCAAAGAGGAAAGAAGATTACCTTTTGCTGAGCAGCTCGTCGGTACTCAAACTTCGTCCGAACTTGATTCACCAAACTTAAGATATTCAGTGACCGGTTCCCTGAGGAAGTTTTTTTGCATTATCAGTCTCCTCTCGGATGTTATAAGTGCTAGAATTGGCCTCTCCAACCCAGACATATTGTCTGTCAGACTTTGGGCTTTTTGTTGAGACTTCGACCTTTCATTAGCAGATTAAATAACAGAGATACACATGTATCAAGGTAATTGTTGATTGTCAAGAAATTGATAGAAAATTTAAAGTAGAAGCCTGGATACAAAACATACTCGTTCAGAAACAAGGAAAGCTGAGTAGAATCCAACACCAAATTGACCAATTAAATTGCTGTCAGCACCAACATCCTTGTTATCCTGTTATGCGGTAAAAACATGCAACAAGAAACAATATAGTATATTATATCACAGAAACACACTTCAGTGCCTTTACGAATTTTGCAGTTCCACTTTGTGCAATAGTACAAAGGAAGTCAATAAGTTCTTGACGAGTCATACCAATTCCCAAGTCCCTGTACAACACCATATTTCATGACAACCTCAACATTCGACAAGACATGACGGCAAAAAAAAACACGAGTAATGGGCTATGAAGCTCACGTTATGGTAATAATGTCATTATCTTTATCAGTTTGAATGCAAATAGCCAGATCAACTGCATCCTTCAAAAGCTCAAGCTCAGTAACACCAATAAACCTCAACTTATCCAGGGCATCACTTGCATTACTGCATCATCCAAAAGAACTATGTAAGTAACAAGTATAGATTGTTGACTTCAGTCTAACAAGAATAGGATCTCCAAAGTTGAAATAATATCAACTAAGAGAGAGTGTTGACAGATTATTGATAGCATTTAGATGAAGTGAGCTAGATATAATCCAATGACCAAGTATTACGAGGCAATAAACTAACCTTCTGCGAAACTCACAGAAGTTATCACAATCAAACAAAGCCCTTAACACAACTTTTTGTTCCTTAGATACTGCAACCAAGTAGCTGAATCTTAAGTCATCATAGTAAAATCTAATCATCATATTGTTTTCGGATTCCTCCCTTTATACGGAACTGACTAATTGTGATTGATTATCTCTCTCTTGGCAATCGAAATCTAGACTGTGGGATAAAACTTTTCACAACAAAAAAACACTGTCATAAAAGTTGCAGGGAGTACAAAAGCACTTTCATACCTATACAGTTGTTTTATCCTTCACTACTACAGATCTGTGCCTTTCAAGATCTACTAGGACATTCGTAAAAACATACTTAAATTCGAAATTCTAAAAGTGCATGCAAATATTATTCCAAATTCGAACAAAATAGAAAATATTTCGAAGATACCTACTTGATTAGAAACAAACACCAAGGGCACTTGAGCTTCAATTCAACAGCTAAAATTTCATATCTACTCACAAATTTGTAGATTTAAAAAAAAAAATTACTAAATTTCAAATAGTAAAAGTGCATGCAACGAAATCTCACATTCCAGCAAAATAGGGTACATTTCGAACCTGACTACTTGATCGGAAACAACGAACTAGGCCTGCTGAGCTTCAATTGCATAGCTATAGTGTTAAACGCCATAAGTATCCTAGAAGTCGACCATGTCCGCAACTCCATCGAACACAATTACAAGTACAATAATTTTCACAAGTAATTTGACACCAACTAAAGAACTTCTGTTCATTTCTCTACATGGTACTAAATGATTTTCCTTTTAATCTAGACTTAAGCGTAAAAATAATCGAGTTCAACACCAATTTGGTAGAGGAAGAGGATTGAATTAACATAGAGAAGATGATATGCTTTCTTCTAGATTCATCTTCACATTTTACTTTCCTAATTTTTGCTTTTTGTTCTTATTTTGTCTTTTTTATTTCTTCTACTATTTTGATGTTATTTTAATTCTTGACTCCGTAGGTTGTGTACTTTTTAGCCTTTTTTCAATTAATCCTTTTTCTAACTTTTTCTTTTCAACAATACAAATGTTACTTTTTTCAATTTTTTCATTTCAAAAATACAAATATTTAATTTTTTGTAATTTATGAATTTATATATATATATATATATTACTTTATGTATAATTTACCATATATTTATTAATCAAATTGAAAAATCAAACAAAATATACCTTATAGTAGTAATTGTTATTTAAAAAATTGAAGAAATAAGTATAATAATAAATACTAATTACAAATTAATTTAAGTCACTTAAACTTATACAAAAAAAACTAAATAGCATAAATTAAAATGTCTTAAAACCATGATCCTTTTATATTTAAAAAATAAGTTTAATGACTTAATTCATCTTTAATAATTGTACTTTATTATCTTTCAAATTATAGATTTATTTTTAAAATTCAAATATACTTTTTTATAAATGTTTATTATTAATTGGCGCTTCATACACATGCAATGCTTGTTCTCTTTAATCAACTACACTTTATTATCTTTAAAATTATAAAAAAAAAAATCAAAAAAAAAGTATACTTAATAACATAACATACACACAACGGACATATTTTTTATACATGCTTATTCTTATTGATGTTTACATGAATTGAAATGTCGTAAATACATAGAGCTTTTACATTTAAGAAAATAATTATAATGACTTAATTTCTCTTTAATCAACTATACTTTTTATATTGAAAATTTTACGTTGTGTTTTTTAAAATCTTTGTACTTAATAAAATAACATACACACAACTAATATAGTAATATATTTTTTGGATATGTTTATTTTTAATAAACATTAAATACACGTGCAACGCACGTACTCTATTCTAGTATGTATATATATAAAGAGAGAGATTATAGATATAGATATAGATTATAGATATAAAAAAAATATTTTTGCATAAGAAAAGTTATACATATTAATCGTTATATTATATGTAATTTAGAAAAGGCGAAGAAGTAAAATCTTGGTCAACTTTTAGACTTTCTCATACCTCTAATAAGGAAATTTAATAATTAAAATATTCATCGATTTCAATATCATAATTTAGTGTACCTGATGTTACAGTCAATACATTATTTTTTTAAAATGAAATTAAACTAAAATTTATTATACTAATACAATAATTGAATTTAGTATCTTTTGAACATGTAAATATGGTGAAGTTAGTTGAATTAGTATTGTAAATACAAATAACTTGTTTTATTAAGATACAACTATGTTAGAGGAATATATCAACATCCCCTTAAAATTGCAAAATAAAAAATAAAAAAAATCATCTAGACTCTCAAACGACAATATATATTTAGTTGAATGTCTGGCCACGTGATAAAGTATTCATATTAAATAATTATAATTTATTATTTCTTTATTTGTTTGTTCTGACGCGTCTATTACACAGTTAAGTTAACCACATGATAGTTATAGCGTCAATTAAGTTTTTCACTATTTAAATGTAGTTTATGTGCAGATACTTTCAACACCAATAAATTATTTACATTAATATCAAATACAAGATTTAGTCCAAAAAATAAGAATTGAATAAATGCATTCAACTTCCAAACACAAGAGATCGAATTAATACTAAGAGCAAATTTAAAGCTTGTTCCACATCCAAAATAAGAAAACGATTACATAACTCAATAAAATCTTATAGGTGTAATTTTAGGATAACTCAGCCAATTAAATACATACCTTCCAAGTGAAATTTAATATTGCATGCAAAACTTCGTCAGTAGATGTATGCAATTATGAGCAATTGTAGAAAGACTCCTCACTTGCTTTAGACTAAATGTTTCAACAAACTTTTATCCAGAATTATGTCTATCCCGTCAGAGTTCATAATTGTCTTTGTACATGAGATGCCAAGAACAAATAAGAGAACTTAAAATTATTTTTTCTCATTATAAAGTCTTTTAATTAAGGACTATAAATAGATAGATTAAACTCGATTTACAATGAATAATGTACTTGATCCACCTTCAAACGTAATTAATAAACCTACAATTAAAAGAGCAGATTATAATTCTAAATTTATACGTTCCTCTTCAAAATAAAACTCTTCATATCCAAATTCGAGACTTAACTACAACCTTATGTTTGAATTCAACAAATAAGTTTAACGAAAGATTCAACTATAATATTAACAAATGATATTTCAAAATATGATTAAATAACATAATCAAAATCAACTCACAATTACATAAAAAATGGAAAAAAAAAATTAAATTTTTTGGATTGTTTTCATTCAGTAACATCATGCTTGATTCGTCTAATTTTTTAAACAAAATTTTCAACTGAAAAAGAAACACGAAAAATTATCAAGACGGAAGAATTCATTGAAATCAATTGTTGATCATGTATAATTCATATATAATCTTCAAATCTGTTAATAAAATGAAATAAAGAATGACACAAAATATGATGATTATAAAGGCAAAAAAAGACGTGAATCAAAATCAAAATTAAAAAAAAATAGAAGTAGACAAAGTCGTTTGTTTCTTGTTAATTTTGATTTTAAATATTACTTCAATAGAATTGAAGAGATTATTTTTCAAATAAGATAAAATTCTAATTGATTTAGAAGTGTTAAATGTCATAATTTAGATCAATTACATTTGAAAGTGCTAAATATTACTTAGTGTTTAGTTTAAATAGAGAAGGAATCAACAATTAAAATCTTTTTGGTAAATTATTAATTACTCACACTCATTTTGACTCTAAAAACAAAATATATTCTACATACATGAGGTCTAATGTTTGGCATTAAAAAAATCAATAATTATTAATTGAAAATACCTAAAATAAATGGTTCATTAAGTTTCTTATATAAAAACTTCTGTTATTTAAGGAAAAGTTGGAAAAAGAAGTTGATAAAACTAAAGCAGGCACTCCAACATTAACTAATCCGCAAGTTTTTTTATTTTGTTTGTTTGTTAAAGGAATTTAGGTTCAACTATAATTGCTTCATAATGGATAAAAAGAAAACATAATTATTTTTTTTTTAACAAAAATATTGATAACTTCAAAATTTACTAATAATTATTGTATTTTACCATATATTTTAAAGTCATAATCCCATATATTTTAGGAGTCAATATTATTAAGAAATTAAATATTAATTTTAAAAATGTGAAAAGACTATTTTGTCTATTGCAGAATGTTTTAATGAAGGGTAAAAAGTTCAAATAATATATATATATATAAAAAAAAAATTAAAGTTTTCCTTTATTTTTTATTAAAAGTTGAATTAAATGAGTTAGTGTTTCATTTAGTATAATTAAACTAATATACCTTCTCGCGCGATGTGCGATTTAATTCAGAGATAAAGGAGCGGAGAAATATAACAAAAACAAACAAACACATACACACACATATATATATATATTAGTTAAGGTGTACGCGCCTCACGCGTGTACCTCACTTTAATGAATTTAAACGTTACACGAAATAAGGTATTTGTTTAAATAATAAAGATGAATACAATAGTTAAATTCAACATCTTTTGGATATTTAAAGATGGAGAATTTATTTAATTAGTTATATAACAGTAGTAAACATCTAAGATACAAATGAGGAAGGTGAAATACATTGCTAACCCCTTAAATTACGATTGGTGTCTCGGTAAGTCGATGATTAATGATTGATGATGATTAGTGATTGATAATTCATAAAGTTGCGTAATTTGACTTGGTTCCATCCTAGAAGTGCAAAAATTGACCTACAGATTTCATGCGACTTCAATCCCTCTTCTTGATCAAATAGTTGGTATATTTTTTCTATCGCTTCAAATATAATGCTTCTTCTAAATCACCTTCGATTGTTTTAGCTCTTTGATTCTTCGGCATACCTTGATAACCTACGCCACAGTAAGCAAAGAATATTGCTGCCAAAATATAACTTAAATAACATTAGAAATTTTTGTCTATTTAAGGTAAAATTGTAATTGATTTAGAAGTGTTAAATGGTATGATTTCTTACCTAGATTAAATAGAGGTTTTAATTAATTTTAAAGTACTAAATAGTAAATAATAATTGAATAATTATTTATGAAAAATAGTGAAAAGACGATTTTGTCTATTGTACAGTTTTTTTAATGAAGGGCAAAAAGTTCAAATCACTTTTTAAGGGTTTTCGCACTTTTAATATATTATAGATATAGATTATATATATATATATATATATATATATATATATATATATATATAGAGAGAGAGAGAGAGAGAGAGAGAGAGAGAGATTATAGATAGATAGCTCTAGCATAATTGAATAATCCTAAGAATTTTTGTAAATCTTTAGTTCTAAAAAAATTATTATTATAGATGATAAATATTTTCTAAAAATAATATATCTTGGCGATTTGTTCACTAATTTTTCACACATGAACTTTGATTTTACAAAAAAAATTATTGCAACAATTTCTTTGTGGTTAAGAATGAAAAAACATATTTTTCTACTTTGAAAGTGTTTCAAAGTCGAAAAGACAAAGAATACATTGATCTATTCTATTTTAATATGCTATTATAAAGGTATTCACGTTATGCGTAATCTTTATCCTATATTAGTTGATTATTTTACTAAAAATAGTTGTCTCATATTAATTGTTCACTTTTCTAGATTAAGAAAGATTATTAATTTTTTCACATACTACCTTTGCAGATATTTCTTTTTGAGATTGTTCACGCTTCTTTATAAAGTTCTCAAGAAGTTTTTTAAGGAGTACATTGATAAAAATTATCTTCTTATTTATGATTTCTTAAATTGTGTGTAAAAAAAATATTCAACTAATATGAGATGGAAGGAGTAATTAATAATGAAGAAAATTAATATTTAAGAAATGCACTAACTATAGCAGGTTAATCGAAGAAAATTATTATTCAGATAATTTCATATTTATTAAAGAAGAATGAATGGCTTTATGCTCCTTTATGATGTTTCTTAAAAGTATAAGGGTCTTCACACTTTTAATATATATATATATATATGAAATAATGGATTTCATTGTGAAGATACTCATTATAGTTATAGGGTCATTAAATATATTGCTTTATGGGTCGCATTAACTTTCTAAACTATCGTATATTCCTAATTTTTTGAATTAATTAATTTGATGATTACTTTTTAATACAGAATTACTATTTTAAGCATATTTTTATTTATTATCATCTATAGCAGGTGCATTATGTATTAAAAGTGAATTATGTATACAATATAAATGTATTATAACTTAATTATGCTTGCAATATATAGACACATTACAATTGTTATGCCTAAAAAAATTATTGTTGTAGATGATAAATATTTTCTAAAAATAATATATCTTGGCGATTTGTTCACTAATATTTCACACATGAACTCTGATTTTACAAAAAAAATTATTGCAGCAATTTCTTTGTGGTTAAGAATGAAAAAACATATTTTTCTACTTTGAAAGTGTTTCAAAGTCGAAAAGACAAAGAATACATTGATCTATTCTATTTTAATAAGCTATTATAGAGGTATTCGAGCTATGTGTAATCTTTGTCCTCTATTAGTTGACCATTTTACTAAAAATAGTTGTCTCATATTAACTGTCCACTTTTCTAGATTGAGATAGATTATTAAATTTTTCACATACTATCTTTGCAAATATTTCTTTTTGAGATTGTTCACGCTTCTTTATAAAGTTCTCAAGAAGTTTTTTAAGGAGTACATTGATAAAAATTATCTTCTTATTTATGATTTCTTAATATGCGTGAAAAAAATATTCAACTAATATGAGACGGAAGAAGTAATTAATAATGAAGAAAATTAATATTTAAGAAATGCACTAACTATAGCAGGTTAATCGAAGAAAATCACTATTCAGATAATTTAATATTTATTAAAGAAGAATGAGTGGCTTTATGCTCCTTTATGGTGTTTCTTAAAAGTATAAACAACATAAATCCTCTAGTTAATGAAACTAATTACACAAAATTCCTTCAAGTTTTTTCTCTCTCAATTTTTGCAAATATACTCATACATTCGGCCGTCCATCATACATGGGTCGAATGTATGATAAAACAGTTAATCCTATATTTAAGTTAAGATAAATCATAAATTATTTTACTGTTCCTTAATTAACGGCAATAATTAGCTAACATTAACTAGTGTATGAATAAAAATAGTAACTGAAATTTTAATTTAAAAAATTTTCATAAACATCACAGTAATTTTTTTTTTTTTTGGATTCACGATCTGGAAAATCAAAAAAAAAAATTCTTCTACATTCATTTTTCAATTCTACTAAAATCAATATGAATATCCCCATATTGTTGCGACATTTCGGTATTTAGGAGTCAAAAATTAGTTATCAATCATACAAAAGTGATGCAATTATTGTTTTGGAAAGTATAACTTTCTTGAAATTGATTGCTACGATCGCCATGGAATTGGATCTCGACGAAGTACGTAAAAATATTGAAGTGAAATATATCGTTGAAGGTAATTCTTCCCCAATTGTCATAAGAAATGACATGGAGTGAGGGTTTACATTGAGTTGAAGAAATAATTTTTTGGATTGGTTAATTTTATGCTGTGTATTTTCGCTTTCGACAAATCGAATAAGGAAATTGAGTTTGATAGAGAAACAGGTGATGTACTTTGTATCGAAGGTAGTGAGTATGATTCGGTTACGTTAACGGTAGTTGAAACGCATAATCAGTATGCTCTATATGTTCCTGAATTTAAGTGAAAAAAACTTCATTACTGATTGTAAGAATACCGAAATAAAGGTAAATCAGCTTTATAAGGATAATCATACTCTGGTTGCAGTAATAGCTAGATATGCAATAGCTAATGGCTTCAACACCAAAGTGAAACGATCCGACAAACAAAGGTATGATATAAAAGTGTCATCTTTATTTGTTGATGTTATAATGTATGGTAATATGGTATTAGACGTTTTGAACAAGTTTATGTTTTCAAGTTGTCTTCTGTTTAGTTGACTCATGAAATTACAAATGTATAATGTTTGTTCATACATTCGATCCAATGTACAATGAAACTTTGACAGTCCCAAAATTTGCATTTTGTACTAAAAATTTTGATTTTTAAAACTTTTGTATAATAGATTGACTCGGTGTTAAAAAATTGATGCAGCTACTTACTGAATTGTCATAACAAAGACTGTAAGTGGGTCTTGAAGGCGTCTTATATGAATCAATCAAAAATGTTTAAGATAAAAGGATTTGAGTCGGTTGCAGTCTTAGCGATAGAATGCTGAATAATATGATTGCGATAACAAATTTTGTGATTGAATTTACAGCACCAAAATTAATTAATCACAAGAGAATACACACCCCCACGAACATAATTGAAGAGATGAAGGTTGTTTACGGAGTTGATACTAACTACATGAAAGTTTGGCACGCAAAAGAGAAGGCGATTTCAATGCTTAGAGGTGAACCAGCAGATGGATATCGAAAAATATCCTGTTATATCTATATGCTGAACCAAGTGTATTTGGAATCGGACATTCGGATGCATAAGGCATTAGATAACGAGTTTAAATACTTGTTTATTGCCTTACATCCCATGACAAGGGGTTTTGAATTTTGTCGACCTGTTGTAGTTGTTGATGGGGCTCATTTAAGCGGTTCATACCAAGGAACCTTTGTATCGGTCACAGCCGGAGGACGTGCGGTTTCTTTCCAAAGGAATTATTTTTCTATATGTTGATGATTTGTTTGGTTTTATTTGTATAAATATTTTTATAAAAAATTGTTTAAAATTGTTATTTGATGTTCACTTCGTAATCAATGTGTGATATTATTATAAAAAATTTATACATTTTTCATAGATCATATTTCGTTACCATATAACTTACAATTATAACATAATAGTTGGCAACTATTACGGTAAATAGTTGTTTAAACGTAATGTGTATTACACAGTTATACATTAACATTTCATATATAAGTAATGTATGATATACTATTATACTTTAACAACATGTATGATGTTAGACTGACAACAATGACTTTTAACTGAGTACATTTTTATTTTTTTTGTGTAAACAACATAATAAATGGCAGAATCATGTAACATAATTTGTGAAAATTTAAGTAATTGTTTTTTTTTTCATTTTGTTTTATGTGTATGATTATTGATAATACTTTAGTGTAAATATATGATAAGTTCACAATGTATGGTAGTGTATGAGATTGTATTATACTTTTTAAATATGTGTGATGTAAAATATTTTCGTAATTTTCTATTAAGTCATAAACGTTTAAAAATATGCATGATGTTATGTAATACATAAGTTTTAACGTATTATACATTAGTTCAATGTATTATTAACTTCTAACAGAATTTACCTACTGGTAAAAATACAATGTGTTGATATACAATAACAAATTAATTTATAATTTATTTTTATACGTTATAAAAAAAATGAAATGGAAACTCAATAACTACCAAACTATGTTAGTAACATTACAGTATAATGTAAGTAATTGCAAAACATTTTTTCAAAAGATAAGGACATCCATAAATTGTAAATTAACATTCAGAAAGTAACATTGTAATCATTTAACATCAACTACAAAACTAAGAATTTGTTGTTTCAATGCTGACTATTCTAAAACAATACTACTCTAAAGTAATAATTGCACTTTCATCAATTGTTTGGAGAACACTATTCCTTGGCCGAGGAGGATCGCTATTATCACTCGTGTACCCTTCGTTTGCCTTTGTCACTCTGTAATGCCATAATAATGAAGCATAGCGTGCATGTTGACTTCCAACATCAAACTCATATGAATACACTTGCTACCTTTCACTTAATATTTCTGCATAGGCAGACACAAAGACGCCACAGTCCCTAATTTTAAAAATTTAATTCAGACATTAATTAAACAATAGTTACACATGTATGAGAGTTACTTATACACTAATAATTTATATCGGGCCCTAAATAAACAATCATTACACATGTATGAGAGTATCTTATACATCTCAAAATTAAAATTGGACCCTAATTAAACAACAGTTAGACATGTATGAGGGTAACTTATACATTTAAGAAATAAACTGCAATAATGTATAATGTCATAATACAGATTTTCACCTTAAAATATGTATGAGCTATAATCTTGTCTGAATGTATAATGTCACCTTATATAATATTAATATTTTATAATTGTTTGGATTTTCAGAACTGCCAATGTATAACATATTGAAATATATTTCAGAATACCTATATTATACATTAGTGGGACAAAATAACTAATGTATAATGTCTTATATATTATAACTTATACTTTACAATATAAATTTTCGGAATATATAATACCATATCATACATATGCCAACTTATATATCAACTTATAATCAATACTTTCGAAAGACTTGGACGACCGGAATCATCAAACTTTTTTTAACTTGCCGCTTTTGAACTTGACTTCTTCAATCTAGAAGTGGCAACTTCCTTCAATTTCTTCATTGTAACGGGGTCGTTTCGGTGCTTTGAACGGTTCTCTGCAAAATTCGGATCCTCGTAATCAAATGTACTAGAAATAAATCCAATGGAAATATCTTTTTCTTTTGCATCTAACTGAGTAATTCCTAAACTAAAGTTAGGAGGGTAATCCATTACCAATTTTATACTATATTGACTTAACAGTAGTGTTAAATCAAAGTACAAAACAAGAAAATCAAAGATCTAACTTGTAGTATATGAAAAAAAATAAAAAAATCAAACTACTGAACTTGAATATTACTTCACAATATAGTAATTTCGTACAAAATCAACATGCAACCAAACAAAAAAAGGAAAAGCTCCTGAATTGGTAAAGTTGAATTTTTTTTTCAAAAAATTAATGAAGTAAATCAGAAAAATCAATTAAAGCTTAAACACTTACAAATTGGTAACCTCTAATTAGACGTTTACTTGTATTTTGTCGTGACTTATGGGATTCAAAAAAGGAGGAAAGTACGGGTGGGTAATGGGAGCACTTGGGAGCAAATATCGGAAGAAAATAACGTGATTTTAGATGTATAATATTTAAGAGAGAGAAAACACAAAAAAGGGGATTTTATGTAATTAGTTTGAGATTTATGTAAATACTTTACCAAATTGAGATTTAATGTAATAAGGTAACTTTATATGTAAATTTTAGTTCTTAAAATCCCATCAAAAGCACGACAACTGCAAATGTCAATTTTAACAAAATTAATAAAGACGTTGGATTAAACATTATGCGTTTTCCTAAAAGCGACAAGATTAGTAATTACAGCTGCATCGATAGGTCTCATTAAGAAAATAGACTTTACGGTAAATCTATCAATATTTCTAGTAATCAAAGATAAATTATATTGATCAAATGTCCTATCTCTCGTCTTATAAGAAAATTAAATCAACATCCTGCAATTCAAAATAGTCAAGACAAAAAGATCAATGAACCTAAGAAGTAGATAAAAAATGATCATTTAATACACAAATCAATATAACATTAAAATATTCAATATAATATTTTAAAAAACTCAAAGTCTAACAAAGATTTATACTTTGCAAAATACTTAGATATAACACAAAAAAAAACCTTAAAATCATATTATGCCTGAAAGTATAATTCAACAATTCAGAAATAGTCCTATTTAATTCATCTAAAATTAATTAATTTGAGACAGATAATTACGGACGCCATCCTTGTTAAAAAAGAAGAAGATAACTTGGTTATACCAACTCCAAGAACTGTAGCATGAGTTCATTCCAAATAGCTTGTAAAACTACGACAAATGCTACAACGCGACAATAAGTAGACCAAAAATATACTTGCATATGTTTGTGGAGAAAGTTAATTTTTTTCATAAGCTAAAATCATATTAATATAAATACTTAGAAATATACCTTGAATTGTGTAAAAAAAATATCGAACTACTCATGTAAGTAGACTATTTCCTGTACAGATGAATTGGTGGGATCAAATAATGCAAATATTATTATATCGGACGTTTTGGTCTAGACAAATGAAAAGTTAACTAATCAATATTGTCTTTCTTTGAAACAAATCATTACTCACAGTTGCTTAGTTGGTCTTACAAACTCATGCAGGCTCTTGTCAAAAGCACTGTTAAACTTTCTATGCAGAAAAAAAATTCAGTAACATTGAGCCTACTGTCGATATGCGCATAAAGTTGTAGTATGAGACAAATCAACAGAAATTAAAGAAGAATTAAAGTCCCAAATGTGAACTCTAAGATATATTATCTATGATCTTGTTTGAGATAGTTTTTTATCGATTTTTTTCTCTTATAGTAAAATGAGTGTATTCTCTTTCAATTTTTGTATCTACTTTAGAAACTTTCTTGTCTTTTGTCAGGCTTCAGATATTAATTCATCCAATGTACTCTTTTGTATGATATTTGGAGGAAACTGCTGATGTATGTGTCCTTCAAATTACTTAACTTTTCATAGTTCATGGTCAATAAAATTCATGTTTGCCATTATGATATTAACATAATACAACAACAACATAATGTAATTTCATAAGTTGGGTCAAAAGAAATATGATGTATAAACCTTATCCCTACCTTTATCATAATAACCATTTTTGAACATACAAAAATAAACATTACCATCTTTGAAATAAACATCAACTGAGAGGCCAGTGATGCGCATACTAGCGAATAGCAAAGTATGTCAGTGTAGCATTGATGTTGCTCTCTTTTTGCACAATTAATTTTTATTGAGATAGTATAGTTTGAACCTAGAGAAATTAGAGAAGATTAAGGTACCATATCAACTTAGAACATTCTATAAGTCTAAGTAAATTTTGACTTTTTTATTATTGCAAGTTTTATTTTTTTTACAATATATTACTCTCATCAATGAGTATAGATTAATAGTCAAGCTTAATTTTTATACTTATCAATCTGTATCAATAAAAATAACCATTGGCCACACTTGCGCAACAATCCTCTAAAAATTTCAACATAGAGTTTGACCAATTCAAGAGTTAAAGGCAGCAAGTTTATTCCCACAATTAAGATACCTCAACATTAACGGTAAGTACAAACACAATAAAAATTAAAAATTTATGACATTTTTAATATTATTAAGCATCTTCATATGATTGTGTTACCTATAAATATTGCAAATTACTAAAAATTATAAATGCTATTGTAAGTTTTTTTTAAAGTCATTTTTCACAATTTTTTTCTCAACCTATGTTATAAATTTCACTTTCAGGACAAACAACGAGAAAGCACAATGAAGATGAAGAAGCTGTTGGGTTCAAAATTGAGAGGGCATCATGCGAAAGTTTAACGTTTGTAAACCATGGACGATAAATTAATGACACAAAAATATATTAAAAACATATTATTGATATAAATTGGTCAAGTGGTATTAAAGAAAACATACAACTATTGGGAGAAAATCTCCCCCTAAACGAGAAACACAAACGACTACATTGTGGATGCTAATGTGTTTTGATATAAGAAGGAGGTCTTTAGAAAGGAGAAGGGAAAAGGCCAATTTGCACCACCATCCTTTCCCAAAGATTCGGTTAGTGTAATAGACTTCTACTCTCCTTAGACAACTTTCTTGCCTTACGAAAAGAATTTCATTTTATTTTCTCGGTAATTTTGGAAAAAAGCCGCTTCCTCCTTGAAGGCTTAAGGAAGATCCTATTCATGTGCAGTTGAGTCTCGAACGAAGCGAAGAATGACAACGAATCTCTCTTCCCAGTAGCAGGCGAGGCAAAAAAGACCGCTAACGGCCCTTGCATTTCCCTCGATGTCCAAAACCTTTCCTCCAAGAAAGAGGTTAATCAACTAAGGTAAAATTTTATATTTTTCTTTTAGGAAAAGTAAAAGTAATTATGATATTACTTTTATTTTCCTTTTAAGAAATGTAAAACTTAAACTTGGTAAGAAAATTAGGGCAAAAATCCTAACATATTTTCCCTTTTTGGCTTGATTTTCTTGACAAAATATTCTTGATCTTCCTTTTTTCACACGATCTTCATATATCACTGCTACTTACCATGATTAAAAGTTGATATGAGTTAAAAATTGGATCCCTATGTATTAAAAATAAAAGTATAGGTTAACATTATTGGATTCCTGTATTATAAGTGAACATAGTTAAAAGTGGAGCTTGTGCATTGAAAGTGAGCACAGGTTAAAAGTTGAGCTCATGCGTTAAAAGTATATGCACGGGTTGAACGGAGCCCAAGTGTTAAAGTAAGCAGAGTTTGAAAGTTGGAACTCATAAACATGGGTTGAAAATTGATTTTGATTTTAAAGATGGATTAACAACAGTATTGATGAAAATTTGTTTGAAACTTTTCTCCACATCTAGCTAGACAAAGATCTTCATTATCATCAAATTGATTGCAAATTGATCAGAACCGCTTTGACTTGTCTTCAAGCTCGTTTCACCAAATCATTGAACCTTTGAACCATAGTCTCTGATACCATTTGTTGGGTTCAAAATCAAGAGGGCGTCATGCAGAAGCTTAACGTTTGCAAATCATGGATGATAAATTAGATGACACAAAAATATACTAAAAATATATTATTGATATAATTTGGTCAACTGACCTACACATGAAAACTAATATTAAAGAAAACATTAAACTATTGAGAGAAAATCTCCTCCTAAACAAGAATCACAAATGACTACATTGTGCATGCTACTGTGTTTTGATATGAGAATGAGGTCTTATATTTATAGATGTCCAAAACCTTTACTCCAAGAAAGAGGTTAACCAACTATGATAAAATTTTATATTTTTCTTTTAGTAAAAGTAAAAGTAATTATGGTATTACTTTTATTTTTCTTTCGAGAAAGGTAAAACTTAAACTTGGTAAGAAAATCAGGCAAAAACTCTAACATAAAGATGAACATGAGAAAAAAGTTTTACCTAAATGCCATGCTTAGATAGAGTGTCGCTTTGACAGAATATCGTTGTCATGATTGTTGAATAAGGTTGAAGATAGCCAATATAAGGCTTGAATGGAAAATGTTAATCGTAAACAAAAATTAATATGAAGATAAATAAATCACATATTACTTTTGCACTTTCAGATCTTTCTCATAGACGATAAAAGTCTTATACAAATACCCAATCCCATATAAAATTATCATATGTTAGACTCCTCATTGAGAAAAATCATTTATCTTCTCAAAGAATCCTTTTTTCTTGACCTTATTAAGAAGAAAAAAAGTGAAATTTTTTGGGGTGAACATATTATTATCTGATGTGTTTTGGGCTTCTATAATTTTTATTCTTTTTTCTGGTATAACCTTTGATGCCGACAACATGAAAAAGTCTTGTTCAAACATACTAAGAAAAATATTTATCAAACTCCCATTATCAACAAACATCAAAAAAGAAGAAACAGAAAATGGTTAACAACTCAATAAATGATTGAGACTATAACAATCACCAAAGAAATGTTGGAACAAAATTAGACAAGATGCCAAAAAATTAAGAAATAATGGGTGTAAATAAGAGAGAACGAAACAAAACTTTTATGGAAAATTAAGAAATCCTGAACACTGCTGATTCAAGCTCCTTAATTTCAACCATCACACAAGTAAATTATAATAACTACTATTGTTATTCACATAAGTTAGTATTAAATTCTGTTTCATTTGAACACATTTTTTTTATACTGCTTCCGAATAAATTGGAAAAACTCCTAGTGAGATCCACTCTTGATTTAATTGTACCAACATTATTATGACATTATCCATATAAATTAAAAACAACATCAAAAGTCTCAATTAATTCAAAAAGACTACAGGGTAGAAGAGTTAATAAAGATAACAACTTTGGAGCGAATCAGACATTCTTCATCAAGTTGCTAAAGAAGTGAATTTGTATCCATGACAAAAATGAATAACATTTGCACCAACATCTACTTCAATATCTGCAACAATCTAAAAAATAAAATAATTAAAACAAAAAATATCAATTTGAAGAGAGGATAAGTAGTTAATAGTTCATGTAAGTGTCAGAAATGAACTTTGATTGCGATATATTAAGAAGATAATCGTATCAGAAATAAGCCATCAGGATTAGACGATGAAAATTTGCATTTATTTTACATCATTACAAAAGAGGTGATTTCCATCTTTGTCGAAAGCCATGTGAACTCCTCTACTGCACAAAAATAATGCCAGTGATTACTTAATATTTGAGAGAAATTTGATGGCACATGAAATAGAAAGGTGGAAAAGAATCAAGACAATTAGACTATTTATGTTCAAATTGATCTAATGGTAAGATGTTATTACTAAAAATCTTTGTTCAAAGTAAAATGTTAATATCACTTAAAGTGTGTCGAATCAGTTTAAATTATTGTTCGAGATATTTGACAAATAAATAGCAAAGAGGATGAATGTCAAAATAACACAATGACAAAGAAAATAAAACAAAAAAAATCTGAGAAAATCAAAAAATAAAATTTCTGACTTGTAAGGCTACCACGTTATCGGATCTATGTACAAAAGATCAGAAATGACAGCATGTTATCTTAATGACCAGCAAAAATTAAGAAAGTAAATTGATAATTCAATAAATCAATGATTCAGTCCATTATAAGCAATCGATACACATACTGAATAACACAAAACAGTAGACCCTTCAAATTCTGAGTATGACCTGATGTATGATCTAACACACTATATATAAGCACAAATCAATTGTCTTTAGCCAAAGTTGTTTCGATACTTCAACACCAGTCATATTCAGGTAATGAAACAAAATGGGTATTCTTAATTTTCTTTTAAAAAAATAACAGAATGATAGTTCAATATGCTTTGACAGTTTGAGTGTTCGACAGTAGAAAAATTTATATGCAATATAATGATTGAATTTATGCGGAGAATGACTAAATTCGCAAAAAAAGAAAGAGAAAAAGAACTTACCAAATAGCCAAGCAAAGAAACAAAAAGGAGATATAAGCAAGAGTGAAAATAATAAATTCATAATTTATTATCATATTTTTATCTACTTCAAACAAAAGAGAAAAAGAACACACACAAAGAAGATTATATGATAAAATCTTGCATACAGATAGTGAAAAGTTTCATAACCAAATTTGATTTGTTGACTATTTACCATCATATTTTGGCGATTCATTAACCTTGACTAGGACTTCACTATTCTCAGTATTGACCTTAACATAAGAAAAAGTTTCATATATTGAGGTACTTTGTCTATATCTCACAACACAATTTTGTACTTAAGTTTTGACCACTATTTTCATCTCTTACACGATTTCACAACTCTCATCTTCTTAACTAAGCCTGCAAAGCTTGATTATCCTTCGTATCAGTCATCACTAATAAATGAATATAATTTAAGAAGTTATTAATTATATCAGAAAAAATTAACATGAATAATAGAAGATTGAAAATCAGAACGCTTTATCATAGGAACACTCTAGAAATCTTCATCTTTGCACTCTGATTCAAATGCATCAGCACAATCAAAGCATGTCAAAAGCAAAAAACTTAAACTATAATTATTTTTTTCACTGAAGAGATAGATGAAATATTGGAGATATAGTGAAAATATTACTTATGTCGTAACAGACTACCAAACATAAAATCTCACTTTGACTTGCCACTTACTGAAGGTATGTAACAAAAATCATAAAAAAAAAGACACTAAAAAAAGATGAGAAAATTAGGATTTATTCATGTACATAATAAAAAGAAGGCATCGCCAGTTTTGAGTTACAAAAGGATAAATAGCTAATGAGACTTTGACTGTTTGTATTGTCAGAGTAATTTAGGTAGCATTTAGTAATTATAACTTTATTTTAACACCAAGAGAGCAATAACCATTGAGATTACGTTCTAATTATTCGACCTCTTGCTCAAAATCTTTCAGTTAATCAATAGAAATATAAAATAAAAATGAGGAGAAAAGTACTCTAATCTACTGGGTGCATTAAGACAGTTGAAGATGAATCTATGACTGCACAAAATATGCTAAGTAATTTATTAAAAGCTTATTTTATAACGAGTTTTAACTGAAGTTGAGTTTAGTGTAATGAAAGAATAGTATCTAATATGTCTTGATATTATTCTTTGCTTACATTAAAACATTTAGATTCTTAATTAGTGACTTTTATAATCCAATGTACTTTAAGCTCATTTAAATTCAAAAGAAATCTTGAAAATCACCAACAAATATGCAAATAAAATGCTATAAACTACCAATGTTAGATAATCTCCATATTATAATGAAAATAATATAAATTGTTCAGAAATTTTAACTTGTAACACAAAGAATCAATTCAGAGGAAAAGAGGGGAAGTAATAAAAGATAGGCAACGAATAGGAATCAAATAGTCATCAACGACATTAATCATGAAAAATGTTAAAATGTTAAGGCCTGAGATTTCACCACTCTGGGATCTATAACAAAAAGTGTATAATGTTAAAACGCACCAACTATAATCTAACAAACTAAATCATGAAACGGCAAAGTACAGGACAATGTTCCTATCGTCTTGTTCTTTGAAACTTGAGAAGCCTTAATTAAGTCAGAGATGGAGAAAAACAAGCATCAACAGAGAGAGAGAGAGTGACTTTCAGTTTTAGCTTATTATTTTTTACATAAGATAGATTTAACTCTTTTGAAACTAAATTGTTGAAGTTTTTGTTGGTTTTGAAATCGAGAGGGCGTCATGCGGAAGCTTAAAGTTTGCAAATCATCGTGATCATAATTCATAAGACACATAAAACAATACTAAAAACTTAATATTATATTATTTGGCCAATTGGCCTACATATAAAACTAATATTGAAAAACTAATATTGTAGATGTTATTGTGTTATTGTATCAGACGGGAGGTCTTCTATTTATAGAGTTTCAAAATCTTTCCTCTTAGAATAAGGTTAGCCAAATATGAATTTTTTTTATATTTTTCTTTCAGGAAAAGTAAAAGTAATTATGGTATTACTTTTATTTTTCTTCTAAGAAAAGTAAAACTTAAATTTGGTAAGAAAATCAGGGAAAAAACCTAACAAATCTCCCCTTTTTGACTTAATTTTCTTCAATTGATCCGTCTTCTTCACATCACATGCATGAACTTCGTTCTTGATATAATTTTCATAACTGTTGCTTGCCATGGATAAAAATAAAATTTAAAATATCATGATTAAAAATAGATTAAAAAATTAATATTTTATTTTTATTTTTAATGATGCAAGAACAGGAATGTTGAAAATATGGTTGAAACTTGTTCTCCACATGTATTTGGAAAAAATCTTCATTATCATCAAATTGATTGCAAATTGATTCAAACAGCCTTGAACTTGTCTTCAACCTCGTTTCACCAAATCACTGGATCTTTGAACCGTAGGCTCTATTACCACTTGTTGAGTTCAAAATCGAAAGAGCGTCATGCAAAAGTTTAAATTTGCAAACCATGGAGATGATAATTTAGATGACAAAGAAAAACATACTAGTAAAAGGCATATTATTGATATGATTTGGCCAAACAGCCTACATATTAAAAAAAAAATCAAAAACCTAAAACCTATTGACAGAAATCTCCCATAAATATAGACTCTTTAAAGACTACATTATGGATGTTATTTGTGTTATTGTATGAGAAGAGAGGGTCTTCTATTTGAGTTCCAAAATCTTTCCTCTTAGATGAGGTTAGCCAAATATGGAAAAAATTTATATTTTTCTTTTAGGAAAAGTAAAAGTAATTATAATATTACTTTTATTTTCATTCTAAGAAAAGTAAAACTTAAATTTGGTAAGAAAATTGGGACAAAAACCCTAACAGTTTTCACAGAGAACAAAAATTTTCTTGAACCAAAAAATAGATACATACATATTATCAAGAGAAAATACCCTATTACCCCCTGAACTATACCCAAAACGGTTGTGACACACCTCAACTTAAAGGGGGTCCTATTACCCTCCTAAGCTAATTAAAAGTGTAATTTTGACACTCTTAGTGCCTACGTGGCACATACATGGCACACACATGTGCCTACGTGGACACTTCATTGTGTTGTGCCACATATGTGTCATGTAGGCACTAAGGGTATTAAAATTACACTTTAAATTAGTTCAGGGGTAATAGGATCCCCTTTAAATTGAGGTATGTCTCTGCCGTTTTGGGTATAATTCAAAGGATAACAAGGTATTATCTTTATTATCAATTACCTTAAAGATTACCAACCTGAAAAATCATGTTCCATCTTTTTGCATAGTGCTTGTATCTTTTGTTGTTATATTATCAAAATTTTCTATATATTAGAAGAGCACTTCAACATGTGTGGTTGTTGTAAAAAAAAATTATTCTAAGGGTATTATTGTCAATTCAAAAAAAACTTGTGTATTATTGGATTATGTTATAACTTAAACAAACATGAATATAATAAATATCTAATGACAAAAAAAATCAATCAGCTTTCTCTAAATACCAATTATATCCCCTTCAAGTGATGTCATCTTCCACATGCATCTTCCATGATCCTAATAACAAATCCTTATTTTTTTTAAAAAAAAAAAAGCAACTCCTTTTTAAATGCATATTTTCTTTTTATGGAAATGGTTCAAATACTCATTTATGTTTTCTTTTATGGGATAAAAAATTAATTTTATTTTTTGTTCCAACTTTTTATACTTTCTTTTAGGGAATTAAAAAAATTATTTATTTTTTTCTTCCAACTTTTTATGCATGTTTTAATAACTTCTGTAAATTTAATATAATTAGGTAATTTGAAACAAATCATAATTTATATTAGTTAATCATAATTGAATTTTAAAAGTAATAAATGCCATATCTTTATTGTTAATTTGCATACCAACTTTTTGTACATGTTTAAATAACTTTCTAAATTTAATATAATTAAGTAATTTAAAATAAATCATAATTTATATTAATTAATCATAATTGAATTTTAAAGTAATAAATGTCATATGTTTATTGTTAGTTTATATCTTATATTGAAAATATATTTTATATTAACTAATCATAATTGAATTTCAAAAGTAATAAATGTCATATATTTACTGTTAATTTGTATACAACCTTTTCAAAAGTAATAAATGTCATTGAATTTTAAAATTAATAAATGTCATATATTTATTGTTAAGCTGTCTCATATATTGAAAATATAATTTTCTTTTTACTTATTTATTTGATCAAATTAAGAAAAAATATTATTTTTTTCTACTATTAACCTTGTGATTAAGTTACTGTATCAAATTTAGATTTTCAAAACATATTGGTAAAATTAATTTAGTAAAATAATTTTTAAATAAATAATTTTTAAGATCATATAGACTTGATACACCTTTAAGAGAACATTAATTAGAAGTATATTTTACTAAATTAACTTTATTAAATATGCACTTAGAAACTCTAAATTTTACTATTGATACTTTATATAATTATTAAATACTAAGGATAGACAAGGAGAAAATATAACAAAATTTTCTTAATTTAAAAAATCGAACAAGTAAATTGAAACAATTACTTTTAATTAATGAAAAGTTGAGAGCATTTTAATCTTTTTATGAGAAAAATCTGCTTAAAGAATTTGACTTTTGTGCTATGTTATTTGTATCTTATTAATAACTTTAAAAAGTGCCACAATCTTTCATTTAATTATAGACCATGCCCTTAAAAAAAGTCCACCTTATTCTATTTACTTACAAGATTGCCCTCCAAACTACATTTAATTATGCTTATATATAATGATGGGTGGGTCCCACAGAACGTTCCAATTTTGCATAGATTTAATTTAAATTTAAGTAATTAAATAATATAATAAATTTATCCTAATTACTATTTAAAATAAATCAATTTTATTATTTTAATTGACTTTTATATTCAAAATTATTTTTTTTACTTATTTATTTTAGTAAATTTAAATTTTAGAATTATTTCTTTCTTATGTAGAAATACTAATATTTAAACTTAACTTTAAATTTTTAAAGTACAAAGTTAATAAATTTAATTTAATAAAACAAATTTCGAATGAATATTTTCTTAAGATTTGTGTTGGGTCAATATGTATTAAGTAAAACAAAAATAAAGAAAAATATATAATAAAATTTTATTATTGTGAGAGATAAACATAATGCACTATCCAATAATTTTAAAAATATCATATTTTATATATGCAAAATATAGCATCTTAAATTTATGTAATTTAATAATATAATAATTTTATCTTAATTAATCCTAACTAAATATTTAAAGTAAATCAATTTTATAATTTTAATTGACTTTTATATTCAAAATTATTTTTTTAAATTTTTATTTTAGTAAATTTAAATTTAATTTTTTTCTTATATAAAAATACTAATATTTAAACTTAACTTTAAATTTTTAAAATACAAAATTAATAAATTTAATTTAGTAAAATAAATTTCTAATGAATATTTTCTTAAGATTTGTGTTGGGTCAATATGGATCAAGTAAAAAGGAAATAAAGAAAAATATATAATAAAATTTTATTACTGATGTTTAATAATATCATATTTTGTATATATAAAATATAGCATCCCTTATTTAATTAATATACTACTCCGATAAGTTATCGATGATTACTATTGGATATAACAAAATTATGTTAATTTTTATAAAAGTAACATAATCAATCGCTCTTAATTAATTATTATGAGTCGTGTAAGTATAAAAAAAATTAATAGTATTTAATATAAAGATAAAATAGACATAAAATGTGAAATTATCTCTTGATTTTTTAAATTAAATTATCATCACGATGATTTTATTATATCACCCTTATTATAAGTCATTTATGTATTAGAAAGTTAAGACTAATAAAATGATATGTTAACATAAAAAATTTAATTGACTATCAAAATTATTTTAGTATCATATAAATTGGGACGGGACAGAGAAAGATATAAAACAACATATATTGTTTAAAAATAAAATAAAAAGTACTGTAAATAACAATAATTAATAAAAATATTTTAAAAATTTTGACTGATTGCCAAAATTTTATTTGTGCCGCATAAATTGAGACGAAGAGAGTATTCATATCTTATTGAAAAATTATGTAAAAAAAAATTATAAATCACATAATTAATAATTAATAATTTAAAAATATAAAACATTTGGCTGACTCTCAAAATTATATTATTGCCACTTAAATTGAAATAAAAGAAAAAGTATTATAAATCTGTTAAATTTTACGTGTCTACAAAATCACAATAATAAAAAACTTGAATTATTTTAATAATTAATTATCTAAATTCTATTTTTATCACATAAATTGAAATAAAAAAATATATATTAGCCCCGTGCTAGCACGGACCGTGCATGTCTAGTAACTCTATGTACAAAAGAGAAATAATTAATTAAAAAAAAAATCGATCATGCATAGGAGCACAGCAAGTCAGAATGATAACTTTTTAAAAAAATTATATGAGGGATTGGAGAAGAATATTTAAGAAAAAAATAAAAAACAAGAAATGTACGAAGTAAATTTTCTCTTACCATCGCAATCAAAGAGAAAGGCATAGACGAAATTGAGAAGTTGTTTAGTAATGTCAACGAACATTGATTGAGCACTTGATGTTGAGATTTTCTCACAAATTGAAGCTAGCACTGATGTAAAATTAATTGATAATCAAGAAAAGAAAAATAAAACATTGAAAAAAACTCTGTGCAAATTACCAAGTAAAATAAACTCTGTGAGGAGGAAATGAGGGAAGTGGGATTAGTGACGGTGGTCTCTAAAGTCTTCTTGTATATTTTTGTTTTGATGATTTGATGACACTGAAATAAAAAGCTGTTTTAAAACAAACTTAAAACTGCCTTAATTTTCTTTTAATTCAAAATATTGTAATTTAATAAGATGTATAACAATTCTTCTTCTATTAAGGAAGTTAAAAATTTAAAAATATTTATTTAATTTCTACCATTAGGATAAAATAGTTGTGTCTTAAATTATTCGAATTTGGCCTAAGTCATCGACAAACCCTCAAATTTGTTTCGAAAATTCACTTAGACCCCTCAACTAAAGCATGTACCTATCAGACTCCTAAACCTCATTTTAAACCAATTGAGCATTTTTTTCCCAATCAGCTAAAAGCTCAAAGTGTGTGTTGTACACACGCGATGATGTGGCAAAAAAGGGTTAATTGGAAGCTGACATGTGACATTGTGGATCCAATAATTATTAAAAATTAATTATAAAATTATTTTAAAAATAAAAATAAAAAAACTGATTATTAAATAGAAATTATAAAATTTTAAAAAAATTATTAAAAAATAATTATAAAATTATTTTAAAAATAAAAATAAAATTATAAAAAAATTAAAAAAATAAAAATAAAAATAAAAAATGGCATTGAGGATCCAAATTATTAAAAAATAATTATAAAATTATTTTTAAAAAAATAAAAAACTGATTATTAAAAAGAAATTATAATTTTTTTTTTAAAAAATAACATTGAGGATCCAAATTATTAAAAAATAATTATAAAATTATTTTAAAAATAAAAATAAAAAATTGATTATTTAAAAGAAATTATAAATTATTTAAAACAAAAAATTGCATTGAGGATCCCAATTATTAAAAAATAATTATAAAACTATTTAAAAAAATAAAAATAAAAAACTGATTATTAAAAAGAAATTATAAAATTTTAAAAAAATAAAAATAAAAAATGACATTGAGGATCCAAATTATAAAAGAATAATTTAGCAAGCAATTTTTTAGGAAGAGTAACATGAATAAATTGCCCTAATAAACATATACAAATCAACCCCTATTTTTTTTTTATCAGTTTTAATTTAAAATTTTAAAAAATATTAACTAACCATTATTACCTACCTTAACTAAATTGTCCTAAATACTAACACTTGGCTTCGTGTTATGCTGCCACTTGGCAACATTCCAAGTAAGACTTTCTTGCTATTTAGTACATACTACAATTAGCACCCGTACGATGTGCGGTCGATATTAAATGAAATTTATTATAGAAATTATTATCTTATTAATTTTATATAGTAAAAAATTTATTCAATATCGTCAGGGGAGGATCTATGTAAAAGGTATGGGGTGGCACGACCCCCGCACTTTTTGGATGAAACTCTGTATATTTATGTGTATATGTATCAGTTAATGTATAAATATTATGCTTGGCACCCACAATATCAAAGGGACTAGTGGCGTAAGTGGTCGAATAACTCCAACAACGCGGGTTCGAAATCCGCTCTGCACTATATTTTTAGAATGATTTTTAGCACTTGTCCGTTTTCTCTTAAAAAAACAACATAGTGTGGCTATGAAGAATAGAACCCGTGACCTCTTTTTTAGAAAATATTTGACAATACTAACTAGGCAAGCCTTCATGTAATACTAACACTTGTTAGATATATATAATTATAGTTTACTCTTTGAATATTGATTCCACTATCCTAAAATATCGTATGGAGTATACGTTATTGTTCAAAACAAGGTGGCACCCGGAGCTTTCGAATCTTGGATCCGCCTCTGAATATCGTTCACACATTTGAAATTAATAAATTTATGCAATACCAAAAATAACTATTAAAATATTGAACTTAATATCATTAATTACATAAAACTTAAAACATTTCTTTACGAAAGTTAGTATCCGCATGCAAATAATATTATATTGTAATATAATTATTTGAGAATATTAGATAATATTGTGATCTATATTGATTTATGTTGTAAAAAATTATATAATTATAAAAAAAAAATGCATATTTAACATAATTATTATTAGTTAAGGACTTACTTCTAAATTTGGTTAGAAAAACAAAGAACTAATGAAAGATATGTTTTAGAGTTATGCACATGAGGCTTTTCTATAAATTTTAACTTGAAATTTAATTTATTTTACATTTAAATATTTTAATTTGCACCCTCTTATCAAGAGGAAGAAAGGAGTTACCCCTTCTCTTTTCTTGTTTTAATAGAATTTTCTTTCAAAGTAGATTTTGTATTCCTTTGCACGATCTTAGTCATAGTATATTTTTTATAATTTTAAAATATTTTTGCGTCAAAGAAAATAGTTTGAGCAAAGTCTCAATAATAGTCAATTTTTCCTCTCTCGTATTTTTTTATTATCATTTTTTCAATAAATAACTTATAACATTATCTAAAGTCCTAACCTGTTTGCACAATTTGACAATGTTCACTTATTCTCTTATGATAATGGACCAACAAATATTAATGAATCTTATTGTATATTATTGTTTCGGATAAATGGTATAGTCCTTCATAGGTTTGAATATTCACTCTTCAATTCAATTTTCGATCAACCCTATCATACTTTCTCAATTTACTCAATTTGAATGAAATTATAAATATTAATCACTGTCGAAATTGAATTCTCTCCCATCTTAGAACATTCAACTAATACTTAAACCCTCATGTTCATCAGTACAATAAGATATTAATCTTATTCATCTTTATTCTTTATATTATAAAAAGTAGATTAAAATAATTATTGCACCAAAAAATTTACAATATTCTAAAATTAGAGTTACAAATATAAAGCTAAACATGATTGAACTCATTGTCTGTTTATATCAACTAAAACAAAAAATAAGAAAGTTTCTAGCATAATGTTTATAAATAACAAATGATAAATGATCTTTACTTTCACATTAGTACAATATGCTACGTAAAAGTACAATAATATTTGCAGTAAGAATTTAAATATAATGAATTTGAAAAAATCAATATTCATAAGTATTTGATTTATTGAATTTGAGCATTGCCTAAAAGTACAATAATATTTGCAGTAAGAATTTAAATATAATGAATTTGAAAAAATCAATATTCATAAGTATTTGATTTATTGAATTTGAGCATTGCCCATTGAGCATCAGCCACGAGATATTAACCCAAATTATGATCTTCGAGATATAGCTTTTGAGTAGAGGTGTACAGACCAAACCGTCAAGTCAAATCGAACCGACGAACCAAACCGAGAAAAAAAAAGACTTATGATTTGGTTTGATTGGTTTGGCGTTAGAAAAAAAATCGACAATTCTTGATTTGGTTTGGTGTTGACAAAAAAAAAAGTCAACGGAAACTGAATCAAATCGACATAATATATATCTCACACGTGTAACCTTTGATTATTTAAAATTAGACGATTTTGTCTATTGCGAAAGCTTATATAGATATCTATATATAACTTTATTATAAAAAGTTAAATAGTAATTTACTCAAATAGAGTGGATTATAAATTTTTACAAAGATATCTAATTATAATAACATTGCTTGCTTACAAATCTTATGCCAAAAAAGGACTAAAATTGGACACAACAGTAAAATCAAAACCTTATTAATTACATGCACAAAAGATGATAAAAGAAATATTCCTAGAGAAAAAAATGCAATATTGTCGAAGGCAAAAATAATTGAGAGAATAATACCTTAAAAATTTATGATGAAGAATGCTGAATAATGCCCTTTTATATATAAGCGTTCGGATCCTCCTCCTTACATAACTATCAGTCGAATTTTCGTGTTCATATCTCAAATCTATATAGTCATATTTTTTAAGTAGATATTTGAATTATATTTAGTCGAATTCCTACATCTACATTTGTATGTGGCTCCATATCGTCAAATCTTTAAATTTAGATTATGAAGATCAAATATCCACATGTGATTACAAGCAACCAAGACATTCACATATAAACTAAAACCAACTCAATCAAACCCAACCTTCGATAGAGGAGGGTACTATGCATAATGTGATATTGGTGAAAATGACTACACTACAAACAACTTTTTACTTCGATTTTGTTTTGTTCTTTGAAATTATATTCCATAGCCTCCTTTTTTTTATGTTATTCTCATAAATTAGTATTACGATTTTCTTTAACATAAATAACAATTAATATGTTTCACTTACAAATAATATGGATTTCTATAGTGGTTTAATTGTACATAAAAGTTATGATATTACAAAAAACATGACTCATAAATAAAAAAGAATTTAACATCCTATCCTAATTCGTGACCTTGATATATATATTTTTTTTTTTTTAAAATGGGATTGGAGCCCTTTTTATGTCACGATAATCAAAATTATGTCACGATTACGCAAAGAAAGTAAAAGAAAAAAAGAGCAATAAACCTTTAATTTTTGACAATTTCATTCAGCAGCAACATACTTATCCAATTTTTCGATCAGAAACTTTCAACTAGAAGAGAAACACAAGAAATTATCAAAAGTGAGAATCAATGTCAATTGTTGATTATTATTCTTCATATATAATCTTTAAAGGTATGATTTAAAAGAAATAAATAAAAGAAAAAGGGATGATGATAATGATAGTAAGAAAATACGTGAATCAAAACTAAAATAAAAAGCAAAAGTACAATATAAGAATTTGTTTCGTATAAATTTTGATCCAAAATATTACTTAAATAGAATTATAAAGAATATTTTTTATATAAGACAAAATTCTATTTTTAGAAGTACTAAATATTACCTAGATTAAATAATCAAAATCAATAAATATATATTATTAAATCCTAAAACTCATGCGTAGGAGCAATAAATTAAATTTATTCTATTTATAAAGTTTTCCTTTTATAAATCATATAATTAAATATAAATTTTTCCGCTGCCTTTTTTTTACGTGCACAACGATTTCTTCCTTTTTTAACTTTGACTTGTCCTACAATTTTATTCATAATAGTCTACTCATTCTTCTTTATAATTTTAAATTATGAAGTACTAGAAGTTTTTAGTTTATCAGGATTCTTTCTATATATTTTAGGAGTTATTAAATTCTTTTCATATATTTTAGGAGTCATTAATCTAATTAAATAATAAATTGAGAAAAATAGTAAAAAGATGTTTTTATCTATTGCAGAGGCTTCTAATGAAGGGAAAAAGTTCAAACGTCATTTTTAAGGCCCTTCACAATTTTAATATAGTATAGATATAATATTCGATTTTTTTTATACATTAGAGAAAATGGTCTGTTACCTCTCCAACCTTTAGTCGAAATCCCAACTACACACTCAACCTTTTAATGTGACCTATTATCCCCCTGAACTTATTTTTACCGAATTTATTACCCCCCCCAGTTGCTGACGTGTCACTGGACGTGACTACACGCGCCAATAGGTGCGTCAGTTGACTTTTTTTTGCTTTAAAATCATTATTTTTTTATGCCACATCATTATTTTTAATAATTATTATTTTTTCTTAATAAATATTGACTTCTTCTTCTTCTTCTTCTTCTTCTTCTTCTTCTTCTTCTTCTTCTTCTTCTTCTTCTTCTTCTTCTTCTTCTTCTTCTTCTTCTTCTTCTTCTTCTTCTTCAATGCCTTCAATGGTGCAACTTCAATGGTGAAATGACGATGAACAGTGACGGCGCCGAAAAATTCAAAATTCCGTCGATTTTTTTATTTATGAATTTCACGTAATTTGATTCAACATTCGATTCAGCTTCACGTAATCAATGGCATTCTACTTTTTTGATTCAACATTCTCACATAATTCGAGTTCTTGGATGCCATTGAAGAAGAAGAAGAAGAAGAAGAAGAAGAAATGCCATTAATGAGTTCTCACTTGAACTAAGAACTTCGATTCATAAAACTTGAAAAAAAATAAGAACTTAAATTCTTGAATGAGGAGATGATAAATTAATCTTGAATACCATTGATTAGTTCTTGGATGCTATTGAAGAAGAAATGCCATTGAACCCGAATTAACTTGAAAAAATTTAAAAACTTGAATTCTTGAATGAGGAGATGATGAAGATGATAAATTAATCTTGAATGTCATTGATGAGTTCTTGGATGCTATTGATGAAAAAATGTCATTGATGAGTTCTTGGATGCTATTGAAGAAGAAGAAGAAGAAGAAGAAGAATTGAAGAAGAAGAAGAAGAAGAAGAAGAAGAATTGAAGAAGAAGAACTGAAAAAGAAGAAATGAAGAAGAGGAATTGAACAAGAAGAAAGAAAAATAATAATTGTCATTGATGAGTTCTTGGGTGCCATTGAAGAAGAAGAAGAATTGGAGAAGAAGAATAATTGAAGAAGAAGAAATAAAGAAGAAGAAGGAGAAAGAAAAATAATAATTGGGAAATAATAATGTTAAATTATTATTTATTTTAGAGTAAAAAAATAAAAAATGACGTGGCGGCGCGTGCATCACACCATATTTGCAATGACTGGTTGTCAGTTTTGGGGGGTTTAATAATTCCACTTTAAAATAGTTCAGGGAGATAATAATTCCACTTTAAAATAGTTCAGGGTGGTAATAGGTCACCTTTAAAGGTTGAGTGTGTAGTTGAGATTTGAGGTAAAGGTTGGGGGGGGGGGGGGGTAACAGACCATTTTCTCAAATATTAATTATAATCTATTTTTTAAATACTTTTTCAACTAGTTTTAGTAATTTTCAATAATTTGAAAGTAGATGTAGATATATATTTAGATTTGGGTCTTTAAGTTGTAATATTTGCCCATTAATTGCTAATTAAATGATCCAAAACCCAATATAAACTTAAAACCTAAACTTTTCACTTTTCATCTCACTTTTTAGTTTCAAGAGAGTTTTTCGCTCCACATTTTTTTATAATTATGATTTTTCATTAGCACATGAGTGAAAACATATTTGATCTAATCTTCGATCATAATATAATTGTAAAAACTAAATATTATTAAAAAAAATGAAAAAAATTGAAAAATCCAAAAAAAAAAAAACGACTAATACCTAAACCGAAAAAATCAATTTTATGTTGGTTTGATTTGATTTATAGTTTTAATAAACCGATATGATTGGTTTGATTTTTTTTTTTAATAAAAATCGAACCAACCCGACCTATGTACACCCCTACTTTTGAGATAGTAATTCTAGTGTTGGGTAAATTTCATAGATAGTTATACAACTATCATTTTTTTACTAAGGTCACTTAACTATCATTCCCGTATATAATATCACAAAACTTTTAATATGCTATTAAAATCACATAATTTAATTTATAAATTAATTGTTAATTATACCATATAAAAATATAGTATAGACAAATCAAGTATTAATCTTAACATAAAGAAATATAATGGATTAATAATTTTGTATCGTAGTTTATTGATTTTTGAAATCATATTATTATCTCACTAAAATCTAAAGCAACAATATTTGCAATGCAAGAAAAATCAACTATCTAATATCAATATTAGTTAATTTCTCCATATT
This sequence comes from Capsicum pubescens, assembly GCA_030864215.1. NCBI lineage: Eukaryota > Viridiplantae > Streptophyta > Magnoliopsida > Solanales > Solanaceae > Capsicum > Capsicum pubescens. The sequence goes on from CM061547.1 coordinate 220,728,694, forward strand.
TAATGTATAACTTGTAAATTTTTATGTTATTGCTAAAATTCTCATTACACATTTCGATCAAGATAAACTTTTTTAAGTCTTTAAAAATGTATGACATATTAAAAGATCACTAACTTAAATCTTCAAAGAGTATAGATTATATTTTTTTATAAAACATAAAGTACATGAATACTGGCTCATAAAATTTTCATCAAACATATAGAAAATAAAATGAATATGCAACATAACCTGTATATTTAGTTGACTTGATAAATCAAGAAAAATCTATTCTAAAATAATACTCAAAGTAAATTGAGATCCTAGCGATAATCATGACAAGATAAGTCGTGGCAGAAATTATTTGCACAATTCATCTTCTCCAACATGTTATGACAAAAATTAATTATCTTTTACTGAGTGTAGCCTTCTTATATAGTGGTAAATTGTTATAACATTAGAACTTCTAGATTAATTGCAATTGGTACAATATTCTTTTCCATATATATGTATATAATTGTTATTTGATTATTCATTTTCTATTTATATTTCTCAATCAAACTTGTCATGCTTCCTTAATTGACTTACATTGAATGAAATCATAAATACTTTTTGTCATATAAATATTCATTTTATGGTAATACTTCAATTGCATATAATTAGTAGCTCACACCTACATTTCATCATATAAAAATTATTACAAATTTTTATTGATATTTTTATTAGTAAGAAATATTTATTCCTAATTTATTTTATTGATCTGCACATTTAAATTTTTATATAAGATAATTTAATCTTTTTAAATTAATTTTTGTTCATTAAAACGAAGTATCTTTTTCAAATTTGATTATTTTAAAATCCAAAATTATTCTTACAGACATATATAAAGTTATATAATTGGTCAACTAAAGAATAACTTTATAAGGCAGAATTTTATTTGACTTCAAATATTAATTAGGACTATGTAGTTTTAGTAATTATTTTCGATAAATATTATGTAATCTTTTCTGTGTAGTAATATTCATTTTGAAATTTTTTTAGTATTTATTTATTTATTTATTTATTTTCAATCTACCCCCCTTTTAAATTCAAGACTATTATTTATTCATTTCCTAATATAGAATGATAGTATAATTACCCAATGATAGTTATTCTCAATTATGAAAATCCTTTCATTAAATATGAATGCATATTATTTTAAATTTAGATTACTTAAAATAATCAAATGAAAATCCTTCCAATAAATATGAATGCATATTTTTGAAATAAAATCACTTGAAATATATTGAAATAAATTTCTTCCATTTTGTAGTCCAAAGTTACTATTTGAGTGATCACATTTTTTTCATAATATTTTTAATTTTGGAAGGACTTATTTGTCATAATAATCTTTTTCATTTAAGTTACTTGATTATTAATTAGTCATTCTCGAATTGATTTTTTATAATAATTTCTTGATTTACTAAATTGTAGTGAAATCATAAATATTTTTTAAAATAACATTATTATTTAAATTAATGATGTATATTTTTGAGGGATAACATCTTTTTCATAATATTTTTTTTATTTTTAAACAACTTTTTGATTATTGTAACCATATTCATATAAGTTACGTGATTACTATTTACTAATTAATTTTTACAATATTTTCTTGATTTACTCAATAGTAGTAAAATCATAAATATTTACTTTTTATAATATTATTATTTATGTTATTTAAAGTAATTGTTCAAATATTTTAAGGAAAGACATCTCTACTGAAATATTTTTTATTTTGGAATGACTTTTTGGTCATAGTAATTTTTTCCATATAAGTTGCTTGATTACTAATTTATTATTCACTAAAATAATCACCAAAATAAATTTTGTTGCCAACAATAGATTCTTGTTGCCAAAATACCAAGTGGCTAGTTCTCAATATGTCACTTGACTTAATTTTAGGCTAACTTCTTTGCTTTATTCACTAAAATAATCACCAAAATAAATTTTGTTGCCAACAAAATAGATTTTTGTTACCAAAATACCAAGTGGTAGTATCAATTATCAAGGTGATACATATGTAGCGGTTTGTTTGGTTCTGCTTGATTTGATTTTTTGATTTTACAATTTAATGTTATATTTTTTATTATAATTAAAAAAGAAATAAAATTTAACTTGTTATAAATGTATTTGTATTATAGTGTATGTGTACTTGTATGTTTATTGAAAAAAAGGTTAGGAACCCTAACTTTGAGACCAAGTTAGTTTTTCCCAAGTTAGGAACCCTAAGTATTAAATATTATAGAAGATATAGGGTCAAGTTTCATGAAATTTGTTCTGTTGTACCATTAAGTGGGTAAGGCGGTTGATTCAGTTTTTACTATACCAAAATAAAGGCATTGGGTTTGAGTTCTGATGCATTGATGCACTATAATATAAGATATTGAATTCAAGTTCCATCAATTTATTGCCTAAGGTACTTTAATATGGATAAGATGTTGAATTTAAGTCCTAATGCACCATAATGATGATATAATATAGACAAAAGCAAAATAATATGTCTTTGGTGAAAAGACATGAAACATATTTCATTGAGTATGCTCTATTTCTTGAATGAATGTGATAACTATGCATAATATGTCGAAAAGATGATAAGTGATTATATGTACGAATATGAGCATGAAGGAACAAAATGATGATAGCCAAAAGTGATAATACATGCTTATTTTGATTATAATGAAAAAAATATTAGAATTTTTTTTTCTACATCATATATATGCTTCGATTTGCTCTTGAAGTGGCAGTTCTTGAAAGAGATTCTAGACTATCATAATTTGATAAGTTTAAGTCATGATTATATTCCATCTCTTGGGAATGAGAATTATGTTTGTTTTAAATACAGATCTATATCCTAAGGGTAAATGTGTTTGTATTTAGTAAAGCATATAAATTCAACCATGTTCTTGGTTCTGAAGATATCACAAAACACCTCCAGAAGAGGTAGAATAATTTGAAGATTGAATATCTCCGAGTTATGATGGTAAAAAACATGAATGTGAAAAGTTACCCTAGCATGATGAGATCACATGTCATAATAAACTAAGAGTACTAGGAGTTTATTGATATAAATTCATGTCATAGTAAATTGAAAGTTTAAATCAAAAGGCACATGTCATAGTAAATTTGGTGTTTACTTGTATAATTAAGTTCATAAGTTGGCATGAACGATTGTGACATCCCAAAGATGTGCATATTGAGTATTAGATATGTATTAAAGAACTAGAAGATTTTTCAAAAATTATTTATGTTGTTTGTTCTCATGATAAGTTGGTTGGACCAACGAATGTTAGGATTGAATCTCCTAAATTCTGAATAGTATAAAAGGTGAATAAGGGAATCGTTCACCTCTCATGTGATACATATCAAGATGCATCAATATAAGATGATCACATGTGTGTTTAGTGTCAACCTATAGTTTGACATTCATAGAATTGTTTGCTCAATATAAATTGAATTAAGATCGTGATTTTCAGATTGTGTAATCAAGACAAATCATCTTGATAAATCTAGTTTGACGTTGAATGCCTCTGATAAATAGTTGAACCATTACTTATGAGAACAAAACTCCATATTTTGGTCTGAAATATGATATACTGTCTACAATAACACTTGTATGCATTGGACCAATAAATTATGATTAATTTCTCCCTCCCAATTGATTCAAGGTTAGGGATTTCATCTACTAATTTTTAATGTGTGATATACAATTAACGAATATACCATAATGCACAAAGATGGATGCTCTAAAGTAAATTGAAATGCATGTTATTTTTCTAACATAAGGGAGAAATAATAAACAACTAAGAAATATGTTGTTAATTATCAATAGGATCCTCATTCAAAAAAAATTTCAAGTCAAGTGCTAGGAGAATTCGCTAAACACAATTTAAGTTCATGTTTAGATGCAGATGCTTTTGTTGTGTGTCACTGAAGGACAAAGTTCATAACATGAATGAAATGTTGTGGACTATAATCAGTTCAAAATAAATAATTCTTGAAAAAGAAAAAAGAGCAAATGACAATAATAAGGAGACAATGTGTTGTTGAAGGGCCTATGACATAACACTTCACGAAACCTCATGAGAGGTTTAGATACCTAAGAAAAATAATTGAAGGGATGAGATCTTAAAGGTTATATCACATTGCGAACCGATACAAAATAATAAATTATTGATGATATCTTTGATACAATATAATATAATATTGTAAAAGATTATGAAGATCTGAACTCTACGTTTATTTAAGCATGCTTACGTAGAAATATCTATCAAGTGACATAGAAGAATCATCTTGGTAAGCATAATACTTATTTGATTTACAGCCAGACACTAGAAGATGTCATATATGAAATGTTGAATATTGTCACTTGACAAAATCTACATGAAAATTTCTGAAAGATTCAATATACCCAAAACATATAAATATTTCTGGAAAGCTTGTTTATAATCATTATAAGAGATAAATTGATTATTTGAGTAATATTGAAACTCTTGGAGAGTTTTCAAAAGCAATATATTATTTGCTGAAAAAAGTTAAAATAAGAAACATGCAGAATTGAATTGATCTTTAAATATCATATCTTCTGCAATTGATGCATTTAGATATCTAGTTATAAATATGAACATGATATAATTTTAATCTTACGTGGAGATACTAAAATAAGATCACTTGCATATGACAAATGAAAGGCCTCATATGAATGTGTTTATGCTAACACATATTGTCAAATTTTTTAATATACATGATATTTATATGATCAACATAATGATTCAATATAAACATATTACATATTTTTAAGAAGAGTTAATGTCATGCTAAGTTATTTTACATGACATACAGATTATATTGAGATAATAGTTATTCATGAGCAAACCGAGAATCATGAATAACCTAACAACAAAGAGGATTCATAAAAGGAGATAGAGTGAAGCATGTTTCGCCAAAAGATTTTCTATACACATGAACTCCAAAAGAATGATGATATAAACGTGCTTCAGATTCCTTTGAGGGATAATATGATTGATTCATTCACAAAGTCTCTATCTACTGCGACTCTCGAGAAGATGATTCACAAGATTGATATGTGAAGATTCATGTTTTGTATTGATGTTTCCATCAAGGGAGTTAATATGCATTGTACTCATTTTTTCTCAAAAAGTTTTGTCCCACTGAATTTTCCTTATAAGATTTTTTATGAGGCAGCCAAAATATGTATTTTCAGAAATGTGTACTCTTTTTTCTTCACTAGATTATTTTTTCCCATGAGTTTTTTTCTAGTAAGCTTTTATCGAGACATATTATATATCATATAAACATTCAAGGGGATTGTTATAAACATATTTGTATTATAGTGAATGTCTACTTGTATGTTTATTAAGAAAAAAATTAGGAACCCTAACTGTGGGACCAATTCAGTTTCTCTCTATAAATAAAGGGAGTTCTCCTTCATTGTAATTGATCTTTTAACACCTCAATACAATCCCTCAAGAAATAAGAATTGCTCTCTCTTCTCTCTCTTATTATTCTTGTTCTTGCTATATTATTTTATAACATAATTGTTTTTGTCAACTTATAATTCTTAATGACAACTTTGTTATGAGAGCTATAATTTTTTGAACTAAAAATCAAATTATTGATATTTGTATGCTTTGATTAGCTGAATTCAAAATTAAAAAAAGTCTAAATTTCATAGTTATCTTTAGTATAAATTAATTTTAATTTATGTTTTTTTGGATAGAAATGAATTCAAGACCCTAACATTCATTAGTCGTTATTTACATGAGTACCTTATGCAATATGTGTGCATGTAATTCAAAATACTGATTTTGAGGCATAATTGAGAGAGAATCAAAATTATAAGTATTGCTTCATGATTCTTATCGGTGGATATGCATAATCTATATATGATATTTATTTGGACTTATGTTTTTCTTTCTGTTAGTGGTTATATGAAATTTTCAGGTTGAAGCAAGTATTTTTAATGTCAATTCTCGACAGTATTTTATTTAGTTAAATCAATAATATTTGTTGAATATACATTACCTTTTATTCATGTTAAATTTGTTGTACTTTTGTGCGTGTATCGATCCAAGTATTAATTGAGTTCGTGATCATATTTAAAGAGGTGTTAAATTTTAAGATGAGATCACGTTTGAGAGATTTGTAGCATTGTGGACCTCTCTCTACTTTATTTATTTATGTTTGTCTATTTTCTTTTGAATAATGCATTTGACATTTCAGATATGTTATTTATATTCAATAAAGCTCTCAACTTATATCGTCAATTATTGAGTTTTCTTATATATATATATATATATATATTTGCATTTATGATAATTTGTGTACGTTATTGTGGCTTTTACCTAAAATTAAATACCCCATCACAATTTATAAATAATTTTAAAAATACTCAATATAAATTGAGTCACATGAAATTAAGACGTAAACACCCTTACAATTCAAGAAAATTAGATTAGGACAACATTATTAAGGTGATGGTCATCAAGAAACCATTGAAACTAAAACTTATGATAGTGTACTTTTTGTATTTTCTTTAACTATTAACCATAGTAATCATAGTTATTATGTTTAATTAAATAAATAAATTTGGTGTATTAAATTAAAAAGTGACACGTACAAAATATTTAGGGGGAACTTGGTGAAATAGACGGATGGAGAACTGGAGGGAAGCCAAATCGGCATTCAACTAGAAGAGAAGGAAATCTATTCAAGAGTTAAACTAGAAAAGATGGGAAGTCAAATCTGTATTCAATAATGAATTAAATTGTCATTGTTGCATTACCAACCCCCTGAATCCTAATATTAAAAATGTTAATTATTTTCCTGCCTATGGATCTAGCCAAGAAAGTTTGGTTCTTTTTTGCAGGTCCGCTAGAAGTTGACTACAACAACGACAATATTCTCTTACTAAAGTGGTGAAATTTCAAGACTCACAACACCATTGCAAATTGCATCACCGGTCTTATACCTTTAGAATCGTGAAAATCAAGATGCAATAAAAAAATTAAAAATATTTTTTTCTTTACAGAACCTAAACTAATATCTTATCATTTCCTTTATAAGTTCTAAACAAAAATTTCGAAGAGGTTATCTAGGACCTAACTGGGAATCAATTTAAACAACCTATTGAGACATATAATTACCATGAGTATAAAATAGATCAAACCTCTATTATTCTAGTTCAATAGTGATGGAAGTTATATCAAAGTGTAAGAGTCTTGATATATGAGAATACACATTCTATATTAATTTGTTGTAGGGTACAATACTTATATACATAACAATTGCATACAATTCCTAAAATCAAATGATTTGATTTGTGAGAATCAATTACTAGTACTAATTTTGGGTTGACTACTGCGTTTATGATATTCTGATTAAGTGCAAATTTGTCGCTTGATTTGTTTAGATCTTTAAATATTTAGTATCATTAACACGCGCCCTCATAAGACAGAGGATCCATTGGATACACCGATATTGGATCGAAGAAACTCAAGCCTTTTTTAGATAATAATTTAATCAATGCATTTATTAATTAGTCTCTTACAGATACATGGATAATACGTAGCTGCCCCTTGGTAATCCTATAACGAACAAAATAGAAATCAATTGAAATATGCTTTATTCAACTATGAAAGATTGGATTGGTACAAGCGTAAGTGGTGTAAATATTATCATACTGGATGTTAGGAACTAAGGAAGGGCACTGATATAGTTCATGAAGGTTTGAACCCATGCAAGTTTAGAAATAGTGAAGGCAACAACTTTGTATTCCACTTCTGCGGATGAACGATCTGTTATTTTTTATTTCATAGAACTCCAAAAAATAGGATTGGTGCTAATATAGACACTATAGGAAGATGTAGAGCTACAATTGTAATACCCCACACTTCTCCTAGTTTAAATTCGTCCCTAGAACATCAAAGATCTTGATTTAAAGATGAATATATTTTATTTCATGTGAAATTTTTAAGATTTTGAATTTTTATCACGTGAAAAATCGAATAAGCTTTCCATCGATACCAAATTCGTCCAAATCCGACACTCGGGCGAAGAGTTAGAGCCATTTTAGTAAGACAGTGTACCGCCTGGTACTTTAGAGCATCGCGGAGCCAACCAAAATGGAAATTGTCAAAATTCAGTGAGCCTCCGCGATTATGGCGCATCGCTCCAAGGCTCCATTTCAAAGTTGTCAATTTCCAGTGAGCTGGCGCGATTTCACCACGTTGCGCCAGCATGAAAAATTGAGATTTTGCTCAGGTTCCGTTATTTAAATTTCAGGACAAATTGGTAATTTCCTAAAGCCCCTAATCAGTCCATATACGGGATTTAAACCCTTAATAGCCAAAATTGCTCATTTATTTACACTATTTCTCAAGAACAAAAACATTCTCTCTCAAAAATAGAAAATCCTAGTCCCCAAGTTTCAAAAGCAATCTCAAGAATCCCTCCAAGAGTCTTCAAGAACTTCAAAAATTTAGATTTTCAGGTATGAGATTGCATGATTTATGTGTATTGAAGTTCATGATTATGTATTATTGAGATTTAATTCATAATTTAGACTACAAGTTTCAAGAATTGATTCTAGTATGTGATAAATTGTGTGATGTTCATGATAAACCCTTTTCAAGTTGCATGTTGATTGATTTTCCATGATAATTAGGTGTAGAAATTGTTGAATAACCAAAGCATGCTCCCAATATGTTTGATAAAATGTTTATGTGAAGGAATTAAAGTCACTATAGCATGTGGATAAGAAATCCCCAATTATGTATAAGTTCATGCATGGCAAGTGTTTGCTGAAAAGCCTTAGTAAATGCATTGTGACATGTTAGCATGAAATTCTCAATTATGTACACTTTAATGCATGTTAAGTGTTTGATGCAAGACCTTGTTGGATGAATTATGAGATATTGGTATGTATTCCCTATGCAACCACATGTTAATATTTCCAAGTGCTTGAAGAGATGCTTTATTGAGTGTATGGTGAATGATAGTCTATTATTATGTTGTTCAAGAGTGGTCAGGTCTTGTATTATTTATGTTATCGAGTCCTAGGGATATTTATACCCGACAAATTAGCTGTAAGTCTAGAGCCAGTGTCAGTTTTCAAGATACTCTCAATCAAGCCACAATCAGTAGAACTCAGTCAGTTACAAAATTCAGTACTCTCAGACAGTTACAGAACTTAGAAAGACTCAGTAATCTCAGTATCATTAGTATTTTAGCTTCAGCTCAGTACTCAGCTCAGATCTTAGTAGTATTCAAGTATCCAGTTCAGACCTCAGTAGTATTCAAGTAATCAATTCAGAACTTAGTAGCATTCAATCAGATAACGAACTTCAGTAATATTCCGTCAGTTTTCGAAACAAAGTGAACTCAGCTAGATTAGTCAAGTAACATGATCAGTAACAGATTCAGCTCAGTTAAGTACAATTTAAGAAAAAGAATCAGCTCTGAGTCTTTCAGTTGGGAGTAGGATTTAGCAACTAGCGAACCTAGGGATGGGGGATCACCTGTTAGAGAGGACTGAGATCTCTAGGAGCAATCTCTAAGTTCCAGAACTATGTAGCTATCGTAGGTACGAGATGTCACCCGTTAGATAGGACTGACATACTCAGGGATCGCCCATTAGTATAGGACTGATCCCAGCGGTCACCCGTTAGACAGGACTGACTCCATAGCAGAATTGTCTTTACCCATGGCACGGTATGACACCCTTCCAGCTGGGGTTATAGGTTGGACCCCACTAGTTCAGATTCGGGTTATGTCGGTTAGATGACTACTTCCCATAGTCTCAGTTTCAAAATCAGTCTCAGTAAAAGAACTCAGCTCAGTAGTACAGATTCAGGACTGTTAGATACAATCGATCATTCTCATTATTAGCAGATTCAAAGATCACCTGCTAGATAGGATTGATCTCCGATTTAGTCAAACAGTATCAGTATCAGTATCATCAGATTTAGAGGTCACCCGCTAGATAAGACTGATCTCAAACTAATTCAAATCATCTTTATTATCAGTATATTCGGAGATCAACTCCACAGTTCAGACAGTTTAGAGACTTCCAAACTAGTTGTTCAGATAGATGTTTTAGTTTTGATATTGTTAAACATACTTCAGTTGTATTTTAGTTTTTTGAACCTTATGACAAGTTTCCGCTAGTTTTTTGCATTTTTATAGTATATTATGCAGTGCTCAGTTATAGATTAGAAAGGATTAGCTTGTGGTACTTCGAGATCATAAACACCGTGTAGCGTACGGGGTACCAGACTCGGGGAATTACAACAATCATCCAAATTTCTTGTCCATTCCACATTAGAAAAGGCTTGAATTTTCATAAGAGAATCACGTTTGAGATGAAGACCATTGTAGATGGTAGCTTTAAGATAACGCAACACTCACTTAAGAGCCTGCTAGTAAGTTGCAGTGGATTCTGCATGAACTGAGACGGCTTGTTAACAATATAATTTCATATTAGGGCGAGTGAGATTGAGGTATTGTAAGGAGTCAACTAACAACCGATAAGGTTTGGTATCGACCAAGGTAGTTCTATCTTTCAATTTCAATTCAATAGATGTGGACATAAAGGATGCAACTGGTTTGGGACCACTCTAATCAAATATGTCAAGAATTTTTCTAATATACTTGTGTTGTGATAAGAAGACCCTCTGATTTTTGGGATGAGTTCAACTCCTAAAAAACAATGTAAGCTTCCATATATTTTAAAGAGAACCATTTAGTGAGAATAGTAACAAGTTGTTCCAAAAACTAATTGGAATTTCCTGTAATCAGCAGGTCATCAACATACGCCAGAAAATATCAAATGATATAACCATGTGTACAGATAAACAAAGAAGCATCACTATGATACTGGACAAAATCAAGAGAGATAATAAATTTTATCAGTTCATAAATATCTTAATTAAAGAAATAGCCTATTTTAGGCCATAAAAAACTTGCTTCAACTTGCAAATATGAGAAGGTCCGGTAGATTCAAGAAACATACATACTTCTTCCTGTAATAATCTTTGAAAAAAATCATTGTTGACATCAAGATCATTCTAATGATAGTTCTTTTAATAACAAGACTGAATGTACTATGGTAGTCAAGCCCAGGTCTTTAATAAAAATCTTTAACTGCTAAACGTGCTTTACAACGACTAATGATTCCATTAGCATCTCACTTTATCCTAAGAATCCACTTACAACCAATTACATTAAAATGAGGTTGAAAAGGGACAAACTTCTATGTATAATTTTTAACAAGGGCATTAATATCTTCTAACAATCTTTTCTCCATTTAGGATTTTTTATGGCTTGTGTTTACACATGATGGTGTAATGGATAAACTAATGGGATGTTTGGTGGTTGTAAAGGCTCATTTAAGTTTATAATATTGTTTTGAGATCGTGTAGTCATGGATGATTACGAGTGGAGCCTTTATGTATATGGGCATCAGTTTGACATGGTGGAGAAGACTGTGAAAGATCTAAAGTTCCTTAGGTTGATTCTTTATGTGAAGGATAAAAAATGGCAGTGTCCACATTTAGAGATGATGAAAGTAAGACGAATGCGAAGGCCTTCTCACAGGTGACGAAACTGAAAGTGAGAAATGAGTGACAACACTTGATACAACATTTCATAGAACACGTACAACAGAAGATGGTAGCAAATCACTTCACACAGGTGACAATGGATGTGTGAAATGAGTGACAACACTTGATACACCATTCCATAGAACATGCACAATAGAAGATGGTAACAGACACGAGGAACATGGAAAGGTAGACTTCATAAATCGAACATGATGAAAGAAGAATATCTTTTTTGACTCAGGTTCATAACATTTATAGGCATTTTTATTCGACGAGTAACCAATGAAGATGCATGGTTTAGAGTGAGGTTCAAGTTTGTGAGTTGCATAAGGTTGCAATCAAGGGAAGCAAAGACATCCAAAGACACGCTTTGTTCTATTGAAAGTAGTACCAAACAACTTTTGAAATAGGGATTGATAGTCAAGTATTAGAGTAGGTAGATGATTAGTTAGATAACTGGCAGCTTGAAAAGCATGCGACCAAAAAGATGAAGGTAGAGAAGCTTAGTGAAGAAGAGTCAGACTAATTTTAACTATTTGAAGGTGTCTTCTTTCTTCATAGCTATTGTGTTGTGGCATATATGGAGGTGATGTAAGGTGGCTTATTCCATGAGTGGAAAAAAGCTCTTTTAGTTAAGATATCAGTGCTACCATCAATGAAGAGAGTTTTATTGGTTTTGTAAAGTATTTTTCAAATATTTATTTGAATTTGGGAAACAAGTTGGAGACATGATTTTCTCTTCAGCGGGTAAAGCCATATATACTTAGAGTAGTGATAAAAAAAAAAAGATAATATTTGAAACCCTCAATAGAATCAACTAGAGCAGTGTAATGACCCGGGACTACTCCCTAGTCATTACACGGTGCTTACAGTCCCGAGGTACCACAAGATAACCCATGAGCTGGTACCTGCTGTGAGCACTGAATAATATAATCATAAATGCGGAAGAATAACTGAATTGCCATAAAGTTTTAATAATGAAACGACTATTGAATTATGAATCTAGCACAATACTGATATCTGAATAGCTAACTATAGTGTTTGAAAAGCCTTTAAACTAAATACTGTGAGTTGATGGGACAGGCCCCCAACTAACTCTACTAACTACTGAGATAAAGACAGGAAGTAATATAATCTGTCCTCGGATGATGAGGACTCACTACCGCTACTGTACTGCTGATGATCTGAGAGACTAAGTATGATCCAGGAACTGAGCGTCAGCACCTATGATATAATACATCATAGCGCAAAAGAAAGATATGTGATCAGTACTTTGAATGCACTGGTATGCTAAATGAGGTAGACTAATATGCATGGTTTCATGAACAGAACTAATAGATAACTGAATATGCATGTAAAAAATAGAATATTGAGTAGAGAACATGGAATCTGTAGATACTAAAAATATGGAGAATCTGTAAATACTGAGTATCCATGACAGTCTGTAAATACTGAATATACATGAAAATCTGTAGACACTGGGAATGCATGACCAAGCATATAACATGGACTGAGTAAAATATGTAAACGGAAACACTGAAGAATATTGATATCTGTATGCTTTGGTCAAGCAACTCTAAGACTGCGTACTAAGACTATATCTGAGACTGTGGGAGGTATCATCTAATCGACATTCCCCAATTTGAGATAATCGGAGTCCAATTTGTAACCCCAGTTGGAAGGGTATTAATACCGTGCCGCGGGTACTAACGATGGTTGTGTGGATCCACTAAACTGATATAATGTCCAAAAGACTAAGGGTGACAAGCCTGAACCAACGGGTGACCCCTGCGAGATAGTCAAGTCTGATCTGACGGATGACTTCTCATGCCCTACGCTGGCTACGAGTTCTGGAGTTTAGGGACTGCTATTAGCGACTCTACCTAGCTGACGGGGAAACCGCCATCCCTACACTCGCTCGGTGCTAAATCCTACTCCTAACTGAAAAACTCTGAAATACTAGGTTGTTCTGAGTTTAACTGACTGTTATGATAATGCTCATAATATAATCTGAAGTTATTCTGAAGATACTGAAATGAGACTAAGTAAAAAGCTATGATTTCCGAGTATTCAATACCTCTAGGACTCAAAACAATAATAGTAAAATGACACTAAAACTTGGAGATCAAAACATGAAGGCTCTTATTAAATAAATCACTCTTGTAGGCATTTTATCAAACACTTGTAGTTCATGGTTTAAAACAATCATAGGAATGTCATGGAACTTGTAGGAATAGCATGAATTCATCATAATAGCATTAAATCATGGTTTAATTCAATAATTAATAATATTAAAACATGGAGAATTGAATAATAACAATTTTCTCATGGTAACATGGTACAAAATTAATAGTACATGGAGATTCATGGATGAAATCATAATTTAAAATCAAATAACTTGAAAAGATTAAAACTTGAAATTTTAATAGGTTACTTGGACTCCATGGATGAAAGGAACCCATGGATGAACATCTAACATACCTTAATGGATGAATTTCTTGAAGTTCTTGGTGAGTTCTTGAGAATTGGTCTTGAATTTGAGAGCTAGGATTTCTTGTTCTTGAAAAAAAGGATCTTTAATTTGAGGAGAATTGAATAATGAATGATTATTTATGTCAATTGGGGCTAAATTTCGTGTTTTAGGACGAGTTTAGGGCTTAGGAAAAAGACCTAAATACCCTTAAACAGATTTAAAACTTAAGCTGAAAACTGACCATCCCGATTTTTGGCCTTGGCGCGACGCGCCACTATTGCGCCAAGCCACTAGAAATGGACAATTGGGACATGGAAAAACATCGCGATGCGGAGCTATCGCGGTAAGCCTTTAGAATGCCAATTTAGCCACCTTCGCGATGCGCCAACATCGCAGAGGCCCACTGAAAATTGCCAAATAGGAAATTGGCCTGCTCCGTGATGCGCTAACACCGCGGAGTCACACTAGAAATTGACAATTATCCTTTGGACTATCTCCATGATGCGCTAAGGGTTATAATGACGATGTTTAACGACTGAAACTTAAAATCGCCATAGCTTCTTACCGGTTATCAGATTTCGGCAAATTTTATATCGTTGGAAAGCTAATTGAATTTCCTACGTAATGGCAGGCTCTAAACTAAAAAATGATGAGTTTTTTGAAATTCTTATTTACGAATACTCATGCACTGGGACTTAAATTATGCTAGGAAAATACGGGGTGTTACAGTATCTCCTTCTTGGGATCACTTATCCTCGAATGAAACTGGTTAAGCTGAGAAAAGATGTTAGGCTGAGCTTATATACTGAACATGCATATTTGATGCATGGAATGCATAACTGAACTGAATTTGTAAATGCACGATTGACATGAATATGATGTGCAATTGAAACTGAGCATGATAGAGAGAAATCTTAAGAATATAAGTACCCTATACTAAATCCGAATTTGCGTTGAAGAGGTGAGGGTACTTAGTCCACATATCTGTTTCTGCTTCCCAAGTGGCTCCCTCAATGGACTGATTCCGCCAAAAAACTTTAACCAATGGAACTTCTTTGTTCCTTAGTCTACGAACTTGATGATCATGAATTTTGACTAGGACTTCCTCAAAGGGAAGACTATTCTGAATATCTACAATTTCTAAGGGAACAACTACAGCTGGATCACCAATACACTTTTTCAACAATGAGACATGGAACAATGGGTGTACTGAGGCTAAATCTGAAGGCAACTCAAGCTCGTAAGCTACCTTTCCAAAATGATTGAGAATTCTAAAGGGACCAACATATCGGGGACTGAGTTTCCCTTTCTTGTCGAATATCTTTACTCCTTTCATGGGAGAGATTTTCAAGTACACAAGGTCACCGACTTCAAACTCATGATCCTTTCTCCTCACATCTGTATATGATTTCTGTCAGCTCTGGGCAGCCCTAAGCCTTTCTCTGATCAACTGAACCTCATCTAACGCATCAAACACCAAGTTAGGCCCTATTACTGCATCCTCACCTACTTCAAACCAACCAATTAGAGATCTACATCTCCTACTATGGAGAGCCTCAAACGGAGCCATACGGATACTGGAATGATAGTTGTTATTGTATGCGAATTCAATCAAAGGCAAGTGGTCATCCCAACTACCTTTAAAATCAACTACACATGCTCTCAGTATATCCTCAAGAGTCTGAATGGTCATTTCTGCTTGACCGTCTGTCTGAGGGTGGAAGTTTGTACTGAGATGGACTTGGGTACCAAGACCCTTTTGGAATGCTTTCCAGAAATAAGAGGTAAACTGGGTACCTCTATCTGAGATGATAGATAAAGAGACGCCGTGCAACCTAACCAAATCTCTGAGATAGAGTTTGGCATAGTCCTCGGATGAATAAGAGGTATGACCTAACAAGAAATGAGCTGATTTGGTCATCCTGTCTATGATAACCCAAATAGAATCATGCTAATGCCGGGTACGCGGCAAACCTATCACAAAGTCCATGTTCACTTCCTCCCATTTCCACATGGGAATACTGAACTCCTTCATGGACCTACTAGGCTTCTGGTGCTCAATCCTAACTTGCTGGCATATAGAGCACTTAGCCACAAACTCTGCAATATTTCTCTTCATCCCACTTCTCCAATAGATCTCCCGCAAATTATGGTACATCTTAGTGGCCCTTGTATGAATAGAGTAATGCGCACCATACGCCTCTATAAGAATTCATTTTCTTAAGTCATATACAGCTGGCACGCATAATCTACCCTGACAGCGCAACACACCATCTCCTCCTTGGGAGAAAACCTCCACTTTCTGATCTCTGATTGATTCTTTTAACTTAACTAGACTAGGATCTCTATCCTTATTTTCCTTCACTTTGAAAACTAGAGATGATTCTGAGCTACTCTGTACCCACACACTACCCTCTGCTGAGTCGACTAAGCGGATACCTAGTTGGGCAAGCTGATGGACTTCCTAAGCTAACTGTTTCTTACCATCCTTAACATGAGCTACACTACCTACGGACAATCTACTGAGAGCATCATCCACTACATTGGCCTTGCCCGGATGGTACAAAACACTCATGTCATAATTCTTTAATAATTCCAACCAGCTTCTCTGATGCAGATTTAAATCTTTCTGAGAGAACACATACTGAAGGCTTTTGAGATCTGTGAACACATCTACATGCACCCCATACAAGTAATACCTCCAAATCTTTAAGGCAAACACTACATCTTCTAGCTCAAGATCATGAGTCGAATAATTCTTCTCATGAGACTTAAGTTGTTTGGAGGCGTAGGCTATGACCTTACCTCTCTGTATGAGAACACAACCCAAACCTAATCTAGATGCATCATAGTACACAATAAAACATCTGAACCATTTGGTAGAGTTAAGACTGGGGCTGAGGTGAGTCGAGTCTTCAACTCCTGAAAACTCTTCTCGCAGGAATCTGACCACTGAAACTTAACTTTCTTCTGAGTCAATCTGGACATGGGGATGCAATAGAATAAAACCCTTCAACAAACCGACGGTAATAGCCAGCCAAACCCAAGAAACTTCTGATATCTGATGGAGAGATGGGTCTAGGCCAGTTTTTCATCACCTCGATCTTTTGAGGATCAACTCTAATGCCATCACCGGAAATAATATGGCCAAGAAAAGCTATTGATGTTACCCATAATTCACACTTACTAAATTTAGCGAACAACTGATGGGCTCTAAGGGTTTGCAATACTATTCTGAGATGGTCTGCATGATCGTTTTTGCTACGAGAGTAAACAAGAATGTCATCAATGAAGACTATCACGAACATGTCCAAGTACTGCTTTAACACTCGGTTCATCAAGTCCATGAAGGCTGTTGAGGCATTTGTAAGACCGAAGGACATGACTAGAAATTTGAAGTGACCATACCGGGTTCGGAAAGCTATTTTTGGAATATAACATTCTCTGACCCTGAGCTGATGATAGCCTGACCTGAGGTCTATCTTGGAAAAATAGCTAGCACCTTGAAGTTGGTCAAATAAGTCGTCGATTCTAGGAAATGGATATTTATTCTTGACTATGACTTTGTTCAACTGACGTTAGTCAATACACATTCTGAGAGAACCGTCTTTCTTACGCACGAATAGAACAGGTATGCCCCATGGAGAGACGCTGATTCTGATGAATCCTTTATCTAAGAGATCCTTCAACTGTTCTTTCAATTCCTTGAGTGAGTCCAGAACCAAAATATGCCCTACAACTAAAAAAAAGTACCAATGTATGTCATATAAAAAAAGCACCAAAATAGGTTTTGTGCACTTAATAAGTGCACAATACCTTTAACTTTGTAACGGAAGACATCTGACGGTGTTAAAAAAGTTAAAGTTTACATTGTGCACTTAATAAGTGCACAATCCATTTTTTATGGACTGTGCACTTAATAAGTGCACAATCCATTTTTTTATGGACTGTGCACTTAATAAGTGCACAATGCATTTTTTTTATGAACTGTGCACTTAATAAGTGCACAATCTATTTTTTTATAGGTTGTTCATTTTTTTAAAGATTGTGCACTTTTTAGTGCACAATCCATTTATTTATAAACTGTGCACTAAAAAAGTGCACAATATATTATTTTTGATTGTGTACTTTTTTAGTGCACAATTCATTTATTTATATTGTCCACTTTTTTGCATGATTGTGCACTTATTTTGGTCCTTTAATATTTTAAGTAATGAAAAAGTGATCTAAAATATTTATATCAAAAAGAATTTGTAATAAAAATTCATATTTTGTATTATAATATAAGACATGTAAATTATGTTCTACAAAGTCATTAGAGGCATATGTTTAATTGGTGACCCACGTATAAGTTAAATTTCCAAATATTTTCTTAAGAACTTCATAATCTACAAATTATTTTTCTACAAAATTTATTCTTTAAATTTATGCTTTACGAAATTAGGTCATAATTAAGTATACTTTAATCTTCAAATATTCATTAATAAGGAGTGAAGAGTAAAAATCAATTCTTGGAAAAACTTGATTTTAAATATGATCAATCAAATTATAAGCCACTTAGAAATAGAATAGAAAAAAATTAAAATTTCTTATATATAAAAATAAATAAATATTTCTTATGAAAAAAATATAAAACTAAAAATACTAAAAGCAAATTACTATGAAAGGACTTTGAATTAAAAGGGACAAACAAATTTGTTAATTAAGTTAGGATACTTTAAGTTTTAAGAATTAGGTAAAATGGACAAAAAAAAATCAGTTTTTTTTTATATATTTTCGTTCCAACAACTAAAAAGGCTGTCTCAATAACTATCGAAGTTGTTCGACAACTTTGATAGTCAACTTCGATAGTTATTGAGACAACTAACAAAGTTATCAAATAGCTTTAATTGTCCCAACAACCGTTTCAATTATTTAAATATTTTTATCCTTTTTAATTTAATAATATTGTGAGACTCACTTATCGCTTTTTTTTAATTAAACATTTGAGGTCTTTCAACTTATTTTTCTCTACTATGGAGCGGAATCTCCCGTTGCATATATACTAACCAAGATAAACAATATAAGTCTAATCACATGCATTCGTTTAATTAAATTTCTTTTTCATCAAATTGTTCAGTATTTTACAAAAAAGTGGACTATATAAATAAATGAATTGTGCACTAAAAATGTGCACAATCAAAAATAATATATTGTGCATAATCTATAAATAAATGGATTGTGCACTAAAAAAATGCACAATCTTTAAAAAAATGAATAATCATGTCCAATCTATAAATAATATGAATAATAAGTGCACAGTTTATAAATAAAGAGATTGTGCACTTAATAAGTGCACATTCCATAAAAGAATGGATTGTGCACTTATTAAGTGCACAGTCCATAAAAAAATGGATTGTGCACTTATTAAGTGCACAATCCATAAAAAAATACTAAGTGCACAATGTGAACTTTAATTTTTTTAACACCGTCAGAAATCTTTCGTTACAAAGTTAAAGGTATTGTGCACTTATTAAGTGAACAAAGCCTATTTTGGTGTTTTTTATATATATATATATATGGCATATATTGATACTTTTTTTAGTTGTTGGGCATATTTTGGTTCCGGATTCTCTTTGAGTTCAACTAGAGCCATTCTGTATGGCGGAATAGATATAGGTTGAGTATCTGGGAGAAGGTCTATTCCGAAGTCGATTTCCCTTTCGGGAGGAACTCCAGGGAGATCTTCAGGGAACACATCTAAAAATTCCCTAACTACTAAAACTGACTCAAGGGTTGAAGTTTTTGTGTTAGAGTCTTTGACTAGCACAGGATAGTAAATACACCCTTTTGATATCATCTTTCTGGCTCTAAGGTATGAAATCAACTGACCTCTAAGAGTTGTGGTACTACTCCTCCATTTAAGGACTGGTTCATTTGGGAACTGAAAATAAAGTATTCGGTTTCTATAGTCAACTGAGGCATAGCTTGAGTGGAGCCAATCCATGTCGAGAATACCATCAAAATCCATTATCTCTAACTCCACGAGATCAACTGAGGTAACTTTCTGGGATATTGTGATCGGACAGTTCCTGTATACCTATTTGGCTACAATGGAAATGCCTACTGGGGTAGACACTGAAAAGGGCTCTGCTAGAGTTTCGGGACTGACTCCGAAATTGATGGCTATATATGGAGTTACAAAAGAAAGAGAAGCTTCAAGGTCTAGTAAAGCATAAACATGTAAGTGAAAGACCTGCAACGTACCAGTAACTACGTCAGGAGAATTTTATTAATCTTGGCGGGACTGAAGAGCATATAATTTGTTCAGACGCTGACCACTGGAAGTGGTACCCAGCTGAGTCGGGCGACCGGATGGAACTGATGACTGATGGGACTGGCCCTGTTGGTGCATATCCCTACCTTCCTGAGAAACTACCCAACACTCCCTAATCCAATGGCCTGGCTTGCCACACTCAAAGCATACATCACTACCCACTCTACACTCACCCTGATGGTGTCTGCCACATTTCTGACATAGAGGATTTGTACGAGCACTGCTAACACTGACCTGGGACTTACAACCTAGTGCCCTATCCCTATTGTCGTTTCTGAATTTGGGTACGGGAGCACTGGCTGAAGAGGGTGCTGGGGTTGAAGACCTCTGATGAAAATGAGGACGGTTACCACCTTCTGACTTTGGCTAATTAAGATTAAAACTACCCGTCCTAGCCTTCTTATTTTCTCTCTCTCTCCTTAATCTTCTGTTTCTCTTTCTGTTGAGCATGAACCATCAGCCTAGACAAGTCCATCTTACTAATCAGCATTGTGGTCCAACACTCCTTGACAACACTATCAGACACGCCAGACACAAACTTACTCATCGTGGATCTGTTATCAGCTACCACACGAGGAGCATACCTAGCTAACTGAGTAAACTTAAGGGAATACTCCCTCACGCTCATGCTGCCCTACCTCAAGTCAATGAACTCTAACACGTTGGCCTCTCTTAACTCCAATGGAAAGAATCTGTCTAAGAAAACTGTGGTCAACTCTTTTCGTTCTACAAGCCCCGTATCTACACCCCTATCAACTTTCTACTGCTTAAACCAAGTATGGGCTACATCCTACAACTGATATACAACCAACTGATATACAACCAACTCAGCACTCTAACTATATGTCTCCCCCATTGTATCCATTACCTTTTGAACCATATCTAAGAATTCCTGTGGATCATTTTTAGACTTAGGTTCCATGAAAAAAAGAGGATTCATTCGGGTGAAATCCCAAATTCTAGTCACAACAGTATTTGTAACTGGGTTGGCCGAAACAACAGTTGGTCGTTCATTTTGTGCTGCTATAAAATTCGCTAGAGTGGTGAACGCAACTCTAAATTTTGCATGGGAAACATGCTCGTCCAGAGGATCCGCATGGGCGGGCTGAGGGGCTGGTTGATTTACTGTTCTTCTTCCATTCTTCATGGGAGGCTTGTTCTGTAAACGAAAGGAAAAAATAGATTAGACTGAGAGTTTAACTTAAGCTCATGCTCAATCACATGATATGAATATTGAAATAAGGGAAGTTTTTTCCTAAACACCTCATAACCTATCGTCCATAAGTATGGTGCGCTACACACACATGCACAAGACTCTACTTGACGCGACTTTCAGACTTTCAAGGACACTTTAAAACCTTAGGCTTTAATACCAAGTTTGTAACAACCCGGGACTACCCCTAGTCGTTACACGGTGCTTACAGTCCCGAGGGACTACAAGCTAACCCATGAGCTGGTACCTACTGTGAGCATTGAATAATATAATCATGAATGCGGAAGAATAACTGAATTGCCATAAGGTTTTAATAATAAAATGACTGCTGAATTATGAATCTAGCACAATACTAAAATTTGGATAATCTAAATAGCTAACTGTAGTGTCTGAAAAGCTCTAAACTGAATACTGTGAGTTGATGGGATAGGCCCCCAACTAACTCTACTAACTACTGAGATACAGATAGGAAGTAATATAATCTGTCCTCGAATGATGAGGACTCACCACCACTATTGTACTGCTGATGATCTGAGGGACTATGTGCGATTCGAGAACTGAACGTCAACACCTATGATATAATACATCATAGCACAAAAAAAAGGTATGCTATCAGTACTTTGAATGTACTAGTATGCTAAATGAGGTAGGCTGATATGTATGGTTTCATGAACAGAACTAATAGTTAACTGAATATGCATGTAAAATATGGAGTACTGAGTAGAGAACATGGAATCTGTAGATACTAAAAATATGGAGAATCTGTAAATACCGAGTATGCATAACAGTCAATAAATACTGAATATACGTGAAAATCTGTAGACACTGAGAATGCATGACCAAGCATATAACATGGACTGAGTAAAATATGTAAACAAACACTGAAGAATAGTGATATCTGTATGCTTTGGTCAAGTAACTCTAAGACTGCATAACTGAATTGAGACTATATCTGAGACTGTGGGAGGTATCATCTAACCGACATTCCTCAATTTGAGCTAATCGGGGTCCAACCTGTAACCCCAGTTGGAAGGATGTTAATACCGTACCACGGGTACTAACGATGGCTGTGTGGATCCACTAAACTGATATAATATCCAAAGGACTAAGGGTGTCAAGACTGATCTGACGGGTGACCCTTGCGAGATAGTCAAGGCTGATCTGAAGGGTGACTTCTCGTGCCCTACGCTGGATACGTAGTTCTAGAGTTTAGGGACTGCTACTAGCGACTCTGCCTATCTGACGGGGAAACCTCCATCCCTACACTTGCTCGGTGCTAAATCCTACTCCCAATTGAAAGACTCTGAAACACTAGACTGTTCTGAGTTTAACTAATTGTTCTGATAATACTCATAATATAATCTGAAGTTATTCTGAAGATACTGAAATGAGACTAAGTAAACAACTATGGTTTTCGGGTATTCAATACCCCCAAAACTCAAAACAATAATAGTAAAATGACACTAAAACTTGGAGATCAAAACATGAAGGCTCTTATTAAATAAATCACTCTCGTAGGCATTTTATCAAACACTTGTAGTTCATGGTTTAAAACAATCAAAGAAATGTCATGAAACTTGTAGGAATAGCATGAATTCATCATAATAGCTTTAAATCATGGTTTAATTCAATAATTAATAATATTAAAACATGGAGAATTGAATAATAACAATAATCTTATGGTAACATGGTACAAAATCAATAGTACATGGAGATTCATGGATGAAATCATAATTTAAAATCAAATAACTTGAAAAGATTAAAACTTGAAATTTCAATAGGTTACTTGGACTCCATGGATGAACATCTAACATACCTTAATGGATGAATTTCTTGAAGTTCTTGGTGAGTTCCTGAGGATTGGTCTTGAATTTGAGAGCTAGGGTTTCTTGTTCTTAGAAAAGGGGATCTTTAATTTGAGGGGAATTGAATAATGAATGATTATTTAGGTCAATTGGGGCTAAATTTTATGTTTTAGGCTGAGTTTAGGGCTTAGAAAAAAGACCCAAATATCCTTAAATGGATTTAAAACGTAAGCTGAAAACTGACCATTCCAATTTTTGGACTTGGCGCGATGCATCACTATCGCGCCACGCCACTGGAAATGGACAATTGGGATCTGGACAAAAATCGCGATGCGGAGCTATTGCGGTAAGCCTTTGGAATGCCACTAGAAATTGTCAAACTGGTAATTGGCCTGCTCCGCGACGTGCCAACATCACGGAGTCACACTGAAAATTGACAATTGTCATTTGGACTATCTCCGTGATGCGCTAAGGGTTAAAATGACGATATTTAACGACTGAAACTTAAAATTTCCATAACTTCTTACCCTATTATCAAATTTCGGCGAATTTTATATCGTTGGAAAGCTAATTGAATTTTCTACGCAATTGCAGGATCTAAACTGAAAAATGATGAGTGTTTTGAAATTTTTATTTATGAATACTCATGAACTAGGACTTAGATTATGCTAGAAAAATATGGGGTGTTACAAGCAGGGCCCCCTACACATCACTAAAAAGAAACTATAAAGGAGATGAACTACTAAGTGTAGACTGACTAAATGAAAGTCTATCACGATTCAATTTCTTCGGTCATGATGACATTTACTTTAACTCACCATTAGGTAAGCCAACCCATAGTTCAGAACAGTTAGTAACGAACTAATAAGAAAGACAAAAAAAAAACTAAATAATAAGAAAAAAGAAAGCAAGGAGAACGTAAAAATATTTTCAAAACCTGGTGAAGTCAGTACAAGGGTATCTAATACAATAGGGTACAAAAGGAAAATGCAAAATGAATACACATGTATAAATCATCTATGAAATACAAAATAGAGATAAGTATAATCAATACGATGGAGAGTAGGAGTACTCCGAAGATCATGAGCTCATCCAAATCTTCGATCCATAACTGTTCTGTATAATACACACATCAACAACGAGAATTCATACTATAATCTGTAGGTTGTAGAAGTGTAGTATGAGTATCAAACGCGTGGTACTCAGTAGGCATTGTCCGACTGATATCCAAAGGTAATACAAGCATAAATAACATGTAAAGAAGGAACATAAACTACATGCAACTATCCAAGAAACTAGACATAATCATGCTAATAGAGAAATAACGATAAACTATCATATTCTAATAGTATTCAGGAACTAAAGTACAATACCACATATTACTAGACAATATACAAATGAAGAGTTAAGGAATGACATGTAGTAGTAATATAGTAATGCCTTATATACATACATACATACATACATACATATATAGGACTAGTTCAAGATAATAACCTGAGGGAGTCATCCTAACATTTCGAGGATCATAACCAAGTAAGGGAGATAATAATAGCATGATCAAGCTTCTAACCTAAGTATGACTAATCATGATATAACTTAACCATGACATATTTACTGTAAGAAAGAAAAGAATTAGAAATGTACCGACAATCTTGGGTACCAGTCCATAACCATCCCGCCACGAACTGACCATAATCCAATAATAAAGTAACTCACTAGTCCAGACAAACAACACTTAATCGAGCCTTCATATGCATGAAAGGTTCAAGCAAACACTTAACAAACAACAATCATAGTTTATACTTATACAATCCCCATAAGGCTGATTGATATAGGCACCAAATAATCATACAAGGGATAAGTAATGCATATGAATGAGTGAATGCACATAAACTATTCGAGTGCAAAATGTACCAAGTGTATGCACCTCCTTCAGTTTAGTAGCTCCAAAGGCAGGACCTATGACGATCATTCTTCTCCGGTACTATGTCTCATGGATGAAGGAGACCATAGAGGACTCAGAATATTAATATACATTGACTGAGATTAACGTCGAGACTAAATTTGCGTAATAGCATGAAAAGATTAAAATTTCTCTCGACCAAAGTAAATAGTAGTGGTAAAAGAGTGCATTAAAAATGAACCAAAATTAGTTTTGGTCTAAGTTCTAAAATAGTATATTTAGTTCTAAAAGCTCATAATTCATTTAAATGAGGTAGTACAATTTACATTGTAGAAGAAATTTATTTTTAAAGTGAAAAAGGGAAATAAATTCCTATTTCGGAAAATAATAATAAAACCAAGGGTTTGGTTGGAATTGTACCACTAAGTGAGCATGAATGCATCTAAAAGTATGCATGCCATCGCTAGTATCCAAACACTGCAACCACAGGCGCCTGAACATCTATAAACTAGAATCACGTCCTCTTTAAGGATAGAATACTCACCTGGAGTTCAACTGGTATCGTAACCACGACCTCGAACCCATCAATACATAACTAATGTCATAAAGACTCATAACTCAGAAAACTACAGTAATCAGGGGCATAAAATACTACAAAGATCTAATTAAAGAAATACCGTCTAATCCATTAAGTCAAATGGTATGTCTTATATGACGGGATCCGTAATGTCAATCTATGACTAAATAAGTCTACATTCAAGGATAATAGGATTCTAAGGCCATAACAAGTGTCTTATGTTAAGGTTTGGATCATATTTCTATTCCAAATTCTCTAAATAGGCTAAGTCATGATATGTTAGTCATCAATCCATTCTATAATCCCTAACTAGCATGCAATCTATACAATACACAATTTCATAGAGAAAAGTATACCGAAGCCCACTTCAATCCCGAAACACATTCTTAAATGATCCATAATTTGCTCGTCCTTGCTCTTCATTTTCAAAATATGTCACACTATCAAAATAGTAATCTACACGTTAATAGAGTAAAATGATACCCATAGTGCAATATAAAACTTTGAGCCCAAAATTAAGTCAATAATGGGTAGTGAGGTCCGTTGGTGAAATTTCAAAATTGAATCCAACGCGATGCCCTCCGAAGGATAAGGAATGTTTGCTCAAAAGTTGAGCATAAAGAAACTACTAATCGGGGCCCAAATCAACAAAGAAAATTATAAAAAAAGGATAAAATAAGAATTAAACAGAGGAATTAGGCAGAGAACTTACGAAGAAATTAGCGGGAAATGATCACCCAACATCCTCAACTCTTCCCTAATTTCAACTTATGATTTCCCACTCTAGGGTTTAATAATGGCAGAAAATGGTGAAGAAATCGGGAAAGAGAGGTTTTATACTGCCAGGCCTTTACCCATCGCAAAATGTGGGACTCGAGGGTCACATTTGTGATACATACCGAGATTACTCTTTGTGAACACAATCAGTCCACCATAAATGCAAAGTGTAAAGTTGGGCCGGTCCAGCCGAATTCCTCTTTACGAATGCGATGGATGGCTCGCGAACGTGAAGGTTAAGATTTCTTAACCACCCCGAATGCTCCAAGCCTCATAAAAGCGAAGTCCAAGGATTGGCTGCACCACTAGTTGTTGTACTGAAATTTTTAAAGTCCAAATGGACTTCGGTCAAGGGTTGAAAATTCGTTCAAAATCCCATGCGCGCAAAAAAATTATTGTAACATACCAAATTCGACATTTCAAACTCAACAGAACCATTGAAAAATTCATTTGAGATTATTTTTATTAAATTTGGGCTCCACGCCTCGTTACATTTTATCTAAGTTCTACAATAGCTCAAAATGAGTCCAGAAGTCTCGAGACCTAAACTAAGGGTCTCCATAGCCTAAAATCAACGTTCCAAAGCTGATGACGCTGTGAAATTCTCATCTGAGGCCATTTATTATGAGTTTTGATCCAAGATTATTTTTCTTAACAACAAAAGCTCTAAAATAAAAAAAATGATCTTAAATCTAAATGAGTTGTCCGATAATCAAACCAACAATTTAAACAAGTCACAAATAACCTGTAGCCTCTATGGAAAGGATCAAAATACTACAAATATATGACAATTGAGGAAAAAACTTGAAGGGTCATTACAAGGTCTATGCCTTTTATTACAAGAACAAAAGATACATGAGTTTGACCCAAGAGATGAAATTGATAGTGGTAGAGAGTTGGTGCGGATGATATGATAAAATATCCTATCTGAGGGATGCCCATAACAACGATGCCAATCAACAAAAGTGTTTTAATGGTGTTGTGAACTATAGGTGGGGATGACTTTGAAAGAATATTGACATCATCTTTATTCTGTCATTGGAGCACGACATCCCACGTGTTGAGATCCTTTATAGATAAATAATATGGAAAAAACTCAATAGACACTTTGTTAGTTTTGCAAAATTTGCCAACAGAAATCAGATTAGATTTAATTATTTAAGACACAAAGGACATTGCATAAATGTAATGTGTTTGAGGAGGAATTTATGTGGTATAAACTAATATGTGTGATATGTAAACCCGAGCCATCGTCTACTTGAACTTCATCAAGGCCATCATATTCTGAAGACAAAGATAAGTTTTGAATGTCATTAGTGACATAGTGAGAAACATCTGAATTGATTAACCATCCTTGAGTTGTTGGAGTAGAGACAATAGTATTGTTTGTTGTTGGAGTTTCAAGTAGGATAGCTTTGACTTTGTAACAATATTTTGCAGATGCCCAGATTTTTCACAAAATTAACGTTCGGCACGAGGTTTACAAGATCTTTGATTCCCTCATCTTATTCTAAATTTGTGTGAGGCATGTTCGACTGATTATATTGGGATATAAACCTTTGTTGTGGTGTTGTGGTTGATATGACCTGATTGTTGCATTCATGGTGGCAACTAAGACATCAAAACCTATTTGGATTTAGACAAATAGGATTTAACTTAGTGAGTTTGTTATCATGATCTTCAAAAGAGATGCAAGTATCACGAGCGTTAATAGCAATAACTATTTCCTGCAGGGCCAACTCCAATCAAAGTATAGAGAATGAGATCATCTTGTACAATATGAGAACAAACAAGAGCAAGACTGTTTGTTATTGTACAGATCTATTGAAGATACTCAGATATAGTTTGTTCACCTTGTTAAACCACAGAGAAATTTTTTCAGCGACATGATTTGTGATCTGAATTTATTTGTATGTCTTTTGGATTATTTTTCATACTTGGTGAAAAGTTTGGGAAGAGGATATGAATAGTAAAATGCCTCTAAAACCTAGGACAAGATTGCATGAAGAATCAATTCATCTTATATTATCTGAAAATTGGTTTCATCATCAGGAACTTGCATAGAGTCAGTGATATACTCTATGAGATTGTATCCGATGAAAAGAGAGTGTAACTGAATTTTTCATGAAAAAAAGCTGGTGAAAGTCAATTTTAATGATAATTGTGCAGCAACATTGATGCAACCAAGCACCTTACCTGAGTTTAATGTTATGCTAGGAGTATTGGTGACTATAGCACAAGATGAGTTATCTGGTGTCTTTTGATCAGTAGCCATAGAGGAAGGCAGAGAGATAAAAAATAGTAGGTTGGATTGAGACTGTGATTAAGTAAAAAATGTATCTGATACCATATAAGAGACTTAATATGTGAGAATAAAAAATTTATATTGATTTGTTATATGGTACAAGTACTTATATACACAACTACAATCTCATACAATGTCTAAAATCAAGTGATTTAATTTGTGAGAATAAATTCTTATTACTAATCTGATTTGACTGTTACATTTATGGGATTCTGATTAAGTATAAATTTATTTCTTGATTTTTTTATCTTGCAAATATTAAGTATCATTAACACTTAAATTACACAGTGGAGGAGATTTAGTCAGAGATTATCAAGGAAGAATAATTATTACCTACTCTATACTGCTATGACAAGGGACATATAACATAGCAATAGCTGCAATCATGCTTTTTGGGATCAAGTAGTGTGTCACTAATGACCTCATGCTTGCTTTAAGAAAAACAAATTCTCTTCTCATAACCAATTGCATAAGAAGGGAATGGAAAGTCCCCTGAAAAATATTCTCTCATATTAATAAGATTGAGAGCCTAATAATTCATGTCTTCAAATCTTTTGTTGAACTCCTAAAGGCAGGTCAAAAGACTTGTCAATATGGACAGATGAAGTATGCTTTCCTATAGGTTCAAACCAGTTAAACCTGCTCACATTATGTATGACCCCTCTTAATTTCGTTTGTAATTTTTCTCTTGATTATGGAGTAAACTAACCTCTAGGTCTCCTTTCAATGGTAATATATGAAGTTTGATGTGTCAAAGTCAAAATTGTAACTATTTTCACATCAAAGATCAATGGAGATAATAATTTTCTTTAAAAAAAGAAAAAAAAAAAGAAGGAAATTTTTTTTGTGTGAGTATACTGTGAGCGAAATGTGATAATTGGGTGATATTGTAGTACTAATAAAAACAAAACTAATGTTACTAGGTAATTACCATTGATGACGACTATCCAGAAAATTTACTCTTAAGACTCGTTTGACTATGAATATTTGGGCATGAGATTTCAGAAAATTCTGTTTTTACTTTATTCACTTTTTTAAAAAAAAATTCAAAAATTTTAAAAACAACAATCAGGATGATTTCAAATTTTTTCAATCCAATTTAATCATAAAGATTTAGAAACAACTCTAATTTATTTCATAACCAAATACAACTTTAATTTTTAAATATTTATTTTTACTAAAAACAATAAAAATTATTTTATTCTACTTTCACGGTGAAACATGATGGGATGCTACCTAGTTTTTGTTGCCTTTTCTAATTCCTGTTTTCTATTCAATACTTTGTGAAATCTTTTTGCTAAATCTTCTCCCTTTTGGAGTTACTCACTTTGTCTACTTTATGCTTATTCATTTCTTATTTTTAATGCGTGTTCTAATTTATGTGACACTATTCGAATTTCAAAAGTCAAACTGTTTAGTTTTAACTATGAATTCAGACATGGATGTCTATGTTACTATCTATTTTTTCTTATTATCTACTCTTTCCTACTCTATACTACTATGATTAGGGACATATAACATGACAAAGGTTGCAACCATACTTTTGGGGATCAAGTGATGTCTAATGACCTCGTGCCTGCTTTAAGAGAAATAAATTTCCTTCTCATAACCAATTGCATGAGAAGGAAAATGAAAAGTCCCCTGAAAAATATTCTCTCATATTAATGAGATTGAGAGCCTAATAATTCATGTCTTCAAATTTTTTGCTGAATTCTTAAAGCTAGGTCAAAAGACTTGTCAATATGGACAGATGAAGTATGTTTTCATGTAGGTTCAAACAGTTAAACCTGCTCACATTGTATATAATCCTCCTTAATCAAGTATATAATTTTTCTCTTGATTATGGAGTAAACTAACCTTTAGTCTACTTTCAATGGTCATGTATAAAGTTTGATATGCCAAATTCAAAATTATAACTATTTGCACTTCAATGATCAAAGGAGACAATATTTTTCTTTTAAAAAGGAAAAAGAAGAGAAGAAGGTTTTTATTATGTGAGTATAATGTGATAACTGAGTGATATTGTAGTACCAAGAGAAATAAAAATAATATTACTAGGCAATTATCATTGGTGACGACTATCCAGGAAACTTATTCTTAAGACTCGTTTGATCATGAATATTATTCATTTTTCAGTATTTCATCTTAGAAAAATATGTTTGGATATGAGATTTCAAAAAATTCTGTTTTCACTTTATTCACTTTTTAAAAAAAAAAATCAAAAATTTAAAAAACAACAACCAAGATGTTTTCAATTTTTTTCCACTTCTATTTACTCACAAGATTTAAAAACAACTCCAAATATTTCATAATCAAATAAAACTTTAATTTTCAAATATTATTTTTACTGTAAATTTTTTTTTAACTATTTTATTTTATTTTCATGATAAACCATGATCGGATGCTACCTAGTTTTTGTTGCCTTTTCTAATTCCTATTTCCTCTTCAATAGAACCCAGAACCAAAATATACCCTCAAACTAAAAAAAGTATCAATCTATGCCATATATAAAAAAGAGTATCAAAATAGACTTTAGTGCACAATAATTTTAACGACAGATTTTCCAACGGCATCAATAAAGGTGAAGGTGAAGTACAGATTGTGCACTAAATGGATTGTGCACTTATGTAGTGCATAGTTCATTTTTTATGGATTGTGCACTTATTTAGTGTACAGTTTATTTTTTATGGATTGTGCACTTATTTAGTGCACAGTTTAGTTTTTATGGATTGTGCACTTATGCACAATTCATTTTTTATGATTTGTGCACTTATTTAATGCACAATTCTTTTTATTCAACATTATGCATTTATTTAGTACACAATCTATTTATCTATACTTATTTCACGTGCCAATTCATTTTTAACTTGCTCACTTGTTGAACCCATGGCAGACCATAATTGGTGCAGATATTATTATGGCTCTTGATGATGTCGTGAAAACTACTATCACAGGTCCAAGAATTGAAGAGGCTATGTATCAAACTCTTCGTTGGCAAGATAGGTGCATAGCAGGTAATATTATTGAGCAGACTTTAGATTCCTTCATATTAGTTAGACTTCACTGGTTCTGCTTCAGCAAAAGATTATGATTCACATCTTCAAGTGACTTTTGATGCTTATTTACAGTTACATTCTGTTTTGTGTTTGCTCAAAATCCTTATTAAATTGGTTAGGATTTGTATGTGTTTGAAATGAAATGAGCTCGAATAGAGCGAAACGTTTATAAAAACATTCATAGGATTGATGTCAACTAGTTGATTGATTGATAATGTAATGCATTTGTTGCTGCATTTCAATGGTAATCATCAGTAATTTTCACCAAGAAGATTGCTCCCGGAGCTATTTCCATGCTCTATTTTTCTTGATAGTTGGCATTGTGTAGATGTTGTTTTCTTTACTCGGACATCTTCTTGAGTCACAAACATTGATTAGTACAACTGCAACTCTTTTTTTTAAGCTTATGTTAGAAAAGAAAGTAAGTTGAAATTTTCATCAAAAATAAAATTAAAAGTAAGTTCGTGAGATTTTTTGTATGTTCAGAGAAAACACTAGTGCATAGGATTAAAAAGTTTGTTTTGATTTTTTTCTTTAAATTAGAAGTGTAAGGACTATTGGCATACAAAATTAAATTACTATGCATTCTTAACAAGTGCACTGCCCCAGTCTTGACATGTTTCTTTTGTCCTCCATCGATGGATTAATAGCTTGACAAAAAATTTCTTCAACTTTTGCTTTTTTGTGATTTTGTTGTAATGTATGGATGTTTTTCTTCAATCTTTAAAAAAAAATGAATTGTCACGTGAAATAAGTATATATAAATAGATTGAGCACTTATTTAGTGCATAATAGTGCACAATGTTGAATACAAAGAATTGTGCACTAAATAAATGCATAATTCATAAAAAAATGGATTGTACATTTATTTAGTACATAATTTGTACTTCACCTGTATTGACGTTGTTGGAAAGTCTGTTGTTAAAATTTAAAGGTATTGTGCACTTAATAAGTGCACAAAGACTGTTTAGATTTATTTATTTTTTATATGACATAGATTGATACTTTTTTTTTACAGCCTGTTTGGATGGTGGTTTCCCATGGTATGTTATGGTAGGGTTACCAAGGAAATCATGTTTGTTTTGATTATTTTATAAAAGGTATGGTAGGGTATGTTTTCATGGTTTGATAACCATGAAATCCTTAAATTTTCAGAACCACCGATTTGGTGGTTTCTCATGGTTCTATTAATTTTGTCCCAATTATATCCTTATATAATATTTTCTAATCCTATTTTACCCTTAATCTTATATTACTTTTAACACTAATATATTTTTCTTTTAACGCTTTTCTGCTCACAATCTCTCTTCTACGCTGTTCTCTGACTTCTTCCTTTTTCCTCTCAGGTATATTTTTTTAAAACTTAACTGCTTATTGTTTTCTCATAAAATTTATTATATTTACCTATCATTAAAATAAAATGATTTGACACAATCAACAAACTCCAATTGCTTAAACATATGTAATTACGTCAAATAGTATTAGTTTTTGCTAAAACATATATGTTGTTTTGTATGGATATTCTTTTATATAATCAGAGAAGTTTCTTATCCTTCATAGTTATATTAAGGCGTTGGAGCCTTGTTCTGACTTTTGCTGGGTTTGATTTTCAAGTCAGTAGAGAATTAAGCTGCCCGTGAAAAGTATAACATAAAAAGTGTTAGATGTAATTCATGTAAGTGGAAGGCCGACTGGATTAGCCTATTTTGGAGATATGAATTGAAAATAGTATCATGATTTTGAAAATTTAATTTGTGAAAGTCTGCATCTTATCAAATTTCTAGACATTCTTAATCAATAAAATGTTAGTACATTTCTGCTAAAATGGGATTCGTCTTGTCAGAGTTCCTCAATGTGGAACGAGATACATTGGAAGATGAGATTTTGTCCGTGCTTGATGTTGTCAGTTCTTTCGCACTTCTTTGTGTGACAGTACAAAATGATTTTGTCATGGATCGAACATTTTCTAGCAGAGTAGAGCTCTTTGAATGTGTTTTTATATGTCAGTGACAACACAAAGAAAATACTGCTCATAGTTAATAAAAAAAGAGAAAAGGGTCAAATTTACTCCTCTACTTTTAAAAATTGGCTACATTTACCCTTTGTTATACTTTTGGACTAAATATACCCCGTTGTTAAAAAAGTTTTCATCCCTAACCTTCAACTTAACGGAAAAACAAATTCAACCTAAATAACCCTATCCTAATTAACAACAATTCGACCCAAATTAACACCGACCCCTAAAACAAAATTTCTCCATAATTGGACAGTTTCAGAGAGCCAATAATTTTTTTTAGTTACTGGGGCACTTGGTGATACCATGCTAAATTGCTGATACCCGGCAAATAGATTAGATTTGTCATCATAAGCTAGGTAGTACTGGTAGTATTTTTTTATAGACAAAAAGCTAGGCAAAAGGGTTTGAGAAGATATAAAAGGTTGCATAATTTTGCTCAATCGTTAGATACCAGCAGAAAGTAGTACAATGATAAGTTGCGCGAAATTTTCACCGTCCATGCTGCACCCGTGTTGAATTCTTCAAAAACACACTACTTATGTAGAATGTGACACGCATCCGTTTACATTTTCGAAGAGTCCGACTAACATGAGCACAATACCTAAAATAACTCACTTTACATAAATCAAAGAGTAAGTAATTTTTATTTTGAAATCCAAGGGCCCAATTAATCCAGGACTACACCAAATATGTTAAGAGTAAAACTCTTTCTACCAAAGATTAAATATTCAATGTGGTAGAAGAAGGATGATCCCCAAAAATATAGGGGATACAAGTGAAGGAAAGAGCACTTAAACAAATTTTTAGAAAGTTGAATATATTATGATTTGCTTAATAATTTATTTCCATTCTTTGCAGGATTATGGAAATGAAATTGAAGTGGAATCAAGGAAGAGAAGAATGGCCAAGTACAAGTTACCATGGAGAACTAACACTGAAGCTACAGAGGAGATGAGCCAAATTCTAAAATGGAAGAGAAATCATGTTACTTCAATGTGTTGAAACAGATATTTCTTAATCAAAAAGCACTTGGACATTGCGAATAAGTTTTGTAAAATATATATAGTGTTCAACTATGGAGAAATTTTGTTTTAGGATCGGTGTTAATTCGGGTCGGGTCGGGGTTAATTAGGATAGGGTTATTTAGGTTGAATTTGTTTTTTTCGTTAAGTTGAAGGGTGGAGATGAAAACTTTTTTAACAGCGGGGTATATTTAATCCAAAAGTATGACAAAGGATAAATATAGTCAATTTTTAAAAGTAGAAGGGTAAATTTGACCCTTTTTTTCATAAAAAAATATCTTTAATTATTATAAATTTAAATTTTATAATAATCAGGGGTATTTTAGTAAAATTACCCGTTATGATACAGTACTATACCATCAAATCAAACAAAAAAATTGTTATTAAACATCAGTGAACGATACCGTCTATCCAAACATTATACTGTACTATACTATACTATACAAAGTGTTAGTGTGAGGACATATCCTACCATAATGTATCATACATTATGAAATCATGACTAATCATCGAGCGTTAGTGTGAGTGCATATTTTGATTTCGAGTTCTCCTCTTCACTACTTTGTGAATTCGTTTTGCTAAACATTCTTCCTTTGGAGTTGTGCCCAAGAATATCAAATGACGTGCCAAGTAAGATTGGGAAGTTTTTGTACTTGCAAGGCTTACCAAATTTACCTTCCAAAATAATGCGAACTCCACATTCCCATTTACTAAATTCATTCTTTTCGTCAAAAGAAAAAAAAGAAAAAAAAAAAAATAACAAAAAGAGGGTTATACTAATCAAAACCTTAACCCAAGGTTTTTAGCTAATTGATAAGGCAAAGAAATTTGAGGAGAAAAAATGGAAGGAGTAAGCAATGGAGGGATGTTGTACCATGAGGTACAAGAATCTAAGCTTTGCGCTGTACATTGTGTAAACACCATTTTACAAGGTCCTTTTTTCTCTGAGTTCGATTTAGCGGCTGTAGCTTCCGATCTTGACCGTACGGAACGGCAGATGATGGTTCAAGGTGGCGGCGATTTTGTTCCTGAAGAGTCTCATAATGTTTCCCTTGACGGCGATTTTAGTATCCAGGTTCACTCACTTTGTCTACTTTATGCTTATTCATTCCTTATTTGTAATATACTCTCTCTGTTCCTAATTTACGTGACTAAGTTCGAATTTCAAGAGTCAAACAGTATAGTTTTTAATATGAATTAGGGCTTGGGTGTCTGTGTTACTATCTGTTGTTTTTCTTATCATCCGCTATTTCCTGTTCGTCTGTTACTTTTTCGGATTGCTTTGGACGGTCTTTCTTGCGTACATTCTACCCTCCCCAGGCCCCATTTTTTGTCGGATTGTACTAGGTATGTTATTGTTGTTGTTGTAAAATTTATATAGTTGAGAACTACGTAAAAAGTTCTATAAGTTACAAATAATTGGCAATTCAAAATATTCAAATGATATATGAAAAAATTACGGTCAAAGAAAGACTTGTTTGAATCTTTGAAATTCGAAAAGTGACATATAAATTGGGGCTGAGGGAGTAGTTGTTTTAAATTGCATGATGGTCTAGGTCAGATTAATTAGGTTGGGTACACCTCCACCAATATACTGGTATATGTATCGCTAAAATGTGCCATCAAACCCTAGGTAGACCAGAAGGATTTGGACCTTTGGTTTCCAAGATTGTTACTTTAGCTCTTCACGTCTGGATGCCCACTTGGGTTTTTCACTTATATGCGTTCTATGCTAATTGAAAACTGAAGTCTTGTGATTTTGCGGTGATTTTGTGAATGGAAGCTTAATTTATGTGTAGTTAGTGTTTTTGCCTTTTTATTGAGCATATGGAAGTAAAGATTGTAGGAAAATTGATATGTAAGTTGCTTATTTTGGTGTTTTGTTTTGTTGTGTTTGACTTTGGGTGACCAATGGCGCAACTCAAGGGGTTAGTATTAGTTAGCTAAGTTACTCGGACTCTTCACTTTTGGTGCCGGACCTGTGTCGACACAACATTGCTGTGGGTGTGGGATCCGTACCCGATCTGGTCAATCGATTTTGGGTACTTTGACCAAAATCGACTGGAAAAGTCCGGACAGATTTAAGAAATTTAGTAATCAAAACTAAAGCTATGTTGAAATTGAAGAAAATGGAATACCTTGTATATAGAAATTTCTATGTTATTGCTTTTCTTTTTATCTCCTTCCAAGATTTTCTTCTTGAACAACATTTTTTCCTCAAGTTTTTCATATAATATCTCATAATTTATGTTTTATAACTCTATTTTTAGATATTTAAATTATTTTTTTCCGAATCCCCACACCCGTATCCATTCCTAGATCCATATCCCCGAATCTTTAAATTGAGACTGCGAAGGATCCGACCTCTAGATCCGTACCCGTATCGTACACCCGCACCCGAGTCCGAGCAACTTAGTTAGTCAGCTTTTGGATAATGCTGATTTAAGACAAAGAATGATAACGAAATTGCGAGAAGCTTTCTGTAATTCCAAGTTTTTATTGTATGATTTTTTTGTTTTCATGAATATTTAGTGTTAACAAGAAAACTGTAGCTTGAACAGTTCAAATCATTTTGAAATCCTATGTTGAAACTCATAATCCTACTCCACGACAGGTTTGAACTGCTCCAGCTGAAGTTCAGCTTGATTATAGATTGACTGCCACGTACAGTCAAACCTTTCTATAACAACCGTTCTCTATAACAATATTTCACTATAACAACCATGTTTTATGTGGAAGTCATCTTTCGTGTTATGTTGTATCATATGTTCTCTAAAACAACATTTCGCTATAGCAACCAAAAAATATCGGAGCAAACGATGCTCTTATAGAGAGGTTTGACTGTATTAGATTTGTAGAATAAGAATCATTACTCTTTTTGTCCTTATGGTCTTATAGAGAGGTTGACTGTATGAGTTCTCACTCCAAATCCCAACAAAGGCAAAAGCAGTAAGGGATTTTCCATCTACTTGATACCCGTGCTCGTGAAAGGTAGCAATACCCCGTGAAATAGACGAGGTGTGCCAAGCTGGATCGGGAAATACCATTAAAAAAAGTATTTTATGGTTTAGTTAGTCCTGTCATGTGTATGCCAAATATGTTTGTTCCTAGCTAATTGATTTGTATAATGCACAAACATGTAATTAGGCGAACTTGATTTGCTAAAACCTCAATCGAGCTTGAATAGGAGTAGAACTTAGTCAATCTTGGGTAGCTCCAATTCTGTGCTAGTTCACTTGCTCTATTGTTGAATAGAAAATCCTCTAAGCTAAGTTACTTGGACTCTTCACTTTCGGTGCCGTACCCTTGTCGACACGACATGGGTGTAGGTATGGGTGTGGGATCCGTACTTGATCTGGTCAACCAATTTTGGGTACTTTGACCAAAATTGACTGGGATAAATTTAAGAAATTCTGTAATCAAAACAAAAGATAAGGTGAAATTGAAGAAAATGGAATACCTTGTATATAGAAATTTCTATGTGATTGCATTTCTTTTTATGTCCTTTTAGGATTCTCTTCTTGAACAATATTTCCTCCTCAAGTTTTCCAAATAATATCTCATAATTTATGTTTTATAACTCTATTTTTAGATATTTAAATTATTTTTCGCCGAATCCCCGCACCCGTATCCATCCCTAAATCCATATCCCCGAGTCTTTAAATTGAGACCGTGAAGGATCCGCCCTCTAGATCCGTACCCGTGTCGGACACCCGCACTTGTGTCCGAGCAACTTAGCCTCTAAGTCTGAATGGATGACAATTCTCTCCTTGAATTGTTTACGATTCTTCACACAAGTTTTAATTTTCTAGTTCAGAGTGGTAACTGATAGCAAGTCGAGGATGTTAAATTGTGAAGTATAAGCTCCTAATGAGTTTGGCAACGTTTTAAAGATTTAGTTGCTCATCCAGAGTAGACACGTGTGCTCGTCCATTCTTAATTTTTCTTATGTGGAGTCTTTCTTGTTGTTAAGAATTAGGACATTATTAGTATCGCAAGAACCCATTCCTTGTGTATATATGAATTATTTAGAATCCCTTTAGTTGTGAAATTGGAATATGAGTTATTAGGAATTACTTTTCTTTCCTTTCCTTTCCTGGTTAGGATGCTTGCATACTTCCCTTTCTTTTTGGGATTACTTGTAAACACTATATAAACCCCAACGGTAGAACATGTTTGAGGAAATAATCAAACAATTCATTCTCAAATCTCTTCATCTTTACTGTTGCAATCTTTGATTTTTGGGTGAAGTTTGTAAAATCAATTTATCATGTTATTCTCTAAATATGAAAACTTACTTAAGCAGTCAACTAAACTTCCATAACAGTAATGATCGCGGAACCTCCTTTAATTGCATTTAAGGTTGATTTATATTAGGCTATATTAACTTTAGGAAAAGTAGGATTTCAGAAAGAGTCTTGAATTATGGATTTGAGAAAATGTGTAAACAAATCAATGATTAAAATGGTCCTTAAATGTATGGACTTTAATTCCATTTGGTCCTTAATATATAAACATGATGGACATGGTCTTTATTCTTTTTTTTAACTGTTGGTCCTTAATGTATTCAAAAAGTGATCAATTTGGTCCTAAGCCATGTAAGTAAAGACAATTGCTACTTTTGTTGTCAAAATTAATTGAGGCCCTATACATCTGAATTACAGGTGAGCTGTTAAACTATCAGAATATGATATCTTATTCTTCCTGCATTGTTCAAATCTAAATTTAGAACCAACATCAAAATTCATAAACTTGAAATAGGCATAGAAAACTTTTGATGTAGGGCTAGGGCTAGGGCTTGAATGAGGAAGGGGACAATGATATTATGCCGAGGGAGTTAAGGAATTCCGAGAGCCGTAGGATTTTGGGTATTGTAGGTTCATAAAGTCTGTGGAGGTCAAGGGGGAAATTGCTAAGACGAGAGGAAGAGCGACCTCTCTAGATGAGAGCTCGGCGAAATGTTGGAAGAATGCGTGCCAAATAGGTATGAAGTGGCTAACTGAGTTGTTTAATGTCATTTTTAGGGCGACTGGGAGTGGAGTTGGAGTACAATGATTTTGTTGTACAAGAGTAATGGTAATATTCAAATCTTTTACATAGACATCCAAGGGGGAGTGTTGTATGTGACATCCTTAGTGATCAAGAAAATCAATAATATTGTACCCAAGAATAAGGCCCCGCTGCATTGTATCCAAGAATGAGGGCCCCGTTACAAACTTGATGGCCAAGTATATGTTGTCTTATAAATAGCCATTCTCCCAGTATTCTGAAACATACGATGTTATAAAATAGAAAAAAGTACTAGATTAGAAGTAATAGAAGACAAATAGAGAGAGAATGGGAGTAATGGTATTTTTCTTCTCTTTTGATTCATATGTTTCATATCTTTTGATTCATATGTTTCATATCTTTTGATTCATATGTTTCATAGTATTTCTCTTTTGACTATATGTTTCATAAACCAAGTTTGTAGTGGAGCCCTCATTCTTGGGCACAAAGTTATTGATTTTCTTGGGCACTAAGGAGGTCACATGAACATCCATAATATTCATTTTACAACAAGAGTTATAAAACCTAAATTATGAGATGTTAGGTTGAAAACTTGTGGAGAAAATATTGATGAAGAGGAGAATCCTGAAAGGAGATAAAAGGATGAGCAGTAACAATGTATTCCATTTTCTTCAATTTCACCTTAGCTTTTGTTTTGATTACAAAATCATTAGATTTATCCCGATTTTCCTAGTCAATTTTGGTCAAAGTACCCAAAATTGTTTGACCAGATCTGGTACAGATCCCACACTCATGTCGTTTCAACACGGGTGCGGAACCGAAAGTGAAGAATCCGAGTAAATTAGGGGTCGTTTGGTAGGATGCATTATTAACTTAATGCATGCATTAGCTCTATGTATTACTAATACCTTGTTTGGTACACTTTTGCAACCTATGTATAACTACGCAAGCTTTAATTACACACTCTATTTGGTATTATGCTATGCATTACTAATCTATGGAAACCATGGTATTAACAATGCAAGGGATTTTAATGCATGCATTAGCATGACTAAAGACACAATAGCCCCTCAAAACCTTTTCCACATCATTTCCATTATATTTGTGGAGGGTGTTTTTGTAAATAATTTTTTTTAAAAATAAATATGCAATGCAAGTTATTTTTAACACACCAAACCAAACACTGCATAAGAAATAATCTTAGCATACCTAATGTAAGCTAATACTTGCATTACTAATATATTATATTTTGGGGGGGTTACGTTGAACATTTGTAGTGCTTATGCGCCACAGGTGGGCCTGGACGAGGAGGAGAAGAGGAGATTTTGGATGAGGTGGTTCGTGGTGTGCCTAGCTCGGAGAAGATTTTCATAGGAGGGGACTTCAATGGGCACATCGGGGCTTTACCGATAGGTTTTGGTGATGTGCATGGAGGTTTTGGTTTTGGGGATAGGAATGATGAAGGAGCTGCTCTTTTGGATTTTGTGAGGGCCTTTGAGTTGGTGGTAGTGAATTCCTGCTTTCCGAAAAAGGAGGAACATCTGGTTACTCTCCGTAGTAGGTTAGCCAAGTCTCAAATTGACTTTCTATTGCTTAGGAAGGGGGATAGAGCTTTGTGTAAGGATTGTAAGGTTTTTCCGAGTGAGTATCTTGCGACCCAGCATAGACTTCTGGCGATGGACTTGGTTATTAAGAAGGGAAAGAAGAGAAGGGGTAGGAAGGGTCGACCTAGAGTCAGGTGGAGTGACATGACCCCGGTTAGTGCTATGGAGATAGGGGCGAAGTTGGAGGGGATGGGGGCTTGGGAGTGTAGAGGGGACGTGGATAGTATGTGGGACACGGCTACGGGTTGCATCAAGGAGACGGTTAGAGAGGTTTTGGGTGTCTCGAGGGGTTGGTCTGGCCGGCATCGGGGAGACTGGTGGTGGAATGAAGAAGTTAAGAAGAAGGTGGCGTCGAAGAAGATGGCTTACGTTAAGTTGGTTGAGAGTAAGGATGAAGAGGAGAGGCGGGTGAGCAGGGAGGAGTACAAGTTAGCTGTCTCCGCTGCTAAGACAACAACGTTTGAGAGATTATATGCGGGTTTAGAGGAGAAAGACGGGGAAAAGAGGCTGTATAGGCTTGCCAGAGCTAGGGAGCGTAAGGGTCGGGATCTGGACCAAGTTAAGTGCATTAAGGGGGAAGATGGCAGAGTGTTGATGGAAGACGTTCTTATTAAGAAAAGATGACAGTGGTATTTTCATAGGCTCCTGAATGATGAGGGGGACAGAGGCATTGTGTTAAGGGAGTTGGAGCATGCCGAAGAATTTCACGATTTTGGCTATTGTCAGCGCTTTAAGGTGGAGGAGGTTTGTGAGGTGATTCGCAAGATGCGAAGAGGCAGGGTGACAGGGCCCGACGAGATTCCGGTGGATTTTTGGAAGTTTGCTAGCGGGGCAGGGTTGAGGTGGCTGACCGATTTGTTCAACAACATTTTCAAGTCCGCTAAGATGCCCGAGGCGTGGAGATGGAGCACAGTGATTCCTTTATATAAGAACAAGGGTGACATTCAGAGTTGCAACAACTACCGTGGTATTAAGTTGTTGAGTCACACGATGAAGATTTGGGAGAGGGTGGTGGAGCGGAGGTTGAGGAAGATAGTGTCTATTTCGGAGAATCAATTTGGATTTATGCCTGGTCGCTCGACGACTGAAGCAATTTACCTAGTGCGGAGACTGGTTGAGCAGTATAGAGAGAGGAAGAGGGATCTGCACATGGTGTTTATTGACTTAGAAAAAGCATATGACAAAGTCCCTAGGGAGGTTCTTTGGAGATGCTTGGAGGTGAGGGGGGTCCCTGTGGCGTACATTCATTCGATTAAGGACATGTACGAGGGGGCAAAGACTCGGGTAAGGACTGTGGGAGGGGATTCCGAGCATTTATCGGTCTTGACGGAGTTGCACCAGGGATCGACTCTTAGTCGGTTTTTATTCGCCGTGGTAATGGATGTGTTGACACGAAGTATTCAAGGTGAGGTGCCATGGTGTATGCTTTTTGCGAATGATGTAGTCTTGATTGATGAGTCACGTCGAGGTGTTAATGATAAGTTGGAGGTTTGGGGACATCCTGGAAGCTAAAGGTTTCAGGTTAAGTAGGACCAAGACGAAGTACTTGG
This sequence comes from Capsicum pubescens, assembly GCA_030864215.1. Classification (NCBI taxonomy): domain Eukaryota; kingdom Viridiplantae; phylum Streptophyta; class Magnoliopsida; order Solanales; family Solanaceae; genus Capsicum; species Capsicum pubescens. The sequence goes on from CM061547.1 coordinate 220,771,958, forward strand.
AGTGCAAGTTTAGTGACTCGAGGCAAGGGAACGAGGTGGTAGTGAAGTTGGAGTCTCAGGTGGTGTGTAAGAGGGATAGTTTTAAGTACCTTGGGTCTATGATTCAGGGGAATGGAGAGATTGATGAGGATGTCTCTCACCGTATTGGGGCAGGTTGGTTGAAATGGCGGCTCGCCTCGGGAATTTTATGCGATAAGAAGGTATCCCCAAGCTTAAAGGCAAATTCTACAGAGTTGCAGTCCGGTCGGCTATGTTGTATGGAGCGGAGTGTTGGCCGGTTAAGAATTCTCACGTCCAGAAGTTGAAGGTGGCGGAAATGAGGATGTTGCGTTGGATGTGTGGTTTCATGAGGGTTGACAGGGTTAGGAATGAGATTATTCGGGAAGTGAGGTTGAGATGGTTTGGGCATGTGATGAGAAGGGGCACGGATGGTCCAGTTCGTAGGTGTGAGAGGTTGGCCTTGGATGGTTTCAAGCGGGGTAGACCGAAGAAATACTGGAGAGAAGTGATTAGACGTGACATGGAGCAATTACGGCTCACTGAGGACATGACCCTCGATAGGAAGGTTTGGAGGAAGAGTATTAGGGTAGAGGGCTAAGGGGGTGGTCAAGTCATAGGCTGTAGTTAGCAGAGTTTGGTGCAGCTTGGGTGGTAGTGCTAGGGTTGGGGGAGTGGGGTGCCCTTTGTTGGTTAATGTACTTTATTTTTTGTGGTTGTTGTATTGCTGTTATTTTCATCATGTTGTATGCTTGTGACGTTTGAATACGGTCCTTTGTCTTGAGCCGGGGGTCTTTCGGAAACAACCTCTCTACTTCTTCGGAGGTAGTGGTATGGACTGCGTACATTCTACCCTCCCCAAACCCCACTATGTGGGAATATACTGGGTTTGTTGTTGTTGTATTCTTATTATCTTATACACCCTACCAAACGACCCCTTAGTGTGTCTTAGTCATATAGCATCTTCTTAGTAGACCTGGTTGCATAAAAAACAAATAGTAGAATACAATTAAGTTTGATCTTTTGTACTGCTGCTGTTGTTCTCAAAACATCTAGAATTCAGTTCTCTCCAAATTGTCTACCAAATGCAAGCAGGAACCATCCTCCCATTTGTTTCTGTCAGCTGTTGATCTGCTCCAGTTGCTTCCCAGCTAAAGAGAGCTTCAGTAATCTTTGTAGGCATTGTCCAGGCTATATCGCTATATCTCTGAGATTAATGATGATCTTCCTTAACTGGTTGGTGATTCTACAGTGAAGAAATAAATAGCCAACTATTTTTTTTTTGATAATCGTGGTGTCCAGGCCAGCTTTCGCGCACCTCGACTAAATCCACGGAATACTTGCCTCCTCCCACCACCAACAGATACCAGGAAACTCTGTCCACCAAGGCTAGGACGGACGGGAAGAATCACCTAGTGTTTTTCGCCTCTGCTGATTCAAACCTGAGACCTCAGGTTCTCATCCCACTTCATTGACCACTAGGCCACACCCTTGGTGCAAATAAATGGCCAACTATCTCCACCTTCTTTTCACATAAGAAATATCTTGAATAAAGAATCCACATTTTCTTAATTAAATTTCTTGTGTCAGCACCACATACACCACTTCCTTTGCTGGTAACCATGAGAAGTAGGCAATCCTATATGGCATTTTAGTCTTCCATATATGTTTCCAGGGCCAGTTGGCGACTTGGTTTCCAGATTGGTGTAACATTTTATAGGCAACATTAATACTGCTATGTCCCTGCCGTCACAATTTGTCATCTCCGTTCTGAGTTCCTGTGAAGTTATCCAGTTGCTTGTAAATCATTCCATTCATCTTCCGGTCATTCATGTGTCTTCTAAGTATCAGGCTCCAATCCAGTTGCTTGTGAATCATTCTATTCATCTTCTAGCCAAACAAGTCTCTTCTAAGTATCTGATTCCAACCTTGAGTAGTGCACATTTCAGCTATAGATCTCTGTTTGTGCTGAGCTAGAGCAAAAATATCAGCAAATAAAACCTTCAATGCTCCATTCCCCAGCCAGTTGTCATTCCAAAAAGAAGTTCAACTACCATTCTGTACTCTGATAGATTTTACTCTTAAGAGTTTGCCATAGTACCCTGATAGAAACCAGATATCCAAAGACTAACACCATAAGTTGAGTTAACTGGCTTAGTCATTCAGTTCTCCTCCACTTCATATTTAGCTTTGATCACCATGCTCCATAAGCTTTGAGAGTCTTGAGAGTATCTCCCTAACCACTTCAATTTGAGTGCTTTGCTATGATTCGTCAAATTTCTAATCCCCAATTAATCTTGGGCCTCAATGATTACATCTTTCCAGTTTACCAGATGATACACCTCTTTTCTTTATTGCCCTACCACAGAAAAAACCCTTCTTATGTTGTCAAGTCTTCTATGACTCCCACACGTATGGGAAAGAGGGCCATCATATAAGTAGGCAAAGAATCTAGGAATGAATTAATCAGGGCTCCTATTGACAAATATTGGCACTTCCATCTTGGAAGCTTTTTCTCACATTTCTCCATGAGATTGTTTCAGATCCCTGCAGACTTTGATTTTGCCCCAGTGACATGCTTTGGTGATGGATGTGTTGACGCGGCGTATTCAAGGGGAGGTGCCTTGGTGTATGCTTTTTGCAGATGATGTAGTTTTGATTGATGAGACGCGAGGGGGTGTGAATGATAAATTAGAGGTGTGGAGACAAACTCTTGAGTCGAAAGGGTTCAGGTTGAGTAGGAGCAAGACAGAGTATTTGGAATGCAAGTTTAATGACGTGAGGCTGGAGAACGAGGTGGTAGTGAAGTTGGAATCACAGGTGGTATGTAAGAGGGATAGTTTCAAGTATCTCGGGTCCGTGATTCAGGGTAACGGTGAGATTGACGAGGATGTCTCGCACCGTATTGGGGCAGGATGGATGAAGTGGAAGCTCGTGTCGGGGGTGTTGTGTGATAAGAAGGTGCCAAGCTTAAAGACAAATTCTACAGGGTGGTAGTCCGTCCGGCCATGTTGTATGGAGCGGAGTGTTGGCCAGTTAAGAACTCCCACATTCAAAAAATGAAGGTGGCGGAAATGCGGATGTTGCGTTGGATGTGTGGGCTAACTAGGGGGGATAGAGTTCGGAATGAGACTATCAGGGAGAAGGTTGGTGTGACTCCAGTGGAGTATAAGATGCGGGAAATCCGATTGAGATGGTTTGGACACGTGATGAGGAGGGGCATGGATGCCCCGGTTCGTAGGTGTGAGAGGCTAGCTTTGGATGGTTTTAGGCGGGGTAGGGGTAGGCCGAAGAAGTACTGGAGAGAGGTGATTAGGCGGGACATGGAGCAGTTACAGCTCACTGAGGACATGACCCTAGATAGGAAGATCTGGAGGACGCGAATTAGGGCAGAAGGCTAGGGTCAGTTTGGGTCGCTAGTGTAGGGAATTACTTGGTAGGGGTATTATTCTTGTTATGATACCTTGTTTCATGTTTTATTACGAATCTGTTTGCTTTTCTCTGTTTTCTATTACTTGTGGGTGTCGTATTTGTGTTATGCCATCTTGTTCCATGCTTTACTATGTATTTGTGTAGTATTTCGTGTCTCGAGCCGGGGGTCTATCGGAAACAACCTTTCTACTTCTTTAGAGGTAGAGGTATGGACTGCGTACATCTTACCCTCCCCAGACCTCACTATGTGGGAATACACTGGGTTTGTTGTTGTTGTTGTTGACATGCCAAGATAAGTAGAAGGAAGCGGCTTTACTTCTCCCTCAAAGCCCTTAATCCACCCATTAAGATTGGCAGTTTTGATCAAATTGTTTAACCTATCCATGACAACTATGTAAAGAAAAGGGGACAAGGGGTCACCCTTCTTGAGACCTCTCTGAGCTGGAAAAATTCCTTTTGGGGAGCCATTAATAATGACTGAAATTCTGACAGTAGAAACACAATTTTATCTATTTCACTCAACACCCATCTATTGTAGCATGCTTAGTAAGAAATTTCAATTCACATGGTCATATGCTTTCTCAATATCAAGCTTGCAAAGAATACCGGGCTTTTTCTACTTCTGTCTTGAGTCCGCTAGTTACTGCATTGGCCTTAAGTATGACATCCATTCTGTTGGGAATCTACCAATTCTTTCATTACCCTTTTCAGTCTCAGACAGGTCTTTTGCAAATGTTGCCTCTGAGATTTATAGGTCTGAAGTCCCTTAACTCCTTTGCACCTTTCTTTTTAGGTATCAAAGCCACATAGGTTGCATTGAAACTCCTTTTAAAGAATGCGTTAGAATGGAAATTGTGAAATACCTCCATGATGTCCTGTTTGAGCACCTTCCAGCATTTGATAAAGCCCCATTTTTAAGCCATGAGGACCTGGTGCCTTATCCATAGCACACATTTTCGAACATCTTGGGACTTCTTGTTCTTCAAATCTGCTCTGCAGTAGCTCCTTTTGTTCCTCAGTTATTGTTCGACAATTGTCGAAGTTGCTTGCAGGCCTCCACTCTTTAGTCTCAGTGTAGAGCTTTTTTTTTGTAAAATTCCATAATCTCATCCTTGATTCTCTGTTGCTCTGATATTAATTTATCCTGGATCATTAAATGGTCAACATCTTTTGTGGGCTTAGCAGTCTATGGAAGAACTTTTTGTTCCTATCTCCTTTCTTTAACCAAATGGCCTTAAATTTTTGCCTCCATGTCACTTCCTTCATTCTTCAGAAGTTCATTATTAGCAAGGATACCTTCTCTACCATTTCCTCCTCCATTGAGATTATGCCTTCCAGTACCTTGTTCAACACTGCCAGTTGATTGAGCAAGTTTGACTTCTGTACTTTCAGGTTGCCTTGGTTGCTTTTACTCCATTCCCTCAGTTTACCTTTCATGGCTTTCATTTTACAAAGCTAAATTGTAGTCAGGTTTTTCTGGAAAAACAAATGATGTCCACCAACTCTTTAACTTTTTCAACAGACCCATTAGTATTCAACCACCAACTGTCAAACTTGAAATATGATTTTGTTGCTCCCAATCTCCACATTGCAGGATATCAGGGATATAATCAGATGTCGCCTCGATCTTATATTGCTATAGTTATCATCACGGCCCCTGTATTCCACGGGGTTTAAAGTAGGCACTGTAACTTGATCAAAATGCATATTTTAAGAACCTCTGACCAAGGTCCATGGTGTGTGTTGTTTAATTACCTCCATGTCTGCTTCCAAGACAAAAAATAACAATGTATAGATGTCATGTTACATGTCAGATTAAAAATATTAAAATTAAATAATTTAAAAAATAATACTCTTCTTCTCTTCGGTGAGATCATTGACTTGGAAGATCCTTTCACATGAGGACTCCCATGAGAGATATGCTTCAGGATCACTCTCGCCTTTGAAAGTTGGAAGACTAACCTTGATGGAATTGATACCCATATCTCGATCTCGATTACGTTGTTGATTCCATTGATCATGACCTTGGGGCCGGTTTCCAAAGTTTCCTCTACCATAAGGAATCGGACCAAATCCCCCCCCCCCCCCAAACCTCGAAATCCCCTTTGATCCATTGGTCTCCCTCTCATCTCTCCTAAATAAAAATAAACTTTAAACATTAGACCCCATTGGTTTCTATCACTCCTCTGACAAGCAGATGTTATCCATTACTGGATATCATCTCTGAATGATTTCATCAAACGCGTGCTTGGCGGGTGCAAAATTGTTTGAATTGCACAAAGCCAAAGCAAGGATGGAGAAAGAATCAATGTGTTGAGTCCTACCAGCTTTCTGATTGAACCGATCAAAGAAGTCAAGTAGGTGTTTTGGGTTGACAAGTAATTTGTTTCCATCAAGCACGGAGTGGACCACATCTGGGTTGAGCTTACGAGGTATCCCTGACGAGTCCTAGAGTAATTTTCAGTTCTTATGTTTCAGAATCGTCCAAATTTCTTTAGCCGTGAATTTATTTCTTCCAGTGAAATAAAAATAAAAGGGTTTTTTGCTCTTTATTCCTTTTTAGATTTCTTGTGTCCTTTTATTTTTATTTTATTCTGATCTTGCTCCCTCTAAATCAAAATTATTCGTATTTGCGCTCCTGATATGCATGCGGTTCACGTATTTTGTCCAACTCTTTACAATTACCGCTGCAAAGGTTTGGTTAACGGTCAGAGACGTTTAAAATATGCATTTGATTTGAAACCTCGTGAAGTACATGGGGCCGGGATGACAAACCTGAACAAGTATGAGGCTCTCCCAGGCCATTCCCCTTTATAAAAAAAGGAAGTGAAAAAAAGGCCCTGGGATGTTGCTTAGTGGTCGAAGTGGTGGAGTACAACCTAGTGAAGTTTGAATCCAAAAGGTGAAACTAAGTGAATTCTTGTCATCTGCCATAGTTTTAGGGGGACAGACTTACTCGACATGTGCTTATGGGGGGGTAGCAGGTATTTGATGGATAACTCAGGATGCAAAGTTGGCTCGACACTGCTATTGTCAGAAATAACCAAAAAAGAGAAAAGAGAAGTGATAGAATTTGAGAAAAATAAGGAGGAGAGAACATAATATAGATGAAAGTCGGTATATTTCTGAGACATTTTGTTCGCAGAACTGTTGGTGAATTTTTTTCTCTGATTCCTGTGCTGCAAATGTTTGCAGATGACTCTGGTTTCTTCTTTAGTTATACCTTTCATTTTATCCTCATTTCGAAATTAATTTGATGTACTTTATGTCTATCTATAATTTAGTGTAAGTTGTGGAAGAGTTTTGATTAGAAGCAGCTTGATGCTTTTTGCGCATAAGAGCTAGCTGATACCTGGTGGAATAGGTTAATGGAGATGCACACAAACTGACCTAGGAAAGATTGGAAGTAGCTTTGTGACTACTATAGGTGCTGTCTGATATTAGTCTCATAATCGAATATCACATCCTTGCCTCCCAGTGTAAAGATTAAAGAGTAATCATGTGCATAAAGGCATATGATATATAAACCCTTGTCAAATACTTTAAATATTTGATAGAGTTCAAATTCATTAATTCAATCAATCAGAAACTTAAAGCATCGCAAGCCCCGTTTTTTGTGATAATGGTAGTGACCAGCAACCCTATTTTATCAATAGATATAGAAGAAATGATAATAATCATCAACATCCCTTGTGGTTTATTTTAGTGTATGAAGAGCACATTTGTGGGAAAGTTTATAGAGAGCGTAATTACCGCGGAAAGTGTTTAAGAGGCGGGGTGATGCTCATATCCGTCACTTAGCCTTGTGTCTTGAGAACCACCAATTAATTGTAATGTTCCAAATTGTATGTCTGTATGCTGTTTTGGAATTTAAAGGGCTGGTTATCCTTTTTGTAATTCTTCTTTCTTCAATGCAATGTGCATTCTTGTTTGTTTTCATGTTGTGCATCCTTTCTGGTGAATGATCACCTTTTCAATGGATATGCTGGTAGTAATGATTTTGAGGTCAACATTTAATATATTGGGCTAGTGAATTCGAGTTAAAAGTTGAAGTACCAGACAACAAAATTATGGTGGGAGTCGCAGAACTCTAGTTTGTCCCCTGCCTGGTATCTAGATTTAGCCTGAGTTTATGCCCATTTATCTAGCACAAGGTTTTGTTTGATGTGTTTGAGTTTGAGAGACAAATAACATGTGAGATAACTAGTTTCCGCTAAGTGAAGAGAGGCACTATGACCGTACGACTAGCATAATCCTGTGACTACCATACTTATTTTCCAATGATTTTCCTCAGATCACCTTTCTGCTTTGGCTGTAGGAGCTAAATTTTGACTTGAAATTTGGTGACAGGTTTTGCAAAAGGCATTGGAGGTGTGGGATCTGCAAATCATTCCACTAGACAGCCCAGTTGCTGAGCCGGCTCAGATTGACCCAGAACTGGAAAATGCATTTATCTGTCACTTGCTGAACCATTGGTTCTGTATCAGGAAAGTAAATGGGGAGTGGTACAACTTTGATAGTCTTAAGGCCGCTCCCGAGCACCTTTCCAAATTTTACCTTTCAGCATATCTGGACTCCTTGAAAGGCTTTGGCTGGAGCATTTTCCTCGTGAGGGGAAAGTTTCCCAAGGAATGTCCAATGTCTTCTTCTGAAGCTTCTAGTGGATTTGGACAGTGGCTGTTACCAGAAGATGCGGAGAGGATTACCAAGTCCTGCAGTGCTGCACAGAGAACAGGTAGCAGAAGTGGTCAAAGTCAGTGGCCTTCTGATCCCTACCACCAGTACGAGGAACAAGGTACATCACTTTTAGATCAAGAAGATGAGGATCTGAAAGCTGCAATCGCTGCCAGCTTGATGGATGCTTCCCCCGCTGTCAGCAGCAAACCTGATGATGCCTTGGAAAATGAAAATAAGGACAATAGTGCAGCTAATGCATGACAAGGGGAAACATTTTACGGTGTTTTAAGCCAAAAAAACTTATGAACTGTTTTTCCTTTCATAATTGCATCCGATACTGGATAGTAGTTCATAAATCTGAGGCATAAACTATGATGCTGTCTCTTTTTTTCTTGAAAAAAAAAATATACAGAGATGTTGTTGGATGGCTGAGCAAGATTTTTATACAATTTGAAAAGAAAAATGAGAAACCTTGCTCTTCCTGGAATTTGTACTTTGTGGTCGTTTCTTTGATACAGTTTATTCATTTTTTCCTCCTTTTTTCTTATTTGCTCCTTGTACATTTTATGGATGTAAGTATTGCTTTATACCATTTGTTTAGATTATTTGAACTGAGCTCTTTATAGGTAAATGTCGATTACTAACTTTGGGTCCGTCACTCGTTAATCATTACCGGGATAAGAATGTTTATGAGATTTTTTTTTATTTTTTTTTACAAATGGTGGTGTTCGGTCAATTTGTGCGCACCTAGTGGTAACTTAGCTTTGTCTGTCAGATTTGAATTTGAGACTTTATAACTTTCATTAACGACTAGGTCAAATTCTTAAGTATTTTTAGTACAAATATTGTATAAAATTTAGGCCAATTGGCATCTACCAATTATAAACTGCACTGACTGCTTCAATGTGGAGCAGTATATGAGAAAATATTACATCCAAGTTTTATATCTTTTTAAAAAGCTAATTCTTAAAGTATTATATCTAAGCAGCTTTTTAAAAATAAGAACAATCTAAATGGTGGCCAAAAAAGAAAGATATTTACATAAATCAGCCTCTTTTACAGAAAAGGTTCAAACGAACATTTGCGAAACTGAAATATGTGAACTCAAATTTCGAGAAGAACATTCCAAACCAGTAGCCTGTTGTTTTTGCCGAGCTTTTAAAATAATCTTACTTTAAAGGATAAACTGGAGATTTGGAGACAGTCACTCGAGTCTAATGGATTTAGTTTTGAGAAGGATCAAAATAGAGTACTTGAAGTGATTTGTCGCATAAGGATGACGTGGTTGTGAAACTGGATTCTCAGGCCATTCAGAAGATGGAGAGTTTCAAGTATCTTGGGTTTATGATTTAGGGGAATGATGAAATTGACGAGGATGTTACGCACCGTATTGGTGCAGCGTGGTTAAAATGGAGGCTTGCCTCAGATGTCTTGTATGATAAGAAGGTGCATCCTAAGGTTAAAGGTAAGTTCTACAGAGTAGCGGTCCGACCAGCTAATTATGTTATATGGAGCAGAGTGTTGGCCCGTTAAGAACTTTCACATTCAAAAGTTAAAGGTGGCGGAGATGAGGATGTTACGATAGATGTGTGGACTTACCAGGATAGATAGGGTTAGAAATGAGACTATTTGGGAGAAGGTGAGAGTGGCTTCAGCGGAGGACAAGCTGCGAGAAGTGAGGTTGTGTTTGTTCGGGCATGTGATGAGGAGGGACACGAATGCTTCGAACGTATGGGAGGCTGGCTATGGATGATTTTAGGCCGTGTAGAGGTAGGCTGAAGAAATATTGAAAGGAGGTGATTAGGTAGGACCTGAGGCATTTACAGCTTATGGAGGACATGATCCTTGATATGAAGGTGCGGAGGACGTGGATTAGGGTAGAAGGGTAGTAGTTAGGAGTACGCTCATAAAAGTAGGGAAGAGTGCTCTGTTGTTATTTGTGTCTATAGTGTCTTGTAGTCTCTTGTTCGTGGTGTTCTAGTGACGTTTTCGTATAGTTAGTTTAAATATCATTTTGTGGGTGTTTTGTTTCCTTTTGCTATATAGCGGTGTGATATTCATTTTTTGTTGGTTGTTTTTATGATTTTTGTTTGATCACATTTGTTATTTGTCCTGAGCCGGGGGTTTATAAAAAACAACCTCTCTACTTCAGATGAGGTAGTGGTATGGATTGCGTACACTTTATACTCCCAGACCTCACTTTGTGAGAATACACCGGGTATGTTGTTGTTGTTATTTTTAAAAATGCTTATTCCAAACTAGTATTTGTATGTGCTACACTTGAGCCGGGAGTCTTTTGAAAACAACCTCTTTATATTCCTGGGGTAGTGGTAAGGTCTGAGTCTTGTGGAAACCACCTCTCCATGGCCTCATTTGTTTGCACTTAATGGAGGTTTGAATCCGAATGATTCAAACTTCAGACCATTAAGTGCATTTGTTTTTCATTAAGATTTTGACTTTTAATAGGTCTGAATGTGTCTTAATCATTCAAATATGGAACTAAGGCTGCATTTGTTTTTTTAAGATTCAGACCTTTGAATTTGAATGCACATCTGAATGATTAAGATGTTGTCTCTGGCTCTGAAAACTAAATAATTAAGACTATTTGTTTTTCAACATTTGAATGTGCAAAAATATTTATTTGTATATATAATAAAATATAAAATATAATTCAAATAAAAATTAATTATATATTATAAAAGCATGTAATTTAATGCAACAAATTTATTATTTGGTTGAGAAAAAATATTTATGTTTGTTAGTGATAGTGGAGATGGTTTATAATGGTGGTTGCGATGACAATGATTGATGTTAGTGATAAATAATGTTTGTGGTGATGGTTGTGATGGTTGATAGTGTAGTGACTGTTAGATGGTAGCGATTGATGGTGGTGGTGGTGGTTGTGATGTGACGTTGCTTGATATTAGTAGGTTGAGTTGTTGATTGTGTTGGCTGAAATATGAATGCATGATGGTTGATGATGTGTTGGTGCTAGTTAGAGATGTTGTTTGTTGGGATGGTGGAGAAGGTTGTTAGTAGAGATAAATTGTAGTGGTTGAAGTGGTGGTAGAGATGGCGTTACTAGAGACAATGGTGGTGGCAGCAGAAGAGAGTGTGGAGGTTGTGATGTATTAGTATAATTAGTGATGGTGCTAGTTATGATAGATGAGTTGATCAGTAGTAGAGATTGACCGGTAGTGATTGATGATGGTGGTGTTGTCGACGACGGTGGCGGCGGTGAATATAATAGAATAATAGAGGTAGTAGGTGTGGTAGCGGTTGACAATAGTGGTTGGTAGCAATATTTATTGTCGATGGTGGTTGTGATGGTGGAGGTGGTTGGTGGTGATTAACAATGATAGCGGTGACAGAGATGGTTAGTGGTGGTGACTGTTGATTATGAATAGAGTGGTGAATATTATCAAACACCAGAATATCTCTTTAGACCTATTAAGACTTGGTTCTATAGCTGAATGATTAAACCTATTCAGACCTATTAAAAGCTAAAATCTTAATAAAAACAAATACACTTAATGGTCTGAAGTCTGAACTATTCAGATTCAAACCTCCATTAAGTGCAAACAAATGAGGCCTAAGTCTTAATCATTAAGAGGTATTCTTGTGTTGGATAATGTTCACCACCAGTCTATCCATAATCAGCAGTCACCACCACTAACCACTTTTGCCACCACCACCATTGTCAACCACCACCTAGCCACTAACTACCACTACCACCACCAACCACCTCCACCATCACAACCACCATTCACAATCATAATTGCTACTAACTGTTATTTTCATCCGCTACCATATCTACCATCTTCATTATTTTAATTATATTCGCCGCTATCACTATTGTCAACGCCAATTCCTACACCACCAACACCGCCACCATCATCAACTACTATCGACCAATCCCAACTACTAACCAATTCATCTATCACAACTAACGCCACCGCTAACTATCACTAACACATCATCAACATCCACACATTCTTCGACCACCACCACTACCACCATTGTCACCGGTGTTGCCACCTCTACCACCACTTCAACCACCACCATCGCTTCAATATATCTCTACTAATAATCATCTCCACCATCACAGCTAATAACATCTCCAACTACTACCAACACATAGTCAACCACCATGCGTTTATTTTTAAGCTATCATAATCAACACCTCCAACTACTAACATCAACCAACTTCACATCACTACCACTGCCACTATCAATCGTCACCATCATAACAGTCACTACAATACCAAACATCTATATCATCGCAACTATCACCACCAATATTACTATCACTAACATCAGTCATTACCACCACCGCCATCATTGCAAACCATCTCCATTATCACTAATAAATATAAATACTTTTTCAAAATTAAATAATAATTTTATTGTATTAAATTAAATATTTTTTTAATATATAATTATTTTTTATTTGAATTATATTTTTTATTATATATACAAATAAATATTTGCATATTCAGATATTGAAAAACAAATAGTCTGAACCATTCAGTTTTTAGATCTGAAGACAACATCTTAATCATTCAGATATGCATTCAGATTCAGACATCGTCTCTAAGGTAATGGTAAGGTTTGCGTATGCTTAAACCTGAAAATATGGGGCGAGAATGTCTCTCAAGTCCCCAATTAATTAAAAAGAATGAGTGGGTCCTGCAATATTAGTTGAGTTGGAAGGGCTTAAGTTCTTCAAATAACTTTACATAATTGTTCGACATCTGTATTAGTTGTGCCAACAACTATTCAATTTTCAAACAATTTCGTGTAGAACAACTTCTATAATTGTTGAGACAACTTTTATTGTTATTGAGGCAAAAATGTAGAAATAAAAAAACTAAATTTTTTTAATCATTTTTACCCAATTTTTAAAACTTAAAGGAGCCTACTTAATTTGTAAACTCATTTGTCCCGTTTAATTGCATCTCTTCTTTAATCTCCCTAGCCCCTACTTGTGAATTTTTTTTGGATATGTTATTATTGTTTTTCAAAAAAATAATTTTAATTAGAATCAGTTTGTGTTTGACTAAACTTTTCAAAAGTGTTTTAAGTGTATTTATTTTTCAAGTGTTTTTCGAATAAGTGATTTTAGATAGAAGTTATTTTTTTAACCTTTGAAAAACTAATTGTTTTTACTCCAATTTTTTTTTTTTTTTCCAAAAGCTTGGCCAAACACCTCAATATTTTTAAAATAAGCAATTTTAATTTAAGAAAAAAATTAGTTTGTCCAAACGGACTATAGATACCTAAGAATATAATTCAAAGAAATCCAAGGTTGAAGTTGGCCAATAAATTTCACCGAGGACTTGTGTTGCAAATTTAACTTTTCCACTAGGCAGCTAGGGTTTGTTCAATATTCAAAACGCCGTCGTAACTTCCACTCTCTCTGTTTCTCAAAGTCTCTATGTATATATTGCGAATACCACCTGCTCTTCTCAAAACCCTAGCGCCGATGAGAAGAATAGCTCATAATATATATATATTTAAAACTCTTTTTGAGAACTTTGACGCACGCCTCATTTCCTTGTATTATTTGCATCTATGTATTATTATACGACTTGTAAGTTCAATTTGGTGATTCGGTTTGTCTATGTTTTTTTGCTCTATTTTGCATTGGATCAATGAGGAAACAGAAAATACTGATATATTAAACATGAGGATATATTAATTCTTTTGGTATTTCACTTTTCTGAGATCTAACATCTTTTTTCATTTTTCCTTATTATTTGCGTCTGTTTTTTGAATCTACTGTTTATTTTTTGGTTATTGAGATTGATCAAGGATGTGATAAAGAATTTATCCGAGTTCTGAAATTTTCATATTATTGAAAATGTTGTAGATTACTTTTCTCTATACCTGAGATCCTCCTTTTCAAAGCTTTCATTTCTAGTTGTTTGGGATTAGTGAAAGTGAAAAAAGATTTTTGAGTATTATTCAGAAATGAAAACAAAATTCCAGTTAATTAATACTTTAATTTACGACATTTGCATTGTTTTCTTCGTTTTCTTGGGAATTTGTTTGGTTAATTTGGATCAATGATGATTAGTTTAATTACTGCGTTATCTTTCTAGAATTTCCAGTTTATATGGAATTGAAGAAGATTTTTCTAACTGAGATCCAATCTCTTCTACTCAGTCTTTTCTTGTTTGTTTTATGCAATATCTCCCTTTTCTCGTAGAAGGCATCAATGATGAATAATTCAATTCGTTATCCTTGCACTTTGATTGTTAAATGAAGATAATCATGGGGAAATATTATCTGAGATGCTTTTCTTTTCCTTCTTTCTTTGCTTGCATAGCGTTTTTCACTCCATTCAGAATCATTCTATTGGAAAGCTTTACTTATTTCCTAATCAAAATCATTGATTTTTTGCAAAAAATAAATAAATTATTCTAGTTTTTAATTTGTTGATTTTGCAATGACCGAAATTCACCAACGTTTAGTGCAACTTTGATTTATTAGTGATAGATATAATCAAATGCTCCGCTGTTCACGTTGATGGTTAGTTTTACTAATTTTGTAAGTTAAATTAAATTATGTAATATTTTCAAATTTGAAAACTAAACAAAAATGTACTGAAAGTTGGGATTGTTCTCATATATTGTTATGAAAGTTTTTAAAAATAATATTAATTGAAGTCCGTGAATAAGAAAACATAAAAAGAATGAAATAAGAAAACATAAAAGCATGAAATTATGAACGACAAATTACCGCGCAAAAGAAATCAAGAAGCAATTAGGAGAATCTATCCGGTGAGCACTCACGTAATTCACAAAAATAAAAGAAAAAAAAGAGGAGCACTCAACATAGATTATATGAATTCATCCAATACTATTAGAAAAGCATGTTATAAATATATTACCATATATAAATAAAAGAGTTAATTCAAACTCATCAAGAAATCATAAGAAATAAAAATTACTCTCTTCATTCTATTTTTTTTGTTCTTATTTTATATTTTATAACATGTTATCAGCATGAGTTTCTAATATTAGAATGAATTAAGTTGCTTTGTTTTGATGTTCTTTTTGGGATAACATCTGCGGTGGCTAGATGGTAAGGTTTGACCTTCTCATATCCTTTTACGAGGTAGCTCTATTAATTCTCATTTATATATGGTAAGAATCTCTCTATATTTGAATGATCTATAAATATTTGATTTATATTAGTATACGTATTAAGAGTTCAATATATCGATCACTTATAACAAGAGGCAAATATGATTACAGGAAGTATTATGGTTGGTGAATTTAAAATGTTTTATTGAGAAAATTGTTTTAAGTAGTCATCAGGTAAGTAATTAGTAGTCTTTGAATATTGTTGGTTTAATATTTTATCATCACTTATTACGTGTAGATGCAACAACAATAAATTTTGACTTTTGCCAATGCCATGTACGTTTTTATTCAAATTACTATAACAACATAAGGTCCTAACTCAAATTAATCACTTTGTTTATATACAGTGGGGCACTTTTGAAAAGTGAAAGACATGTATAGTTTTTATTCAATCTTATGCTATGGTTGATATATTTTCTAAGTGAGATTTGTTCAGCGTTTGAATTAGTGGTTATCCATTTTTATCATCACAAACATAGTGAATGATTATAACTAAATAATGAAAGCTGGTTCATTTAAGTTGTAGTCGAGACTGCAATTTATATGTGACCATATTTGAGGTGATATTATGATTATATTTATTTATGGCTATAATTAAGAGTGATTACAATATTTACAAAAGGCTTAGGCTTGTGTTCTAATGCATTGATTGAGGGAAAGACGATGGATTTAAGTTCTGTCGCACCGAAAAGATAAGACATCAGGTTAAAGTCCTGATGCACCATGATGATAAGATGTTGGATTCAAGTCCCATCGGTTTATGCTTAAGAGGTCTTTATATGGGTAAGACATTGTGTTTGAATCTAAATGCACTATATTGATGATATTATGATGGCTAAGGTAGAATAATGTGTATTTGATAAAAAGTCATGAAATTTGTCCATTGAATATGCTCAATTCCATGAAATGAATGTGGTAGCAATATGTGATAAGTTCGAAAGATGACAATTTGCTCCATTCTCCAAGTGAATGTGATAGCAATATATGATGTACTTTGAAACATATGTTAAGAGAAAAACTCTCTACATTATATGTATGCCTCAATTTTCTCCTCAAGTAGCAATATCATGAAAGAAGTTATAAGCTATCAAAATTTGATAGACTTAGGGCACAATTATATTTCATTCCTGGGGAATGAGGATTTCGATTGCTTCAATACAAACGTGCACTTGATTGTGATGGTATCACAACTCACCTCCAGATGAGGCAGAATAACTGAGAAGGGTTATTTTGAAATCTACTTCTGAAGTAGTTAATTCGAAAATTTATTCATGCGCACATGTCATGGTAAACTTGGAGTTTACTAGCATAAAAGTTCATAAATTGACATGAACGATTGCTACATTTCGAAAATGTGCATATTGAGTATTAGATATATGTTGAAGAAATAGAAGATTCTTCAAGAATTGTTAATTTGCTTGTTCTCATGACAAGTTGGTTGGACCAACTAGTGTTGGAATTTGATTCCTCAAAATTTAAAAAGTATAAAAGGTGAATATGAGCCCGTTCACCAGTCATGTGATCTATTAAGATGCATCGATATAAGATGATCACTTGTACGTTTATTGTCAACCTGAAGTTTGACATTCATAAAGTTGTTTGCTCAATAAAATTGAGTTAAGAGCATAATTTTCAGATTGTGGAATCAAGACAATTCATCTTGATGATGATGGTTGGCATTGAATGCCTTCTATAAATAGTTGAACCATTGCTAATGAGAACAAAGCTTTATGTATTGGTTTGAAATATGAAATATTATATACAAAAGTATTTGTATGCATCAAACCAATAAATTATGATTAATTTCTCTTCAAAATTTGTTCTAAGTTGGGAACCACACATTGTCCATTAATAAATATACCATGATGCACACAGATGGATTTCTCAAATAAGATGAAGGATGCATGTTAGTTTTCCTAACATAAGGGGGAGATTATAAGCAACTATGAAATATGTTAGGAATTATCATCCGATCCTCATTCAAAAGATAATTCAAGTCAAATGTCGAAAACATATCATATTGAAGTTGCAAGTGCTCCTATTTTGTGTCCCTAAAGGATAAAGTCTATGCATACGTGAAACGTGGTAGACCAATCGATTCCAAATGAAATAATCCTTGAAAAGGATAAGGAGCAAATAATCATAATAAAAAGATAATGTGCTCTTGAAGAGCCTACGACATAACATTTCATGAAACCCTATGAGAGGTTCAAGTACCTGAAAATAATGAAGTGATGAGATCTCAAAATGTAATGTCACACTGTGAATCGATACAGAATGATATATCATCAATATCTTTGATACAATATTGACGCAATATTGTAAGAGATTACGAGGATATGAATTTTATGTTTATTAAGCATGTTGACGTAGAAATATTTATTAAGTAACGTGAAAGGATGCATCTTGGTAAGCATAAAACTTATTTAATTTGTAGTCCATACACTTGAAGATGTCTAGCATGAAATGCTGAATATTGTCACTTGACAAAATTTACATGAAAACTTGTTTAAGGATTCAAAATGTTTGAAGCATATAAAAGTTTCTGAGAAACTTATTTATAATCCTTATATTGTATAAGCTTATAGATTAAAAATTATTGAAACTCTTGGAGAGTTTTCAAAAATAATAGAATATTTACTTAAATGAGAAACATACATAATTGAATAGGGATTCATTCTGACCTCAAGAAAAGAATGAGGAATTCCTTGGTTATGAAATACCATATATTAGTACAATTGGTGCACTAATGGATCTTGCAAATAATACAAGGCATGACATAACCTTTTTCGATCAGTTCTTTAGCAAGGTATATATAGTTCTAGCCACTTCATCGAACCATGTTGAGATAATAACTATTCATGAAGCAAGTCGAGAATGAGTATAGTTGAGATCCATGATACATCTCATTCGAGAAAAATGTGGTGTGAAATGTTACAATGTACCCATAATTTTATACGGAGATAACGCAACATGCATAACACAGCTTAAGAGAGGATTCATAAAAGGAGATAGAACGAAGCACACTTCATCAAAGCTCTTCTACATACATGAGCTCCAAAAGAATGGTTATATTAACGTGCAACAGATTCATTCAAGTGACAATGTGACTAATTTATTCACCAAATCTCCTCCAATTGCAACTTTCAAGAAGATGGTGCACAAGATCAAGATGCAAAGATTCAAGGATGTTCTCATTAGGGGGAGTTAATACGCGTTGTACTCTTTTTCCCTTACGAGGTTTTGTCCCTATGATTTTTTTCTTGTAAGGTTTTTAATGAGGCAGCCTATATGCGTATTGTTAGAGATGTGTACTCTTTTTCCTTCACTAGATTTTTTTCCACTAAGTTTTTTTAGTAAGGTTTTAACGATGCACATTATCTATCAATTAGATATTTAAGGGGGAGTGTTATAAATATATTAGCATATATAGTGAATATGTATTTTACCATATATAGTGAATGTCTATTTCACCATATATAGTGAATGTTTATTTATGACAAAGTTAGAAACCCCAAGGTCAGTTTTTCCCTATAAATAAAGAAGTTTTCCTTCATTGTAATTCAAACTCATCAAGAAACTCCTCATAAGAAATAAGAAATAAGAATTACCCTCTCTCCATTTTATTCTTATTTTATATTTTATAACACTATACATTATTATAATATTATAACTGAGAATGGTTGGCTTTTGGTCGTCCTCATGTTTTTTTGTTGTCATTTTGTAAAATTGCTCTTTATTGAATTTAATTAATTACTTTGAATAGCGGTTTAAAAAGATCAATACTTAATGTTGTCTATTGTGTCTTCAAGAAATTCAATACTCTTTCTAAATTTGCAGGCACAATAATTTTTAACTGCCAAGTGGTTGTGTGGTGATAAATTATTTTTCTCTCACCAATAGCAACAAAACATGCATAAAAAGTAATTGGAAATTCCATTGACATATGGAAGACATGGGTAAAAAGAAATTAAGACATGCATTATGTGTTATCGTTTTAAAAAGGCACAATGCATACTTCTCCAGTTTTAAAATAGTTGATCCGTATTGATTTAACACTCTCCTTAAAAAGTATTTATTAAAAGTTTATTTTACCAAATTAATCTTATTAATTATGTTTTAAAATATAAATTTGAGTACCCTCTTCATATCAAAATAGTTGACTCTTTTTCTTAAAATATTCATTTTAATTTATTTATCTATTTTATAAAATCAAAAGAATTTTATTATTTTCTTTCAATATTACTCTTATCGTTGAAGTGTATATATATATATATATATATATATATATATATATATATATACACACACACACACACTCAAATTTATATTATTAAAGCATAAAGATAAAATAAATCGCTAATTAATATTTTCTTAAGGGAAGTGTCCAGTTAACAAGGCCCAACTATTTTGAAATGGAGAGAGTATATACACTTTGTTTAGTATTTAATGATACTGTAATATTGGAAGGAGATAATACATCGAAACACCCCTAAACTTGTAGCCAAAACTTACTTTAAACCCTAAACTTGTATGGAAATTATTTACCCCCCTTAACAATTTTAAAGTAAATTTTTTATCATCCTAAAAAAATTATACCACTCTCACTACGGAGAGTGAAGTACACACGCCCCACGCCATTGCCAACTCAGTGCCATGTCATTGCCACGTAAGAAATTATAATTTTTTTAAAAAAAGTAATCCAACACACATTATTTTTATATATTTTTTTTAAAAAGCAAAAATATATATATATATATATATATAATATATTTTTTTATATATAAAATATATATATATAAATTATTTATTGATATATATATATATTATATATATATATATATATATATATATATATATATATATATATATATATATATATATATATATATAAAACCCGCCCTACCCCCTTACTCCTCCTTCTTCAATAGCCCACCCCACCCTACCCCGTCGTTCCTCCTTCTCCTTATGCTTCAACAACCCCCCACCCCCACCCCCTCTTTCCTCCTTCTCCTTATGCTTCACCCCCACCCCCTCTTTCCTCTTTCTCCTTATGCTTCAACAACCCCCGCCACCATTAACATCAATAACTTTCACTCAATTAATGACTCACCGAAAAATACCCACCTACGCCGTGAACCACCCTACAAATTTCCCCAAATCACCTGAAAACAGCACAATCACTACCAAAAAAATCTCAAGAATCCCACAAAGTCTTCACCGAAAATGATTTCACCATTAAAACCATTAATATCATTATTTCACCATTAACATCATAAACACCAATAACTTGATTCGAATTTAACAAGAAATTGATAAATAACTTGATCCAACAGTGCACCCCATCCCCCCATCCCTACCCCGATTCCTTTTCTTCTTCTTTAACAGTCAAATCTCCCATTAACATCATTATTTCAACCTTTAATTTTAGCTTCCTTCGTATTTTTAATAGTCAAATCCACTAACTCATTCACCCAATTATTCATCAAATTTGGGAAGTAGATCAATTTAAAGTGAATGATAAATTAGAGAAGAAAAATTTTCTAACAGAGCTATTTTCAGTGTGGTTGACCATCTCCGATATATGCCACCAACTCAGTGAATGATTTTTTTGCTCTATTCAACAACCCTTTAGCTCAAACATTGAAAGAAATTATATGTGATCTTCTTTTTTCTGTTTGTGCTTCTATAATGTAGATATGACCAAACAAGAAAATTATTTTTTTCAAGAGTTCAAAAAATGGATTGTGGTGATGATTTGGTTAAAAAAAAATGGAGTTGTTACGAAGAAGAAAAAATGGAGTTGTTGGGATAGGGAAGGGGATTGTTATGAAGAAGAAAGTGGAAGTTGACTTCTTCTTTTTTTTCTTTAGCTTTATATATATATATAATTTGAGAAATTTAAAAGCTGAGACCCACCTTTTTCATTTTTTTAAAGACATTAACGCACTGATTTTTAAAAAAAATGCCACGTCAGCAATTAGGGTGGTAAAAAATTCACTTTAAAACTGTTAAGGGGGTAAATAATTACTCGATTAGCTTAGGGTCTAAAGTAAGTTTTGACTACAAGTTTAGGGGTGTTTCGATGTATTATCTCTATTGGAAGAACATAATAAAATTCTCTTAATTTTATAAAAGGGATAATTAAATTGAAATAAATATTTTTTAAAAAAGGATCAACTAAAACGAATTAGAGGAAGTAGTTAAGTTTTAAATTTATGGGGATATTTCATTTAAACACTAAATTAAAATTTGCTCCATTGAACACCTCATTCTTGAAAGAGCATTTCAATTGAACACTTATAACTTAAATTTAAAAAGAAAAACAAATTGTGCATGTTTGATTTATTTATTAAATTATTAAGTTAATCACATAAATTATATAGATTCTTTAATTATACACACCAACCTCCAACCAAAAAAAACCCTCCTCAGAGGCTTAAATTTGACATTTTTCTAATCAACTAATTTATTGACAAAGTATGAAGTGTTGTTTTCTTTTTTTCTTTTTTTGTAAAAAAAAGGATAGAAAAATCTGTCAATTGTGTTGTTTCAAGTCCTTTACATTCTACATTTATTTAAGGAGTGACTAAGTGTTGTACGATTTTAGGATTTTGGCCTTGTGATCGTGAGTAACATTCACTTTTTTTTTCAAAAATTCTTTTGCTTGGCATAAAAAATTTAAGTACAACTTAACAAGTAAACATAGCCCTTAACTTATTTTCACATTTTTTATCTTTTTATTTCATATTTTCTCTTTTTAGAAGTCTAAAAAAATTTCAAAAATACACGATCGAATACAATTACAATTTCAACTCCAACATTAGAATTTTTTATTTTCATGGTCAAACGCCTACTTATGTTTTCTCTCTTAAATAAAGCAATTATAAATTTAATTTCTACATAGTCATTGTGTTTTAGTTAGTTTGTCTGATTGTGAGTTGACACGAAATTTAAGAAGATAAAGAAGATTTTTGAATCCTGTCCCTTAAGCTAAAGGTAGGTAGAATGTATTAAATTATTTTTTGATCTTGTATTTTAAACGTATCATGTGAAAAAATAAAATTAAATAACTAAAAAAAAAGAAAAAAAGATAGTTTTTAAATAGATTAAAAAGAAAAATAAATTAAATAAATTAAAATAAAGTGAATATTAATTTAAAGCCCGGGCCAAATGACAATAATTTAAGAGAAAATTATCCCCTACAGTATTATTAGATCTAAAATAACAAATTTTAGCAACACTTTTAGATAATTGCATTAATAGCAATTTAGTTACAAGTTCTAACAACTTATTAAAAGATATATCATTTTAATTGTATTTTCAAAATTCGTTTTTAATTATATAATTTAAAATCAGTTCCATATTTATAGGGTTGTAATCAATATTCCCCTTAAATTGTGTATTGATAATTATGGTAAATATATATTCTCTTTCTCTATTCTAATACTCAACCTTTCAAAAATTTATTGAAAATTCTGATTCCATTAACTTACTCATATAATATTCATATTCTTCCCTTGAAAATACAAGATTGAAAAAAGTGAGTTTCATATACTATTCATCTTCTTCATTGAAAAAAATGAGTTTAAGATAATATTCATCTTTTTTTCGAAAAACATAAAATTGATATATTTGTTTTTTTCATTCTCCATTGTAAATCATGTCTAAACCAAAATTCAATTTTACTCCTTCGCGTAGAAGTCCTAGAATATTCAACCAACGATTTGTTCCATTGTGAATCATTATTCAACCAACGATTTGTTCTCCTTCATCAGAAATTCTCTTTCTTTAATTCTTCCTTTTGTTCTTTAAAAATAATATGATATAAGGAGTATTGTCAATTTCTTTATTAAATACTCATTGTATATAACAATAAAAGATATGTCAATGGGTATTAGAGAAAAAATATTGAACAATCAGTTTGTGTTGATAACAACATAAATAAGGATTTAAATATAGATCGTAATCTTTCATAAGAATAATATAGTGAAAATTATCTTTTGTATATACTTATTAAACTTTTTCGTGTATGAATTCTATATAAAATCAATATAAAATAAGTATAATAATTGCAGAAGTTGGGATAGAAATCGACTTTTACCAAATATTATACGTTATTATTTATTTTAGTGTATGAAATAAATATACAAACTTGTATTTTTTGAATTATTTCATGTATGAAACCTGTATAATATTAATATTAAATTCAAGATTTATAAAATAGTTTCTTACATATTATATTTATATGGAATGAGTATAATGTGATTGTGATATTCAATTAAGAAGATATACTTAGGATTATAAATTGAATGGAATCAGTTTATAAAGTGTTTTCTTACATGTAACATTTGTATGAAATAGATATATAAATTGATATTTATGGATTGCGATATTAAATTTAGGTGATACCAATTTATATACTCATTCCATACACTATGTGCTTCTCCCTTTGAATTAAGATTCTATCTCATCTACTTTTGCATTAAATTAAGATTTAATGAACACTGTCATCTTTCATACTGAAAAAAATAATCACGATTTGTAAAGAAAAATTACAATAAATCTGATTGACACAAACTTAATTAATATCCAATTCATTCAACTGTGTGAAATACAAAACATCTGTTAAATTAGCATAACACCGAATAAAAAACTGCTTAAATACAAAAACTAAACTTTGTTCATACCAACAATCATAGAAAGACAACAATAATAGACACCAAAAAATATTAAAATACAATATTCATGTCTTTGTATGCAACTCTTACTGCGCTTCAATCACAAGCAAATTGAGGAGATGGGGGTTAAAGTCTTATTAATCAAGTAGTGCTCCCCTGAAGACATATTGATCAAATGGAGACATATTGATTGTTCTTATTCATCAAAGCGTTTGTGTCTGGAACAACTAAATGATGTATAAAAAGAAGGTAGTGTATTAAGATGGAAACTCTTAATGGAAGCATTAAAATAGGAGAAAAGAAAAATGGTTAGAGGGATTTGGGGTGGATTGATATCAATAATTAAGGATAACTATATTTAAGGAAGGATTATTGCATATTAGTTGTATTAAATCTTTATTTTCCTTTTTAGTACTTATTTTTTTGTATTTTAAAAAAAAAAAAACAAATATTTTTATTTTTTTATAAGATTTGCTATAACTTGAAAAAATGAAAGTTATGCTATAAGTTGTAATTTTCTATCTAATAATTTCTATATACGTTTTGTCCCCATAATTTAACTATATAATTGAAAATACAGCCAGGCTACAAATTAAGCTACCAACTGACCCCATTTATAGTCTAAGGTGTTACATTTGGGCCCAGAATGGCCTCAAAAAACAGCCCAAGCAGATCTCTGAAGGTGATACCTGGATCCATCTGTTTGCAGATGGGCTTCAGCTGAGATAAATCACCACGCAGAATTTTTTATTCAAAAAATAGCAAATTTAAATTTATAATTAACCTAAATAATAATATTTTTATAAAATATATATTAAGTAGTAAAATATCAATATTTTGATAGGTTTGCACCAGGGATCGACTCTTAGCTCTTTTGTATTTGCCTTGGTAATGGATGTTTTGATGCGACTTATTCAAGAGTAGGTGCCTTGGTATATGTTATTTGCTGATGATGTGGTACTGATTGATGAGACTCGGGGAGTAGTTAATGATAAGTTGGAGATTTGGAGACAGACCCTTGAGTCTAAAGGATTTCGGTTGAGTAGGACCAAGACGGAGCACTTGGGGTGTAACTTTAGTGAGGTATCGCAGGAGGCTGACGTGGTTGTGAAGCTGGACTCTCAGGCCATTTAGAGGAGAGAGAGTTTCAAGTATCTGGGGTCTATGATTCAAGGCAATGGTGAGACTGACGAGAATGTCACACATCATATTGGGGCAGGATGGTTGAAATAGAGGCTCTCTTCAGGAGTTTTATGTGATAAGAAGGAGCCCCCAAAGCTTAAAGGTAAGTTTTACAGATTGGCAGTCCGATCGGTTATGTCGTATGGAGCGGAGTGTTGGCTAGTTAAGAACTCCCACATTTAAAAGTTGAAGGTGGCGAAGATGAGGATGTTGCGATAAATGTGTGGCTGATGAGTCCAAATTGTATAAGATTTTGTTACTCGTACACTGTCAAATTTTAGTATAGTTTAAGATATCGTCCCACAGAGATTAAAAAAATTATGCTACAAACTTATGGTATTTTGACTACTATTTGAGAATTGAATTGATGAAAGGACAGTAATTTATTAAGTTCAAAAATAAATGTAAAAAGAAAGTGTTTAAAAGATTATCTTAGAGAGGAAGTTGGGGGTTGTTGAATTCACTTGGTATGTTTATTATAATAAAATTATTATTTTAGTAATTTCTACAAAATTGTAGAATAACTTTCTAGAGTTGATTTATGTGTTTATGAGGAATAAAGACCCCTTGCGGGTAATCTTTAAATCAATAGACTTACTTGAGACAATCTCTTCGCGAGGATACAGATTGAAAGAAATAAGATAAAGACCCCTCAAATCAATAATCTTATTTGAGTCAATCCCTCCGCAAAGATACGAATTGAAACAAATAAGATAGAGATTATTTAAATCTAAGAAATAGTTTGAAATAATCCTTTCGTGAGGATATGGATCAAAAGAAGCAATTTCAAAGATTTGAAATAATAAATGACTAAAAATTATTATTACTTATATTTTATGAAATACTTACAGTATATTTAGTATACTTCCTTGTGGGAAGTACAACTTAATATAACTATAACTATAATATAAAACATCAAGTAACACTAATTTCTAGTACAAGTATTTCAACACGAAGTATTTAGCTTTTAAATAAAATCAAGTCTTGAAAGAACTAAAATAAGATTTATATTATAATAGTATACCAAGTTTTTTCAACGCTCCCAACACAAAGAGATCACTCTATTATGTAAGTAGAAAAAAAACTTAAATTTAAGAAACTAGATATATGGAAAAGACTTGAAGAAATATTTTTTACAAGAGACCAACGCTTTGTTTTTGCTAATTGTTGGATGATTAATAATCAAAGAAATGCCTTTATTTATAAAAAATTATAACGTTGAACCAACAAATGCATTTTTTGAGGTGGTGATTGTAACCATCAACTTGTAACTTCTTCTTTATTCCTTCACTTGACGGGTGTAAGCTTTGAAGTGAAGATCATCATCACCCATGAGCTTTGCTGCTTCTTCCAAAAAGTTACACGGTTGTGGCTATGAAATTGTGGTTTCACCCGTGAAATTCTTTTATTTCTTCAATAATTTATTTCTTCTTTTAGTCTTCTCTTGTACTCTTTTTCCTGTAGAATACGTCAGAATATATGCGAGGATAGAATATAATTATTCATATTATTATTTTTAAGTATAATTTTTATATACTAAATTATCTGAATATTTTATATCCATCAAATTCCCCCATACTTGAACTTTTGCTCGTCCTCGAGGAAAAAAAAAAGATTTTTAAAGATTTTAAGAATTCATAATTTTTTTTGTAGGGTAGAAAATTTATGCAAAATAAATCTCTTTCATAATGCTCAATTTAATTAATCTTTCTAAATTCACCAAATGTTTACCTTATTCTGAATTTTGTTCTGATCAGAAAGAACTTGCTTTCTTCTTCTCTTCAATCCTTCAGAATTGATAGGTTTATGATTGCTTATTCAATGAGTATCACGGTTTTATCCATAGGGTTGATCCTTATGTTTGTCACCACTAATATATATTCGACACTTTTTTTCTGAAATCATTATAGGACCTTATAGGCTTGTAATGTTGGGCTTTAGGCTGGTAGGATAAGGATATTTTCATAGTGACTTTTCTTTTTTCATCTTGGGACAGTTCCTTTCTTTCATTCTCATTCTTTTTTTAAAAAAAAAAAAATCTCTCTCTTTCTTTCTTTTTTTGAAAAGACTTGAACTATTTTTTAAAAAATTTCATTTCTCTTTCTTTTGCCATTTCACAAAGAAAATTATATTTTTTTTCATCTATTGAATATTGTCTATTTATAATTGAAGTGAATGTATGTGTATATTTGAACTTACATATATTTTCTGAGAATTAGAGTGTTAGGGAAAAAAAAGATTAGGGATCAAAATAAAGGTTCTAAAAGAAAAATTATGTGGGTGTGGATAGAAATAAAGGTTAAAATTTGATATCAAACAACGCCTAATATCATTTTTCAGAAATAAATGTCGCCTATTATTTTGCCTTGAAAACATTAAAAGCAAGTTCTAGCCAAATTAGTTGATTCCTCCTTTTTAGTGATCATAACTCTTCTCAATTCACAAGATTTTTGAGTTGAAGATGCTTGCTTTTTCCTTCACAAAATAAAAAATTATGAAAATCATATGGTGAAAATAGAAAGAAATAATCTTGACCATAATGTAAAAGATTTATTTTGTTAATTAAAACTTACAATGCAATCATGTTTAAAGAGAAATATGTAAAATATTTTGGCTTTCAAATTTGCAACTGCAGAAGAAAGCTTGAAAGAAACTGCAGTCTTACACTTTATATTTATTATAAGTAAATATATATTTATATATAGATTATATTCCTCAGCGTTGATGTGATTGTTGCTTCTATGGAGCTTTAATGTGCCCTTCTACTATAGAAATATGATTATATGAGTAAAATTGATTAGAATAATAATAATAATAATAATAATAATAATAATAAGTAATGATAAATAAAGATTTAATAGGTTGTGATTTTAAGGATATATATATTGTTCTCAAGAAAAAATAACTTTCAATTTAGTTTTGATTCCTTGATTCGGTAGTGAAGTATCAGATACAAGTTTATATATATAGTACTAGAAACAAATAATTATTTGTCCTTGATTTAATATAAACTAAAAAATTAACTGAACCAATAATTATCATGCACAATTAATTGGTTAATCAACCAGTTACTTAGGCATACCTATCACCATGAAATTACTCCTGTGTAGGTGACTCTATTTTTGTAGAGGCATTCATGAGATGTTCTGGTTATACAATAACGTGGATATCAACCAAGTCACTTGATTAAGTAATTAATTGACGTGAATTTATACTGGACTTATGATGCTTCATTACTTCACCCTCAATGGCTATGGGTAGAAATAGTAGTTCTGAGTTTGATGTCATCAACTCGACTTATTGATTGCTTGATTCATTATTCAATCAGTATCACCAACGGTTGTTCATCAAACCGTCTTTCAAAATATAATTTTAGTCTATGACCATTTACCTTAAGCTTATCTCCACCTTTGATATGTTGTATTTCAATAGCGCCATAAGAAGTGATATTTGTAACACTGTAGGGACCTGTCCATCTGGATTTCAGTTTTTCAGGAAATAATCTTATCCTGCTACTGTAAAGAAGTACCAAGTCTCTAATTTTAAAACTCTATGGTCGAATCAAATTCTCATGTCATTTTTTTATTTTTTATTTAAAATTTGAATATTTTATAGACTTCTAACCTCAGTTCTTCTGATTTATGACTTGAAGAAATCTATTTTTTTCAGCAGAGATTAATTCAAAATTCAGTCTTTTCAACGCCCCAAAAGCTTTGTGTTCTAATTCAACAGGTAAATGACAAGCTTTTTCAAAGACTAATTTATATGAAGATGTGCCAATTCGTGTTTTAAAGGTCGTTCGGT
This sequence comes from Capsicum pubescens, assembly GCA_030864215.1. NCBI lineage: Eukaryota > Viridiplantae > Streptophyta > Magnoliopsida > Solanales > Solanaceae > Capsicum > Capsicum pubescens. The sequence goes on from CM061547.1 coordinate 220,800,882, forward strand.
ATGCTCATAGAGCATCATCTAATTTTAGACCGAATTTTTTCTCAAAATTTCAACCGTCTTTTCTAGTGTTTTTTTTATTTCACGATTGGTAACTTCTACTTGTCCTTGAGTTTGAGCATGATATGGTGTTCTTATTTTGTGAGTGACACCATATTTTAATAGCAAAGAAAAGAATTGTTTATTAATGAAATAAGTTCCTTGATCGCTAATGATGATTCATGGTGTGCCAAATCTGGTAAAAATATTTTTCTGAGAAAATCACATACTGTACGAGCATTATTTTTTTGTAGGGGAATTGGTTCTACCCACCTTGATACATAATCCACTGCTATGAGAATGTATATATAAGAGTGAGAAGAAGACCCATAAAATCTATTTCCCAAATATAAAAAATTTCACATACATGTATTGATTGTAATGGCATCTCATCTCTCTTTGTGATATTACCTGTTCTCTGACATTGATCACACCTTGCGAATTATTGGCCAGAAAAATCCAGCTTCCAAAATTTTGAAGGCGGTTCGATTGGTTGCATAATGTCCTCCAATTGCTCTACCTTGACAGTGATAAAGTATGTTGTCCATATCCTCCTCAGGTACACATCGTCTGATGATAGAATCTGCACAATTTTTAAACAAGTAAGGTTCATCCCACAAGTAATATTTAGCATCATATATGAGCTTTTTTTCCTGTTGGTAAATGAGATCTTGGGGTACCCGCTTTCCAACCAAGTAATTTGTAATATCTGCAAATCAGGGTGGCTTAGTTACTACTGAGAAAATGTGTTCATCAGAAAATTCTTCCTTTATTTCTTAAGCTCCAGAGGGAGTTTCTCTAATCTAGATAAATGATCAACAACTTGATTTTCTGTTCCTTTTTTGTCTTTAATATCAAGGTCAAATTCCTGTAGAAGTAAAATACATCTTAATAATCTAGGTTGAGAATCTTTCTTTGCAAAGAGGTATTTTAAAATTGCATGGTCTGTGAAAATAATAACCTTGGCTTCTATTAAATAAGAACAGAACTTATCAAATGCAAATACTAATGCTAATATTTTTTTTCTATTGTTGCATATTTTTGTTGAGCCTCATTTAAGAACCTACTAGCATAATAAATGGGATGAAAAATCTTATCTTTTCTCTGACCTACCACAACACCTGCTGCTTTATCACTAGCATCACACATAATCTCAAAAGGTTGGTTCCAATCAGGGGAGACAACTCTATGAGCGGTTCATAATCTATTCTTGAGGGTTTCAAAGTCCTTTAAAAAATCACTTGAAAATTTAAATTTAACATCTTTCATCAAAAGGTTAGTCAGAGGTTTTGAAATTTCTGAAAAGTCTTTAATGAACCGTCTGTAAAAACCTGCATGTCCTAGAAAACTTCTAATGCCTTTGACAGTTGTGGGAGGGAATAATCCTGCTGTAATATTAATTTTAGCCTTATCAACTTCTATCCCTTTAGCAGTGATTTTGTGTCCTAAAATAATTTCTTCTGTAATAATAAAATGACATTTCTCCAAATTAAGGATCAAGTTTGTCTCCTCACATCTCTTAAGGACTAAGGTCAAGTGATAAAGACAATCTTCAAATGATTTTTTAAAATTTGTAAAATCGTCCATAAAAATCTCTAGGAATTTTTTGGTCATGTTTGAGAAAATTACTGACATACACCGCTAAAATGTGGCAGGTGTATTACACAAATCAAATGACATTCTTCTATAGGCATATGTTCCATGAAGGCATGTGAAAGTTGTCTTATCCTGATCTTCGGATGCAATTAGTATTTGGTTATAACCTCAATATCCATCAAGAAAACAGTAAAAATCATATCCTGCTACCCTTTCTAACATTTGATCAATAAATGGTAAAGAAAAATGATCTTTTCTGGTGGCATCATTGAGACGTCTGTAATCAATACAAACTCTCCATCTTGTGACTGTTCTAGCAGGTATGAGCTTATTATTTTTATTTTTTATGACTGTCATACCTCCCTTTTTTGGTATTACCTGAAGAGGAATTACCCATGGACTATTAAACATAAGATAGATAATACTTGCCGCTAGAAGTTTTATTATCTCTTTTTAACCACTTCTTGTATCGCATGATTTAATCTCCTTTGTGGATGGACTATTGGTTTGTAGTTATCCTCCATGAGAATTTTGTGTGTGCAAATAGCCGGATTGATTTCTTTGATATCTGTCATCGTCCATCCTATGGCTCCTCTATGTGCTCATAGTACTTCAATCAATTTATATTCCAGTGTAGCAGTCAAAGAAGATAAAATAATCACTAAAAATAATTTAGGCTCAAGATAGGAATATTTTAAATGGGAAGGGAGTATTTTGAGTTCAAATTTTTGTTGAACTCCTTCTGATTGCACTTCCTCATCCTTATAATCATTTTTCTCACTTCTAATGGGTGAATCATCATCTTGTGGTGCGTCAGAATGAAGCAAACATCTTTCCATGGAATCTAAAGTTAATTTGTCATCTTGAAATTCATCTGCAGGATCTTCAATCATATCAATTGAAAAGCATGAAGATGAAATCTCATCTCCTGAAAATCTTAACATTTTTTGCATATAAAAAATAACTATTTCTTAATCTACTCTCAAAATCAGTTGTCCTTGAAGGACATCTATGATTGCTCTTCCGATAGCAAAAAATGGTCTACCCAAAATTATTGGTTCATCGGGACATTCCTGCATTTCAAGTATTATAAAATCTACAGGAAAAATAAATTTATGTACTTTCACAAGAACATTCTCAATTATTGCTTTAGGTTTTTAGAACTTTGATATGCAAACTGACGTGAAACACTTGTGTTTTTTATCTCTCCAAGATTCAATTTTTTAAAAATAAAAAAGGGCATTAAATTTATTGAAGCTCCAGAATCACACAACGCTTTTTCAAAATATACCCCTCCCAAAGTGCATGGAATTGTGAAACTACCTGGATCACCGAGCTTTTTTGGTAGCTTATTTTAAAATATAGCACTACATTTTTCGGTAAGTACTACCACATGAGCTTCTTCCAATTTTCTTTTGCTTGACAATTTTTTTTTAAAAAACTTGGCATATGAAGGTATCTACAAAAGAGCATTAGTGAATGAAATATTTATATGAATTTGCTTTAAAATATTCAAAAATTTAGCAAATTGCTTGTCAAGCTTATTTCTTTATTTTTTGAGGAAAAGAGATTGTCACAGAGGTAGAAGTCATTTCTTTACTATTTTTTTCTTCAATTATTTTTCTTTTTCTTTTTCTTTTGATGGTCCTGTGGGTATTTCAACATCTTTATCTTTACTTACTTGTTGTTTTGACAGTTTCTTTTTTTGAATATCTGCATAATGTTCATCAAGGTTCTTACCTGACCGTAAAGCGATGGATTTAAGGTGCTCTTTTGGATTTTTCTCTGTATTTGTAACACCCCGAGAGTACACCCTGGGCGTCACACGGTGCTTACAGTCTCGAGGAATCACAAGCTAACCCATGAGCTGGTACCTATCGTGAGCACTGAATAATAATATCATAATTGCGAAAAAACACCTGATATTGTCATAAGGTTTTATCACTGAATCACTACTGAAATATGAATCTATAGAAAAACTAACTGAATCTGATTAAATAGTGATAAACTAAAATGTCAACTGAAAATTAGAATACTGGATAACTGACTCTAATATTTGAAAAGCCTCTAAAACTGACTGATCGAATATGAGTTGATGGTACAGGCCCCCAACTAACTCTGCTAGCTACTAAAATAGAGAAATGAAGTAAAATAATTTATCCTCGAATGATGAGGATTCACCACTGCTATTGTACTTCTGATAGCCTGAAGAGTGAGGTCTAAGTGCGGTCTGAGAACTGAGCATCAACACCTATGATATAATGCATCATAGCACAAAAGAAAGGTATGCAATCAGTACTTTGAATATACTGATATGCTAAATGAGGTAGGCTAATATGCATGATTTCATGAACAAAACTAATAATTAACTGAATATGCATGTAAAACATGGAGTACTGAGTAGAGAACATGAAATTTGTAGATACTGAAAATATAGAGAATCTGTATATACCGAGTATGCATGACAGTCTGTAAATACTAAAGATACGTGAAAGTCTGTAAACACTGGGGATGCATGACCAAGCATATAATATGGACTGAGTAAAATCTATAAACTGAACTACGGAAAAATACTGATATCTGTATGCTTTGGTCAAGCAATTCTAAGAGTGCACAACTGAACTGAGACTGCAACTGAGACTATATCTGAGAATGTAGAAGGTATCATCTAATCGACATTTCTCAATTTGAGTTAATTGGGGTCCAACCTGTAACTCCAGTTGGAAGGGTGTTAACACCGTGCCACGGGTACTAACTATGACTGTGTGGATCCACTAAACTGATATAATATTTCAAGGACTAAAGGTGTCAAGCCTGAATTGACGGGTGACCCCTGCGAGATAGTCAAGCCTAATCTGATGGGTGACTTCTCATATCCTACGCTAGCTACGTAGTTCTGGAGTATAGGGACTGCTACTAATGACTCTACCTATCTGACGGGGAAGCCGACATCCCTACACTCGCTCGGTGCTAAATCCTACTCCCAACTGAAAGACACTGAAATACTAGACTGTTCTGAGTTCATCTGACTGGTAACTGACTGTTCTGATAATGCTCATAGTATGTTCTGAAGACTATTTTGTAATCTACTGATACTAGACTAAGTAAACAGCTATGGATTTCGGTATTCAATAACCCTAGGACTCAAAAACAATAATAGTAAAATGACACTAAAGCTTGAAGGACAAAACATGAAGTATTTTATTTAAGTCAATCACTCTTGTAGGCATTTTATCAAACACTTGTAGTTCAGGGTTTAAAACAATCATAGGAATGCCATGAAACTTATAAAAATAGCAAGAATTCAACATAATAGTACTAAATCATGATTTTATTCAATAAATAATAATATAAAAATATGAAGGATTGAATGATATCAATAATTTCCTGGTAACATGGTATAAAATCAATAGTACATGGAGGTTCATGGGTGAAATCATAATTTAAAATCAAATAGCTTGAAAAGATTATAACTTGGTAATTAAAATAGGATATTTGGACTCCATGGCTAAAAGGAATCCATGGATGAACATCTAACATACCTGGGATAGTGAATTTCTTGAAGTTTTGGGTGAATTCTTGAGGATTGGCCTTGAATTTAAGAGCTAGGATTTCTTGAAAAGAAAATCTTTGATTGTGTGAGGAATTGAAATAATGATGACTACTTAGGGTGTTTAGGGGTTAAATTTCGTGTTTTAGGTTAATTAGGGTCATGAAAAAAAACCCAAATACCCCTGAACAAATTTAAAAATGGAAGATGAAAACTGAAGATCCCAATTTTTGGCCTTGGCGCAACGCGCCACTATCGTACCAACCCACTGAAAAAGGGACAATTAAGACCTGGACAAACACCGCGATGCGGAGCTATCGCGTTAATCCTTTGAAGTGCCAATTTGGCCACTTATGCGACGTGCCACCATCGCAGAGGCCCACTGGAAATTGGTCTGCTCCGCGATGCGCCAACATCGCAGAGTTACACTGGAAATTCACAATTATCATTTGGACTGTCTTCACAATGCTCTAAGGGTTAAAATGACGATGTTTAACGACTGAAACTTAAAATCGCCATAACTTCTTACCCGATTATCGGATTTTGGCGAATATTATATCATTGGAAAGCTAATTGAATTTTCTATGCAATGGCAGGCTCTAAACTGAAAAATAATGAGTGTTTTGAAATTTTTATTTATGAATACTCATGCATTGGGACTTAGATTATGCTAGAGAAATACGGGGTGTTACAGTATTGCTTGGTAAGGGGCCTTGAATTTTTTCTGACACGAGAGTTACCAACTGACTTAATTGAATGTTTAGATTTTTAAAAGCTATCTTTTGACTCTGAAATTTTTCATCAGTGTTTTTGATGTGTTTATACAATAATTCATCAATATTTGAATGGGCTTGTGAGGGTCTTTGTTGATAGGAAGTTGTTTGTTGATATGATTTGAAATTTGATGTTCCACGATTTTGATTCTGAAATCCAGGTGGCCTTATACTGATTGATTTTGAAAGCTTTGAGGATTTTCAGCACCACTAGAATTGCTCCATTGAAAGCCTGGATGTTTCTGTGCCAAGGGGCTACCAAAAGAGTACGGCTTATATCCGAGAACATTAACATGTTCAGTTGTTGCTTAACATTCATGGTTCAGGTGATTTCCTTCACACATGTCACAAGCCTTGACTTGAATTGACTGATGCGCATTCACCTGAAAAGATTCAAACTTCTGTGCCAAAGAAGCAATCTGTTGTGTTAGTGTATTTAAAGCATCTTCTTGATTTACCGTAGCAGCCTTTTTGATGATTATGCAATTAGATGGCCATTGAATAGAATTTTTTGAGATTTCATTTGCAGTGCTTCCTTTTTGGTTTTACCCATGATGGAGCCTCTTGCAACTACATCTATAATATTTCTAGAAGAAGGTTTGAGTCCATAATTAAAAAATATATAATTGCATATGTTTAGGTATGTCATGATGTGGACATTTTCTTAACATTGCTTTTAATCTTTCCCACGCTTGATAAATTGATTCAGTTTTAGTCTGCAAGAAATTAGAAATCTCGTGTCTTAACTTTGTAGTTTTAGCTGAGGAAAAATATTTGTTTAAAAATTTTTGAGTCATCTGATCCCATGTGGTAATAGACCCCTGTGGTAAACTTCGAAACTAAGTTTTGACATCTCCTTTTAAAGAAAAAGGAAATAGCCTTAACTTAATTTCTTCAGGAGAGACTCCATTGTATTTATCAGTTTCAAATAAGTCTAAGAAATCAATCAGATGATCACTAGAAAAAATACATGATTTCTGAATTGTTTGAATTAATCCACTCCTGATTTCAAAATTGTTGGTTGCTACTGGGGGTTGGACACTAGATTCACAGTTGAAGTGGTCTTCTCTAGCGTAATCCCTCAAAATTCTATTTGCGGGTCTAGACACCACTTCATCAAACTGATCATCTAGATCATGTGGTAGAAGTTTTGGTGGGTTATTTTCATCATTTGGTCGGTGTTCCATCCTGCAAAAGTTTTGAGAAGCTGATGTTTGTTCTTTCCTACGCTAACAAATTTTTCTTTTAATTTCTGGAACGTAACTGGCTAATTTTTTTATAGAGGAGCGGGTCATAATACCTGAAACTTATAAAGTAGAGAAATAAGTTCAACGAAAATAAAAAAAATAAAGTAAGACGAGAACGAGATTAGTGATAATAATAAATAGAAAAGTAAGCTCTCAAAGTAGTATCAAAATACTTAGCCTGAAGTAGATGTATGTCAATCCCCGGCAACGGCGCCAAAATTTGACGAGTCCAAATTGTATAAGATTTTGTTGCTCGTACTCTGTCAAATTCTAGTATAGTTTAAGATATCTTCCCACAAAGATTGAAAAATTTATGCTACAAACTTTTGATATTTTGACTACTATTTGAGAATCAAATTGATGAAAGGAGAGTAATTTATTAAGTTCAAAAAAAGTGTAAAAAGAAATAGTGTTTAAAAGATTATCTTGGAGAGGAAGTTGGAGGTTGTTAATTCACTTGGTATGTTTATTATAATAAAATCATTATTTTAGTAATTTCAACAAAATTGTAGAATAACTTTCTAGACTTGATTTATGTGTTTATGAGGAATAAAGATCTCTTGTGAGTAATTTTTAAATCAATAAACTTACTTGTGGCAATCTCTCCCCGAGGATACAAATTGAAAGAAATAAGATAAAGACCTCTCAAATCAACAAACTTATTTGAGACAATTCCTCCGCGAGGATATAAATTGAAACAAATAAGATAGAGATTATTTAAATCTAAGAAATAGTTCAAAATAATTCTCCCGTGAGCATAAGGATCAAAAGAAGCAATTTCAAAGATTTAAAATAATAAATGACTAAAAATTATTATTATTTATATTTTATGAAACACTTATAGTATATTTAGTTCTCTTCCTTGTGGAAAGTACAACTTAATATAACTATAATATAAAATATCAAGTAACACTAATTTCTAGTACAAGTATTTCAACACGAAGTTTTTAGCTTTTAAATAAAATCAAGTCTTGAACGAACTAAAATAAGATTTATATAATAATAGTAAACCAAGTTTCTTCAACGCTCCCAACACAAAGAGATCACTTCATTATGTAAGTAGGAAAAAAACTTAAATTTAAGAAACTAGATATATGGAAAAGATTTGAAGAAATATTTATTACAAGAGACCAACTCTTTGTTTTTGCTAATTGTTGGATGATTAATAATCAAAGAAATACCTCTATTTATAGAAAATTATAATGTTGAACCAACGAATGCATTCTTTGAAGTGGTGGTTGTAACCGTCAACTTGTAACTTCTTCTTCATTCATTCACTTGACGGGTGTAAGCTTTGAAGTGAACATCATCATCGCCCATGCGCTTTGCTACTTCTTTCAAAAAGCTCCACGGTTGTGGCTATGAAATTGTGGTTACACCCGTGGAATTCTTTTATTTATTCAATAATTTATTTCTTCTTTTAGTCTTCTCTTGTACTCTTTTTCCAGTAGAATTCGTCAGAAAATATGCGAGAATAGAATATAATTATTCATATTTTATTTTAAAATATAATTTTTATATCCTAAATTATATGAATAATTTATATCCATCAGTGGTCATACCAGGAAAGATAGAGTGAGGAATGAGATTATTCAGGAGAAGGTGGGGGTGGCTTCGATAGAGGACAAAATGCCAGAAGTGTGGTTACATTGGTTCGGGCACGTGATGAGAAGGGACTCTGATGCTCCAGTGCAGAAGTGTGAGACACTGGCTATGGATGATTTTAGGCGTGGAATGATACACGAACAAAGTACGGAATAAAAAACGACAACTAAGATATGAATACAAAGATAAAGATAGAACGGAAAGGTAGTAAGATAGACACAATGAAAGAAATTGAAAGAAAATAAAGGGTATATCAAACCCTAAACCCTCAATCAATATACCAAACAAAGCACCTAAGTCATACGTAGACCTCAAGGGAATCGATTCCCAAGAAATCCACGTTTCTAAACAAAGTATCAACACAAGCAATTTCGCGTTTGCGTCACACTCTCACAAGTGTTCACATTCGTAATTCATCAAATCTACTTACTAAAATGAAAATAAGTCCTATTTATAGTCTAGGCTAATCTATTACATCATATGGGCCCAAATGTGATTCATTTAGGAAAGACAAACACATAGACGCCTATTAGGCACTTGTTTCAGCATATGGGGAGCACATGAGGCGTATCCCAAAGGTGTACTGGGCTTTTTTGACCCGCTCTAGCGGTTCGAGAATGGGTCGGGCGCACCTCCAAAGTAGATGGGGCGCATTTCATCTTCCGGGGGCTTTCTAGCCCCGTTTGGCCTTCCCTTGGCCTCTCTAATCCCTTGAACCTCCTTGATTATCATAATCATCCCATGGATGCCTTTTGATAGTCATCAAGTGTCTCCTGATCCGTAAACATCCGCTCTAGCAATTCGGAGGCCATTTGGATTGTATCATTACTAAGTATTTACTTAATCACCTAAATCAATGTTAGTTAAGTTAGTTATAGATCATAGTTAGTTAAGTTAGCTAATCACCTAGTGCCAAGTTAGTTAATATTCAGTTACTACTAAAATATATATATATATATATATATATATATATATATATATATATATATATATATTATACTCTTGAGAATTAACATAATAATGAATAATACATCTTGAGCAACATTCTCTTCTCCATCTCTGATTTTCTTCTTTTATCTGATTATGTACTCTTCTTTTCTATGATCCATGAGTTCACAATGATGAACACAACATTCTTCAAATATTCTCCCCCATATAGCATCGTGTTGATTTTACATTTTGTGTATCATTTCATTAACTATAAAAATCGAATTTAGATATTTGAATTATTCAACAATCTCATCTAAGTTTATCTCAACTTGTATTCATCTATGGTTCCTCTAGTTATACTTAGAACCTTGATCATTACTCTTTAGAGTGTTTTTCTATTATTCATACTTTGAATTGACATTGTACAAACTTCGTCAATTAATATAATATCGTTTATAAATATCGTACACCATATGAAAATTTTTTGTACAACGTTAGGTTGCTCGTTCATAACCGGCTAGGTGAATATGCACTTATTCACTATTGATTCTTTAGTGCAAACTCACAATTCTGAATAACTCCATTATATTTTATTTTTCTCACACTAATATCAGACCTTATAATTTTACGTATATCCAATATTACATCTATATATTTAAAATCTGGACATCTTTTTTCTTTTATACCCATCAAAGGACTTTTTTTTCACTCGAAGCATAAGTCTCTTTTATATCAACGAACGCCATATGTAATCTTTCTTCAGTGTATTAAATATTTATTTAGTTTTTTTTCATAAGAACATAATGTATATTGATAGAGTTCAAAATTATTGGTTTCAATGTTAGAAAATGGGTCATATTTGCCCTTGTACTCTTAGAAAAGGATTATATTTGCCTTTAGTTATACATGTCATGAAACTTTGGACACACATTGCCCTTAGGCTATTAAGTCTTGTGTCCTCAATTTCATTATCCTATGCGGCACCTATGTGGATATATCTATATTACAATTGAAAAAATATTTTCTATTTAAATTTTAACCTAATTTAACTCTTGTTAAAATCTGACCCATTTTTGAAGACTCATCTAACTCAACTCACATACACCCATGAAACATGATAACAAATTTAATCACCTCTTACGCATTTAAGAATTAAACTAATATGTTCCATCAAATATTTTAAAAAGAAGTTATTATTTTATATAATGTGATAAAGAATTCTTCTGTTGAATTCTTCAACAAATTCTAAGAAATCGAATAAAAAATTAATAAGTTGAATAGATTAAACTAGCCAAAATAACTACATCAGTTAACTTCTTTTTTTAAAATACAACTCAATCGACTCATTTGATACCTTCAACCACATCATATGATAAGCTGAATCATCTCATTTGATACCTTTACCGTCGTCATATAATAAGTTGTAGGCAGTAGTATTTCCTTCAATGAGCTGCTAAAAAAGTAGTGACAAGGTAAGGAAGATAAATATCATGCTTGACCAAGCTTATTTTTTCTCAAAGATCGTATTTTTTCTCAAAGGTGCTTACTTTTAAAAAATAAGGTCTTTGATCAAGATTTTAAAAGAAAATAAGTACTTTGAAAAGTTTTAAAAAATAGCTTTTCATAAGCTAAAAAATAACTTTTTCCTAAAAGTACTTTTTTGAAATGTCACACCCATCTTTATGAAAAATTTGATTCAAGTTCAAAGATGATTTTCAAATACTAAAATGTGACTTAAAAGAAATAATGTTTCAAAAAAGATTCGTTTTAAAATCAGAGTCGTCGGTTGACATTAGTTTGGTGTAGCAAGTTATCTAAAAATATTCTTTTCAAAACAATGGACTCTTAAAAGCTGATCAACAAACAGAGATTTCAATTAAGAAATTTTGTTGACAAAGGAGAGGTGTGAGGCACCCCTCTATTCCGTAATTTTAGTATGGTCGCTTTATTGACTCGTATCGACTAAATTGACACTCTACGTAAATAGACTCACGGACAGACAGACAGACAAACAAACAAACAAGCACATATCCAAAAATAAAGGAATAATGTTCGATCCGATTATATATCTCAAAAAAAAAAAGTACAAAAATAAATCAATGCTACCTAAACTAGTCTAATCTTTACTTCATCCGACATCCTGGGTCTTGTCTCGAAAGGTCTCTATACATGGTACCTCAAGGTATTGTCCGTGAATAAATACATTTGATTCAAAAGCGATAGAAGTAAAAGTTATGCGAGTCATCAATACAAGCATATCAACAATTATCAAATTAGGACTTGCCTACCTAATTAATTTCCCTTCCATGCTTCTACCGAGTTTAATCAAAATTGATAGTTATTGTAAATTAACAATAAATATGAATCAAAGCAACCAATTTATGTCTGACTTAAATCAATTCTGAACCCCTCCTGAACCATCAATTTTGCTTAAATATTGCTCAATGTTCACTGATCAATCCCATAATCAATTATCAAATCCAACAACAATATACCACGATTCCAATAAACAAGCAATCGAATTCATGTAAGCAAATTCACTCAAATGTTTCGTAAAATTTACATGTTAATTCAAGATTAGGTTAAGAATGGACCTCAAACTTTAGAAGATTCTGAGAAAAGAACTCATAGCGATCCTCGTACGAGAATTGACAGAATTCACTCTAACAAATCAAAACCCAAAAAGACAAACCTCAAACTCATACTACAACAACCCACGTACTTGATCATGGGGCTTAACGAGTTTTTGAAAAATAATTAATCGAAGCTGGATTATTTGTCGATGGGAATGGAACTGAAATGGAGGTCTGTTGATAGTTGTTGTTGTTCCGTGTAGGGTGTTGGTGATGCTTGGGTGGCCGGCTCGACTTTTTCAACGAGACGGTCAAAAATTTAATGGAGGTTAATTCGGGGTGTATTTGCATGCAACACCCCAAAAATTCAAGTTAAGATTAAAGTCGTGCTTCAAGTACATGTAGAACCAAATATCCTGTTGTGATAGTATGAGAAGTGATTTACACAAGTATTAAGGCCACAATTAACTCCTAGCTCATAGTCAAGTCGAAACTGTCCGTACCGATTGAGTTCCTAATTCTTATGAAGAATCTTTCTATAGTTAGCTTCAAACGATCGTAACTCCTAAAATATAATAAGTTTTAGGGCTAAAGATAATTTTATGTGTGCAGAGATCTGGGGCGACTCAACATAATTGGTGACCTAAAATAGAATTTCAAAATGAGGTTTTGAATTTTTTTTCTCAAGACTATATTTATAGGTTTTTGAGGTGTAAAATTATAAATAAAATTGCTTTATAATTGATTTATCTGAAATCGATTAATTGTGTAGTTAACTTATTAGATTTCTGTTGAAATGTTTTTTTAAAGATAAAGCAATATTTTCAAAATTTGATTTTTAAAAGACTTACTTTCAACTAAGGCAATTATATAGGAGCAAGAAAAATATGCATTTGTAAAATGATGAAATCTTTTATTTGATTGAAATACATCTTTTTTTTCAACTCCTCCGGTTCCACAGTGTAACCATTGCTTTAATTCTATTTGCGTCCATTTATCAAAATAATAAATAAAATATATGATTTTTTGAGTTAACTCTATTTATAAGATGTTCTTTTTAGAATTGAGAGCATTAAAAAGAATTTCTTTTAAATGTTAATTGTCAAATTTAATCTTGAATTTCTCAAGCGATATTTCTATTTGAGCTTAAGAGAAATTAAAATATGATGAAGAAAATATTAAGAAATATTTGATATTTTCTAAGGAAAAAAAAAAACTACAAACCTATAATGCTTAAAAAGATGGGGCCTCCAAAAATCGAAGGCCTGAAGTATTAGCTTCGGTTGCTTCACCTTGAAGTCGGACCTAGTATATATATGGAATATCAACAGTTTATCCATTCAGGACCATCACAGTATCACCAAATATTGATTGTCCGTTGGACGTAAAATAATTTGAATATCGATCAGAAATAATCACATCGTCTTCCGGACTAGTAATACTCATTTTACTCCTAAAAAACTTTTTCAAACGATCATATTTGAGGATAAAGAAAATCGAACCACCATAGAACACCGATTATATCGCACTGAAGCACCATCATGCAAAACTTCATCACCTCAATGTATACTTACTCTTACCTTATTATCATCCATCTTAAAGTAAGAAATGAATAAAGTTCAACAAATGTTTAATTTATGCACTTAAACAAAATTTAGAATTTCTACAAATGAAAAACACCTACACTTTTTATAGCACCATGCAAGCACGTAAAAATGAATGAAGCTGTTACAGACGTATATGAGAGCTCACCTTACAAGGCAATAACTCATACTCGACTTACAAGCAAATCTCATTAGCTAGGAAAAAAAATTATTCCCTCACTTGCGGACACTCCTTTTTAATTTAACAAATTTCGTCATTTGCAGACGCTCTTTTTCAATTTGAAAGGTAAGACGTGTGATTCTTTTTATCTTGTAAGGTAAATAATCTTTCTGTCTTGCACTTTATTATTAACTAACGTTATTAACCTTTTAAGGACAAAGCGTGAACCTTCATCTGACTTATTTTATTTAAAAATTTTTAATTTTCATACGCTTCTTCAACTTAAAATTTTGAATGGAAAAAATTATATTTAAACTTTGAACTCTATTTTACGTCATGCTAAAAAAAATTATGTTTAGACTCTCAAGTCTCAACTCGACTTTACGTCCTACTTGACATACAATTGGACGCTGAAAGAAGTGTGCTGTGCAGGCTAGGGACCATTCGACCAAGGTCCACTGAAGAATCTTACTATCATTTGTTTTATTGTTAATAATTGCGGACCGGTGTGGATGTAGCTTTTAGCTTGGATTTATTTGAAATCACAAAATTAGATATTATAACATACAAAAATATATATATAAAAAAAAATACTAAGATACCAATAAATATTGTATTTAAACTCATAAATTTAACTTTTCAATAAATTCGATGCTAAAAAATTTTAAAATAAATTTTACTAAATTTAAATTTAGTATTTGTTAAATCAGATTTCCCACCTAGTGGGAATATATTGAATTTTTTGTTATTGTTGATGTTGTTGTATTTGCTAAATTGGATTGAGCTGTGAGCATGTGATTTGCACATGGTTTTGGCACATGGGCGCTGTTCAGTGGGAGCTTTCAGTTGCTGGCTTCTGAGTTGCGAGCCTTTTGACCAGTCTTTATACCACTTTAAACTTTTGTAATATGGCCAAATAGAAAAATGATAGATACTTCTTCCGTTTTATTTTAGTTGGTTTTTAAAAAAAAAAATATTTATTTTAATTTAATTATTTTTTTGATGAAATTAAGAGAATTTTAATTTGTTCTTTCAATAATACCTTCAACATTAAATAATTAAACAAGTTGTATATATTATAATTTATATTTTAAAAGTATAATTAATAAGGCTAATTTGATAAAATAAACCCCTAATAAATATTTTTCTTAATAAGTGTGACAACTCTATGAGGGTCAACTATTATAAAACGGAGGAGTATATCAAATGATGGAGAAAGGAAAGACTTAGGGCCCATTTGGCCATGGAAATTTTTCCCTTTTTTCCGAAAAAAAAATTCGGAGTTGGAAATTGTGGTGTTTGGCCATGAAAATTCAAAAAATAATTCCGGAAATTTTTTCTGAAAAGGGAAAACAGGTTTTTGTTATTTTCACAATTTTTCAACTCCAATTCCAACTTTTATTATTATTACATATAACCTCAATCTTTTAAATTTTTACATAAAACTCTCCTTATAACATTATTTTTTCAATATTACGTATATAACAATTTTAAAGAATAAGATAATTATAATTTCAAACTTAATGTTATCCTAATTAATATATATTTCTTTTTCTCTCTCATCATTATTTTTATCCCTTATTTAAGACATTATTTTACTGTTAATTTATATTTATACCCATAAATATATAAAGTATTATATTTATTCCCATAAATATATAAAGTATTATATTTATAATAGAAATATACAAAGTATGTTATATAAAGTTTATACCATGTATATATCATATACACACATATATAAATATACAAAGTATTAAGAAACATACTAAGCATATTTATAATATAAATATACAAAGTATGTTATATATGAAGTTTATACCATGTATATACCATATACACACATATATAAAAATACAAAGTATAAAGAAACATACTAAGCATATTTATATAGTTATGGTATATGATATAATATACCATAAATATGCAAAGCATGTTTTACATAGAAATAATTTATTCACACACAGTAAAATCTTTCATGTATAAGAAAATTAAGAAATAAATTTGCGGCACCCTAAAATTTAATAACAACTCATCATTTCCTATTTTTTAGGAACGAAAAATGAAGGAAATAAATTAAATAAATTCCTAAAAAAATAAATTTATTTGAAAGATAATATTTGTTACCTAAAAATCAGGAAACAGTGATCTGTTAATATAACATTCATATTAAAAATTTTCAAATATGAGAAAACGGCTATTAATGTAAATATTATATATGTCATAATTGAAATTCATTAAATATGGTCATGTATATGTAATTATTTTTATAATAGTGGCTAATTGTGTTCTTTTTTCATTAGTAGGTAAATTTTAGTTGGGTGATTTTGATAGTTTGTAAAAGTTAGGGCATAAAATCATATTTAAAAAAGTTTTTTCAAAAGGCAAAAAAAAAATTCAAAAAAGACATGGCCAAACACAACTCCAACTCCAATTTCAACTCCAACTCCGAAATTTTTTAATTTTCATTGCCAAACGGCTACTTATTAAATACAACTCACTAAACATTATTAAATGCACATCTTGAAACAGCTTTTTTAATTTTTTTCTTTTTTATTTTTGGGTGCAGTCTTAAAACCTGGGTAGTTTGATATAGTGTATAAGAATAATATAAAAAGATAGAATCTTAATAATATTTGTATTTATAATGCTTGTAAAGTATTAGTTATATTTGCATTAGTTATGTTTGTATTTTTCTTATGCAGTATTTGATTTGATGTATTAAAAATAATATGAGCACATAATTTTTTAAAAAGTATTTTTTTAATAAAAAATATCCTCTATATATACATTGGAAAGGATGCGAAAAAAATTTGAGGAATAATTGTGTGTTTAGTCATATTAGTGCATGCATTAGATCCATTGCATTACTAATGTCATGAATTTTGAGGTATTAGCAATACACGTCTCAATACACAATAGAGTGTATAACTAATAATTGCATTAGTTATACATAAACTAAAAAATGCACCAAACAAAGTACTAGCAATACTCAAAACTAATACATGAATTATTCCTTTTAATACACCTGTGTTAAAAAAAACAATGCTTATATTAATTTTGTGTATTACTAATATCTTATTTTCTATACTTTTTCGTCACATGTACTACTAGTGTTTGTATTATTTATAACTCTATTTGATATTAAGGTGTGTATTACTAATGCATAGATATCCATCATATTATTAAGAGTAAATACATAATTACACCCCTGATCTTGTCTGAGATTTGCAAAAAGATACTTAAACTTTCACTTCGACCTATTACCCCACGATTCTTCTTTATTTCGTTGCAAACACACTATTTTGACCCTCTGCGTGTATACACACGCCATAGGCGTGTGAAAGGGCTCGAATTTGATTCTTTTGACCAATTAAAAGTTGTCACGTGTAAAATAATTGATATATAATTTATATTTAAAAAAAAAAAATATATTTATTTTTTAAAATTATCCCTACCCCTTCTCCCCCCCCCCCCCCAATCTACCCCCCTTTCTTCTTCAACTCAATTCACCATTAAAGCTCCTCCATTGAAGTTTTTTTTAAAAAAAGAAAAAAGCATTCATTAAAGCTCCATTTTACAATTAAATCATATCATTTAACTACCCATCATTTCTTCTTCAACACAATGTCTTCTTCAACACCATTAAAGCTCTTCAATACAATGTCACCATTAAAGCTCCTCCATTGAAGCTTTTTTTAAAAGAAAAAAATTATATCATTATATTAAAGCTCTATTTTCAGTTAAATCATATCATTTAACTATCTTTAAAACTCAATTCAATCATAAAACTCTCAATTCAATCATAAAATAATTTTTTAAAGTGATTTGAAAAAAAAAATGGACGGGAATGCTGACGGAGTGGGGGGTTAGGGGGAGATGTTGATGGGGTAGAGGTGTTGAATGGGGGTGGGGTTAGAGGGGAGCTGCTGAACGCGGGCGGAGAGGGGGGAGGGCAGTTGTTGGTTGGGTGTGGGGTGGGGAAAGAGGGAGTGGGGTGTTAAATTGAATAAAAATAAAAAAATAAAAAAATATATATATATGAAATTAAATGTATACACGTGGCAACACCTGATTGGTGTGTGTGTTCACTCTCTTTGTTGTAACTGAGATTCAGCGAAAAATAATGTGTTTGCAACGAAATAAAGAAGAATCGTGGGGTAATAGGTCGAATTCAAAGTTCAGGTGTCTTTTTGAAAATCTTGGCCAACATCAGGGGAGTAATTATGTATTTACTCTATTATTAATGTTGTGGATTCCAATGCATACATTAGGATGGTTAAAGTGACAATTATCCCGCAAAATCTTTTTTGTATTTTTTTAATCATATTTATGAAAGGTATTTTTGTAATTTTTAAAAAAAATTATGCAATTCATATTATTTTTAATACACCATATCGAACACAACATAAGAAGAAAAAAAATAACTTGTGTAAACATAACTAACGCAATTGTTACTAATATATGATATTTTGCATTAGTCCTATACACTCTACCAAAGGATCCCTTGAGATTATAATAACATTGTAAAAGTAATTTTGAGTAACATATATCACCTAGCCAAAGAAGAGGTCGTTTGGTTGGGAAATAGTTATTTCAGAATAATTAATTTCGGGATTAGTTATTCCGCAATTATCCGGAATAACTTATTCCATCATGCATATGAGATTACTTATCCCATCACTATGGTGTAAATTGTGGGATAAGTTATCCCGGTATTAATTGATACCTCTAACCAAAGATGGAATAAAATAATCCTTTATTTTATCCCGAGACTCCTTATCTTTTATAACTCACACCAAACGATCTATACTTTTTAAAAACTAACTGAAATGAAAAAAAATACATATTAATAAAGATTGTGGTCGAGTGGTAAGTATTCACCTATCCTTAACGAGAGATCTTTGTTTCAAATTTTGAGTATGAACGTCTTTGATAGAGAGTGGTTTACTCCCATAGTGAAACTTTCTGATGCGAATTTGCATTTAACTTTCATTAATAAAATATTAATTTTAGAAATCTTATACTCCCTCCGTTTTATTTTAGTTGACCCTTATTGACTTAATATTCTCCTTAAGAAAATGTTTAATAGAGACTTATTTTTACCAAAGTAACCCTATTAATTATGCATTGAACATATAAATTTGAATGTATACACTTTATATAGTCATTTAATTATAGGGGTAGTATTGAAAAAAATACACTAAACTTCTCTTGATTTTAGAACTTGAACAACTAAAATGAAATAAATATCTATAATCTATATCCATAATATATTAAAAGTGTAAAGACACTCAGAAAAATGATTTGAACCTTTTGTCCTTCATTAAAAGACTCCACAATAGACAAAATCGTCTTTTTACTATTTTACTCAAATTATAATTTAATTATTTTGATAATATTAACTATAATATTGAATCCTAAAATATAAATGGAAAGAAAAAATTAAGAGTCCTAAAATAGATGGTAATAAGAAAAATATTACAGTAAGAAAAATTTAAAAAATTACTTAGCTCCTAAGTTTTAGGAATCATAGGTGTGCCTGATTTTTTTGATTTTTTAAACTAAGACAATGAAATCTATTTTATATTAAATAAAAAGAAAAGCAAAAGTTTACAAATAATTTACAAAATGTACAACAACCGGGTAAATTAAAAAGAAAAAATTGTATTAGCTTAGTGTTTTAAAATTCATATTCTCCTAAAATTGATAGATATTTATGGGGAAAAAATATAAATTTATCATATTTAGATAAAAAAAAAATTGGAAAAGAATTTAGACTTCTATAGATTGAGAATCATTCTACAATAATACAATAACATCTTCAACGAACATATGGAACAAGACTATTTACTTTTGGTCTTAGATCATACTTCATTGTTTGCTTTATTATTGTTTTTTACATCAAAAAATATTTTTATAATATTTAATTTACTTTGAGGTGCATTGATTTTGTAGGTATTTTAAAGATGTATGATGATGACTATATATATATATATAGATAGTTGATGATTCGAATTTTAAAAGTCGATTAATTTTGCTTGACAATTTTTAGTTTTGAATGATATAAATTATTGTAGCTATTCATTCTTATTCTTTTTAGGTAACGATCTTTTTTTTGTCTTCTTTTATAATATTTAGTTTATCAAACTTTACGATAAAGAAAAATGAGTATGATGAAAGGCCTAACTAAATCTGACTTCTTGATTTTTCTTAAGATTTCTAATCAATAGTTTGTAGGTTTCTTACCGTAAAAAAATATAACGATATAGCAAAGAGACACAACGAGCAAACGTTTCTCCAAAAGTATTCACAGTAAGGAAGAGCTGATAAATATTTCTCCAAAAGTATTCATGATAGGAAATAACCCGCAAACACAAGAACAACACCACGACAGCAACCACAACACGAGACAACAAGATGAACAATAACACAAAAGAAACAACAACCAACGATTTTCACTAGAATAAGGAACAAACACTTAAACGATTACAAGAAATAAAAGGATAGGTAGTGAGACATACACTATTACAAGAGATAGGAACTAAAGGACGTATCAAATCCTAGAACCCTACGACCAATAATAGCAACACCACACTCTTACATAGATACAAGAGGAAATCCACCACTCAAGCACCAATGTTTCTAAACCAAATTGCAACACGAGTAATTCCACATTAAGTGCTACCCTAGTTACGATTTTTACTCTCTCTCAAGAGAAGAAAAATGGTTCTTTAAATCATCCATATTCATCAACTAATGAACTAAACCTAAAATGAGTCTATTTATAAGCTAGGCAAAATGGTTTGATGGACTCTTGTACTATGTCCGTTTTGTAATGTGGACACTTCTACTTACATGTTTGTCATTTGAACTCTTGAACCCACTAAAAAGCAATATTTTAAATTTTATTTTGGTGTGTATAATATAATTGTTGTCACGTCAGCTTTCACGTTATTTTAAATGCTTCATTAAATTCCACGTCATAATATCTTCATTAATTATTTTTAAAAATTATTAATCAATAATAAAACTAAAATGATAAATTAAAATAAAATTCATTTGAAAAGGTAAGCCAAAAATATAAATTTAAAAAAAAAAGAAAAAAAAAACGACCCTCACCAAATTCCCCTTCCTCTCTCTCGTCCCTCGTCATTCTATATCTCCTCTCTCGCCTCTCCATCTCTCCCTTGATTCCCTCTATCCCTCTTAATTCCTCCGTTCTTTCTCTACAAACAAATTCATTTCATGATAATCGAAAGATTTTTTGAAAATTGATCAAGAATATATCAAAGTAAACGCCGTCCGTTTGATTCGATGACATATGTTGCCGGCGTTGACCGACACTAGTGCTATGCATCTACATAAAGTCATATTTTTATCGCTCAGTCTTCTTACAATTATCTTTCAATGGATCACAATCTTGAGTTCACTTCACCGGGTCCGAATCCGTCCTCAAGGCTGCAAAAACCCAAATTTATAAGAAGAAATACACGGGGGCTACTCATAGAAAGGACCAAATGTTGAAACCTTTTAGGAAAATTCAAGACATGGGTCATCATGTGGAGTCGATTTCTGGGAATTTTGGGAATGTGGGTTTTGGTTTTGGGGTTGATAGGGGTAGTGTTGTTATTGGTAATAACATTTCACCAATTGCCAAAGACAAATTCAAAAACTCTCTCAATGATACACCTTTGGGACTATGGCCATTATTGCTAGTGGTGGCTTCCACCACCTTCTTCATCTCCAAAGGCGGCGCTACGTCGGAATCAGGCAAAGAAATTTTCCTAGGAACAAACTTTTTCTTGCTAAATTTCTTCCCTTTAGAAGTCTTGAACTTACAAGTAAGAGCAAATGAAAAGGTGGAATCTTTTTTGTTATAAACATCAAGAATTCTTGAATTTTGTGGAACCCATAAATGTTGTTGGGCATGAGGTGTTGTTAAAGGTTTAGTTGAAAATTTATGCATCTCCATTGATGTAGGAAATTTTGAAAGAAGATTAAAGAATATAAACAGAGAGATTAGAGTTTAATTAATTTGGTTTGAGGGGCGTCGGGGGATGATGGTGGGGCTGTAATAGTAAAAGAAGAAACGTGGGGTGGGGGCTGTAATGGTAAATGAAGAAAGAAGAAAGGTTTTTGGTGGGGTGGGGTGCGAGGGGAGGGGTTTGAGTTTTTTTTTTAAATAATATTTTAATATAAAAATGATGTCCACTCGCACCCACGTGCGTGTAATCATGCGTTTTGTCCTACTCAGCCACCTTGATGCCACATAAGCTTGGTCAACGATCAGAGGGATTCAAAATATTCTGTTTTAATCAGTTGAGAGGTTCAGATGACAAAAGGTTAAGTAGAAGTGTTCACATTACAAAACGGACATAGTACAAGGGTCCACGAGAGCCCATGGAGTGTCAAGGAGGGGCATAAAATGACCAGGACACCATTAATGAAGGGGTGGTCTTGGTGTGTTAAGACACTAATGAATGGATGTCTCTTCAATGCTACAACCCGTGGGTGGTTGATTCTTCAATACTTGTAGCTTTCGGGCATCAAGGCAAGCCCCCACACAACCTTTCACACACGGGATTACTCTATTGAGTGCCCACAATAACTTCCCCATGTATACTCTCGGGCCTTCAATGTATCCAAAATCGGATTCTTCATGTGTTGGCCTCGAATGATGGCATCAAAAGCTATGATGGCCATTTGGCTCGTATCAATTCATGATGGATTAAAAATTTAACGTTCAGTAGAATTCTTGGGATTATTTGGCAGGACATACAAAGCACGAGGTTTGGCTAAATTAAATTCACCCTTTGAGATTAGCTTTTTTGGTAATGATATTTTCAAAGGTGTAATTGAAAATATTGATTATTATGTGAGAATATTTTCTTTTTTGGCTAAATTTTTTCATCTCATATGTATTTTACATTACTTGAATTAAGAAGTAGTGATTGATAGATGTTCCCACTAAGATAAGTTACAGATACTAGGCATTATGTTTCGATTCCTGTTAAATATGTGTTAGCATTAGAACCATACGAATTACAAGATCTTCATATGTTTGTTTTAATTTATGTATCTTTTTGCTAATTTGCATAGTTGAAAATTAAATCACTATCTGAATGAAATTAAATTTAAAATTTTGCATGTAAATTAATTAATCATTTTTTTCATAGTATGAAATGTCATCAAAGTTCATATGAGTTCCCTTCATCTCAAAATAAATGTAATCTTAGCAAAAATCACATTCATTAAGGCATTATTATATAAAATATTAAGGTTACTAACTATTTCTATTCAGTAAATGTTTCTTGAAAATTGACTTTACTATAAATTTTTGTCTTGAATTTTTAAAATACCACTTATTTTAAATTAAATTTTTTAATAAAGTTATATTTATTTTTTATATGAAGAAAATATTCTTAAATTTCTACACGAGAAGTCATGTTCATGATAACATCCTTATTTACCTTTAATAGTTGATTAAGTTAAAAAAAACTCAAACATTAGTTTTCAATTTTCCTAAAGGTATAAGTTATCACTTCAAATCAATGGAATGGACGTTATCATTAATATTTTATTCTATACAATACATAATATATTTTTAAAAATATAAATATTATAAAATATTTAAATATATTGTCAAAGTGAGGTAATTTTATAAAGAGTGCACCACTATAATAAACGACATTATTGTTATAGGTAGAATTTCATAATACAAAAGTAATATATAATATGAAAAATCACTTTTAAAGAAAATCAGGTTGATATAATCAAATACCGTTATAACCAGGGGCTGTTTTAGAGAGGTTCGACTGTATATTTATTATTAAGAGAAAAATATTTGTTGTAACATGCCTCAACTTTGTGAGGGTCCTATGACCCTCCTTGAACTATTTATTACCGCAAGGGTCCTATTCAGATCCTCACACGCTTAATGTGTGTGATTCACGCAGTGGTCCAACTGACAAATATATACCACAAAAATACGATAATAAATAGTCTAAGGGGGGTCATAGGCCTCCCACAAAGTTGATGCGCGTTACAACAAATTTCTCAAAAATTTAGGTATATTTAAGACTTTTTTCTCTGTTATTAAAGTCGTTTATTCATTGATTTGAATATAATGAGTTTGTTATTTTTATATATATAATTTTCTTCTTTAATATTGAATACACATACAATTTACGTATCCTAAAATAGTTTTTAATAAAAGAGCCAACTATTATGAAATAGGGAAAACATTTGCTACTATATAATTATAGAAATAATTAAATTTACCCATAAATTTTGTAAATGTATAGTCAAATTTGACCACTATTTTTCTAAGCTGCCATGCTCTTTCTTCCAAATCGGCCATCATTATAATAATTGATTCTCAACGCCATTTGATCATGTGAATTTTTTCATTTTTCTTTTAAAAGATTATTATAGCAGTGTTTGAGTATAAAAATTATTTCACTTTACTGAAAATTATTTTTTGACTTATTTTTACTTTTTTATTTCTATTTCTCTTGCAATATTTCAAAAATAACTTCAATTTATATTAATGGTCAAACACAACACCAATTTCAACTTCAACTTCAATTTCAATTTCGAAAAATTATTATTTTCATGACCAATCGAGTATCACTTAAAAATCACAATTAGGCTGCATTTGTTTTTTTTTTTTAAGATTCAGAGGTCTGAATTTGAATGCACATCTGAATGATTAAGATGATGTCTCTAGATCTGAAAACTGAATGATTAAGACTGTTTGTTTTTCAACATCTGAATGTGTAAAAAAAAATATTTGTGTATATAATAAAATAAAAAATATAATTCAAATTAAAAACTAATTATATATCAGAAAAGTATGTAATTTAATACAATAAAATTCTTATTTGATTGAAAAAAATATTTATGTTTGTTAGTGATAGTGACGATGGTTTATAATGGTGGTTGCAGTGACAATAATTGATGTTAGTGATTAGTAATTTTTGTGGTGATAGTTGTGATGGTTGGTATTGTAGTGACTGTTATGACGGTGACGGCTGATAGTGGTGGTGGTACTTGTGATGTGACGTTGTTTGATGTTAGTAGTTGAAGGTGTTGATTGTGTTGGCTTAAAAATGAATGGATGATGATTGACAATGTGTTGGTGCTAGTTGGAGATGTTATTAGTTGTGATGGTGGAAATGGTTGTTAGTAGAGATAAATTATAGTAATGATAGTGGTTGAAGTGATGATAGAGGTAGCGTTACTAGTGACAATGGTGGTGACAGCCAAAGAATATGTGGAGGTTGTGATGTATTAGTGGTAGTTAGCGGTGGTGCTAGTCGTGATAGATGAGTTGGTCGATAGTAGAGATTGATCGGTAGTGGTTGATGATGGTGGTGGTGTTGACAGCGGTGGTGGCGGTGAATATAATTAGAATAATAGAGGTAGTAGGTGTGGTAGCGGTTGACAATAATGGTTGGTAGCGATATTTATTGTCGATGATGGTTGTGATGGTGGAGGTGGTTGGTGGTGGTGGGTAGTGGTTGACAATGGTGGCGGTAGCAGAGGTGGTTAGTAGTGGTGACTGATGATTATGAATAGAGTGACGGTAAATATTATCCAACATCAGAATACCTCTTCAGACCTATTAAGACTTGGTTCTAAATCTGAATGCACTTAATGATCTCAAATCTGAACCATTTAGATTCAGACCTTCATTAAGTGCAAACAAATGAGCCCTAAGTCTGCTACCACTTCTCACTCAAAACGTCACTCACGAAAAACAAAATTACAAATTCTAAAATAAAATAAAATTATCTTTATGCATTCGTCTTTATCTCTTTCTTAGTCACCATTTTAACATTCAAGGGGGAGATCGACCCCCAATCGCTATAACCCCACATTTATCGCCTTAATACTCTTACTAAGGATTTGTGCCGATGAAATTTTGCCAAAGATGAAAGTTCTACTCAATAATTCGATCATGAGTTATAGATTTTCGTAATGGGATGTTTCAGTTGAAATTTACAATGGTAATGTTGTCAATGACCATGTTCTTTATAGTTGAGAGGCAATTTTGAACCATCTAAGATATAGATTGGACCTGTGTTTGGTATGATGGAAAATATTTTCCATGAAAAATAAGTTGGTTTTCTACTTATTTTCTCATGTTTGGTTGGTGAGTGAAAAATATTTTATGGTGTTTGGTTGGTGAGTAGAGAATATTTTTTAGAAAAATATTTTTTAGTTTTTGATTGGTGAGTGAAAAAATATTTTTTAGAAAATACTATTAACTGTTAACTAGCATATCAGTGCCTCTAACAAGTCAACAATTTGTAAGAAATAATTTAGCCATAACAAATAATATCAATATTGAATTCTAAAATACTACAATCACTAAATTAAGCAACTATTAATTAGCAAATATAGGAAGCACTTTTCAATATTTTGTCAGGACAATCTCAAGATACTACAATCAATAGAAATATAACGGAACGACAAGCTTATTCAACTTCGTGAAACAAGTTACATCGATGACAAGATGAAATATGGAATTAGCAAAAGTAACATAGGTAAGTTTTTCTCTATGAATATGAAAATGAGTTGTTGTGGAAAATATTTTCCCAACATTTCATTACAACCAAACAAGAAAAAATTGGAAAACATTTTCCAGAAAATATTTTCCATCATACCAAACACACCCTTTGTGTGTGAAAATAGCCCATGTAATAATGAGCTGAAATCAACTTATCTAAGTAGGTGTATGGTCCTCTGATTTGAAATCGTAAGATGAAATCTACGTTTGAACATGTGACTTCATTTCATAATTCAATTGACGAAATGAAATTTCAATTTTTAAAAAATTGTTGATTTGAAAATCTAAATCATGATTTTCAACCTTTTTTAAATACATAATTAACCCACAAATTTATATATATATATATATATATATATATATATATATATATATATATATATATATATATATTTTTTTTTTTTGAAAAACATCATTTTATATTTACTAGTCATACTTACCAACCATTTATTTCTAATCTAATTGAGAAATGCATGCTTGCTTAATGTGAGGAGATTGTTCATATTATGTGGGAAGATTAAGTTAAAGAATATCACACTACAATATATGTTCAATTTTACTTTTTATTGAATTAAAGTTCTACCAATAAATGTGTTTTTTAACTAGCTTTATTATTGTGTATCGTACTTTATTATGAATTTTTGCCTGTTTGATACTTTCTCTGTTCATCTTTATTTGTCGACTTTTTATTTTGGGATGTTCAATAATATTTGTCTAGTTTATAAAACTAATGAATAATTTACTTATTTCTGTCAATTTTATTCTTGACATTAAATACGATTCATTATCTAAATTATATTTTTGAATATTAAATTTATTATATTCAAAAATTATCCTTATCATTTATTGCTTCTTAATCCATGTGTCAATAGAAAAGCGGACAAGCGAAGATGAACGGGGAGTAAGATTTTATAAAGAATTGAGGTAATTTTGGTAGTTTTCACAACTTATGTGATTTTTATGTTTATGTGAAAAAATACAACTTAAAAAAATTAAATTGTGCGTTTAAATAAAGTTTTTAATTTAATTTCAAATAATTTCATCTTGTATGACCAAACAACCCCTAAATAAGTGTTATTTAAAAATAAAATGATCCTTAGACTTTACATTTTTAAAGATAAAACTTAAATAAAATATCATACGAAAAAATGTAATCTAAAAAGTCTGGCAGATTTCGTCAATGTAATAAGAAGTCGTTTGGTAGGAGAATTATTTTTCTAATTCAAGTATGGGATAAATTAATATAATGTTTGGTAGCAAATAAGGAACAATATATAACTAATACATGGATTAGCTACACACCCTACATTGTATTATAGGATGTATAGCTAATACACTCAACTTTGTGATATTAGTAATTCATGGATTACAATCTATGAATAGAGATGAACAAAGACAAAAATGTCCTTAATTTTTTATTAATGTTTTCTAAATCTTTTTTCATTTATTCAATGTGAGTTATTTCTTTTCAATATTCAAGATAATAATATCCTTTCAAATAATTTTAATCATAAAAAAACTACTCCATTAACTTAAAAAATATTTATTAGTCAAAGCCCAAAAATAAATTGCATGGTTGCAAAGCTTTAATTTGTAAATAGAATATATCACAAATAAAAATAATTTTTTTGCGTAGATTTAATACTTTACGTAACACAATTTTATGTTAACAACGATTCAGTTGTCTCATCCAAAAGTTACATGTAACTCCCTCCAATTTAAGAACACCACACAGTGCGAACAACAAATAAATGATGAACAAATAAAGAAAAGACAACAACAAAAAAAATTCTTACAAGTGAATGATTAAATTTTTAAAATTCCAATTAAGTTATTACTATAGTAATGTTGTTGATTTTTTTTATTGTTTTACAAAAATAATAAATTTTTTCAAAGTAAATATACAAAGTTATTGTATGTCAAGGATATTTTCGTAAATAAATAATATTTTTTAAAAATAAAATAATACATATCATTTTTAATATATCAAATCAAATACTACATAAAAATTAATTTTAATATTATTAATTCCAATATTACTAATCCAATATTACTAATACACTTAATATTTAATATTGTCTTGCACACTCTGCAACGACCCCTAAGTGACCTATTGATAAAGTAGTGACAGAAAATCAACGTCACAGTGAAGTCCTGGCCCTGCTGGTCCCCCTTAATTTTCAAATTTCAAAATTCTTTCCTAAAAATCCTTCTATAAAATATATATCCCAAAAATAAAATATAAGAAAATACATTAGAGCGGTAGATTCACCATCCGTTACTAGACCACAGCTCATCCGTCCCTTCTTTCAAATCCTACCGTGAAAAATATCACCAATCTCACTATATAATACCCCCCCACCCTCCCATTTGTCCCTACATTCTCTGCCGCCCCCATTTCTCTCAGATCTACACATTTTCAATTCCCCCCTTCAGATCTGTGCACATTTTCTCCATATCTCATCTGCCAAAATGCGTGAAATTCTTCACATTCAAGGTGGACAATGCGGCAACCAAATCGGTGCCAAATTCTGGGAAGTTGTATGTGCCGAACACGGCATTGATTCA
Source organism: Capsicum pubescens (assembly GCA_030864215.1). Taxonomy (NCBI): domain Eukaryota; kingdom Viridiplantae; phylum Streptophyta; class Magnoliopsida; order Solanales; family Solanaceae; genus Capsicum; species Capsicum pubescens. The sequence continues at coordinate 220,830,101 of CM061547.1, forward strand.
ACGGGACGTTACAGTGGCGATTCCGATCTGCAGCTTGAGAGGATCAATGTGTATTATAATGAAGCTACGTGTGGGAGGTTTGTACCGAGGGCAGTGCTTATGGATCTGGAACCGGGGACTATGGATAGTATCAGATCTGGTCCTTATGGACAGATATTTAGGCCTGATAACTTTGTTTTTGGACAATCTGGTGCGGGGAACAATTGGGCGAAAGGACATTATACTGAAGGTGCTGAGTTGATTGATGCTGTGCTTGATGTTGTTCGTAAGGAAGCTGAAAACTGTGACTGCCTTCAAGGTTTGTTTTTACGCATTTTTACTTGAATATTTTGTATGCATTTTTTGAATATTTTGTTTTCATTTAGTGTGTTGATGTTACTCTATGCATTTTCTCGAACATTTTGTGTCCATTTGCTGTGTTGTTGTTCTGCATTTTCTCGGATATTTGTTTCCATTTGGTGTGCTGATGTTTTAAGGTCATTTTCTCAAATATTTTTACCTCCATTTGACGTCTCTTGGTGACTTTCCCCAACATTTTGTTTCCATTTAATGTGTTGATATTATAAGGTTTGTTGTTGGTCATTTTCTACAGTTGGTTTGTTGATGTTATTAGGTTTGTGTTATGCATTTTGTCAAACACTTGGTTTCCATTTGGTGTGTTGTTACGAAGGTTTATGTTAGGCATGCATTTTTTGTTTCCATTTGTTGTGTTGTTATATTATAAGGTCTGTATTATGCATTTTGTCAAACATTTTGTTTCCATGTGGTGTGTTGTTTCCATTAGATCTGTGTATTTTTTTAGGGATTTGTTGACGTTTTTCTGTGTTTGATTTTTTCAGGATTTCAAGTGTGCCATTCATTGGGTGGAGGAACAGGATCTGGTATGGGAACACTTTTGATCTCCAAGATCAGAGAAGAATACCCAGATAGAATGATGCTTACCTTCTCAGTTTTCCCTTCACCTAAGGTTTCTGATACTGTTGTTGAGCCTTATAATGCTACCTTGTCCGTGCATCAATTGGTTGAAAATGCTGATGAGTGTATGGTCCTTGATAATGAGGCTCTTTATGACATCTGCTTCAGAACCCTAAAGCTTACCACCCCAAGCTGTGAGGCATTTCTGTATCTCGATTGCATTTTTCTTTATCTGGTCTCTTGGATTTCCATTATTTTTTGTGTACTTGCGGATATATGTTTGGTTGTTGAAACTTGTTTTGGAGAACGTTTTATCATAATTGTTCACTATTTCTTATCTCTGTTTTTGAATGGAACAGTTGGAGATCTAAATCATCTGATATCAGCTACAATGTCTGGTGTCACCTGTTGCCTTCGTTTCCCTGGACAGTTAAACTCTGATCTTAGGAAATTAGCTGTGAATCTGATTCCATTCCCTAGGCTCCACTTCTTCATGGTTGGATTTGCTCCTTTGACGTCACGAGGTTCTCAGCAATACAGGGCTTTGACAGTGCCAGAACTTACACAACAAATGTGGGATGCCAAGAACATGATGTGTGCAGCTGACCCGCGTCATGGAAGATACTTGACTGCCTCTGCCATGTTCAGGGGTAAAATGAGTACAAAAGAGGTGGACGAGCAGATGCTCAACGTGCAAAACAAGAACTCTTCCTACTTTGTTGAGTGGATTCCAAATAATGTTAAGTCAACCGTTTGTGATATCCCACCAACCGGGCTAAAAATGGCATCTACCTTCATTGGAAACTCAACATCCATTCAAGAGATGTTTAGGCGTGTGAGCGAGCAGTTCACTGCTATGTTCAGGAGAAAAGCTTTCTTGCATTGGTACACTGGTGAAGGAATGGACGAGATGGAGTTCACCGAGGCAGAAAGTAACATGAACGATCTGGTTTCTGAATATCAGCAGTACCAGGATGCCACTGCTGATGAGGAGGGAGAATATTATGAGGACGAAGAAGAGGATATCAACGAGGCTTAATTTGGATGATGCCAAACCACAATTTCCAGTTGGGTCTTTTGGCAATGGCAATGTAATGTGTCCTGATAGCTAGCTAGTGCTGCTATCATGTAATGTTTCTGTTAGCTTCCAAGACAATCTGCAGTATTGTAATAGTAGTACTTAATTCTGGTGGTTGTGTTCTATCTTGGGGGTTTTATGACTATTAAGTTTCTATTGGTATAACTTGTGTTACCTTTTCTGCTGCTAATTCTATTTCAATCTTTTTTATGCGACTTTTCAAAGTTGGTAGCTTGATTTGCTGCCTGTTTGTAAGATTTCTCAATTGTCAGTTACAAGGTGGATCTTCGTGATCGTATTACTCATCCATACTACTAGTTCAGGTCCAAGTTGGTTGTGGCTCGCTTGTTGAAACATGAATGAACCAGCAATCTGTTGAATCAATTGGTTCAGGTCCAAGTTGGTTGTAGCTCACTGGTTGGAGCATGAATGAGCCAGCGATCTGTTGAATCAATTGGTTCTGGTCCAAGTTGGTTGTGGCCACTGGTTGAAACATGAATGAACCAGCAATCTGTTGAATCAATTAAACTGAGAGTGAAATCGCACTTCTCTATCAGTGTTCCATGGAGGCAGTTCTGTGATCGTTCACTTGTACAAATTTATGAAGCTGGTGTTTCAGTTGATGTTTTATTTGGTACTCGATAACTTTTGTTGCTTATTTTGTTTCGACCATACATTTGTAGATTGTATTCGATCAGAATTGTAGATATGTTTTACCATCATTACTTTACTCATCTTAAAGATATTTCTTACTCGCTCTGTCCCATCCCATTTTAATGTGGAATACTTTGACCTGATACGGGTTTAAGAAATAAGGAAAGATTTGATAATGTTTATCAAATTGTCCTTTTACCCTCTTCGTTTTAAAAAGAATGACTAGTTTAATTTGATATGAAGTTTAAATTAAAGATATGTCATATGTATCAAAATGTCTTTTAATCTTGTGGTATTAAACATGTGATGTAGAAAATTAAAATTTAAAAGTTGCTAAAAAGGAAAAGGTCATTCTTTTTTAAACAGACTAAAAAGGAAAGAAAAAAAAGGTCACTCTTATTTAAACGGAGGGAGTACTATTTGTGGGATAAAAATAGTCAAATAAAATAAATAAAAAGGAAAAGAAAATTGGTGTTGCAACATTATTAGTGTGGTGACATGAAGTTGAAAATTTATGTTGCAACATGATTTGAAAATTGGTGTCGCAATATGTAAACTTTGGGAAGTTCATCTACAAATAGATGACTTCTCATTCATTTTGAAACACACCAAAATTGAGAGAGCAATAGAGAGAAAAGAGAGTCATCCATAGATATTCTATAGTCTGTAAGATAATAGTGTGAGAGTAATATTGCAGTGAATTGTGAGAAATAAAAGAGTGTTATTTCGTTTATAAAGAGTAATAGTTTTTTGACACTGTCAAGTTGTAATCAGTATTATTTTATTACTCCATTGGGTGTTTTATTTAGCCCGTTATAATATTTGGTGTCGTTGTCACTCTCTTGTTATTGCTATTTTGTGTGGATATTATCCTGGGTGAGAAAATTTATTTTTTTCCAACAATGTGGTATCAAAGCAATGACAAATAATAGTTCATTGTCTTTTCAGTACCCCCGTCTTACAAAAGAAAATTATGAAAAATGAAGCCTACGGATGAAAGCCATTCTTGGTTCTCAAGATGTTTGAGACATTGTAGACAAAGGGTATACAAAACCCGCCAATGAGGAGACTTTATCTCAAAATGAAAAAGATAACTTGATTAAAACAAGGAAGAAAGATTAGCAGGCCCTCACTTTCATCCACCAATGTCTGGATAATGGTATGTTTGAGAAGGTGACTGATGCAACCACATCGAAGAAAACTTGGGAGATTTTACAAAATTCTCTCCAAGGAGTTGATAAGGTGAAGAAGGTAAAACTTCAAACTCCAAGGGCTGATTTTAAAGTTTTAAAAATGAAAGAATCCGAATCCATTTTGAATTTTTGTTTAAGAGTGATGGCTGTTGTGAATCAACTAAGAAGGTACGGGGAGAAAGTAGATGATGTGCGTGTGGTAGAAAAGATTCTTCGCTCTTTAGCACCCAAATTTGATTATGTGGTGTGTGCTATTGAGGAGTCTAAAGATTTAGACTCTATGACAGTAGAGCAATTGGAAGGTTCTTTACAAGCCCGCGAAGAAAAAATGAAAAGAAGAAAAAAAGAGCCATTAGAGCAACTTCTTAAAACTCAAGCATCCTTCAAAGATTTTGAAGGTGAAAAAAGTTACAGAGGAAATGAACAATGGCGAGGCCGTGGCTGCCGTGGAGGTCGTGGAAGAGGAAAGAGTTATATCAACAAATTCAACAATGAAAATAAAAATCACCAAACATTCAGAGGTCGTGGTCGTGGACAACGAGGAGGAAGAGGACATGACAAATCCAAAATTGAGTGCTACAACTGTCATAAATTTGGACATTACTCTTGGGAATGTCGTAGTAATGTTAAAGAAAAAGCTAACCTTGTTGACAACAACAAAAAAGAAGATGAGTCAACATTGTTAATGTCACTCACAGAAGATTACAGTTCATGGTATCTTGATAATGGAGCAAGTAATCATATGTGTGGATACGAAGACAAGTTTGTGGAGATCAAGAAGACGACGAGAGGTAATGTATTTTTTGGAGATACCTCAAAGATTCAAATTGAAGGAATAGATACGATTTTGATATCCTGTAAAAATGGTGATCACAAATTGATCAATGAGGTTTACTATGTGCCAAAACTTAAAAATAATATTTTGAGTTTGGGTCAACTTCTTCAAAAATGATATGATATTCATATGAAAAATATGCATCTTTGACTTAGAGATTCAAGTAATAATTTAATTTTCAAAGTATATATGGCAAAAAATAGATTATTTTCTTTGAATCTTAAGACCATTAATGCAAAGTGTTTGAAGGATAATGTGCAAGATGGGTCGTGGTGTTGGCACATGCGATTTGGACATTTGAACTTTGAAGCTCTCAAATCATTGGGAGACAAGAACATGGTTGATGGAATTCCATCAATCAATCATCCCAATCAGTTGTGTGAAGCTTGTCTTCTTGGAAAACATGCAAGGAGGATTTTTCGAAGGAAACCACGTCAAGAGCAACTAATCCACTTCAGCTTGTTCACACCGATGTGTGTGGTCCAATCGATCCATCTTCTTTTGGTAAAAGTAAATACTTCTTACTCTTTATTGATGATTTCAGTAGAAAGACTTGGGTATATTTCTTGAAGCAAAAATCAGAAGCTTTTGTTGCTTTTAAAAATTTCAAAGCACTTGTAGAAAAAAAGAGTGGCTATGAAATAAAATCCTTAAGGTACGATAGAGGAGGAGAATTCACTTCAAAAGAATCTAATGACTTTTGTCAGTCTCATGAATTCGTCGCCCTCTAACGGTACCTTACTCGCCCCAACAAAATGGAGTTGCAGAAAGAAAGAATAGAACAATTCTTAATATGGCAAGATGTATGTTGAAAGCTAAAAATATGCCAAAAGAATTTTGGACCGAGGCTATTTCATGTGTAGTTTATTTAAGCAACAGGTCTCCAACAAAAAATGTGGAAGATCAAACACCTCAAGAAGCATGGAGCGGAAGAAAGCCAAGTGTCAAGTACTTGAGAATTTTTGGGAGCATAGCCTATGCTCATGTTCCACATAGGGAGAGCTAAACTTGATGATCGAAGCGTCAGGTATGTGTTTATTGGCTATGACACTAGTTCAAAAGGCTACAAGTTATACAATTCAAGCAACAACAAAGTGGTAGTCAGTCGTGATGTTGAATTTGATGAAGAAGCGTCATGGAATTGGAAAGGCCAGGAGGCTCTGAAAGAAAGACCATATGATTTTCTTCCATACTTTGGAGATGAAGAAGAGCAGGATATCATGGCACCTGCATAGGATGCAACCCTACCAGCTATTGTTGCCTCCCTTTCTTCTCAAGATCAACGTTTAAGTGAAAATCCACAGCGAATGATGAGCATCCAAGAACTCTATGATGACACAAAAGAAGTTACTAATTTTTATTTTTTGTGCTGTCTCTATTCTGACAGTGAACCAATGAATTTTGATGATGCTGTTACAGACAAAAAGTGGATACAAGCCATGGAGAAAGAAATTCAGTCGATAATAAAGAACAACACTTGGGAGTTAACAACTCTTCCTAAAGATCATCAAGCAATTGAAGTCAAATGGGTATACAAGGCAAAAAAGAATTCTCATGGAAAGGTAGAGTGATACAAGGCAAGACTCGTAATTAAAGGCTACAAGCAAAGATATGTCATAGACTATGAAGAAGTCTATGCACCTGTTGCCCGCATGGAGACGATACGTTTGCTGATCTCTTTGGCAGCACAAATAAAGTGGAAAATCCATCAACTAGATGTCAAGTTGGCATTTTTGAATGGATATCTTGAAGAGGAAGTCTATGTTGAAAAACCATTGGGCTTTGTGGTCAAGAATCACGAAGATAAAGTGTTGAAATTGAAACTTTATATGGGTTGAAGCAAGCTCCACGAGCGTAGAATAGTCGCATTGACAAGTATTTTTAAGAAAATGGGTTTACTCGCTGTCTCCATGAATATGCTCTTTACACTAAAGTTCATACTAATGGAGATGTTTTGATTGTTAGTCCTTATGTTGATGATCTTATTCTGATGGGTAATAATCCATGTTTGTTTGAAGCTTTCAAGAAAACTATGTCCCTTGAATTTAAGATGACAGACATAGGTCTCATGTCATATTACTTGGGCCTAGAAGTTAAGCAAATAGAGGAAGTCATCTTCATATCTCAAGAAAGCTATACAAAGGAGATTTTGAAGAAATTCAAATTGTTTGATTGCAATCCTGTGAACACTCCAATGGAAAGCAAAACAAAATTGTCAAAGTTTGATAATGGTGAAAAAGTGGACTCCACTCTTTTCAAAAGTCTCGTGAGAAGTCTGAGGTACTTGACCTGTACGAGACCAGATATACTTTTTGCAGTTGGAGTCGTAAGTCGATTCATGGAAGCTCTTACCTCCACTCACTTGAAAGTTTCTAGAAGAATTCTTTGTTACCTAAAAGGTACGATAGACCTTGGACTATTTTATTCTTCTTCTGATGATTTTAACCTTATGGGATTTTGTGATAGTGATTATGCGGGAGATGTGGATGATAGGAAAAGTACATCAGGTTTTGTGTTTTTCTTGGGTGATTGTGTTGTTTCTTGGAGCTCAAAGAAACAAACCATTGTTACTCTCTCAACGTGCGAATCTGAATATGTGGCAGCAACGTCATGTACGTGCCATGCCATTTGGTTTAGAAGATTATTGAAAAAGCTTAACTTACCGCAGACTGCAGCCACGATATTTTGTGTTGATTACAAGTCAGCAAAGGCTCTTTTCAAGAATCCAATATATCATGATTGAAGTAAGCACATAGATACAAGGTATCACTTTATCAGAGAATGCATTGCCAAGAAAGAGGTAGATCTCAAGTACGTAAAATCCCATGATCAAGTTGTAGATATTTTCACAAAGTTTTTCAAGTTTGAAGACTTTTCGAGATTGAGATCAAGTCTTGAAGTAAAGAAGAAAAATCAAAATTAAGGGAGAGATTTGTGGGATAAAAATAGTCAAATAAAATTATAACGCCCCAAGTCTATACCTCGGGTGCTACATGGTGCTTACGATCTCGGAGGACCACAAACTAACCCATGACTGATATCTACTGTGAGCACCGAATAATAATACTGAAATAAATACAAAAAATTGGCTGAAATGCCATAAGGTTCAAAATCTGCAAATAGTGGTAAAGAGTATCAACTGATAATAGTAATCTGTAAAACTGAATACTGTCTGAAAATCTAGTCTGAAAAACCTCTAAACTGAACCGTCTGAATGTGGAGTTGATGGGACAATCCCCCAACTAACTCCATCTACTAAAATATCCTCGATAGATGAGGACTCACTACTAACTCTGACACTGCTGGCTAAATCTAAATTTATCTATGCGCGGTAAAAAATTTGAGTGTACGAACCTATGATATGAGATATAATAGCGCAAAAAAAGAGTATGCGTCAGTACGTGGAATGTACTGGTATGCTAGACGAGGTAAGGCTGAATGCAAGGGTTCATATGCATGAATAATAACTGACTGAATTATATAGTATAACTGAACATGAGAGTACATGGATAACTGATACTGCTAAAAAAAATTGAGTATGTACTACTATGCATATAAATAAATACTGTGACTGAGCTTGTCTGTAGCTAAGTCCTGAGTTCTGATACTGATTAAATGATATCTAAAGTTACTGATAACTGAGTTACTGATACTAGTTGACTATATCTGACAATTTTGGTTCTTTAGAACTGAACTGAGTTTTATTCTGAAGACTGAAACTGAAACTGTGGAAGGTAATCATCTAACCGACATGCCCTAAATAAGATAACTGAGTTGGGATCCAACTTGTGACCCAGTTGGAAGGGTTTCAGTACCGTGCCACGGGTACAGACACTGAAGAGTTACCCTTATCTGCAGGTACTCTAATGAGAACGGTGGAACCCTCAACTGGCAGGTTAAAACACCTCATCAACCCTCAACTGGCAGGTTTGATGTCTCGACCTACGCTGGCTACGTAGTTCTGGAACGCAAGGATTGCTTCTAAGGATCACACCCTCTACTAGTAGGTGAGCCTCCAACCTTGGGTTCACTCGGTGCTGAATCCTACTCCCAACTGAAAGACACTGAACTGAGTATACTGAACTGGACTAGACTGATACTGAGTTTATTGAGTTTTCCTGAGTTCTGTAACTGATTGAGTTCTATTAAGTTCTATAACTGACTGGATTCTATTGATTGGGACATGACTGATACTATTCTGTAACTGACACTGGCTCTAGGTACACAACTAAATTGTCGGGTATTAAATACTCTTAGGACTCGATAGTATAAAAGAAAGGCATAGCATAATCTTGAATTACATAACAATGTTCACTTGATCATAATTCATTCATAGAGGCATTTCATCAAACACTTGTCATGCATTAACTTGTACATGAATGGGGAATACATGCCATCATGTTAAAATGGCACTATTTCATTCACATAGGCATTTTATCAAACACATGGGGAGCATGCTTAGGTTATACAATAATCAACACATATGATTATCATAGCTACATCAATCAACTTTCAAATTGAAGGGTTTATCATGAAGATCATGTAATTCAACACATATAATGATTAATTTCATGAAAGCTTGTAATTTAATCATGGACTAAGACCCAACAATAACATGAACATGAATTTAATTCAATTTCAAGCATGTAATTCATAAATCAATAATCTTGTAAATTTAAAAATGGATTCGTGGACTCTATGGGTGAAAGGAACTCATAGATGGACACCTAACATACCTGAATTGAAAATTTCTTGGAGTTCTTGGTGAGTTTCTTGAGCTTGGCCTTGATTTCTTGGAGCTAGAGTTTGTATCTTGAGAGAGAGAGAACACTTTGATTTTGGGGAAAAATTAAATGAAGAATGACTTTAAAACATTTTTAGGGTTTTAATTTCACTCCTGGGCGGAATAAAATCATGAGAAAAGATCAATTTAATCCTGGACGATATTTAATTTTTTGTCAAATTTTTTTAAACTGGGCCCTTGGCGCAACGCGCCATTATAGCGCCAGTCCACTAAAAAATGACAACTGAGAACTGGGGGCTTGGTGCGATGCGGTGGAATCGCGGTGCCCCTTTGATTTTGAATTTTGGACTCATCGCGATGCGGTGGGACCGCGTTGGTACACTGGAAAAAGACAATTCTAAATTGAGCCTATAAAGCGATGCGCCAATATCACGGAGGCTCACTAAATTTGACAATTCCCATTTGGTCATGCTCCGCGACGAGCTAAAGTGCCAGTTTGCACACTGCTTTACAAAAATAACTCTAACTCTTCGCCCGGGTATCAGATTTGAGCGAATTTTATATTGTTGGTAAGCTAACTGAATTTTCTACACATTGACAGGCTCTAAATTAAAAAATACTGAGTATTTTAAAATTTTTATATTGGATAACTCATGGACTGAGAGTTAATTTAAGCTAGGAAAATACGGAGTATTACAAAAATAAATAAAAAGGAAAAGAAAATTGGTGTTGCGACATTGTTAGTGTGGTGACATAAAGTTAAAAATTTATGTTGCAACATGATTTGAAAATTGGGGTCGCAACATGTAAACTTTAGGAAGTTCATCTATAAATAGATGACTTCTCATTCATTTTGAAACACACCAAAATTAAGAGAGCAATAGAGAGAAAAGACAGTAATCCACCGATATTCTATAGTCTGTAAGATAATAGAGTGGGAGTAATATTATAGTGATTTGTGAGAAATAAAATTTCACGACCCGAGCTGGGCCCTAGCCGTGATGGGCATCCCGAACCGTGAAGGCCCGAGCGCCCTTCTCTATCTGGCAATTATACATACTTTCATATAATATGAAGAAAAATATGGAAATATAAAACAATACAGAATCATGGTCAATATCATATTTCAATTGTACAATCTGGAATGGAAATCATAATCCTCTAACAACGCCTAACATCAGTCTGCGAAATCTCTAACAACTGAAAATGACATTTGTCTGAAATCTGGGACAAGGCCCCCATTCGGACCATGAATCAAAATAAAATAACAATAACAAGTTTCATAACCAGACTTTTAGAGTAAGGGAGGCTCACCATCTGTAAACTTCTGACAAGTCAATCTACTACTTAACGGGACCCCAAGGCTGTGTTTCAGAATCTGAAAATATAGGGGGTCAATACAGATGTACTGGTACGCAGATCAACCCAAAATAATGTATTTATATATAACATAAGTGAGAGCAGTTCATAAAATATTTAACATGTAATGTATGATAACACATGGGCACACTTGAAAGACTTTGAAATATTTCTTTGAAACCATGAACCACTCTTTATGTTACTTCTGAGCAAGATGGTACACCCTACAATCTGTAGTTCTATGGGCTATATGAAATCCTCCCTTGACTCGGCGGCCAGCCTCCAATCCAAGTTTGCCGTAGGTATTGGAGTATCAGTAAGGGGAGACACACAAGACCACACAGCATGGTGCCATGATCCCCAATCAACCAATATGTCATGGTAGTGCACAAGACCACATAGTATGGTACCATAACCCCGTGTAGGCAAATCATGATTTCTAGCATTGCGTCTTTCAACTCGTACTTTCTTCGGGTAACCATATAACTCTCTTTAAACCCATTTTTAACCTTTTCTAAATATGCATATTTCTGAATTCAAAATCTAAAAATCATACTCTGTTATGGCATTTATCTGATTGGTATCGTCATACCAAGACTTGAAAGTCATATTTCAAAGCCATACAATATCATGTTATAGTTTTCTCTTTCAAAATATTATTTTTAGACCACCAAGTTAGTCAAACAGTATAAGAGGATATGTATAGTGAAATTCATGAAAACAAAGTCAAGGATCCTCAATTCAATTCGCAAACACATGGTGGTCAAGTATCTTGTAACAAATCATTCACTTTTCTTTAAAATCATCACTTTCATTTATGCAATTAAGAAAAACATCCTCTCTTCAAGTCATCATCAAAACCAAGTCAACAAATGATAGCAAAAATATTTATGTCATGCTTCTCAATATGCTATCGAATAGTTCATAATGAGAGAGGGAGTATAAATCTTCGTGCTCTCAAATCAAGTTTCAAACATTCAACCCACATATAAACATATATGTACGAAAATTGAATTTAAGGGGGGAGGCCTTAAGACCAAAACTTTATCATCAATAAGGTTTTATAATGCATTAATTGTAATTGTAAATCCAAAACCCTTTGTAAATTCATGATTTTTAAACATTTATTCGCCACTAAAACAATTTCACCATACCCATGTAGTTTAGGAAAACCTCACGTACCTTAATTGCAAAGAATCACGTTTTTTTTAAAAAAGATTTGACCTTTAAGCTTGAGTACCCAAACCCTAGTTGTTTTTCTCCTATTGTGTTCTTAAGAGATGGACTAGGGATTTTTGGGAGTTAAGATGTTATTAATGGACCTAATATCATTTAAGGGTGTTTAAGGACAGAATTTGGGTGAGGGAATATAACTAAAGTACCCCTAGACCCTTAAGGAATTGCAATAACGAGTGAAACAGTTCTGTAACGCGCAGTCCGACGCGTCGCATCATAATCGCATCGGCTTACTGCCTCTCACGAAAAATGCCATAACTTTTTGCTCGTGTAGCGGATTAAGGCAAAATTAGTATTGTTGGAAAAATAATTCAATTATCTATAATTTTATGGGTCTTAAGATGCAAAATTCTATATGTATCAAAAGTTATACACGTTCAAAGTAGACCCTTATAGAATCGAATATCAAACTTTGGATGAATGAAAGACTCTTAGCTCAAGTTTGCTCTAAGCAATTTATATGAACATTTTCACCTCATAATCACTTCATCTACTAGGAGAAGGATCATGACACATGAATTTAAATATAAACCATGGAATTAGAGTTTACACACGTAAGAATGACGGTTCAATTTCTATCTAAAAAATGCGGGGCATTACATTATCTCCCCCTTGGGATCATTTGTTCTCGAATGATGGGTAGGGACTTTTTGAAGCTATAAAAGTGTAGAATAAAGAACGAAACCTCGCATTGAATATTTTTCCTTAACAAAATATTCAAAAGCATCTACCGAGCATCATGATAACCTCTAGTGAAACGTGAAAGCACGAAACATAGGATAATGAGACTTTACATAGGGATGATCTTGCACATGAGTTATATGAATCATAATCAGCACAACATAAGGCAGGGGTTTATTTGATGATCATAGACCTGATTTATATTGGTACTAATAATGAAATAAGATTTTGCGGAAGATAGGATTAAAAGCATTCTCTACCTTACATGTACCACAAATAGACTTAAACTTAGAGGCACTAATCATCTACATCCCAAACAATAAATAGCATACTTTACTCTCGCCCACTTAAAATTCTCCAATCACATATCTAGCCACAAGAAATTGGAGTTCCACTACTTAGTACTGCTATGTTGAAGCCTAACTCGGAGTTAAAAAGTGCTAATTTAAGCTACGGGACCCTGTACTTTACATCCCTTTAAGAATATTTATTCACCTTATCACTACCATCAAACACACTCGAGATTTAATTTAGAGAGTACTAACCACATAACACATAGGTTTGTGTTTTCAACAACCACAACATTCAATCCTAATCATTACTAACCCCCCTACATGGATCTCCCCACTAAGACCAACAATTTCAATCACTCTCACAAATATTTTTGCCACATTCCTCCTTCTTAATTATTTCACACAACAAAAGTTTATCTCCTTCTTTTCCCTTTCACCCATAACCTTAGCTCGAGAATTCACATCAAATTTTTCACCTTCAAGAACATCTACTCCCCTACCTACATCACCACGCTTCCACAACCACCATAATACTATCATATGGAGGGTTATTAAGGGACCCGAGCTTAAATGTCATGAATGGAAATAACACTTGTCAAGCCATAACTTATACTTATTGCACTACTCAAGGAGCGACACGAGGTGAAGATACGATTGAATAGACATGAAGTGCGTCATATATCAAGTGTTCGGAACATAAGTAAAGAGTCATTTGGCATAAACACAACACTACATAATTTTTTTGGACACACCACAGTGAGAAACATGGGTGCACATATCATGAGGCATATGGCATAACATTAAAATTTATGTAGTTAACAACTAAGACAAGGATTTTCACTTGAAGCGATTGATCCTCATTTAAAGAGCTGAAATTTTCCATGAGTTAGCATAAACTTTATCCCTTTGACTAATCCCGGCATAAAATGAATCGGTAACGTATGAAAAACATAGTTTCTTCAAATCAAGCATCGTGTGAGACATGATCTTTTATGGATCATGGGCAACATAACATAGAGCTTTAATACATTGAATGTTGGATCACTGAGGGATATTATTGCTTCTAGTTTGGAGGCCAGAACATGACGTGAGTTACATAGAGAGCTCAAACCTGAGACATAGGCAGGACTTACATACATAAGACATTGGTAGAGGTCCATTCAATTTAAAGTAAGAGGAGCTGACTTGAATAGGAATTGATTTATCATGATTCTTACTTGAAACTTGACACCACAAGAAAATTCAGAGACTAATTTAATCCACCATCTCCCCCTTATACCAATGTCACACTCCTAGACTTGCGGACATAACCCCACACCAAAATCTATAGCCACAACTCTCAACACAAAAAAGACATCACCATATACTTAAACTCTAAACTTTCCCTGGTGAACTATACTCTGAAGGCCTTGCTTTCCGAAAATGCTGCTCTTAACTTTCGCTAACCTCTATAGCCATTACTATACAACTCCCACTCTTATGAGTGTACGCATCCACCCTCCTTATCACAAGGGGGTATCAATATACACATGAACACAAACTCCCCTTAATAAATATATAAAGATACTAAATTCTTTATAGAACCTCTCCCTTCCCGGGAGACTAAATTGTAATTTCCTCCAACTCCCTAGGTCATTAACTTACGACTACCATCATCATAGGCATAGACACCCACGCTTCTAAACACTTAACACTCCATCTTCAATTCCTTTGAATTCTAGCTTTACACCTCTAATCACACAACTTACAACTTAACAGAATTTGTGAAACTATACAAAAGGCACAAATTGCCTACCTATATTTTCTCAATTCCGTTATAATGAACACCATACAATAACTCTTTAGTCTTCCCAAGACGTCTCCATACTACAAATTTCAAAAACACAGACTAGGTACACCAAACACTTATACACATAAAATTTTATCTAACAACTTGCTACCTAGGGTTCAACTTGTTCCTATATACTCATGTTCTTATCCACTTAATGATACAACCACAATTCATCACTTTAACGCTAGTCCTCGTGTACACATATATCTCACGATTACCGCTTAAACCTTTTATAAATTATCAACCTAGTCTATTTCACACATCACATAAAAACTGCTAATTAATTCCAACAAAATATGCATCATTATTCTTAAGCCACTACTCTTACAAGAACACTTCACATCTCAAGTTCAAGCCTATAGTCTAACGTTAATCATGTACCACCAACGAAGCATGCCACATGCTATACTAATCCATCAAATTGGGAAATCAACCCAAAATACATTATTTCGCCTAGCTACTTCCTACAATCACATCCCCTCCATGACATTACTACTACACCTTAAATTCCACTACCTACATTCTCATATAGTACTAGTTTACAACTACTAAAGAAAAGACAATCAAAGAGGGGTAAAGTCGCATAATAGGGATAGTCGATCTTAACCTTATAATATAACCCATTTTAATCTTATCAACATATTCTAATCTCTCACATCATACTTACTTACCCATGCATACATTCTCAGTATAACCAAATTTCATAAACACCAATGAGTCCCTACCCATAACTTATTGACTAGTCTGCCCCTTTCTATTCACAGCCTATGAATAATTTCTACAACCACTATAACTATCCATTTTGAGATCCTTCCCTATTCTGAATAAATAATAATCATATTCTGACATTTTCTTTACATACTACCATACAATCTACAAATATTTATACCATATTAGTCTATCAGTATAAAATGGCAAACCATCCCTTAATCAGCGGACCATCTCACTACCAATAGGTCATGACACTTTTACATATACTAATACTCGGGTGAGAATATAGTTCCAACATTCTTCTACACATCACTACCCGTATGCATGACATCTGCAATAAGAACTTTAAATAAAGACTGAATACACTTCGTACCTCATGATAGAAAGCACAATTTCATCAAGATAAGGGTATACACTCGAATCAATATGCCTTGAAGCACTAATGGCCTCCTCTCAAGTCCTTGTGCTATCTCATAACTTTTAAGGAGAACTCTATCAGAGAGAACCACCTCGCTGGGGGAGCTAGACTCTTAGACTTGTATCGCCTCGACAATGAGGCATGACCCATAAAATTAGAACAAGGAAGAAATTTGGATAACTTTCTTATGGATGGAGTTATAGTACGATCTAGAGTATGAAAAAGTAAGAAACAACTCCTAAATGCCCGATATCCTCCTGATTATAAGTGTGGTGCACAGCACACCCATAAGTAAGACTCTACTAGACACAATTTTGCAGACACCCTGGGACCATGAACCGTGTTATGATACCAAGTTTGGTATGACCCGAGCCGGGGCCCTAGTCGTGACGGGCATCTTGAACCGTGAAGGCTCGAGCGCCCTTCTCTATCTGGCAATCATACATACTTTCATATAATATAAAAGAAAATGCAGAAATATAAAACAATATAGAATCATGGTCAATATCATAATTCAATTGAACAATCTGGAATGAAAACCATAAACCTCTAACAACGTCTAACATCAGTCTGCGAAATCTCTAACAACTGAAAATGACATTTGTCTGAAATCTGGGACAAGGCCCTCATTCGGACCATGAATCAAAATAAAATAACAATAATAAGTTTCATAACCAGGCCTTCCAAAGTAAGGGAGGCTCACCATCTGCAAACTTCTGACAAGTCAATTTACTGCTTAACGGGACCCCAGGACTGTGTCTCAGAATCTTAAAATATAGGAGGTCAATATAGATGTATTGGTATGCAGAGCAGTCCAAAATAATGTATTTATATAACATAAGTGAGAGTAATTCATAAAACATTTTACATGTAATGTATGATAACACATGGGCATACTTTAAAGACTTTGAAACCATGAACCACTCTTTATGTTACTTCTGAAACCATGGAATCTTCCCTTAACTCGATGGCCAAGCCTCCAATCCAAGTTTGTGGTAAGAATTGGAGTATTAGTAAGGAGAGACACGCAAGACCACACAGCATGGTGCCATGATCCCAAATCAAATCAATATGTCATGGTAGTGCACAAGACCATAAAGTATGGCTCCTAACCATAGTCTCAACTTAGGACGACATAAATCAAGGTACACAAGACCACACAGTATGGTACCATAACCCTGTGTCCACAAATCATGATTTCTAGCATTGAGTCTTTCAACTCTTACTTTCTTCGGGTAACCATCTAACTCTCTTTAAGCCCATTTTTAATATTTTCTAAATATGCATTTTTCTGAATTCAAAATCTGAAAATCTTACTCTGTTATGACATTCATCTGATTGGTATCGTCATACCAAGACTTGAAAGTCATATTTTAAAGCCATACAATATCATGTTATAGTCTTCTCTTTCAAAATATTATTTTCAGACCACCAAATTAGTCAAACAGTATAAGAGGATATGTATAGTGAAATTCATGAAAACACAGTCAAGGATCCTTAATTCAATTCGCAAACACATGGTGGTCAAGTATCTTGTAACAAATCATTCACTTCTCTTTAAAATCATCACTTTCATTTATGCAATTAACAAAGACACCCTCTCTTCAAGTCATCATCAAAACCAAGTCAACAAATGATAGTAAAAACATTTATGTCATGCTTCTTAATATGCAATCAAATAATTCATAATGAGAGAATGAGTATAAATCTTTGTGCTCTTAAATCAAGTTTCAAACATTCAACCCACATATAAGCATATATGCACGAAAATCGAATTTAAGAGGGGAAGACCTCAAGACCAAAACTTTATCATCAATAAGGTTTCATAATGCATTAATTGTAATTATAAATCCAAACTCCTTTGTAAATTCATGATTTTTAAATATTTATTCACCATTAAAACAATTTCACCATGCCCATGTAGTTTAGGAAAACCCCATGTATCTTAATTACGAAGAATCATGAAGAAATTTTGAAAAGATTTGACCTTTAAGCTTGAGTGCCCAAACCCTAGTTGTTTTTCTCCTATTGTGTTCTTGAGAGATGGACTAGGGATTTTTAGGAGTTAAGACGTTATTAATGGACCTAATATCATTTAAGGATGTTTAGGGACAAAATTTGGGTGAGAAAATATGACTAAAGTGCCCCTAGACCCTTAAGGAATTGAAATAACGAGTGAAATAATTCCGTAACGCGCAGTCCGATGTGTTGCGTTATAATCGCGTTAGCTTACTGCCTCTCACGAAAAATGCCATAACTTTTTGCTCGGGTAGCGGATTAAGGCAAAATTGGTATCGTTGGAAAGTTAATTCAATTATCTATAATTTGATGGGTCTAAAGATGCAAAATTTTACGTGTATAGAATGTTATACACGTTTAAAGTAGAATCTTATAGCATATAATATCAAACTTTGGATAAATGAAAGACTCTTAGCTCAAGTTTGCTCTAAGCAATTTATGTGAACATTTTCACCTCATAATGACTTCATATACTAGGAGAAGGATCATGACACATGAATTTAAATATAAACCATGGAATTAGAGTTTATACATGTAAGAACGACGGTTCAATTTCTAGCTAAAAAATACGAGGCGTTACATAAAAGAGTGTTGTTTCGTTTATAAAGTGTAGTAGTCTTTTGACACTTCCAAGTTGTAATCAGTATTATTGTATTACTCCATTAGGTATTTTATTTACCCCGTTATAATATTTGGTGTCGTTGTTACTCTCTTGTTATTGCTATTTTGTATGGATATTATCCTGGGTGAGAATATTTATTTTTTCCCAACACTTTTATTATCTTTAATTGAGTGAGATCTTATAGTTGGATCAATAACGGGTAAAAGTAGAATTGTATATTTAAATAATTGTCAAATAAGAAGATGATATTTTTCTTAGAACAGATCAACAAGAAAATGACAATACATAAAATGGGACGAAGGAAGTATTTGATTATGTTTGTAATTCAGCCTAAAAAGTTCATTCAACCACAACTATTAGGCTTGCTTATTGACCTGAGGGATGTTACCTAGGGTTTGCACTTAGTTCATTTCTAGTGAAATCATATGTGACATAGATGATAACAACAACGAACAAACAAGAATTACGACTATAGTTCTGATACTACTGGTAAAAGAGTAAGTATGAATACCATTACTATCATGCCAACTAACCTTCTAATTAAGTCAGCATACTCAAAACTCTCATATCTAAGATCATGTTCTCGATAAGCTCAAGATACACCATATCCTATCTAATCATCTCTCTATGGTATTTTTTCGCATACCTCTACCTCCTGGAACACCTATAACTGCCAACATCTTACACCTCACAAGGGCATATATGTTTCTCTTCACATACATAAACCATCTTAAACCTTATTTTTCTTATCTTGTCCGCCACATGAGATTGACAGAATTTGATAGTTTGTGCAAAAGAATTGAGAAAAAAGATATTTTAGGGTAATGAACTTGATTGCTTTATTCAATCCGGGAAAAAAATATATATATACGCAAGATTTTAGAATCTACCTTCATTGTTGTACCACTAACTTAATCATTGACAGCTGCTCATGACAGCTGGCTAATAACTTCTACTAATAACAAACTTTAACTACCACTAACAACCACAACTAACTTCAGCTAAGCATCTATCTAATTGACTCTAATTGACTTTAATACTCCCCCCTAAGCTGGAGGGTCCAAAATATTGAACACTCCAAGCTTGCCAAGTAAATGCATGTGTTGAGAAGTAGTTAAGGCCTTAGTCAGTAAATCAGCTTGTTGTTCCTTCGTATTCACATAGACATCCTTAACCACTTATTCTTTAATCTCATCTCTGATAAAATGGTAATTAATTTTGATATGCTTTGTTCTTTTATGGAATATGGGATTCTCGGCAATCTGAATGGCAGATTTGCTATTACTAAAGACTGGAATAGGCTTGTCAATATGAACATTCAACTCCTAAAATAATCCTTACTACCATGTCAACTCTGCTATTGCTGCTACAAGGCTTCTATACTCAGTTTCTACTGAGCTCCGTGAGACAGTTTGTTGCTTCTTTAATTTCCAAGAAATCAAGGACTCTCCAGATTTCACTACAAAACCAATAACCGACTTCCTGGTGTTTGGACATGCTGCCCAGTCAGAGTCACACCAACATGTAAGTTGTTGAGTACGACCAGATTTCATAAGGATTCCTTGACCTGGTGTATTTTTCAAGTATCAACAGTTCTGAGTGCAGCTTCCCAATATAATTTCTTGTGTTGCTGCATGAATTGACTCAGGGTTTTCACTGAGAAGATGATATCAGGCCTTGTGATTGTAACATATAACAACTTTTCGATCAACTTTTAATATGAACTTACATCACTCAATAGTTTATCTCCAGCAATAGTATCAGTAACCTTATCATACTCCCTTATGGTGAGCTTGTGATTAAGTTCCAAAGGTGTGGGAGCAGGTCTTAAACCATTCAAACCTAACTCAGATATAAGTTCCAACACATACTTTTTCTGATTCAAAAGTATTCCGGCTGCAGATCTTAGGACTTCTATGCCTAGGAAGTACTTCAAGTCTCCCAGGTCCTTCACCTTGAATTTATGGCTAAGGGTCTGTTTTGCCTTTTCAGCCAACCGACTGCTACTCCCAGTGATGAGCAAATCATCAACATATACTAGTACAATCACAATCTCATTTTGTTCCTTCAAAGTAAACAAAGAGTAGTCATGACTGCTTTGCGAGAAACCTGAACCTATTAATGCTTTCATTAACTTTATATTCCATTGTCTTGAAGCTTGCTTTAAACCATACAAAGACTTGATCAGTTTGCACACTCTTTTCTCCCTTTGTCTCCTAAAACCTTCTGGCATTTCCATGTATACTTCTTCTTCAAGATCACCCTGAAAAAAGTATTATATACATCCATTTGGAACAAATTCCATCCTTTAGAAGTAACAATTTCTATGACTGACCTGACTGTAACCATCTTTGCTACTGGTGAAAATGCATTATGATAGTCTAGACCTTCCTTTTAACTGTAACCTTTGGCCACTAATCTTGCCTTAAATCTCTCCACTTCACCATTGGCTTGATACTTGATCTTATATACCCACTTGGATCCCACTGTGTTCTTTTCTGCTGGTAAATCTACAACTTCCCATGTATTGTTGTCTTGTAAAGCTTGAACTTCCTGCTTCATTGCTTCTATCCACCTAGTTCCCTTAGCTACTTCCTTGAATGTTTGTGGCTCTACCAGCCTTGAGATATTATTCACATAACATTGATACTTAGAGAAAGTTCTTGTATATGAAATATGTTGTGCTATAGGATACAAAATAGTGCTCTTCTTCTTTTGAGTAGTAAAATCCTTCATCCATATGGGCTCCTTGACATTTCTTTGAGATATTCTAATGTATGTAGAAGATGATGATGTGTTAAGATCATTTGGTGAATCAACTATACGGTTGTTCAAATCAGCAACATCATTATCTTGATTGTCATCATCTATAAGATCTTCAAAGGTTATATTTTTTCAGAAGTGACAAGTTCAGGTGAAAGACTAGGTCCAAGAGTTTCCACTTCATCATTAGTGGTGTCTGTATGATTATCTCTTATAGTTTCAATCTGCACATTATTTGTAAAATCATGAGTAGAATCATGAGAATTATGAGAGCCATCATCTTGATTTACATGTCTATGAGAACTAGGAGAATGTGATGGATAGTACTGCATTTAATCCTCCTCTATGAATAAATGTTCTTCTCCCAGCATGTGTTTTGATGTTTCCTTTTAAAAGGAAAAATAATTTCTCTAAATCTAACATCCCTACTAACAAAGAACATGTTAATGGAAGTATCAAGTAACAAGTAAGCCTTTTGTGTTTCAGAATAGCCCATCAGGACAACTTCTCTAGACCTTGTAGCAAATTTTCCATCTTTGATTAAATTTGTTGCATAGCACAGGCATCCAAAGACTCTTAGATGAGAAAGATTACACCCCTTTTAATACAACCAATCATAAGAAACACCTCCTTCTAAAGCACTGGAAGGCAACCTATTTATAAGGTATACTGCAGTCTTAACACACAAGCCCCAATACTTGAGTGGAATATTTGCTTGAAATCTCAATGTCTCTATCTGTGTCCATGATATGTCCGTGTTTTCTTTTAACCCGACCATTTTGTTATGGTGTATGGACACAACTGCTTTGATGTATGATCCCATATTGTCTAAGTAGCTTATTGCACTGATTGTTGAAGAATTCAGTCCTATTATTTGACCTCAGGATCTTAATTGATGTGTTAAACTGGTTTCTTATCACAGACAAAAATTGTTTAAGTACCACTATGACTTCAGACTTCAACTGTAACAAGTATAGCTAAGTAAATCTTGAGTAATCATCAACAATAGTAAAAAAATAAGACTTCTTATCAAGTGTTGCAGCTTTATTATAGGGTCCCTATAGATCCATATGTACAAGTTGAAAAGGAAATTGACTTTTGGAATTGCTAATAGGAAATATCAATCTAGATTGCTTAGCTTGTGAACATATGGAAAAGTTCTCATGAACATTTCTACTACATTTAGATTCAAGCATATCTAATCTCTGCATCACAGGTAAGGAAGGGTGCCCAAGTCTTTCATGCCATAATTTATAGTTGCTTGCAATACTATTTGTAACCCTGGTTACTTTTGTTGTTGTACAAAACTATTTTATTGTATTTGCACCACCAGATTTGAATATGTACAAGCCACATTGCTCTTTACCAATCCCCCCCACCTTGCCACTGTATATGTCCTGAAACACACAA
Organism: Capsicum pubescens; assembly: GCA_030864215.1. NCBI lineage: Eukaryota > Viridiplantae > Streptophyta > Magnoliopsida > Solanales > Solanaceae > Capsicum > Capsicum pubescens. The sequence continues at coordinate 220,852,863 of CM061547.1, forward strand.
AAATCAGGGAAAAAAAACAAAACATGACAGTTCCTTAGTTAATCTTGACACTGAAAATAGGTTGAACTTAAACCCTGGCACAAACAATACATTCTTCAACACAGATTCATCAAGTAACTGAATGTCTCTGGTGTGTGAAACATCTGCTCTATCCCCTGTAGGTAAGTGTACTTTGGCATGTTTTGAGTTCTTGACTATTGAAGGGTTTAATAAGTTTTCAAGGCTAGTAGTTATATGGTGAGTGACACCTAAATCAACTATCCATTCACTATGTGGAATACGTGAATGAAAACAAGTAATGGTACCTGCAGAATTGGTTGATTGCTGACTACCTGTGGCATTCTTGTTTAGTAGATTGAGGATCTGTTGATATTGTTCCTAAGTGAAATATTGGCCTCTAGCCTCGACCATGTTATTGGTTCCAGTATTTTGTAGTCCAAACAGGGATGAACCAATGTCACTAGTACTCTTTCCAGGTGTGGTATTGCCATACATATTATTCACATTAGGATGCATCTGATTTCCAAATCTTCTATTGGCAGAAAATTGAGGAGTTTGAGTGCCACTACCTCCAGAGAGATAACTTCCATTTCCTCTTCTTGAGTTGAACTTTTCTTTGTATTTATGATCAACAGGGTAGCCTATTATCTTCCAACTTTGATCCTTAGATGGTCCCCTAATATTACAATGTTCACATCGCAGAAAAGGCTTCTTTAGTTTGTAACTCTGTACTCTTACAACTTGCAAAATAGTGGGGTCATTAAACCTCTCATCAGCCGTGATTACTTGTGCACAAATAATGGTTCTTTCACTCTTATCTTCAGTAATCATAGCGTAAGCCTGACTTACAGTAGGAGCTATGGACTTCATCAAAATTTGTCTACGAGTTTGGTCATATGAATCATTTAGACTATTCAGAAATTGCAACAGACGTTTTTCTTGAAGATGCTCGACATACTCCTTATACTTAGGGAAATCACATTTTGGGACAGTAATCATAGTGCTATATTCATCCCACATTTCCTTAAGCTTGGAATAATAAATAGAAACAGAATTAGTACCGTGTACATGATTTACAATTTCCCTATGTAACTGAAAAACTCTCGCTTGATTGATTTTGTTGAATCTCTTTGCGAGATCTTCCCAAACAGCATGAGCATTTTCACCATACATAATACCACTTAGCAAATTTTTTTAAACTAAATTCATAATCCATAAGTGTACAATTGCATTACATTTCTCCCATGCATCGAACATGTTCTCCTTGAACTTCTTCTTCCTACATGTTCCATTGATGAACCCTAAATTTTCTTTACCAAGAAGAGCAATTCGCATGGACCTGCTTCATAGACCATAATTTTTGGAGCCGGTTAGCTGGATTGTAATTAGGATGGAATCAGGGGTGTCCGATGGTTGTAAGTACATCGGATGATGGTGATCGATTTGTGCTTCAACTTTAGCTATCTATGTTGCAGCTTCCACCATTGTTAGAAGATTTAAATGGCTAAGCTAAGAGAAGGTAATAGCGGAAAACGAAGTGTGAAAAGAGCTTGGATCTCACTGCTCTGATACCATGACAGAATTTGATAGTTTGTGCAGAGAAATTGAGAAAAAAGATATTTTGGGGTAATGAACTTGATTGCATTATTCAATCTGGGAAGGAATATACATATACACAAGCTTCTAGTAACTACCTTCATTGTTGCACCACTCACTTAATCATTGACACTTGGACATGACAGTTGGCTAACAATATCCACTACTAACAAACTTTAACTACCACTAACAACCACAACTAACTTCAGCTAAGCATCTGTCCAATTGACTTTGATAGAGACACTCCCACTTTGTCTCCGATATCTTTATTCCTATTCTTATCCCTCCTAGTATGTCCACACATCTTCCTCAACATACTTATTTACACAATTTGTATCTTCTGAATATAAGAGTTCTTGATTGGCTAACACTCTAATTCATATAATATAGTCAGTCCAAACATCTCTTTTAAGTTTAGGTGATACCTTCTTATCACATAAGACTCTACAAACAAGTATTCATTTTGTCCACATCGTCCCAATAAAAAGAGTTATATCCCGTGAATCTCCCTATTATCTTGAATTTAAGACACAAAATACTTGAAACATCCTCTTTTGAGGATAACCTGGGCACCAGACCTCATTTCCACTTTGGCCTCTTGTATGTATTGCTAAACTTGAACTCCAAGTAATCAACCTTAGTTTTACTCAACTTCTAGATAAAAGCTATTGGATTCTGTCAATTTGGTAACCATACTTTATAGTCGCCCCTTCTCTACGTGGTGATTCAATGAGTTATTTTTTCTCGATACTTTGGTAATTTGTTAGTTATCAAATATATAATTTTGAAGATTTTGATATAATATTCTCCTTCATTGATGATATTCTTGCACTTTTTAATAACCCACGTTAGTTATGCCCGATTTTCACCTAAGATGACACTAATTGTCTAACGTGCTTCTTTCACATATTATGAAAACATTAGATGAAGTAATACAATATTTTACATGAAAAATACCCGGCTCACAAAGGTGAAAAAACCACTACTTGTACCTTTAAAAGATTTAACCCCAATTTCACTAAAAATAATGAGCCTCAACAGAATTCAGATTACAACTCTTGTAACCTAGAAGCTAACTCTAATTCCTAACACAAAAATCTTCCAAGGTGTGGTTTATGTTCCCCAATCTTCGAGTCTATCCCCAACTTGAAGATAAAATCCTGAACCAATTTATAACCCACTTGATCTAAGAGACATGGAAGTTACAACTCAATAAACACTCTTAATACATCATTACTAGACCTTATCAAGCTAAGACTCCTTAACCAAAAACAAGTTCTTCAACCTAATTCGCTGTATCGAGTTGCACTTTGATAGCTAGGTAAAATTCTCTCAAATATCATTCTTACTTATTTGGTTGTATTCTGCCTTTTTCTCTTAATATAAGTGCGTGAGTTTCATGTTGGAGGACCTTGTGTACTTACAACTATTCATTATTCTTCTCAATCAAGTAGACTTCCAACTATACAAGAACTCTCTTCTTTCTTGGACTCTCTTCATCTATTCGTGTGTAGACTCCATATCAGATGTAGACTCCTATCTTTTTGTGATTTGTGCAAACTTCGAGATCTTTTCTACTGAGACTCCTTTATTTTAGAAAATCCTACCTCAAGTTGGACTCAGGGTGATAGAACATGTAGTAGCAACATGTTTCATGTACTTGTTTCATCACTTTGTCAATTATCAAAATCTATTCGACTGCAACATGCTTAAAAAGGACTCTCATCTTACTTGGATGCTTGAGCCTGCATGTATGTGGACTCCTTATTTGGATATGCTTTGTCATAATCGTAAGAATTCCTGTCTCCGTCTGTAAGAACTCTTTCTTGACAAAGACTCCTATCTTGCTTTGATTCTTGAGTTTGTACGCTTGTGGACTCCTTTCATGAATATGTTTGTACATACTTCGTGGTCTTTTCCATTTGAGATTTCCTTTATTTCGGAAAGTCCATATACAAGTTGAACTCTAGACCACGAAATGTGTAGCATCGACCTATTTCATGTACGTGTTTCACCACATTATCAATCATCAAAATATAGTTGAACCCAATAATTGTAATCTTGGCTGATGGAAGATATATGAACATCATCATATTTAATTAAATGCTAATTGTTTTTTTTTTCCTATAAAGAACTAAAAGTGAAATATACCTCAAAGCATAGAGTTACAAAAACAAATGTTGTTCTCTTCGTTTCAATTTATTTACCTAAAATATTGTTGTCTCCGGTCTAAAATAAATGAATTTTTGACTTTTTTATGATAAAATTTGAATGAATCTGTCAAAATCCAAAGTTGAATTAATTACTTTTCCCAAAATTACCATTCTAATATTGACAGGTTACTCTTTAATTAATGACATTAATTAAAAGTCTTAACGGATATGCGACAATCCAAAAATATCAAAGAACATGTTTTTTGATCATAATTTTTTCAAATAGTTGCTAAATATTTTGAATTATTAACTATTATATTTTATAATATTTTTTAACTTAATTTCCAAATATGCAAATTTTATCTAAAAAAATTGAAAATTTGACCTATATTTATTGTCGCTATCAATAAATAATTACTACTTTCTATTGTTTTATACCGCCTAATGCCTATTCACTTTCTTTTAACCAATTGTTTATTTGAAATAGTCCCGCGCTTACTATAAAGTCCCACGTTCCCCTCCACTTTCCCTCCCAAAAAAATAAAATCGTCACACATTTTATTCCTCCTTCTTCACTCCCTCCATAATACTCATAGATGCAGAAATTGAAAATGGGTAAGCAAAGTAAACCAAAAAGAGCAGAAAATATAGGCAAAGGAAAAGTAACCCCTGTCCAAATTGCTTTCATCGTTGATCGTTACCTCTCCGATAACCATTTCAATGAAACTCGATCCACCTTCCGCTCTGAAGCTTCTCATCTACTCTCTAAATCGCCTATCAATGAGGTAACCGTTTCACATACATTGGTAGATCCTAATAGAGGCGTATCTAGAATTTAAGTTTTATGTGTTCTAAGCTTTAATTATTTTTCATTTTACAATTGAACCCGTTTCATTTTATAAGTTATGCGAGTTTAGACCTATTATTTGTTGTAATTTTGACACATTTTTTTTTTATACAAAGTTATCCTTTTTATAAAAAATATTAGCTGTAGATAAAACCCGCAATATTAGATGTATTTCATAAAGCATTCGTTCATTTTAGAACTAATTATTTCATTTTAATTTGTTTGTCTGGTTTTAACTTGACATACAATTTAAAAAATGTAAAGAAGATTTTTGAATTCTAGAAGTTTCTTTCTTAGAACATTATTGAAGAAAATGTCGATTGCCCCAGTATTTCATCAATTAGTTACCCAAGATATAAGATATTTATTAACTGAGAAAGAAATCCACATGGGCAAATATACTATAGATGCAATTTAGAAAAGAGGAGTGGATGCTTTCCTCTTTGCCAATTTTTCATCCGTGAATTGTTAATCAACCCATTCTTACACTTTATGGGATCAAATCTTTCTTACACATGAGTTTTTACAAGGTAGCGAACTTATGAATACATTTTCTTTACCATAATGTTTTCTTTAATCTCGTTCTTTTAAATATGATATGTGGAAAAGTTATGGTTAAAGAGTTTGCAGATAAAAAAGGAAAGAGATGTTGTTTTTGAAATGAACCAAAAGAAAGTTTGACAAATAAATTGAAACGAGGGAATATATGATGTTTGACTTCTAGGTTTGCTACTCTTTATGTATAGATGAATAATATCGAGAGCTATACCATTGGGTTGATTTTCTCAAAAAAATTATTTTTGGTTTTTGTGATTGGTAAATAGGCGCCGAGGAGTTTACTGAGTTTAGGAGCAATGTTGGATGAGTACATATGTTTGAAAGAGCAGAGGGTGTTTCTGGAGCAAGAAAAAGCCCGTGTTCAGAATTTGCTAAGGGGAATGCAAGAAGTTGTGAACGGTTATAATGCACGTGCAAATCCAATGCCGCCTCCAACAACGCCCCAATCAGGCACTTTGCTCCAACAAACTAATGGGGCTTCCCCCATTTCAGAAGGTTTCCATTCTGTCTTTTTTCTTTCTATTTTGTGTTAATGGTCAAATACACATCTAAGCTACCACTTTTTGGCGAGTTAGCTGCATAAACTATCACCCCCTTTGTATTAAATACACCTCGATACTGAGTTGGTTTGGTCAAATATCGTTTGCACTCTAACTTAGCATTAAGTGATGTTCCAATACAAGCAAAGTGATGGTTTAAGTAGGAAAATGGAACAATGGATAGTTGAGTTATGAAACTCATGCAAAGTGATAGTTTAGGTTTTTTTTGGACCATTAACTCTTCTATTTTTAACTATCCTCATGACGTCGCCAAATCATTATATATACTTGCTTATGTGTTAAATATAGTTTTTCATTCGTGTTATATGGGATCTTTGAGAGTGCCAAAATTCCTTATGTGTTGCCAAATTGCCATTGTTCATGAAACTTGCCAAATTTATTCACCGGGTTTGCTCAGCAGTTGTGAGCCAGTAGCTCCAAGGTTTTGCCTACAATAATGATATCCAACAAAATAAATTTTAATTTTTTTTTAGATTGTTGAGTACTAATTTGTTGAGTTTCAAGGTATCAGCCAGAAAGTACTGTTATTTGTCTTCATATTTCGACATTTATTTAAGGTTATTTTTCAACATAAATACACTTGGGAAGCACTTTGGGTCCCAAATTCCCAACATACCTTACTAGATATAAATCCTTAAGACCTTAGGATGTGGTACTTTGACTCAAATTCCCATTTTTGACATCTCTGGAGCTACAAGATATAGAGACAGCCTTAAATGTATAAATCCCTAAAGACCTTAACATAATCTCTGTATTAGCTTCTAGGACGATGTTCTAGGCGCACACATCATGATGTTTCCTATTGACTTTGCACTAAGCTTGTACCAGTAGTTTTTCAGTTATGACTGATGAACAAGTCAGATTTTCTTCTTCATTCGACTGTTTCAGTCAAACATCTAGTTTCAACACAAACAACCTATATCTAACCGCTCAAAACTTTTTCTGTACATTGATAACAACAACAACAACATACCCAGTGTACACTGATGTGAAAATCAAATTAGCCAATTGCAACATTTACTTGATGTCTTACTAGATTTCGCTCCTCAATAAAGTCTATTGAATGTATATTATATTGTTGTGGAGTGGACATACATTCACAGAGTTGTAGGACTTGGAAGAACAAAAAGGATGTAGCATTATCATTAACCCGACAGCATTAAGTTTGCGTCATTACCATGAGACGATAATGATCCATTGTTTTCTTTTGCCTGAAAGATCTATTCCATCTTTCGAATGCCTATACCTTAAATGAAAGAATCAGGAGACAATCCATTCTTACACCAATTGTTTTGGACAAATATCCTAGTAGTGACATTAATCATTATCAAATTTATCAGGTTATTGTTCTGCATACACTAGTCCAGTTCTTATGTCAGCATCAATACCTTCCAATACTGCTGCTGATGCCATGAAATTTTCTACTCTAAATTCCATCCCAACAACTTCAAAAAGAAAAGGGTCCAAGGATGTTTCAGATGCTTCAACAGCTGCGAAGAAATCTCGTACACAGTCACCCACCAATCAGTTGACACTTAAGGGTAAATTTAATGACGTTCAGACTTTGTGAATCTCATGTCTTAATCCTATGGTGATCACTGAGTAGTCAGTACCCTTTTCCTTGCAGGTGCTAGTACAATGCCACAAGATGATAATTATAACAATATTTTGAAGAGCTCTGCAGTTCAGTTGCCAGTCCAAGGATCTAACAACCCCAAGTTTTTGTCTGACCACCCCGTTCAGTCCCTTCTAACTAATTATTCTGACCCTAAGACACCTCCAATAGAATCTTCATCCCAAACTGACAAATCTATCTCTCCAGTTGAAATTTGTTCAACAGAAACTTCCAACAAAGAAGCTACTCCCTCTCATCTCATGTCGACTAACCACATGATAATCTCTTCAGAGACAATTCGAGTGACCCCTACTAAACAAATAGCATACTATTCTATAGAAAGAAATCACTGTGTTTCGACTTCCTCACCAGTTAAAACAAACTTGAAAAGGTCTGTGAAGAGAGATCAAGTAAAAGGTAGGTTAGATTTTGATGCATCGGACATTCCAAGTAGTTCAGAGGTACCACAAGTTCCCGACAGGATTTCAACGTCTGATTCTGAGAAGGAAGGAGATATTTTTGACTTGGATTTACCCAACTTTGATCTTCTGGGTGCGGATTTTAATCTTTCTGAGCTGCTGTATCATTTCGACATTGATGGACAAGGGATTGATCATTCTTGCCAGGACAAACTGGACTTTTCTCCAGATACAATTTCAGGGTAAAAATTCTTGCTTTTCTGTCCATGAAGAAGGGTGTTTTTTGCACCCTTCATGCCAGCTTATACAGAATCTAAGTTTACATCTAATATTTAATGCACAGGTCACCATATGAGTCTGGAAATGTCAACATTGATGCAAACCAAATAGCATCACAGATTTCATCAACAGTAACCGAAGTCTTTTCAGAGAAAGAAACAAATTTACTAGGTAAAACCCGTAAAAGGGAATTCTTGATTATGCAATTGGGTGTGAACTTCTTTATGTGAAAGTGAAGTAAATATTTTTCAATTTTGTCATTGATTCTTCAGGTTCAGATACTGTGAAAACTGTGAAATCGGTTACCAAACGTATCCAACTTTTAAGTCCCGGTAAGTGGTATTGTCGCTTCATTTTTAACATTATTCTTTATTGTGTACAAAGAGCTAATAGAGGACATAACACTAATCGATTCTGTATCATTTACATCTGCAGTTAAGCGTAACAGAAGCTCGAGACATTAGAAATTCTGTGCAAGAAATTGACTAAATTCTTCAGTAGATGGATATGGAGGCTGACATGCTAGAATTCATCACAGCTGACCTTATGAAATCCAATCGAGATACCTTCTTAAGCTTTAACTTTGAGTATTCATTCATTTGTAAACTATAAGATGGATTTGAGTTACATAGAAGCCTCTGGGTACATTTTGTCTGTTTGATAAACTCAAATGCCTATTGTACATAACTTGCATTACATCAGTTGACAGTGAAAAAGCTCTCAGGCAAGGTACTTTTCCAGCTTATCAATTTCTTCTGGACTTCCAATAAAAATAGGTGTTCGCTGATGTATCTGCAACAAAAAAAAGAGAGTATTTAAGGTCCTATGCGCTCACAATTAAAGACGACCTCAATATGACGTCTTAAGCGTCTTTCCGCATTAAGTTACGTGCTTTTTTTATATAAAAAAAATCATTATATTACACCACCTACACCTTAAACTCAATCTTCAACTTTAATTGTCATTAAAGAATCTTAATTTAGGTTTTCGTTGAATGGAGGTTTTCAAACCTACCTTCTCAGGCATGATTTCCAGTATCCGTTGGTTGCCATCTGTTGCTTTGCCACCAGCTTGTTCTACGATGTAGCTCATTGGAGCACACTCGTACAATAACCTCAAGTTCCCATTCTTGCTGTTCTTGTTCTTAGGATTTCCATAAATACCGCCATACAACAACATTCTGTGGATTTCACCCACGAGACAACCTATGTAACGGCCTGAATATGGCTTGCCATTTGGACCTGGTTGCCTTAAGTGGTCAATATAATTCTGCAATTTCACATCCCATAGATCATAATTTCCCTCATTAAAGGAATATATTCTTCCAGCCTTTGGTATTTTGATATCTTCATGCGTCAAAACAAATTCTCCATATGCAGGGTCTAAAGTAAATGCATATACTCCGTTTCCTACCGAGAGTGTGTACACTACTGAACTTGAATAAAGACAATACCCTGCTGCTACTAAATTGCTCCCTGGCTGGCAAACACTGACTATACACTTCTCCCTGGCTTGGTCAATCTGAAAATCCGAAAAGTATTGCTTTTCAATTTCATTTTATGAATCATTGTACTGAGATAAGTATAAATGGAGTGATATGGACAATGATGATTCATATAGCCGACCTCAATTTGTTCAGGTTGAGGCATAATGTTATTGTTATACTTAAGTTTCATGTTTGAATTGCGAGAATTACCGTAGAATCATCATCCATGTCTACAAGGCATTGCTGATCTGGACCATAAATTCCAAAAATTGATCCAGTGGTTAAGGCAATATCAATGTTAGCAGATCCATCGATGGGGTCAAACACTACAATATAATTTCCAGAATAAGTTTCTTCAACTGCAACAGGTACATCTTCTTCCTCTGATGCGATAATCCCCGTCCTCCCACTTGATCTTAGACAATTGCAGAACAACTGTAACACTCAAAAGATTACGTTTTTATTGATCAGTGCACTAAATTTCACAATAATCTAATTGTTGGAAGGTGATGAAGTAACAAACCTCGTTGGATATAACATCAAGTTTCTTCTGATCTTCACCTTGGATATTAATAGTGCCTTGAGTTCCAGTAATGTTAACAATGCTGGACCTTTGTAAAAGCGATGCGATTTGCTTGCAGGCCAGTGATATGCTTGAAAGAACTATAGCTAATTCTGCATCTATATTGCCTGCTTGTTCCTGCTGCAACAACCATGTTGTCAAATTAATCATTTCATATCGATTTTTCGTTTTTTTGATCTGTGCTGGGGCTGTTTTTGTTCCTTCCAAGCTTGCTGCTTCGCAGCGAATTCTTGAATTAGGACTAAAACTACCATTGATGAGTTGTTGTGATCTCTTGATATTTGTGGGAAAGAGATGGAAATTAGGAGAAAGAGGAGAAATGGAAGAAGAGCTTGAGAATTTGGTGTTCCAAGTAATTCTTGGAATTGCTTGAGCCATTTTTTTCTTCCTCTATTTCTCTCTATGAATTGACAACTGGGGTTGCCTGCTTATCCTTTTGCCTTCTGACAATTGTGTGAACGTAATTTGTCACAATAATATCTAAAGGTCCAAAAAAGTAATGAGCAACTTGCTTGAAGATCAAAAGATATGTGGATGAAAATGGGGTACCTACAACCCAAACAGAAAGATGATTTCACTACAATGCAAATAGAGTATGCAATCTTTCGACTTAAAAGAATAACATAGGAAAATCAAAAGCTCCGTAGAGGAAAGGATAATTGTCAATAGCAAAAAATAATCATAGTAGGTCCATTTGAAAGACAAAAAGAACTATAATTTCAATGCTAAAGAAGTCTCTCACATAGGATATATAAGGCATCAACGTTGCTTGATAAAGGAGTTGACCTGAGCATTGTTTAAAGTGTGTTGGAGGCTCATATTCTTTAACATGCTATATTAAAGATTAAAAATTTGGTGAACTTGTCAAAAAACCTTCTTTGCCTATCGAACATATAATCACTACTCGAAGCCTACTTTTGGTAAAACCTTTTTGGGCTTCTAAAAAACTAAGCTCGTAAAAATGAAAAAAAAAAAATAATACAAAAAAGATGGTTATAAACCATCTCAACATATTCTATTGTGCTTCTGTCTCAACTAAACTCCTCACCAACACCATTCCAATTCAGTCCATGGAGCCTCGGCTCTGCTCGAGGCACTCTAAAGCTTCTCAATGCTTATAAAATTTTAATTGTATTGTGAATTGAATCACTACAAAGCTTTTCAAGAACCTATAATCATTCAAGGGCCTAGACTTGTGAAAAGAATTTCTTTCAAGTAATATACAAATTTACAGCTCTTCATGTGTTTTGTTTGCTTACAAAATTAAAGCAGTTGAAAAAGTCACCAAGACAATCTGGAATAGCCCCTCATTTCACATTTGTATTAAGATAAGTACTTCTCCAATTTTTCAACTTCTTCTATGCTTCCAATGTACAATGGAACTCGTTGATGTATCTACAAAGAGAGAAACAAAAGAAAACAAATTAGCTAACATATTTTGCTTGTTGAAGGAAGATGTAGCAGTCATTTTGTTCTCACATCAGCTGGTTGAATATCAAGAATTCTTTGTTGGCCATCAGATCCTTTGCCACCGGCTTGTTCCACAATAAAGCTCATTGGGGCACACTCATACAAAAGCCTCAACTTCCCATTCCTGCTCTTCTTGTCTCTCGGATAGCCATAAATACCACCATATAAAAGAGTCCTATGAAAATCACCAACCAAACTGCCAATGTACCTGGCGGAGTAAGGATTACCACTAGGACCGGGGTCCTTCAAGTGATCGATGTACTTCTTCAACCTGTCATCCCATAACTGGTAGTTTCCTTCATTGAATGCGTAGATCTTTCCAGCCTTTGGTATTTGGATGTTTTCTTGAGTCAGAATGAATTCTCCAAACATTGGATCCAAGGTGAATGAGAAGACTCCATTTCCCAACGTGAGCACGAAGATCACAGCGCTCGAGTACATGCAGTACCCTGCTGCTAGAAGATTGTTCCCTGGTTGACACACATTCACTATGCACCTCTGCTCCACACTGTCAAGCTGCAATTTTTGGACATGTTTATTATACGGTTAACTATCCAGACGAAAAATTCAGGAACCCCAGAACCTATCATTCTCATACCATTCATAACAAGATAGATATAAATGATTGTAGGAATTAGGAAGTATCTTGCACATATAACAAGCATGGCAATAAATGGTCCTACTTCTACTGATTCTCAATAAGAGAGCATATCTTGGTAGACCGGTTAGTACCATGGTAGTATCTTCAAGATCAAGGAGGCAATCATCATTTGGGCTGTAAATTCCAAAGATAGAACCAGTAGATACAGCAGCATCAATATTTGATGATCCATCAAGAGGATCAAACACCACGATATAATTCCCATAGTAACTCTCCTCTACTGCCACGGGCACATCCTCTTCCTCCGACGCTATAATCCCTGTCCGGCCACTTGCCCTTAGACAATTTGAGAATACCTGTTCAATCCACAAATGTCAGACCTTCATTAATCTAACTCAATGTCATACAATTAGTACTCTAAACGTTTTATTTGGACTCTTCTTATGTTAACATCTTACTGCTAAAACCTCGAACCCATCAAGTGCAAATAAGTAAACAAAGGCATAAATGTGTTCCTTCACAATTAATCCACTACTAAATTTTTCAAAAATCATATGCCAGAAATGGAAATTTCGCTTCAGGTATTAAGCAGCGTTTGTACCAAAATGAGCAAGTTCTTGAAAAACATACTAAAATATATTTGGGCAGAAACTGTAAGCATGTTCAACGGTATCAAGAAGAGGGATCCTATGTGCAACTAGCTCTAGAATACATATATCTAGATTATTGTTTGTTTAAGACCTTAATAGTAAGTTCCCTCTTACACATAATTATTACTCCCTTCTGAAGTATAAACATCCTACCATCTTTGACACATCAATCTCATTTTTGGAAATTTAGGTTTACTATTTCTGTCTGAATAGATAATTCTGTGTCATTCTTCTGAGGGTCGACGAAATTTGAAATACAAAAGTTGGGTTATCTATAGGATTTTGAATTCCAGAAAACCACGAAATTTTTTCTATGAAAAGTCATTTTCTAATGCTTCCACCGTACTCAAGAAGTTATTCGAAATCACTAATTCGTAAGATGATCATATTGATTTGCAGTTGCTGAAAGTCCTAGCTAGATGTACTAACTACAAGAATGAGCTACCTCCGAGGTCCGGTGGAATAGTTGAAATCCCTTTACTCTTAAGTCTTTCACTATAGGTCTCGGGTTCAAATCTTGAAATTCAACAACATTTTTGTAGGGAGCAGCTTTCCCATAAGTGCGCAATTAAGTAAGAATCTAGATTAATTAGTCAAGCCAGTAAATTTCAGATACTAGACGGTTAAACTGAAGGCAAAGAACTACAAGAATGATTAACAAACCTCGTTAGAGACAACGTCAAGCTTCTTCTGGTCCTCTCCTTGAGCATTAACAGCGCCATGAACTCCAGTAAGTTTGGAAATGCCAGCTCTTTGTACCAATGAAGCAATCTGCTTACAAGCCATCGAAATACTCGAAAGAACAATAGTAAGTTCAGCATCGATAACCCCATAGTGTTCTTGTTTCAACAGCCAGCTAGTTAAGGTCTGCAGCTTATACGCATTCTGTTTCTTGGGTTTTGTAGGCTCAGCCGTACTACTCTTTTCCAAGACCATGCACGTCACAGCTCCCTTGTGCTTACACTTTCTCTTTATTATGCTGTTTTTTGCGCACAAAAATGAAGTCCTTTTGTGTTGGAAAAGGGAATGAGAGTTTGAGAAGCAAAGGTTTGAAGTCGTTGGTGTTGTGGCTGTTGATGCTGCCATTGGTAATTTTGCTTTACTTTTTTTAAAGTTTGCCTTAGTGAGCTGTGATCACAAAGTAATCAGACTTGCAATTTCTTTCTTATCTTTTTGCTATAACAACTATCTCACATTTTTCAAAACTAATTCACTAGTAACTAAAACTTACAATATTTAATCAAGCTAAAGGACTCTTATTATGCACTTCTCCGATCCTAATTTACGTGACACTCTTTTCCTTTTTGATTAGTTTAAAAAAGAAAGATACTTTTCTATATTTTATAGTAATAATTTAGCTTTAAACTTCTCATGATCTTACCCTTTATAGGATGCTTAAGAGCCACATAAATTTTCAATACTTGCACAACAAATTTTTAAATAAGTCCCCTTTTGTTATCAAATACCGTCATATAGAATGAGGTGGTTGGAGTATTAATTTATGTCAAGTTTGCTAATATAGCAGCTAATCTTAATTTAGATCGCGTATTGGATGTATGGATGCTTGGGTTATTTTATTCATTCTTTTCATTTCATACGACAATACTTGATAGGCCACAAAGTTATGATTTTAATTGTCCACGATATTTTTGTGGCTATAAGAGAATATTATTAAGAGTAAAATTAGAAGTTTAAAATTAATATGTTTCTAAATATAAGAATTTTCAATTTCTTTTGACATACTAAAAAAAAAAGAATATCATATAAATTATAACGTTTAAATAGATGAGTAAACTTAATTTTTAAATGATATTGTGGGATCAGTTAAGTTATTTTCTTGGAGATTTATGGCTGATTGGCAATTGTGAGGATGAAAGTGTAAGGCTGGTAATTAAGAGAGTCCCACTTATCCATTCTTTTTGGAATTTCCCCTTTCATTCGTGGTTAACCTTTCCAAATTTTAGGGGTCGTTTGGTTGGTAAAATGGGATAAATAAAGGATTTCTTTCGTTTGTTTGTCCCATTTTTCTCATTAGTTTCGTTTTAAAAGATGTTTCTTTTCGTTTTTAATAATTTTTTAATTTCAATTTTTCATATGACATGTTAAATATCAAAAGATAAAAAGATATTTGATAAAAACTATTAGATTAAAAAAAAAAATCTTTATTTTCTGAAACTCCATGCCAATTTGAAATAGGATAAATAAATCAAAATAGAGAGAGTATATTTTATGAATTGAAATATTTCATGAGATTTTTTTATCTCTCCTTTTATATATAATAACTTATCCTATCATTTAACCTAAAATGACAAAATGAAATGATTCAGAGATTAAATAATATCATTATCGCACATAAAATAAAAACATTTCATGAAATATTTCAAAATTATTATCCTTAGTCCACCTGCTAAACGACCCTTTTATCGACTTCTCTCTAGCCATGTACAACACCAAAGTGTGTCTGGATGAGATGATAATTTTACAGGAAATTAGTTTCTTAGAGAATATTCCAATTGTTCCTTGTTGATTGTGTACGTGCCTCCAATACAATGTTGTGATCACTGCTATCTTAATATTTTGAATATTTGAACGTTCGAATTCTTTACATAAACCGATTTTTTCTCAAGACATGCAAAAACTTTCTCAAAAGACTAAAAAAGAAAAAGAAAAAAGATGTTATATGTAAGTGACGTTATGAACTTTCTTTTGAAGATAAATTCTCCTTATTAATAAGCCACAGTTCAGCAGCTTCCGTTCTCTCCTTGTTTCACCTGCTTTCTTCGTAATTTTATTATATCACTCTAAATTAATTATTATCTATCATTTAAATATTAAAAAATTAATAATATTTAATTAAAAATAAATAAAATAGACATTTATGACATATCTGTTTTAGCTGCTTCAACCGTAATTTTACTATATTACCCTTAATTAATTATTATAAGTCATCTAAGTATTAAAAAATTAGTATCAAGTCATCTAAGTATTAAAATTTTTATAATATTTAATGCTAAATTAACTTGGCGTCTTATATGAGTCTCACTTAATTTTTTTTCACAAGTATTTTTTTATAGTAATATGTTATATCACTTTTAATTAGTTACATATAAGTCATTTAAGATCGCATGTCTGTTCGCTGCTTCAATCGTGATTTTACGATATCACTCCTAATTAATTTTATGTCCATCTAAGCTTTGTGCCACTTAAATTGGAATAAAAGGGAAAATATTATAAATCATAATAATTAAAAAATTAAATTATTTAAAAAATATAATTGACTATCAATGCCACAAAAATTTGAAGAAGAAGAAGAATATATATTATTTAAAAATTACATAAAAGTATTATAAATTACAATAACACCTTTAAATAACTAAAAAAAAATAATTTAATATTTTATATATTTCAAGAAAATACGCAAAAAATACTAAAAGTCACAATAATTAACAATTTAAAAATTAAAAGGTCAATCTGTCTGCTTTGGCACAACTTCACTGATTCTTTCCCTTACCTTCATTTTTCATCTATTTTAATTTGTTTGTGTTTTTTTTTAATTTGTTATATATTTCAAAAGAATACGAAAAAATTCTGCGAATCACAATAATTAACAATTTAAAAAAATTAAAATATACAAAATATTTATCTGACTCTCAAAATTATATCAGTGTCATTTAAATTGAAATAGAAGAAAAAGTACTACAAATCACAGTAATTAAAAACTTAAATTATTTTAAAAATATAATTGACTATTAATGCCACAAAAATTTGGACCAAAAGAGTAACATATATTATTTGAAAATTACGTAAAAATATTATAAATTATAATATTTAACAACTTAAAATATCTTACAAAAAATTAATCTGTTATATATTCCAAAAAAATATGTAAAAAAATACTATAGATCACAATAATTAACAACTTAAAAATTTTAAAAGATATAAATGTTTGGTTGAATCTCGAAATTATATTAGTGTCACTTAAATTGGAATAGTTAAAAATGTAATTGACTATTAATGACGTAAAAATTTGGACAAGTAGAATAACATGTAATATTTAAAAATTACATAAAAAGTATTATAAATTACAATAGTTAACAACTTAAAATATCTAAAAAAGATTGAATCTGTTATATACTTTAAAAAAAGACGTAAAAATAATAATTATAAATCACAATAATTAACAACTTAAATTTTTTTAAAGATATAAAATCTTTGATTGACTCTCGAAATTATTTGATATAACATATTTGTTGATTAACGAAATTAATTGTGACACTTTGATGAAAACTTTTGATTGACTTTCGAAATTATTTGATATAACATATTTGATTGATTGACGAAATTAATTGTGACACTTTGATGGAAACTTCAAACAAGACAACTTCCTATATTTTTTTTTTTCTTTTACAACAACAATATCATTACAAATCTATCTAATTATCTTCAATTTTCTCACTACTATTTGACCCGTGTTCAGCAGAGGCATATCCCGCTAGTGATAGTATAACTTAAAGTCTAATTGTTAGTTTTTGACCAGTGAAGTATGTTTATTACCAGGAAACCTCAATGTACTACTTGTTGTAAGACTTTATTGTCAAAAAAATAAAAAGAAATCAACTTGTTAAGCAAAAACAAGACATGAATAATATATGGAATTGACTTGGCTCATTATGAAGTGTTTTCTTGGTGAGATCCCTATTATTGAGCTATCGGACTAGGAAAGAAGTTCTTCAAAACACGACATACACATACGGAAAAGAAAGGTCATCTAATTAAGGATCTTATTTGGATGAAAATGTATATATCTTGGTTCTCCTATCACGTTTCAATACATTGAGATATCACATGGTTAAACTTCCCAACTTCATAGGAGTTCTGATCCACTTTACTTTTTAGTCTATAACCAATTTGAGTGTTAAATGTAGCTTCCAAAGAGGTGGGTAAATAAATTAGGATCGAAAGAAGCGGCTTTTTCGAAAAATTAGAACGTTTGACGTACATAGATAACAATGAACGTGCATGTGGGGTGTAAGTGAGCCAAAATCGATTTATTAAGACACAAACAATTAAAAAAAGAAAGGCTCGCATTGGAACATTGGTTGATATTAGCTTTCCAGGTTGTAGCTGTTGGAAAAAGTATTATAATATTGATATGGAACTGAAATTAATAATAGTCACAGAGTTGTCGCAAGTGTTGTGTCGTGGAAAGTCACTGCCTTGAAAGCGATTTCGGCCCGACTCCGGTGCAAATCCTTCTAGCCTGTCGCTCCCCAAGGTTCCACAACTATTTCCAAACACGTGCACTCGTGGCTGGAAGTTTGGAGGTTGCTCAAAACTATTGCCCAAAAGTAGAGAACTTAGGAGGAAGATATTTTTCTTTTACTTTGTTGGAGGTGTATCTTTTGTTCTCAAATAGAATGGTTTATATAGGTGAAGAACAAAAGATGTTACAAGAGTGAGTTAATGGTGAATTGAATGAATTAACTCCTCACCAAATGAATTCATCCGTTCAAGGAATGAATTAATTTATCAAGAACTAACTCATCAAATGAATTTTTACGTTCAAGGAGAATTGAAAACACACAGTTACAAAAGAATTAATAATTTACATTTTCTCACAATGTATCTTGTAAATGTATTTGGACTTCTCTTTTTGGATAAGCTTAAAGAAGCTTTAGATTTTGACTTTGTATTCTAACCATTTATTAAAAATGCTTTCAATCCCCCACAAATGCAAAGACAAAAGAATAGAAACACTTTTGGGCAAATAAAAGGAACATGTACTTAAGTGTCAATATCCTTCGATTTGAATTGACACGTAGTGATATGAGGCAACAACAAATATCTAAAAAGTGAAGTACTCTTGAACTAGATGGACGTGAGTTGAGACCCCCACAACACATACCATATCCTTGATTTTAAGCAACCTCAGTGATACTATAAAGTGCTTTTATGGTCATGCACACAAACCTTGGGTCTCATGAGTGCTTTAGAAAGATAACCCAAGTCTTTTATAAAAAGGTGACCAACCTTTTACACTCACATAGGTGATCCATCAAGCCTATCTCATAGACCACCTTAAGGCTATGGATCACTAAGAGCAAAAATAAGCTCAACCTTATAATACACTACCTCATGCCATAGGGATATGATATGTAGTGTTTATTGACGGCCTATATGGCTTCGTTTGACCAAAAATGGGTATCCACTATATTACCTCAATCCATGGGATTTAGCCTCATCCCCCTCGATGATTCAAGGCATTTTCCTTGTCAAACCCTTAGTCATAGGATCCGCTAATTTTTTTTTGGATCTTACATATTTCAAGAAAATAACACCATATTTCAACAATTATTTAACTGCACCACGTCTGATGTGAATATATCTCTTTTTACTATTGTATACACTATTTTTAGCAATTTCAATTGCCGCATGTGAGTCACAATGTAAAGAGACTGGTGACATTTGTCTTCCCTATAAAGGCACATCTGTCAAAAGATTTCTCAGCCACTCAGCTTCTTCCGTGCCAACTCGAGAGCAATGAATTCAGATTTCATGGTAGAACGTGTTATACAAGTCTGCTTTAAGGACTTCCACGAAATAGCACCTGCACCCAAAGTAAACACATAGCCACTGGTCTAGATAACTTCATCATTGTCAGTAATCTAGTTTGCACCACAAAAATCTTCTAAAACAACAGAAAATTTACTAAAATGCAAACACCAATCCATAGTACCTCTCAGATACCTTAACAAGTGATGAAGAACATTTCAGTGTTTACTACTGGAATTATGAGTATATCTACTCAATCTACTAACAGCATAAGCTATATCAGGCCGAGTATAGTTCATGAGAAACATTACACTCCCAATTATTTTAGCATATTCAGTTTGAGAAACGCTAGAATCTCTATTTTTTTCAAGTGTATGCTAGGATCATAAGGAGTTTTCACTGAAATTACATCAAAACAATCAAACCTTTTCAACATTTTTTCAATATAATGAGACTGATACAAAGAGAAACCATTAACAGTTCTTTTGATTTTTATTCCTAAAATCACATCAGCTTCTACAAGGTCTTTCATTTCAAATTTAGAAAATAAAAATTTCTTAGTCTCATTTACAACATTTACATTTGGGCCAAAGATTAACATGTCATCTACATATAAACATATAATCACACAGTCTGCTCCTATCATTTTAGAATAAACACAGGTATCCGATGAATTAACAATAAAGTCATTATCTATTAATGTGAAGTTAAATTTCTTATACCACTACTTAGGTGCCCGCTTAAGTGCATATAAAGACTTTCTCAATTTGTATACTTTATCCTCCTGTCCTGGGACCACAAAACCCTCAGGTTGAGTCATATAGATCTCTTCATCTAAATCACCATTTAAAAATGCAGTTTTGATAGCCATTTGGTGTACCACTAAACTGTGAATAACAGCTAGAGCAATAAGAGTTCTAATGGTCGCTTTTTAGTCACAGGAGAATAAGTATCAAAATAATCAACACCTTTCTTTTGGTTAAAACCCCTAATCACAAGTCTAGCCTTATATTTATCAATTGTACCATCATGCCTCAATTTCTTCTTAAATATCCACTTGCTACTTATGGGTTTACAACCTTTAGGCAAATTATACAAGTCCTATGTGTGATTAGAAACTATAGAGTCTAATTCATTTTTAATAGACTCTTTCCAAAATATCGCATCTATTGAACTCATTGCTTCATCATATGTCTTAGGGTCTTCTTCTATTAAATAGATAAACACTAATTCATCATTTAAAATATCGATATCAAAATTCTCAGTTAAGAAGGTGGTGATAAAATCCGAACCAAATCTAATCTCAGTTCTACGTCTTTTACTCCTTCTCGATTCATTTTCATGCTCATTAGTAATAACATCAGATACAGGCATAATATGAGAGTTAACAAACATAGATATAGAAGTATTATTTTGCACATCACTAGGCACATCATTTTTCAAAGGAAAAACATGCTAAAAAAATTCTGCATCTCTAGATTCACAAATAAAATAATTATTTAATGACACAAATCTATATGCAACACTATTTTGAGAATAACCAATAAAGACAGTATCAAAGGTCTTAGAACCTACATTTACTCGTTTAAAATCAGGTAGACCAATGTTAGCCAAACACCTCCACACTTTCAGAAATTTCAAGTTAGGGGCATGTCCTTTCCATAACTCATATGAGGTCTTGTCTAACTTTTTATGAGGGACTCTATTAAGAATATAACATGCAGATAAGACAACTTCCCCCCATGTATAGTCAGGTAGACCTGAGCTTAAAAGCATAGAATTCATCATTTCCTTAAGTGTTCTATTCTTTCGTTCGGCTACACCATTTTGTTGGGGAGTATAGGGAGCACTAAACTCATGGTTAATACCATTTTTTTCACAAAAATCTTCTAGAGTTTTAGTACTATATTCACCGCCCCTATTAGATCTAAATCTCTTGATTTTTCCGTCTAATTGATTTTCTACTTCTATTTTGAATTTTAAAAACATGCTTTCAGCCTCATCTTTAGACTTAAGGAGGTATACCTTAGTGTACCTAGAAAAATCATCAACAAAAGTAAAGTAATACTTCTTTCCACCTTTACTAATAGTGTTCTTAAAATCTGCTAAGCCTGAATGTACTAATTCAAGCAACCCGATCTTTCTACTAGTAACATATTTAAAAGGTTTCTTGGCATGCTTTGCTTCTACGCACACATGACATTTAGAAATATCATCAATATTTACTGCAGGAATTAATTCCATTTTTCTAAGTCTTTTAATAGAAACAATATTAACATGACTTAATCTACCATGCCATAAATTAATAGACTCAGCAATATAAGCATAATTAGAAATATTTGCATTGACAATCTCTTGATCAATGTTCAGTACAAATAAGCCCCAATTAAGGTATCTCTTCCCAACAAAGTCTCCTCCACGAGAAATAATTATTTTATCAGATTCAAAAATAAGTTTAAGGCCTACTTTGTTGAGAAGTGCCCCAGAAACTAAGTTTCTATGGAGCGAGGAAACATACAGAACATTGTTCAAGGCTAAAATTTTTCCAGAAGTTAATTTAAGTAAAAATTTCCTTACCCATAAGTCCAGAAGTAGTGGAGTTACCCATGTAGATGCACTCGTCATAGTGGATTCCTCAAAGTCATGGAATAATTCTTTGTTAGCGCAGAGATGTCTTGAAGCGCCTGTGTCCAACACCCAATCAGTTTTGTTACCTATCAGATTTGCCTCGATGATTACCGCAGTAATTACTTCATCACCCTCTGTAAGATGAGCTCAGGCATCATCTTGTCCTCCCCGTTTTGGCTTTTGTCCCTTTCTTAGATAACACCGGACAACCATGTGGCCAAGTTTTCCGTAGACAAAATAAAACCCCTTGATTTTTTAATTTGACTCTCTGACTTGTTGAAATTATTTTTCTTTTTCACTTGTTCCTTTTTCTGAACATTCTTTTGTTTGCCTTTGTACCTGTCTTTTGCAATAGTACCAGAAGATTCCACAAGGTTAGCTTTAGAAGAATTAAGAGAAAGAGCTTCCATCTTATCTTTAAGACGGTTTGCCTACTCTGTTCTTATGTAACAAATAAGTTCTTGGAGAGTTAAATTATTTTTCTTATGTTTCAATTGATTTCTGTAATCACTCCAGGATAATGGAAATTTTTTAAGCAAAACATTCGCCTGAAGAATCTCACACATCTTCATACCCTCATTGAGAACATCAACAGTTAAATTTTCATATTCGTGGACCTGTTCCATGATTAATTTATTGTCAACCATTTGAAATTTAATCCATTGTCCGACAACATATTTTTTCTTTCCTGCATCATCGACACCATATTTCTTTTCTAAACTGTCCCATATTTTCTTAGCAGATTTATAAGTAACAAACAAATCAAACAAATGATTAGGCATATGATTCAACAAATGTCCTCTAACTGTTTTGTAATCTTTTTCAAATTTTCTTTTAGCAACATCATCAATCACAACATTGTTAGAGTTATCAGTAGGAGATTCATTAAACAATACATAATCAACTTCTAATTGTTCGAAGAAAATCAGAAGTTTTTGTGACCAACGCTTAAAATTATTTCCGTACGTCCAATGGCTCAAGTTTTGACAAATCAGGAAAGGTTTTATTCAAAGAAAGAGCCATTTATCAATATTGTATGTAACGAAATTGCTTTCAAATTGTTGAAAAAGTACTACTATATTGATATGGAACTGAAATTAATAATAGTAACAGAGTTGTCACAAATGTTGTGTCGTGGCAAGCCACTGCCTTGAAAACGATTTCGGCCCGACTCCGGTGTAAATCCTTCTAGCCGGTCGCTCCCCAAGGTTCCACAGCTACTTCCAAACACGTGCACTCGTGGCTGAAAGTTTGAAGGTTGCTCAAAACTAGTGCCCAAAAATAGAAAACTTAGGAGGAAGATATTTTTCTCTTACTTTGTTGGAGATGTATCTTTTGTTCTCAAATAGAATGGTTTATATAGATGAAGAACAAAGGATGTTACAAGAGTGAGTTAATGATGAATTGAATGAATTAACTCCTCACCAAATGAATTCATCCGTTCAAGGAATGAATTAACTTATCAAGAACTAACTCATCAAATGAATTCTTACGTTCAAGGAGAATTCAAAACACACAACTACAAAAAAATTAATAAGTTACATTTTCTCACGATATATCTTGTAAATATATTTGAACTTTTCTTTTTAAATAAGCTTAAGGAATCTTTAAATTTTGACTTTGCATTCTAATCTTTTATTAAAAGCGCTTTCAGTAGCCTCTGTCCATTCTTTTCATTTTCTTGGTCAGAAGTAAAGTACAAGTCGTTGCTGCCATTTTTTCCACACAACACAAGGTTAGGTGACTTATCATGTAAAACTTAATTAGACCAGTAAGGACATGACACGTAGAGAACAAGTTGTAGAATGAACATTGTTGGCCTATATATGTGACTCGCTAAACTAATTGACCTTTGAACTTCTGCATAACATCGTTTTGTTTTAAGAGTGTTGATATATATGATAAAAAAATATATATCTCAAGGTATTCATCATATAGTTTAACTTTTGATAAACAAAACGTGACAAGTAAAAAAAGCAAATAGAGGGATCGCGGAGTTTAAAGTAAGGGTGTCAAACGGGCCGGGCTGACCCGGCCCGGCCCGACCCGGCCCGACCCGGCCCTATTAGCTAACCCGGCCCGGTTTGACCCGGCCCGGTAAGCCCTAGGGCTTAAGGGTTCCGGGTCCCGGGCCGGTTTTTTTTTTTAAATGGGCCCGGTTAACCCGGACCAAGCCCGGTCCAGGCCCGCCGGTTAACCGGCCCGACCCGGCCCTATTAGCTAACCCGACCCGGTTTGACCCGGCCCGGTAAGCCCTAGGGCTTAAGGGTTCCGGGTCCCGGGCCGGTTTTTTTTTTTAAATGGGCCCGGTTAACCCGGCCCGGACCAAGCCCGGTCCAGGCCCGCCGGTTAACCGGCCCGGCCCGGCCCGGAATATAAAAAAAATAAAAAAATAATAATTTTGGGCCAACTAGCCGTTGGCCCAATGGCTATATAGCCGTTTTTGGGTCCAAACGGCTAGTTTGGGCCCATTTAATTAAAAGAAAAAAAAAACTTTAAAAAATATTTTTTAATCCCCAAAAAAAATCTATAAATACCCTACAACTTCAAATCATTTTTCACACAATTTTTCACTCTCTCAAATCTCATTCTCTCTCAAATCTCAATTCTCAATTCTCTAATATTCAATATATTTAATTTCTTAAAGTGTTCACTTTAATTTTTTAATTTTCGTTTACAAAGTACGAGCGGAAGTTTCCAAAGTCGCAATCTTCGGATACTTCCAAAATTTGGTATTGTCGTTCCATCTCTTACGTTTAATTTTTATTTATTGTATTAATTGTTTATTATTTAATTTTATTATATTTGTGTATTTTGAATATTTTTAGTTTAATTTAATTTAATTTATATTATGGATAAATTAAAAAACCTCGCTGCTAAAGGTGTTAAAAATTTTTGTCCCGGAAGCGGTAGTGGTAGTAAAAAGCGAATTACTAGTGGTAGAGGTAGTTCAAGTAATAGATATACCCGTGTGCCTTTGCCTCCGGTACCGCTTGATACACCTTTTGAGGAAGAAATAGGTGTAGGTGCTCACGATATGGATTATGTAGAAGCTCAGAAAAATTATGGTATAGAAGAAGAAAATGAAGTAGATGCAGTTAATTTAGACGAAGATAATGAAAATATTGCTGAAACACCCGCAGTAGGAGATGCTAACGTTAGATCTGAATCAGTTAATCTCCCTTCCCGTCCTCCTAGTGCCCCAAAACCTCGTAAAAGAACTAGTATTGCATGACAATTTTTTGAACGTATATCAGATATTGAGGTGCAGTGCAATATTTGTCAACAAATATATAAGCATAGAAGTGGAGGCAAGCAAGGGGGTACGGGTACGTTAATGAGACATATAGATGAAGATCACAAAAGAGAGTTAAATATTGCAAAAGGTGGTGGGGATGTTGGTGGGTCAACGCAAACTAGATTGGACCCAACAACCGGTCAAGTAGCGAAAAAGTATAATAAATTGAGGGACAGGGAAGAAATAGCTAAAATGGTAGCTGTGGGTTGTTTGCCTTTTAGTTTTCCTTCTTCTGATGCTTTTATTCGTTATATACAAGCAATTTATAATCCTATGTTTAATGGTATTCCTAGAACTACTTGTCGGTCTGATATTTTTAGACTCCATTCACAATATTGTTTTTATTTATCAACATTGTTAAAAAATATTCAATGTAGATTGTCCCTAACTTCTGATCTTGGTCGTGCTGTAAATAAAAATGATTATTTAACCGTTACTTGTCATTGGATGGATAGTAATTTCGTGATGCAAAAACGTATTCTTGCTTTTTTATATGATGAAGATCGTAAACATACTGGACAATTTATTGCTGATTCTATTGTTAAAATTGCCGGATACTATGGTATAGAAAATATAATTTTATGTATTGCTTTTGATAATGCTTCTAACAACAAGACTGCTATAACAAAAATAAAATCTACGCTATCTCCGTCCTTGCCTGAAATTTTTCATATTAAGTGTGCATGTCATATATATAATTTAATTGTAAAAGATGGTCTTGAGTTTTTTGAGCTTTATATTGAAAAAATTCGTCTTGCCGTTGGTTTTATTCAAGAAAATAATCGTAGATCGAGAATTAGAGAATTTAAAGTTAAATGTCAAGAAAATGGACTTACACCGATTTTGATGCCTGAGGAAATTGATACTAGATGGAATTCTACGTATGAATTTTTAAAAACTTGTTATAAATATAGAATTCCTATTACACTAGCTTTTAACCAACATTGCGGTTCATTTGCTGATTCTGCTGATTGCATGCTACATAATTCTGATTGGGTTGTAATTAATGATCTTGTTATGTTTTTAGAAAAATTTTATGTAGCTACGGTTGAATTTTTCGGTGCTTACTATCCTACTGTTTGTAATATTTTGGCATATATAGCCGATATTTCTGGTTTGCTCCAACAATATAAAAATAAAGAAGGTTATAAAGAAGCTGTTGGCGCCATGTTTACAAAATTTAAAAAAAAAAAATTCCCGATTCCCCCTATTTACTTGGTTGGTGCTATGCTAAATCCGTGCATGAAATATAATAATATGTGTCACTTTAGTACTCTTATTTATACTTACTTAGAAATAAATACTAACCATGATTCTGAACAAGTACAGCCTGATTTGTGGACGGCTACGGCTGATGCAAAAGATTATATAGAAAAATTATATAATCACTATGCTGATTTATTTGATTCAGCCGTACCTACAAATATCACTCCAACTGTCGCCCCTCATCCTCCCGAGGAGCCATCATCTTCTAAAAGGCCGGCACATAGTGGTTTTTCTGATTCGTTTTATGATTTAAATTGTTGGAACAGTGTTGATGAGAGAACTTACACATCAACTTATCGGGAAGAGCTGAAATATTATCTTCGGACGGCACCAGAGGATCGCAGACGACGGATCAACACGCTGGATTGGTGGAGGAATAATGAATCACAATATCCTGTGCTTTCAAGATTAGCTAGAGATATCTTGAATGTTCCAATGTCAACCGCTGCATCAGAGAGCGCCTTCAGTCAGGGACGACAGCAGCTTGGAGACAACCGACACTCATTGGGAAGCAATGCAATGAATGTTCTAGTTTGCCTCAGAGATTGGATTAGAGCGGAAAGAAGAAACCAAGGAATGGAACCGGAGCCGAGCGACGAGCTGAAACTAGAAGAAATTATGACTTCACGGGAGAACTCAGCAGAATCAAGTCCAATGCATGGTTTTGCCCCCGTTGACTTTGATTATCCTATGCAAGTTCCCATTAATATTAACATGAATGAGTTGGAAAAAATGATGCATAATTTATAGATTTTTCATTCATGCAAATTATAAATTTTGGATCATTTTGCAATCAATAAAATTCCCCAAATTCATTCAGTCCTTAGTCGTTGTTTTTTATTTTTTTTTGAATAAATTTTGAATATTTGTGCATATATCTTCTATAGAAGTGTATATTTAACGTATACATGTGTATATGTTTTATAAATTAGTATATAAGTATATCTATACATATTGTAATGTATATATAATGTAGTATATTTTATAAGTAGTAGTATATATACATTTAATGGTGCGTATACACGTGTATATATCTTCTATAGAAGTGTATATTTAATGTATACATGCGTATATGTTTTATAAATTAGTATATAACTATACAAATATATATTGTAATGTATATACATTATAGTATATTTCGTTTAAAGTATTACATATACATAGAATAGAGTGTATATATGTGAATGGATCTTCTATAGACGTGTATATTTAACGTATACATGTGTATATATTTTATAAATTAGTATATAACTATACAAATATATATTGTAATGTATATATATTGCATATATCTCATTTAAAGTATTACATATACATAGAATAGAGTGTATATATGTGAATAGATCTTCTATAGACGTGTATATTTAACGTATACATTACTTTATGTTTTATAAATTAGTATATATATTGTAGTATATACTTTTTTTAAAGTAGTACATATCTTTTGAATGGTGCGTATATATGTGTATATATCTTCTATAGACGTATATCTTTAAAGTATACAAGTGTATATGTTTTATAAATTAGTATGTAACTATATATATATACATATTATTGTATATATATATATGTATATCACTATATTGTAGTATATATTTTATTTAAAGTAGTACATATATATTGAATGGTGCATATATATGTGTATATATCTTCTAAAGTAGTATATATTTAACGTATACATGTGTATATGTTTTATAAATTAGTATATATATATATTGTAGTGTATATATATATATATTATACTATTATAACAAATGTTTTATTTAAAGTAGTACGTATAGTCATATATAATTATATATTGAATGGTACGTATATATGTGTAATTGTTTATACTTTATATATTTTTTTAAAAATATATGTTGTATATTGGAGTGTATATAGTGTATATTGAATTTTTTATTTATTTTTTAAACGGGTTTGACCAATTTTTAATCGGGTTTGACCGGGTTTGACCGGGTCTTGGTGGGTTTGACCGGATTGGATTTAGTGGGCCGGGTCCGGGTGGGTTTTAATTTTTTTACTGTTTGGCCCGGCCCGACCCGGTTAACGCCAAACCCGGCCCGAAACCGGCCCGGAACCTGGGTAAAATGGGAGGGCCGGTTCCGGGTTGGCCCGGCCCGGCCCGTTAGACACCCCTAGTTTAAAGTTAATGAAGTTACTATAATTAAAGATTGTGACCTTTGAAATTAAACGGACAAAATATAATTAATTTTTTCTTTAGTGGATTTATAGTTTTCAAACCTACCCAATGGGTTTTCAGTTTAACTCCAATTTAGTAATTACCTGCCACTGCTTAAGACTAATGATGGTTAAACAAACTAAAAATCATAGATTGTGTCATCTAATCTTGAAAACTTAGCTCAAAAATAAGGTTAGCCTATTAAATACATAATGATTGACATTGACAACATGCTGCACATCAATTGTAGGAGTTAAAAAAAGGCTTAAGTCATCGACAATCATTTTAAGTTGTCCCGAAATTTCACTTAAACCCCTCAATTAAGGCATGTACCTATCAAACACCTCAAATGTTTAAAATTGGTACCTATCAAGCACAAAATGCTGATTTGACAAGGAAAGTGCGCGTAAATCGAAGAAGAAATAATATTTTACTTTTTTTAATTAAAAAAATTATATTTAAATTATTTTATTAATATAATTTTTAATTATTATAATTTCTTATTATGTTTTTTAAAAAAGCGCAAACCCCTCCCCCTCGCGTCATCATCTTCATAGCACCCCATCCCCTCGCGTCATCATCTTCATAGCACCCCACCCCCACCCCAATTCGTCGTCTTCAACCCCACCCCACCCCCACGTCATCGTCGTCTTCACAGCACCCCACCCCCACCCCAGTTCGTCGTCTTCAACCTCACCCCATCCCCCGCATTATTGTCGTCTTCACAGCACCCCACCCCCATCCCAGTTCGTCGTCTTCAACCTCCCCTTGGTCATCGTTGTCTTCAATCCCCCCACCCTGTCATCGTCGTCTTCACACACCCCACCCCACCCCAGTTCGTCGTCTTCAACCTCCACCCCACCCTTCCCGTAGCTGTCGTCAGTTGCCCCCGTCATCATCGTCTTCACACACCCCACCCCACCCCAGTTCGTTGTCTTCAACCCCCACCCCACCCTTCCTGTAGCCGTCGTCAGTTGCCCCACGTCATTGTCGTCTTCACACACACAGAGTTTGTCGTCTTCAACCCCCTAGCAAAACTAATAACATTCAATAGTAAATTCTAACACAAATTCAACATTTCCTTCAACAAAAAAATCAAGAAACCATACTCATCAATCAAGAAAGACATTAAAGATTATTATTCATGTTTATGTTATATTTGATGCTTTTTTTGAGTTTGTTCAATAATTTTACATTAATTATTATTTTGGGTGTTTACGCCATTGATGAAGATTAAAGATTGACCGTCGACAATGAAAATGGTGACAACAGAGCTGCCGTTGATGGAGGAGGGAGGGGTGGGGGTAGGAGTGAGGGGGCTGGTTAGATTAGAATTATAGCATTTAAATATTTTTTTAACTTAAAGTTATTTTTTTATACTCATTTTGCCACGTATTTTTTTTTAATTGGTTATTTTTGCCACTTCACGCGAGTGTGTTAAACACATCTTATACCTTTTGCTGATTGTCCAAAAAGGATTAGATGGATCAAATTTCGGGTGCATTAGGAGCCTGATAGGTACAGGCCTGAGTTGAGGGGTTTAAGTGAAATTTCGGAATAACTTAAAGGGGTTGTCGATGACTTAAGCCAAAAAAGGGGTCTACTTAGACTTTTAAGTTCCTATAAATAGCAAATGTAATGTGTTCAATTTTTAATCATCCCCCAAAATTAAAAGGTCATAATTAGAATTTAGGAAAGCTCTTCCCATCAAAATCTACTCTAGAAGCCCTTTAATTGGGTATCTAGCAAACTTAAATATATAAAGATTAGGATCTTTGACAATTTATTGAAAAGCCTTAGAAGGAAAATGCAATGAGAAAGTAATTTCGTGGCTTCATAATCTTTTCTCTATAAAGTATTATAATTTGTGAATAAGTTCGAGGAAATTTTCAATTTTGCATATAAGAATTCAAAAACGTAAAGTAATTCTCTACTTATATGACTTTGATTGCAACTTCTAAAATTTGAAACTTCAGTTAGCAGACATAATCACATAAAACACGTATAATAAGATGAACTCTTCCGGATTATGGAGCATCAACAAAAGGCTAATTATGTTAGTCAAAAATGTTGGATACAAAATGTCTACGCGTTAACAAATTGGTAAAAGATGACATGTCTCATATAATATCGTATTTTTAAAATAATTATTGAAAATGATAAATATTTATCTGTAATTATAAGACGAATATTAGACACATCTCAGGAGAAGCACAAATGTGTCGACTTTCTGGCTAATGAAAGTCAATACAACACATTAGCCGTCAACTAAAACTTGAAGGCAAGAAGTAAATTTACAACAAATAAACAAACTAGAGAATCAACAAAACACTATTTCTTTAAACAAGGAATAAAATTTTATTTATTTTAAATTAAATAAATGACAGATATTAACGCGTGGGCTCCACTAACTTCTACAAAAGACCCTTCCCCCTCTCTATTCGTGCACACCAATTTCATAGAATTCGTCAAAATTTAGTAGGGGAATATGCATAACATGTTGAAAATTCTTAAAATATAATTTAAAAAGATCAATAGTACCCACAAAAATAAATAAAATAAAAAAAGGTGACAAAATATTCAAAGTACATAGCTTTTTTTTCCTCCTTTTTCTCCACCAAACATGCCTATATAAATTCAAGAAACCCCTTCATTTACCTTCATCTGAAGAACCCATAGATCTTAAATTTTATTATTTTTCTTGAGTTCATCATCAACAAAACAACCCAATACAATATATCACAGAGAAACAAATACAAAGGAAAAGAATAGAAATGGCTAAAACTATCATGGTTCTTTTCTTTGTTAGCACCCTTTTTCTCCAAGGCACTCTAGGTACCTATTTTATATAATTGCTCCATATTTCTGTTTTCTTTGAATATGTAGCATGCATGTTTTTATTTGCAATATCCAAAGTTGTTTCAAATTTATTCCACAATTAGGGTTGAATCACATGATCTAATGGTTTTTAATTGAATCTCCTTCATCTGAAAATAGCAGAAAACTAATTATTTGTACATATATAAATTGTTTAACTACAAAGATTGATCAAGAATTGTTTCAATTGACGAATATGATCTTGCAGTCCTTTAAACCCTACCATTAAAATTTTTGGCTACGACAGTGTCCTCAATACATGAATTCTTGATCATAAATTGATTTTTGGTCCTTTGGTTTGTTGATGTGTATAATGAATATTGATCTTCAGGGAGTTTCATCTGTGAGAATTTGCCAACAAGTGTGTGTGGGTTCGCGATCGCATCATCAGGGAAGAGGTGTTTGTTGGAGAATTTAACAGGGAAAGATGGGAAGGTTGAGTACCAATGCAAGACATCTGAGGTTGTCGTTGCAAACATGAAAGAACACATTGAGACAGATGAATGTGTCGATGCTTGTGGCGTTGACAGAAACACTGTTGGACTTTCTTCTGATGCTTTGCTTGATTCTCAATTCACCTCCAAACTTTGCTCCCCTGCTTGTAACCATCACTGTCCCAACATTATCGACCTTTACTTCAACTTAGCTGCTGGTGAAGGTAACAAACAACATCAACATTTTACTGTCTCCTATGATACTTGGGCACCATGCACTTGAGTTATTTTTTCAATTACAAAAGTTTATAACTTTACTAAATTTGCATTTGTCTAGGTGTGTATTTGCCTGATTTATGCAACAAGCAGAGGACCAACCCACACCGTGCCATGATTGAGCTATCGAGCAATGGAGCTGTACTCGAAGATGCAGCTGACGCTCCAGCTCCGTCCCCTGTTTCTTTCTAATTTATTCCCTACACACCATTTGAAAATTTGTACTACTACAACAAACACATACTGCAGCAAACATTTTTTTTTTTTTTTTTTTGAAAATCAAATATCGTCATTGTTGTGTTTTTTCTACATTGAAAGAGAGATATGGGGGAATTCGGGTTTATTTCTAATTCCCTTGGATTTGTTTCGAGAAATTCTTTTTACACATCAAAAGTTGAATGAATATTATTCTTCTATTGGGATTGGATCAATTGTGTCGTCTTCTTTAACTAGCTTTCTCCCAGTTGATGTTCTTGTTGTTATTTTTGCATTACCCTTTCGAGTATTTATAAAACAACATACTTTAATTCCCATAACACCACTTGCAAGTTCAAATTCAAAGACAATTTTGACGGTAAAAAATTATCCACATCAGATGTTTATATCAAATCAATGAATGCATGACATGCGCTAGAAGATACACAACTATTGTTTAATCATGATTTTGGACAATCCTCTCCTCATGAGTTCACTTTTGACTTTGAATTAAACCCATGATCGATCCATTTCTTTACGAGAATCATATCAAATCATGGTGCAAGCAACATTTGTTTAGCAATACTGAAGCACAATTGTATAAGATGAAGACACTTGTGTATCAATATATATTTGCTGACGTGACGCTCTCTAAGGCCTAGAATCTTATTTGTCTTTTTTGTAGTTTTTTCGGTCTTTTTAATTCATTTTGCAAGCTAAAAAAAATTAATTATACATTATTTTTATTTACCCACATTCCTTTCCCACTAATACTCATTAATTCAATCTATTTAATATTGATGTAAATAGGAATATTATTTCATTTCAGTTACACATCTTTCACCTCCCATATTTTTCAATATTTTCATAAACACATGTTTATTGTTTTACTATAAATACCAACTGAGATGTTGGCATGACAACCAGTTTTGTATTCTTCATGTCATGCGATGATATGCTACGGTCCAATTTTTGATGTCTTCTTTGGTGAGATTTTTTTTTCTTTACCATTTTCTCTTGAATTTTTTTATTTGTTTTTTCTTTAGAAGTGAGTGAGTTTTTCTTACTAATCAATTTAGTTGCAGTTTTCACAAAACTTCTGCTTCTATCTATTGTCTTTTGTATTTCAATTATTTTATTGAATTTACAATATGAGGTAAAATTATTTTCTTCTTTATGTTGTTTCATTTAATTTATTGTTCAGTTGATTTAAATTAGTAATTTTTTTAGACTCAGTAAAATGCTCAATCTTCTAGAAGAATTGAATAGTAATCAACTTGTAAAGTGAATATCGACGAGAGTTTGAAAGATTGTACATTTTCTTCATATTTTTTTATTTTTTAATGATAAAGATTGCAATAATAACGTTGTATTCTTAATTAATTTTTATATATTCTCTCTATGTTTTTATTTTATTTTGTGTTTTATATGAATTTCTAATTGGTGTAAATTCATAATTTTTTTTGGTTCAAAGGAGAGTCTCTGACTTTATTCAAAATTTGCCAACCATAGTCTTTTGAAAAGAAAAGCTCATTGTATCTTAAAGATATTTTATGTAACTGAAAAAAAAATAATGAAAATATTAAAGATGATAATTAACCTCTTGAATATGAAGAGGAAAAGGAAAGAAATGACAAATATTAACTGTAATAAATCCATCAATCAAATACTAGACATATAAATGCATTATGGTAAAAAAGAATTGCAAAAATTATGAGATAAATATCTGATTGTTGTGAACTTCTGCTATTATCTATTGTCTCTCGTATTTCGATTATTTTATTGGATTTGTAATATGAGGTAAAATCATTTTCTTCTTTTGTCACATGTTGTTTCTTTTAGTTTGTTATTCAGGTGATTTAATTTAGTAGTTTTTTAGATTCGGTAAAATGCTCAATCGTCTAGAAGAATTGAACGGTAATCAACTTGTGAATTGAATGTCGATGAGAATTTGAAAGATTGCACATTTTTTTCATATTTTTATTTTATTTTTGAATGATAAAGATTGCAATAATGACGTTGTATTCTTAATTAGTTTTTATATATTATCTCTATGTTTTTATTTTTATTTTAAATTTTATATGAATTTCTAATTGGTGTAAATTCATAATTTCTTTTGGTTCAAAATAATATCTCTGACTTTATTCAAAATGTGCCAACCATAGTCTTTTAAAAAAAAAAATTCATTGTATCTTAAAGATATCTTATGTAACTGGAAAAAATAAATTAATGACAACATTAAAAAGGAAAGAAACAACAAATATTAATTGTAATAAATTCATCAATCAAAGACTAAACATATAAATACATTATGTTAAAGAAGAATTGTGAAAATTATGAGATAAAAGCTCATTGTATCTTAAAGACATCTTATGTAACTAAAAAAATTAATGAAAATATAAAAGAAGAACTATGCATTTGCTGACGTGGCGCTCTCTAAGGCCTAGAATCTTATTTATCTTTTTTGTAGTTTTTTCGGACTTTTTAATTTATTTTGCAAGCTAAAAAAAAATAATTATTCATTATTTTTATTTACCCGCATTCCTTTCCCACTAATACTCACTAATTCAATCTATTTAATATTGATGTAAATAGAAACATTATTTTATTTCAGTTACACATCTTTCACCTCCCATATTTTTCAATATTTTCATAAATACATGTTTATTGTTTTACTATAAATACCAACTGAGATGTTGACATGACAATCAGTTTTGTATTCTTCATGTCATACGATGATATGCTACTGTGTGTCCAATTTTTGGTGTCTCCTTTGATGAGATTTTTTTTTCTTACCATTTTATCCTAAATTATTTTATTTATTTTTCTTTAGAAGTGAGTGAGTTTTTCTTACTAATCAATTTAGTTGCAATTTTCACAAAACTTCTGCTTCTATCTATTGTCTCTTCTATTTCGATTATTTTATTGAATTTGCAATATGAGCTAAAATTATTTTCTTCTTTTATCACATGTTATTTTCTTTAATTTTTTGTTCAGTTGACTTAATTTAGTAACTTTTTTCAGACTAGGTAAACTACTCAATCTTCTAGAAGAATTGAATGGTAATCGGCTTGTGAAATGAATGTCGACGAGAGTTTGAAAGATTGTATATTTTCTTCATATTTTTTTATTTTTTTAATGATAAAGATTGCAATAATAGCGTTGTATTCTTAATTAATTTTTATATATTATCTCTATGTTTTTATTTTATTTTGTGTTTTATATGAATTTCTAATTGGTGTAAATTCATAATTTTTTTTGGTTCAAAATAGTGTTTCTGACTTTATTCAAAATATGCCAACCATAGTCTTTTGAAAAAAAAAAAGCTCATTGTATCTTAAAGACATTTTATGTAACTGAAAAAAATTAATGAAAATATTAAAGATGATAATTAACCTTTTGAATATGAAGAGGAAAGAAATAATAAATATTAATTGTAATAAATTCATCAATCAAATACTAGACATATAAATACATTATGGTAAAGAAGAATTGCAAAAATTCTGAGATAAATATCTGATTGTTGTGAACTTTGCTATTATCTATTGTCTCTCATATTTTGATTATTTTATTGGATTTGTAATATGAGGTAAAATTATCTTCTTCTTTTATCACATGTTGTTTTCTTTAATTTTGTTATTAAGGTGATTTAATTTAGTAGCTTTTCTAGACTCGGTAAAATGCTCAATCGTCTAGAAGAATTGAAAGGTAATCGGCTTGTGAAGTGAATGTCGCCGAGAGTTTGAAAGATTGTACATTTTCTTCAGATTTTTATTCTATCTTTTAATGATAAAGATTGCAATAATGACGTTGTATTCTTAATTAGTTTTTATATATTCTCTCTATGTTAATTAGTTTTTATATATTCTCTCTATGTTTTTATTTTTATTTTGTATTATATATGAATTTCTAATTGGTGTAAATTCATAATTTCTTTTGGTTCAAAATAATATCTCTGACTTTATTCAAAATATGTCAACCATAGTCTTTTGAAAATAAAATTCATTGTATCTTAAAGATATCTTATGTAACTGGAAAAAATAAATTAATGACAACATTAAAAGGGAAAAAAACGACAAATATTAATTGTAATAAATTCATCAATCAAACACTAAACATATAAATACTTTATGTTAAAGGAGATTTGTGAAAATTATGAGATAAAAGCTCATTGTATCATAAAGACATCTTATGTAACAAAAAAAAATTAATGGCAATATTAAATATGATAATTAACCTTTTGAATATGAAGAAAAAAAAACGACAAATATTAATTGTAATAAATTCATCAATCAAACAGTAAAAATATAAATACATTATGATAAAGAAGAATTGTGAAAATTATGAGATAAATATTTGATTGTTGGGTCCGAGAGAAAAGAACAAAAATGAAAGAGAGACAAAACAAAGTCATATCAAAGTCCCAAAAATTGTGACGTTATTGTTTTGGTGTCACTGTATTTTTTTTTCTTTTGTTTTTTTATTTATTTCTTTTAGGTGTGCATTTTGATGGAATACTAATGTTGAATTTTGTAATATAAATGATGCATGTTTTGGGGATATTAAT
Source organism: Capsicum pubescens (assembly GCA_030864215.1). Classification (NCBI taxonomy): domain Eukaryota; kingdom Viridiplantae; phylum Streptophyta; class Magnoliopsida; order Solanales; family Solanaceae; genus Capsicum; species Capsicum pubescens. The sequence goes on from CM061547.1 coordinate 220,889,952, forward strand.
TTTGCAAAGAGAAATTACTTTCCTTTTTTTTTCTTTTCTGTTCTTTCATTTATTAAATTGTTTGATACTTTTATCACATCTTGATTTTGTTTTCAAATAATATATTTAAAAAGAATGGAAGTTATACAATATATTTAAATAATTAATGTTTTAAACCACATGTAGGTACTGATCAATATATAATTTTTTTCAATTCTCTTTTAAAAAAAAAAAAATATTTAGAATAAGCTTATAAAAAATAATCAAGTGTTTTGCGAAAGCTTGTGCACTATATTCTCTTTCACTAGTGCTTATAAAAAATAAGCTTGTGCTACATCAAAAAGTGTCATCACACTGTTGGAATCTAAATAATCAAGTGTTTTGCGAAAGCTCACACAATAAAAATTGAATGACGATAAACAAAAGAATTAAGGAAAAACATATTAAAAGAGACGTAATGATTTAACGTGATTTGCCCAAACATATGAGTAATTCACTAATATAATAAACAATACAAAAATATCAAATTCTTTTTAAATAATAAAACTCTCCAACCGTAAAAGACTACAATCTACGTACATTGGGTTTGGGTATGATGTAAAGTTTTGAGAGATGAAATAAGCATTATAACCAATTTGGGGAATGAAATCTCTCTTAATTTTTTTCCTACACTCACAATTTCAATCCAAAGTATTCAAAAACTGATTTCTACTACGCTCTCCAACTCTCTATCCTAATCAAGACGACCGAACTTAAGTCTTGTATAGTTTCAAGAATTATCAAAAGGAAATTCCTTAACTAGCCCTGAGAAAATAAAATTTGGCATGAATGTGTGCGTGCTTCACACACCTATAGATCTATCACGCATTCAATCACGTAGATTCGATAGTGTTCGGTAAAAAGATCTTAACTTTGTGTAAACGAGTCCAAATGATAAGTCGTTTGAATTGCTGGAAACTAGATCAAAGGCGCTTTATTGTTTTTCTTCAAGACGCATGATGAATTTCCCTGTTGATTGAGAAATCTATTGAAATTGAGTCATGTGTTTTTGACAGAAATTATTGCTCCAAACTCCCCAATATCTATTTCTTGGATCGTCATTAATTATTGTTGTTTGACTTCAAAACATCATATTTAATAATAAAATACTCTCCTTTTGCTATCGATCTTTTGCACACTCTTGGACATTTTCACCTTTTTAAAAAGGTTTAAACTCATAACTTTGCCTGCACGTCGCCAAAACAGAAAGTGAATTTTCTAACAATACTGTCACAACAAATATTCACAAAATGCCTAGTGATGTAAGCTTAGTTTTGATATTTGACAAACTGGTTGGGGACCTAGTTTAGAATTGATGTCTCTGCTCACAAGTATTCTTAGCCAGGTCCATCGATCATTGAACTCTCTGGTGGTCAATAGTACAGTTGTTAGTTGTACTTTTTGCAGGAAAATTGGTGGCACAACAGCAGAGGAGCAACAACCTTTCCAACGTCGACCCACGGCATTGATTCTAGGTTTTGGCTCTCTTGTAAATAGAAGAGGATGTAATATCAAACCCCAGTTTTTGCATTCTAGAAAAGAAATCACCTTTCAGCAAAAGCCTCCTTACATTCAAAGTCGCATTAGCAACAAGGGACCTGCTCGAAATCAACTCAAATCGTTACTTATTTCTTGTTGTTATTGAGTCTTTCTAATACGTTCTGAATAGTAAACTTACTCTTAAGTGAAGTTTGAGTAGGTGTTCTGTCAATCATTCTGTCCTTTGCATTCGAAATGTATCAGCTAGAGTTAGCTAACAGTTAGGCTAGAGTTAGCCAGGTTTGCATCTGCTAGAGTTGGCTGGTCAAGCGAGTTAGTAATAGAGTTATTGTTGTGGAGTCTTGTACCAGAGTTATTGCAAGAGGGTAGGAATTAAGAGGTTAATCCTTTAGTTACAAGAGTATGTAATCAAATATTATATGAAGTTAGTGAAGTGGTTGAGAAATTCTATGAGGTAGGTCGTGGTTTTACTCCATTGAGAAAGGAGGTTTCCACGCAAATATCTTGTGTTAATTGTTCATTCCCTTTTATCTCTCACTTATACGATCATTTATCTGTTGATTCATTCAAGGACCTGGTTCTTTGACTTGTGGTGACTCTTACAAAGCTTCAATTGATATCAGAACGGTACTTCCTAAAAGGTTAATACCTAGGAAGGATCCTATTTCTGATGGCTGCACCACCAAATCTTGAAGGCGGCCAATCAACCACTAGACCACCCCACTCAATGGTCAGTACTATGAGTAATGGAAAACCCATATGCATGACTTTATTATGGCAGAAGACAATGAACCTTGGGACATCACCTGTGATGGACCTCACATTCCTATAAAGCCAGTCAAAGTTAGGGATGTTATGCCTTCAGTTCCTAAGACCAGGAAATAATACGATGAGGATGATAGAAAGAAGATTGAAGGCTAAGAAGTTACTGGTATGTAGGATAGGTCAAGATGAATACAACTTAATCCAGCTTGTGAATCCACAAGGGAAATATGGGAATGCCTACGTACAGCTCATGAGGGCACTAGTCAAGTGAAGGAGTCAAAAGTTGTCATGCTCACTACTCAATATGAAACTTTCACCATGAAAAATAGAGAATCTATTCAGGAGATGTATACCATACCAGGTTCACCTCTATCACTAATGAGTTGCACTGTGTGGCTAAAGTTATAAGGCCAAGTAAGCAAGTTTAAAAATTCTCGACATTTTGCCCATATCATGGGAGAGTAAGATTGATGCTATGACAGAGGCTCGGGATCTTAAGACCCTTACTATAGATGAGTTAACTTAAAATTTAAAGACTTGTGAGCTCAAAAACAAGGCCAAGGCAGAAGTGAACCAAAAAGGGAGAAAAGTCTAGCTCTGAAGTCAGCAAAAAGTGATTCTAGCAAAAAAGAGGAAGACATGGCGTACATTACCATGAGATTTCAAAAAATTGCGAGGAGAAATGGAGGGCTTCTAAGAAAAGGAAACATGAGCAAATTCTCAAGTGGAAGCGAATATTGTTACAAGTGCAGATCAAAGACTGCCCTCAACATAAAATGAAGTATAATGAGTATGCCAAGGTTGGTGCAGACAGGGAAAAAAGGAAGGACCAGTTCCCTGACAAAACCAAGAGGAAAGCAACAACAAATCATGTTTTCAAACAAGCTCTAGTTGCTTGGGTAGATTCCTATAGTGAGTCAGAAGCATATGAACAGCTTAAAGATACATCAATAATGGCTGTTAAAGATAAGAGATCAAATTTTCAACTCTCACTTTGTACTCACAGCTAAGTCTGATGATGAAGATGATTAGGTAACCTTTTCAGTCATTAAGAATAAGCTTAAGGATATACTCTGGAAGAGCTGAAGTCTCTAACTAATATACTGATAGATACTATTTGTGATCTCAGTAAAGAAAATTAGTTTTTGTACAAGAATCTTGATGTGCATGGAATTGAGAAAACTGTGCTGAATATTAAAATTGCTGAGATACAAGAAAAAAAAATGTAAGTTAATGCTTCATGAAAATCTAGCTTTGATTGAGAAGATAAGGAAAACATTTCAATATGGTGAAAAGAAAAAAAGGAGAAGGAAGCATCATCCAGTTTGAGTTTGAAAAAAAGCCGAACAAATCTCAACAGGATGTTGCTATCTCGAGAGGAATCTTGAATTATAAAGAGATCTGGTCAAAATCAAGGCTGAGCATGAAAATTCCCTTAAATAGAATACTTCCTCACAAGTAGGGGTGGATGTTCGGTTCATCGCTTCAGTTTTGTTGAAGTTCAGTTCGGTTCTTTGATTTTTGATTTTGTAAAAATGAAAATCGAACACCAAACTAAATTGATTCAGTTTGACTCAATTTTTAGAACTTTGGTTTGATTTAGTTTGGTATTTCTAAATCGTTTTTTCGGTGCAAACGAGAATTTTTTTGAAAAAAAATTTAAAACTTATCCAATCGATAAGACCAGGCAGTAAATATAAAACTAATATCATGCAGACTTCAGGCACTACACACTGCCTTAGGAGTTGGGACATGTGTAATGTTCACTTTTCAGCCAATAACTACTACAAATAGTAGTAGCTGCGCACTGCTAATCAACCCAAGAATTCAGCAGTAACTGCTAATCAGTCCAATAATTCAGATGTGATAGATAATCAGCCCAAGAAGTCAGCAGTGCTAGTGCTAGGGTTAGCATTCGGTTTGTTCGGTTTAATTATTGAATATTGGTTTGATTTTTTGATTTTTAGATTGACGAAAATGAAAACCATAACCAAACCTATTTCGGTTTGGTTCGATTTTTACAAATTCGGTTCGGTTATTTCGGATTTTTATTTCGATTTTAAAGATTAAAGTAGTGAGCATTTAAAATTGATGATTTTTCTAGAAAAATAATCCTTTTTTCAAACCTATTTTTCATTCCCAAATATAATTAATTCAACATGCATGAAATAACCATAAATATCGACCTTGCTGAGTCATCGTCGTTGGCGTGACGGCAGTGGCCGCACTCGGCAACGACTGGCGACGGCAATGACGAACTAAGCAAATGAACTTGGCAAACGACTGTCGTTGACGATGTTGAAATTTCAAATGAATGGACGAACTGCGGATGGTTGAGCGCTGCTGCAGCCTTCACGTTAATGTTAGGGTCTAAAGCAAAACAGTATATTAGGATTTAGGGTTACTAAATGATTATAATTTAGATATTTATATGTTATATCAGATTATATTATATTTTTAGTATATTTACATATATATTAAATTATATATATATATTATAATATATTATTTGTATAATTTCGGTTTTTCGGTTTATCCGAATTCTTTTTTTGTAAATCCAAAAAATAAATTGTTTAACCAAATTTCTCAAATTTGAAACCGAAACCAATCCGAAAAACCAAAAAACCAAACCAAAATTAAATTTCAGTTCGATTTTTTGATTTTTTCGGTTTAAACCAAAATATGCCCAGCCCTAAGCAGTGCTACTGACTTAGCATAAATCTTAGACTGATTAGTGAAGAATATTATCATAGATATGCAACAGGCAACAATCATAAGCCCATAATTTCACAAGGTTGCAACACACTGCCAGTGACAACATAAATGTATTAAAACTCAGCTTCAAATAAATACTAAATAAAATATAATATAAATATTTTTTTAAAAATTTAATTAGTAAAAGTTTGACTCTTCAGTGCACTGAAGAATCGTTACCCTTAAATTGAACACCGAACCAAAGAATCGAAATACCAATAAAAATCAAAACCAAACCAAAGAACCAAACAAATTTGGTTCGGTTTGTTTTTTTGGTTCTCCTATTTTTATGCCCATCCCTACTCACAAGTCTTAGCTAGTCTAACTAGTCAAAGATCAAATGATGGTCATGGAATAGGTTATCAGAATATGAATCCCCCTTATAATCCCCATTACAAGCAGGTATGTGTTTGGCTAACAACATGTTGTATACTCATTGTGGTAGAAAAGGTCATATTAAGAAAACCAGCCTAGATAGATTGGTTGCTGAGAACAAGTATTCAAAGCATTTTGAGATGAAAGAAAATAAACGAGTACATGGTCTTAAGCTAAAAAGGACAAGGTTACCTTTGTGGGCAAAGAGAAATCTTATCCTCCTCTTGTTTCCTTTTTGGGAACTAAAGTTAAAATAGATTTCCAAACCTAACAAGTAACCCCTTATGGAGACAAGGGTAAGAGGAAGCAGTCATAATTAGTTCATAAACAGTGGATGCTTGAAGTTTATGACTGGAAGAATGAAACACTTTCTCTCACCCAAGGTCCTCCAAAGGAGAAAAGTGTTTTCTATGGTAATGGAAAGAAATGGTGTGTTATTGATTATTGAAAAGATCTGCAAGAGGTTTGGTCATACGATTAATATTGTACATTATGTCAGTAGTTTAAGGGATAGTCATGTTAGAAGGATCCTAATGTGTGAAGAAGGAATTGAAGTCAAGGTGTTATCTATGTAATACACTGTCTCAATCTTTAAATCTGTGCTTAAAATAAGATGGCTGACTGGTGAAATAGGAGATTGGAACATGGCAGTTCTCCTATGAACAAATTGATTTTAAGGGATATGGTTTGTGGTGTATACAAGTCAAAAGTACAAGAAACAAGACTTGCGATGAGTGTGTTTAGAACAACTAGACCAAATTCCCGTTCAAGCAGGAGAAATAATTTGTGAGACCATTATCAAGCAGTTCAATCCAAAGCAAATGAGAAGATTAGAGGGATTAGGAGGTGATCTAAGAAGTTGATCTAAAAAAGAGCTGAAGAAGGAATTTTTGTGAGAAATTTCACAAACAACAAAGCATACTGAATCTACAATGGGTAAAACCTGGTGTGTGGAAGAAAATGTACATATCTCCCTTGATGAATCTGGAGAATTAAGAAACATGAAGGAGCGTAAGGGTGCTGAATTAGGAAAACTCCTACAATTTCAAGAGATGCACCCAATAATGGGAGCACCGTATTTTAGGTAAAGCAGATAATGATGAAGATTCAACAGATCTTATCCAAAAATAAGGTACTTCTCAAGGCTCACCTATCAGTGCGAATCAAGGAGGTATCTTAGGAGGACAGTTCTTTCCTCCAACATCAAGAAGTTAAGTTATCGAGGAACCTGGTACTGATCAAAGTCAGTCCTTTTTGAATGGTTTGAACCAGAAGAATATGTAGACTAGAAAGAACCACATCAGTTGAAAAAAGTAATGCATGGCACCAAGTCCTATAATGGAAAATAAAATTGTTATTAGGACCAGATGAGGATACAGAAATAATGTGGATGACCTCAGTCTTGAATCCACAACTAATTCCCATACATAGAACTTGCCAAGCTGATGAGAAAGCTAAATAATTCATGGACTACTAGTGGAAGCATAGTCAGGTGGAATTTGATAAGTCAATAGAAGTATGAAAGGGATCTACTAAAGAAGTTCAACTTGGAGCATGCTGAGCCTATTAATATTTCTATTGAACTTGATCTCTCTGTAAATGAAATTATGTGTAGAGGGATCATTTGGTCTCTATTGTATCTAACTACCATCAAACTTGACATAACCTTTAGTATAGGGACTTGTGCTGTATTTAAATCTTGTACCAAAAAGTCTCTTCTCAAAGTTGCCACGAGGGTTCTCAGATATCTCAAGGAAACTTCCAACCTAGTCATCTTTTATCTATTTAGTGATGATTTTAACCTTCCTCTTACGATCTTGTTGTAGTAGAAGAAGTGAGAGGGTCTTTAGACACTCTACTGAAAGGAACGAAGTAACAGAGGCAGCAGGGCAGGTATTCTCAAAAAAGAAAGAAAGAAAAACAACCAGGGAGGTAAGAGCGAGTAAGAGGTCTTTCAATAAGTAGTCAGCTGCGGGCGTAGTCAGACGTCGACATTGATTGAAGCAGCTGTTGGAGAGAAGGCACCAGTCAGACCTGCAAACGACGGGTCCCATTCCTTATCCTAATGAAGCAGCTGAAAAAAAGGAATGTAGAGAAGAATATCCGTATAATAAAGTTTTCCTAACGTTCAATAATCCCAGGGGCTTTCACTTCCACACGTCTTCGCTCGTGATCGCTTAGAGTCCCCCTTTCATCAATAAGTACTCCCAAGCCATTGACCACACAGGCTACTATTCTATCCCTATTCCATGTTAATTTGAAAACACTGGACATCGGTGAAAAACATATTCATGTAAACTTAGCCAACTTTCAAAGGCATAAAGTACTTGTTGTATGAGGACTTTCAAATGCGGAAACCCCAATCAGGATGATTGTTCTCGTGGCTAATGGCTTTATATACCCATGGAAAATGTTTCTTTGAAAAGTGGTACTCGTTATTTTCTTTTCAAAATAGGTTGTTTCTGTCCGAGATCCTAATCCTAGCTTTATAGTCTTATATAGTCTTATAAAGTACTTGGTCTCGAATGAACTAGCAAATGAAAATCAATAATTTTTCTGCACAAAACAGGGAAAGAGAATGAACTAGAACAAAACGAATTTTATTCATTCCAGCACTAGAAGCATTTTCGCGGAAAACCAGCTATATCCGATCTTGGTTGGCCTTTCACCCCTAGCCATAAGTTATCCCCGTATTTTGCCACATACGTGGGTTCGGTCCTTACTGGAAATATCTATCTTCCCTTTATCAGTCTTTACTTCTTTCCTAGGGAGCCAGAAAAGGGCAGCCATTAGCTCATCCGTAGCTTGCAAGCTTTGGATTCTTTCCTATCTCTGACCGGGAAATAGGTTACCAAGCAAGTGAAACTAAAGTGAAACTGTACTCGCTTCTTCTCCTTCTTACGACCCGGAGGCACCCTCCGCCGCCGTTACAATGGGAATGCATCCGCCCTAATGGAATGGCTTTGTTCACATTCAGTAGCAGCTTACTGGTGTCCTTTCAGGTCAGGAACTCCTGCAATAGGCAGCTAACCTATTGGAAAAAGACTACTCTCATCCCTGGTTATGATAATGATGACTATACATGATACCTAGTTGATGAAAGAAATATCTCTAGAATAGCTCACATCTTTGAATCATCTCTGATTTATTAGGGATCAAAGAAGCAAAATTTAGTAGCTTTTTCTACTGCTGAAGTTGATTGTGCGACTGTTGCTCCTTCTTGTGCTCAATTCTTATGAATATAACAAGAAGACTCAGGATAATTTCATTTTGTGTTTCTCTATTCTCTAACAACAACGATGCTGATAATGTTCAAGACATGATGACTAAACACACTGATTTCAGATACATTTCTTATGAGATAATGTAGGAAAAGGGTTTGTTCATTTGCAATTCTACAGCTCAGAGGATCAAATTGCTGATATCCTTACAAAGACCATAGGCAGGGACGTATTTAAGCAAATCATTTAAAGTTGAGACTCGTGAAGCTGAATCAATGTATCTTTGTTGTCACTATCCTCTCCTAGTTCTTGGCTAAGGCCAAGGAGCAGGTATCCTGGTGGATTCAAGTTGCTCTAGATAGGAAATACATTAATTAGTATGGCAAACTTCAGAAGCTTAGAGGAGGGACATGGTCTCTCCTCACAAGGTTATTATCATTCACGTTACCTTTTTAAAACTTTTAGAAACTTCCTTGAACTATGCCATATAGGACACCTGCCTCTCTGTAATGTTGTCGTATCACTTTAAGTTAAATCGACATATCCAATCACGATATGAAATATTGCGTTACCTCTTTTTTGATACTCCAATCCCAACCATTCGTTTCACTTTACCATTCACTGTTAAAACTTTCAAATCTATGTATATTCAAAAACCCCACAACTTTATTCTCATCTATTCCCTACATTTCTTAATTTTTTATTCCTTGTTCTGCCTTTTTCCTATCTTAAGCTCTTGATCATATCTCAGCCATATTCACTTACCAAGTCCATCCCTGAAAACCCCCTGTCTATGTATCTCTATCCTCCTTCCCTAGTGACTTCTGAGCTTTAAGATCTTTTTTCAAGCACTTATATTACTCCCTCTCCTATGCTAGAAACCATACACACCTCTCTGTCCCAAAACACTAAACCACATCATGCATCTCCAATAATCGTCTAAGAGTCTCTTACCCCCACTATGACTATGGATGCTTTATCATTAGACAAGGGTGGAGAATCTTAACTCGGTCCCTTAGATACTGCGAAAGAAGTCTCTTCAAGTCTGGGTGAAAATAAAAATCCTATGGCACCAGGTACCATGGTTGCGATGGTTCTTCTAAAGATTTTGGTATTGAATATCACTCATTTGACGAGCAACCGTTTTACGGGGATCTTCCAGATAAGAGAAGAAATCCATCCAACACACTGACAGTGAGTGAGGACTTGTTTATACAGAGTTTGACAAAAGTGGCTAGAGGTGGCTCCAAAATAGGTGAAGGGGAAAGCTCTCAAGAGTTTGGTTCTCCAACTCTCTTACCCCATCCTAAGTGGGATCGTACTCCTACCTCTCTATAAATTCTAAGAGAAGTAGATATTTCTAAGAAAGAGGATTACGACACTAAAACCTTAGTTTGGAAGGTCGCCAAGAAGAGAAATATTGATAGAAGGGTGAGGGGTCAAGTGAACAAGCAAAAGGGAATGGTACTAGGAGAAGTTCGGAGAAGTTTATGGATGCTGCATTAAAGGATAATTGGACCAACATAATGAGAAAAAGAAAACTATGAAGAAAGTCTATGATTGAAGACAACATACCCTCTGAAAAAATTGTAAACATTGATGAGAAGGAAACAGAAGAAGAAACGGATGTTGATTTTACTCGTGGAGTTGCTAAATGACACTCAGAGGTTATCTCCAAACAATATTCTGCTGCCAAAATTGATAATGGAAAGAGGAAAATCATCAATAAAAAGAGTATTGTGGTAGGGTCAAAATGAAAAAGAAGTTACTCTAATGACGTAGAGAAATGTGGTGCCATCATCAAATTCACTAAGCCAAGAAAGTCTTAAAAAGCAATACTTATTAGTCGAAGGGATTTGGTACTTTTGATCGATCCAGCAAGCCAAAGAAACCCACCAAGATTCTCACTAGGAAAGAAATAATAGATATCCTAAAAAAAATAGAAAGTCCTTGTCCAAGTGTTTGACCCTGAGATATTTGAGTTAAATGGTAGGGCTGAATTTGATAACGATTCTGATCGAAAAAGTAAAATTGATATTGGAAATGCGGAAACCTACTAACACAAAATAAAGCCGGATAATTGAGATGAGAATAGAAAAAAACAAGATGAGAAATAGAAGAAAGAATGGCTAATTAAAATCACAATTAAATTAGGGGGAAAGAGGACTTGATTTCAATTAGAATAGAGAAATCCGATTTGAATTCACAAAAGAGTAACTCTTCTGAAAATTGCTGGGAAAGGCAGGGGCACTAACAAAGTGCACGATAGGTAGCAGTGGAAAAATACCAAAATCTAAACTTTCCCTTTAATTTGAACCAAGAGGAGATAAGCAAATCCAATCAAAAATAGAATAGGCAACAAATATATCAACCACATAAAAACTATAAGACAAGAATAAAATCAATCAAGCCACGACACCAAATTTACATAGAAAATTCTTCGGTGTGAAGAGTAAAAAACCACGGGAACAAACCTCTGCTATAATTACCAAGAGTTATAATATTGTTCTCCAAAATTGGCTACAAAACAAGTGCCAAAGAACGAGCAACAACACAACAAGATAACACAAAAATTAGAGAATAAAAAGAAGCACAAACACAAAAAATGCAGCTGCAGTTCGGAAATGAAAAACAGGAGCTACAGGCCACCAAATTCAACTCAGTCAGTTTCTAATCAAAGATTGAGATAAGAGGAACAAACTGTCCAAGAATCAGCTCAATCGGACAAGAAACAAAACGATAATCGCAATTAGAAATTGACTGTTGTGGTTGAAATTGGGGTGCAAAAATCTGCACACTTTCTCTCTTTTGTGGATGCTAAAACTCTCTTTGTGGATAGTGAAATAAGATCTAAAAAGATCTATATATATGCCCCACAGTAATGAGCCTATGGATAAAAGTGGGTTGGTCCAAATTGAGCTTTATTTATCTACATAGGAAGGGAAAATAACTCATGACCTAACAATTCTCTCCATCCCGACTATGTGGAGGAGACCACCATCTCAACAATCATACAACAATATTCAAACTTCTCTCTTGGCAAAACCTTAGTAATCATGTCAGAACCGTTATTATCTGTATGAATCTTCTCAAGTTCAAGCAACTTAGAATCCAACACATCTCGAATCCAATGGTATCTAACATCAATATGTTTAGCCCGACCATGAAAAATAGAATTCTTGCCAAGATGTATAGCACTTTGACTGTCGCAATAAAGCACATACCTCTCTTGAGCAACACCAAGTTCCCTCAAGAATCTCTTCATCCAAAGTAATTCTTTACAAGCTTCAACAACAACAATAAGCTCAGCTTCTGTAGTAGATAGAGCAACATATTTTTGCAACCTAGATTGCCCAGACACAACCCCCCCTTCAAAAGTAACCAAATACCCTGAAATAGACTTGTGAGTATTAACATCACCGATCATGTCTGAATCAGTATAACCACAAAGAATAGTCTTCCCTGTACCAAAACAGAAACCTAAACTAGAAGTGCCACAAAGATATCTTATAATCCATTTCACAGCATTTCGATGTTCTCTTCCCCGATTAAAAAGAAAACGACTAACAATACCAACATCATGAGCAATATCCATTCTTGTACAAACCATTGCATACATCAAACTACCAACAACTGAAGCATAAGGAACTCTCTTTATATCTTTGTCCTTATCATCACTAGAAGGACACTGCTTCATGCTCAATTTGAAGTGCATAGCTAAAGGTGTAGGATAAACTTAGCCTTTTCCATGTTAAACCTTTGAAGTACTTTCTAAATGTACTTCTCTTGTGATAACCACAACTTCTTGGCTTTTTTGTCACAGACAATCTGCATGCCAAGAATCTGCCTTGCTGGTCCTAAGTCTTTCATAGAAAAAGACTTACTCAACTCATGCTTCAACTTTTGAATCCTGCAAGCATTATGTCCAACAGCAATCATGTCATCAACATAAAGCAACACAATAATAAAGTCACCATCAAAGAATTTTTGCACAAAAACACAATTGTCTGAAGTAGTCTTCTTGGAGCCCTGCTGACTTATAAAGGAACCAAACTTCTTGTACCACTGTCTGGGAGCTTGTTTCAAATCATACAAGCTCTTCTTCAATTTGCAAACATAATTCTCTTTTTCCTTGACTTCAAAACCTTCGAATTGCTCCATATAAATTTCTTCATCTAAGTCACCATGGAGAAAAACAGTTTTAACATCCATTTACTCAACCTCTAAATCTAGACTTGCAGCTAATCCTAGAACCACATGAATGGATGACATCTTCATAACTGGAGAAAATATCTCATCAAAATCAAATCCCTTTTTCTAGTTAAATCCCTTCACAACTAATCTAGCCTTGTACCGTAGAACTGGGTTACCATCTTCACGTTCACCCAAAAAACCCACCTGTTTTTCAAAGCTTTTCTGTCTTTAGGTAGCTTAACCAAATCAAAGGTATGATTATCATGCAAAGATTTAATATCATCTTTCATAGCATCAAACCATTTTTTTTTCTTCACTTTTGATGGCCGCATCAAGACTCTCAGGTTCTTCCTCGCTAGTCAAGAGTACATACTCATTGGGAGAATAATGAGATGAAGGTATTCTCTCTCTAGTATGTCGTCTGAGAGAATTCTCTGGAGCATCAATAACTGGTTGCTGATCAACCATATCAACTTGCACTAAAGCATCAACAACATCTTGCTGGTCATTCTGGACACGATCATCATTTTCATTATCAACTTGATGGTCATCATCATGAAGATTTTCTTCTGGATCAATAGTCAAAGGAATTGAATCAACATCAACTAGACTCTCACTACTCTCAGAATCAACCTTCTCAGCTTTGTCAAAATCTTCAATTATTTGATCTTCATCAAATAAATTATCACGACATCTAACAAGTTTCTTCATAACCAGATCATAGAAACGATAGCCAAATTTATCTTGACCATAACCAATGAAGATACACTGTCTAGTTTTAATATTCAACTTTGGTCTTTCATCCTTAGGACCATGGACAAAAGCTTTACAACCAAAGACTCTAAGATGATCATAAGAAACATTCTTACCAGACCAAACTCTGTCAGGGACATCACCATTCAAAGAAACAATTGGAGATAAATTAATAACATAAGAAACCATATTAAGGGCCTATGCCCAGAAAAAATCTGGAAGCTTAGCATTTGAAATCATATATCTAACCCTCTCAACTAGAGTTCTGTTTATCCTCTCTGCTAAATCATTTCACTGAGGAGTCTTTGGAGGAGTTTTCTGATGTCGAATACCCTGCTCTTTACAATATCTATCAAAAGGACCAATATACTCACCATCATTATCTGAGTGGATGAATTTCAATTTCTTCCCAGTCCGCCTCTTAACCAAAGCCTGAAAATTTTTGAACACATCAAATACTTGATCCTTGAAGTTCAAAAAAAATACCCAGCATTTGCGAAAATGATCATCAATAAAAGTCACAAAGTAAAGTGCACCACCATGATACCTTACTTTAAAAGGTCCACACAAATCAGAATGTACCAACTCCAGCAAATCAAGCTTTCTTGAAGGCGGATGACTCTGAAAAGAAACTCTTTTCTATTTTCCGACTAAGCAATGAACACACTTCTTCAACTTTGCTTGTTTCACTCCATAAAGCAAATTTTTCTTAACCAAACTATTAATTCCTTTCTCACTTATATGACTCAACCTTCTACGCCATAACTCTGATGAAGTATCATTCTCCATCAAGTTTATTAAGCCTCTAGAAGTAGAGCCCTCAAATATGTACAAGTTATACAACTTGTCACCTCGATCCACAATCATCGATCCTCTAGTAAGCTTTTACTGTCCAGCACCAAGGGTGTTAACGTAACCCTTATCATCAACGTTCCCTACTGAAATCAGATTCAAGTGGGCATCAAGAGCATGGTTGACATTATTGAGAACTAGTTTGGAACCATTGTTACTTTCCAAACAAACAGTACCAATGCCAAGTACTTTAACTTTATTATTATTGTCTATTTTTAACATCCCAAAATGACCTAGAGTATAAGAAGAAAATAATTCATTCTTTGGCGTAACATGAGAAGTAGCACCAAAATCCACAAACCAGCTAGACTTATCACGAACAAGATTAATAGCATTCTCACCACAAACAACAAGAAGATCATCATTAGAAACAACAACAACATGATTTTTATTATCTCCTTCTTTCTTTTGTTGTCTCATATCTCTTTTATGCTTGTAACAATATTTCATGATATGCCCCTTTTTGTTATAATAGTCATATGTAACATTCTTGAATTTAGACTTCGACTCTCTTCTACTTTTATCTCTATTATTCGGACCTCTGGACTTGCTTATCCCCCTCTCTTCAGTAACCAAAACATCAGAGTGTGAAGATGAAGAAGATGAGGCCTGAGATCTTCTTCTCATCTCTTCATTCAAGACACCACTCTCAACATATCCATTATTACAACACCATCGGAAGTAGAATTAGCCAAAGAAACTCGAAGTGTTTCCCAAGAGTCAGGCTGAGTATTAAGAAGCCAAAGTCCCTGAATTTCTTCATCGAACTTTACACCCATTCCGGACAGCTGGACAAGGACACCCTGAAAATCATTAATATGATCAGTAATAGGACTTCCCTCTTTATACATGATATTTATCAATTGCTTAAGTAGAAAAAACTTGTTATTGCCAGTATTCAAAGCATAAAGTGTCTCGAGCTTGTCCCACAAACTTCTGGCATGTGTCTCATTCACAATATGATTTCAAACATTATCTTTAATCCATTGTATAATATAGCCACAAACTTGTAAGTGCTTAAATTCCCAATCCTCATCTGTCATGGACTAAGGTTTGGTAGACACAAATATAGGTAAATGATTTTCTTGACAAATAGGAGATCTTTCATCTTACCTTTCCAAGTATGATAATTACTACCATTCAAACACACCATTTTACTTATATTTTTCTCTACTATTTAATTTGACAATCAATAACTACCAATGCTCTGATACCACTTTATTGGGAAAGGCAGAGGCACTAACAAAGTGCACGATAGGGTAGCAGTGAAAGAATACCCAACTCTAAACTTTTTCTTTCAATTTGAAATAAGAGGAGATAAGAAAATCTAAGTAAAACAAGAATAGACAACAAATATATCAACCACACAAAAACGGCAAGACAAAATTAAAATCAATCAAGCCAAGACACTAAATTTACGTGAAAAATCCTTTGATGTGAAGAGTAAAAAACCACGGGACCAAATATACACTATAATCACCAAGAGTTACAATATTGTTCTCCAAAATTGTCCATAAAATAATTTCCAAACAATGAGTAACATTACAACAAGATAACACCAAAACTAGAGAATAAAAAGAAGCACAAACACAAAAAATGCAGTTGTTTTTAGAAATAAAAAATAGGAGCTAAAGGCTACCAAATCTAAATTCGTCAATTTTTAATCAAATAATGAGATGAGAGGAATAATATTTCCAAAAATCAGCTCAATCGGATAAGAAACAAAGTGGAAATTGCAATTTGAAGTTGACTGCTGTGGCTGAAATTGGGGTGCGAAAATCTGCACACTTTCTCTCTTTTGTGTCTGCTATAATTCTCTTTGTGGATAGTAAAATAAGACCTAAGAAGATCTATATGTATGTTCCATAGTAATGTTCCTATGAGCAAAAGTGGGTTGGTCTAAATTGGGCTTTATTTATCTACACAGAAAGGGAAAAAAACCCATGATCCAACAAAAATAAAGGTTAAGAAGTTCTAAATCAACAATAGAAATCCGCCCATCACTAATATAGAGTCAAATACAGTAAAGGGATTTCACCCTACACTCTCAAAGGAGTTTGATTTTAAATTCATCAAAGTTTTCATATCCATGGTGTGAAGTTTGAAAACCTTCATCTCCAATAGAAGAGTTGTAACAAGGATCCTCTACCCTTTCAATATCATCATAAGAGACATAAGCTTCATACATCTCACATTCATATCCGGTGTAGTAATCCTCATCAACATGTTGACCATAATATCTTGGCCCATCATATTCTTCATATGATTCAACATTGTACTCATAAACTATAACACCCCAAAATCCAAGCTAAGAATACAGAAAATTCTTCAATCATATATAGACCCAAACTCAGTGATTTAGTAGCATGATAAGTGATTTATACATAAATTAAGGCCATGAGTAACTCCTAACTCATTGCCGAGTTGATAGCTTTCTTACCAATCAAGTCCTTGTGTAGGATCTATCTATAGTCAACT
Organism: Capsicum pubescens; assembly: GCA_030864215.1. Classification (NCBI taxonomy): domain Eukaryota; kingdom Viridiplantae; phylum Streptophyta; class Magnoliopsida; order Solanales; family Solanaceae; genus Capsicum; species Capsicum pubescens. The sequence continues at coordinate 220,906,862 of CM061547.1, forward strand.
TCAAGTGACTATAACTACTTGAATATGAATTTTTTTCATCATAATACACACCAAATGAACTATCTTTGAGTTTTCTTTCCAATTCATCTTATTTCATCTTAATCCGATATCAGAGTAAAAAATTAAGCTTATTTTATCTGAATGAGTCTGTCTGCTAGAGTTTGATGACTTGAGTTGATGAGCCATCAACTAAAGCCGTCAACCTTAACTAGTAAGATCAAAATTTGACCCAAAATTGATGATATGGTTGATGAGCCATCAATGAGTTGACAGGTCATCAATCAAGTCGTCAGATGAAAAATTACTGCAATTCTTTTTAGTTACCTTAGGGGTAGTTTTGTACTTTCCTTATTTCACCCCCCCCACAAATTAAATTACTCAATAATCGTTATTATCAACATTAGGCAAGTTTTTATCGCTCTTTATTCTCTCCACTCTTAAGAAAAGAATGAATTAGGGTTTCTTCTTAAAGTTCAACTTCCAAGGCTCCAAACTCAAGTTTTTCTTCAAGAAATCGATAAGTTCATATATGTGGGTATTCTATGGAGGTTCCTTTCACCTTATTTCCAAAAACTATAGTATTTTAATCATGTTTATGCAGATTCAAATTAGTTGTTTCTTCACAATCATAATTCTTTTGTATTTTAATTCCTCATCATGAATAGTCCATGGATACATGTCTCCCTTGAAATCTCAAAGTTATTATGGAGTTATTATTGTAAACCCTCATTAAGTTTATTAAATTCTCAATTTTTTTATCCTTTTTTATGAAGTTTCATGTCTTATTCACATCGTAGAAATTATCATGAGTAGTTGCAATCTTCATAGATGGCGGGTTATGATCACCCTATGACTTAAGAATTCATGCATTGATAATTAAATATCAGTCTTTAAGTTTTACATGTTTTAGGACACTTTTCGATATAGTGTATTCTAATAATATTTTCACATAATATTTATGATTATACTATTAGTATCTTTATGAGTCAAGAAATAGAATTTAGGTCCACCTTATAGAGTCATTAATAAGTATAACCCTGAGATGTTTCTCTTATTCATTTTGATTCTTAGGCCTCTCATAATTTTACAAGTCTTAGTATTCAGAAATCCATGATTTATATATGTCAACTCAAATCATAGTTGACATGCGTGACATCCAGATATGCCATCAATGCTATTGAACATTTTTCCCAAAAGTAAGTTCCCGATTAGCATGGTATCCGAAATGCAATCAATGATCGTGGAACAGTTTTATTATAAAATCAAGGTTCACTAGTAGTACGGCAGTTAGGTATGGCATCTATGATTATCGAATAGTTGAGATCTAGATATTTCATCTCATCAAGCTATCAATTATATTCAGTTGGGAGTAGTACTTAACACTGAGTTAGACTGGGACTCAGCGCACCCAACATCCCAGAACTACGTGCCACCATAGGTATTATATATGGCTAAATAGTCTCAGTTTAGTAATCACACCAGTCAAGGATTTATACCCTTTGGCAAGGTATATTATGGCCTTCCAATGAGGCATATTGGACTCCATGTTTAGCTTATATGGTTATATTTCGGTTAATAGTATCTCTCATTATTTCAAACTTTAGTATTTACATGACCCACAGTTAAGTCTAGTTCGTAGTATTTTAGTTATCTCAAAATATTCATGCATTCAATATTTATGGCTATCTGGATGGGTCCTTGTACCTTATCACCACTACTTTTGATTAAATACTTTATCATCAACATGCTTAGTTGTAAAATACTTTATAATTTCAGAATACCATGATGTCCTATATTCATGCTTATCATTCAGAGAATCGTTACATATTACCATCCGTATTAGTTTTATATTTAGTTATTCATAGTGCATATCTCACAGACTTAGTACATTCAAAAGTACTGATTGCATACCTTTTATGCCTATATTTTTTATGTGATGTAGATTCAGGTACTTACTATCAAGATCACAGTCATACAGATAACAACTTCCAGCTAACAGGTGATGATTTTTTTTTAAGGACTCAAGTCAATTGTTATTCTAGTGTTTTATTTCAATTCATATGTATTAAATAAGGATAGTTGGGGTCATGTCCCGGCTACCTATAGTCATTATTAGTAGATGCTTCATAGGTAGTTAGTAAGAGTGATATATTATTTAGTTCTTCTTTCTTCTTGATTTCAATATTGTAAACTTTTTAACATTAATGTATTGAAACAACTCATCTCATGATTATAATTTTTCTCAGTTATTTAGTTTTTATTCATATTTATATTTATTTGTTCATGTATTATGATAGTACAATAGGTTATATTGCGATCACTTATGATTCTAAGCATAGTTTTACAACTAGGGGGTAGTGTCAAGTTATGACAAACTTGGTATCAGAGCACAAAGTTTAAGTGTCCTAGGGTGTCTATGAAGTTGTTTCTAGTATAGTCTTGCAGAATGGTACAAAGACGTCTACACTTTTCTTTGTGAGGCTATAGGGCATTTAGGAAATATTTTCCTTTGTTTATATCTAAGATCGTGCAGTAGATATGTTCTCTAAGAAGTTTACACAGATTTAAACATTGCTCTATTTCTACTAACTACGCCTTATCTTCGAGGTAATAGAAATAATCAAGCTTAAATTTCTACCGATACAGTCTCACAGATAGTTATAAGACTATCCAATGGCTTCAGATGAGCCCATTGGTATTAAGTTCAATAATTTTGAAAGGGTTCATTCTTGTTCATAAAAAATTTATGGTGAGACAAAGTTAGATATGCTCACAGGTCCCTTCTCCAAATTCTATGGCAGAGTGACCTAGAGTAAGAAGCATGAGTCTAGAAGTGTAGTAGCAGTAGAGTAGGGATAGTGTTTATTTGGAATTTAGATTTAGCAGATGGAGTTATGTATCTATTGAGCCAGCAAGGTATTGTGTAGACTTTATGGTATTATTTTGAGAGAGCTTTTATCAGTTAAGAAGACTTAGAGTATGACAATGCCCTAGCAAGAATCAAACCCAGGTAGTGACTAGAAAGATAGAGAAAGCTTATTAAGGTTGAGGATGTTCATAATTAGTAGACTAGTATTCCCTAACTTCTCTCCAGTATTAGTAAATGGGTATAATGTATGAGGAATTATACGGTTATCCAATGTTTAGTGTTGGACCCCTAGTATGGACTGTGGATGATTAGACTTATAGAAAGAAGAGCTTTGAATTTTAGAAGAAAAAAATGTGTACTTAGGGTATGGTGATACATCAGAAGATTATATATTAGTAAGCGTTTAAGTTATAGTATGATGACAATTGGGGCCAGAGAAAGTTAAGAATTATATCTTAGAAGGAACTGCTAGTAGTGAGTTTTACACTTTCAGATGTAGTCTTTTAAGGGAGTTTAGTATTTATGAGTATATTTATACCCCAACCGCTAGAGTGGAGTAATTAAAACTCAGTTTAGAGTTTATTGAATAGGTCCACATACTTAGAGCAATAGCTTAAATCTAAGTGGAGGATGATATAAAAAAGAACCAAGTAAGGTTTTACGATTCTATCAATGATGCTAGTGAAGTTTTAGAATGGAGATAAGAGAGGTAGATACTTGACCCATTCCTATCTTAATATATTTCCTGTGCTTCAGTTATTACGACACTCTACTCATGTTGTGCATATGTCTATTCTCGATTCCTAGAATAAAGTGTAATACCTCAATTAGTAGTATGAATCATACTCCATGACTCTATGAATTCTAGTCTAATGTCATACAACTCATAATTCAATACACTTATGTTTTATAGTATGCTCAGTTTCAGTTACTCATGATACCTCCTTAATGACTAGTAAGATCACACTACATCGCATATGCTCTCAGATCAGATCTCTTAGAACAAGTTTGTTCCTATTATATTTTACTCCTCAGGACTCATTTGAATGTCAAAGTTATAAAAATCCTTAAGTCAAGATTTCTCAATATTCCTCTTATTCCAAATACTAATGTTCTAGTTCTTTAGTGACTCTTCTCATGTTTTGATGATGATGGTAGTTGAATCATAGTCTTTAATGACTTATTGATATACTTGTAGATAATGACCTATGTGGTGGTTAGTAACTCTTCGATTAGAACTTAAGTTTGATTATTTAAGGCGATAAGATGAAGTATGTTTTTAAGGGTGATAGCTCCAAGTGGGCATGAAATATTGATTTTCCTAGTTAAGACCAGAGTAGTCATTTTAATAGTGGTGCTTTATATCGATGAGTTACGCTTAAATAGAGTATGATGCAACAAGACTTAGCCTTTACCCACTATTCATAGTTCATCCTTAAGAGAGTTAGAAAACTTCAGCTAGTAAGTGCAATATGTTCCTAATAAAGAGCATGGTTGAGAAATGTCGCCAACTAGAAGGTTATTAGTCACATTGCTTAAAGCATAACGTCATATCTTTATTTTTGGCCTAAGGTACTCTTGTTTCATGATACATAGTTTAGACTAAAGGTGTCTCATGTTCAATTTAACTATATATTGTTCCTTTTATGTGAGCTTAGATCAACAGACTAGGATGCTCTTACCATGTTGGAATCTTAATTCAAATATCCCACTCAAATCATGCCCAAATACGTCCTTCCTTGTTGTTATAAGAACCAATGACAAGGAAAGTTGGAGGTAACAAGTATTACTTTCTCTGTGACTCTTAGAAATTTTATGTCATTATATGTCACTGTGTGGTTCTACATTTATGTTCATGCTAAGAATGTTTCAATTGAGTTTTAAACTCTCAGTATGAGTCTGTCATTTTGGCTAGCAATTCAGTTCAGAGATTAGATACCCTATTCAAATAGTAATCCATCTTTTTTTCTAGTTGTAATTTACTGAGTCTTTATTTATGCCTATTATAGACAAGCTATTATGCGTATTTTTGTTGTATGTAAAAACATTTGAGTCTTATTCCCAGCCTAAAATCAGTTCAAGGTAATATTTTTCTGCTATTATTTCTCTTATTCTTATGTTGCTCAATCGATCATATATCTTAGTTTGCATTTATCAATTTAGTACAATCCATGTTTCAATTTACAACCTAGTTATCATGTTAGTAATCAAATCTCAGAACTCGGTAATGGTATTGTAGATCTTTTTCTATATTCTTTATTCGAGGATGAATGATCCCAAGAGAGAGATGTTGTAAGACCCCAAAAATCCAAGCTAAGATTAGGAAAAATTCCTTAAGCATATACATACCCAAACTTAGTGATCTTTTAGCATGATAAGTGATTTATACATGAATTAAGTCCATGAGTAACTCCTAACTCATAGCCAAGTTAAAATCTTCCTTATCAATCGAGTCCTTGTGAAGGATCAATCTATGGTCAATTTCAAATTACCATACTACTTGAATATGAAATGTTTTCAGAATAATACATACCTAATGAAATATCACTGAGTCTTCTTTATAATACATCTACTTTTGTCTTAATCCGATATTGGAGTAAAAAGTTATACTAATTTTACCTGAGGGTGTCTGTCTGCCAGAGATTGACGACCTGAGTTAATGAGCCATCATCTGGTTGACTGCTCATCAACTGAAGTCATCAACCTTAACTAGTAAGGTCAAAAAGTGACCTGAAAGTGATGAAATGGTTGATGAAATGTCAGCGGGTTGACAACCCCTTAACTAACTCGTCAGACAGACTACAATTCTTCTTAGTTTCCCTTAGGGGTAGTTTGGTCATTTTCTTATCTCAAAACCACCCCCCACGAATTAAATCAGTCAATAGACATTATTTATCATCATTTAATAAGATTTTATAGCTCTTTATTCTCTCCACTCTCAATAAAAGAATGAAATTAGGGTTTCTTCTCAAAGTTCAACTTCTAAGGCTCCAAACTCAAGTTTTCCTTCAAGAAATCGATAATGTAGGTATGTGGGTATTCAATGGAGGTTCCTTTAACCTTCATGTACAAAATAACAATATTTTAACCATGTTTTATGGTGATTCAAATTTGGGTTTTTGTTATTATCATGATTCTTTTTATATTTCAATTCCTTGTCTTAAATAGTCCATGGATACATGTATCCCTTGAATCTCAAAGTTATGGAGTTATTATTGTAAACCCTAATTATGTATATCAATTTTTTGATTTTTGAATCCTTTTTATGAAGTTGCATGCCTTATTCATATCATTGAAATTGTCATGAGTAGGTGCAATCTTCAGAGATGGCGGGTTATGAATGCCCGATGACTTAAGACTTCATGCATTGATAATTAAATATTCATTCCTTAAGTTTCACACATTTGAGGACAATTTCCAATATAGTGTGTTCTAACAATATTTTTAGATAATATTTATGATTATACTATTAATATCTTCTTGAGTCAAGAAATACGATTTAGGTCTATCTAATAGAGTCATTCACAAGTATAGCTCTCACATGTTTCTCTTATGTATTTTGATCCAGTCATCTCAAGCTTCTCATAAGTTTACAAGTCTCAGTATTCATAAATCCATGATTTATATATGTGAACTAATATTATAGTCAGGAGCTTCAGCTCATAGAAGTAATCTACATGACATGCATGACATCCAGATATACCACCAATGCTCGTGAACATTTTTCTCAGAAGTATGCTTTTCGATTAGCATAGTATTCGAATGCCATCAATGATGATGGATCAGTTTTCTTATAAAAGCACGGTTCACTAGTAGTATGGCAGTTAGGTATGGCATATATTATTATGGATAGGTGACATCCAGATATGTCATCTCATTGAGCTATTAGTTATGTTTAGTTGGGAGTAGAATGTAGCACCTAGTAGGGCTAGGGTTCAATGCACCCAACATCCCAGAACAATGCGCCACCCTAAGTATTATATTTTCCCAAATAGGCTCAGTTTAGTAATCACACCAGTCAAGGATTTATACCCCTGACAAGGTATATTCCATCCTTCTAACGAGGCATATATTGGATTCCATGTGTAGCTACATGTTATATGTCAGTTAGTAGTATCTCCCTGTTAGACCTCAAGATTTCAACGATTTTATTTTGGTATATCGTTCATGTTCTATTATGATTTTTGCATTGAATAGCGATATGTAATGTTAACGGGACCATTAGAAAGTGTTTCAATATTTTTAAACCCATTTTGGGATGTTTTGGGATCCTAAAATAGTGAGGGTCCGCGTTAAGGGTGTGCCACACTGGCTGGCCTCCACAATAAGGGTGTGCCACATCCAAGGGCATAAAAACGCTAATACTTAGGTTTTTCTTTTATTTTCAAGGGCTTTTTTGTCTTTTACCTCTAAATTAATCCCATAATAGTAACAAACCTATTTTTCCACCCTCCCCCACAAGTCATTACACACGATTCACCTCCTTCAAAACTCTCAAGAATACCAAAAGGGGAATTCTCCTCCAAAATTCAAGCCTTTAATTTTTCAATTCAAGTTCCCCTTAAGAAAATTCATGAAGTTCAGGTATGTGGGGTTTTAACAATTATATTCTTCTATCTCTATGCCCAAAAGTTTGATTTTTATTTGAATTTAAAGAATTGATTTACTAGGGTTCATATCCACTTTTCTTATGCTTTAAGATTATGATGTTTCCTTATGATTTGAACTTTATTTAGAACAATATTTCATGTTTACTTATGCTTTTATCCATGAAAGTGATTTTATACATTGAGTTTGGTAGTTTGACATGAAATTTCTATGACATGGTAAATGATTGCAATTTGAGCATAATATATTCAGTTTACAAGAAGTTCAAGTTTATTAGTTCAAGTTACAAAGTATTACAACATGAATAAAGTCTTAGTTTTGATCTTATGATCTCAGTTAAAGCGTGAAATTCACAAGTTTCTTTACGAGCATGATTTTATCAGGAGAAACATAGTTGGTTTTCAGTTTTATAAACTCATAACTATTTTAAGATGAATTTCATAAGTATGAGCATCCAAGTATATATATTGGGTGCAGTATTTAGCAACGAGGGGGAATGTAGTTTTAGTATATCCTATTACCTAGAAACTATGTTCCACCGTAGGAATAAAGGGCCTCGCCAGAGAGTTATTCCTTGCCCCAAGGGGATAAGTTTAGTGATCACTATAAGTTAAGTTTCTATACCAATGGAAAGGGTAGAACAAGTCCCTCAACATGGGTAAGACCTTGGACTCCATAATAGCTCACATGGTTTATGCCAATTATAAGAATGTCCCACAACAAAAGTAAAGAAGATTTAAGAAACTAAGTGTATCTAGATTACAAGCTTCACTCAGTTATTGCCTTATGATTTATGTTCATGCTAACTCATGTTTTTTGAATTTTGATTTAATATTTATGTTTTAAGATAATTTGGCTTTTAGTTTTATTCATGATCAAGGTGAGCCTATTTACACTGGGCATGCATGTTACAATTTATGATTCATGACAGTTTTACTTATTGCATTAACCCCCATACACATAGTAGATTCCATAAGTACTGACCAAATATATGTCTGTGTGACTACATTATTTTATTAAGTAGGTTCTGGTATTCTTCCTCTACAGTATGATTTTCCATGATCACCACTTTTTACATTTTATCTGTGGTGATTCCTCATGCTCCGAGGCTAAGATTATGGTTACTTTAGAAGCTTATTAAATTAGTAGAAGTTCAAACTTTCTGTTTTCTTTTGGATCAACTGGGGTCTATCCCAGTAGCTCTTTAGTTTAGTTAGAGGCTTGTCAGACCTGTCAGATTATTTTCTTATGGGTATTCAGACTTTCAGTTATGGATTGGTTTATCCTATTTTATAGAGATTGATATTCAAGTGCAGTTTAGTTTATGAGTTAAAGTTTCATCTTATGTTTTCACAAAATGTCCATGGGCAGTGCTAAGTGAGTACCATGGGTTAGTTGTGGGGATACTTGTAGCCCTGAGCACCGTGTAGCATCTATGGATAACTTTACGGCATTACAAACATGGTATCAGGGCCTAAGGTTATTAAAGAGTCCTAGAGAATCTGACAAACTGTATTATGTAGAGTCTTGATCATGGGTGTGAAACGTGCCACACTTATAAGCGAGAGGCTACGAGACGTATTAGGAACCATCCCTTTTTTCATGATCTCTATCATGCTTTGAATTTCTCTTTATCTTCTCTAATTAATGCTTTCATATGATAGAGAATGCCTCATCACAGAGCTTATGCCTGCAGAAATAGGGACAAGCCATCCCTACCACCATCTGTAGACCCTTTAAAAAAATGTCTCCCATGCTGAGTTTTGGGCTTCTTTTCAAGTGTTATCTCAGGATGTGAATTCAAATTCTCAAGGTAATTAGCCAACAACAGTCCAAATTCAGTAAAATGGTAACTAATCTTTAGCCATAGTTTGAGATTTCATGAGGATGAATCCAACTGAGCTCTTTGGGTTGAAGGTGAATGAGGATGCACAGTTTTCATTAATGAGATGAAGAAAACTACTTGGATTATGCATGTTACAGAAGAGGAAAGTATGTAATTGGCTTCTTATCAATTGAAAGATTGTCACGACCCGATTTCTGAGTCATGATGGCACCTACCATATCCCACCGGTAGGTAAGCCAGTACCATAACCCGAAGCTATTGCAATGGGTCCTTGGTAAGAACGTCCAACTTGGACCTTACATGTGAACACAATATATAACAACAATATTTCACAACTAAAGACAACCGATATTCAAACACAAATCCCATGACCTGATAGTATTAATACAAGAGCTTCTAAACTTGACAAGAGGAATTTACAATCTCAGAATCTAAAATGTCTTAAATAATCTCATAGATTTGTCTTAAAAGCAAAAGACAAATAAGGATAGAGGGGAAAGAGGGAAACTCGATCTCCAAGAGCTCACCCTGTCTCCGAATAGTCAACTCGCACTAACTAGATCAACGGTGGAAACTAGAACTTGGGTCTGCACCAAAAATTTACAGAAGTGTAGTATGAGTACCAAAACACAGGTTCTCAGTAGGCATCAACGACCGACTGAGCTCAAATATAATGTAAAGATGATATAAAGTAAGACAATGATCTTAAAGTCAAGGGATGGGATCGAACCTGAATCTTCTTTGATACTACTATAATAACATCTATACCACTAAAGCAATAACATGACATACTATCTCAATATACCCCTTAATCTCCATAACAACTGAGTATCATTTTGAAAACATAAACCATATACACAATCGCAAAGCATCTACTTGCCATAATCATTATCAACCATCTTTAGAACATAAATACAAGAACTTACCATGACGTTCCATACTGCTGGGAAGTACACGAAAGAAAGCACAACAAAGAATGCATCACGACATCCCATACCACCGAAGAGAACATAAAAGAATATCAAACAAGAACTCATCACAGAGTCCTATACCACCAGAGAGTACACCAAAGAATACAACCAATAATACAATAAAGCACAACGACTCCATCAATTTATCAAAAACTGCGGGTATCACAACCCTGCTATAGCTCATTACCAAAATCCACTTCAAATACCCATACCATAATTCAACATAAAGAAAGAAACATTGTCATAGTATAGGCATTTAATCATTAATTCTATAATTCATTGATAAATACCGCAAAATCCTTACTAATTAACCTTATTTTTCAAAAAGACAAAAGATTGCAAGTCTTAAAATCATTAGTCATCAAGTTGGGGAAAAACTACAAGCCACCCATAGTATAGGTTATTCAACTATCATAAGGCTATTTTTTAACTAGCATCATCATGACATGAGTTATCTACTAAGCCATATCAACTTCACATGTTAGGAGATAATTTAACTAACCATCACGCAATACTAGATCTATCATCACTAAGCATGTCACAATCTTAAGGACTAGTTTCCATATTTTAATCAAGTAAAGTCCACCAACTAGTTTACTAGGTTTCTAGGTTCCAAATAATAATCATATATTTTAGAAGTAACTTGTTATCACATAAGCCATCTTAATAGGCAAGATTTCATAATATAACCTCTTATTCAAGTCAAGTATATATATTAGGTTAGCCCTTGAATTTTTATGCAAGTTTACACATAACGGTAAGTCTTAACTCAATATTAGGCATAAATTTCCTCTAATAGCTAATTTTGCATCAACAAAGGTCACACCTCTTATATAGTGATTTGGAACAAGAAACGACACCTCTTATATAGTGATTTGGAACAAGAAATGAACAATAATTTACCAAGAGAGACCTTATAATTCAAGCACATAGACGGTTGGCCCCACACAGCCTAACCTTACAAATATCAATGCATATAAGTAATTTTACCCCACACGACATCATAATGTTCTTACCTCTCCAAATTCATCGGGCATCATCACAATATCAACATATTCTTCCAAATTCATCGGGCTTCATCATAATATCACACATTCCTACAGACTCGAACCGGTCATCATCATAATATCATGTATTCCTCCTAATTTATCGAGCATCATCATAATATCACACATTCCTCCGGACTCGAACCAGGCATCATCATAATATCACATATTCCTCCGTATTCATTGGGCATCATCATAATATCACATATTCCTACGGATTCACCGAGCATCATCATAATATCAAATATTCCTCCGGAATCGAACCGGGTATCATCATAATATCATATATTTCTCCGGATACGCAACATACATCCACATGCATATATAAACCAATAAGCATACACAAAAGCTCACAATATATAAAGGAGTAGGGATGTGGGATAACACTTGCCATTTTACCTTACTAATAAGCTTCACACGTAATATGACCATCAACAAGAGCATGAGTATTTACAAGGCATGCACAATAGTCATTTAACAAGATTATTCAAGTCATGATCACAAGATAATCCGATAATCGAGTTCAACTATCACAACTCCAATGTACAAATAGTTTAGACAATCACCACATATCTAGGTCGCTAGCATTTACTTAGTCCAATCTTAAGGTGGATCAAGTCCCACTTCTAAATCTTGAGAATGCCAAGCTTACTAACACAAGTCTAGCTTCTACCCGAAATTAAGCTAGTTCATCCATACCTCACCATAAGGGCTTACCAATCCTTTCTAGGTCCATAGAGAAAGTCTCTTTAAGAATCCTTCCTAACTCAACCCAACACCAAGGTCATCTACTATCTAGGAATTATATAGGTCAATACACTCCTAAGGATAGAGAAGTATACCATTCATGTCTACATAGAACAACTACAGTGTTCTCACACTTGGGAAATAGGACTTCACCGCGATGCAGTCCAATCGCGATGGTCCACTGGAATTTAAAAAATGTCATTTTGTATGTCACCGCGATGCGGTGCTACCCATTTTGAGATACCGTCTCCACTAAAAATGTCATAACTTCTCAACCGAGTATCGGATTGAGGCGAATTTGGAATCATTGGAAAGCCGAACATGTACCAAGAGTTATTCATTTTGAAGCTAATCCTTGACATTCTAAGAGCTAAAATTAGCTAAAATAATTATGGGGTATTACACATACTCAAATGTATAATAGTTCAACAAGACACTATTTCATTTACCCTTCTAATACGAACACATACTGGAAAAAAACTCAAAGGACAAATAGAAAGAAGAATCCAAATTCATACCAAAAAGAGGAAAATCCAATAAAGCAAAAAAAGGATGTGGCAGGGCATACTATTTCATCCTCATCCTCTTTCTGACAAATTAAAAATAAGTTTTTAATAGTTGAAATGGTCCTTGAGGAATCATGGAATTTTTTGGTTTAATGTTAGATATGTCCTCATTATTCTTTTGGTATTTGAGAAACCAAAGGAACCCATGAGGCAGTCTTACTGATGACACTACAAGGAAAATAGTGGAAGAATGCTATAACAAGTGACACTAAACCAGAACAGGAGTTTGAGATCATAGCAAGCAGTATTATACCAAGAAAAGTCACCTAAAAATTAAAAGAAAGCTTATTCAAGATAAAGTAATGCACTAAAGAAAAAATTAAAGCAAAAAATATATAGCTGAAAAATTTACTAGATCAAACCACAACTACACACAAACTAAACAATAGACTAAGAGCTAAGATGAGACTATTATTTTGAAACATTGAACCAAATCACAATAAGTAATTTTATACAAAGAAAATTATGAGTTGAGAATGACATAACACTAAGTTAAATCAATGAGATAAAAGAAAAACTAGAGCAAAGAGACACTTGGCTAAAAATTGAGTAAAATCTATATGCACCCACGAATTCTCAAAGAAAAGTAGCAAAAATAAGCTAAACAGTGAATTAGAAAACAGGAACTATGTTAAGAGAATGATATAACAACTTCAAACTTTATCATAAAAACCTATGGCCTCTAAGGCCTCTACAACGGTCAACCCCAACATACAATGCTATCGAAATAGCGGAACACTACTAGAACGACGAGAAGAAGAAAGTAAAAAATATGCAAAAAACTAAAAAGGGATAAAGCCACCTGTTTCGGAGCAACAAAACGAGACTCAAGTTATCGTCAGAATGCCACTACTGGAAGCGGTCCTTAAAAAATTCTAAGAATTCTGATCAGTTAACGGCTTCTAAAAATTTTACTAAAAAAATTCACTAGTTTTTGCTCAAATAGTTTTTTACTCTCTTGAAATCATTTTCAAATTTGCTCCACAATGACCCATTTATAGAAAGGATGGAGGGTCACCCTTTGTGTTTCCACTGATGTGGAACAAAAGGGAATGGATGTAATTTGAGTATTTTGGAATCTTTAACTTGAGTATAAGGTTTGACAACGATAATTTGTATGAAAATTGTACAAGTATTCAAAATTTATAATGTTTTTTGGATTTTTATTTTGCGATTGTTATTGCTTCATTGATTATCGAGTCATCGAGGTTGAGTTTGAGTCGGACACGGATCGATTTTGTAGCGGATTTGAGCAGGATCACGGCTGTTGGGTTGTTGTTCGTTGAACATTGTTGTATGGATGATGTTTTGGAATCGGGTTTAAGGTCGGGTCAGAGCATTTGCCGGATTCAGAGGTGTTGGTTTTTGCATTGAACTATCGGTGTTTGTTGCTGGGTTGATTGAAGTTGTTTGTGTTTTGATAGTGTTGATTGATTCTTGTGCGTTGTTGGAGTTATTGTTGTACGTAGATGAGGAAAGGAAATGAGTTGGGTCAATTAAGGGAGGTAGGTTGGCTGAAATTGTTATGTGGGTTGCTGATGGGTTGCTAATGAATTGGTATGGAATAGATTATTTTTTGGGATTTGGCCAATTTATTTAAGTTTTGGCCAAATTAAAAATCCATTGGCCAATTGCATCGCAATTGTGACCAATTTGATTTCATTTATTGCCAAATATAATAGATTAGCTAAATTAAATTCTTTATTCGATAAAATAAAACATTTTTTTTTTAAAATAAATTAATTTTGAGGACAAACTGTATTTAGATCAAGATTTTAACTATTTGGATCTATTTTCAAGATAAGCCTTGATTAAAATTCTATGATCCGTAAATTAAACATTTAAGTAACAAAATTATACAATTTCGTATAATTGAATACGATAACATATAATCGCTACTTAAAATGGAAAAACTACCCAAATAAATATTTTGAAAAGCTTTTTATCTAGATAAAATAAATGTTGTAATTTTAAAAAAAATTGAAGAAACTCGGAATTAAACTTAGTTATGGAGGAAAAAAATTAGGTGTCAACAGTACTGGCCACATATATTTTGTGTGGCTATATTATTTTATAATGTAGGTTATGATGTTCGCCCTCAGCAGTATAATTGGCCGCGATTACCACTTCCTACATTCTATCCATTGGTGAGACCTTATGCTCTGAGGGACGGTTATAGTTACTTTAGAGGCTTATTATATTTGTAGAAGTTCAGACTTTATGTTTTCTTGGGTCAGCTGGGGTATGTCTCAGTGGCTCTTCAGTTTTGTTAAAGGCTTTTCAGAACATGTCAAATTATTTTCTTGTGGGTGTTCAGACTTTCAGTTGTGATTTGGCTTATCCTATTTTATAGAGTTTGATATTCAAATGCATTAAAGTTTATGAGTTAAATTTTAAATTTATGTTTTCACAAAATTTCCTTATTCAATTCTACGTGAGTACCATGGGTTTGCTATGGGGCTACTTGTATCCCTCAGCACTATGTAGCATTCAGAGGCTAACTTCGGGGTGTTACAAACTTGGTATTAGAGCCTGAGGTTTCAAAAGAGTCCTAGGAAGTCTGACAAGCTATGTTACATAGATTCTTGATCATGGGTGTGAAGTGTACCACACTTATGAGCGAGAGGCTATGAGGCGTATTAGGAACCATCCCTTCTGTCATGATCTTTATCATGACTTGGAGTTTTATTTGTATGATCTTATTCATGCATTCATATGATAGAGAATGCCTCCTCACAAAGTTTATGCCTACGAAAATGGGGACCAGCTAGCCCCACCACAACTTGCAGACCCTTTGAATGAAAATATCTTCCATACTGAGTTTTAGTCTAATTTCCAAGTGTTAGCTCAGGCTTTGAGTGCAAATGCTCAGGTCAATCAACTAGAAACAGTCCTAATTTAGTAGAATGTTAACTTAGCTGCAACCAAAGTTTGATATTTCATGAGGATGAATCCACCTGAGTTCTTTGGGTTAACGGTGAATGAGGATCCACAATTTTTCATTGATAAGGTAAAGAAAATTAGTCATATTATGCATGTTATAGAAGAAGTGTGGAATTGGCTTCTTATCAATTAAAAGATGTTGCTTATGACTAGGTTATAGTGTGAAAGTAAAATAGTTATGAGAATACAACTACTATAAGTTGAGATGTGTTTTGGGCGGCTTTTTTGGTAAGTTGGAAAATATAAGGGCTAGGACCAGACAGTTTGAGTACAGTTAACAAAATTCAGGAGAAGGAAATTGTTCTAAGTTTCAGAGCCGTTCATTAACACCTGCACCAGCATCAACTAGTGCTCCCGCACCCAGAACTAAAAGGAGCAATGGACTAAGACACCGATTTTGATATCTCAAAGTAGCATTTTTGGGGGACGTGTTTTTCCTGCTTACAAGAAGTGTGGTAGGAGGCATCCAGGTGGGTTTTTGATGGGTAGAGATGGTTGATATAGTTGTGGTAAAATAGGATACAGGATCAAGAAATGCCCTTTTGCTAAGCAATGAAGTAGAGATGCTCGCCCTCGGACCTATTCCACTGCCTTAGCAGTTCAGTCATGCTGCCCAACTCCACAACAACGTGCAACATCTAATACGGATGGTGATCAGTAATAGAATCAGTTTTATACTATACCCTCACATTAGAAGTATCAAAGACCCGAGCTCCCCAGATGTAGTAACTGGTATGCTACATTACATTTACCTTGATATTTATGTTGTATTAGATCTGGGGTCAAACCTCTCTTTTGTAACCCCACTTATTATTGTGAACTTTAGTGTAATTCCTGAGAGTCTTTCTGAATCTTTATCAGTCTCCACACCCGTTGGTGTGTTAGTTATTGCTAGACAAGTGTACAAAAATTTCCCTATTACAGTCCTCCAAAGGGTTACTTTAGAATACGTAATAGAGCTAGAGATAATAGATATTAATGTTATTTATGGCATGGGTTGTCTCTATTCATGCTACGCATCATTTGATTGTCGCACCCAAATGGTAAAGTTTCAGTTTCCTAATGAGTCAGACCTCGAGTGGGAGAGTAGTTCAGTATCTCTCAAGGGTCATTATATCTCCTATATCAAAGCTAGAAAGTTAATTTCAAAGGGGTGTATCTATCACCTAGTTTGGGTTAAAGATACTAAGTGTAAGACCTTAACCATCCAATCAGTTCATGTAGTCAATGAGTTTCTTGAGGCCTTTCTAGATGATCTGCCCAAGGTTCCTTCGGTTAAAAAAATCAAATTAGAGATTGATATCCTTCTAGATATTCAACCCATATCTATTCCTCCCTACTTGATGGCTCTAATAGAGCTTATGGAATTAAATGAGCAACTTAAGGACCTCTTAGATAAGGGGTTCATCCGACCTAGTATTTCTTCGTGTGGTGATCCAATTCTATTCTTACACAAAAAGAATAGTACTCTTAAAATGTGTATAGATTTCAGATAGTTAAACAAGGTTACCATCAAGAACAAGTACTCTATCCCAAAATTGATGACTTATTTGACCATCTTTATGGCGCCCATTGGTTTTTGAAAATTGATCTCAGGTCGGGATGTCATCAGTTGAAGGTTAGGGAATGTGAGATTCTGAAGACTATTTTTAGAACATAGTTTGGTCATTTTTGGGTTTGTGATTATATCATTTGGACTAACAAATTCTCCTGTAGCCCTTATGGATTTAATGAACAGGGTCTTCAAACAGTATTTGGACATATTTATCATTGTCTTCATAGATGACATACTCATCTATTCTCAGAGTAAGAAGGATCATATAGACCATTTGAGAATAGTATTGTAGACCCTCAACGATGGTTAGTTGTATGAAAATTTTAAGAAGTGTAAATTTTGGTTGGAGTCAGTTACCTTTTTAGTACATATGATTTCTGGTGCAGGTATTTATGTAGACCCTAAAAAAAGGCAGTGAAACATTGGCCTAGGCCATTACTCCATTCAATATTAGGAGCTTTATTAGTTTATCCAGATACGATAAAAGATTTGTAGAGGGCTTTTCCTCAATAGCTACACCATTGACCAAGTTGACACAAAAGAAAGTAAAGTTTCTATAGTCAGATAAATGAGAGAAGAACTTTTAAGAGTTAAAGGATAGATTGACTTCAGCACCAGTGCTTTCTTTGCCATATAGGTTAGACAGATTTGTGGTGTATTATAATGTCTCCAGAGTTGGGTTAGGTTGTGTTTTAATGCAAAATGGAAAAGTTATGTCTTATACCTCTAAACAACTTAAAGACCATGAGATAAATTATCCGACTCACAATTTGGAGTTAGCAACTATTATGTTTACCTTGAAAATTTGGAGACACAATTTATACAATGGGCATGTTGATATTTTTTCGATCATAAGAGTCTCTAATACGTATTTACACAAAAAGAGTTAAATAGTTGTCAGAGAGGGTGGTTGGAGTTATAAAAAGATTATGATATGAATGTGCTCTACTATCCAGGTAAAGAGACTGTAGTAGTTGATGCTTTGAGTAGGTTGTCTATGGGTAGTGTGGTCCATTTCAAAAAGGAGAAGAAGGGGTTGGCCAAGGAGGTGTATAGATTAGCCCAATTGGAAGTATGTTTGCTTGACATGAATGGTAGTGGTGTAGTGGTTCAGAATAGTTCAGCTCATCTTTAGTGGTAGAAGTGAAAGAGAACAACGTAATAATCCTATACTTAGCCAGTTAATGGATGTAGTTCATCAATAAAAGGTTGAGGTCTTCTCCCAAGGAGGAGATGATACCCTCTGTTATTAAGGTCATTTATGTATTCCTAGGGTTTATGGGTTGTGAGGGAGGATATTAGCAGAAGCTCACAGTTTTAAGTACTCAATTCACCCTAGGGATACCAAGATGTACCGCAACCTGCGGGAAGTTTATTGGTGAAATAGAATGAAGAGGGACTTAGTAGAGTTTGGGGATAATTGTCCAGCAAGTAAAAGTTGAGCATCAACGACCAGGAGGTATACTTCAGGAGATCAACATCCCTACTTGGAAGTGAGAGGTCATTAATATGGATTTCATTATGGGACTTCCTTGCTTTCCAAACGTTAGCATGATTTGATCTGGGTTATTGTGGATCTAATGACCAAGTCAATCCATTTCACACCCATTAATACCTCAGATACAACAGATGATTAGGCTAAGTTATATGTTCATGAGTTAGTAAGGATGCACGGGATTACCTTGTCCATTATTTCAGTTTGGCAGTCATTTTAGAAAGGCCTTGGTACAAACATGAAGCTTAGTACTGTTTTCCATCCACAGACAAATGGTCAGTCCGAGCATAATATTCAAACTTTATAAGACATGTTGATTTCATGAACCGAGACTATCCCATTCGTAACATAGTGTTTAAGGCCATAAGTGACCCCAAGCTAACCCATAATCTGGCATCTGTTGTGGGCACTGAATAAAATAATAATAAGACATAATATGCAGAAGTTAAACTAATAAGAAATCTATTAAGATGTAAAACTGAAACAATACCTAATGTGTCTGAACTACTGATAAAAACTGAAAATAAATCTAACTATCTAAAAGCCTCTAAAATATGAGGAGTTAATGGGACAAGCCCCCAACTAATAGATTTCCCGCAAATCAACATACATCTGGGTTCCCCCTGGATGAATAGAATATCGCGTACCATGCACCTCTGTTAATAGTCATTGTATTAAACCATCCATACTCGGAGCACATAACCTGCCCAGATAACAAAGCAAACCATATCTCCCTTGGGAGAAAACCTCAACCTTCATATCTTGAACTGCCTCCTTCAACTTGACCAAAATAGGATCCATGTCTTACTTTTCTTTCAGTTCGGTTACCAATGAAGATTCTAAACCATTCTGAAATCATATACTACCTTTGACCGAATCAACCAACCTAACACCCATTCTAGCAAGATGATGAACCTCACGGAATAACTCTTTCTTATCCTCCGAACATGTGCAACACTTCCCATAGACAATCTACTAAGGGCGTTGGCTACTACATTAGCCTTACTCGGGTGATACAACATACTCATATCATAGTCTTTTAATAATTCAATCCACCTTTTTCTAATGAAGATTTAGATCCTTCTGAGTGAACACATACTGTAAACTCTTATGATCCATAAGCACATCAACATGAACCCTATAAAGGTAATGCCTCCAAAGCTTTAAGGCAAAGACAATTGTTGTGAACTCAAGATCATGGGTTGGGTAATTTTTCTCATAGGTTTTATATTGTCTAGAGGCATAGGTTATGACCTTTCCTCGCTGCATTAAAACACAACCAGGACCAACTCTAGAAGCATCACAATAAACTACAAACCCATTTGATCCCTATGGTAGAGTCAATACTGGAGCAAAAGTGAGTCAAGTCTTCAACTCCTGAAAACCCTTTTTGCAGGAATCTAACCACTAAAATTTGAATTTCTTTTAGGTTAGTCAAGATATGGGAGAAGAAATAGAATAAAATCCTTCAACAAACCATCTATAGTAACCAGTTAAACCCAAAAAACTCCTTATATCTGATGGAGAGATGCGTCTAGGATAGTTTCTCAATGCTTTGGACTTTTGAGGATCAACTCGAATGCCATCACTAGAAATGATATGACCAAGGAAAGTTACTAATCTCAAATAGAATTTGCATTTACTGAACTTAGCAAATAATTGGTGATCCTTAAGGGTTTTCAATACAATCCTCAAATGGTCTGCATGATCACTCATTACGAGAATAGACGAAGATGTAATCTATGAAGACTATGACAAACATGTCCAAGTACTGCTTGAACACCCTGTTCATCAAGTCCATAAAATCTACAGGAGCATTCATTAGCCCAAAATACATAACTAGAAATTTAATGTGACCACACAGAGTCCTGAAGGCTGTCTTCGGGATGTCACACTCACTGACTCTAAGCTGATGATAACAGGATCTGAGGTCCTTAGAGAAATATCTTACACCCTAAAGTTTGTCAAATAAGTCATTAATTCTGGGCAGAGGATACTTATTCTTGATGGTGACTTTGTTCAACTGACGATAGTCGATGCATATTCTGAGAGAACCATCTTTCTTGCACACAAAGAGAACTGAAGCACCCCACGGAGAAACATTAGTCCTAATGAAACCTTATCTAAGAGGTCTTTCAACTATTCTTTTAATTTCTTAATATCAGTTGGATCCATTTTATAAGGTGGAATTGAGATAAGTTGAGTAACTGAGAGGAGATCTATTTCGAAGTTAATTTTTCTTCAAGGGGGAACTCTGATAGATCTTCAGGGAACACTTCTGGAAACTCATTCACAACTGAAACTGAATCAAGACTCGAAGTTTAATAATTTGTTTCCTTGACTTGAATGATATGGTAAATACAACCCTTGGACATAATTTATCTTGCTTTAAGATAGGATACAAATCGACCTATAGGCACTGAAGTACTACCCCTCTATTCTACAATAGGTTTATTAGGAAACTGAAACTGGACTATTCTATTTCTACAGCCAACTGAGGCATAGCATGAGTGGATCCAATCCGTGCCAATAATAATAACAAAATTAGTCTTTTTCAACTCCACAAGATTAACTGAAGTAACTTTTTGATACACTATGTTCGAGCAATTTCTGTATACTTATCTGGATGCAATAGAACTACCCACTGAGGTAGACACTGAGAAATATTATGCTAATATATCAGGATTGATATTAAAGTCTACAACTATAAAAGGAGTCATAAAAGAAAGTGAAGCTCCGAGGTCTAACATTACATAAACATAAAAGTAGAAGACTTGTAACGTACCCGTAACCATATCAGGGGAACTCTCCTGATCATGTCGAGTCTAGAGAGCATAAAGTCAATTCTGACGTTGTCCACTGGTGGAACTGGAGGTGGCTCCTTGCTGAGTCAGGCGACCTGCTGGAGCTGATAAAAAGTTGGATTGACTCTGTTGATGAAAATCCTTCCCATTTTAGGCTAACTCTAGGCAATCCCTGATCTTGTGGACTAACTTACCACATCTAAAACATACATCGTTGTCTACCCTGCACTTCCCCTAATGATTCTTACCACATCTCATGTAATATGGATTGGTGCGACCACTATTCACACTATCCTGGGACTTAAAGCTTGGTACCCTATCCTAATTGTCCTACCTGAACTTAGGCATGAATGTACTGGATGAAGATGGGGCCAGAGCTAAAAATTTCTAGCAGAACTGAGAACGATCCCCACCATCAAACCTTTGCTATGAGAAGTTGAAGCTACCAGTTCTGGTCCTCTTATTCTCCTTTTCCTTCTCTTTGAGCTTCTCCTCCTCAATCTTTTGAGCATGAACCATCAACCTAGAAAGGTTGCTATATGTAGTTTTGAAGATGAGAAAATGACTACAAGGGACTAGGTCCTTGGATGCTTGAGGTAATAGTACAGTTGACACGAGTCTGCACAGCTTTGTCCATTTATGTAACAAACTGGCAGGTGTTGCTTGTACTAATTAGGACACTTGGTCCAATGGCATGTCAATCCTAACCATCACTTAGCTATAAAAGGAAAAAGATGCTTCTTCATCAAATAATTTTTGTAAATACAAAAAGAGTGCTGAAGAGAGAAAAAGGCAAAAACTCCATATCTGATATTGCTCAAGCACTTTTGCCATATATGTGTGCTAAATTAGAGAGTGTCTTGAGTGATTCTTCATTTTTAACCGTATTAATCATGATGTGAGAGTAATGATCTTTTCTCTTTGCTTAGAGAGTGCTTAGGTAGAGTTACCTAAGTTTGATACTGATTAAAGTTAATTAGTTTAGAGAGTGCCTTGGCAGAGTTGTCAAGATGAGATTGTAGTAGAGTTATTGCAAGCGAGAAGAACCTAGAGTTAGGTTCAAGTTTGAGTCTATAATCAAGAGGTTGATTATAGTGAACTTTTGAGGTACTTGTGAGGGCAAACCGTGGTTTTTGCTCCCTTTAGCAAGGGGATTCCACATTAAATATTATGTGTTATTCTTTTTCTGAGCAACCTTTAGTTTTCCTACACTTTATTATTCAATTTCTTGTGATTGACTTTGAAGGACCTAGTCCCTCACTGTGTGGTACAACCCTTAAGGGTTCCAATAATTGGTATCAAAGTGGGTTCACTCTAAAAGGTTCACTCCTAGAGTGTTTTGGTTATCATGACTGCTCCACCAAACCTGGAAGAAGGGCAATCTACTATGAGACCGCCTAGATTTAATAGACAATACAATTGGAAGTGGAAAACAAGGATGTTTAACTTTATTATGGCTGAGGATAGTAAGCTGATAGATATAATTTTTTATGGTCCTTATGTACTTGTAAGAGAAGTCAAAGAAGGATATGCTACAAGAATGGTTATTAAAAGCAGGAGGGAGTTCAATGATGAAGACAGGAAAAGAATTGAGAAGAACTACATGGCAAAGATACTGCTAGTATGTGGTATAGGTCCAGATGAATACAGCAGGATTTCTGTATGTGAAATTGCTAAAGAAAACTAGAATTGCTTAAAAACTGCTCATGAGGGAACTACAGATATGAAGGATACTAAAGTTGACATGCTGACAACATAGTATGAAACCTTCAATATGAAAGAAGGAGAAACAATACAAGAAATGCATATGAGATTCACTTTCATTACAAATGAGCTACACTGCTTAGGAGAAATGATTCCACATGGATGATCTTATGAGCTTATTGTAAATTTAAAGACTTTTGAACTCAAGAAACAGCAAGAACAAGAGAAGAAGGAAGAAAAAAAGGGAAAAATCTCTAGCACTGAGGGCACTAAAATCATACTCTAATGAAGAATACACTAATGTTACCTATTTGGAAAAAAAAATTGTGAGATCTATGAAGAAAACTGGTCAGTTTCAAAGAAGTGGAAGTAGCAGCAAAAAGGGAGGCACAATGAAGGTTTGCCATAAATGTGGAAGTCCTGAGCATTTCATTAAGGATTTTCCAATACAAAAATTAGACCATGAAGAATATCTTAAGACAAGTGGTGACAAAGGAAAAAATAGGGACCAGGTCCCTGTAAAATTAAGCAAAAAAGTTGCAGCTGATTATATAGTAAGGTAGGCTCTAGCAAACATGAGAAGAGTCCTTTAGTAAATTTGAGAAAGATGGAAAGTAGAAAGATGTTTCCATGCTGGTAGTGGAGGATGAGAAATTGACCTTTGATTCTTTATTTTCTTTTATAACAAACACTGAAGAAGAAGAAGAAGAAGAAAATGAGGTAACACTTTCTGATATTAAAGAAAACTTAGAGAATTACTCTGCTAGAAAGATAATAAAGCTTGCCAATGTGTTGATTAATTCCATATGTGAAATGACTAATGAAAAAATTGATCTGGAGAAAGGGAAAAAAGTCAAGAGCTTGAGTTGATAGCTTTAACCTCCAAATTTTTGAAACTGAAGAACAAGCTATAAAGCTAAAATCTGAAAATTTAAGCTTAGTTAATCAACCGGAGAAAGCTAATAGTGCCTGTGATAAAGAAAAATAATAATGCTCTAGAAGGAAAAATAGAAGATCAGGAGCTTGAATTGATAGCTTTGACTCTCCAGATATCTGAAACTGGGAAACAATTTGCTAAGCTCAAATTTGAAAATCTGAGCTTAGTGAGTCAACTGGAGAAAGTAGCTTGTAACACCCCAAGATCCCATCCCGAGATGTCACACGGTGCTTATGACCCCGAAGGACCACAAGCTAACCCTTTACTGATATCTGTACACTGCATAATATCTAAAATAAATGCAGAAATTGGCCATAAGGTTCAACACATCTATACATACTCAAACTGAAAACTAAATACTAATACATCCGTCTGAAAAGCCTCTAATTATCTAAACTGTAGAGTTGATGGGACATGTCCCCAACTAACTCCGTCAACCAAAATAAACAAAATCCAATGCAATAATAGTATACTGAAACCCATCCTTGAAAGAAGAGGACTTACTACTACGACTATTGATGCTGACTGGGATTGAATTACTGAGGAAACTCTGGGTCCTGTGCCTCTGAACTTATGGTGCCAAATAAAACACCATAGCGCAAATACATCAGTACAGAAATATACTGAGTATGTAGATGAGGTAAGGCTAAATCCAGGCTCATACATGCATAATATCTAAATTGAATAATCATGAAAATATCGCACGAGAACACATACATGAATGCATAGACCATAATCACAATCATCGCGACTCTAGATACTGAAACTCGGATACCACTTTACTGCAGACTGAACTCACTACTGATACTGAGATACTAAATCACTGACTCATCTGATATAGATAATTGAGGATCTGGATGTACTTACATGAAGGACTGAATTCTGAGCTTACTGCTTTCGACTGACAGGATTAGAGATCAACCTCTCTTACGAATGATTTCAAAAACTATTATCAATGATAAGAAATATGAATATATTTGAATCTGACAACAAGGATACTCAATAGAATCTGAGACTGTGAATCAAGCCTATCTGGTGGCATATCTTTGAATATGATATCAAATAACTGTATATGAGACCAAGCCTATCTAACGGTATGGTCCATGAATCAATGGAACTATCTGAGTTCCTCATAAAGATAGATGACTGTATCTGACAGTCCTGATTTCTAAAGATTGATACTAAAATTAAAATTGAAACTATAACTGTGGGAAGTAGTTACTTAACTCACATGCCCCAACCTACCACAGGTGGGGTCCAACCTGTAACCCCAGCTAGAAGGGTGTCAATACCATGCCACGGGTAAAGACCTCTCTTTGGTCAATTCTCTCTAATAGATGACCCTTACCAGATAGTCGACCTAAGATAATATAATAGTCAAACACTCTCTCTCTGGAGGTGACAACCTTTTCCTGATGGTGACTCCTGTATCCTACACTGGCTATGCAGTTCTGGAGGTCAGGGATTGCTACTAACAACTCCGGCCTCTCTCTCTCTGATGGGAGAAGCTGTCATTCCTTCCCTCATTCTGTGCTAGTTTCTACTCCCAACTGAAAGACTCTGACTGATGTCTTAATTGAACACAACTGAACTGAATCTGATACTGATCATATTTATCAAAAGATCTGACTGAGCTACGCTGAGATCACTTAATTCCATATCTGACGGAAATGGTATTGAATCACGGTATCTAACTGGCGATACAGAGCTTGAATAGATTATTCGGTTACTTTGGAGATTAGAATTAAACACTTGCATACTATTAGATCTGAGATGATTACAAGACTGAGGCTAGATCACTAGCGATACAGAGATTACAAAGATGACTGAGATTACTGAGCTTTCTTAAGTTCTGCAATTGTCTGAGGATACAGAGTTCTATAGTTCACTGAGTTTTGAGAATCATGGCTCGACTAGAATTATCATGAAACTGACACGAGCTCTAGACAACAACTAAGTTATCGGGTATAAATACCCCCAGGACTCGATAACATAAAATAAAGCATAACCATTTCTCCATCATCACAACCATTCATTCATCATCATCATCACAACCATTCATTCATCATCACAGTCATTCATTCACCATTATCATTAAAGCATCTCTTCAAGTATTTAGGAAACATAACATACCTTCACCTTTACAATCATTAAGGCATCGCGTCAAGTATTTTGGAAACATCAACATATACTAACATTGGGAAATATGCTATGAGATTATACTTCCTTCAACAAGGTATTACCTCAAGTACTTCACACCTAAATCAGTCTTGACATGTATTTAGACATCACGAGATTTGGGGAAAACTTCATACTATCATATCTCAATTTACTTGCTAACTACTTGGCATGTATTAAAAGCTTAGCATATATCAATGAGCACATAATTGGGGAATTTACTACTATCATATCTTCACTTGTTCACTAAAGTCCTTCAACAAACACTGGACATGCACGGGTTCACCCTTATTTAGGGATTTCCTACCATCATGGAATAATTCATTCACTAAGGCATTTTATTAAACACTAGGCATGCATGGACTAGCTCCCAATTCGAGGATTTCCTGTTCAAGATACTATAATGGCCCTTATGCTTCACCTAAGCTCTTTATCAAAATTATGGGGGACATGTTTTACTTATTCCACCATTTCTACACCCAAATGACATGAACACATCACATAGACAACAACTTCAAGAGGGTTTATCACAAACATCACATGAATTCCACATACTAGGGTCAAAGCTCATGAATCTTATTAACAAACATGAATCAAAACTCAACATCATCTAGAACATCAATTTCAACTCACATGAATCATTAACAACTCATAAACAAAATCTTTGAGCTTTAGAAAAGGGTACTTGAACTTCTTGAATGAACGGGACCCAAAAATCAACATCTACATACCTGGGGAAACTCTTTTCTTGTAGGTTCTTAGAAGGATTTTTTGGTTTCTCTTGATTTCTCCCTTGATCTCTCTTGATTTTTGCTTGAAGAATAATGGAGGATTTGGTTTTAGAAAACCCTAAATTTTGGAGTGGAAAGAGAGAAAATGAGGCCAAATCCCGTGTAAAGGGAGTATATATATATAGGGGTTGGGAAAATCCAATTTTCATCCTTAGAATTAAATTGAAAAATCCCGACTTTTCATGTTGGCGCGATGCGCCATAATCGCATCAGTTCACTGGAAAATGGACAATTGGAAAACTGCACGACGGCGCGACGCGGTGAAAATCGCATTGCCATCTTGGTTGGGAACTGAAACAATACCGCGACATGGTGGAATTGCATAGGTTCACTGAATTTTGATAATTGTCATTTCGGCTGGCTCAGCAACGCGCTAAGGTACCAGGTGGCACACTGTCTCACTAAAATGGCTCTAACTCTTCACTCGAGTGTCCGATTTGGGCGAATTTGGTATCGATGGAAAGCTTATTCAATGATATACATGAGAAAAAGTCGATATTAGGGGAATTATACATGGTTCAAAATATTTCACATTTGTAAAGACTCTTCTCAATCTTTTGGGATCGGACTTACGCATTACTGAATACGCTCTAAGGCTCAGACTAGAAGAGGACTTTGCGGGGAATTACATAGATGCTTCTAAGAGTAAAGGAAAAAAAGAAACATCAAAGTTTTAGGTTGATATTAAAGGAAAATTGGAGGATTCCAAAATCATCTTATGTCTGTACTCTAGAAGAATTAGGAGTTGGAGAGGGACCTGGTCCGTTTGAGGAAAGAACTTTAAAAATCCTTACAATGGACTACATTCTCTCAGATCCTTTTTAACATAACTAGTCAAGCTGCTAATAATGGTAGGGGTCTTGGTTATCAATAAGGAGCCCAAGTTCAGGGGTCTCAAGGGAAGGTTGCTCATGATGATAAGAACAAAGTCAATAAGCCTCTATGTACTCATTATGGAAGAGATAGGCAGATAAAGAAAATTGTCAGAGCTGGATTAGAGCTAGAGTGAATGGTTTCGGGTATATTCAGTAAGGAAATGCACACTCTATGGGTTTCAAGACACAAAAAATTATAAAAGGTAACTCTCTACCTAGATGGGCCAAAATGGATTTTATCACACCATTGTCCTCCTACTGGGAACTCAAACTCAAGTGGGTTCCCAAATTCAACGTGTGATCATAGTTCTAGGAATAAGAAAGGGGATGGTAGTCGGAAATAGTTCATTCATAAGTGCTTAAAGTTTAATTCTAGAAGATTTAACTATTCTCTCTCTCTTAGGATACTTCAAGTGGAAGTCTCATTTTGAAATGGTTGATTTCAAAGGACCTGGTCCCTGGCAAAATATAGATGAAATTCTCAAGTTAAGACCTTATCAGGCAAAAAAGCTATTGATCCCTAGTGGCAGCAAAGTCTCAAAATTGAAGAAACCATTCATGATAATGATGATGCATCCATAAATTTCCCTTTGACTTTTGATGCATTTTCTATTCAAAATGTCAGTCACTGATCCCAGTTCAAGTAGAACAACAACAAGAAATGGTTATGTCAAAATTCTTAGGGACCTGGTCCCTAAGGAATTCATCTAAAAATGATCTTGAGGCAGTGTGAGTGAAGAAAAGACTTACACCTAGATCTCTGAACTAATGGTTGATCTCTTAGTAATTTCCAAAAGGGAGTGTGTTGAGGATAAAAAGTTAAAGCAATCAGTGATTTCATTGACTTAACCTATTATGTGAATCTGTGTCTCTTCAAAAATTGGCTATGTTCCAGAGGTAGGTATCCTTGGTAAATTAGGCACATGTTAGTCTAACTTAGTACCATACCTTTGCAGGTATACATCCATGGGAACAACTTTGGAGGTGGATAGATATGACAAGCACAAACTTGAAGATTCACTCAAATTAGAGAGGGTCCAGGTCCCATCTCTCAAGTTAGTATCTTGTATGTGCAAATTTTGTCTATTCCTTCAAGAAAAATCCATGTCCTCCCTGTCCTTGTGTTAGAAAAAATTTTCCTATTCTAAAAGGAAAGATGAGTCACCTAAAATATGAAATTGATCATATCTTATTCCTACAGAAAACCTTCCTGGTGCTCATTATTCATTTTATTATTGTTGCACCCACTCCTTCTCTCATCAAAATGGAAAATCCTAATCCCAAATAGCCCTCTAGGAAAAATACCTTCTTGATAGCTGAAGCTCTCCTATTTTCATGCCCTTCAAAGGATTTTGCGCTTAGTAGTGTTAAAAATCTCTTCCCAAACCTTCCTGAAAAACATCCTTCTTCTTCTACTTTTCAAAAGTTTAATTCCTTCATCACTAAACCTGTAGATGAAGAATCATCCCTGAATCCTCAAAACTGTTCTGATAGTGTTGTGATGGATGAAACCTAGGTTGTTGAAAACCTTATCTTATTGTCAAATAGCTTAGGAAAGAACATAGTTGATCATAAGAAAAAAAATATCAGTAAAACACTAAGAATCTCTAGAAAATGGTCTAAAAGTTTTACTGAGAAGTAACTAACACTTGAGGGACCTGGTCCCAAGAAGACAAAAGTAGCTGAAAAAAATCTTTTATCACTTATACTAAAAGAAAGAATGGGGAGAAAAGTAAGGTTATATCCAAGGAAGTTAGAAACGGGTTCTTGAAAAATCAAAAGGCGTTAAATGGAAGGATTTTTTATTTAAATGTGGTAACAGAACCTAGTATAGTGGAATTAGTTAAGCTGGTTAAATATCAAGGTTGGATGCATCTCATGGAAAGACCTATTTCCACCGTTTTTGGTGAGATAGTCAGGGAATGCTATTTCACTTTGGAATTCTCAGAAGATGGGTTGAATCTGACTGCACAGGTCCAAGGAAAGAAAATAAAGATGAATAAAGAAACACTAGGAAGAATTTTGAAAGTTCCTATATATGGTGTGAGAATTATCTCAAAGTAGTTCCCTTCAATAAACTTCTTAGCAAATGCATCAAAAGTCAAAGGGAAATTTATGGCTGTAGTGAATATGAAATCACTCAAGAGTGAGTATCAATTGGCCTTTGTCTTAGTAAACAAGGTGATTCTGCCTAGATCACAAAAGAGAAACATTGCCTCAACCATTGATTTGTATGTGATGGAATTCCTTAGTAGATTTTGATTTATCAATCTACCTGCTTTGATGATGGAACACATTCACAATGTTTTTTTTAGTAAAAAATAAAAATAAGGCATGCCTTATAGATATTGGTTGAACAAAGTATCCGACCATTTTTGGTATTATCTGTGAAAATAGAACTGTGCTACAAATGCTTGGCATGAAGACACTAGTCAAAAATGAATGTGTTAAATCAGGTACCATTTCTCAAAGAGAGCTCAGCAAAGAAATAGAGTAACTGAAGTTCAACTTGGATGCCAAGGATAACGAAATTAGCAAGCTCCAGGTGACAATTCAACATCTCTCCAAAAGAAGCCCATGTGTCTCTAAAATGCTTAGAACTGAGAATGCTGAACTGAAGAAGAGGGTATCGATCTTAACTGAGCAGGTCCTTAATGCAGAGATAAGACATCTCAATAGCAAACTAACCCCGCTCCTTTAAAATCTTTTTCCCAGTCCTTCACTTGTTAATCCTTCTTGATTTCTGTGGATTTTTTCCTAGAACATTTAAACTATGCACTGCAATGATACTTATCCTCCACTTATGAATGAATCTTTGTTTTGTGTATTATATTTGTTCCTTTTAAATTGCAAAGTTATTCTTCATGTTAGTGTTGCCCCAGTGGCCATGAGATAACCAATTTGAGCTTAATTTACTCTTGGTTTACCGTACTCACTTTTCAATTATACCAAAAGAGGGAATACTGATTTCATGTAGTAGGGACCAGGTACCAAGTACAAGTGTAGTACAACTGATAAAGATGCCTATGAGGAGTTGAGTTGCAGATTTGAATGGCATGCTGATAGGGGGAAGTATGTGATATACTGAACAGATAAATGAAGAAAGGCATAACGATAGGGGGAAGCATGCAAATACACTAAATGAATAATGGTGCATGGTGAATGGGGGAAGAAATTTAAGCTTGATAAGAAAATGACAACAAGGAAACAGGTCCCTGTAGTTCATGATGGTGGAAGCATCATGATAGGGGGAAAATTCATCTTTAGTAGTGGTAATCACACTGATTAAATGTGATGAATGTACATTAATGCTCAAAGCTTTGTGTTTGGTTAGTCATCATAAAAAATGGGGGAAATTGTTATATGTAGTTTTGATGATGAGCAGATGACTATAAGGGACCAGGTCCCTGGATGTTTGAGGTGATAGTACAATTGGAACGCATCTGCATAGCTTTGTCCATTTGTGTAACAAACTGGCAGGTGTTGCTTATACTAATTAGGATACCTGGTCTAATGACGTTTTAGCCTTAATCATCACTTATCTATAAAAAGAAAAAAAGTTCATTAAATAGTTTTTATAAATACAAAAAGAGTGTTGAAAAGAGAAAAAGGAAAAAACTCCATACCTGATATTTCTCAAGATCTTTTGCCATATGTGTGTGCTTAATTAGAGAGTGTCTTGAGTGAGTCCTGATTTGTAATCGAATTACTCATGATATAAGATTAATGATCTTTTCTCCTTGCTGAGAGAGTGCTTAGGTAGAGTTGCTGAAGTTTGATATTGATTAGAGTTATTCAGTTTAGAGAGTTCCTTGATAGAGTTGTCAAGATGAGCTTGTAGTAGAGTTATTACAAGCGAGAGGAACCTAGAGTTAGGTTCAAGTTTGAGTCTATAGTCAAGAAGTTGATTAAAGTGAACTATTGAGGTGCTTGTGAGGGCAAGTCATGGTTTTTTCTCCCTTGATCAAGGAGGTTTCCACATTAAATATTGTGTGTTGTTCTTTTCCTGCACAACCTTTAGTTTTCCTGCACTTTATTATCTGTTTTCCTGTGATTGACTTTGAGGGACCTGGTCCCTCACTGTGTGGTGTAACCCCTAAGGGATCCAACAAAGGTCCATCTTCTTAACCAACATGGTTGTTCTACACTCATTTACTAAACCATCTAATACACCAGACAAAAACTTACTCATCCTGGCCCTAGAATCAACCACCATAGTCGGAGCATACCTTACCAACTGGGTAAACTTGAGTGAGTACTCCTTCACACTTATGTTATCCAACTTTAAATTTATAAACTCC
The DNA here is from genome assembly GCA_030864215.1 of Capsicum pubescens. Lineage (NCBI taxonomy): Eukaryota > Viridiplantae > Streptophyta > Magnoliopsida > Solanales > Solanaceae > Capsicum > Capsicum pubescens. Next base: position 220,939,098 of record CM061547.1, read on the forward strand.
TGCACTTTGGGCTCCCTCAACTCGAGTGAAAAGAATCCATCCAAAAAGGCCATAGAAAACTCCTCCCACTCTATAGGTCCTGCCTCAACACCTCTATCTTTCTTCCACTACTTGAACCAAGTATGAGCCACTCCTTGTAATTGGTAAACAGCTAAATCATCACTCTCACTAGCAGTAACACCCATGATATCTGTCACTTTCTGCACACTATCCAAAAACTCTTGTGGATACTCCTCATACTTGGAACCAGAAAACAATGGAGGATTCATCCAAGTAAAGTCTTAGATCCTGGCTACTGCCATTCTCACTATTGGATTATTTGGGGAAACAACCTACTGGTTATTCTGAACAGTCATAGTCAAGGCCAAAATAGTGAAAGTGGTCTCGAATTCGGCATGGGAAACATATTCATTTAGAGGGTCTTCCTGTATAAGTGGTGATGCAGGCTGATCCACGTTGTTTTTTCTAGGAGGCATTTTCTGTAAATGGGTGAAGGATAAGTTAGAAAAGGTAATTCAATAGAGCTCACACACTTTTGCATGACATGAATAGTGAAAGAAAGAAAACTTCCCTAAAAAGTCTCATAGCCTCTTGACTATAAGTGTGGTATGCTTCATACCAATGCATAAAACTCTACTCAACGTGGCTTTCAGAAACCCTAGGAAACTTTAAAACCTTAGGCTTTGATACCAAGTTTTGTCACAACCTGAGACTACCCCCTAGTCGTAACATGGTGATTAAGGCCACAAGTGATCCCAAGCTAACCAATAATCTGGTATCTGCTATGAGTACTAAATAAAATAATAATAAGACATCATATGTAGAGGCTAAACTGATAAAAACCCTATTTAGATATATTACTAAAATAATACCCAATGTGTCTGAATTATTGATAAAAATTAAAAATAAATCAAACTATTTGAAATCCTCTAACATAGAAAGAGTTGATAGGACAAAAGCCTAGCTAACTCCGACTGACTAAAATAAAAGAAGTTCTAAAAATAACTGCAAATAACTTGTCCTCGATGGATAAGGACTCACCACAACTATTACTGAGTAGTACTGAACTGACTAAGAGCGATGGAGGAATTGAGCGTCTGAACCTATGTCATAAAACAATATAGCACAAAAGAGAGTATGCGATAAGTACTTTGAATGTACTAGTACGTGAGATAAGGACTAACTAAAGGGCATAGAGATATTGATCATGAATGTAGGAAAATGTAAAACAAATGCAAGACCAAGTAAAGCATGTACTGAAATAATATGTAAAATTGAATAATTGATAAACTGAACACTTGGTCTTGCAAACCTGAGTTGATATGATCTGAGTAATGAAATGAGACTGTTGGAGCTATAATGTAACTGACATGCCCTAATCTGAGCTGATTGGGGTCCAACCTGTAACCCTGGTTGGAAGGGTTCTAGTACCTTGCCATGGGTACCAACACATGGAGGACGGTATGGTTCCACAAGGATGATGTCCCGAAGAACTAGGGAGTCACCTTCTACTGACAGGTTCCCCTAAGAGAGTGTCAACCTTTAGCTTCCAGGAAGACCTCTCAAAACCTACGATGGCTACGTAGTTCTAAAAATCAGGGGCTGCTACTAATGGTCACACCCTCGACTGGCAGGTGAGCCCTCATCCCTGGGTCCCGATGCTATATCCTACTTCTAATTAAAATAACACTGATTCTGATTAAAGTTAATAGGACTCACAACTGATAATTTCTCAACATAAATATGATAATCTGAATTTGATTGTAAAACCATGATTTGACTGACATTGTTGCTTGAAATGGAAACATACATAAACATATAGGTATCGGGTGTTCATAACCTTCCAAAACTGAATAATACTTTAAATAGAGTAATATCATTTAAACCACTATAAGGAAATTCATGATTTAGAGACCCAAAAAATAGAATATATCACTAACTGATGAACACTATGATTATAGGTATGAGAATATATTAAACTTATGAGGACAACATACTCACATTATTTAATTCATAGATTGGTAAATTAATATGGTGTCAACTGAACATGATATGGGTGACTGGGATTATAAAGAATGTAAGAACATAATTCACATGGGAAACACATTTATCATGACTTGTATTCAAAACTATTTAGAGAAAATTAAGTAATTTCATACTTAACATTGAAATTTCATAAGAAGGGGGAAAAGGGTTTATATTTGAAAAATAAGGGATTTTGAGACTCAATGGGTGGAAGGAACCCATTGATGGATATCCCACATACTTGAGTTGCTTGAATTTTTGAAGAAAACTTGGAATTGATACCTTGGATGGTCGAATTTTTGGAAAGGAACTATTATTTTGTTCTTGAGAATGGGAGAGGGATGAATGATGTTAACTGACTGAGGAAGGGATAAATTACGTATATTTGGGGCTCTAAGTCGTGAATTGAGTGTTACCAAAAGAGGTAAAAGACCAAAATGCCCCTCACCCCTTTAATAAAGTTGCAGAATTTACACAGCCTTCATGTTATCGTGGAGGCTAGCCTCCGTGGCACACTCTGTATTGTGGAGACAAGCCTCCGTGAAACACTACATATCGCGGAAGGGCAGTCTCCATGGCACATTGAAATTATGGAGGCACACTTCCTCAGTGGTCCAAAACACCCTGAAGATCTTCCAAAAATTCCAAAACTCTCTTGGATGACCCTTTTAACATCTGTAAATATTTTCAATTCATAAATAAACATTTCGAACACGGAAAGTCCAAAAATATGGGGTATCAAAATGGCCATGTTACTTGTACTTAGTGTACAATAATGAATTTGGAACTTCTAAACATGTAACAAATTGCTGGAAACTTGTCTAAGATCTTGTGGGGTATTACAGTTGAGAACATGTGTGATTGACTTTAAAAAAAATTGGAATGATCATCTTTCCTTAATTGAGTTTTCCTATAACAATAGTATGTTACAATTCAGATAGCTCCATTCGAGGCCTTGTGTAGGCATAGGTGTGGATCACCTATAGATTGGTTAGTGGTTGGTGAAGCAACCCTAGTTGGACCAAATTTTGTTCTCAGAGATATGAAGAAGTTTCAGTTGATTCGTGAGAGCTTAAAATTTCTCAAAGTAGTTACAAATCATATGTAAATGTGAGTAGGAGAGAACTAAAGTTTGAGGTAGGTGATTGGGTGTTTTGAAGGTGTAATTCATGAAGGAGAAAATGAGATTTTAAAGAAAAGAAAAGATTAGTCCCTGATATATTAGTTTTTATGAAATAGTAAAGTGTGTTGGAGATGTTGCCTATGAGTTAAATATTTCATTAGAATTAATTATCGTCCATCCAGTCTTCACGCGTCGATGTTGAAGAAGTACATTATATAACCATCGTTGGTAGTACCCATAGAGAATATTAGAGTGAAAAATAGTTTGTCCTACCAGGAGATGCCAGTTGAAATCCTTGATTAACAAGTTCGAAGGTTAAGGAATAAGGAAGTGGCTTCAGTAAAAGTTCTATGAAGGAATTAATCGATTGAGGGAGAAACATGGGAAATAGAGGCTTACATAATGAGCCGATATCTTCACCTATTTAATTCTAGCATAGATTCAGTTTGAGGTTTGAAATCCCTTCTAATCTACTCTACTCACCGATATCGTTACACATACCCTATGAAGTTCATGTCTAGTGAATCATTTTAGTTGTAAGTTTATGTAAGTGGTGAATGACTTTAGTTTTAAATTAATGAATCATATCTCAGCCTAACAAACCCATGAGATAGGGCTTTCCCAATCCCAACCTTCATGCGAGGATGAATTGTCCCAAGGGGAAGATACTATTAGACCCCAAGATTTCAAAAATTTTATTTTGGTAGATCCTTTATGTTTTATTTCAATTTATGGATAGAAAAATAACAAGGAATGTTAATGGGACGATTAGAAAGTGTTTTGGAATGTATTTTAGAACCCTGAAATAGTAAGAGTCTGTGTTAAGGGTGTGCCACAAGGACGTGGCACACCATATCACATAAACTAGTGGCCTAGAATGATAATGACATGCCACTCCAGTTGGCTTCCATGATAAAGGTGTTCCACACCATTGGTGTGGTGTGATAAGGGCGTGTCATGCCCAAGGACACAGAAATGCCATTTTTCAGTCTCTTCTTCTATTTTTTGAGGGATTTTTGGTCTTTTACCTCTAAATTAATCCTATAATAGTATTAAACTTGTTTCCATACCCTCACAAGTCATTACACATAATTCATCTCCTCCAAAACTCTCAATAATACTAAAAAGGAAATTTTTCACCAATATTCAAGCTTTTAAGTTTTCAATTCAAGTTCCTCTCAAAAAATTCATCAAGTACAGGTATGTGGGATTTGAACAAGGGTATTCTTTCATCCTTGTGCTCAAAAGTTTGATTTTTATTTGAATCTAAAGATTGATTTACTAGGGTTCATACCCACTTTTCTTACGCTTTAAGATTATGATGTTTCCTCATGAATTGGAATTTATTTGTCACAAGATTCCATGTTTGCTTATGTTTTTATCCATGAAAGTGATCTATGTATTGAGTTTGGTATTTTGACATGAAATTTCTTTGAGATGTTAAATGATTACAATTTAAGCATAATGTATTTGGTTTACAAGAAGTCCAAGTTTACTAGTTCAAGTTACAAAGTATTAAAAAATGTATATAGTTTTAGTTTTAATCTTATGATCCCAGATAAAGCATGAGATTCTCAAGTTTCCTTATGAGCATTATTTAAGCGAGAGAAACATAGTTGGTGTTTAATTTTATAAACTCGCATGCTATTTTAAGGTGAGTTTCAAAAGTACGAGCATACGAGTATATATTTTTGGAGTATTATTTATTTCTGAGAGGGGAATATGGGTTTAGAACATTCTTTTTGTCAAAAACTACATGCCACCATAGGTTCAAAAGGCCTCGCCAGAGAGTATCTCCTTGCCTCAAGAGGCTAAGTTTAGTGATCACTCTAAGTTAAGGTTCTATACCGATGAAAAGGTAGCATTTTTGGGAGACGTGTTCTATACTAAGCACCTACACCATACTCAGCCAGTGCTCCCGCACCTAGAACTAAGAAGGAGCAGTAGAGTAAGTCATCGACTTTGAGATCTCAGGGTAGCATTTTTGGAGGACTTTCTTTTCCTCCCTACAAAAAGTGTGGTAGGAGTCATTCGGGTGAGTTACTGATGGGTAGAGATGGTTGTTATTGTTGTGGTAAGACAGGCAACAAGATCAAGAAATGCTTTTTTGCTAAGCAAAAAAGTAGAGATGCTCTCCCTCAGACCCAACCCACTTCCTTAGCAGATCAATCAGGCCTCCCAGCCTCATAGTAAAGTGAAACATCTTATACTGGTGGCGATCAACAAAAAAATCAATTGTATGCTATACCCTCTTGTTAGGAGCAGGAGAGCTTCCCAGATATAGTCATTAGTATGTTTCGTGCATTTCACCTTGATGGTTATGTGTTGTTAGATCTAGGGTCAATACTTTCTTTTGTAACCCCACTTATTACTGTGAACTTTGGCGTAAGTCCAGAGAATCTTTTTTAACCTTTCTTAATTTTCACTCCCATTGGTGAGTCAGTTATTGCTAGATGAGTGTATGAAATTACCCTATTACAGTCCTCCATTGGGTTACTTTAGCAGACTTAATAGATCTAGAGATGATAGATTTTATTGTCATACTTGGAATATATTGTCTCCATTTATGCTACACATTAGTTAATTGTTGCACCCGAGTGGTGAAGTTTTAGTTTCCCAATGAGTCAGACCTCGAGTGGAAGAGTAGTTTAGTATCTCCTAAGGGTCATTGCATCTCTCATCTCAAAGCTAGAAAGTTAATTTCAAAGGGGTGTATCTATCACCTTGTTTGGGTCAAAGATACTAAATCTGAGACCGTAACCATCCAATCAATTAGCATAGTCAATGAGTTTCTCGAGGTTTTTCCAGATGATCTGCTCGGGGTGACTCCTAATAGAGAAATCAAATTCGAGATTAATCTTCTTAAAGATACTCATCCTATCTTTATTTCTCCCTATTAGATAGCTATGGTAGAGCTTAAAGTATTAAAGGAGCAATTTAAGAACTTCTTAGATAAGGGGTTCATCATACCTAGTGTTTCTCTGTGGGGTGCTCCAGTTCTATTCGTGTGCAAAAATGATGGTACTCTTAGAATGTGTATAGATTAAAAATAGTTAAACTAGTTTACCATAAATAAAAAGTACCCCATCCCCAGAATTGATGACTTATTTGACCAACCTCATTGGTTTTTGAAGATAGATCTTAGGTTGGGATATCATCAGTCGAAGGTTAGGGAATGTGATATTCCGAAAACTGCATTCAGAATACGTTATGGTTACTTTGAGTTTATGGTTATGCCATTTGAATTAACAAATGCTCCTGCAACCATTATGGATTTAATGAACAAGGTCTTCAAGCAGTATTTGGACATGTTTTTCATTGTATTCATAGATGGCATACTCATTTATTCTCTGAGTGAGTAGGAGCATGCAGACCATTTGAGAATAGTGATGAAGACTCTCAGAGATCCCCAGTTGTATGAAAAGTTCAATAAGTATGAAATTTGGTTGAAGTCGGTTACCTTTTTGGGGCATGTGATTTCAGGTGCAGATATTCATATAGACCCTTAGAAAATAGATATAGTGTTAGGAGATTTCTGGTCTTAATCGGTTACTAGATGATTAGTTGGGGGGTTTCCTTAATAGTTGGACCACTGACCAAGATTACATAAAAGAAAGTAAAGTGTTTATGGTCAGATAAATGCAAAAAGAACTTTCAAGAGTTGAAGGATAGATTGACTCCAGCCCAGTGCTAGCATTGCCAGATGGGTTAGATGAATTTGTGGTATATTGTGATGCCTCTAGAGTTGGGTTAGGTTATGTTTTGATTCTAAATGGAAAAGTAATAACTTATGCCTATAAAAAGTTTAAAGCCCATGAGAAGAATTATCCTACTCACGATTTAGAGTTAGTAGTTGTTGTATTTGCCATGAAAATTTGGAGACACTATTAATACGATGTGTATGTTGATATTTTCACCGATCATAAGAGTCTTCAGTATGTATTTATACAAAAGGAGTTAAATCTTTGTCAGAGAAGGTGGTTGGATTTTCTAAAAGATTATGACATGAATGTTCTTTACCATCTGAGTAAGGAGAATGTGGTAGTTGATGCATTGAATAGGTTGTCTATGGGTAGTGTGTCCTATATGAAAAAGGAGAAGAAGGAGTTATCCAGTCAGAGGTACATCGATTATCCTGATTGGGAGTATATTTGCTTGACATGGATAATGGTGGTGTAGTGGTTTAGAATGTTTTGGAGTTGTCCTTAGTGGTAGAAGTAAAAGAGAAACAACATGATGATCCTATACTTTTCAAGTTAATGGATGCAGTTCATCAACAAAAGGTTGAGGTCTTCTCCTAAGGGGGATATAAAGTCCTTTGTTATCAAAATATCGTTTATGTGTTCCTAGTGTTGATATGTTGAGAGGGAGGATATTAGCAGAATCTCACAGTTCTAAGTACTCGATTCTCCCTGGGGCTACCAAGATGTACCGCAACCTGCGGGAAGTTTATTGGTGGAATGGAATGGAAAGGGGCATAGTAGAAGTTATGGGAAAGTGTCCCAATTGTCAGCAAGTAAGAGTTGAGAATCAAAAACCAAAAGGTACACTTAGGATATTAGAATACCAACTTCGAAGTGGGAGGTCATTAATATAGGTTTCATTAGGGGACTTCCTCACACCAGACGTAAGCATGATTCGATTTGTGTCATTGTGGATCAAATGATCAAGTCGTCATATTTCTTACCAGTTAATACCTCAAATACAGTAGGTTATTATGCTAAGTTATATGTTCACGAGTTAGTAAGTATCCATGGGATTCCCTTGACCATTACTATAGACCGAGGTACTCAATTCACTTCGCAGTTTTGGCAGTTATTTCAGAAAGACTTCGTACAAAAGTGAAGATTAGTACTGTTTTCCATCAGCAGAAATATGGTTAGGCTGAGCATACTATTCAAATTTTAGAAGACATGTTGAGAGTATGTGTGATAAATTTCAAAGAAAATGGAATGATCATCTACAATTCATTGAGTTTGTCTATAACAACAGTGTTAGTATTCAGATGGCTCTATTAGAGGCCTTGTATGGGTGTAGGTATAGATAACCTATAGGTTGCTTTGAGATTGGTGAAGCATCCATGGTTGGGCTAGATTTTATTATCAAAGATATGGAGAAGGTTCAGTTGTTTCCTGAGAGGTTAAAAATAGCTCAAAGTCATCAAAAATCATATACAGGTGTGAAAAAGGGAGAACTAAAGTTTAAGGTGAGTGATTGTGTGTTTTTGAAGGTGTCACCCATGAAGGGGGTGATGAAATTTGGAAGAAAAGTAAAGCTCAGTCCCTGATATATTGGTCCTTATGAAATAGTAAAGCGTGTTGGAGATGTTGCCCATGAGTTAGATCTTCTGTTAAAATTAGCCGTTGTCCATCCAATCTTCCATGTGTCTATGTTGGAGAATTTCACTGGAGACCCATTTTTGGTAGCGCCCATAGATAATATCAAAGTGAAAGATAGTTTGTCCTACGAGGAGATGCCAATTGAAATCCTTGATCGACAAGTTTGAAGATTAAGGAATAAGGAGGTGGCTTCAGTAAAACTTCTATGAAAGAATCAATCAGTTGAGGGAGAAATATGGGAAGCAGAGGCATACATAATGATCCGATATACTCACCTATTTACTTCTACCATAGAGTCAGTTTGAGGTAAAAAAATTCCTTCTACTCTACTCTACTCACTGATATCCTTACTCATACCCTATGAAGTTCATATCTAGTGAGTTACTTCAGTTGTAATTTTATATTTGAGGTGAATGATTTTAATTTTAAATAAAAACTTCTTATATAATCCTAACGGACTCGTGAGATAGGTTTTTCCCCATTCCAACTCATTCGAGGATGAATGATCCCAAGGGGAAGATAATATTAGACCCCAAGATTTCAACGGTTTTATTTTGGTATCTCTTTCATGTTTTATTGAGATTTCTTGGTTGAATAATGATAAATAAATTTTAATGGGACCATTATGAAGTATCCAGAATTTTTGGAATGCATGATCAAGGTGAGCCTATTTACACTTAGCATGTAGGTTCCAGTTTATGACTCATGATAGTTTTACTTAGTGCATTCACCTTCATATACTCAGTAAATTCAATAAGTACTGACCACATATATGTTTTTGCGGCTACATTATTTTTTAATATAGGTTTTGATGTTTGTCCTCAGCAGTACGATTAGTCGTGATCACCACTTCCTACATTCAGTCTGTTGGCGAGTCCTCATGTTCCGAGGTCCAAGATTATGGTTACTTTAGAGGATTATTGAATTAGTAGAATTTCAGAATTTATGTTTTCTCTCGGGTTAGCTAGGGTCTATCCCAATGCCTCTTTAATTTAATTAGAGGCTTTTCAGAAACTACCAAATAACTTCTTGTGGGTATTCAGACTTTCATTTGTGATTTAGTTTATCCTATTTTACCGAGATTGATATTCAAGTGTAGTTCAGTTTATGAGTTAAAGTTTCAGGCTATGTTTTCACAAAATGTCCTTGTTTAGTGCTAAGTGAGTACATGGGTTAGCTATGGGGCTACTTGTAGACCTGAGCACCGTGTAGCATCCAGAGATAACTCGAGGTGTTACACTCCCATAGTTTTAAACTTCAGTATTTGCTTGACCCATAGTTAAGTCTAGTCCATAGTATTTCCGTTATCTCATAATATTCATGCGTCCAGTATTTATGGCTATCTAGATGGGTCTTTGTACCTTAGTATACATCACCTATTTAAATACTTTATAAACATCTTGCTTAGTTTTAAGTGGGTATTTGGGTACGTTTTTAATTTGGTCAAAATAGCTTATAAGTTATTTTTTGCTTAAAAAGGTGTTTGGCAATTTTTATAATTGCTTTAAAAAGTCAATTTTGGCTCTTTTTTAAGCCAAAAACAAGAAGCAACCATTCCTAACTTTTTTTGGGAGCTTATAAGCTATTAAGTTGACCAATTAAATTATATTTGTGTCCCTTATAATTATTCCTTATTCCAAGTTTACCCTTGTAGCCCTAATTCTCCTTCACTACTTTTATATATTCATTGCTTTTTCTTGCACTAGTCATGATGTTAATTTAACTTCTCTTAATCTTCTTCTTCTTAATCTTCTTCCTCTTCTTCTTCTTCTTCTTCTTCTTCTTCTTCTTCTTCTTCTTCTTCTTCTTCTTCTTATTATTATTATTATTATTATTATTATTATTATTATTATTATTATTATTATTATTATTATTATTATTATATATAATTTTAATAATAATTTCATATGAATATAATTCAATACTAATACAATTTGTAGTTAAATATTTTTATAATGAATAAAAATTATTAAATTCACATAAATTGAAAACCCATATAATCTAGCCTAGCTCAAAACAATTATTTTACACCTACGTTAAAATATCATAAATAAAAAAGTAATTTTATTAATTCACCTCTTAAAAATCCTTTTAGAAACTTAACAAACAACATAAACACTCTCAAATCGAATTAATTACAAGGATAATATAAAAAATATATATATATATTTTCTTGATTTAGTTAAGTGATAAAATAAAATCAGACAATCATTTTTATAAGATAATCAATTAATATGGGACGGAGAGAATACTATTATTAATCAGATTTTAAGTTTTTTTTTTGACATTTTAATTGAACATTTTCACTTTTTGTATTTATGGCAAACTTAACTTTAGCCATATTAGTACCTCTTTTGTATGAAACTATTTATCTATTAATGTAATTATAATGTTTAGTAACATATATATTTTGCTTTAATGATAAGCTCGGCATATATATTACTACTATCCTCGAAGATTAAAAGCAATAAGTCCAGTTTAATATGAAAATGAAGTGTCATCACAAATTGCACCTTAATAATACGAAATCTTAACGTAACCATGAAGAAATAAATAATTTTTTAATATATAACTATCTTTTTCAAACACAAACATTCAACACTTAAACTCTTAAAAAAAAAAAAAAATTAGCGAAAAAATTAATAGTCATTCATGAAAATATTTTTAATATATAAATATATATATTAAAATATATATTAATTTAAATTTGAATCATTTTAGCAATAAAAATTAATAATAATCAACTCTATATATTATTAACATCTATAAAGGTATTTCAGACATTCTGACTAAAAAAAGTGCTTAAAAGCAGTATTTACCAAACACATCAATAACTTTTTTTCAGTTTCAAAACTTTTATCCAAACACGTAACTGCTTATTTTTAAAATAAGTTCAGCACTTTCAAAAGCACTTTTAAAAAACTTTTTAAAAGACACTTTTTTTAGCCTATCCAAACGGGACCTAAATCACTTTATAATTTAAGAATATCATGATGTCCAACATTCATTCTTATCATTTAGAGAATCATTACATATTACCATTCATATCGGTTTTATGTTTAGTATCAGTAGAGGCTTCATAGATAGTCAGTCAGAGTTATTGTATATAGTTTAGTTCCTTTTTCTTCTAGATTTCAGTGTTGTAAACTTTTTAACAGTAATGTATTGAAATAACTCATCTCATGATTATACTTTGGCTCAGCTATTTTAGTTCTTATTCATGTTCATGTTCAATTTCTCATGCATTATGATAGTACCATGGGTTAGCTTGGGATCACTTGAGGTTCTATGCATCGTGTTACAACTAGAAAGTAGTCTCGGATCATGACATGAGTTTCATTAATTTGCTTACAATCACTAAAAGAACCCTCATATGCATCATTATCACTATACTCATAACTCATGTCACTACAAGCACAGTCACTAATGTCATCTCTATAATAATCCGAAGTTGTGGATGACATTCTTTCTTATATCACCTTTTTGTATCTACAAAACTAGTAAACAAGTTAGTAATAAAAGCCTCACATCACTCGTACATGAACTTTCGACTCACCTCTACTACTTCTTTCCTAAATTAATAGTGTTACTGACTTTGCTCAATCAATTCAAGGTTATCTATACTTGTAGAGGAATGGATCCTTGTGAATCTTGAAGAAACATGACTCAAACAAAACCAACAGACTTGAATCAAGAAAATTAATAATCAAATAAAATGAGAAAAACACACAAAGAAAAGCACAAGAAAAAAAATCAGACTCAAAGAACTTGATAATATTTAATAGGGTAATCTACTAATTAAAATCAAGTTATGAAGCCAAAGAAAGAATACAATTAGTAAAAAGAAACTAATTTACCAATATTTGGATTTAAAATATATTTGGAAATATATTAGGTTGAAATTCATAGAGAAAATGCTTGAAAACTGAAGAAAAACCTTGAAAAATAGAGCTGACAAGAGCTGAACAAACGCTAATGAAGGCATTGATGCAAATGTTGATGCAAACACTAACATATGTTGATGAAGACGCTGATGTATGTAGGTTGATGTAGCAGCTGATGGTTGATCCACGAAATAAATGTTGAATTTTCATTTTTTTCCTCAAAATTTAAGCATTTTCTCCATGGATTTCAACCAAATTTCTTTCTAAATATTTTTTAAGTTCAAATCATGGTAAATTAGTTTCTTTTTACTAATTTTATCTTTTTATTGCTTCATAATGTGATTTTAATTAGTAGATTATCCTACTAATATTATCAATTTTCTTGGGTCTAATTTTTTTCTTGTGTTTTTATTTATGTGTTTTTCTTATTTTATTTTATTATTATTTTTTCAATTCAAGTCTGTTAGTTTTATTTGAGTCGTCCTTCTTTCAAGTGTCGGAAGGTTACATTCCTTCATAAGTATAGATAACTTTGAATTGATTGAGCGAAGCTTGTAACACTATCAATTTAGAAAAGAAGCAGTAGAAGGTGATTTGAGAGTTCATACGAATGATATGAGGCTTTTATTACTAACTTATTTGTTGGTTTGGTCAGTACAAAAGGTGATATAAGGAAGAATGTCATTCATAGCTTTGGATTATTGTGGAGATGATATTAGTGCCTATACCTGTAGCGACATGAGCAATGAGTATAGTGATAATAAGGTGTATTAGAATTCTTTGAGTGCTTGTGAGCAAATTAATAAATCTCATGAGTAATAGATGTTGAATCATATGAAGGATATGATGGTCCAAGAGATTATGATCGACTGGTGATGAGAATTATTACATCAGATATGAATGTGAGATGCATGAAGCTTATGGCTCTTTTAATGATTTTGAAGGGGTAGAAGAACCTTGTTGTAACTCCTCTAATGAATATGAAGGTTTTCAAATTTCTCACCATGGATATGAAGAATTTGATAAATTGAAAATTTGAACTTCTTTGAGAGTGTATGGTGAAATCTGTTTAGTTCTGTAGCTGAATCTAGCTTAGTGATGAGTTGATTCCCTTGTTGATTTAGAACTTCTAAACCTGTATTTTTACAAGAGTTACTCATTTATGGATTTAAATCGAATTTCTTTATTCTAATTGAAATCAAGTTCTTTTTCTTCGTAGGTTAATTGTGTTTTCATTCGACCATTCTTTCATCTATTTCTCATCTCTATTGCTTCTATTCTTCATCTCGATTTTTTATATATCTTTATTTTGTATTATTGGTTTTTGTATTTCTGATATCGATTTTAGTTATTCCATTAGGATCATTATCATTTTGGTATAAGAGGGGAATTTATTTCTACGGATCTCAACCCTAGATTCATAGAATTGAAAAGTCCAAAAAGATTCAAAAAAAAATATTCAATTCATTCTTTGTTTGAGTTTCCAACACTATATTTATTTTCTCTTGTGTTTAGAGGTCTAGATCTGAAAATTGTAAATTCAAAAAGGCTTTCAAATTTTACCATTGATGAACTTGAAAAAGCTTGAGAAAGTGAAGTGGGTTTGAAGATCTAGGTGTAATTGAGGTTTACTTTGTAATAGAGTTTATTATCTCTATCAAAAGGAGTTCGAATCTAAATTTGGGAGTAAACAAAGTTGAAATTCATTGAAGTCAATTTTGGAAGTTCATCACCTTCATGGTATTCTTCATAATTTGAAGTGAGTTTCAAACTCTAAAGATTTTAGATGATTGAATTATTTTAAACGGACTTATTATTTGGTTAATCTAGGTTAGGGTGGTGATTGGGTTCTATTCCAATTCTTAGCTTATATTGAGTAATTAGGGTGGATTTTTAAATTGATTGTGTTATCTTCTTCACAATTGGGCACCGAGATATTATGTTATGGATTCAATTTGATTTATTGTGCATTTGATTAAATTGTCCTCTTACTTGGTCTAATTGTGTATTCATTTATGCTTTTCTTTCTTTTATTCTCATCCCTCTTTCTAATCTATCCCTCTATTTTCAATTTATATTATTTAATTTTATATTTTTAATATCAATCTTAATCACCTTGATTAGGATCATAACTAGAATTGTTGAAATGGAAAAGTTTAAAGAATGGATCCATCTTTTGCACTTTTTATTCCCTCTCTTCACGAAAAGAAGAAGTGAGAATTCTTTTTTGGGTTGGAGTTCACTGTTGATTTCCCAATCTTGACAACCAGAGTCAACAGTGTTGAAATACATTTGAATGGAAAAGTACTTGAGCAAATTCTTGACTTCCCACAAAAGGGATCAGGTTCATTGAGCAGCAAAGTGTATCTGAAAAGTTTCTGTAGAACATTGAGAAATTGGATGATTTAAATGTTGTTAGGATAAAGAAGAAGACTTTAAAAAGGGGATTTTAGTTGCTTTATAAACTGGTAAACAAGGTCTTCCTTTCTCGCAATGAAAAGCACATTGTCATAATTCTAGTGAACTTATTTCTTATGAAGTCGCTGAGTAAATAAAAAAATATATGCTTGATTTCCCTCATGATTGAGCATATGCACAAAGTGATAACAATGAAGGATGGGAGACCAATTGGCTAATGGATTCCTTCTAAACAAAGTCTTTGAATTTTTTTAAAGTTTTGTATGGAAAATGAGTCACAGGGTCTTCAAAGTAGATATTTACTATGACCCTAATGGAAGAGTGCTAGTGCGTGAAACACAAAGGTGGGATCAGTTCAAAATCTACTATCTCATATCTCAAATCGACACAGGACAAACTTAATGCTAAAGTAGAATCTTTGACCATCATGTTCAATCAGAAGGATGCTGATATAACATAATTGAACGTTGTTGTGCAGAAGGCTTCTGGTAAGGGACTTGATACTTGAGAAGAACTTCGTAAAAAAATGCCTTCTTGAAGGCAAAAGTGATCAACCTGGATACTATGGTGGAGCACCTAATCGAAAAGCTTTTTAAGGCTCATGAGGCAGAAAACGAATGCATGAACCTTATGCTTTACAAGTTTCTTGTAACCTCTTATTAATCTTCCTAGACTCTTTAGTTCTATCACATTTTTTCCCGACCTGGTGCTTTCAGTTGTTCTTGTTAGCCCCCTATTATCTATATGGTTGATGTTCATATTTTTGCTACCTTGTAATTAGGTATCTTGTATGATGATATTATTTTAATAAATAATGAATCATGTTTGCATTTTCTCACTGTCTTTCTTTCTTGTTTGGACTTTCTTATTCATGTTAGTGTTGTCCCATTGACCATGAGGTAATCTGGTGTAATTTTTATGCTGCTGGATTCTAGTTTACTTTTTAATGATGCTAAAAGGGGGAAGAAACATGAATAATTTAGGGACCTATTCAAAAAGGTTCAATAGACAGAGTGAACCTTATGCCTCTAGATAGAGGAAACGTGTCTAGAAATAGGACTTGGAGAGTGCTGGTAAAACAAAAAAATAAAGTACATTTTGTCATCATCAATAAGGAGGAAAATGTTGTAAGCTAGGTTTTGATGTTTGACAAACTAGTTGGGGACACATTTCAGAATTAATGTCTTTGCTCATAGGTATTCTTACAATAAACCATGTCAATTGGCCATTAAATTTTCGGGTGGTAAACAGTATAGTTTCTAGTTGTACTTTTTTGTAGGAAAGTGGTGGCATAACAGCAGAGAAGCAGCATCCTATCTAGTATCGATCAATTTTATTAATTTTGTGTTTTGGCTCTTTCATATAAATAGAAGAGGATGTGATATCAAACCTAGTTTTTGCATTCTAGAAAATAAATCACCTTTTCAGCAAAAACAGACATTGCTCATTACATTCAAAGTCTCACCATCAACTCAAGTCGTTAGTTATTTCTTGTTGTTATTGAGTCTTTGTAATATATTCTAAATTGTAAACTTACTCTTTCAAAGTGAAGTTTGAGTAGGTGTTCTGTCAATCATTTTGTCCTTTGCATTCCGAATGTATCAGCTAGAGTTAGTTGATAGTTATGCTAGAGTTAGTTGATAGTTATGCTAGAGTTAGCCAAGTTTGGATTAGTTAGAGTTATCTAGTCAAGCGAGTTAGCAATAGAGTTATACGTTTGGTCTTGTAATAGAGTTATTACAAAAGGGTAGGAATTAAAAGGTTAATCTTTTGGTTACAAGAGTCTGTAATCAAATATTTCTTGAAGATAGTAAAGTAATTAAGAAATTCTATGAGGTAAGTCGTGGTTTTACTCCCTTAAGTAAGGAGGTGTTTATGTAAATATGTTGTGTTAATTGTTCTTTCTCTTTCAATTCTCTCAATTATACAATGGTTTATTTATTGATTCATTCAAGAATCTGGTTCCTTGACTGGTGGTGACTCTTGTTAGAATAGGCATAGTGGAAGCAATTCATATGTATCACAGATTTACATATTAACTAGATAATCATAACCTTAAATGAAAATCAGAAAGCTACTTACCTATTGAAGCTTTCACAGAATTTGTTCAACACCTTAGTCTCCAGGTTTTTAGTCTTCAACTACTTCCTAACTAATTTTCTTCAACTAGTACTTGTGTGGACAAGTTAATACATTTTTTTAGAAAAAAGTATTTCAAGGTATATCAAAATTATGAAAAATCAGTCACTACATATCCAACTGAAATTGAATTTGTAAGAATTTCTTCCTACATTTATTTCATACGTTTTTTTTTCATTAAGACCTGTCCATTAATTCCAACATTAAGTCAATAAATGTTTTTCTTTTGTCCATTATGACCAATGTTTAATAGGTGTCTTAATTTCTATCATCAATAGGATTTTATTCCTATTAAAAGAAAATTGTGTAACACCTTCTTACTCACATTTTTAAAATGAATTGGTTATTAATCATACATAATAGGGACCATATATTTATTAAGTGAAGCTTCCAATTATGATATTAATTTGCAATAGAATAAATTTCATATCACAATAATTGATAAATTATTCCACTAAAAATCTGTAACTACACTCCTCGATTTAATTTCAAAATCGACCATCATATATTATTTAATCTCCCATGTTAGAATTATCGATACCAATCAATTAAATTAATTTTTTATAAAATTTAATTTATTGACTAACTTAATCCTTCATAATTATGCTCAATATTTCATATGATGGATATTAAATTTACCTGTAGGATTTTTACATGAAAACTTATAAGCAACCATAAAGGGGTGTCTTCTATCTGAAGTTCGAGAAATGGTTCTATCAACTAATTATTATTTCACTAGTGTGATTTGTTATCATCCAATCTATTAGGAATATATCGAATCATAATAGAGTCTTACTTTTTAATAGATTAAAATAATAAACCAAACTACATAGATCATAATAATTATATCAAGATTAAGAGTATAAGTACATGTAATGGACTAGAGATGCTGTTTATTAATATTCAGAACATAAATGAACATCACTACTTGGTTCGTTCAGTACATACGAAATATACTAGCACAAGAAGTTGAAATATTACCACTCTCATAATTAAGATCAAATTATATTTAATCTGGTGCTACAATCATCAAGATGTTTGTCCTACTTCATCTTTGATTGGTGAACAATAATTTAAAATTCATAAGAATCAATAATTTTAAATTTTCATGTGTGAGCTAAATAACTCCATACACAAAATTATCTACTCCATATAAGTAAAGAACACGCATATTAACATAATGATCTTATTTGAAAAAATTTATTAAATAAATTAAACCAAATTTTTACATTGAAAAAAAAAAGATAATACTATAGCCTAAATCACATGGTTAATAGTATATTCTATAAACTCTTAAAAAGCTTCAACTAGCAACTGCATGAAATATAACCAAATAAACCCTTGACGTGCACTCATCAATTAATTTAGATATAGCTACACATTCCACAAAATCTTGTTATGAAGTCATTTTATTTAATGAGCGCTACAAGAATTTTTATACTATAAATATATTTTCAATCACAGTTCGCAGTGCGCATCGATCGATTTGATTTGATTTTTCATATTATCGATTCAGTTATCGCTTTTCGATCTGTAACACGCTAAATTGATAACCAAACAATAAGATATTTTATATTAATTTTTGATTTATGGATTTTTGGTCATTAACGATTTGTTTTTTTGTTTAGCTGATAAGAAAAATATTTCTCTAATTATTTTTTTTCTTTATTTTCTTGTTTTCATACATTCATATACGCATATATACACTACCTTCACGCATAAAAGCCTACACAAATTACAAATAGAAGCAATTTAAATATATTATTACTAAAATAAATAAATTGTTTTTCTGATTGAGCAGCAAACTTAAATGCAGTAACAATGACATATAACGATCTCTCAAAAAGAAAAATAATATCGATTTATCATTTACACCGATGGGCAGAACCCTACCAAACCAACAACTTTAGAAAGAAAAATCATGACATTAACATAACTGTAAAAATGCAAAAGAATAATAGGATATGTTGATATCTAAAACCACTATCATATAACTAAGGATAAAAACATTATATTCTTATTGGGTTATCAATTTAACCATTAATGAAAACTTTTAAATCGAAAATCAAATCAATAGCCCAATAAAAAAATTTACAAAATCATTTAAAAACCGTTAATCCAATAACCTGATACTAATAAACCAATAACATTTTTTTCATTCGGTTTATTGGTTAAATTGGTTTTTGCAAACCCCTAACTGCAGTGGTCAAACCCATGAATCAAACTCTTTTTTATTTTTCTTCGATGACTTCACTGATTGTATCTGTTGAGAACGACGTTGGCAGAAAAATAATTTGCTCAAAAAAAAATTGACAATATTTATCGAAAAGGTATCGGAATGTACGAAATTATTTTAATCCAATGGCTATCGGAAAGGTACTCATAATTTTAATCCTTTTTTGTTGTTCAAAAACTATGATAAAAAATGACCCGAAACTTTGGCTGTGCAAATTTATTGAATTTAAAATCAATGTGAACGCATGAAATAAGCTATACTAGTGATGATAGGCGAATTTACACGCCTATAGTACTATATTTTGCCCATATTTTAGCTAAGTTTTGAGGACAAATTATATAATTCATGCACTTTTAGTCCTTTTTCCTGTAAGTGAGCTAACGAACATGATTAGCAAGTTTTCAGGTATAAATGATGCAGAATTCAGCATTTTATGGATAACTTGACGCCAAAGAAAGCTTCACGAAAGGAGGAAAGCAAAGCTTGGACGCCAAGGACCAAAAGTGGCGCATGGAAAATATGTCCAGGGCAAAAACAGCAATTCTAAAGACTTTGGGGACTAGCAGTAACCTATTAGGAGTAGGATAATGATGCAGTAACCCAGTAGGATTGGGTTAAGTAATGCAGCAGCTTAGTAGGAATAGGATAGGAGTATTATAAATACCCTATTCTGCTAGAGATTTTAATCATTCTTCCATTACTTTTAACTCTGAAAACAATTCTTCTACTTTTAATTCTACTTTTTATTCATCTATTCAATTCTTAATTTTACAACAAGAGAAACGTTACTCTGCAAGGGAGTTCACGCCCAAAACGCCACACCACACCTTACTACACGAGATTTTTATTGTGGTATATTAATAATGTCTATTATGATTTCCTTCGCACTCATGGGTAACTAAACTTCTTTGTTGGGGTTATGGAAGCCATATGAGATACTATCTATTGCTATGAGTTTGTGAATTCGTGACACGTATGCTGCTTATATCATTATTCTCTTCATCTTAATCTAAATTCTTTGTGGTTGCAAACGCATAGAATACGCCAGTATAGCATTAACTTGTTCGAAAGAAAAGTTATATGTCTGGAAAAGAGATAGTGTCAAGGTAATAGGGCACCAACCCCTGTTAAAAAGTTAGTGTCGTAACTGGATTAACCTCTTGGAGAATTCATACTGTTAGATACGCTTTAAGCTCGAAAGAGTTAAAGTGAAAACGTCCTGGTTAAGGTCAAAAGACGCCTGAATTTACCATCGAATACAATTCTCTATAAGCACATGCATGTCTGAATTCCGCACAACTCATAGCCAATAGAGACGTACAACTCATAAGGTGGACATAACCCCAACTTCTCAATTCTCATTGATCAAAAACCAACCAAGCAAACCATTTTTACTCTTTTATTTGCTGTTTTTATTACTTTGTTTACATTACTTAAAATCCCCCTTTTTTATGAGACTTGCTCCAAAAGTCTAGTAATCTTTGCTTACTCATTGACCGGCTATTCCCTGTGGGATCGATACCCAACCCAGTTGGGTTATATATTTGACAACGACCGCTTTACACTCTTATGAGAGCTGTAGATTAAGGGTTATCAAAAATTGGCGCCGTTGCCGGGGAATACAAGTGTCAATTAAGTTCGTAATAATTACTAGACCCTTTGGTCAAAGATTCTCGTACTTTTACTTTTAGTTTTTGTTTTTGTTTACTGCAGGTTTTTATTCAGTGCATGCCCCATAACCGAAGTTCTGGTCAACCGTTATTACCTATCAATCCTGAACCACAACGTATTGGCAGAATGGAGGCACAACACGAAATTGAAAAGAGGGTTGCTCAACAGGAACAGGCGAGACTAGCTGCGCTAGCCGCCGCTCAAGTGCATCAACAGAATATTGATAACCCTGGGCGAGCAACAAATCCTGACGATGAGGATCTAGGTGATGACGAGCTACTAAACCCTAGGCATGCCGCTGAGATCGCAACACCTGCCAACAGAAGAGATCGTCAAGCTAGGTTTAGGCCTGAACGCCAAGCTATGCAACCAGCTTTTGACGATGATGATGATGATCTTGATGGAGCCGGAGCCACAGGAGCAATTATTCCTCCACCATTGGCACCTGGAGCCAAGTTCAACATCACAAGCACCATGATTCAGTTATTGCAACTCAAGGGATTATTTGGTGGACTAGCAGGCGATGATCCGAATATGCATCTCATCAATTTTATTTCTACATGCAAGTCGTTTGACAATCCTAGCGTTAGTCAGAATGCAATTCGATTACGTCTATTTCCATTGTCTCTGTCTGGGGAGGCAACTCTATGGTTGAATGGGCTGACTCCTGATTCTATTACAAATTGGAGGCAATTGAGAGACGCTTTCCTAGAAAGATTCTTTCCGCCATCCAAAAGAGCACAAATGAGAGATGAAATCAGCAACTTTCATCAGCTTCCAACTGAAGCCCTTCATGAAACATGGGAGAGGTTCAAGACGAAGCTAATGAGGTGCCTAAACCATCACATTACTAATGTTCACCTAATGGAGATACTTTACAGAGCCTTGAATTCAATAACTAAACCAGTTGTGGATAATGCGGCTGGAGGATCATTCATGGATCTCACCTTTGGTCAGGCAAGCAATATGCTAGACCGGATGACGAAGCAAAGTAGATCTTGGCATACCAGGGATTCTGAGGTAGCAAGCCCCATTTTATCTATAGGCATGACTGCAGACCAAAGGAGAAGAGAAGAAGAACATGATCAAGATATGGCGCACATGAAGACACAAATGGATCTTCTTACAAAGCATCTACTATCAGGGAAGACCGAAAAAGTCAAAACCATTGCGTCAAAAGGAAGGGACGAATCTGATTCGGATGAAGAGGCCAACTACTTGAACAATCAGGGGGGTTTCCGAGGTAATACCCAAGGAAACCAAGGTCGGAACTATTATGATAAATCTGGAAACAAGGACCAAGGTAGTTGGAAGAACAGGAATGAAAATAGTGGGTTATATGTTCCCCCAGGAAGACGTGACACCACCACATCTAGTTCTGGAAATATGGAAGAGATAATGGCTAAACTGTTGAAAGGAGTGGAAGCAACTAGCGCGGGAGTAACGGAGGTAATAAATGATTTGTCCTCAATGAAGCAATTGGTTGATTCACATTCCACTTTGATCAAGAAAATAGAGCAGCAATTGAGCCAACTTTCAGCAGCACTCAATCAAAGAAAGACTGGCACCTTACCTAGCGATACTGTGCAAAACCCAAGGAATGATGGGTCATGCATGGCCATTACTACCCGAAGCGGTAAGGTGCTGGAAACTTCATCAAAAGTCAAGCAAGTGGTTGACGAAGTAGCAGACATTGATGACAAGGCAAAAGGAGAAGCTGCCGTAGAATCCACCCACGACGTCCATGACGGTACACCGAGCATGTTGCAGCCTGAAAAGGCTGAAAAACGAAGGCAAGAGGAGAAGAAAGCCGTGGAGAAAACAATTCCATATCCACCACCACCTTTTCCTCAAAGATTGAAGAAGGTGGCGGACGATACAAAGTTCAGCAAATTCATGACTATGTTAAAGCAGCTGACCATTAATGTTCCATTGGTGGAGGCACTTGAACAAATGCCTGGGTATGCAAAATTTATGAAAGATCTTTTGACAAAGAAGCGGGCAGCAAGCTATGAATTGAAAGATAATGTTCATCACTGCAGCGCAATCGCTACCCGATCACTAGTTCAGAAGAAGGCTGACCCCGGCATTTTCACTATTCCTTGCACCGTTGGATCTTTGAATTTTGCCAAAGCATTATGCGATTTAGGAGCCAGCATCAATTTGATGCCACTATCCATTTACAAAAAGTTGGGGTTGGGTGATCCTACTCCAACCAATATGAGGCTCGTAATGGCGGATAGGTCGGTAAAACGACCTGTTGGTATTCTATGTGATGTATTGGTGAAGGTTTCTTCATTCATCTTTCCAGCGGACTTCGTTATTTTGGATTGTAAGGCAGACTCAGAAGTTCCCATAATCTTGGGGCGCCCTTTCCTTGCTACGGGAAGTGTGCTTATCGATTTGAGAGCTAATGAGCTTTCATTCCGAATAAATGATGAAGTAGTTCGCTTTAAAGTGTGCAAATCAATGAAGCAACCCAAAGATCTGAACGTATTCTCGATAGCGGATGTTTATGTTGATGATGAGAAAGAATTACTTGAAGAAGAGCAAACTATTGATGACCCATTGGCGGTTGTGCTCATGAATGGAGAGAGTAAAGATGCTGAAAACTATGAAGAAACTATTGATGCTATAACAGGATTTGGGTCATATCCTCATGCTCCCAAGAAGCTGGACCTTGATCTCAAAAATCGACCCACACCACCAGCTAAACCATCTATTGAAGAGCCACCCACGTTAGAATTAAAGGAGCTGCCTAGTCATTTAAAGTATGCATTCTTAGGAAGCGGAAACACACTTCCAGTCATTATGGTGGCAGATTTGGGTGAGCAACAAGTTGCAGCTCTCATTGCTATTTTACGGAAGTACATTAGAGCCATCAGATGGACCATCGCAAATATTATTGGTATTCCACCTGGGATTTGTACACACAAGATTCAGCTTGAAGAAAATTGCACGCCCACCATTGAGCATCAAAGGCGTC
This sequence comes from Capsicum pubescens, assembly GCA_030864215.1. NCBI lineage: Eukaryota > Viridiplantae > Streptophyta > Magnoliopsida > Solanales > Solanaceae > Capsicum > Capsicum pubescens. The sequence goes on from CM061547.1 coordinate 220,962,919, forward strand.
TCAATCCACCTATGCAAGAAGTGGTAAAGAAAGAAATTATTAAGTGGTTAGATACAGGAGTTGTGTATCCAATCTCTGACAGTACATGGGTAAGCCCGGTACAATGTGTTCCCAAGAAAGGAGGCATGACGGTGGTCGCAAATGAAAAGAATGAGTTTATTCCACTCAGACCTGTCACCGGATGGAGAGTATGCATGGACTACCGAAATCTAAATTCATGGACGCTCAAAGATCACTTTCCAATGCCATTTATGGACCAAATGCTAGATCGATTAGCGGGGAAAGGATGGTTTTGCTTCTTAGACGGTTATTCCGGCTATAATCAGATTTGTATTGCCCTCAAAAACCAAGAGAAGACAACGTTCACATGCCCATATGGTATGTTTGCCTTCAAACGCATGTCATTCGGGCTATGTAACACACCAGCCACTTTTCAGCGTTATATGATGTCCATTTTTTCTGATATGGTTGAAGACACCTTGGAGGTGTTCATGGACGATTTTTCAGTTGTGGGAGATTTGTTTGAATCATGCTTGACAAACCTAAGTATGGCGTTACAAAGATGTGTTGACTTCAACCTAGTGCTGAACTGGGAGAAGTGCCACTTTATGGTTAAAGAAGGTATCGTCCTTGGGCATAAAATCTTCGAAAAAGGAATTGAGGTTGATCGAGCGAAAATTGAAGTTATTGAGAAGCTACCACCCCCAATTTCAGTAAAGGGAGTCCGTAGTTTACTCGGTCATGCAGGTTTCTATCGACGGTTTATCAAAGACTTCTTCAAAATTGCTAGTCCATTGTGCAAACTCTTGGAGAAAGATGCAAAATTTGACTTCAATGAAGATTGTTTGAAGGCATTCGAATGCCTCAAAGGAAAACTGATTGAAGCTCTTATCATGGTAGCACCAGATTGGTCTTTACCGTTTGAAGTCATGTGTGACGCCAGTGGGGTAGCATTAGGCGTTGTACTTGGACAGAGAAGAGAGAAATTATTCCATCCTATCTACTATACGAGCAAGGTCCTGAACGAAGCCCAGAAGAACTACACTGTCACAGAACAAGAGCTTCTAGCGGTTGTGTATGCTTTTGAAAAGTTCTGTGCTTATTTGCTGGGAACCAAAGTAGTAGTTCATACTGATCATGCAGCTCTGAGATATCTAATGACAAAGAAGGATGCGAAACCAAGGCTAATTCGATGGGTATTGTTGCTGCAAGAATTTGATTTCGAGGTAAAAGATAGAAGAGGTTGTGAGAACCAAGTGGCTGATCATCTATCTAGACTCGAGAACGAGCATATAGCGCAGCCTCATCTTGAGATTGATGACGCATTCCCTGACGAAGAGATCTTAGCCACAATAATGGAAGAGTTACCATGGTATGCAGACTTTGCGAATTTTGTGGTGAGTAATGTGATGCCTACAAATCTATCTTTCCATCAAAAGAAGAAGTTCATGCATGATGTAAAACACTACTTTTGGGATGAGCCATATTTGTTTCAACGATGCGCGGATGGTGTTATCAGGCGATGCATATCCCATGTAGAGGTGCCGAATATATTGGAAGCATGTCACACTTCCCAAGTTGGGGGACATCACGCAGGTAATCAGACAGCAAGGAAGGTATTGCAAAGTGGATACTATTGGACTTCGATATTTAGAGATGCCTACGAATTTGTGAGAAGATGCGACCAATGTCAGAGACAAGGCGCAATTTCGAAACACCATGAGATGCCCATGACGAAAATTCTTGAAGTTGAGCTATTTGACGTATGGGGTATTGATTTTATGGGCCCATTCATAAATTCATTTGGAATAAAATACATCCTAGTCGCTGTAGATTATATTTCAAAATGGGTCGAAGCAGTAGCATTGGCCGACAATGAAGGAAAGCGTGTTGTAGCATTCTTGAAGAGAAATATCTTCTCTCGCTTTGGAGTACCACGTACTATCATAAGCGATGGAGGATCTCACTTTTGCAACAAGCTGTTCAAACTCGTATTGGCCAAATATGGTGTCAAGCAACATAAGGTAGCCACACCTTATCACCCACAAACTAGTGGACAGGTAGAGGTTTCCAATCGAGAGATCAAGAAAATACTTGCTAAGACTGTAAATGCTAATAGGAAGGATTGGTCTCGGAAGCTGGACGATGCACTATGGGCTTATAGGACTGCATTCAAAATGCCAATTGGCATGTCCCCGTACCAACTAGTTTATGGAAAGGCTTGTCACTTGCCCATTGATCTCGAGCATAAAGCATTGTAGGCGTTAAAGCAATTTAATTTGAATTGGGATGATGCCATGAATCTGAGATTGGAGCAGCTGAATGAGATGGATGAATTCCGTCTACATGCATACGAAAGAGCAGACCTCTACAAGGAACGGATGAAAAAGTATCATGATCAGCGGATTGTTCAACAAAACTTTCAAAAGGATGATATGGTACTTCTTTTCAATTTCAGACTGAAGCTATTCCTAGGTAAGTTAAAGTCCAAATGGTCTGGTCCGTACAAAGTTATCCAAGTCTACTCGACTGGAGTAGTTGAGCTAGAAGACGATAATGGTGTTGTCTTTAAGGTGAATGGACAACGAGTAAAACCATATATCGGTCCTCTTGACTCGATAAACTATAAGTCCACCATCTATCTCGACGAAGTCTAAGTACTCGAGGTAACTATGTCGTGCCGCGACAATAAATCAAGCGCTAGATGGGAGGCAACCCATCGTTTATCGTTTTTTTTTTTCGTTTACATGTTTGCTTTTGATAAATAAAAATCCAAAAATAAGAGTCGTGCCACGACCAAAACTAAGGCGCTTGGTGGGAGGAAACCCATCGTTCTAATCATTTTTTATGTCTTTGAGCAAGTGTAGGTGCAAGAGGCGTAAACGAGGAGATTGGTTTCAAATTTTGATTTGGACGTATTGCATGTAAAAGGTGGTAAGTTAGTGATGAAGAAGCAAAAGGCTATGGATTGGGAATTGCTTATGAAAATATAGGCAACAAACAAGGCTAGACCTATATAAAACTAGGCCACGAACAAGGCAAGGCCTATACTATGGCCTAAGATCCCGGAATCTAGTGTGCCATAGCATAGGCGCCGCCCTTGCCCAAGTGTGCCATAGCATAGGCGCCGCCTATGCCAATGCCTTTTGTATCTGAATCTCATATGCTATGGCATAGGCGCCGCCTATGCCCAAGAATGCCATGGCATAGGCGCCGCCTATGCTCAACAATGCTATGTAAAAGGCGCCGCCTATGCCAAGCATAGGCAAAGCAAAAGGCGCCGCCTATGGTCACTTCTTGTCTCCAAATCCGATTTTAAATGGGTCAAAACCCGACCCAAGCTTGTCCTATAAATAAGAGACTTAGTCTTGGACCAAAAACATATTGCAAACCTAGCATAAGCACCACCTACATCTCCAAATCTTCTCAAAAAATTTCCTTTTGCTCTTTTAATTCACAAGAACATCATCCAAAGGCATCAATCAAGTAAGTACTTCTTTGTTCTTCATTTATATTCCGTAAGTACTACATTACTACTCCTATTATGAATTGTTAAATCTTGAAGTAGTATTGGTGATTTGAATGAGATTGAATTGTTGTGATACAACCAAGTGAGTGAACGTATACGTAAGAATCATCTTAACTTGTTCCCAACTTGTATTTGATTTTGATGCACTGTCATACTATTGCAGAATTAATATGGTCACAAAAATTGCATAATCTTGTCACTTGAATACTTACATGTTGGAATGACTTGTTCATCGGGATAAGAATTATAGTTGCCTACCGACATAGGAGGTTGTGATTATTTAGATACTATACCTTGATTCAATCCCTATGTAGTAGTCTTAATATATCAAACATGAAAGTATTGCCAAGATTACAAGAAGTATGACTGCTCTGATTTTATTGTTGGAATATAACACCTAAAACGTATGTCGATGAAGTCTGACTAGTCGACCACTATCACTTCACTAGTCTGTACCAACAAACTAAGTGTGGGGTGGTGACCCTATTGCTCATTTATATATTGTATCTATCGAGATGATACTAACATGAACATTATTTTAGTCTCAGGTACAATGGCACCCAAAGCAAGACAAGGCAAAGATAAGGCTACCACTTCACAAAAAGGCAAGAAAAGAGGCCGAAAAGAGCAAGGAGAATCATCCTCGATGCAATTACCATGCCGCATGTTCGGAATAAAATGGGTTCTTGAGGAGGAAGCAAAGGAATGGCATAGGAACAACAAAGAAAGAAAATATGTTCATGTGGACTTGATAAACAAGGAAAGCCTAGCAAAGAAAGAACCGCGCATGTTGGCCAAGATCATGGCATTACATCTAGATTTCATCTTCCGAGACAAAGGAGAATGCAATCTCGATTTAACAAGAGAATTCTATGCCAACTGGTCACCGAAAACCACAGGAAGCGAGGTCAAGATTCGGGGCCAAGTTTTACAACTCAATGCGGATTTCTTCAACTCCTTTCTTGGCTTGCCTTCAGTCGATCCATCACCATTCAAGGAGTTGTACAGTAGACCTCCATATAGAGTTATTCGAGACACACTCTATGGAACAAGATCCATGGCACGCTGGAGTAGACACAAGGACACTGGTCGACACAACACCTTCCCATATGCTCCTTTGAATAGGGAAGCAAGGATATGGTTGCGCATAGTCAACTCTTGCCTAATTCCAGGGACTCAGTACACCAAGATAACAAGAGATAGAGTGTGCTTGGTATACACATTGATGATGAATGTCCCTATCAACGTCGGGGCAATTATTCGTTCCACAATGCGGAAAGCTAGGCTACACAAGAGGTCCCACTTCAGTTTTGACAATCTGTTGACTGCAATACTAAGGAAAGAAGACATAGAAGAGGAACCGGCTGATCACAAACTCCCACACAACACAAAGAAGGTTGACCTCACGAAGGTTAAAGATGCTGAAACCACACATGGAGTCAACCTTACCACTTCAGAAAGGCATGCTCGTGACAAAAGCTTCTCCCGCCATTTATATGGCATGATGAAGTTTACCATGATGAGCGGGGGTCGTGTTCCAACTGCTGCAGATCTCCAACAGTTGGATTATGACTACCCAATGAATGAGCATGTGAGGGCGATGTGTGGAGAAGGTGTATATTTTGAGGAACCTCTTGATGACGACATGCCAACCGATGATGATCGACAAATTCCAGACTCCGACGTGGAGGAGAACTCTGATGACGACGACTCTGATGACGATTCCGATGCAGGGGGTATGACCCCAGACATAGAGGATGAGTCTGACTAATCAGGTTCTTCTTATTTATTTTTCACTGAGGGCAGTGTGTCCCGTCTAAGTGTGGGGTGCTAGTATTTGCATGTTATACTTCTTTATCTGCATTTGCATTTATTTATGTTATTTATGTTTGGTTGTTTGATTTAGTTAGTAGTCGTAGATTTTTTTTATTTTGATGCATGAAATGGTTCTGATAGGCGACATAGTGTTATGACAAGAGTTTGTGCTAGAATCATTACTATTGAGACACTTAGGCTCTAAGTGTGACTCACTGTGTGATAATTGTGTGGTTTAATTCATTCATCTGTTAGGGTCAAGAGTCTATAATAACTCCCAATAAAGTTGACCATGTGCCTTGTGTGTGTGAGATGATAGTATATTCTATGCTTGTGACTGATGCTAGAACTTGCCTGGTGTGTGTGTAAAGCGAAATAAAGAGTGTGAGTTTAGGAGATGATTTAGGCATTTCTTTGGCAACCAATACTTGTTTACCTTCGTTTTACCTACCCGTGGACATTATCCTAGTCAACCCCTTTGAGCCTTTTAGCTATTTTCTTTGACAGCCTCATATGTAAGCCTAATCCATTTTTTTCAAGACCATAATTTGATCCAAATTCCTAAGTGCTTTAAGTTGTGAAGTCATGTGACAAAATAAGAGAAAATTGGGTGAGAGTGATGCCTTAGAGTGTATTGGTACTTGAATTTGTTATGAAAAAGAGTGGCTATCATGGAGGTATGTTATAAAAAAAGAAAAATAGAAAAACAAAAAGATAAATTGTGTTTATGAGAAAACTAAAAAGTTAGTTATGGTTAAAATTGAAAACAAAAGAGGTGAGAAAGGGTGGTAGATTAGAAGAAAGTAGAAAAGTTGTTTGAAAGAAAGTGTAAATGGCATAATGTGATGTATTAAAGCGCTTAGGAACATAGTCACTATTTCTGGCCAAAATAGTCCTACCCGTCCCTTAGCCTACATTACAACCTGTAAAGACCTATTTGATTCTAAGCTTAACATTCTGATATTAGTAGAGCATTACACTAAGGGCAAGCCTATGGTCATCAGTTGCAACATATGAATTCTTTGTGAGAGTGAGAGCAAGGATAATCTTATACCCATGTTCTGAAAAATGCAATACTTATGAGTGATTATGGGTAACATCTTATGTGAGACACACATGGTTGATGAGTTTTGGGTAGTCTTGTATGATTCTTTGTGCCTTAACTTTTGGATACGAATTAACCATCATCACGAGTCTATGTTGGAGGTTGAATTGTTTCTGATAATGATTAGAAAACTACTCTTTGTTTATAATTATCGTGCCTGTCTTGATGAAAATTTTGTGTTGTTACTGTGAAACCCTAAGTAGATGTTTAGATGGACATGATATTTTGTTCGAGGACGAACAAAGCTTTAAGTGTGGGGTGTTGATGATAGGCGAATTTACACGCCTATAGTACTATATTTTGCCTATATTTTAGCTAAGTTTTGAGGACAAATTATATAATTCATGCACTTTTAGTCCTTTTTCCTATAAGTGAGCTAACGAACATGATTAGCAAGTTTTCAGGTATAAATGATGCAGAATTCAGCATTTTATGGATAACTTGATGCCAAAGAAAGCTTCACGAAAGGAGGAAAGCAAAGCTTGGACGCCAAGGACCAAAAGTGGCGCATGGAAAATATGTCCCGGGCAAAAACAGCAATTCTAAAGACTTTGGGGACTAGCAGTAACCTATTAGGAGTAGGATAATGATGCAGTAACCCAGTAGGATTGGGTTAAGTAATGCAGCAGCTTAGTAGGAATAGGATAGGAGTATTATAAATACCCTATTCTGCTAGAGATTTTAATCATTCTTCCATTACTTTTAACTCTGAAAACAATTCTTCTACTTTTAATTCTACTTTTTATTCATCTATTCAATTCTTAATTTTACAACAAGAGAAACGTTACTCTGCAAGGGAGTTCACGCCCAAAACGCCACACCACACCTTACTACACGAGATTTTTATTGTGGTATATTAATAATGTCTATTGTGATTTCCTTCGCACTCATGGGTAACTAAACTTCTCTGTTGGGGTTATGGAAGCCATATGAGATACTATCTATTGCTATGAGTTTGTGAATTCGTGACACGTATGCTGCTTATATCATTATTCTCTTCATCTTAATCTAAATTCTTTGTGGTTGCAAACGCATAGAATACGCCAGTATAGCATTAACTTGTTCGAAAGAAAAGTTATATGTCTGGAAAAGAGATAGTGTCAAGGTAATAGGGCACCAACCCCTGTTAAAAAGTTAGTGCCGTAACTGGATTAACCTCTTGGAGAATTCATACTGTTAGATACGCTTTAAGCTCGAAAGAGTTAAAGTGAAAACGTCCTGGTTAAGGTCAAAAGACGCCTGAATTTACCATCGAATACAATTCTCTATAAGCACATGCATGTCTGAATTCCGCACAACTCATAGCCAATTGAGACGTACAACTCATAAGGTGGACATAACCCCAACTTCTCAATTCTCATTGATCAAAAACCAACCAAGCAAACCGTTTTTACTCCTTTATTTGTTGTTTTTATTACTTTGTTTACATTACTTAAAATCCCCCCTTTTTACGAGACTTGCTCCAAAAGTCTAGTAATTTTTGCTTACTCATTGACCGGCTATTCCTTGTGGGATCGATACCCAACCCAGTTGGGTTATATATTTGACAACGACCGCTTTACACTCTTATGAGAGATGTAGATTGAGTGTTATCAACTAGTTAAAAGGAAAAAGGTCAAAGTTTTTTTATGAACTATGAAAAATGGCCATCCATTCCCTTCATAAGAATTGTTAAACTATCAGGCCCCTAACCCCTCCCCCCCGAATTTTAATCCAATCAAGCATTTTTTCCCTATTCTCATCAGGTCCCATGCGCGTGTCTCCAAACGTTGCTGATGTGGATAGCTATTCCACTTAAACCTCCCCACGTGTATTAAATAAATTCACATATACTTATTATATTTAAATGGACCAAAAATCATTTTGGATGGCATTTTCTCTCTCCCCGATGTTAACTTTGTCTCTCTCTCTCTCTTCGAATTTAATCCTAATTTAACCAAAATTCCACTCAAATCGAAGGAGAAATTTGAGGGTTTTCCTCAGATCTTCCTCGTGTAAGTGTTATTATGATTTATATTTTTTAAATTTGTTGAATTTTAGCATATTTTAGTTTTTAGGGTTTTGAAATTTCACTGTTAGGGCTGTGATTTTGAGAATATTTCGTCACTTTCTTAACAGGAATTAAAGGTTGTAGCTTTTAGCTTATTGGTGTGTACTTTAGGTATATTCCGTTAACCAACTTTGAATTTTTACACCTTGTTGCAGGTGACCTAACAAATGGAGATTATTTTCACAAATTTTCACCATGGGGAGACCTTTTCCAATATGGGTGTCCCTACATATGTTGCAAGTTGTGTGCCAAAACTAAGGTACATTGACAAGGACCATTTTTCCCTACTGGAATTGTTATTTTATACTAAAGAATTAGGGTATGAAACTGTTTTATTATCAAAATGCAATAACTAAAGAGTTCAACTTGGTTAAAACTGAACGACATCTCCTTGAACTAGTCAAAGACTTAAAACATGAGGACTCTATTGATTTTTATGTCTCTCGTGTTTTAGATGAACCAATTCTTGACCCTGATGGTATCACTGTTTTTTTACCTTCACCTGAGGTTATTGAGGGTGCAGACCTAGAAAGAGAAAGTGTTGATGTTGATGATAGTGCTAACACAGAGAGAGAATCTGTTGGAGTAGAGAAACAGAGGGAGGCTGATCTAGAAGGTTTTAATCTAAAAGATGTTGAGATAGAAAATGTTAACTTAGGTAAAGAGAAGGGGGCTCATGTAGAAGATGTTAACCTAGAAGATCTTGGTATAGAAGGAGGTGATGAGGCTGATGTAGAAGATATCCATGTAGAAGATGTTAATAGGCTAGAAAGTGAGTTATTAGATTACTTGAGTAGTGATTCAAATCATAGAGATATTTCTTCAGAAGATGGATAAGATGTTGATGGGGAGTTGAGGGCTTTTAGACAAGAAAAAAGGAAAAACAAAGCCAACAGCAAAGAAAGAAACCAAAAAGCAAGAAAAAAGGTTGTTGAAACTGAAGAAGTACCTGTGGGAGTTACTGGTTGTGTAGATAGAGGCTTTGGGGATATTGAAAAAAATAAGGCTATCAAATATACTGAAAAGTTGGATGGAGATGAGGAATATTTTGATAGTTCTAATTGTTGGAGGGAAGATAGTGAAGAGCTAGATGTAGATGTTGTTAGAAGAGTAGATCAACCTAGAAGAAGGAGAAACAAGAAAATTAGGTATGATGAAAATTGTGAGTTTGTTGTGTTTGAGCTTGGAATAATTTTTGGGGTTGAAAAAACAGTTTAGAAAAGTTGTTGCAGATTATGTTGTAGAGTATAGAAGGCAGTTGAAGTTAAAACCTAATGAAAAATATAGAATAAGGGTAAAGTGCATTGCAACTGGTTGTTGTTTGCTTCTACTGATAGGGATTCAGGTGATTTTATTGTTAAGAACTATAACCATATTCACAAGTATACACCTCTAAACAAGAACAATATGTGTGATTCAAAGATGGTTTCTAAAAAGTTCAAGGAAAGAATTGTTTCTCAGCCATACATTAGGATTTGGGAAATTCAGGATTTGGTAAGAGAGGTGTTGGGTATTTATGTAGGTAAAACTATTTGTTATAGGGGAGAATATGGGTGATTGGAAGCTGAAATTTGCCAGATTATTTGACTATGCAGATATAATCAAGAAAATAAATCCTGAAAGCTCTTGTTGGATAAAAATTGAAAAAGAAACTGAACCAGGGAAAAACCTCTTTGTTTATTTCTATGTGTGCTTTCATGCCTTCAAGCAAGGATGGTTAGATGGGTGTAGGAAAATTATTGGTTTTGATGGATGCATTCTCAAAGGAGCTTGTAAGGGTGAGTTTTTGGTTGTAGTGGGGAAAAATGGCAACAACCAAATGTATCCTATTGCATGGACAGTTGTTGATATTGAAATAAAACATAGATGGGACTGGTTCATAATGTATTTGATTGCTGATCTAAATCTAGAAACTGGTGAAGGCTTGACTGTAATGTCAGACCAACAAAAAGTACCACTACTTAATTATTTTTCTTATTACTTGACTTTATTTTCTAATAAAATTCTTGTTTTAATAATACTTATAGTTATTACAAGGTCTTGTTCCTGTTTTGACGGATCTGTTACCAAATGTTGAGAGAAGAATGTGTGCTAGACATATTTAGAGCAATTGGCATGTGCACTGGAAAGGAGAATAGAGAAGAAAACATTTTTGGAGATGTGCAAAAGCAAGCTTTGAAGTAAAGTTTAGAGAAGAGATGCAAGCAATATCCAGGCTAGGTAAGAAAGAAATAACTGAGGACATATTGGTTAATCCTCCTTCTTCTTGGTGTAGGGCATATTTCAAATCATATTCCAAATATGATATTGTAGAAAATAACATGTGTTATACTTTCAATTCTTGGATCTTAGCTGCTAGACATAATTCCATAATCACAATGTTAAAGGATATCAGGCATAAAATGATGACTAGACATGTAGATATGATCAGATTTGCAGAAACATGAATTTCAGACATTGCACCTATGGCAAGAACTATTTTAGAAGATCACAAGGAATATTCAAATAGGTGTAGAATACTATGGAATGGAGTTAATGATTTTGAAATTGGGGGTGGAGGTTACACATTTGTTGTTCACTTGGACAAGAAGTATTGTGATTGTAGGTTATGGATGTGAAGAGGTATTCCTTGTCCTCATGCTATTTATGCTTATTATTACTTAATGAAGATCTTTATCAGCATGTAGAGCACTGGTATAGGAAAGAAACCTTTCTTAAGTCTTAAAGACATTTCATTCAATCAATTACCAATATGAAAATGTGGCCGAAAACTACAAACCCATCAATTGAGCCTCCAAAACCAAGAAAGATGCCAGGCAGACCTGCCAAGAATAGAAGAAAGAACAAGGATGAGCCAAAAAGTGGGGCAAACTCACAAAAAAAGGTATCAAGTTGACCTGTTCAAGGTGCAAGCAAGTTGGCCATAACAAGACTATGTGTGCCAAAATGGTAAGCCTTAAATGAATTTCATAATAGTTTTTAATTTAACATATTTCTTAATTTTTCATATTTTTGTTTGTCTGTTAGAATGGGATGGGGAGCAGTAATAGTACTCAACCTAGCACTCAGCCTGCAGCCTCATAGAATCCATCACCACTACAATCAAGTTCTATTTGTGGTGTCAGTGCAATGTCAAGAGATACCTGCACTCAAAGTCAGACAGCAAGAGTAAGTTATATATGTTCTGTTACCTTAATATTCTTCTCCTGCTTATTATTATTATTGAGAACTGTTGAAAATATTGTGTTGCATTTATTCACATTCAAGTTCCATTTTTCATACATATGCAACTACACAATCCAGTCAATCAGGATCTATTTATGCTGACACGGCTGTTGTGCCAAGAGCACCTCAAAGAAAGGTGTCAAGTATGGCTGGTAAAGGTCAAGGTACTGCTGGTAGAGGTCAAGGTGTTGTTGGTAGAGGTAAAGGTAGTTCTGGTAGGGGTGATGGTTCTAGTAGGGGTCAATGTAGTGCTGATGGGGGAGGTGAAGGAGGAACTGGTATAGGTCAAGGAGGGACTGGTAGAGAATTGGCAAGAAAAATAGCCAATGCAAGAGGGGCCCTATTTGAAAGTGGAAGAAACGCTTCTTTCAGTCAAGTACCACCTTTGCCAACCAACAAGAGGCCATACAATTCTACCTCATTTGTTGCTGCTATTGGATACAAAAGGCCTGCAACTGGTTTTGGTGTTTTCTCTGATCCAACAACTGGAACCCAAGTGTAAAATGTATTTCTCTCTGTCTCATTATTTACCTATAATAATGTTTTCATTCAAGTTTTCAATGTTCATTGTCTTACAATTTTATCTAATTTTTCAGCCTGGTACATCAAGTGAAAGGGTTCTTTATAGAGGTACAAATTTAAAGAGTGCTTCACCAACCAATATACATATTGGTTTTAAACCTCATGGCCTAAAGTGGAATGGAAAAGATGCAGTCACCAGTACACAATTGCAACAAATGAAAGAAAATAAGAAAAACAAAGTGGATGCAACCAAGTCTTCTTCATCGGCTGGATCTTCTAAGAAGTAGTTCATTTATAAATGATTTGTACTGTAATGAGGGTTAATGACTTTGAACAAATTGTGTTACTAGTTTTTGAATAACTTTTTCTTAGGCAGTTAATGACTTTGGTGTATGCTACAATAGAACTATTTTGCTCAATGTTGAGTTTTTTGTAACACCTTGTTTACTGATGTATGCAGTTTTAAGCTCAACTTTGAGTTGTTTTAATATGATATGTTGTTGCTTGCACTTTTTAGCTCAATCTTGAGCAGTTTTAATATGATGTGCTGCTTCTAATATTTTAGTTCATTTTTATCAATACCTTCAGTAGTTACAAATAGGCTATATGGTTATACCTTCAGTAGCTGCACAACTAGACACAAAGTAATTGACAATGTGATTGTCATACAAAACATGTCAATTCATTCACATTCAACATGTCAAAATGATACAAACTAGCCAAACAACTACTACAAACTAACCATTACAAATCCATTACAAACTAAACCAACCAAACAACTACAACAAACTTTCCATTACAAATCCATTACAAACTAACCATTACAATATCCAATTGCCTATTCAATAGGCAAACTTAACTACTACGTTACACCATATTAAGTAACCACTTTACAGTAAGAACAATGAGAAGAAGCAGAATAAGACTATTCAATTTGAGCTTAGCATATTCCCTTTCAAGTTTAACTTTTTTGAGTTTTTGCCTCAATGCAATCAACTTCTCTTCACAATCTTTCAATTTCTCACACAAAGTATCCCTCTCTTGTTCAACGTCTTTGAGTTTTTGCTTCAATTGATCACACGAATTTCACCATCTTTGCACCTAATTATTAAGCTCGATTCTACCTCAGGATATTGATGCACGGAAATTGAAGATTTTGGATCAATCCATCTAAAGTACTCACATCCACCTTTTTTCTAAAATGCAAAAACAATAGAATAATCAAAAAATCACCAAAAAATAAAATTAAAATTTGTGAAAATGATACAAATCTTTGGAACTTTACATCCAAAAAATCTACAACCCGGATTTGATGGAGTCCTTGAAGTTCTTAAAGGACAAAATTTGAAACAATAATACAAATCGGGAACCTCAACTATGGGTGTCAAACGGGTCGGGCCAGACCAACCCGGAATCGTCCCTTCCATTTTAACCGGGTTGAGGGCCGATTTTGATGCTAGCCGGGTCGGGCCGGGCCAAACAGTAAAAAAAAATAAAACCCACCCTAACCCGGCCCACTTAACCCAACCCGGTCAAACCCACCAAAACTCGGTCAAACCCGGTTAAAAACCGATCAAACCCGTTTTAAAAAAAAAAAAAAACAATATACACTATATACACTCCAATATACACTATATACACTCCAATATACAATATATATTTTTAAAAAAATATATAAACAATTACACATATATACGTATCATTCAATATATAATTATATATGACTATACGTACTACTTTAAATAAAACATATACTATAATAGTATAATATATATATACACTACAATATATATATATATATATATATATATATATTTATATACTAATTTATAAAACATATACACATGTATACGTTAAATATATACTACTTTAGAAGATATATACACATATATATGCACCATTCAATATATATGTACTACTTTAAATAAAATATATACTACATATATATATATACAACAATATGTATATATATATAGTTACATACTAATTTATAAAACACATACACTTGTATACGTTAAAGATATACGTCTATAGAAGATATATACACATATATACGCACCATTCAATATATATGTACTACTTTAAATAAAGTATATACTACAATATATATATATATATACTTACATACTAATTTATAAAACATATACACTTGTATACGTTAAATATATACATCTATATAAGATATATACACATATATACGCACCAATCAATGTATATGTACTACTTAAAATAAAATATATACTACAATATACATGGATTACAATACATAGATAGTTATATTATACTAATTTATTAAACATATACACTTGTATACGTTAAATATATACATCTATATAAGATATATACACATATATACGCACCATTCAATATATATGTCATACGTTAAATAAAATATATACTACAATATACATATATACATATATATATACTACAATATGTATATATATATAGTTATATACTAATTTATAAAACATATACACTTGGATACATTAAATATATACATCTGTAGAAGATATATACACATATATACACACCATTCAAAATATATGTACTACTTCAAATAAAATATATACTACAATATACATATATATACTACAATATGTATATATATATAGTTATATACTAATTTGTAAAACATATACACTTGTATACGTTAAATATATACGTCTAGAGAAGATATATACACATATATACACAACATTCAATATATATGTACTACTTTAAATAAAATATATACTACAATATACATATATATACACTACAATATGTATATATATATATATATATAGTTATATACTAATTTGTAAAACATATACACTTGTATACATTAAATATATACATCTGTAGAAGATATATACACATATATACACACCATTCAATATATATGTACTATTTTAAATAAAATATATACTACAATATACATATATATATACTACAATATGTATATATATATAGTTATATACTAATTTGTAAAACATATACACTTGTATATGTTAAATATATACGTCTATAGAAGATATATACACTTCTATAGAAGATATCCAATTTATAAAATATATACACATGTATACGTTAAATATACATTTCTATAGAAGATATATACGCGTGTATACGCACCATTCAATGTATATATACTACTACTTATAAAATATACTATATTATATATACATTACAATATATATAGATATACTTATATACTATTTTATAAAACATATACACATGTATACGTTAAATATACACTTCTATAGAAGATATATGCACAAATATACAAAACATATGCTACTTAATATAATAAATTAATAATATTTGGTAGTAAATTAATAATATATTAGAAGTAAGTTTTTAATTTAAAGTAGAAAATTAGAAATTCAATTTAAAATTTTAAATCGTTAAATGAAAAAATATAAAAAGCAAGGACTAAGGAGTGAATGAATTTGGGGAATTTTATTGATTGCAAAATGATCCAAAATTTATAATTTACCTGAATGAAAAATCTATAAATTATGCATCATTTTTTCCAACTCATTCATGTTAATATTAATGGGAACTTACATAGGATAGTCGAAGTCAACGGGGGCAAAACTATGCATTGGACTTGATTCTGCTGAGTTCTCCCGTGAAGTCATAATTTCTTCAAGTTTCAGCTCGTCGCTCCGCTCCGGTTTCATTCCTTGGTTTCTTCTTTCCGCTCTAATCCAATCTCTGAGGCAAATTAGAACATTCATTGCATTGCTTCCCAATGAGTGTCGGTTGTCTCCAAGCTGTTGTCGTCCCTGACTAAAGGCGCTCTCTGATGCAACGGTTGACATTGGAACATTCAAGATATCTCTAGCTAATCTTGAAAGCACAGGATATTGTGTTTCATTACTCCTCCACCAGTCCAACGTGTTGATCCGTCGTCTGCGATCCTCTGGTGCCGTCCGAAGATAATATTTCAGCTCTTCCCGATAAGTTGATGTGTAAGTTCTCTCATCAACACTGTTCCAACAATTTAAATCATAAAACGAATCAGAAAAAACACTATGTGCCGGCCTTTTAGAAGATGATGGCTCCTCTGGAGAATGAGGAGCGACAGTTGGAGTGATATTTGTAGGTACGGCTAAATCAAATAAATCAGCATAGTGATTATATAATTTTTCTATGTAATCCTTTGCATCAGCCGTAGCCGTCCACAAATCAGGTTGTACTTGTTCAGAATCATGGTTAGTATTTATTTCTAAGTTAGTATAAATAAGAGTACTAAAGTGACACATATTATTATATTTCATGCACGGATTTAGCATAGCACCAACCAAGTAAATAGGGGGAATCGGGAAAAAATATTTTTTAAATTTCGTAAACATGGCGCCAACAGCTTCTTTATAACCTTCTTTATTTTTATATTCTTTGAGCAAACCAGAAATATCGTCTATATATGCCAAAATATTACAAATAGTAGGATAATAAGCACCGAAAAATTCAACCGTAGCTACATAAATTTTTTCTAAAAACTTAACAAGATCATTAATTACAACCCAATCAGAATTATGTAGCATGCAATCAGCAAATGAACCGCAATGTTGGTTAAAATCTAGTGTAATAGGAATTCTATATTTATAACAAGTTTTTAAAAATTCATACGTAGAATTCCATCTAGTATTAATTTCCTCAGGCATCAAAATCGGTGTAAGTCCATTTTCTTGACATTTAACTTTAAATTCTCTAATTCTCGATCTACGATTATTTCCTTGAATAAAACCAACGGCAAGGCGAATTTTTTCAATATAAAACTTAAAAAACTCAAGACCATCTTTTACAATTAAATTATATATATGACATGCACACTTAATATGAAAAATTTAAGGCAAGGGCGGAGATAGAGTAGATTTTAATTTTTTTATAGCAGTGTTGTTGTTAGAAGCATTATCAAAAGCAATACATAAAATTTTATTTTCGATACCATAATATCCGGTAATTTTAACAATAGAATCAGCAATAAATTGTCCAGTATGTTTACGATCTTCATCATATAAAAAAGCAAGGATACGTTTTTGCATCACGAAATTACTATCCATCCAATGACAAGTAACGGTTAAATAATCATTTTTATTTACATCACGACCAAGATCAGAAGTTAGGGACAATCTACATTGAATATTTTTTAACAATGTTGATAAATAAAAATAATATTGTGAATGAAGTCTAAAAATATCAGACCGACAAGTAGTTCTAGGAATACCGTTAAACATAGGATTATAAATTGCTTGTATATAACGAATAAAGGCATCAGAAAAAGGAAAATTAAAAGGCAAACAACCCACAGCTACCATTTTAGCTATTTCTTCTCGATCCCTCAATTTATTATACTTCTTCGCTACGTGACCGGTTGCTGGGTTCATTCTAGTTTGCGTTGGCCCACCAACATCCCCACCACCTTTTACAATATTTAACTCTCTTTTGTGATCTTCAGCTACATATCTCATTAACGTACCTGTACCCCCTTGCTTGCCTCCACTTCTATACTTATATATTTGTTGACAAATATTGCATTGCACCTTAATATCTGATATACGTTCAAAAAATTATCATGCAATACTAGTTCTTTTATGAGGTCTTGGGGCACTAGGAGGACGGGGAGGGAGATTAACCGATTCAGATCTAACGTTAGCATCTCCTACTGCGGATGTCTCAGCAATATTTTCATTATCTTTGTCTAAATTAACCGCATCTACTTCATTTTCTTCTTCTATACCGTAATTTTCCTGAGTTTCTACATAATCCATATCGTGAGCACCTACACCTATTTCTTCCTCAAAAGGTGTACCAAACGGTACCGGAGGCGAAGGCACACGGGTATATCTACTACTTGAACTACCTCAACCGCTAGTAATTCGCTTTTTACTACCACTACCGCTTCCGGGACAAAAAATTTTAACACCTTTAGTAGCGAGGTTTCTTAATTTATCCATAATATAAATTAAATTAAACTAAAAATATTCAAAATACACAAATATAATAAAATTAAATATTAAACAATTAATACAATAAATAAAAATTAAACGTAAGAGATGGAACGACAATACCAAATTTTAGAAGTATCCGAAGATTGCGACTTTAGAAACTTCCGCTCGTACTTTGTAAACGAAAAATTAAAAAATTAAAGTGAACACTTTAAGAAATTAAATATATTGAATATTTGAGAATTGAGATTTGAGAGAGAATGAGATTTGAGAGAGTGAAAAATTGTGTGAAAAATGATTTGAAGTTGTAGGGTATTTATAGAATTTTTTTTGGGATTAAAAAATATTTTTTAAAGTTATTTTATTTTTTTTTAATAAATGGGCCCAAACTAGCCGTTTGGACCCAAAAACGGCTATATAGCCGTTGGGCCAACGGCTAGTTTGGCCCAAAATCCCTTTTTTTTCTTTTTTTTTTTTAAAAAAAGTTATCAGGGCCGGGCCGGTTAACCGGCGGGCCTGGTCCGAACCGGGTTAGCCGGGCCCATTTTAAAAAAATAACAGGCCCGGGATCCGGAACCCTAAAGCCCTAGGGCTTACCGGGCCGGTTAGTTACGAGGGTCGAGCCGGGTCGGGTCGGGTCGGGCCGGCCCACTTGACACCCATAACCTCAACATTAACGGAATTTTTTGACATTCTCATGAAAAATAAGAGAAAAAACGATCTAAGAGAAATTATGAGATAAATTCGATAGTGAGATGAGAGAAATTGAGAGAGAATTGAGCTACAGAGGAGAGAATGAAAGAAAAAAAGAAGAGGAAATTAGGTTAAATAAAGAGGGAAAGTGAAGGGGATGGCAAAAGTAACGTCATTTAACGTTAACTTTTGCCACATGAACTTCTTTTTCACTCCTCCCGCGCCTCCCGCGATTACACAGCACGCGATACGCCATGTAGGCAAAGAATGCTTGATTGGATCAAAATTCGGAAGGGTTAGGGGTCTGATAGGTAGAGACCTTAGTTGAGTGGTCTAAGTGAATTTTCGAGATAACTTTGAGGGTCTGTCGATGACTTAAGCATAAAAATAACTATCTCTTAACAGAAATGTATCATAAATTTAACATACGTTATACATAAAAATATAAATTGAGGTTGTTTTTGAAATTTTGTGAGAGAAATAAGAGTGAGAAATCTTCCAAAAATAATTTTAACTAAAATGAAACAATTTTTATAGTCAAACACCACTACTTTTCACTTTTTTTTCACTAAAATTAAATAATTTTTCTAAAAAAAATAAAAAAATCATCGTCAAACGCCTAATTAGCATATCAACTCAACGAAGAGACATCAACAAGTGCCAAATATCAACAACATAATCATCGTTAAAACATAAAGCCTAAAGGGGCCATACAAGTGATGAAACATTTCAAGGATTGAGAGTCACTTAACACTAAACAATTCAAAGCTCCGAAAGTGTCCAAGCACATCATTTCAACATTTACGACGTAAGCTGCTTGGTTAACATTCAATTCATTTGTAAAATATAGTGCGTCAAGCACCCTTTCGTCTCCACGAGCACTTGACCACGAAACATTCACTTTTGCATTTTATCTCACACTTAGAAAGCATAAAAATAAAATATACTTAATAAAGTTTTAATTTATTTTATGCCTTTCAATCAGAACATAAGCCTTCATATATATATGTTCCGCAATAGATGATCTACATCAACTTGATTCATTTGAAATCATCATTGTCATCCAGTTTAATCAACATAACTATTCACGCTTAATTAACATTGGCTAAAAGTCATTCAATTCTCCTTGCCTTCGTAAATTTCATATTTTATCTCGAATAACTAATAATTAATATTTATTAAGCTATTGAAATCATTAGAGTTATTGTGCAACTCAAACCATCCTAAACTTTAACAATTATTATTTGTAAGTTGCATCATTTTCAACCATCCAAGCACGTTCATGTCATCGTAAACATGAGAATTCGAATTCTAAAGTGCGATTTTGAAGAAAAAATTCTAAATAGTCCACTTGATTTTAAAGATAATCAAAATGGACAATTCATTGGTGTGTCAACAATTTCCTCAACTCTTAACATAGCGGGCCACAAAATCTAAACAAAATGAACTAAGTCATTGACCAAACAATTTACAGATCACACCGCAATTTCCTCCTTCTCACCTCCCTATATAAATTCAATAAACCCTATGTTCTTCCTCAACACAAACAAACAAAAAAAGTAAAAAAAAGGAAAAACTAGAGAATAAAAAAAGGATCGAAAATGGTTGTCTCAATTAAATACACCATGCTTTTCTTTGCTAGCACCCTTTTGCTTCAAGGCGCTTTGGGTACGTACAATATTCTTCTTATTCACACACACAAAAAAAAAAAAAAAAAATTCATCACTATTATATTACAAATGCCACAAAAAGAAAAGAAAACCACATCACGATATGTGGATTTTAAATGCATGCATGTTTTCCAAATTAAAACCCATAGTAGTAGTTAATTAAATACATTTCTCACATGAGATCTCTGAGGAAGACAAACAATTTGGCCCTCGCGAATAACTTAATGCATTATTTCCTTCAGCCCTTTAGCTAAATGTGGTTCCACTATATGTGGGGTTAATATCACAGCATTTGCATCAATAATACACATATGTTATGAATTATATATTTGATCAAATTATTTAAAAAATCAAACTATTAGAGATAGAACATTTAATTATTTAATTATATAATGTACCAATACATCCCTCACGCCCGTTATCTAATTTCCACAAACCAAACACGTGTAAATATTTTTTGTTACTTGGGTGGTGATATTTGAATCAAAAATCTCTTGACATGTTGATTGGCGAAGCCACTCTTCTTCAAGGGGTAACTACTGACATCCATCTGCTTGAAAACTATATTGTATAACGTATGTTAAATTTTCTTGACTTTTTCACGTGCATGTTTAATTGTGTGACCATTGTGTTGATTAATCATCGCAGGAGATTTGGTGTGTGAGGAATTGCCAACGAATGTTTGCGCATTCGCGATCTCATCATCAGGGAAGAGATGTTTGTTGGAAAAATCCGCAGGGGTATATGGGAAGGTTGAGTACCAATGCAAGACCTCTGAAGTTGTTGTGGGAGAAATGAAGGAACACATTGAAACAAAGGAATGTGTTGATGCTTGTGGTGTTGACAGAAACTCTATTGGAATTTCTTCTGATTCATTGTTCGAGCCTCGGTTAGCTGCCAAGCTTTGTTCCCCTGCGTGTTACCAACACTGTGCTAACATTGTTGACCTTTACTTCAATTTGGCTGCTGGAGAAGGTAACTACATTGTCCCATTCATAACATTAATTTCTTTTTACATTTCCTTAGAAACAAAATTGGCATAATTAGAAGATCAAAAGTAGTATAATAAATTGCAAGTTTTTTTATAATTAGAAACGTTTAATATATAAAAGATCGTGGTTAAAGATATTATCATATTAATGTTTGACTTCATAAATTGGAGTAATAGCTAATTCGCAACACTGCTAATTAATAGTCGACCAGGCAATTGCACTTTACGGTAAAGGTTATGGTGGGATGGTAAGTTTTTTTCAACCTTGATCGGAGGTCTCGTGTTTGTACCTTAAGAATTGAGTTGTCTTTGATATGCAAAGGGGATCACTTCTCGGCATGAATTTGGGTTAATCAGACCCTCTCGTTATTATGTTTTGAGAATGAAGTCATCTTTAATATCAAATAATACTTCTCGATACGAATATAAATTAATCGGGTATCCTTATGTTCATGCCTATGATAATGGACTTTGACATCAAAAGTGAGCCAAAGCAAGTACTGGACACCGGACTGGAAAAAAAAAAACTAAAACATTGTAGTTAGTACGTGTCCGGATAGAGTGGAAAGGAAGGGGCAGCTTTATAGAAATAATCATCTCATATATGAATTTCAGAGAAGAGTTTGTTCAGATATAACAAATTCAAATAGATTTTCATAGTTTCATTAGTTATAAATGCTAAAAATGGATTTTGGCTAGACAAGTTGGTGATAATATTTTTTTAATCAAACATAATCTATCTTTGATATCACTTTTATGTTCGAGTGATTAATAACCAAGATGTTTGCTTGTAGTTAGTTTGGAGATAACGTGCTTAACAAAACTTGTTCCTTTCAGTTAATTATACTTTTCATTGTGTCAAGGACATTACTCTAATAGTAATAATGACTTTTGACGAAAGTAAAAAGATCTAAAAGTGATAAAGACCACTTTCTTCCTAATTCAGACAAGCAATATATGACACTTACATTTCCTATTTGGATTTAAGTTGTACACATTGATAATCAATGGCCTCTCTCTATATATGTATATATATATATATATATATATAATACCTAACTAGATTGTGTAGTTTTTTGACTAAGTAGTATCAGTTGACACCGTGCCCTTTAGACAAAGATGGTTCCATAGTGCTGATAATACAAAGATATTTTCACTATTAGGTAAATCTAACGTGTATATGTGAAAGCAAATTAGTTATCATTTTTATTAGATTACCAATTAGTACACATGTAGAACTTAAAATCGTGCTATTTTTATGATTTTATAGCTAATGCTAGATTATTCTATTATAGTAATGTTTCTAATTTATGTATTTTGGAAATATGCAGGAGTGTATTTGCCAGATCTATGCAACCAAAATACGAACAATCCACACCGTGCAATGATTGAGCTATCAAGCAATGGAGCTGCTTCTGAAGATGTTGCTTATGCCCCTGCTCCTTATTCCTACTAATTTACTTACTCTAATTTTCTAAATTAGTAATAGATTCAGAAACAACCTCTCTATCCTTACAAGGAAGAAGTAAGACTTTGTACACACCATTTTCTTCAAATTCTGTTTGTGGGATGCACGGGATATGTTGTTGTTGTAATAACATGTACTAAGGTTAATAAAATAATTACGTCTCAAATTTTCATGGGCTAGTTTCAAAAATTAGGTATTATTATGAACTAATCACATAACTATACAATGTAAGAGTCAATATTACAAAAACTGTCATTAGTTTTTAATTTACAAATTATAACAAAATCTACCAAAGGTAAAAAAAAAAAAAAATCAGTTAAAATAGCATGATTTAAGGAGACAATTTAATGATTGGTATTTTATCTTATAAATTCTCCCACTTTATTTTTCTACTAAATTTAAAAAAAAAAAATTGCCAATAAGATAATCGAAAAAATAACACATTTATTTGATATTTTTTTATATTTTTAAATTTAATTTATTTAATTCAATGAATGTTAATTTTAATACTTTTAAGAAAAAGAAAATATCATTAATGATAGTAAATTCTCCGATTGATTCAAACCGCATCTTATACAAATTTCATACACCATAAATTTATTAATACACCATAAAATTATTAATACATATATTTCTATATCGATCAGACACCATAAAAATAGATTAATTTCTATACATTTTAGACACCACAAAATTATTGATACACCAATTTCTATATATTTCAGACACTATAAAATTATTATTATTATTATTATTATTGATACACCTATTTCTAAAGAGTTCAAGCACTATAAAATTATGAGAAAAGATATCAAAATTCCCCCGAACTTGTCGCCAAAACTGACTTTAGATCCTAAATTAATCGGTCAATTATTTACCCCCCTTTAACAACTTTCAAGTGAATTTTTAAACACCCTAACTGCTGACGTGGCAGATTTTTAAAAAGTCAGCGCGTAACTGGGCAAAAAAATGTGAAAAGGGGTGGGGGGCCACCTTTTAGATTTTATATATATATATAAACCCATCTTCTTCGTTACCCGCCCCCGTTCCCATCACCCCAACCCCACCCCACCCCAACCCATCATCATCATCATCATCATCATCTTACACTTTTTCTTCAACCTTCAAAGTCTTCCTTCAATATATATTTCAGAAAAAACTTTACCAACAAACACAAAGCTGAAAATAAAGCAAAATTTTAGTAAGGTTAAACAATTTATACTTCATCTAATTCTTGCAAAAAATCTTTATTTTAAAATTTTTTTCGGTTTGCAAAGAATAATAAACTGAATTTGCAAGTATTCTAAAGTGAAGGTTGAAATAATGTGAAAAAAATTTAAATTAGTGTGCTCATGGTTATTCTCTAATGGTGTTAACAGGAAAAATGAAAAAAAATTAGAGGGAAAGGCATTTTTTGTGGCAGAGAAGGGAGTTGGAAGAGGAGAAAGAGAAGGGGGGTAGGGGGAAGGATGGTCTGAGAAGAAGAAAAAAATGGCTGCGGGGGGGAAAGGGGAGGCGGATCTGAACTGAAGAAGGAAGGGTGGGGTGGGGCGGGGCGAGGATGTGAAGAAGAAAGGGATTTTCTTTTTTATTTTTATTATATTTATAATATATATATATATATATATATAAATAAATAGTAAATATTTTTTTTTATTTTTAAAAAAATATATATAAAAATAATATGTGTGTGGGATTACTTTTTAAAAAAAAATTATAATTTCTTGCGTGAAAATGACATGACACTGATGTGGCAATGACATGGCGTGTGTGTAGTGCACTCTCCGTTGTGAGAGTGGGATTTTGATTTTGAGGTTGAAATTAATTCACTTGAAAGTTGTCAAGGGGGTAAATAATTGTCCGATTAGTTTAGGGTCTAAAGTAAGTTTTGACGACAAGTTCAGGGGGTTTTGATGTCTTTTCTTTAAAATTATTGACACACCAATTTCTAAGACACCATAAAATAAAATTGTTGATATACCAATCTCTATATAATTTAGACACCATAAAATTATTAATACATCAATTTCTAACTATTTCAAAAATCATAAATTTTTTATACACCAATTTTTATACAATTCAGACACCATAAAGTTGTTGATACACCAATTTTTATATAATTCAAACACCATAAAGCTGTGATACACCAATTTCTATACAATTCATATATCAATTTCTATACAATGCATACACCAATTTCTATAAAATTCATACACCATGATACACCAATTTTCTATACAATTTATACACCATAAAATCATTGATATCCTTCACTTACCGGTGTCATCAAAAAATTCTCGAAACTCCTCAAAATTATCGAAAGATTCAATCTATTTGGCCACTTCCTTTCCAACAAGGTAGAAGTGGAAGAACAAAAGAACAATCAGTAGTAACAAATTAAACATTGAGAAAATATTCAAAACCTCCATCGAAAATCATATCCACCGTCGACGTCACCACCACATTGAATTTTCCACCATATCTAAAACACAAAACATACTGACCGATGAACAAATGGTGTTCTATCAAAACTCTGCCCAAAAAAAATCTAGGAAACTACGAACATGTCTTCCAAGATTATGCTGAAACCTAAGGGGAAGAATACCCAAAAGGTTATTGCGGCAGATGAGAAAGACGGAGCAGTGGCGGTGGTGGGGAAATTCGTGAAGGAGTGGGGGACATGGACAACAAAGAAAGCCAACGTGATTACACACTATGATTTCATCCCGCTTGTTATCATCATTGGCATGAATTCTAAACCCAAGCCCTTTCTTTCTTAGCTTCTTAGCCCCGTGTAAAGCCATCTTTCTTGATAGGTTATTTTAGGGTTTGTGTGGGGGTGGGAGTGGGGGGTAATATCAGTCGATTTGACGTTTAATATTGTTATTTAGTTATGTTGTTTTGATTAGAGCTGCCAAAATAGGCTGGCCTAACCCAACCCTAGTGGGCTAGAGAATTAAATGGGCTAGGATAGGCTAACCCTTTTAATTAAAGGGCCTTTAAAATAGTGGCCCAACCCAACCTTAAGCGGGCCACGGGTTGGGGCGGGCCGATCCTTCAGAAAAATAAAAGCAACCCAAAACATGATAAACGAAAATATTGTAAGTACTAGACTATCACCAACTTTTATGATTTCACTTTAATATGTCTCCTACTAGGTTTTAGCATGTAATAGGCATCTTACTAATACCTTTAAGGGTCGTTAGGTTGGGAAAAAGTTTATCCTGGGAAAATTAATCTTGAAATTAGTTATTCCATTATGTATACGGATAATTTATCTCATTAATATAGTGTAAATGGTGCGATAAATAACACCAGTACTAACTAATACCTCACGCCAAACATGGGATAAAATAACCCTTTATTTTATCTCACACTATTTTTCCTTATACCTCAGATCAAACGATCCCTTAGTTGTAATTAGCTCATGACATTTACTGTAATAAACAAAGAAATGATGATTAGCTACAAATTTCATAGAAAAATTCTAATATGGTTAAGATAATAAATATAGGTATACACAAAGTATATGCATCAAAGAATAACAGAAGAGAGCCTAAATTTAAAGAACAAAATATTGTATTAAGCAAAGGCAACAACTACTAAACCATTACGAGTAAAAGCAACTTTTTGAAGTTTACAACTAAAAGCAGCTTACGCCATTTTAAACACACACTAAGAACTTTCAAAAAATTAGTATCAACCAAAGAATAGATGAAAAAATAAGTAGCTAGTTAGAAAAAATTGACAAAATTCTAATTCCTAATAAATAAATTACCAATTTAAAAATACTTAATAATTAGTTTTAATGTCCCAGCCCATGGGCTGACCTCTGAGGCCGAGGCTGGGCTTATAAGCCTCATTTCTAAATGAGCTGAAAAAACTTAGCCCAATCCCACTTAATTAAAGGGTTGGTTTGGGTCAGCCTCACGGGCCAAACCCATATTGACAGCTCTAGTTTTGATGTGATGGGTTGTGAATACGAAATTGCATGTCATAGACCCAAATATAGGTGACTTTAGATATTTGACTCTAAATAAGAATGTCTTTAAAGAATAGCCTTCCTTACATTTTTAATATACTAAAAGTACCATTTTACCCCTCTAATAAGTCTCTTCATTCCTTAAGAATTCCATAATCCATCCAAATTCCAAAACGAAAAAAAATAATCACAAAAAATCATGGGTGGTGGATGAGCATTCAGAGCAGCGGCGAAAGTCACCGGAGTCACCGTCGCAAACAGCAGATTCCGTTCCATTACAGCGGAGCATCCAGTTTACACCGCCACACGTAACGTCGTCCATCCGGTGTCCGTTTTCGCTATATCGTTGTCATCGGAAGATGTGAAGTACGGCGTTGTCACGATGGTTAACGCCAAAGGCGGAGAAGAATTATCTGGTGTGTTGCCGATGCAAAAAGTGGTGACGGAGTTTAATGACTGGGAGATGGCTGGTGGAGAGGAGGAAATGATGGTTAGTGTTGGTGAACTATTACCGAGAGTTGTGTTTGGTGGTGCTCCGTCTCTTCAGGAAGCTACTGAAGCTACTTCTGATCTCAAACACACTCTCAAAAAGTACGTGATTTACTGTGCTATTGCAATTTACAGTACTTTATGTATAGTTTTTGTAGATAATATCTACATTTTATGTATACAATAGTGAATTAATTAAATTCAATTTAGGTTAGAAGATTAGTCAGATTGTTTCTTGTTAAACAAAATGTGATAAGTGAACAGATGGAGTAGCATTATATCTAACTTCTGCAATTTAGTTTGTTAGTGCAACTTATACATCAAATATGATAATTTTATATTTGAAATAGTGAATTAATATAATTCAGTTTAGTTTCGAAGATTGATTAAATTGATTCTCGTAAAATAAAACGTGACAAGTAAAATAGAGTGGATGGAGTAGTATCTGTTGTTATTGTTGATTTTGAAGTATTGCTTTTGGTGTGTCTGTGTTTTATAATCATAGAAATTGAAGTCTTTTGTAAAACTTAATGGTGTTTGAGTGATTACATAGTTGATTGATTCGATCGACTAATAATGTTACAATTTGTAATGAACATGCCTCTCAATTGTTTGCTCAATTAATTTTTGCTCAGTAGAGTAAAATGGGACATGTTGCAGCAAACTTTACAATGTTCAATTTAGTTTCAAAGATCAGTTAAATTTACTCTAGTGAAACGGAACTTACTAAGTAAAAGTGAAGAGTGATCACTCAGTTGATTGATTTGATTGACGAATAAAGTTACAATTTTAATGAACATGTTTTCTCAATTGTCTCCCCAAGAAAAATTTTGCTAATTAGGATAATAAGGGATGTGTTGTACTTGCAAATTTTCAATGTTCGATTTGATGTTGCCTCATTTTAATGTAACTTGGATTAGCCCAATATGAACTGAACTTTTGAAAATGAGCTACCTCTTAAAACTCACAGCAAATAAGCACCGTGGGAGTTCATATATATTAATCACAATAAGTTGATGCATTTTTGTTGTTAAGGGTTATTGGATTAATTAAAAAAAATGGGTATTTTCAACTTATTGTGTCATAAAATATCATTCTCATTAGTATTATAGTTGGGTGACATTGTCAGAGTCCAAATGCATTTTTTATGTGATAGTGTCAGTGAAGATAGAAACTTAAGTTTTGGACTTGAAATAGATGAATGAGATAATGAAAATGTTTTTGTCTATTTGGTTGTTGTTTTGTTGTTAATATTGGAATGTTTAGTCTTTTCATAATACTTTCATCAACATTTAACCTTTAGCCCCCAGAAGGCTTACGTCTGGGATTCGAAAGGCTATTGGACGTTGGTTGCGATATATACTTCTCAATGTTACTCTGCGTACAGACGTTTATCTGTTCTAATAGATGATGTGAACGACTGCTCATATAGTGTCAATTCTAAACTCTTCTTAAATTTACAGGGTATATTTGTTTGGATCTGCTAATGAAGATGATGGATCTTGTGTATCCGGCTCGAGCTCATCACCCTACTCCAAAGCTTGTGTTGTCACCGAGACTGTAGTCACAAAGTCTGCGCCGAAACATGCTATGCAGGAATTTAGGTTTCTAAATGAAACTCTTGTTGCTCAAGTTTTCTTCTTTGTCATTTAAGTTTACATGTTCTCTTAGTTTTCATATTCTATCTAGTGTTGTATGTTCATGTATTTGAAACTGGATATAGCAATTTTTTCTTTTAATCCTTTCGTATAAACCCTTACTAAGGGTAAGGAACGGATATGAATATGTTCAATTTGAACAAGTGAGAAGATCCAGTTAACAAAAACTGAACTAAATATTATAGTTGCAACATAAAAAGTGGAACTATTGTATAATAAGTTGTCCCCTAATCCACTTGTGGCATCTCCTCAAACAAAGACTATTTTTTTTGGAATTGCGAGTGACTGTGAGAATTTAGAACTCTTCTTCCTTGTGAGTTTGCAGTGTGGTTTGCCTCATTTAATTTTTCTTTAGGTACCGCTTTCTAGGTGTTGACATCTATAGAGGAGATATATCTGAGTTGAGTCTAATACTAATCTGTAACATAGTTAGATTTCTTAAGAAGCAACAACATTTCAATGTCAAGATAATCTTTGTGGTGTCAAGTGTATAGTCCACTGTTATATCCAATTCTATTGCTTGGCGGATGGATGGTGTCATTAGTTTTCTTCATTCACATTTTAGATTGAGGCATGAGCATGAAGTAGCTTAGATGGATTAGGCGTTGTAGATCTAAAAGTCCTTTGAAGCAATTTTTTATCCATTTTCTTGGATTTAATGATGTTGCATCCCAGTGGACACTCCTAATAACTAGATGAGATCTTAGGAGTGTGGTCTTAGTAGTGTCTGGAGGTTACAAGTGTGCCAGGTTTGCTAATTTTGATTCCATTTTTCCCTCTCCCAGAGCGTTGTTGCTTCAATTGCTTGTGACCCAAATGTGTGGAATGCGGTAATGCAAAATCTAGCCCTTCAAGAATTCCTTGACTCACAGAAAACCAGTGAGAAATCTATGTCCTTGATTCTACTCAAATATTTCATAATGGTCAAGCTTCTTACTATAATACCATTTTCGCAGGTGCATCATTCCCAAACTCGGATTACAAGATAGATGAATCCATTGTTGATGTTGATTCATTTTCTCAGTCATTCCGAAGGAGTGCGTCTTCCAAATCTGAGGCAGATGAATCTAAATTCGGGAACTCTTTTACAGACTTTTTGCAGAATGTTACACGAATAGTAACACAAATTGTTGTTGATATGATGAACAGCTTGTCAGATTTCTTCAACAATCTCTTTGGAGGCAACAAGGTTTTCTTTAATACTGAAGAAAATGCTAAATTAGGTGTTGTGGAGACGACATTGGGAGCATCTTTCATGGGCTTGGCAGTCATGGTTATGATGGTGATTGTCTCAAAACGTGGTCAATTATGATGTCTTCATAGTTATTGCTATTTGAATTTGTCGAAGTTACATGACCAAGTGTTACAGTTTCTTCTGGAATAGGTACTGAGGGTTTTGTCAGGGGGTTTTGGCCGTGCAAGGCTACCAATGACTTGTTGAAGAGTTTTGTAAATAAAATAAAGTCATTATAGACAATGCTTATGTCTTAGTTTCTTGGTTTTGTCCTCTAAATTACAACAAAGTTAGATTTGTTACAGACATTATATACTTTGGGTACTTGTTACAGACACAAAATCCTTTGATTTGTCAACTCTCTTCGTCATTGGCATCATGCTAATAAATTTATCCTTTAAGTAAATTAGTTTTGATGGCAGCGATAACAGCTGTAATCTCCATAGTTTTGAAAATTTTCATCGTGATGTTAATTCTCTTCTCCTTGGATTGAAGAACATCGTGTAAGTGTATGTTGTGCGCGCGCTAGGGTGTACAAGTAATACATCTTCCCAAAAATTTATACTGCCAACAATGGGCTGCTACAACAGTTCAGTTTTGTGCCACATAAAGGTATAGTTTATTCCTCTAGTGCTATATATTTGAACTTTTCCATGGAAGATGTTTTGGTACTATTGATGTCACATAAGCTGAACTTGGGGAGAAGAAAACAAATATCAATTGCTTCATTTTCTTTAAATCTGTTGTATTCTATTGAACCATTGCATTCAAATGTGTGTTATATTACAAGCTACGAAGCTAAGTTATAGAGATCAAATTATACAAGTATTTTATGGCACATATTGTACAAACAATGACAGTTGAACCACCTTTAATGTCTAAGTCTAGCCTCTAGGGCAAGTGTTGTAGATCATCTATCGAATCATTGCAGAATAAGTTAGTGTCAACTCTTGCCCATGAGGCATAACTTATTCCTTTGGGGTCTAAAAATCTTGCCTCTTGGACAAGACTTATAAATTATCTACCAAATCATCACACACTAATCTAGTATCAACGCTTGGTCATGGGACATAACTTGTTCGTTTGTTGTATTAAGTTTTGCCTCTAGGGCACGAGTTGCAGATCATCTGCCAAGTTATTACACGCTAAGTTAGTGTCAATTCTTGCCCATAGGGCATAACTTATTTCTTTGGGGCTTAAGTGTTGCCTCTAGGGCAAGTGTTGTAGATCATCTGCCGAATCATTGCAGAATAAGCTAGTGTCAACTTTAGCCCATGGGGCACAACTTGTTCTGCATCTTGCCTTCAAGGCAAATTTTAAAGTGTATCCCGTGGAATTATTCACATCACATCTCTTGGGGGTGTAGTCCTTCCCCGAATCCTGTAAATGTGATATATTTTTACACATCAATATATAAGAAAATTTAACATGTTAAATAATTTTTATAAACAATCAATAAGAAGGTATTGAGTTAAATACTTCACCACAAGTTAAAAATTCATATAAATAAGAAGGCATTCATGATTGAAAGTCAAAAGTACTTGTTACTAACTAAAATAGGGATCAAAAAATCCTATTATAACTACTATTTTGATCCAACTTCTCGGATAAAAAGTAAAACGAATCATGTTTTCTTATTTTTCTTTCTTTATCTTCTTGCATATGGATGAGGGATAGGAGTATAGTGATAATTTGATCTGTTATGCCCGGTTCTTTTGCATCTCGAACATCTGTAATTTTTTCTTAAAGATTTTGGTCTGCAAGGATATCTGGATATTTTTCTTCTCCCAAGTAGAACCTCCTTATCTGGGGGGTTTGTGATCAGATCCGTTATTCTATCTAGGACAATCCATGATGTTGTGCTTCCAACTAGTAGGATTTCTCCTTGATATGTTTGTAGCCAAGACTATCTTCAGAACCAATGAGAACAATAGCTAAACTTGTTCATATGTCTACTCTCTATCGCTGTAATTGCATGGGTGCATGGTATCTCATCTTTTTGAAATACCAAGCATTGACAAGTCCTGCTCTTCAGGTCTACAATATATTCAATTCTTTCTTCTCTTACAGCCAATCTTGTTGCATCAATGGGGTCTACTTGTAAATAAAATGATAAATAAATGACAACTTCTAGTGAAATATCTAGTATATGAGCAGAATCGGTCATACAGAGCAATCAACCATACATAGGGGGCGAATCTTGAGGCAACCAAAAAATAGCTACAATCAAGCATATAACATCAAATCACAATATAATATTGAACTAATCGAAAATCTAATAATAAGTGACCAATAATAAGGAGTCACAATTAGGGTTCTATTTCAAAATGGAAGAGAAGGGCCAATATAGGGGATAGTTAGAGTTTTGATGCTTGGCTTGGTCAGGGAAAGTGTAGAAGAAGGATCTGCCATCTAAGGAATGAGCTTTCAAAGTCAAATTCTCTGTATTATATGGAAAATACAGAACCTTGCTCAGGAACAACAGTTGATTCAATAGTGATGCTTCCAACATATGAGAAGGAGAATCAGCTAAAATAAACTTACATAAAACAGATATTGCATCTAACCTAGGAGTATAATCATCTATGATAGTGAAACATATAGTATATGAACAGAATCAGCCATACAGAGCAATCAAACATACATAGGGAACGAATCTTCAGACAACCAAAAAATGGCTACAATCAAGCATACAACATCAAATCACAAACGATCACACAACTATGAGCAGAAGCAACTGAACAGAAGCAACAAAACACATATTTCGCGCGCAAATCTCAAGGAAATAAAAAAACTAGCAATAAATCACAAATAAAAATAAACCAGCTATCTATAATCTGCAATCAAAAAACGGTAACAGTATATTTCCCTATTATCAAAATACAATTTCAATTACTTACTTTCAATTTCAAGGCGACTTGAATCTTGTCAGTCACCTCTACTTTCGTCCAACGTGTGATGTCATGAAAGTTGTCTTGCGCTTCTATTTTTCTTTCATAAAACCAACTTTATAACTTGTTCTGAATGTAATCGATCAGTCCCAGTATTGACATTTGCCTTGTTTTTCTCAGTACCGCATTCATGGACTCCACGTTGTTAGTCGTAAGCATATTGTACCTTCTGTTGGTATGAAACGAACGAGCCCATCTTTCTGGTTCTTCTTCTTTCAAGTACTCCGCAGTAACTTTGTCGACTTTTTTTATCTCATCCATGAAAGCATAAAATTCAGTTTGTTTGTATGTTGCTGCGTTGTAGAATAGTGATAGAACCATATCTGAGAAGTATCTTTTTCTTAAATTCTTCTCTATGTGATAGATGCATATCCCGTGCTGACACTCTGGATAGACATTTGCAAAGGCTGGGTGATGATCTGATAGAATAGATAATTGTTCACGTACCCCAATTACATTTCTTAACTGATTGAAGAACCAGTTATAAGACTCATTATTTTCTGAGTCCGCAATTCCAAAAGCCAAAGGAAAGGTGTTGTTGTTTACGTCCTTTGACACTGCTATTATGAGGACACCATGATGTTTTGACTTTAAAAATATTGCATCTACCATTATTACCGGTCTGCAGTTGGTCCATCCAATGATTGAAGCGCCATAAGTAAAAAATGCATATTAAAACCTGTGTTGAGCAAAAGAATATTAGTAACAACTTGCATTTGATGTTTACAATCAGAGTACAATAATTTTCTAAACTAAGTCTTGCCCATGAGGCAAGAGTTGCATATATGTTAATAATCTAATCAGTGCAATTAAAGAATAAACTTTTGCCTCTTGGGCAAAAGTTTTCAACTTCAACAGTATAGAATTTGTACAATAATTTTCTAAACTAAGTCTTGCCCATGAGGCAAGAGTTCCATCTATGTTAATAATCTAATCAGTGCAAATAAAGGATAAACTTTTGCCTCATGGGCAAAAATTTTCAATTTCAACAATTTTCTAAACTAAGTCTTGCCCATGAGGCAAGAGTTGCATATATGTTAATAATCTAATTTGTGCAATTAAAGAATAAAGTTTTGTCTCTTGGGCAAAAGTTTTCAATTTCAACAGTATAACATTTGTACAATAATTTTCTAAACTAAGTCTTGCCCATGAGGCAAGAGTTGCATAGATGTTATTAATCTAATCAGTGCAATTAAAGAATAAAATATTGCCTCTTGGGCAAAAGTTTTCAATTTTTACAATTTTCTAAACTAAGTCTTGCCCATGAGGCAAGAGTTGCATATATGTTATTAATCTAATTAGTGCAATTAAAGAATAAATTATTGCCTCTTGGGTAAAAGTTTTCAATTTCAATAATTTTTTAAACTAAGTCTTGCCTATGAGGCAAGAGTTTCATATATGTTAATAATATAATCAGTGCAATTAAAGAATAAACTGTTGCCTCTTGGGCAAAAGTTTTCAATTTCAACAATTTTCTAAACTAAGTCTTACCCATAAGGCAAGAGTTGCATATATATTAATAATCTAATCAGTGCAATTAAAGAATAAATTGTTTCCTCTTAGGCAAAAGTTTTCAATTTCAACAATTTTCTGAACTAAGTCTTGCCCATGATGCAAGAGTTGCATATATATTAATAATCTAATCAGTTTAATTAAAGAATAAATTGTTGCCTCTTGGGCAAAAGTTTTTAATTTCAACAGTATAACATTTGTACCTATTCTCATTGTCCTTTTTTATGTTTGTGTACGTTCCTGGGTTGTTTTCTTTCATCATGTGAAGATATGATGGCAACCTGTTGTAGTTCTCTTCCGCGGTTGCTCTTATCACCGTATAGGCATGTTGTATTGCTCGTCATCCTTTGTTGTAGGATATGATGATTCCGTATTTCCTTCTCATTTCATCTACCACGAAGTTTGGTGTGATTACATTACTAGAGTCACGCATGAGCTCTAGTATGTAGTCACATATAACCTTTGATGTTGCATTTTTGTGGTCGGACGTTATGAAATCAATCGAGCAACTGTGAGCCTTTTCATATGTAGTAACCTGAAAGAGCAAAGAATCGGCAATCTTCGAGGCATGAAACCGCCACACGCAGTTGTCGTCCAAACATCACAGTGAATATCTTATTGTGCTTGATTTGATAACCTTAAATTGGATGTTGTGCGTAATTGCAATATTTGACATGCACGTCATCATATTTTATTTGTTGATGAAAATCGACCTGACATTTACCTCATTCAAAGAGGCATTGTGTCTCAAGAGAGTAGTCTCAACATCAAGTATCCTCATTTTTTTTGGCGTACCCTCTTAATCTTGGATGGCTCAGCTATTTCAGCCTCCAATATTTGTTCAATAACCTGTAACTCATTATTTCTATCAATACTTTCCATACTCATTTTGTTTTCATCCATTCCAAGCACAACCCTTGTGAAAAATGAAAGAACAAAAGACTAGTAATAATTTAATTTAGAATATATATCTTCAACAAGTAAAATCATTAAAGAGTAAGACATAGTCAACTATTGCCCATGGGGCATAACTATCAAAGTCTTGCCTCTAGGGAAAGAGTTATAGGTCATCTGCCAAATAATTATAGACTATGACAGTGTCAACTTTTGCCCATGGGGCATAACTGTCTAAGTATTGCCTCTGGAGCAAGAGTTATAGGTCATCTGCCAAATCATTACAAACTAAGGCAGTGTTAACTCTTGCCCATGGGGCATAACTTGAAATGTATGGCAGAATTTGAATGTCGAAACAATTAGATGTATGTTAAAAGTGGATATACAGAAGGATTATGATACTGTAGATTGACCCTATTTAAAGCAGATCCTGATTGATCTGGATTTTCCTTACAAGTTTATTGGATGAGTGAAGCATTGTGTGACCACTAATAGATTAGTGAAGTAGAATATTCAGATTAACCTTGGGTGTATTTTGTGCAAGCAAGTTAACGACTGAGTAATGACTAATTATTGGTTAGAAAGTGCTTGTGATCAGCTAGGCACCAAAAATACATTTACTTGTTATACATATACTTGTTATGTGTAGTTCAGAAGGTGCTTGTAATCAGCCAGGCACCAAAAATACATATATTTGTTTATGTGTAGTTCAGAAAGTCTTATGCTAAAGAGAAGTTGCTTGTGATCAGCTAGGCACCAAAAATACATATAATTGTTATGTGTAGTTCAAAAGTGAGATGGAATATATATACATTTGTCTTGTGAACCAGATGATCTACGATGTTCATTACTGTCAATGCCAGCTCTTCATAGTCTTTCTGTAAAAGAAAATCAACAAAGCTTATTCTGCAAGTTGAAAGAAGTTACGAAGCATAAACCAGCTGAAGATATTAAGAAATGGAACCATGCTTTGTCATCGTCGGATTTGCAGGTGTCTGCTCTAGCTGTAAGTCCTATCCAAAAGCTCTCGTTAAAAGAGAAAACGTTCTCCACAACTAGTTGTGGTAGCTGCAACCATAATAGAAGGATAAAGTTTCGCTTTCATCAATATTGATCAAAGCTCAGATAGAGAAATTGTCCCAATTTTATGACTAGTATAGCTATCTATTTCATAGATCATTAAGGGTATCATTGCATGTACAGATTCACAACAATAAAGAGCTTATAATGACAATCAAACCTATAATCCACCAAATTAAACTACACAAGAATAAAAGCTACACAGTTTGATCCTAACTAGGTACACTGTATTGGAAGGGAAGGCTTGACCTGCATTCCCCAACTTAGAGACAAACAAATTAATTTATTTAAAAAAGATGGCAATCACACCAGCAACATCTAGATTGACTACAACATTGACATGTGCTTTGTGAAGTGATAAAAAATTACATGCAATAGAATGTAGGTAGATGAAGAGAAGTGAAACTTGAAACTACTGTAGGTACACAGTAACCATCAAGTAATTATTCTGGTTTTCATCAAGTAATTATTGATCTTACTGCGGTGATATTTTACAAGTATACATCTGATGATAGAATTACCTTTCTACTTGTGGTTCTTATTAGTTATTACTCTAAAGTAAATTATTGGTTCACACTTCACTACATCAAATGCAGTATGGAAGAGGTTGCTTTGCTAGCTAAATAGTACTCAACCACTATCTGTTACATGAGTTGCAATGTGTGATTGGATTAAGCAGAGAATTAAAGGCAAGAGACACATAGCCTAAGTATGAAAGTTGGTATATACTGAATTATATATGCAGTTTGGCATGAGAGAAATGCAAGGTTGTCCAACAAACTGAGACAACTAGAGAAGCTTGCAAGAAAGGTAGTTTTATAGTTTGTGTTCGAGCTATAGAAACAATCAAACTTATTTTTGTACCACCTTGACCTTATATGTTTGGCCTTCCCAAAAAATATTGCGATCAACGTTAACTCCCTTATTAACAGCCTTTCCCTCCAAGATCAAACCCTCACAACTACTCAAACACAATTATAATTGCAATAACAAACTCCCCACAACCTGTTCGACACAATTCCTCATCATCTTCTAATGCTAATTATACCACTAGTTTGAAATACTTGGAACTAATTTCTTGTACCATCTTGACCTTATACGTTTGGCCTTCCCAAAATATGTTGTGATCAACGTTAACTCCCATATTAACGGCCTTTCCCTCCAAGACCGACCCTCCTCAACTACTCAAACACAATTTTAACCGCAATAACAAACTCCCCACAACCTGTTCGACGCAATTCCTCAATGGTAAATATGTTACTACAACAACAGCATATCCCAACTTCAGCTTATGTTCACCTCCCCAAAAATTAAATCAATATGTTAATTATATAACGAGATAAAATTACGACAATGCATCAATAAGCTGAAATTACCACAATGAATTTGGATGATGAAATTCATACCTGAAGAACCCTTACGGCTAAAGTCGACTGCAAATGTTTGAAAGTCGATTCTGGAATTTGGAAGAAAGAGATTTAATAGCGAATATTTTGGAGCTCGATTCTGGAATTTGGAAGAAACGGGTTATTCTCAAATATAAGCTGAAGTTGGAAGAAAGAGATTTAACGGCTTGCAGGAGGGTATTTTCGTCCAAGAAAATATGCCTTAACAAGTTGAGGCTATTTTAACAAAGCCTTTTTATTTGGGGCTAAAATTTGAAAGTTACCCTAATTTGGGTCTATATTTGAGAATAACCAAGTTGAAATAAAGAATTAAAATTTTTTAGCTGAATCAATTTTATGTTTTGAAAAAAAAAACGATGAACAAAGTAGAAAGGAGGTGAGAAAATGGTTAGAATTTTTAATTTAAAGTGACAGCTAATAATTGGTAAATTTTATAAATAAAAACTACATTTTGTAAATAAAAAATAATAGTGGTAGTTTTTGTAATATTTACTCTTAAAGTGTATACTTATGCTATTTTTTCTATTATTATTATTATTGTTGTTGTTGTTGTTGTTGTTGTTGTTGTTGGCGGCAAGCCAAAAGTCACGGAGATATTTCATTATTGTTCCTAATACACGACGTTTATGCTGAATAATTAATTATTTCAGTATTACAATTTTCAAACGACCCCTTATTATTAATAATTTAGTTGATAAAAAAGGATATATATTCAACAAGCACCTACAGACAAGATTAAATATTAAGTAGATTTTTGGTTTCTTTAATCTCCCCTCGTATTTTTTTCTTCTCTCATTACATATTGATCCACTCAGACATTAAATTTTTTGAAAAAGAAGAAATATAAGTAAGATATTACCAAAATAATTTTAACTAGTTTTAAGATAGCAGAGATAATTATACCCATCTTATATAAAAAAAAAAATGATAGCAATGGAATATCAATTCTGGAGCTTTATTTGGAAAGTATGATGGGAATAGTGTAAAAAAGTCCATACCAAAGAGAATTATTTCACACTAATAAGCAAAAGCAAAAGGCAACAACTTCGGAACATTTTTTCTTAATTTCTTGTTAAACAATTTTAGAATGAAAATACAATAATATTATTAAGAGACGAAAATGTCTTGCTTGGTTTCAATTTTTTTTTTTTTTTTTCAAAAAGCTGTTAAAGAATAAAACATGAAGTGCTCGATGGTTGCCAAATAATTATGATTGCCATCACTCACCACCAACTCCAATAATATAGTTTTTAAGAGGGAAAAAAAAAAAAAAAAAAAAAACAAGGAAAAAGAGGCATTAATTTACCTGGTTGAATTTAATCTGATTACACCAACCATTCCGTGTGTAATTTATATTCACCAAAGGTTACAAAAATGGAAAACACACAGAATCCATCATTAATTTTATTTTAACTTTTAGATTTATATTATTTTTTTTTCAAACACCAAGAATGAAGTCACTGATCGAAAAATTTTAACATGGGCAAGGCGCAACTATGACTAGTTGTGTGAGAGATTTTTTAATTAGTAATATAACGTCCTGTGGATCCATCGCATTTTTTCCTTTGCTTTTTATTTGTCTTTCTTCCTTACTCTTCCCTCTTCTTCTTTTTTTTCCCCACATTTTCTGGATTTATCAATTTTATTACCTCCTTAGTTTTGTTTTATTTGGTTAGTTGAAAATAAACTTTTCTTTATTTCTTTATTTTAACAAGTAAATATATAAATAATATTTTTAATACTACTATCGTAATCAAATAACTACATAAGCTTTTAACAGCCAAACTTTTCAATATCAAAAAAATGATAGAAAACTTTTGATATAACATTCTCAGAAAAAAAAATACTAAATTTAAATAAACAAAAATAAAATTTAAAAAATTTGTGACTTTTGTCAATAGATTCAACTTAATGACAATTAAAGAAAAACTCATGCTTCGTCTATAAACTTTAAATATTTGTGTAATTTAATAAGGGGAAAGAACAAGAACGACACTTCAAATTAAACTATTTTCATGAAAATGGCCATTGAATTTAAATTTCACTTTCTAACCTTTTCAATTTACTGGCTTGTTCTATACCGTTTCTACACACCTTCTATACAGTTTTTATACATATCTTATACATATAAATATTCTATACGAAAATTATACAGTTTTAATACACAATTTATATAATAACTGTACAATTTTTTTTACACGTTTTATACAACAATTATATAATTTTCATACACTTTCTATTTATTTTTTATATATATTTTATACATATACATATTTGATAAAACTATACAATTTCTATACATATATCTTATATAGATACATATTCTATTTAACAATGATATCGTTTTTATGTAATTTAATTATTATTTCTAAATAATAAAAAAAAGCAGAACATTTGATCAGTTAAAATTTTTTTTGCCAAAAACTGAAATTGAAATATTTTTAAAAGGATCGAATTGCCCAAGTTGAATACTGTATCAGTATTGTATATGGACTGTATCACTATTGTTTATGGACTGTATATGGACTCCGTAGGTCAAAATGATCCAAATTAGGAAAAGGCTATAAAGCGAAAATAGTATATCCGACTGGCCACTTTTTGGAAGGTTTTCAAACTTTGGCTATTTTTTTTAAAAAGTGTTATAGAGTATCCTTTTCTCATTTAATAATGCATGACGGCGTTTCACAATTTTTTTATAAATTTATTTTTATACATAAATTAAATTGTATTTATATTAGAAGTTTATTTTACCAAACTAATCTTATTAATTATATTTTGAAAATTTAAATTTAATTACTAATATTTTATATATTTATTTACTGATAAATACTAAGAAATAACATTAACTTTTTATTTGTTAAAATACATAAATTATAAGAAAATTTATTTTAGTGGTCCAAATAAAATAAAATAAAATTGAGAGAGTAACAATATTATTTTAAATAGATAAAAACAAAAAATGTGGAAAAAAACTAGCTGGAGAAACTATTTAACCAAACAAAAAAAAAAGACAGAGAAAGATGCATAGAGAAGTAAAGTGATTAGAACAAAAAGAAATAGCCAAAATAATGAAGGAAATTAATGGAACGAAATATGAGGAGATGAGGACATTTTCTGAGACAATAGGGCCATAAAAACACTTGTCAATAAATAAAAGGTGCCTCACACAACTAGTATTGGTTGTGTCTCACTCATGGTAAAATTTTCCGTCACTGGTCTTTCCTAAGGTCTGAATCAATGAAGTCACAATATGACTAAGGGTACTCCTCGAGACTGATGAGTATTTTTTTTATTTTTTTTGATAAAATAGTTTGATGGATCATTGTACTATGTCCATTTTATAATGTGAATACTCTTACTTACATGTTTATCATCTGAACCTTTCAACTCAATAAAACTTAATATTTTAAACCCTTTAACCGTGAACGAATCTATGTGGCATTAAAATTATTGAGTGGAATTTGTCGCGTGACTACACGCGTGTATGAGTGAATAAAAGCAAGATATTTATATTAAAATAATCTTAAAATTTAAAAAAAAAAAAAAAGATCCTTTTTTTCCTCCATCTTTTTTAATTTAAAAATATTTTTAAAAATCAAAAAATAATAAAATTTTTAAAAAATTAAAAAAAGCCTCCTCCGCCCGTCCAATCACCCCCACCCCACCCTACCCCACGCCTCACCCCCGTCCAGCAACCCCACCCCACCTCTAGCCCCCATCCAGCACCCCCACCCCACCCCCAGCCCGTCCAGCCACCCCCAACGCTCCAGCCCTCACCCCACCTACAGCCCTCCCCAACCCCTTTCCTTCACATCAGTCAATCCCCCCCCCCCTCCCCAAACCAAAAAAAAAAATCAATTCACTTTTTATTTTATTTTTTAAATTTTTTCTCCCAATTCAAATCTTTTCATTTTTTTTTTTGGAATAAAATTAAAATTTGAAATCTTTTCATATTTTTTTGAATTAAAATTTAAATTTAAATTGAAAGTTAGTGATAGTTGATATTTAAAAATTAGTGAATTTCATTAATAAGCTTGAAAAAACTCAAAGTTTTTGTGAATTTGTTAAAGATACTCAAATTTAAAATCGAAAATTCATTATATTTGTATATATGAATTTATAGTTAAAAATTTAAATTAGTTGGAGAAGAATTTTAATTATTTGTAATGAATTTGATGTTTAATTTGTGAGCAAAAATAAAAACATGATTATTTAAATTTTTCTACAATTTATAAAACAAATTATTGAGCTGACATGGGGCGGTTGTGTTACACACACCGTCATAGAAGTTTAAAATATTATTTTTTAATGGATTTAAAAATTCAAATAACAAATATATAAGTAGGAATATCCACATTATAAAACAGATATAATACAAACATCCATCGAGCCATGCCAATTTTTTTGAAGTATTAAAATATGTACAGATCTATATATGCTACACTAATTGGTGTAAATTGAAAGCCTTCAGTACACACTAATTGAAGAGTGTTGAACAGAAAGTGATATCTAGCAACCTGCAGAGGCATATGGGGTGTGTTACGTACGAAATGATTCTTACTTATCTTTTAATATTTGGTAACTTAAAAAAATATTATCCAATGAGGTGAGATAGGGGTGGGGAGTGGCGTGCAGGTGGGATGATATATGGGGTGGGATTTTTCTTCACACACTTCTTTACACAAATTGGAAGGCGAATTCTGGGCAAATTATGTGCGAGATTACCTACGATTAAGCCTGGCAACGGAATCGAAAAATTTCGTTGCGTTCCGCCAACTTCGATTCCGACATGGTTCCGTTATCGGTAACACCACGGTATCAGTTAGTGTCGGTATACCGATGTGAACCTTCAAAAAAATCCGATAGTTCCAGTTCCGGATGACCGATTCCAATACCGGTTAATCGATTCCGGTCCGTCAGACGCTTAAATATCTGCCTTTTAAAAAAAATGGGGAGGGATCTGGCACGGCACTGGCAACGACTCTTTTGGCCATTGCTTTGTAGCCGTTTAAACAACCCCCTCCCAATTACCCCACACCACCCCTTAAAATTTTCACTATAAATATCCTTTATTTTAATTTTTTTTTCACACAAATATTATCAATTCTCATACTCTCTCTTAATATTCTCACATTCTCTCTAAATATTTATAATTATTATATTAGTTGGAGTTGGAGATTCAATTATTATATTAGTTAGAGTTGAAGATTTGTTGAAGATATTACAAGCTTCAATTATCATCTTTTAATTCCGACATTTGGTATACGTCTGCTTTTACGTAGACGTTCGGTATATTCGTTCCAACTTTAATCTCTTTTTATTTACGTTAATATCTATATTTTTATTTTTTAGTAGCTACATTTGTTTACTTACATTAATTTTTTAATTTATAATATTTGTATTGCTTGTTTTAATATTTTAATTTAAATTATGGATTTCGGAAAAAATAGTAGTGGTAAAAAATCAATCTTTGGTAAGATTTTTCGTAGAAATAAAAAAAGTAAGGCTAGTACTACTACTAGTTCATTACCGCCTAGATTTAATGAAACTTTTTTATCACAAACTAATGGTTTTGATTTTGGTATCGGTATGAAATTAAATAATGAGACCCTAAGTAGGCATTATAATAATTTTGAGGAAGACTTACCGGAGGAAGATGATATAGAAGAACAAGAGTTAGGTGATACCCCTACCCCTACTAGTCCGGTTACGGAATTACCAGAACACAGTGAAGAACTTCCCCCGTTACCGAAATTTACTAGGGCCAAAGGTATCGAATGTACTAAAAGGTGTTTAGTTTGGAAATTTATGGAGCATGATAGGGTAAAAAGTACTTCTACTTGCAATAAATGCAAGCAAGTTTTTAAAAATTTGACCGGAGAAAAAAATGGCGGGATAGGATTGCTAACTTCGCATTTGACGAGATGTAATAAAGAATTTGTTCGTCTAAAAAATGAGGCTAAGGCAAAAAAAGATGGTACACAATTTGTGCATGAATCTGTAGGAGGTAATATGGTTCAAACGCGTTTAGACATGTTTAACCCGGTTGAAGCAATTTCATCATCGACATATAGTGAAGATGTAGATAGAGAAGAACTAGCGAAAATTGGTTACTGTT
The DNA here is from genome assembly GCA_030864215.1 of Capsicum pubescens. Taxonomy (NCBI): domain Eukaryota; kingdom Viridiplantae; phylum Streptophyta; class Magnoliopsida; order Solanales; family Solanaceae; genus Capsicum; species Capsicum pubescens. The sequence goes on from CM061547.1 coordinate 221,007,250, forward strand.
ATGGGTTTGTCTTTTAGTTTTCCTTAGCATCTTGATTTTATTCATTATATTCATATTCAACGAGTATATAATCCCTCTTTTAAAGTTTTTTCATGAAATACTATTAAAAATGATATTTTTAAATTTCAAGTTGAACATTGTCATTTTTTTCGTTGCTTATTTGATAAATTTGATGGTAGAATATCTGTTACTTCTGATATGGGTCGTAGTGTTATCGGTAATGATTATTTTACTCTCACGGCTCATTGGATTGATCACACTTGAAACATGCAAAAAAGAATTATTGCTTATAAATATGTTAATGAGTCTAAAACCAGCATGCATATAGCTAGTACAATAGCGGAGATCATGAAATATTTTAGATTTATTGGTAAACATATGACAAGCACATTAGATAATGCTTCTAATAATTTGAAAGTTATTGAAGAGTTAAAAACTAGATTATGTCCTATGGATGAAGATCATTTTCATGTTAGATGTGCTGCCCATATTTTAAATTTGGTAGTACATGAAGGTGTTTATTTGTTTGAAAATGGTTGTCTTAAAATTCGAATTGCTTGTAGTTATATTTTTAAAAATAAAAGAAAGGCTGTAATGAATGATTTTAAATAAAAATGTAATCAATGTGAACTTCCATATAGAAAAGTTCCAAAAGAAATTACTACTCGATGGAATTCTTTGTTTCAAATGCTTGAAATTGCTTTTATATATTATAAACCTATACAATTAGTTTATAATGTTTATAATGAGGATGTTAATTTAATGTTAGATAAAGATGATTGGACTGAAATACAAGAACTTTGTAAATTTTTGAAAAAATTTCATCAAGCTATGAAAACAGTATCTGCTCAATATACTTCAACTATTTTTTCTGTTTTAGTAACTATTACTGCTATTTCTAAAGTACACTTACTGAATATAAAAAATTATGCCCCTACAAAGAGGCAATTGAATCTATGTTTGAAAATTTTTAAAAATATTATTTTTATATTCCACAATTTTTTTTGACAACTAATTTATTCAACCCATTTTATAAAGAACATGGTACAGTGATGTTGGTTGGAAAATTATACAACAATTTAGAAAATGGACCTCGTGAAAAGGCATCAGTTGAAACTTGTTGTGCTAGCATAGTACCTACCGCTAAGAGTTTATATAACTTGTATCAAGTTATGGAACAAAATATTGGGATGATCGAACCTACTACTTCTAGACGTAGATATGATGATTTAGATGACGAGATGAGCGAAGAACTTGGTCTTCAATGTTGTAAGAGTAATGATTTTGATTCGTATCTTTCGCAGGATCGGAAAAATATTAGAGATGAAAATGGAAAACAACTTTTATCATGATGGAAGACCCGTATTAGGCAATTTTCAAAACTTTCAAGGATGGTTCGAGATTTGCTATCAACTCAAGTTTCTTCAGTTGCTTCGGAGCAAGCTTTCAGCGCAGGAAGATTTATAATAGGAGATCATCGTTATTCGTTAGCAAGGGATAGTTTGGAGATTTTGATATTATTTAGAGATTGGATCAATGTCGAACGAAGAAATTTTGGGCTCCCCAAATTACCGCCCCATATTGAAGACGAAATAAATGAAATTTTTGAGGAAAATAGTGATGACGGAATGGAAGCAATGGAAGAACAAGGAAAAAAACCAATTCCGAAAGATTTATCCGCCGAAGAAATAGAAAAGTTATGCCAAAAATATTATAGACAATTTAAATATTAATAAGATTTTACAATAGACATTTAAGCGTAGACACTGTAGCAGTAGTTATGTTCCGGTGTCGCTCCGGTCCGATCCGGTTCCACACCGGTGGCCAGCGGACCGGTCCGAACAAGGGGAAAATTTCAGTATTTCGGTTCCGGTAACACCGATTTCGGCGACGTAAAACGGTAAGGAAGCTCCGGTACCGGTTCCGGTCAAACCGGTCCGGCGGTACCGGTTCCGGTCCGTTGCCAGTCCTACCTACGACATAACTGAAGTTAAAAAAATACTGTGGTTATGTCCATCGGATTGGATCTCAAGTTCAGGCTTAAAACTCACATTTTAGTGAGAATGTGAATGTACTTAAAAGTCACATTTTGGTAAGTGTTGTCAGTTTCAGAATATTGACTCTTGTGACCAGTTTCAGATTCTGCATCTTTAAAAAAACTTACTGTTACGGGACATTTTAAAGAAATAAAAACACAGCACCTCCGAGATGATCTTAGACTTCAAGAGCAGAGCTAGAGTGTATTTTATGGGTCTGAGATCTTCGACTTTTGGACCGGAGCTAGAGTATATCTTAGGATTCAATTAAACTCAGTAGTTTTAGTCAAAGTTCTGACTCCGCTTCTTCTGGTATAACTTAAATTTTACTTATTTTTTAATTCCATCAACTACTGCTACTGCTGTATAATCACATCACATCTCACTATCCCCTGTGTGACCCCAGCGGTGTAGGTCCCCTGTCTCATAGCTATTAGAACAGAACCATGAGCCTTTCGCTTTTACGTTATTGTTCTTTTTCCCCCTCTTTTCAGCATTTTCTTCTTCTCTTTTTTCTTTTGCTGCTAACTTTAAGATGTCTGAGTTAATATATCACCAAACACATCAACACACTTTGCTAAATTCTTCATATTTATAGAGACACAAGTCTTTACTCATGCAAGTGTATCATAAGAATCAAATCTTGAATTTTCTGTTTCAGTGTCATTGAAATGGCAAGAGTAGAGCTGCCTGAGGTGGAGTTAGAGTGCCCCGGACACAGTCACGGAGGCTCCATCAGTGACAAGGCTTCTTCTTGTTCTCAGTTTTATGTCAGTGCTGACGGGTCTCATGAAGATGACTACACGTACGCACGTGCCAGTGAGTGTGCTGGTTCAGTTGATATAGAGAATGGAGCGGATGAAAGTAAGGTGCATTTGGGGGAAATTGAAAGAGATTGCAGAATTTGCCATTTGAGTTTGATGAGTTCCGGAAATGAGTCTGGAGTTGCTATTGAATTGGGATGTTCATGTAAAGACGATTTGGCTGCTGCACATAAGCATTGTGCTGAAACATGGTTCAAAATCAAAGGAAATAAGTAAGTAGACCAAAGCTTGATTTTTCTTCCTTTCTTTTAGTTTTATAGTTGGTGAATATTGAACTTATGATGCCTATATGATCAATGTGGAACATCAATTTTACCATAGACAAGCATCGTTTGATTACTAGTTTAGGAGACTTGCCGATTTCTCCATAGCAAAAGTGGATCTGCAACAACCACAACTCGTGTCACCGGCCGGCGGTCGCCAGGAATTCTCACGAAACTAATGGAAACCCTTTGTCAACTGACTAGGTATCCTTTACGGGATGCAGAGCTTTTTTCTCTTATGTAAATCCTAACTGTCAACTAATGTGGGAAATCTGTTGTACATTAAGAGTTAGGGTTAAGGAGGAGAACAAGCTAACGAGCTAACGTGCTAAGTAGCACCCCTTCTGGATGGATCCGACCCAATAGATATTTAGGACATTTAACATAAACGTGATGCTTATTAGATGTGATGATTGGCATCTCAACATGATGTTCTTTGTTGGCTTATGTTGTGTCCAAGATTCTCTCACTTTAATATTTTCAATGATATGAATTGGTGATTCTTGCGTTGGAAGTGTGTGCTTTTGATGTCAGTAAATGATCTGTAATGTTGGAAATCGTGTGCTTTCGACAATCGGTGAATGTTCTGTAAGAATAATGTTATGTCTGTTCTTGTTGGAAGAGATCTCATGACATTTAATGGAAAAAGAGACAAAGGTTAATTAAAGAAGCTGGCCATGGAATAAAATGAAAAGCAAAAGACTTTGACAGGTACTAATCCAGATTTGTAAGGACTGTTTATTCTTCCTACTATAGGCTTTTGTAAGCTTTTGCTCTTTAGTTTTTTTCTAACTGAAATTTGACATGTATATTTCTTTATCAAAGTAGAGATTGACAGATTATCCTTGAGGAAAAAAATGTTTATTTTCATTTTTTCGCGTTGAAGGATTATACTTTTCTGTCCTCACATGCTACTTATTCCACAAGTTTCAAAAGATTAATGACCATAAATGGACCCAAAGGCTTACTAGCAAATGTTAAGATGCATCTCTTGGGCTTATTTGATGCTGGTTTCTTTTCCTTAAATTCATATTCGCTTGACAGATACTTGAGTTTAAGTAGATGGATTAAACTGAAATATGGAATCAAAATTTAAATCCAAAAACCAGAGTATCTCAGAGTGAATAACTAGAAATGTGTCATGTGAATTTTGACAAGGAACTGCATACACTACTTCGGAAATCTCTAGTGTTGGTAAATTAGATAAATCATGACAGTTTTAGTTTTGCTTCTATGCCTTTCACGGACAATATAGATTCATATGCAAATGACAAATCACTTAGCTCTCAAGAAAGTTATAAGACTGCTGTAATAACTTAGCATCTCTAGTGCGTGTGCTTGCATGTGTTCTGTACGCGGAGGGTGAAGGGAGAGGGGTCGGATATCATTTGTGTCTTTGTTATAGAGCAGAAGTACTCTATGGATCCAAACGCTGATACAGTGTATAAATTTAAACATACATGATGCATAAATCTTTTTGTTCATTCATCTGCTGACTGATATGCTTTACTTTGGATCTTCCTCCTTCCACAAATGGAGGTGTTCCTTTTCTCTAGCTCAAGTAACTTCTTCGTTGTCGCTCTAATTGCAAGTTCATTACGTTCTTGATTACACTTTCTGGCCAGTGGTTACTGTACTGATTGGAGTTGATAATTGAGATGTAAATTTGATAGATCATCTTTTTTACTGTAAATCTAGTAACTATCTAATGAATGCACTCGGATGCTCTTTAAGGATCAGCTTTTCTGGCAAGTTCGTTTTTGACTGCAGCGATATAACCATTTAAAGTTATTTTTACAGGACTTGCGAAATATGCAATTCAATTGCACTCAATGTAGTTGGGCCAACTGACATTGAATCAGGACAGCAAACACACGAAACAAATGATTTGGCTATAAATGCAGCCCCCCCTGCACAAGTATCTTCCTCTTCAGGGAGACAAAATTGTTTGAATGGTCATCGATTCTTGAATTTCCTTTTAGCTTGTATGGTATTTGCTTTTGTCATCTCTTGGCTGTTCCACTTTAACATACCCTCATAGTAGAGTGAAGAGTCTGTGCAATGTGTAAAGCCCCTGTGGAGGCAATTGAAGCCCTGAGATGTCAAAAAGAAAAATTTACACATTCTTTTCAGACTAGCTTTGCAGTACACCTACTTACCTACAAAGCAAGGAAAACCTCTCTGTCTAGTAAATGGGATTATCGATAGAGGTTGAGACATCTTCTCCACTAAGAAAACCTAGAGATGGGTATAACACTTCAAAGATAAGTACCATTTTCAATGTTTTGTGTAAATGTTTTGCTTTCAAAATGTTTATTTTAATGTGGAGGTTGACTAGTTCTAAATTCCATTACATGATATGATATTTAGATTCTGGAACTGTAGTTATCAAAATGCATTTGTTGTGTGCAAGTGCATCCAAAGGATAATATATTGGAGCATCTTTTCTTATATAATGAAGTTGCTCAATGAATTTTGGGCATTTTTACTCTGATCTACTAGACATCCAATGTAACAGACTGTCACTCGTAAGTGATGACTAAGAAATGGCAGCAATGAGACGCTAGAAATAAGCTGTGTTGGCTAATTTTGAGGGTCACACATAACATCCTTACATTATCAACTGCAGCATACCAGTCCACATTATTTTTCATCGTGTAAACTATATCTACATTATAATCCCAACATAACTAATATGTAGAACAAATGATCCCAGAATGTAGTTTCACTAACGAACTATACAAGGCAGATGGGCTATTCATGTGTCTACAGTCTATAGAAGTAGAGCATTGCAGCTAGAAGCTTAAGAAGGTTCATTTTCTGTTAGGTGCAGTTCATCAATTTAAGTAAAACCTTTCTAGCAGAATGGTAATTGCCCATCCATATAGGATTTAATATGGAAAATGGACATTGAGGCATTCAATTGGATCTATTCATCCCATGCCACTGTGGTATGAAGGAACATTACATGCTCTTTACATCCCATGTTACACCAACTGTAAGTTTAAGCAGCTATCCCAGTCACTTATGCTGGTATTTAGCCATCTGTGCTAAATTTCTAGTCAGAAAGAGCACTTCATTTTCATCCCTTTTTCTAACATGACAGTAGAATTCACGTTAGCATGTGAGAGTGACTAACTTACCTAACACCAACTACCTTCTACCAACACAAGTAGCAGTAACTTTATCCACGACCCTCATATGGGAAGGATTCACTAGTGTTGGCTCCACAAGAATTCAAACATTTCTTAGTGTTGTCACTCCAACTAATCGAATGCTAGATTATAATTATGAAAAATTAAAAGCCAGAAGTTTGAGCCAACAAAATAACAACAACAACATATCTAGTGTAATCCCACTTGTCGGATCTGGGGAGGGTAGTGTGTATATCCTTTTTGTTTTTGATAATCGTGGTATCCGGTCCAGTTTTCGCGCACCTCGACTAAATCCACGGATACCTGCCACCTCCCACCAGCACCGATATCAAGTAACTCTGTCTACCAAGGCTAAGGCAGATGGGAAGAATGACCTAGTGTAATCCCACTTGTGGGATCTATGGAGGACAGTGTGTATGACGCCTTACCCCTACCTTGTGGAGGTGGGGAGGTTTCCGATAGACCCTCGGCAAAAGGAGGGATGCAACACAAGAACTTTGGGAGTACAAAACTAAAAAGATAATTTATTGACCGAAAATGGAATCCGTTTATACATTTGATAATTTTTAACCAAAGGGAACATGGAGACATCAACAACATTGACCTTTGATTTTGTATCCAACGCTATAAACCAGAACTACTGAACTCGGAGGAACATCAGGAATCATTTGTCAAACCAACCTTGTAATTATATTGGACAGAAGTGCCTTTTACCAGCTTCTGTTAGTTGCACTCCATGTATCGTATATACACTGTTCGTTACTGCTTCAACATGCACAGTGCTCCCATCTTTGGATTCTGCACATTTATACACAATCCAGGATGCTTCTCTATACCCATTCTGCAGGATCTCCAGAATTTCCATTCATAAGTTTGTGATTCTCTTCCTTAGTCTTGCTATCTTTGCTCAGCGGTATTGACAACGCTGCACTAGTGCGGTCCGACAGTTCTGGAAGAAAGAACTCATTTTTTCAGTATTTTTTTTATCCTTCCCTTCTAAGCAGAAAAGCAAGAAAGGGGCAGGTGGAGGACGCTGTCAAATTTTAATTTATTGTGTGGATTAGGATGCTAACCTGGCAACTGTTTATCAACGAAGAAAACTACTAGATTAACAGTGTACCTGTAACAAAGTAATAGAGCTCAATCAAGTAAGGCAGTTATGTGCAAACAAACGTTCCAACACAGATCGTCAAACTGAGAGTTCCACTCACCATGCCACAACAACGTCCACAGTGTAATGTTTACGGGACGCAACAATCAAGATGCTCTGAGCAATAACAGCTAACCAAGCACACAGTTTTATAAACCTGCGAATCAAATTGAGCGATCACTAACAACTTCTGGCTGTGGTAAAAACACTTAATTCAAGCCTTCTTTATTTTCAGAGAATCCATTTTAATTGCAGAAAACCAAACAACAACTACACCTCAGTCCCAAAACAAGTCATGGAAATTACAGAAAATCAATAAAATAAAAAGGAAAGAGAAGGAAACGAAGAAAGAAGCAGGACTTCAAGCAATGACAGATAAATCCTTCTATGTATGCTAGTATATTTTGTTTCTTGCAATTCGATGATAATGCTATTTTGTTGTAGTTACATTTCTTTTTACAACATGCTTTGACATGCTCTCTATAGTATTTCGCCATGACTTCTTTACTCCTATTAATTCTTTTTTCTTTGAGCGGAGGATCTATCAGAAACAGTCTCCCTACCTCCCAAGGTAGGGTAAGGTCTACGTACACTCAACCCTCCTCAAACCCCACTTGTGGGATTACACTAGGTATGTTGCTGATGTTGTTGGTCGGGTTGAAGAAAAGAAGCAAACAGGAAAGCGGTCTCTGATGCTGATATAATTCAGAATTAACTACCTTCCCCAGAACCCACCCATAGAATGATTGCATTCACTGAAACAGAACACTAATCTGAATATGAGACTGTTCTACCAAAACAGAAAATTATAAAGTACACAACAAATATACTACCTTCCTGTCCCGTATTTATGATATGTCCGCACAAAAACTAGAGCGAATATCATATGAGATGAAAATATCAGATCACCACAACCGTAAAGCACGCCCCGAGGAACTGCCTATGCATAAACATCGCCATAAGCTCATTTTAACGAGAACAACTGAATAAATATAGTGAGCGAAGCAAAATATATCTCACAATTAATTAATAGAACTTCTAAAACACTATTTGGAGGAGGCAATGTGGCAAGCTTTGAACCCTGCAATATCAGAAGAGACAGTTAACATAACACGCAGCTCATAGACAACAGAAAAGTGCAAATTAAATTGGCACATCAATTATCAACCAAATGAAACAAGTCTTTACCTCACGACAATGATAATTTGGACCAGGAAGCTGTGTAGAGTAGAATGTGATGATTCGAAGGAACTGACAAGCCTGTAGTGAACAATCATTCAACTACTTAGCAGATCATAATGGATACTATGACTTCTTTTAAAATGTTCCTTATTTGACGGTAACCCTAAGAACAAATAATGAAGCATTCAGGGAGATAAATAAAGTTATCTTTGCCAACATTCAAACAGAAAATATAGAAGCATTTCTTCTTCTTTTCTTCGAGAAGTTGAAACTCATTGAGACTTTCAGATATGAAACAACACAAGAATGACACTCAAGAGAACTGGTCACTTACAGCCAAGAAAGCCAACACCCTGCACCATATCAGAACTGTATAGGTCTTCTTGATCTTGAAAATGAAAGGATGGAATGTCCACTGCGAAAAAACACGAGTAAGAGACTAGAGTTAGAACAAGAAGATACAATATCAAAACCTAAATGGCAAATAAACTAAAAATTCCAACCAACTAATAGCTCCAAAATCAGATGGAAGCTAAGGAAATATTCCACAGCCAGATTCAGCATTAGTTGGTGACTGAAAATAACCAAATACAACTCACCAAGACAAAAGACAGAAAGAGTGTGGTGAATACAGTTTCACTTATGTAACCTTTGTCTTGCCCAAGCTCCTGGAGTTTTCATTTTAAAAAAAGAAAAAGGAAGAATATGAGCGAGCATCTCCCCTGAGAGTGGAGATAAAGAGAACCAACAACCAATTAAACCAACCGGAAGAAGAAAGAAGCCGACATCCTGAAGAGTAGGTCCAGGCCGATGTATGTAGTGAACACCTCGAGCAGCAACTCCATGTACGTACTGAAGAAAGGTGAGACATTTTACTAAGAGATGAAAGGAAATGCAAAATTTGATTGCTCAAAGATTCTCCCCTCCCCTCCCTGCCCTAGACACAGATGAAAAGTACTGAAGAAACTATGAACTTTAGGCAAATATTCAGTGAAGAGACTGAAGAACCAAAATTCAAACTTTTTAAAATAATTAAGATTAATACTAAATTTATAGTTCTTTAAGGAAGATAAGCCAAAATTTTGCAAATAAGTAAAAGAGCATGATGAATTTGCACATCTTTTTCAAAAGCTAATCAAGTCATAAACTTTAATCAAGGACTCCTAGCATCTTTAAATAAAACCAACCTACCCAACTAAACAAAATAGTCCCTCCATTCCCGTTTACGTGACATTATTTCTTTATTAGTTCATCCCAAAAGAATGACACATTTCAATATGTAGACTCATCTATCTATAACTTTCTCATTTTGTCCTGCTTCTATACTCACATAAATTTTATGACATGTTTAATAATACACGTTTCAAAAGTCGCTTTTTTTAGTTAGAACTCCGTATCAAGTCAAATTACGTTAAACGGACCAAAAGGGAGGTAGTAATTATTTTCCACGCCACAGACCTAACATACAACAAAAAACTACAATGCGAAAGCACTTCTATCTCAAACTAGTCTAGGTCAGTTACATGAATAATCTATATGCATTCCAAGCCCCAAACCCAGATGGTGCAAGTAAAATTGGGAAACAATGTCCTAACCCTTTTTGGATTCAAACAAGTCTTTCTTCGACCATAAGTTTTTCATATATAATATCTTGAATCTATCAATTATTGTGACTTTACTTTTTGTAAGCAGTTATGTACATTTTATTTCAGAAAACTTAAAAAGATTCCATTCTCATATTTACGGTCAAAATTAAATTGTTTGACTATGAAAATTCAAATTGTGTCACATATAAATTGAGATAGAGAGTACTAACCAAGCAACATATATAAAAAATAGAGGTTGATCAAAATGAACCTGAAATATCAAACCTCCAAGAATATACTTCCACTTCTCCGCAAGAAGATTGATTTCTATTGAAGTCTCCATACAAATTCTCCTCCACAACTGCTTACCATAACACAAAAACACAAAAAAGAATCACACAAATTAAGAATTCCCTGAAGCAATATACTCATTTCTAGGGCTGTGCAAAAACCGAACCGATAAAAATGTTATTGGGTTATCGGGTTAACGGTTTTTTATTGGTTTTATAAAAAAATTTATTGGGTAAACGGTTCGATATCGGTTTTAGCTTATTGGGTTATTGATTAAACCGATAACCCAATAAAATACACTAAGTTGTTGTTTTATCCCTATTTATGTTATATATTTAAATCTCTCCTTATCTCTCTATATATAGATAAGATATGTGTATGTATATAGATTATATGCATTACTAATTCATAATTCAGTGATTCACAAAGTATTAACCTATTTAGGGCAACAAAGGCATAATATAAAGTTTGGTTATTATCGTAATAAAAAGCTTGAAGCATTTATAGCTTCCAACAATTAGGATTCAATTGTTTTCCTAACTAACATTCAGTTCAAGTTTAAAGATTCTTGTAAATTAAAATGCATTGCGTAGGTTTTGCCGGTAATTAAGATTTCATTTTATAAGTATTTTCTTATTTGTTAGACCAAAAATCGAACCGTTAAGGAACAAAAATCGATAAACCGAAACCGATAAGAAAATATCTTATTGGTTGGTTATTGATTTTACATATTTAAAAATCAAAAACCGATAATCGAATCAATACACAAAAACCGAACCGATCGATGCACGACCCTACTCATTTCCTCCCTTCCAAAATAAGTGATGTTTTTAACGTGACACAAAGTATTAAAAAATTACAAATTTATTTAGCAACGGAGAGAGTAGTAAAAAAGTAAAAACGAAAAGGGAGTATCAAATTTGAAGAAATGGAGAAAAAAAAGAAGAAAGGAAAACGAACCTTTGAAGCCGCACGACGAATGTAAAACGACATCGTTGTTCGATTATGACTCACTAATTCATCCTTAAAAGTTGTAAAACGCAAAATTTATACCTTGTAATTTCTTGACATAAACTTGAATTTGAGTAAGCTAATTAAAGTTGAATGCGATTGCTATAATTTCTTTTTTCTCACTGTGGGCTACAACAACTACTAGTGTAGCGTGCGTGATGCAAGGATAACTTTATATGGAGAATCTCCTTTGATTATAAAACGCGAGTTGGACACGGAGAGGCAGTTGAAAAAGAAGAGGGGAAAATTCTCTTTAAATTAATGCCAAGAATTGGACGTAATACATTATCTATAATCTATATCTATAATAATATATTAAAACTGTAAAGAATAATTTAAATATTTGCTCTTCTTAAAAAGATTCTACAATAGACAAAATAATTTTTTCACTATTTTTCATGAATTATTATTTAATTATTTTTATATTGTTGAATCTATATTATATGGGATCAATCCTTTAAAATATATGATAATAATTTTTTTAAAATTAGGAGTACTAACATATATGGTAACAATTATTTTTTAAATTAAAAGTCCGAAAATATATGTTAAGAGTTAATTGTTATTTTGTAATTTGTAGGTTTAGTTATCCAATTTCACCTATATATTTATATTAATCCGTACAAACATTCAATTTCATAACGAATAGAGTAACATGTTTAAATCAACCATTAGTGTTAAATATGTTATATACTACCAACACCAACAACATATTAATATTAACATATGTTAATATGACAAGTATTAATTGAGACGACATTGCAAGACATAAGTCAATCAAATGTTTTAATATATTATGACAAATATTGAAACGTAATTTGTAGTATAAGTTAATCCGTACAAAAATTCAAGTATAAGTTAAAATATTAAGTGTTGTTATATTATACTGCCAATGTTGTTAATAATATTTTTGTATGTCATATTAATATATGGTAATATAAATGAAGTCCTAATTTTTTGTATAAAAGGTAAATTTAATTTTACATATAAATATAAGATTTGGTATATAAATCTAATATTAAGCAATGTGAACTAACCTTCCATGCTCAAGGTTTCTTAGTTCGTAGGTTTGCAAATATTGTTAAATATTTTAAGTTATTAATGATTGGTTTATAGTGCTTTACATAATTGTCAGATATTATATGTTACTCTTTTCGTCTCAATTTATATGACAATAATGAAATATTTGAGAAAGTCAATCAAATTTGTTATATAATTTTAGATGTTAATTATACTATTTATATGACTTTCTACATAATTTTTAAGTGATATATGTTACTTCATCTATCCCTATTTTTATGACATTGATAGAATTTGACATGGTAAGAAATTTGACATAGTAATACTTAACATCTAAAAGTATATAACAAATTTGATTGACTTTCTCAAACATTTCATTAATGTCATATAAATTGAGCCGAAAAGAGTAACATATAATATCTGAAAATGTTGTAAAGCGCTATAAATCAATCATTAATAACTTAAAATATTTTAGTATAAAATAACATGGTAAGAAATCTAATAAAAATAATATACTTCCCGTGCAAAATAACATTGGTTTTTTTTTAATCTATGTCACTACTACTAATTATTTATTTATTTTTGATTTGTGTGCATAAATTCAAATCTATGTTGTCAATCTCCCTTTTTTTTTTTTTTTTCAAAAAAGGTTGTTTGATTTGGTTGATTTATTTTAAATTTATGTGTGAATATATATAAATTATTCACTAAGAGCTTTCTCTTTGTTGTAGCTGAATTCGACGGTATGATTAGTTTCAGCTTCCTTCACGTTAAGTTTGAAATACTTGTCATAGTTCTTGCTATTGCACAACCTATCAATGCAAACTTACGAACTAAGAAACCTTGAGCAGGGAAGGTTAGTTCACATTGCTTAATATTAGATTTATATACCAAATCTTATGTTTATACATAAAATTAATTTTACCTTTAACTAAATTTATAGTTCGATCATGTTTCAATTTAAAGGTCAAATTCATATACTGGTGAACTGGCTAAGCATACAGTTTTCTCAAGGGACTAGATTGTTACTAAGTTCACTAGCTCTTAGTAGTTTGAATTTGGTAGCTTTTTGGATTAGGATCAATGTAAAGCTTGGTGCTTTTTCACATTTGTTTGTGAATTGACTTTAGTAAGATTACTGTAAAATGAATGAAAGTTTTTTAGATATTAAAAAAAATATGGCAAATTTATTAATTAACCGAATATTAATTACCTTATTGTTTTCAGCTTGGCTTAATATGTCTAAATTTCAATAATAATATATTGAAGAGTTATATCAGGTGGAGCTTTTTGAAATACGAGCTTAAATATTTTACAATAGCAGATCGGTACACTAAATCTTCCACAATATACGGGGTTCGAGGATGGCTAAACCACAAAGATCTAGAGTAAAGATGTTGCGTACAATAAAACATTCTCTTATATACTTTTAACTTTTTATCATTTATTAAGATGATGGCACATTCAATTAATAAAATTCTACTTGAAGTAGTATTTCTATTAAAAAATGGCTCTATAAAAGGATAGAATAGGTACATTACAAAGTTTAGATAGAAGTCCTTTTTTCTCTTGCAACTGAAATTTTTATATCGAGAAACTGGGGATAAACTAAAACACTTGAATATGTCAATTATTTAATGATCGAGTTAATGGTAAAATTAAAAAAGATTTGTGAAATGTAGGAGTGACTCAATGAAGACGACACTTGAATGAGCTAACGAAAATCGTGGTTTGACATCTGATTTAATGGATCTACAAATTAAAACTTGCATAGTAACAAGGAGTTACTTAATATACATGTAATTTTTTTTTCGAACATTAATCACCACGTGCAACGCACGTATACTAAACTAGTATATTAAAAATGTGAAGACCCTGAAAATAACTAGTAATAAATTATATGGTAAATTTTAAAAATGAAAGAGTCATAAAATATATGATTACAACAAGCAATAAAATATATGGAAAGAATATTAAAAAAATTAATAACATAGGAGTTCTAATATATATGGAGGGAGGGAAAATTGAAAAAGTAAGTTGGTGAATATTAGTATAAAGTACGTATACTTTAATTTATATAGATTTAGGATTTTCTTTTTACCTTCTTTTTTCTTCCAAAATTGTTTTTTAGGACTTTTTTAACCAAAGCTTTTAGGATTTTTTTTTTTTTTAAAAAGTCATAAATTAATTGAAGTCTTTATTTTATTTGATTTAGGTAAGAAATCATAAATTTAACACTTTTAAATCAATTAGAATTTTACCTTATATAAAACAGATTCTATAATTCTATTTAAGTAATATTTTCATCAAATTTTACAAGAAATATTCAACTTCTTCTACTTTTACGTTTTTTTTTTTTTAATTTTGATTTTATTTCAAATCGTCTTCTTGTGTTCAATGTCATCATCCATTATGTCTTTCTTTATTTCTTTTAATTCATAGTTTTAATTTGAATTATAATAATCTTGTCTTAAATTATTTAGTAATGAAATGAAATTGACCCGAATCGACCTTTAGCGATACAAAGTATTCATTGTAGCTTGCTCCTTCTAATTTGAGATTATAGGTTAGTTAATTGATTGACGGCTAACTGATGGGCCAGATATTTTTTACTATTTATAGATAGTTAGATAGCAACAAAATGTGACATGAGATTTGTAATTTATAAGATATAACTTTTTTTTGGGGCAATTAAAACGTTTTTCATTATCAAAATTGATCTTTTGGCCAGTTGACGAATCAAGGATCCATTGAAGAACACCTCCTGGACTATCCTCTTTGTGGCTACCTGAGGGAGAGCACTTTTTTATGAAAATTTCTCTGATTTCTTTCAAACCATATCTGATATACAGTTATTGTCAAGCACATTCTGTAGATTGTATCTCTTAACCCTTTCCCCTTTGCATATGTGCATACCCAACTCAACTCTCTTGAAAATATAATGCTTGTCTGTGTATCCCTGCCATTGCACGATCTTAGACCATATGTACTTGGCATAGTCATAAGAAATTCTCTTCCATGAAAATATTACTTATTGGTAAAAAGGGAACAGAACACCCTTCTAACTTGCCTCCCAGCTTAAGCAAGAAATCAATTTCTCAAACCCCCCTCCTGCATTTCAATTTCTTTGTCTGTTTTTGACTTTATACATAATTTAAGAAAGTGAGAATTTTTTTTGAATCTTGTGTCTTAAACTAAAGATATGTATGTGAAAATAGAAAAAAAAATGATTAAATAAAAACAGGTAGCAAATTGAGTTTTCATATCAAAGATAAGGAGATTTTTAATCCAATTCTTTTAGTTGTATAGCTTGAGCAAGTAGTGCAAACTTAGGGTAAAAGAAAATGATACATCCTGAAAAATTATGTATATGAACAAAAAGAATGCCATACGCACTGTTCTCATTAGTTGGGCATATTTACCCGCTAAAGCATATCATTACTTGGTCAATTTACATATTGTGTATCTGAGCTTCTGAACTACAATATCACCACAGAAATATAACTGCTGGTAAATAGACAAAAGTGACACCCTTTCAACTTGCCTCTCAACTTAAAGCAAGAAATCGATTACTATTCTTCCATTATAAATAACTTATGGTATGGCTTGCCTACTAACATGTATATTAGAGCAAAAGTCAACATTGGTACCTAGCTTTTTTAGTTCTGATGAGAGATGTGGAAGACTTAAAAAGGATAAAGTGTCAACTCTCTTAGTTGAATAAATGGTAAAGAGATTTAGAGAACTAGATATCGAACATTATTAGACATAAGTTTCAATTCTAAATAAACTAAACCATATGCATGATTTTAACATTAGGAGTTTAGTTATGATTCCTAAATATTAGGAGTTTAGTATATTCACGGAGGTCCAAATACGTTCTCGAATTACGAAAAAAATTTAGAAAATAAAAATCAATAAAATACTATCATGTAGGGATCAAATGTTCTATATCACTATGTAACTGGTGAAATTTGATATTGAAGAAATAAGTTGACAAAAAAAGATGTATCATAGATTCAGTTTGTAACTTCGAAGAAATAAACACACAAAAATTCAAAGGTTCTTACAAGTATTTTCAGGAAAAAAATTTAGTATATCCCCACTTGATACAAATATGTCGAATCCTCATAATGCGTGCAAGTTCTTAGCAGAAAGAAATTCATATTATTTCCTAATGAGCTTGTCATTTACCTAAAAAAATTTAGATTTTCTTGTCTTTCAGGATTACTTAATCTGATTTCTTCTAAATAGCTCGAATAAATAGTTCAATTGGTGTTTCTTTGGACAATAAGCATGTAGTCACCTCCAATTAAGCTATATATAAATTTCATAACAACGGAAAAAAAAGTTGAATATCACATAATTTTTCAACATATAAAACCACTAAAGAGGAACTACAAGATTCTAATTGTGAGTTAGAATAATAAATGACCCATTCATCGATGATGAATCCTTTCTCGATAAACTTTGGATCAATATCTTTCGCAGACTTTCTACGTGCCTCAAAAGTAGCATCTGCCTCCATCAACTGATGTTTCGACTTTTCAAAAGCCCTCACAAGACGAAATAACAAAGACGTGTGAGATAATTTTTCTATTTTTCTTTTATTATATATTATTTGAGAACTTTTTACCTTATATATGAGCATAATAATACAACACAAATAAATTAACAATAACAATAATCTTCCTTCCACTACAGAAAGTGAAATTATTAAGCTACAATTCATCAATTACTATCTTAGTTGGAACAACTTGTAACCGAAAAACATAAACCATATCATGCCCATAGTTGGAGATATTTGTCGTCCAGCTCTCTATATACTAATCCCAATTAAAGAGAAAATTATACTAACCTTACTCGTGGCCATGCTCATGGACTAATTTGAATGATTGAGCACCTCCACTATCAACCGTTAGATTGAAGGTTTGAGTCACGTTGGGGGATAAATGAAAACTCTATTGACCCTCCTAGGAGATGAGGTATAAGAAAAAGAATATTTTTAAATAACACATATAATACTTCCTCTCACAATCATCATCAACACTACTTCATCTTTTATTTTGTATTTCCAACATCAATAATTTTTTTTTTCGTCTTCTGTTAATCTATAAAACATAATTTTACAATCGGTGATGCCATCAAATAAAATTTTTAAAATCTTACTTGGATAATGCAAAGGAGCAAAAAGAGCACTGATGAATTGAAAGCACTAACCTTTTTAAAGAAATCTCCATTCACATTTATAACTCGAACAATGAGTGATGTACTCTTTTGCCAAGATTTCTAAGCAACAAAACAAAATAAGCTAATTAGGTAACACTAATCTATGGTGAAGAGTGAAGACTAACAAAGAATCTATACGTTCAAAAACTCCTGTAAGAACTTATTTACCAAAATAAGCTCAAAGACCACTTTACTAACATCTTTTCAAAGAAAAATTAATTTTGTGATTTTGATTAAATTATTATTTAAAAGATAACATAAAGTAAAATACTACAGGATCACGTATAACAGAAATCGTCGTTACAACTAAGTTATCACTTTTAAGATATTACTTACATAATAACCATTGGAAAGAGTTAGTAGAATTCTCAAAGTTACCTTAGATTTTTTAAAGCTTTCATATTCAGTATCTCAAGTAATATCTACCAAAGAAGAAAATAAAGAGTAAATACTATACCAAAAATCATGTATTTTTTAGGCAAATAAATTTTCAGACTTATAAAAAATGCAGATGCACACAAAAAAACTGAACATGAAAACTTCTATGTATAAATAAAGTAATACCAGTTCAAGAAGAGAGAGCTTTTCATAACTTTTCAAAAGTAAAGTCATCAAACAAATATTTTTTTTGACCTGAATCAGGTTGGGCCAATTTATGAGCCCAATCCGACCCTTTACTTTATTTGCTTTGGATAATCTTTGATTTCTTTGTCTTTTGTTTGACTTTATATTCAGATTTATTTTTATTTTTATACTTTAATAAAAAAAAATATTTTGGATATTTATGATTATCATCTCATCTCATCTTAATTTATGTGGCACAATAAAATAAAATCCCAAAAAAATAATGAAATTTTTTAAATTTTGTAGTCTTAATTTATTAAAAATATGTAAAAATTTATTAAAATATCCTTACCATTAATCAAGCATAACCTCAATGACACTAGCATGTCGAAGATGTATAGTCATCTAAAATACCCTTTATTTTGATTAAAAAAATTGATAAAAATATTGAAATCTGGGAAAAGAAATAGCTTTCTATTAAAAGTAAAATATTTATAGTATTTAGAAATAATTATAATGAGTTAATATTATTTAGAGATTAATTTGAATTGTAGCAACTTATAGAGAAAAAAAACTAAATAGTATGAATTAAAACGCGGAATATATTTTTGGCCCTTTTGTCATTTGGAAAAAAAGTTTCGAAAATAATTGTATGCATTAATTTATTTAGTGATGCTCATTTAATGGTTAATAATAATTTTATTAATGCATTTTTATAAATAAACGCATGTCATAAATTAAAAATACATAAATGTATTAAACTAACCTTAACACTAATAAATCATAATCTCAATGACACTAACATGTTCACAATGTATCATCATCTCAAATAACCTTCATTTTGATTTTAAAAAGAATATGTTGAAGCCTGAAAAAATAAATGATTCTCTATTAAAAATAAATATTTATACAATTTTGAAAATAAGTATAATAGCTAAATACTATTTTGAGATTAACTTGATTCATGTTAATTTATATGAAAAAATAAAATAGAATGAACTGAAATAAGTAATAAATTTTTAAAAACTGTTTAGAGAATGATTTTATATATTTTTATTTAATGTTTCTTATTAATAACAAAACATTCTCTAATATTTTAAGACTCTAATATTTTTTCTTATGGTAGGAGAGATAAGTTACACACACGTGTGCGTGTGCGCGCGCACACACACACACACACATATATACAAAATGCATGATACACGTGCAACACACGTACACTAATCTAGTTTATGTAAATAGGCCTATTACGGTTGGCTAGAATATTTAAAAACAGTTTTTCAACTTAAATGCTTAAAGAAAATAAGTACTTATAAATTAAACAGATAAATGTTCAAATAGAAGTATTGAAGCTTAAAAAAATTATCGATGTGTTTGATAAAGAGTAAATTATTCAAATTGTCACTTAACTATTATAAATATCCTATTTTTTTTTTATAATATTATTATTAAACTCTACAAATTATTCCAAACAAACTAAAAGTTAGGGTTGCTTATCGGGCGAATCGAATAGATAAATATGCTTAACGGCATGGCTTATCGGATATTCGCTTTTAAATATACTAATCCACTAGCCAACCAATAAGATATCAGTTGGTTCGGTTCGAATTAGTAATTATCGAACGGTTAATGGGTGGTGTATTGGCTCAATCATTTAACAAATATTAATTAAAATATAATACAAGTATATATATTGATATATTAGAAGTGAAGACTAGTCTGATATGGTCTAAACTCTAGACTAACGAGCTAGTAGATCAGTAAGAAATTCAACTGGCAAATCATATCAAGTCATATAATTATGATGCCTGTGAACTAGCTAATAAAACATGTAGCTATCTTGCCATAATCAGAAGTTCAAAATAGAGAGTAAAACAACTAGTTTTGGTTTGATCTTTAAATAGCAACGTATTGATTTGATCAATTTTAAGGAGTGGTAGAATATTAAATGGGCCTTTAGGGTTAATAATAGGTACTTTAAAGTATGTTTTTTTTAATTAATTTGATATTTTATTAATCAAAAGCAAAAAAATTTAAACACAAATGGTCCAACCCATTAAAAACACAATTAGGACTACTCTACCCTACTGATCCGACCCAACCTGGGTCCACTAAGCAACAAATAAAATTTGAGTAGGGTTTTCAAATCCAAATAGTTTCCATTACAGCTTCTCCCTCACGCCTCTCTTTACAAAAAATGGTCATTATCACTGATTTCAACTTTCCTCTTCTTTTTCTATGGGTGATTAATGTTGTGCCTCCCAATTCATTAAATTCGTCTGTTATCAGCTTGCATAAATTAGTATTGGTTCCTTTCTCTTTCTTAGCTTTGAGCTCCTTCATTAGCTTGATTTATTGATTTTTATCTTGATTTAGTTGTGTTCTTTGGTGGATGGGATTATGACCTTTTTTTGTACTGCTTTGAGGGATCTAGTCAGCTGGGATCTGCTATCATATTCGAGTGAGCTTTCTGTCATTTCTCTTATTTCTCTGCTTTTGAATTTGTTAAATCTGATGTATTCATTTGTTTCTGCTTCATAGATATGACTAGGATGAAGATAGTGGGATGCTTGGACCCACAAGTATTCGGTTACCAGTAACATTTCTAAATTTATCAAGATCAAATTAATCCATAGACCCTCCCATGATGTTTAGAGTCATTTTTGTTGGCTGAAGTAGACTAGGCTAGCTAGTTGATTCACTTTTTTTGTTGCCCCTGTGGCTTGTACATATGATGCATGTGCTACTTTCAGTTTTAGCCTTTCCATACCCTTTACCCTTTTGATGTTGAAAGTCTTAAATCTTGGTACTGCCATTTATCACTGTTTATTATGATTTTTCCTCTTTTTTCTAACTACTGGAAGCATGTATATGTGAATGCTCCTTTGTCTATTGCTAAGTTAGCAAAATAGTCAGCCAGTTGATTACCTTCTCTGTATATATGTTGATATTGCACTTGCTTTCCTTGCATAAGCTGATTTATCTGTCTAAATATGGTAGATATATTCCATGAGCATGTCCATTCTTCTGTTAAAATCCTCTTCATGATTAATGAATCCATCTAAATGACCACCTTGTTGTTTTGTGTCTTCTTATAAAGTTTGGCTGCTTGTAGAATTATTATTGCTTTTGCCTGTACACTGTCTACATCTTCAAGTAGTGCTCCTTTAGCATATAGTAGATCACCCCGCACATCTCTTAGAAAAAATGTATATGAACTTCCTCTTGAACCCCCCTTACTACTTCATGTGTGTTGTATTCTACCCACTCTTCTTTAGGTGTTTCCCATATTACTCTAGTCACCTTAATCTGGACTTTCAGCTTTTGAAACTCCCTTGGTATAACTGGCCATTAATTTGGGAATTCTAAAGTTGGCTTTCTCTCCTTCAACAATATTCTTAAACTTCTTGTTATACTGTAAATAATTCTCAGCCTTGTTGTATCCTTGTTGTCATGCTTTAACTTGTTTCTTCTTCTACACAATTTTCATAGTATAATATTGGGTAAAGCATAATAGTATGATTTTTCTCTCTGTTTCATCTCTGTATTCCACCATTTGATAATTGTTCCTCTTAGGCTCAGATCTTGGATATTTATTCATGTAAAAGAAGAAAAATATGACCATATCCTGTTAGCACAAAAAGATCTTCTGAAGACATGTGTCACAGTCTTCACTGTTGGCCCTTCACAACACTAGCATTTTGAAGGTCCCTGCACCCCTCATCTCCTTATATTATCATCCATTAGGATTCTTCCTTTCGCCAACCTCTACATAAAAAAGCATATTTTAAAGGGCAAACCCTTTACCCATATACTTTTCTATGTTTTATCTATAGGCTTCTTATTTTTGATATATTGCCAAGCTGACTTTACTAAAGATTATTCTTTTGGTTCAATGCTCCATATGGGGATGTCAAACTCTTCTTCTGAAGGTGGCTGGATCTTATACAACATATGATCAACTATGTCTTCTGAAAAAATATCTTTGATAACTTGTTATTTTCAACTACCATTTTCTGTTAATTCACTAACCATCTAGTATTCCCCATCTTCCTTGTAATTGTCCTTCATAATTGAGTATACGTCACTCTGACAAATTCAATTATCCAACCATATATTTGAATTCTCTTTTCTGATTTGTCATACAATCAAGTGTTCTACCAGATCCCTAGCCACTAGCATTTTCTTCCACATTTGAGAACCACCTGCACCTTTTTTTGCACATAAACAACTTAGGATGTTCTCTTTGCAATATTTGTTATACATGTAGACACTCCAAATAGATTTTGTGGTTCTGAAGTTCCACTACAACTTACTGAATAGAGTCATAGAAATGTCTGATATCCTTCTAAAACCCAATCCTCCTTCCTCCCGAGGTAAGCATGCCATCTTCCAGTTAACCTAATGTCTTCCTCTTTCACCTATCTTGCTACTCCAAAAGAATTGAGATAGTACTCTCTGTATAGCATTCATCACATTAAGGGGAGGATTCATCACTTATAAACAATGAATAGAAATGCTTTGTAGGACATGCTTAATCAAAACTGCCCTTCCTCTAAATGATAAAAGCTTTTCTTTCCAACTCTACAACTTACTACTTATTTTATTCATAATATGCTGGTAGTAATCTTTCTTCTTTCTCATATAAAAAATTGGTCAACCAAGATAAGTGAAAGGAAACTCTTTCCTTAATATTCCAGTAGCTACTTTTGCCATAATCCCCATTCCATTAGAGTCAATTTTGTGCAAATATATTGCACTTTTTTCTTTATTGATCTTCTGCTCTGAAACTTCTTCATATTTATCAAAATATCTTGTCACCAATTGCAAAGTTCCCACCTCATCTTTACACAGTATGATCATATCATCAGCAAAAACTAGATGATTTATTTTCGAACTCCCCTTGACATGCCAAACAATTTGAATTCTTTCTTCTGCATCAATGTCTTTAAACTCCTTGATTATACTTGTGCTGTAATTATAAACAAAGCAGGTGATAGTGGATCACTCTGTTTCAATCCTCTTGAGGATTTAAAAAATCTTGTAGGCTGACCATTCAATAAGATTGAATACCAATTATTCCCCAATAACATGTATACCATATCCATTATAATTTCAGAAATCCTAACTTTTTCATTACTTTGGTAAGATATATCCATTTCACCCGGTCATAAGCCTTGATCATATCTAGCTTAATAACCATGTTTGGAGGTCTACCTCTTTTTATTATCTCTGAAATTATTTTCTGTACAATCAATATATTTTCAGCAATACCCTTTTCTTGTACAAATCCAACTTGTTTTGGTGAGATCATCTATGGTAGCAAATCCTTAATTCTCTCATGGATAATTCTTAAAAAGATTTTATTCACAAAATTACTAAGTGAAATAGGTCTCATATCAGACTAGTTGTTCATTACTAACTTTTTTTTGTAATAATATCAAATTAGTATGAGTAATTAATCAAGAGAGTTCAAATCCACAAAAGAAAGCTACTACCATTTAGTGAATGTCCTTCCCTATAATTTCCCATGCATCTTAATAAAAAGCTCCTGTCATTCCATCTAGTCCTCTTGCACTGTTCCTATTCAATCCCACAGCTTCTTTAACCTTCTCTTTAGTTGGAATTTTTATGATTTCTTTATTTTGCTCTACACTCATCATAGTAGGTAATTCTTCTAAAAAGGAAAAATCTTTTACATCCTTCTGCTTTGTAAATTGTTGCTAACAAAATTCTATAGCTAAATGTGCAATGTCTTTCTTATCCTCCATCCAATTTCCTTCCTCATTTTGGATTCTTCTTATTCTGAGTCTGCTTCTTCTTCCTTTAACAATTGTATGAAAGAACTTGGTATTCCTCTCACCATCTTTAAACCATTCAAATCCTGCTTTTTGCTTCCAAAAATTCTCTTCCCTTTTAAGTTGTAAATTTAATTCAGCATGTGACCTGAACAAATTTTCTTTATTTGTTCCTGAAGGATTTTCTACAAATTGCATTTTCCTCACCTTGATAATATCTTCCAGGGTTGCAATTTCCTGAAAGATATTCTCAAATTTCTCTTTACTCCATCTTATGAGAGCTGATTTGGTCCTTTTCAACTTCTGTTGAAACACAATGAAGGGATTGCCTTCTATCTCTGCTTGCCAATTCTGCTTTATCACTTCCAGACAAGACTCTTCATTAAACTAGAAATTGAAAAATCTGAAGAATCTAACTATCTGCTCCTTTTTATTCTAAAGTGAAGTAACATAGGGGAATGATCAGAACTACTCCTAACCAAATGCTCTACTTCCATAGTTTGAAACATCTCCTGCATCTTGTCATTGCACAATATTCTGTCTAATCTTTTAAGAATACATTCCTTATCAGTTCTTTCATTCCACCATGTATACCTGCTTCTCTTGAATCCACATTCTTTCATATTGCATAAGCTTATACATTGATTAAAATCCTGTGTTTCATTGACTGTCACAGGTAACCCTCCCAGCTTTTCTTTTGCATTCCTTATCACATTAAAATATCCTCCTATCAACCATGGTTGTTGAATAGAGTCAGCCATATCTGCTAATGGATCCCGCAACACCATTCTTTCATTTTGAGCTAATGGTAAAAATTAATTATAATAGTTCTTAATGGGTTAACGATTTACCCAATAAGAAAATTGAGTGATCCATCCCCGCACTGATAAATCGTTAACTATAAAATTTTAATCTCTTTTCTAACTATTTATCCGATAATTCAATATCAATAATAAGCCAATAAATCAATTTTACGATTGGCTTATCAATTGCAATCGATTTTAAACAACCCTACTAAAAGTCACAAACATTAAGTTTTTAATGGAAAAGTCTTTTTCCTTTTTTTTTATTTTTATGATCCATATTTCACCCAAAAAGATATGTAATCATTGGTGATTAGGAATATGCACAATGCATGTAGGAGCTAATTAGTTTTCCTAATTAGTTCGTTTTAATTTTCTTCTTTGACTTTGAATTCTTGGAGCCTCTATATATTTGTTCATATCTATAAATATTTTTGGATTTAATTTATTTTTATTGTAAAATTTAGTGGGGTAAATAGCATTTTACATAAATGGTGTTGATTTATTATTTCAAATTAATTTTATATGTGAGTTAAAGTCTGAAATAATTTTGTTCAAACCCTTTTTCTCCATGAGTTTTAAAGACTTTACTGCTTCCAAATTGATCAAGCATATGAAAAAGAATTTGATGACGGAAGAAGTCACAACACAAACAACATATATATAAGCATTCAAGAAAATTGTTCTTCATTTTGATCTTTGAGAGAAAAAGATCTCTACAAACTACATTGCTAGTTCGACGCGTAATTACTAGCTCATAGCAAACAAACTTTTATGATAATTCATTATTGAGTAAGACTAACGATGAATTTGTTATTTAGTTGTATAATTTTTTTCATCATTAATTTATATAGTTTTTGTGAGTAGTGATGCCCCATGCATTTCATAAGAGAAACTGGATGCAGACCTAGATGAATCAGTATAAGTCTAAATTTGCATTTTTTTATTAAGATCTTATTCAAATTTTTGACACTATATTAATCTACTTGATCAATTAAGTGCGAGTTGATAAAAAAATTCTTTACAAATATAACTTGACACATTTCAATTCAATCCCACAATACACCTGTATGAGATATATATTCCTGTGGTCTTACATATGTAAATGTTATTGTATTTATACCAAATCTTTTCACGTAATTATAATTACGCAAATTAAAAAAATAAAAATATATTAATTAGTTAGAATTAAAAAATAGCTATGTATATTTAAATAAGTATTATCTATTAGATAGGTTTAGATTAGAGTAGGGTAGCTAATGGGGCATATTTTTAAAATTTATAGAGCTATTATTAAAGTTAGTGAGTATTGGGTGAAATATTTTTTTTTAAAAAAGGGCTTCGTCGTTATAGTTTTTAACTGTTTTGTAACTTCTAATTTATTTGAAATAATTTGTAGATCTCAATGACAATATTGGCCAGAAAAATTATAAGTGATTTTAATGGGATATTTGTAATAGTTGAGTGATAATTTGAGGAATTTATTTATTTGATAAATAAATGTTGTTAAGCATTGTTTTGTTGTTAAAATCATTGGAAATATTCTTGAAGTTGTTAATACCATAAATAAGTTAAATTACATAATTTTTAATTCTAATAATTAAAAAATAATTTATATTTTGAATACACTTTCAAGATAAAGTGATTATATGGGGTAAATTTATAAATATAAGTTACTTCTTATTTTTTAAATGCTAAAAAATAAAATTTTAAGAATACTTTATATAAATTAAAATTGTAACAGAGAATAAAGTGATCCAATAATTTCTGAAATGCCAAATTGCTTTCAAGAAGGAACACTTCGGGTGTGTTTGGTACGATGAAAAATATTTTTCAATTTTTTCATGTTTGATTGAAATAAAATATTGAAAAAATATTTTCTAAAGTCACTTATTTTCCTTCATATGATGAAAAATGACGTCTCTGAGTTGTCAAGGAAATCATTTTCCGGAAAAAAATAAATTGTGGCGCGAGTTCCCTCCACCTCCACCCCCACCCCTCTCCCCCCACCCCCAACAACACTCAGCTTCTTTTGTCCCAAATTTAGAAGCGTCTTCACTGTCACTACTCACCCAATTTTAGGGTTCTAATCTCTCTTCTCTCCACTGCGATTTTTGCAAGAATCTCAAGTTATGTTTCATCATAATTAATTTCTTGTACCATTTTGGTAAAATTTTTTTTATCTTCTTTCCACTGCGAGTTTTGCAAGAATCTTAATGTATGTTTCATAATTATTTCCTTCTACGATGTTGGTCAAATATTTCTTCAAAAATCTCTTCTTTTGCTTGTTTGGGTTAATGATTTGAGTTTATTTTTATTTTAAAAATGAAAATTGGATTTAATTTTCAAATAAGATGAACATACTGCAGTTAGTTAGAGTAGCAGCATTAGTAGCTGATAATGATGGTAAAGGAGATTATCCTTTTGTGATGTGAAAGTGAGCTATCAACTTGATTAACAAAGGAGATTTTCTTATTAGTTTTACCTGGTTCTGGTTTCTTTTCTGAAATTCTTACTGGTAGTTCTATTATAATTGCTAAGTGAACTTAGTTTCTTACTGGTCTTTCAAACTGAAGAGTTATATGGATTGCACAATAGATCCCCACGAACTATAGAGCCCCAGGAACTAGTTCTTCAGCCCCGACATTTCTCTCTTAAACATATCGCTATATCTAAGCAAGCTGAAAAGCCTTCATGTGTTATTGGGAGCTAAATGTTTTCTAAGTAGTACCAGTGCTTTGAGAATCGGATAATTGGATGAACTACATAACTTGTATGGATCTCTATCTATTCTAGAGTTGCATAATGTGGTTGATAGAAAGGAAGCTTTGAAGGCAAACGTGAGGGAGAAAAAACACGCTGAGATGTTATATTGGAATGGAGTGTAAGTACTGCTGACAACTTACAAAATGAAAGAGAAATACATGTTGAGCTACAACCAAATATAAACATAAAAGAACTCTGTGGTAATTCGTTGCACTTTAACTCTCTTGAGAATCTTGAATTTTCGGAGATGCCGGAGTGAAAGCAGCGGCATGTACTAGGGAATGGAGAATTGCCTGCACTTCATGACCTTACGATTGAAGATTTCCTTAAGTTGATTAGAAAGTTGCTTGAAAATCTTTGTCGTCTGACAAGCTTGACAATTTCAGGATGCCCTGATCTCATTTTGGAGACACCTATCCAACTTTCAAATTTCAAATTTCTGGCGGAAGTGACTTGTTTTTGGAGAGATTGGTACTAGATTAATGTGATTCTATATCACCTGAGTTTGAGTTAGTCCCGAGAGCACGTGATTTAAGAGTAGATGATTGCCAAAGCCTCACTAGTCTTTTGATTCTTGCTGGTACTGTTTTTGTCAGAATTTTTGGATGCGGAAATCTGAAAATACTTTCAGTGGCATGGGTGACTCCGATGATGGCATTGCGTGGTTTGAGTATTGGAAACTGTGAGAAACTGAAGTCGCTGCTAGAAAAGATGCAGGAACTCCTTCCATCTCTTAATGAACTGTACCTGACTTATTGTCCCGAAATAGAGTCCTTTCGTGAAGGAGGATTGCCCTTCAATTTACAAGTCCTTGGGATCTACTATTACAGGAAACTAGTGAAGGGACGAAATGAGTGGCATTTACAGAGATTCCCATGTATCAGAGAGCTAAACATCTTCCATGATGGAAGTGACGAGGAGATTCTTGCTAATGAGAATTGGGAACTGCCATGCTCTATTCAAAGTCTTCGTATATCCAAACTGAAAACGTTAAGCAGTCAGTTAGTGAGTCATACTCGTCAAGTTGATAGTTTAGTAACTGAGATACCGCTATTGATCCCTAGGTTAGCTGGTGCGAATGGAAAAATGTTAGGAGTTTTAATTGATCGTTTAACAACTGTGTGGCAGTATGAAAGATTGCTCGGACACAACGGTTACAAAAATTCTCTTTTTATTTTAGTTTTTATAACTGTTGTGTCCAAGCCATCTTACGCGTACCTCGACATAATTGTTCTTTTTTTCCTCGGGAATAAAATAAATGGAGTGTTATATAGAATGGAACAGATGAAATATTTATTTTCATGTTGGACCTTACTCTCCTCTGTCAGCTTTTATTTGTGGCTTCAGATTTTTATTCCAATTAGTATTAGAGTAGTTGTTCTATTAAGATTGTTGCTTCCTGTTACGTTGTTTTGGGTGTTGAAGTTGATCCGTGGATGTTGTCACGAGGTCTCGAGATCCTCCTCCTCAACACGATAGAAGAGGTAGACTGAAATGGAGAACCATAGAAACTCAATAAAAAGAGAATTCTTGTGAACAAAATACACAACCTGCAAGAAGAGTACCTGTAGATAAAATAGCATTTAGTCAAACTTAGTTGTATCTGTAGATAAAATACAAAAGTCATAAGTAAATGTGCCATGAATTAAAAATTGAATTAGAAGAGTACCTGGATTAAACTTGGAATCATTACTCAACATCCCAGTGAAAGGCAATTGGTTTTCCATTTTTGCACTATAACTTAGATTGCAAATGAATGCATCTAAAGTAATCTCTATTTTAAATACTACATCTATCTTTATCTCTTCGTATCTTTATTTATCTAATGTAATTTCTATTTTAAATACTAACTCCATCTAGCTTTATCTATTCATATTTGACATGTTACACTATTATTAAGTTTTAGTGATCAATCTTACACTCTTCATATCTCTTATTATTTAAATTGAAGGAATAAAGTTAAACAACTATTCTTAATATTCTCAATAAAATTGGACAGAGGAATTGTTTTTCTGTTTTGTTGGGATTTGGCCTCCTATGTTTGATGCAACAAAGACGGAATAATGTGAATAAGTTATTGGCGGATGGATTATGAGCAAGGAATATTTTATTTATTTGTGCTAAAGATGATAGATTAAATTCATTAAATGAAAGTATATATTTAATTTGGGTAGTGAATCATTTCCAATTGCTTGATACAGTTGGAAAGGAAGTAAAATTGATATCCTTCTCTTGTTTAGCCAATTTTTTGAGTGATTGAAAAGTCTTGTCAATTTTCAGCTATTGACTTATCGTATTATTTTGTCGTTGCTACTATTTCTTCCTCATTATTTTCGTCTTGGCTTCTTTGCTATTGTATAATGTACTAGGAAAGTCCCCTTTACTGTGTCCACCTTTTTTAATTTTGGTGCTTGTTATGGTTTGTTTATGTTACATTAACTCATTCGAATCAAATGAACTTGATACCAAATTTTTTTTAATCTTTGTATTCTAGGCACATCCCAATCATGATAAGTTCATCAATAAAAAAATTAATATGTTCGATGAAATGTCTCTTGTGTGGGGGAATGATCGAGCTAGGGGAGATTGTGCTAAGTCATTTGAAGATATAAATTTTGAGTATTTTTATGAGAAAAATAATGATAATGATATTGAAGGACCATCCACGAAAAAAGAATGTGCAAGTGACTGAAGCTTCTCAAGTCAAGGCAAGTCGCAAAAGAAAATATTCTTTTGAGGTGCAAGATGTCGTTGGTGATATATCAATTAAATTTGGAGAAGTGGCAACGACAATTGGTAGGATGGTTGATAGTCGTCTACATGTGACAAAGTTGTACGAAGAAGTTATGGCAATGGAGGAAGGTTATGAGGAAGAGTTCCTCGGTGATGCTTTTGATTATTTGGTTCAAAGTGACACTTTAGTTAAGGCATTCATGGCAAAAAATCAAAATCTTCGTAAGGTGTGGTTGGAACGATTCAAGCAACAACAATAGTGACACCTATCGATTGGAAGAACTTAGCTTCATAGGGTTTGGAAGCAATTATTATTCACGAACTTTTATTTTTGATAATGTATCGTGTATTTGGTATCAAACTTCTCTCTTTTGTGTATTTAAGAAAATATTGATCTCTCTTTTTGTGTATTTAAGGAAATATTGATTAGGAAGCTTGAATTATATAATTAGTAGTTGCTTAAATTTTAGTGACTTGTAATGTTTTGCTACTCGATATTGATTTTATTTGTTGTTCTTATATTAGTTCCTACAGATTGTTGAGTTGCTAGCGGCAGTAATATACAAGTTAACTATTAGTACATAGTTCCAAAAAATATTTTTTCCCTCACCAACTAAATACTAAAAAATATTGTTCTGAAAAATATTTTTTGCTAACCAACCAAACACCAAAAAATATTTTTCGAAAAATATTTTCCACTCACCAACCAAACATGAGAAAATAAGTAGAAAATCAACTTATTTTCTATGAAAATATTTTCTAGGAAAATATTTTCCATCATACCAAACATTTTCCATAGAAAATCAACTTAAGTTACACTTGTATTTCATTCTGTTCATCAAACAAGATTTGTATTCATATGCATTTTTCCTAAATAACCATCTGCTAGACTTTTTTAATAGCAAAAGTTTCATTGATCATCGACTTCTCCCCTTATTAACCTGAAAGCAATGACCATGAAAAAATAATCGCCGACGAAAGAGGCAAGGATGAAATCGCTAAGAAATACGGATCAAAGACAAATAGAGGAAAAGGAAAGTGAAGAAGCGTCAGAAGAGAAAATGAAAGAAAAAAAAAAGAGAAAAGATCGGCAACAAATTGAGAGTATCGTTAGAAGTAGGAAAAATATAAGGGACAAAAAGGATAAATATTTAGGTCAAACTTAAAAAAATTTTAAGCTAAAAAGTAAAAAGTTGGGAAAATCCAACTTATCACTTTTTATTTTTTAAATCAGTTTTAATTTTTTTTAAAGTTTTTTTTTTAATTTTATTAAACATTCAAAAAAAATTTAAAAAATAATAATAGAAGCTGATTGGTCACAACTTTTAATCCTATTCAAATGGGCGCTGAATAGATTTGTTTATCAATCAATATATATATCTATAAAAGAGACTCTAAGACAATCCTATGTGGCATGTCTTAGAGGCCTCCATTCTCATTTATCTTTTTTCTCTTTTTAAAAAAAAATATTTTTCTTCATTCTTTCACTAATTAATTTGTTTATTAATTAAAGAAAAACTCTATCATATTTACTATAGGTAATTATATTCATAAGTTATAAAAAAACTTTCATCTATTTGTATTCTCCACTTAAATAATATGTCTTCTCAACTTCATTTTGCTTAGTTCTTATGAATTAATCAATCTATAAATACCATTCATCTAAGGAATTGTTGGATACTCATTTTCATTTTCTCCTTCTTTTCTTTAATAGTATTTTTTATCTTTTTTTTTTTTACATCTTTTCATGTGATAATATTGTAATCATCATTTTGGTGAAAATTATTAAATATTCTTTAGAATTTCTTCTTGTATAATAATAGTCAAACATACACAAGTTTATCACGATTAAGAAGCAAGTTTGATGTTGGTATAAATTCATCAAAGAGAGAATTAATTTAATTTGATACAAGTTTATCATGACAAAGAAGAAAGTTCAATGGTCTTGGAAAATTCATTAAGAGAGATTATGTCTTGAAAGATTCAGCAAGAGAGATTATCAACTTAATTAGTATGACGAAGTATAGAAGTTTGAATGATCTCTCCCTCTCTCTCTCTATATGTGTGTGTGTACATAGATAGATAGATATATAGATACATACATTTTTATTGCTTAATTTAGTAGTTTCAATTAGCTATTTCGTCAAATGAAAGTAATGCATCCTTCAAGAACAAGACTTTATTACAAAGTTTAACACTATGTGGGCAACGAAAAATATTTTCAACTTATTGCTTTGTTGATAACATAGAACTTATTGGCTCGTAGTTTTTTTGGCCAATGATTCATTATTTTTGGCTCGTTTCTTTAATTTTTGGATCTTCTTTTTGTTCGATTCTATTTAATTCGAACTATATACCACTCGACTTTCATAATTAAGCATCCCAATTTAGTATTTCTTTTTCTTCAAGTATCAACAATTAAAAAAAAATTCTAATATCTCACAACCTAACTTGAAAATATGTCAATTAATACAAAAAGTATATATATATTATTTTATTTTATTTTATTTTGGCCAAAAGAATTCATTTGTATAAAGAATCTATTGCCAAAATAATTTGACAAAAGTCTCACAGCATGGTAGATTTATTTTTTAATCTTTAAGAGAAAAAATGTCCGATTAGAAATTTTAAATGTAAAAATTGAGTTTTTAATTAAAAATAAAAATAAAAAATCAAGAGACTTAGAGTGAATAATGAAAAGAAGAAAAATAGTGAAAAAAAGTCAAAAATGTTATGATATA
The DNA here is from genome assembly GCA_030864215.1 of Capsicum pubescens. Taxonomy (NCBI): domain Eukaryota; kingdom Viridiplantae; phylum Streptophyta; class Magnoliopsida; order Solanales; family Solanaceae; genus Capsicum; species Capsicum pubescens. The sequence goes on from CM061547.1 coordinate 221,040,402, forward strand.
TATCAATTATAGTAAATGTCTATCAAGATCTATTTGATGTCTATCAGGATTTGACGTATTTGTCTTTTAGTGTGAAACTAGGGGCAAATTTTCCCTATAAATAGAAGGACTTCATTGTAAATCATCCCTCAAGAGAAGAAATAATAATTACTCTCTCTTTTCTCTCTACTCTTCTTCTTTATTCTTTCTTATTTTATAACACGTTATCAGCACGAGACTTTACCGTCTCAAATTTGAAGGCTAAGGCTAAGGTATTATTATTTTTCTTCCCTTTTTTTTCATATGGCTAACAATCTTACGAAGTGTGAGTTCGTTGCCCTTCAAAGTTCGGGCAAGAACTATATTTCATGGGTGTTGGATGCTGAAATCCACCTAGATGCTATGGGTCTTGGAGACGCCATAAAGAATGAAAATACAATATCTAGTCAAAATCGTGCTAAGGCTATGATTTTCTTACATAATCATCTTGACGAAGTTCTGAAAATTGAGTACCTTACTACTAAGGATCCACTCGTATTGTGGAAAAGCCTAAAAGAAAGGTTTGACCACTTAAAGATGGTCATCATCCCGAAAGCACGATATGAGTGAATGCATCTAAGATTTCAAGACTACAAGTCTGTTCATGAATACAATTCTGCCATGTTCAGAATTTCTTCTCAATTGAAACTTTATGGAGAGACGGTCAATGATAATGATATGATGGAAAAGACGCTCTCCACTTTTCATGCCTCGAATGTGCTCTTACAGCAACAATATCGAGAAAAAGGTTTCAAGAAGTATACTGAACTGAGTTCTCATATTCTCGTGGCTGAACAAAATAATAATTTGTTGATGAAAAATCACGAGAACCGACCAACTGGATCTGCACCATTCCCTGAAGTGAATGATGTGCATGCTCACCATGCTAGGCGTGGAAAAGGTCGCGGCCCTGGTCGTGGACGTGGTCATGGACATGGTCGTGGTCGTGGTCACAATGACCAAGAAAGAAATCATGTTCCGGGTGTTAATCATTCATCAAACAAAAAGAGAAAAGATGAAAAACGTGAAGCAGTTACTTGTTTCCGATGTGGCGGAAAAGGACATTATTCACGTGATTGTCGTGCTCTCAAGCACTTGGTTGATCTTTATCAAGCATCATTAAAGAAGAAAGAGAGAAATCTCGGGGATAACTTTCTCTCTGAAAATAATGTTGACATCACATGCTTGGATGTAACAGACTTTTACGAGCACCTTGAAGGAAAGATTGATCACTTGATTAGTGATGGTTCCGTAAATATGGAAGAATGAATGATTTTTAATTTTGATTTATTTTTATTGATAAGAGTTAGTGAATAAAGAATCATGTAAGTAGTTGTTTGCATGATTATTAGTTTTTGATTATTATTGATTAGATCAATTACATTATTGTAATTTATTATTAAATTAAATTGAGTTTTAATTTTTCTATTTTTTTTGTTGAAAGGAAAAAAAAATAACAATACTATTGCTTTTCCAGTACTACACGTTTCTGAAAAAAAGGACAAATTATTTGCATGTTAATATTGTTTGCATGTTAAAACGACGGCTACGATAGTACTATTGATTAACATATTGTTTGCCTGTTTCTTTTTTATAATGTCCACATACATATTGTCATTAATTATCCATATTATATAATACAATAATATTATCATATTCTTTTCAAGTATAATATAGTAATGTTATCTTATTATTGCATATCCACGTCCTGAACAAATATAATATAACAATATTATATTATTGTATGTTAATGTTCCATAATATTAATTATAATAATAATATATTACATTCTTTATCAAATATTATATTCAATAGTTTTTAATTTGGACATATTATTTTTTGTGATTAACAATTTCTTATAAGCTTCACTTTGTACAAAAACTTAATATATATTTTATTTGGTTGAAGATATGGATAATTTTCAAAAAGATATTTGTTTGATTGATTCTAACACTGCACATACGATATTCAAAGATAAGAAATATTTCTCTCATCTAAACATGGGCAAGATTAATGTTACTACAATTTCTGGTAGTGCTAATTTGATTGAAGGCTTCGGAAAAATCATTATAATCTTGCCCAAGGGTACTAAACTCATCATAAATAATGCCATATTTTCTCCTAAGTCTCGGAGAAACTTGATGAGTTTTAAAGATATCCGTGAAAATGGTTATGATATCAAGACATTTGATGAGATGAATCTTGAATATCTTGGTATCACCAAGAATGTCTCTAGGCAGACATGTGTTATTTAAAAGTTCCCTGCTTTATCTTCTGGCCTGTATTGGACAAAGATTTGTGCAATTGAGGCAGATTCTATAGTAAATCGGAAGTTTACTGATTCCAATACTTTCGTACTTTGGCATGATCGTCTGGGATATCCAGGATCAATAATGATGAGACGAACAATAGAAAATTCAAATAGGCATCCATTAAAGAACTTGAAGGTTCTTTCGAATGGTGAATTTTAATGTAATGCTTGTTATCAAGGCAAGTTGATTGTGAGACCATCGCCAACAAAAGTTGGGATTGAGTCCCCCGCGTTCTTGGAACGCATACATGGGGACATTTGTGGACCAATTCACCCACCAAGTGGGTCGTTTAGATACTTTATGGTCCTAATAGATGCTTCTTATAGATTGTCTTATGTGTTCCTTTTGTCATCTCGCAACTTGGCATTTGCAAAATTGTTGGCACAAATAATACGATTACCGGCTCAATTTCCTGATAATCAAATTAAGTCTATTTGCCTTGATAATGCTGCAAATTTTTTATCTCAAGCATTTAATGACTATTTATTATCGATTGGGATAAAAGTGGAACATCATGTACCCTATGTTCACATTCAAAATGGCCTTGCTGAGTCAATAATTAAACGTCTGCAGTTGATAGTAAGACCATTAGTGATGAAAACTAAGTTTCCCACTTTTGTTTGGGGTCATGCAATTTTGCATGCTGCAACACTTGTTCGTCTTAGACCGATAAATTATCATAAATTTTCTCCATTGTAATTGGTTTTCGGTCAAGAGCCTAATATATCTCACTTGAGAACTTTTGGGTGCAGTGTATATGTGCCTATAGCACCACCAAACCGCACCAAGATGGGCCCCCAAAGAAGGTTAGGAATTTATGTTGGGTTTGAATCACCCTTTATTATTCGCTATCTCGAACCATTAACGGGAGATATGTTCACTGCTCGATTTACAGATTATTGGTTTGATGAGATACTTTTTCCAAAATTAGGGGGAGAAGATAGTGATATCAAAAGAGAAATTTTGTGGAAAAATCCATCACTATCTCATCTTGATCCACGTGCTTCTATTTGTGAGCAAGAAGTACAAAAGATTATTCATCTGTAGAGAATTGCAAATCAAATGCCAGACGCATTTACAGATTTGAAAAGAATCACTAAATCACATATTCCTGTAGAGAATGTCCCAATTCGAATTGATGTCCCTAAAGGACCATCCACTAGTGTCATAGCTAATGAATCTAAAGCACACTTGAAGCGTGGTAGACCATTAGGTTTTAATGATTGAAATCCTAGAAAAATAAAAATAAATGGTCAAGATGACACTACGAAATATCCACATATGGAAGTTCAAGATTTGAGCAATGTTGATATCTCTGAAGGAATCAATAAGCCTGAGACTCAAGAAAATGAAACTATCCATAAATTCAAGTGATGTTGAAACTAATTTGAATCAATCTGAAATAATAGTGGATTATGTCTTTGCATATAATGTTGCAACGAAAATCATGCAAGACAATGAGGATCTTGAACCTCGATCTGTCACAGAATGTCGACAAAGAAATGACTGGCCAAAATGGCAAGAAGCAATTCAATCTGAATTGAATTCCCTTGCAAAATGTGAAGTTTTAGGACCTATAACTCAAACACCTGATGGTGTTAATCCCGTTGGCTATAAATGGGTCTTTGTGCGAAAAAGAAATGAGAAAAATGAAATAAAAAGATATAAAGCACGCTTTGTTGCACAAGGATTTTCACAACGGTCTGGTGTCGATTATGATGAGACATATTCACCAGTTAGTGACGCAATAACATTGCATTATCTTATTAGTTTCACTGTCCATGAGAGACTTGAAATGCATTTCATGGATGTGGTAATAGCCTATCTATATGGATCACTTGATAATGAGATATACATGAAAATTCCCGAAGGATTTAAAATGCCGAAAGCATATAGTTCAAAGCCTCGAGAAATTTATTCCATTAGATTGCAAAGATCATTATATGGTTTGAAGCAATCTGAACGCATGTGGTATAACCGTCTTAGTGAATATTTATCTAAAGAAGGTTATACGAATGATGAAATTTTCCCATGTGTTTTTATAAAGAAAACAACATCGGAGTTTGTTATACTTGCTGTCTATGTCGATGACATAAACCTTATTAGAATGCTAATAGAGCTTCAAAAGGCAATTGATTACCTAAAGAAAGAATTTGAGATGAAAGATCTCGGAAAGCCAAAGTTCTGCCTTGGTTTGCAAATTAAGCATTTGACAAACAACATCTTTGTTCATCAATCTGCCTACACAAAAAAGGTGTTGAAATGATTCTATATGGATGAAGCACATCCATTAAGTACTCCGATGGTTGTTCGATCACTTGATGTGAATAAGGATCCATTCCGACCTCAAGAAAAGAATGAGGAACTCTTTGGTCCTGAAATACCATATCTTAGTGCAATTGGTGCACTAATGTATCTTGCAAATACTACAAGGCCTGATATTTCCTTTTCAGTAAATTTGCTAGCAAGGTATAATTCTGCTCCTACTAGGAGACATTGGAATGGGATCAAACACATATTATGGTATCTAAAGGGAACTACCGATATGGGCTTATTTTATTTTAAAGATTGCAGTTCCGATCTTATTGGTTATGCTAATGCTGGGTACTTATCCGACCCGCATAGATTTCGGTCTCAAACAGGCTATGTATTCATATGTGGGGGTACTGTATTATCTTGGAGATCAATAAAGCAGTCTATCGTAGCCACTTCATCGAATCACGCTGAGATTATAGCTATTCATGAAGCAAGCCGAGAGTGTATGTGGTTGAGGTCCATAATAAATCTCATTTGAGAAAAATGTGGCTTGAAATGTGACAAAGTGCCCATAATTTTATATGAAGATAATGCAGCATGCATAGCACAACTTAAAGATGGATTAATAAAAGGAGATAGAACGAAGCACATTTTGTCAAAGCTCTTCTATACACATGAGCTCCAAAAGAATGGTGATATTAACGTACAACAGATTCGTTCAAGTGAAAACGTGGTTGATTTATTCACCAAGTCTCTTCCAACTACAACTTTCAAGAAGATGGTGCACAAGATCGGAATGCAAAGATTCAAGGATGTTCTTATTAGGGGGAGTTAATACGCGCTGTACTCTTTTTCCCTTACGAAGTTTTATCCCACTGAGTTTTTCTTGTAAGGTTTTTAATGAGGAAGCCTATGTGCGTATTATTAGACATTCAAGGGGGAGTGTTATGATATATATCAATTATAGTGAATGTCTATCAAGATCTATTTGATGTCTATCAAGATTTGATGTATTTTTATTTTAGTGTGAAACTAGGGGCAAATTCCCCTTATAAATAGAAGGGATTCCTTCATTGTAAATCATCCCTCAAGAGAAGAAATAATAATTACTCTCTCTTTTCTCTCTACTCTTTTTCTTTATTCTTTCTTATTTTATAACAAAAAGGAATAATTCTTTAATGATCAATAAATTTTTGTCCACATTCATTGCTCAATTAAAGAGAAAGTGGAAGGTGGGATGACACTCTTCAAAGCTAGGATTTCTTTATTTTTTTCATTTATTTACATTTTTTTTCTATTATATTTGTTACTTCTCTTTCTCAATTGTTGAATTTAGAATGGTGTTTTCTTTGCTTTTATTGTCGATTGATGATGTAAGTTTAAAAGTGTAAACTTGAATTTTTGTTTTACTCCTACATTAAATTAAAATATTATAAAATACTAATTAAATATAGATAGTAATCACATCACATTAGACTAAATACTAAATAAAGTATTTACTGAAACTAATATAAATTTGGATGAAAAATTATAAATATTAATCTATTCAAATGGTCATATGTGCCTTTAGGCTTCTACAAAAGTGGTTATATTTTCTGGTACATTTATTTCTTTTACATTTAAAGCCATAAAGTTTTAAAATATAATGAATATAAATATCAATTATAATGAAACAATTGTTATTTAGCTTGAAAAGGTTTGTTTACTCTTTTAATTTTTTAATACAAGTTCAATGTGTACCAAGTCTCTTAACTGCTCGACCCCTTTATCTTTTTTTGGTTCCTTTATGTTATTTTCTTATGTTTTTTCCTCATTAAACTTCTTTAATCGAAGTTTTTATAAATTTTTAATTGCAGTAAATCTATGTTTTCATTTAGGCTCAAATTAGTCATTTTTTACTTTATTGAAGGTTTGCTAATAACTAAATAAAGTTCGTAATTTACATTTGTTGGTTAAAATTATGAATTAATTTTAAACATTCAAATGCACCCCTTATTTGGTGCTTTTTATCATACTTATAAAGATTTATTTATAGTTGTCGCATTGCATTTCTCATTGCACACATATTTTTATAGAATTTCAATCATTTTTATGAATCTATAAAAATTTACTACGTGAAACACACGTACAATGTACGTGTCTAAAGACTAATTAAATATAATTTAAAAGAGTTATCTACTATATGCAATAAAGTCTAATTATATCATTGTTTCACCCACATAGTGTCAATACTCATTTATATAGTATGCCTAAATAGTTTTTTTTTAAGTATAATTAATCACTCATAATTAAGTGCACAATTCATTTGTCCTGCCTATTTATATTTCAGTATATCTTCATATAATTTTGGGATCTCATGGTGTGTTATTTCTTTTTTCTCTTTTGTTTACTTTTTTCTTTTTATTTTATTTTATATCTTTAATTTCTAAGTGTATTCTCATCATCTTATAAAAGGATTGATGTACATGAAGTTAGATATCCTTTCATTAAAATGGGAGACTTCATTAGTTTTGATATCCTTTCATGTCACATAGAACGCTTTGTCTTTTTTAAAGTTTTATGTAGTTTATTTCATTAGTTCCATGAACGTGGTGTATAAAACACATAGACCCAACTTTGTAATTACGGAAGAGGATGAAAGAGAAGTAGATAGCTACTAATGGCATTGTTATGTTTTCTTCTAAATATATTGCACAATTTTTAAATTATTTTTTTTAACGTTATCTAACTTTTTTAAACTTCTCAAATGAGCGGGGGGAGGGAAGTCCTTTTTACGTGAGCAACAATCAATAATGAAAGGTTGAAGGATAACAATATTTGTTATTTATAACTCCTTTCTTAGTGAAATAGAACTTGCAATCTTTCTTGCTGAGATAGAACTTTCAAACTCAAAGCAATGCTAATTTTTATTATATCAAATTCTTTAAACTATGGATAACTAGAACTAACACTAAAACATAATTATGAAATGATAGTTGACATAACTAATTACGAAGTACAAAACAATAACTAAATTTTTTTCTTTTAATTTGTATTCATTGATCATAATTTTTTTAAATTCTTATCTCATCTTTATTTCATTTAAATATATAAAAGAAAATCATAGAGAAACAAAAATTCTATTATCCAACAAAATACATAAATACAAGGAAGAATTTGTAATTTAATTAACTATATATAATTAATCATCATAGGTGTAAGATAAAAATAAATAATTTTTTTTATAATAATCTGCGACAATATGTATTATTAATATAAATTTACTAATGTTATTTCTAACTGCGCGAAGCGCGACCATTATCACTAGTTATATTATATTTTTATGACAAAATTACACAAATCACAAACTTAAGGCACTATATTACCAAATATCCCTTACTATTTTAAAAATTACATAAAATCTCTTTTTGCATCTTTACTGGTGATACATTTGTTGTAAATTGTACAACCTATTTTCTATCCTCCATTCACGCCTCTCTCATCTAAGATACACATTCATTTTTGTTCCACAAATTTCTGCCCTAAAATCTCTCCCATATTTGCAGATATTGTGTTAACTTCCTTCTCCACTACTTCAACTGATTTGAACCGTAATCTTTCAACATTAAATTTTAAAATTTGTCAACTACTTCAAAGAGGTTAGTTGTTTGTTTATGTGGGTTTGAAGCTAGTTTTAACAAGACAAGTCAATATCCATATGTGCTTTAAATTATTTTGTGTTAATTTGTTTGATCTCCAATGGCTATTGATGATTCACCCCTATTCAGCTTGGGAATTTCATAAATTAAAATACAAAAGGGTGTTCCTGCTAGTAATCAAATTTTGGATTTTACTTCGGACAATTTTGATTACACCGAGTTAGGTTTTAGTGAAAATCGGTCAAAGCAGCGCCATGACCCTGAAAAACTAGAGATTTTAAGACATGCTTTTGCTGCTAAAAATCAAGATTTTGACATGCAAATGGACGATCAAGAGAAAAAAAATATATTCCCAAATCTCCATTGGAGCAGGTATTGTTATCGCAAGTAATACATATAGATGGTAAACATAAAAGATTCGATTGATACATATATGTTTATAATTTAATGGGGATTCATATGGATGATATATATGTTATCAATATATGGATTTTATGGTGATTTATGCTATTTATACCTTTTTTTATTTTTTTTAATGGGTAATTCATAGGCTAATGAGTGATACATATGGTGTTATGTTGATTCATACAGTTGTTACAGTTATTATTTCAATAAATGGTGATTCATATGCTATTATTGAGTAATACATTTTTTTCACAATGAATGTTTGATACATATTTTGATATTTAATTGGTGATACATATAGTGTTTTGGTGATTCATATGGTTGTTATAGTTGCACATTTTTATGCAGTGTAAGAGTGATTCTATGTTGATCAGTTTTTTTGGTGATACATATGTGATAACACTTTTTGTACTCATTTTATTGTTGTTGTAATTTATAAATATGTGATTCATTTGACATAGGAATCATCTTCTGATCTGTGTTGTTGGCAGAATGTTAATTTGATTGTGAAAAAATGACCTGCCCACAACGTAAGAATTGGTAATGCACACAACATCAATGTAGTAGATATTATTAAACAAGTTCTGAAAGATGAAGGAATCAGAATTTTTAGAAGCACTTGTTTTGGGTCATTTTTGGACCTCCCTAGTTGTAACTTTCAAGGTTCGATAGCAAGGTGCTTGATGACCTTAGAGGTCCAACACCTATATCAGGAACAACTAAGGGTATTGATCAACAATACAATTCTTTGGTTTTCACTGTACGAGTTTGCTATAGTTATCGGGTTGAAATGCATCGGTAATATAGATGATTTCAATTATTCAGACCTTCTACCATGTCGACTACAGAAAAAAATATTTTTCGTATTCGACAGCAAATGTGAAAAGAAGTGAGTTGGTCAACCTTTTTTTGACTAAAAAGTGAGGAAAAAATATGAAAGATGCGGTAAAAATTGAGATATTGTACTTTATACATACATTTGTATTCTCCCATTAGATAAAATCAATATCCCTGCCCGAGACTTCCACATCGTGGATGACAGGAGTTATAGTCGTTTTTCATGAGAAATATTGACTTTTGCAAAACTGGTGGCTTCTATTAGTCTGTTGATGAATGAGGTGCAACAGTATTACCGTCTGAGTGACATGCCATAAGCTCTTCAGATTTGGTGGTACGAATGTTGTTCCAAAGTTGATGAATCACTTATCGTTCGTGTTCACAATTTAATCCTAAGTATGGTGAACTGGAAAGTGGTTAAACCAAAGCCTAGATACGAGGATTTGATGGATGACATGTTTAGTAAGGTATTTTTTTTACAGTGATACTTTTGTATGTCTATTGTGAATTTTAAGGTACTTTTAATTTTTTGGTCTTTTGTGTTATTTTTGTTGCAGCTTGTGTACTGGAATTTATCCCCGTCACTACAGAAATTGAATCAACTTAATTTGCCCAATCCTCTAACATTTGGTTCAATAGATCATGGTGCAAATCTAGCACAGACAGTATTTGTACAACAACAATATGAAAGGACTGCTCCGACTGAATTTCTTCATGAATTTGATGATTTCAGTACTCCTCCAAATTCAGACATTCTAAAAAAGTTAAGGGTTGATGCTGGTCCATCTTCACACCTTCCTGCAAAGAAAAAAAAAATAGTTGAGGAGTCCACAAAGTTAGTTACGAGTACCAAAGATAAAAAAACAGTTAGAGCAGTTGTCCAAAGATAAACATTTGGCAGGTTCATCAAGAGATCGTTCAGAGCCTCGTGTTTCCTTGGATAAATACAATGTTATGTATAATGTTGAGATGAGGGATGCCGATAAAGAACCTGCTACTGAAGAAGAAAAGCTATCACTATCCAAGTCAGATTTGAACGACATAAAGTCTTATGTTAAGATTTATGTAAGTATAACATTTTATTGGTTTGTTGTGTTAATGTTAAAACAGATTATAGGTTAACATGAAATTGAAAATGTTATTCACAATGTAGGTTGACATAAAATTCAATGATCTGCACAAGTTAATGATGGACCATTATACAGGATTTGTGGGAGTTGTGAAAGAAGATTTTTCTTCATATGGCAAGGTATTCATAATTTATCATAAATATCAGTATGTTACAGTATTATTCTAATTGGTTATCTTGCAGGTCACTCATTATCCAGTTCATCAAAGTGAAAAAGATATCCCGGATAGAGAAGGGGATCCTCCTCAATCTCTTAATGAGCAAAAAACTGATGCTAAAAGTGACAATGTTATAGATAATGTCGGATAATCATCTAAAGTAGGTGAAAATGACGGAGGAACTGAGGAAAGCTTAAAGGTAATTAAATTGACTTAATTATATGATCAGTTTGTTACAAATTGCTCAAAATATTAGCCTCAAATAGTTTATGTGTTATTATTCGAAGTGTTGAAACTGTTAATATAATGGTGTATATGTAATGATTAAGTAACTCATATGTATCACTTTGATATATCTGGCATCATATGTATCACTTTGACACATACAGTGATATATATTGACAGTTTATCAAGATTGCAGCAACAAATATTTGTTATGTGTTCCTTTAATTTCCACAAAAGTACATTTTGACATATCTCAAATAGGAGGGTAAGAATCTGTACACAGACAAGGTGCAAGAAGAAGATAGGCATAATACAACTGTTGAAATAGATGAAGGGATAAGAAACGATAGCCCAAAGTTAATATCTATTTACTTGTAACGAAGATTATTTTGTAATTGCTCACAAATATTATTTGTTATTATTTGGTAAGCTTAAGTTGTTCATTATAATGTTCACAAACTTAGTTTATCTGTTGCATAACAACTTTTTAGTTACAATGTTTTAATCCTATCTACTGATGATTAAAGTTTCAATTATCGAAAGTTGATTTTCTGTTATGTAAGTTTTTCAGATGAATCATAATGATATATATTGGTCCATATGTATCATTATGGTACGAATAGATAGTTTAAGCACTTTCAATCTAAACTTCATTATAACACTAAGTTTACTTTTTACATACGCCTCACAGAAATCTGAAGAAGACTTCATAATACAGATAAAGATTTATGTAAAGCAATTACCTTGTATGTACCATCATTGACTGTTGTCCATCAAACATGGATCACTGATAGTGCTATTGCAGATATTGACACATGCAATCAGCAATACAACATTAATAGTCAGTCTTATATTAGTGACAACGGTATTGCAGCTATTCTCAAGTTCCTGTTTGCAAGACTAGTCTGTCATATGTCAGGAAGAAACCTACAAAAAGAAATAGGCATCCTTCAAAACTATATCAGTCACCATTTGTCAATATTTTTGATTCTGGGTCAAAAGATAAAGAAGTCATCCAGCCGTGCAAAAAGTTGAACTACCCGTTTGAAGGTCACAATATTTATGGACTATATGTTGAAGAGCTCTTCTTTAAGTTCTCTCTTTGGATGTCAGTTGGACTGTACAGAACACAAGCTAGTAGGTAAGATTGATGAATCACCTTTCATAATATCATATATATATGTATTACTTTTAATATTGGTTGAAATCATATTTTGCTTTTAGGAAAGGAAAAGGTGAGCACTACACGGCCAAATACGCTGACCTAAAATCAAAGCTTGATTTTGTAGTTGCACACCTAGTGAAAAAAAGTTGATTTTATGACATGGCCCAATCAAGTAAATGTTGAAATGGTGAGGTATGCTTCATATATATATATATATATATATATATATATATATATATATATATATATATATATATATATATATATATATATATATAGCAAGTAACAATTTTATTGATTTATTGATTTTTATAATTTAAGCACAAGCTGATTTTTATAACATGACCTAACCAAATTGATGTTTGCAGTCTAATTTACCTTTTCTGGTACCAGATGTATCAAAGTGATACATCTGGTACTCATATGTATCACTGTGATACATATGTAAAAAAATGCCACCACAAGAACTAATTTGTAATATGTATTATTCATATACTAAGTTGTTATAAATTCATAAGTATCAACTGGATTTCACTTTGTCATATTCATGTCTTATATGAATTGCATGTTCTTACACAGTCTCATTTTCTATTACAGCACGTCGATGTGGTATTCTACTATCTTAGAAAGAAAGCAAAATTGCACACAACTAGTGAATGTAGTTATACCACTGTGAATTGCATGTTCAAGAACTACATCATGATATATACACTCATTATCATCGAAGTCAATCTGAGATTGATCTTAGTTCGCAAGCCGAAAATGTTCGTTCAATGAAAGTGACTTCGGTAGAGAGATCAATTTGTGAGATTATTCAAGGCCTATGCATTACAGCCGGTATTTCATGGCATTTAACTGATGAGGTGTATGTGTCAATAAATTATAATGGGTTATTTCACTGGATGTTAGTAGTCATAGTACTCAAGGAAAGATGTATTAATGTGTATGACTCACTGAAAGATCATAGAGGTCATGGTGATGAGATAAAGGAGCTTGCTGAAATGTAGTCAACTTATTTGACAATATCTAATTTAAAAAAAATAGCACACAGACTGATCACTACTAGAAGCATATAAGGAAAAGACAGACCAACGTCCATTTGATGTTCAGATTGTTGATAGAATTGTGCAACAATCAAGCGACATGTTGTAAGTATCATTTATTCTTTTAAATATATTCCTTTTACATAAGAGCTCACAACAATCTATAAAATACCTACTGTTCTATTTTTCAGGGATTGTGGCTTGTTTGTAGCGGCATATGCTGAATATTTTAAGTGATGGGCATCAAATGTCTTATTCAGAGTTTGATCTAGAAAAGCATCGCACAAGATACGCTTCCTTGTTATGGAACTATGGTGTGAACAAGGCATGCACTGGATATATTAGTGACAATCAGGATCCGCCTAGGCCTAAATGCACCTTTATTCCACTTGAGGATACAAAGATGATTCATGTTGAACAGTAGCTGTCAAAAATTTGTTGTGTGACTTAAGGATATTGGTTTCTTATGTTTGTTGATTTATGAATATTTTGTTTCTTACGTTTGGGAATTTCTGGATATTTCAAGACAACGTGTTTTATGTTTTTAGTGTCATGACATTTAATGTTTCATAAACTAACCAAGACAGTGAAAGTTATCTATTTCTGATTTATGAAATCTCAAATTGGCGATAATTGATGTTGAATTTCAGGTGTCTTACAATTGATATGTAGCATAATAATTCTGTTAACAATCACAGATGGTCTAATATGAATCACTAGTAAATAGTTTGTTGTAGATGTATTACCAACATTCCAGTTGTGTTTAATAGACTTAACAATAAATCACACATCACTAATATGAATAACATAACTTTCATGAACGGTTAATATGAGTCATATAACAGTGTTAAAATTTTTAATATGTATCAACTGGAAATAATATGTTGAAAATATATCACCAATTAACCTGTTGACTTTAATTACTAATATAAATCACATAACTTTCACGAACGATTAATATGAATCACATAACAGTATTAAATTTTTTAATATGTATCAACTGAAAATAATATGTTGAAAATGTATAACCAATTAACCCGTTGAGTTTAATTACTAATATGAATTACACAAATTTAACGAACGGTTAATATGAATCATATAATAGTATTAAATTTTTTAATATGTATCAACTGTCAACATTATGATGAAAATGTATAACCAATTGACTTGTTGAGTTTAATAACTAATATGATTTACAGAAATTTCATGAATGATTGATATGAATTATATAACAGTATTAAATTTTTTAATACGTATCACTTTGTAATTTTATGTTGGAAATATATCACTAACATTCCTCACCTAATGAAATATATAAACAATGTAAAAGGGATGGGTTGTATTAATCACATAACTATCATGAACTCTAACATATCTGCATCAGAGAATACTACTAACGAATTAAAAACATTGATTTGAAAACAACATTTCTCTTTTCATTGTAAACAAAATATTTCAAACAACAAAATTTTTAAGTATTTAACTCAAATTATTGAATTTAAAACATTGACTAAGTAAACAAGTCTGACTCAACTTCAAAGAAAAATGTCACATCTCTAATGAAAAGTAGTTGCAAGTGCGTCTGTTATGGCCTTCATACCCACATTTGCCACAACGCTTTGAGGTTGATGAAAACTTTTCACTACTTTTATTTTGTCTTCCTTTCTTAGGTCTTTCTAGTGGGCATTTATATTTTGGGGGCAAAACCACATCTTCTAACACCTCCTGTGGTACATGCCAATCTCGTTTATCGGAAATTGAACACAATGACATTTCATAAGTCTTGACTAATGTCTCCTTCTTGTAGTAATCAGAACAGTATGACTTCATTTCCTTTATATGTTTGCTTTTCAAAACAGCAATAACATGCGCACATGGTATCTCATCAAACTTAAACCTACCACAGTTGCATGTTCTATTATCCAACCGAACAATGTATTTTCTTCCTTCTTCATACACACCGTATATGTAGTTAGTTGATTCCCTAATCTAAAAATATTTTTTCATAAAAGTTATGTTAGTCGATGTAATATATGAATCATAAATATTACATATTAATTAAATATAAATAATGAGATTTTATGTGGAGGCATATTTGTACAGATGTATCAAAATGATTTATATGAGTTCCAGATGAATCACTTTGATACATGTGTTATCAGAAAGTTAAAATAGTCTGCAAATCAAATTACTTAAAGTACAATAAATATAACTTACCATCATACGCGATGACTTTGCCTCGTTCAATTGAATAATTTGTTAAAACTTACCTCCCAATGAGTTTTAACAAGAAAGCTAGATCGATCTCTATTTTTTTGGTTCCATGCACCAAATAAGATTCTGACCTATTCAAGAAAATCTAAAATTGAAAGTTCACGTGCCTAAACTAGACGAAAGTTGATACATTCTATAATATTGGAAATCATCATCCTCTTCCTATTTATTGAAGCATGAACTCGTGATCACTTTTCAAATCCAAGATTTTCTAGATATACCTTTACTCTATTGTCAATCTTTTTCACTTTACACATAAGCTCATAAAAATCATCCAACTTGTACGCTTTAGCCATGGCAAAAAACTCGCTGGACAGCTTGTCCTCACTCTTTCTATAATTCTTGCAGACATTATTCCAAAGATACCAAACACGGGCAAAATGTGGTATACATGGATACCCCATACTAACCGCCTTGATTATGCTTTCATGTCTATCAGAGACAACACACATATTATCGCGCTCCCAGAAAGCACACTTAAATTGCTGAAAAAACTATGTCCAGGAGGAATAATTCTCCGAATCTACAACCACATACGCAAGCGACAATATATGACCTGATACATAACATCAACCAATCCTTAACTCTAATTTATATAAAAATGCTAAAAAAATATAAAATAATCACTACGTGCAATACCTGCTCCATCAAGTGGGTTAGCTGAAACGAATGTTTCCTTATATGGTCCACTCATGTGACATCCGTCTACTACCATAATAGGCCTACAATACTCCAATCCCCTAATAAAAGAATGTAGTTCTATGAATAGATACATGAACTGATTATCCGGAGACTTATGCATCCTTATATGTGAATTGGGATAAAAAAAATTTAACATGTATACGTAGGAAGGCATTTTCTTATATTCGTCTGTTGGTCGCCCTCTCAATATCTTTAAAGTACGTTCTTTAGGACGCCACGCCTTCATGTAATCTATGTCCAAATCAAGTTTCTTTTTTATATCTTCAATAATGTCACTTGGGGTGATTATTCTTTTATGGTTCAACAACTTTAGAGCTGTTATTCCAGCTACAAAAGCAATTATTGCATACTGCTGCTCAAAATCTCTGTCCATTAATGGACATGTGTGTTCATCATTGAAAGTACGTACTATGAATGTATCGGTACCAAGCTTACATGACGCCTTGAATAACCAACTACATTCAGGAAATTTGCAAAGCAAGACATAACTGAAATAAACATCAATAAAATGTATCACAAATATGAAGTTTCGTTAATATGTTATTATATGAATCACCATTTATCATATTAATCACCATTTAACAAAAAAAATAATGACGTATGTATCATGCATATGAATCACCTTTACTCTATAAAATCACAAATATTGTTATGCATTACCATATGAATTACCATTTATCAATTATAATGATCACATATTTATCATTCAAATGAATCAAACTATAGTTGTTATGCGTTATTAAACTCGAATTAAATGTATCAATTGTGAATTAAATCAGAAATTGATGTTGAAAAACTAAAATCAAACCTTTGTTTGTCAGATCTCTCAGCTCTGAAATTGAACCTGTGCTTGATTGCATAGTTACGCATTACCGATACAAGAGTAGCTTTATTTTATACTTTTGCTTCACCTTTACAACACCGTTATAGCAATCACTTATTACTTGTTCACCACCCATATCAATAACTGTCAGAGATTCAACGTTACCAACTACAACAACAACAAGTTCAAACGGCTCAACAATATCATAACACTTGATTCCATATCATCAGCGTCGAAATCATCATTGTCAATTACAATATCACTCGTTGTGATACACAGTGGATACTTTTCGAATATAGTTTCCTGTTTTAAAATCTGAAGAAAAAGTTTCACAGCCATATCATTATGAATCTTCAATGCTGATGAATTGCCTTGAACAATGTATTTGACATAATTTTTTTCAGAGATACGCCAATTTTCAATTGAATTGATATAGCGGCCATTAAATCACGGTACGAAGTTTTTCATGAATTACAATACCATCGACCCGATAGTTATCGTACCTAATTTCTAAAACCTATTCTCCGGAATGACGCAACAAAACAGTCACGAGTTCCATTGAAGTTAGTCAGAAAATTAAGAAGGAAGATCGATTTTTTTCCCAATTCAAAAAAATTGAGTTTGTAATTTGGTTTGCTTCAAAAATTTTGGGTTGCTTCAATTTTGAGCGTTTGTTGACTGAAATTGCGTTTTTAACGCTTGTAATAGTTTTGGCGTAATTTGCATTGTTGAAATCAGAGAAAATCCGTTACTTCCTTAAATAAAGAACTGATTTGTTTCACATGTATCACTTTTTTATACGTATCACCGCTTAACATATGTATCACTATTTCAAAAAATCAAGATAAAATGTAATTAACAAAATAGTCGAGATTTTATGTAATATCACTTAAAGATTCAGGGATTTATGTAAGTTTCTCTTTTTTTATTTTTTCAATTGATAGTCCAATTTTTTTATATAAAAAATAATCGAAACAACTAAAACTGATACTTTCCTTTTAAAATAGTTTAATTCAAGAAATTTTCTGTACAATTCATTCTTCTTTATCAAAAGAATCTTATAAATATCGATGAAACTTTTTTATTTGATTTAATATATTCATTGTTGATCCCATTACAAATCAGCAACATCTAGAATATAGATTGATTAGTTATTGGTGATTTCAATCAAAATTTTCAGTTTTCTTGTAAGATAGTATTTGATTTCAATGGATTCTGGTAAAATTTCATGATTTGTTATTGATTTTATTATTATAATTTGCTTTTGATCTCAGTAA
Source organism: Capsicum pubescens (assembly GCA_030864215.1). Classification (NCBI taxonomy): domain Eukaryota; kingdom Viridiplantae; phylum Streptophyta; class Magnoliopsida; order Solanales; family Solanaceae; genus Capsicum; species Capsicum pubescens. The sequence continues at coordinate 221,058,664 of CM061547.1, forward strand.
ATTATAGCAGTAATGGCTATATATCTCATTGTATTTGAGTTTTGATGTAGGTTTATATGCTTAATCTTAACAATTTTCAGTTGTATATGATTGATTATAAATTTATGTTGTTGATTTTAGTCGATATAGGTTAAATTTATGGATGATTTAAATAAATATTATAGTCGATATATGTTAAATTTATGGCTAATTTCAAACAAATATTATAGACAAAAAATGATAATTGAATTGAAATTGTATTTTGTTTGTTATTATCATTTGCTTACGAGTTCAGTGAATTATAGCAATAATGACTATATATTTTACGAAAAAGGGTCAGAAATACCCTTCAAGTATTGAAATTGGGTCAAAAATACCCTTCGTTAACCTATTGAGCCAGAAATACCCTTGAAGTATTGAAAATGGTTCAAAAATACCCTTCCATCCATCTTTATGACTCAAAAATACCCTTGCAACTAACGGTTTTTAGAAATCATAATTAAAAATTAGAAAAAAGGGTCAGAAATACCCTTTAAGTATTGAAATTGGTTCAAAAATACCATCCATCCACCTTTATGACTCAAAAATACCCTTGCAACTAATGATTTTCTTAACTCATAAATAATTTTTTTTAATATACGTGGCCGCTTTCACTTGGTTGAAACTAAATTAATTTAAATGTTATATTCAATCCGGCCTCAACTCAAGCTTTGGGGTGGGGTGGGTGATTTTGAGTGGTATAAGATTACTTTGATTAGGGAAGTTATTTTTCTTAGTTTGAAATTTAGAATAAATATGTTTTTTAGGAAAAATATTTTTCAAAATATTCAGTCAAACGAACATTTTCGTTCGCACCGAACCCACCCTTAAAAGCTTGTAATGGTGAGGTGATGCTTTTTCTGATAGTTCTAGCGTCGGCATAAAAGAACACTCCAAGGTTCATGATTAATCAAAGTTTTACATCAAAATCTCTTACCTATTGTTTTTTCTACAAATGGCCTTAAATAATTAATTATCATTTAACTCGTGTGGAATTGGTATATATTATATTCTTCGTTATATAATTTTCTATTATTTTAACTCTCACCTGAAATATTATACTAGTAGATTGCGATGATTCTTTATAAAGGGGAGAGAATGTACTCCATAGTTATATTCCCTGCCCCAGAAAAAGTAACATGCATCTTTAAGGTTAGATTTTGATCATATTATAGAACAGTAATGTCAAATAATGATATTGTATATCCTCCGTTTTAATTTATTTATTTTAATTATTATTTACATAAAATATTTTAAATTATTAATTATATTAAATCTTTTAATAGTGCAATTATTTTATGAACATAATTTTTAATATATAAATTTTATTATAAAAAATTAAAAAATTTATATCCAAATTCACATCAAATATTAATTAGCTTGATCATTATACTTCGATAAACAAAGAAACAGAGGAATGGATAATAGTTACAAGATTTGACGTTTGCATGAAAGGGTAAAATTACTGAAAGTACTGGTATTTTATTTACTATAGATATTCTCCACAAGCACGGATTAAAAAATGCTTTCACAAAGTTTATATTGTCTCGTTTTGCTGCTATATTAAAGCCTAGCATTATTGACGTTGGGGCAACCTTTATACGGTTTGAATCGGGTAGCTTGAGTTGGGATTGGATTGGATATAACATTTTAATTAATTTAGTTTCGACCAAGTGAAATGTGTCACGCATTTTTTTAAAAAAAATTATTTATGATTTAAGAAAATCGTTCGTTGCAAGGAAATTTTTGAGCCGTAAAGGTGGATAGATGGTATTTTTGAACTAATTTCATTACTTAAAGGGTATTTCTGACCCTTTTTTGAATTTTTAATTATGATTTTTAAAAATCGTTAGTTGTAAAGGTATTTTTGAGCCATAAAGGTGGATGGAGGGGTATTTTTGAACCATTTTCAATACTTGAAGGGTATTTTTGGCCCAATAGGTTAACGAAGGGTATTTTTGACCCAATTTCAATACTTGAAGGATATTTCTGACCCTTTTCCGTATATTTTATTCTATTTGAGTTTTGATTTAGGTTTATATGCTCTCTCTTAGTAAATTTTAAAGGTATATGATTGAATTATAGAGAGTTTGGAGCTAAAGGGACATTTTTTCAAGCCAAAGAGTCAAAACGGACAATCCTTTTGTTTATGTACCAAAACTGTCAGTTTTTCCAAAAATGGGCAAACTACAACCAACACCGTCTGTAAACGTTTGAGAAGGAAAAAAATGTTAATAGGGTTTGCCCAAAAATGGGCAAACTACATTTTCATAAATTTTTTTTAATAGTTTTCTCATTTGTTGGCAAATTATTTTTATTTGGACAAACTATGATTCTTCCATTGAGAGTTTCGACTGATAACTCATTAAACATCACACTGTTAATATTCCTGAACATTTTGTCACTTCAATTTTTGAGAAATGGTATAACTTTTTCACTTATAAAATATGTATTATTGTTCACTCCATTTTATCTCATTCATTATGAACAACATTCCTTATTCACAAAACACTTTTTTTTCAACAGATAATTATTCGTTTAAATTTCTTATAAGGAAAAAAATAACGAGTGACACTGTCATTCTATTCGACTCATGATCAACTATGTCATTAGCTAGCTCATTGTTGTTCACAATTTTTATGAATTGAGTCAATGTAGGATTGTCTGGAAAGGGGTAACTCCTAAAAGACAATAGAATTATAATTTTTATAATTTAAACATGTTATAACAATCCTTAAATAATAGAAAAAAATATATAATGTCTTTACCTATTCATTAACTCAATTGGAGTGTGACAGTATAAATTAGTCGGTTCTTGATTGCTCGATTTTTCAAACTCACAAATTTGAGAACTCCAATGTACATTGTGTTGATTTAGTGAAGGCAAATCGCCATTTTGGCTATCAAACCCTGCTACTGTTTGTTGTTGAATACAATTGCTTGGCCAACGAAAACTGAAACTAATAAAACATGTACTATTTCGAATATCAAATTCATTATCAGATGATTCTTCATCCTGAATAGCGCTTTGAGTTTTGGCATACATATCAAGTGTTTCTAAATGCATTTGGTTGCATAAAATCTCAGGACTACAAAGAAAGGCTGATAAAGAGTCATCATTCCAAATTTGGGTCTCCTAAAAAATCATATGACCGTTACCCATAATTGATATGGGATATCGACCAGTGATAAGAATAGAAAGTTCAGAATCATGTACCTTCATTTTACTCCAAAAAAGACATACAAGACGATCATATTTGAGTGTCATTGACACTTGAACTGTTTTCGCAGGAAGACTATATCTAATCGAATCATCTTCGTACAAAACTTCTTTACCCCAAAATAAACTAACTATAACGGTGTCACTCATTATTTTTTTTTCTTATAAGAAATTTAAACAAACAACTATTTGTGAACAAAAAAGTAGTTCCGTGAATAATGAATGTTGCTCATGATGAATGAGATAAAATAGAGTGAACAACAACACATATTTTATAAGTGAAAAAGTTGTAGCATTTCTCAAAAATTGAAGTGACAAAACATTTAGGAATATTAATAGTGTGATGTTTAATCAGTTATCCGTCGAATCTCTCAGTGAAAAAATTATATTTGCCCAAATAAAAATAGTTTGACCACAAATGGGCAAATTATTAAAAAATTTTTTATGAAAATGTAGTATGCCCATTTTTCGGCAAACCCTATGAATATTTTTTTCCTCCGCAAACGTTCACAGACGGTGTTAATTATAGTTTGCCCATTTTTGGGTAAATTGTCCGTTTTGGTACATAAAAAGGACTAATCATTTTGACTCCTAGGCTTGAGAAAGTGTCCCTTTTAGCTCCAAACTCAATTATAGAGTTATGTGATTGCTTTTAGCCGATTTAGATTAAATTTATGACTGACTTCAAATAAATATAGACAATCAATGACAATTGAATTGTAATTGTATGTTCACCATCACTTCTGATTTCAATGAATCATAGAAGTAACGCCTATACGTTTTGTACTATTTGAGTTTCAATTAAATTTATATATTGTGTCTTAAAGATTAATCTATTCAACCTTATAAGCTATTTTTCATTGTAATATTTTCAATTGAATGTATTTTATTATTGCTACTATTTCATTAAATATTAAATCTTAATTTATATAATTTTTTTGCCTATGAAGATTAAAAAAATCATTTCATACAGCAAGAGACTAAACGGTTAGAAAAAGCACAAGAAGTGATTTAAGGCTTAAGGAGAATCAAATAAGCACAATTAGCATTAATTATAGAATAAACAAAAAACAGAGAATGACACGATAATTTTTAGGGTAAATTACTTATAACCACATCTTAAGTTTCTATTATTACTTAAAATCTTATCCAACTAAACTAATTACAAAAATTCCTTTTTACTCAAAATAATTGCCTCTTTTCTAATACATCTAAAAAACCTACCCACATCCCCTTATTGTGTCGCAAATCAAGCCACAAAATCAGGAAATATATCCCACGATTTTCTCAACTCACCCATTTTGAATTTCTTTTTATATCCCACGATTCTCATCTTCATCTTCTACTTTAACATTCAAGTTACACCTTCCATTAACTTTCTTTTGAATTTCCACCATGTTCTCATCTATTACTCAATTAGATCTAATAACTCCATCTTTCCACCATTAACTTTCTTTTTTAATTTCCACCATTTCATTATGATATGAACGATATTGATTTTCGTGAAAATAGATTGAAATATCAAAACTTTCTAGACAAAATTGCTATGATATTTAAGCAAAACTTTTGATTATTTTTATTATAATTTCTATAAATTAATTTTCGTCCATCTGTTAGACTATTATGCATCAAAAGATATTTTACTTTTCAGCAATGTCTCATATAAGTTAATTGTAGTTTTATATCTTAATGTAAATTATATAATGTATCAAATATTTTCAAAAATAAGTCAAGTATAATGCTAACTTAATTACAGTGATGTATCTCAATCAAAATAATTTAATGTATTAGAAACTTAAATTAACAATACAATAGTAGATATAATATTGTTGTATTTGCATATAAAGTAATGTATCATAAGATATTTAGCTTTTAATACAATATATCAGATAATTTTTACACATATAAAGTATTAAGCAAAAAATATAATAATGTATTAGTAACCACAAATAAATGTAATGTGTCATGAATTGTAGTGTATCATGAATTCAATGTTATTAAATGAGATATTTGTTATCATAATACAATATATCATAAGTTTTTACATAATAGGAAAACTTATGATATTTGTTATCATAAGTTATTAAATGACGTATATTAGGTAATTTAAACAATAATTTTTTTAATTAAGCGCATTAATTACTCAACTGTAGGCTTAATTATCATTTATTTTCGTTTTTAATCATAATTAAAAATTTATTAATGTATCATAACGTTAACTAATGTATCATTTCTGGGATTTTATGTAATTATTATAAAAGTAGGGAGAGAGAGTAATTAGATAGTAAAATGTTGGGATTTATGTTTTTTACCCTAATTTTTATAGGGAGTTAAAATCTAGCAAACACTAATTAATCATGTCTAGAGACGAAGTGTTACAACTAACTTAGTTATTGATTCAACACATTACATAATTATGTTATGTCTAAACTCTGCATGCAATATCACAACCAAAAAATTAGATACTATCAATTCTCAAATATGTTGAGCCCACTAAATCATACTTTTATTGTACAATTTCTTAACTTAGGACAACAATGACTTGAAATTAAATGTAAACTCCAATCACATTTTGAATTTATTGGAGCATACAAAGTAGTGAGAACTGCCAGAGAAATATATATACCTTAAATTTTGTACGTTGTTCTATCGTGATAATATTATTAGTGTTTATTATCGATTTGAGATAGTTAAATTTGTAGGTGAGTTGAGAGCATGCATTACGGCTTAGCTTCGTGTTAATAGCAAAGTGTGCAAGACAACAAGTAAAAATTAAAAATAACGTAAGTAATGAACGAGCTAAAGTATGAGAATTTGATCCCATACAATTAGTTCAAAAATGATGCATTTGTTTAAAAAATAATTGGTGAAATCTAAACTTCGCTCAAACTATTTCTGAAAAATATTTGAGCCAATGACGCCCATTTAACCAATTGTTTGTATTGAAATTTCGAAGACTTGGTATGACACTTTGAAATTCTACCCCTGATGAATTAATACTAATTCTGCAGAAAACTAAGATTAATTCCCTTAATTGAAAACTAGTTTACGTTAGAAATTATTGAGACCATAAAGTAAAGTCATAATCTATTGTTATATCTAATCTTCAAAGAAAAGTTAAAACACAAGCACATAATGAAATAAAATGTTAGATACTAGCAATACACTAATAAAGAAAATTGTAAAAAATAAAAGAGATGAAGATTACTCTTATGTGATCTTTGAAGAAACCCTGTGCACCTTAAGAAATTTGATAAACATGTAGTAATTGGTCCAATATTGGTTGGGCCATAGAGAGTTTCAAAAGAAACTTAAATACTCTAATGGCGTATGTGAAACAAAAAAGAGGAAAAGAACAAATAGAAACGAGCTAATATAAGAATACAAATTAAGGAAAGTTAACACCAAATAAAATACCCAAGAATTAAATCAAACTATTACTCTAACATAATCTGGTTCACTTATCTTCAATTGTCTGTCTTTAGGATAATTATTCGGAGAAAATGAGGATGTATTTAAGTTAATAACAAAGAGTAAAAAAGAGATGTCATTATTCAAATCAATCTAAAACACTTCAATTCATACTTAAATACAATTTGAACTCCTAACAATTGTAATAAGTTTACATTTCAACAAAGTCAAAATTAAAAATTTAAGTTATTCAGCTTTTCTTTTGAGAAAAAAAGACATACGTGAGATGACTTATTTATTATTCACATAGCCTATCAACTTCAAACTTTACAATAGGTACTACATTATATTTTTCAAGACTTTGATGCTCGAATTGAAAATTGTTTAAGTTCTTTTGTTGATGCTATAAAAATTAATCTAAAACACTTCAATTCATACTTAAATAAAACTTAAACTCTTGCAGTTGTAATGAGTTACATTTCAACAAAATCAAAGGTGAATTTATTCAGTTTTTTCTTTTGAAGCGAAAAAAGACACACATAACATTACTATTTATTCACCTAGAAAAATTGTGAGAGCAACTAGTAGCATTTATTGTTGGGTTCGAAATCGAGAGGGCGTCATACGGAAGCTTAAAGTTTGCAAACCATAAGACGATAAATCAGACGACAAAGAAAAACATACTAAAAATCATTAAATTATTATATATTTTGGCCAATCGGCCTACATATTATAAAACCTAATATTAAAAATATAAAACTAATAAGAGAGAAAATCTCCCTAAACGAAAATCTTAAAAGATTACATTGTGGATGCTATTGTGTATTGTGGTGTGAGAAGGGGGTCTTCTATTTATAGAGTTCCAAAACCTTTCCTCCAACAAAGAGGTTTATATTTTTTCTTTCAGGAAAAGTAAAAGTAATTATGGTAACTTTTATTTTCTTTCTAAGAAAAAATAAAACTTAAATATAGTAAGAAAATCAAACCAAAAACCCTAACAAATCTCCCCCTTTTGGCTTGATTTTCTTCACTTGATCTGTCTTCTCTTCATATCACGTGCATGAACTTTGTTCTTGATATAATCTTCATAACTGCTACTTGCCATGGTTAAAAATAAGGTTTAAAATATCATGGTTAAAAATTGGTTTAAAAGTAATATTTTATTTTTATTTTTAAAGATGCAGCAGCAGGAGTGTTGAAAATATGGTTGAAACTTGTTCTCCACATGTAGTTCGACAAAAATCTTCATTATCGCCCAAATTGTTGCAACTTGATTTTGAAATCGCTTTGAACCTGTTTAATCTCGTCTCACTACACCATTGGACCATTGAACCGTAAGCTCTGATACCACTTGTTGGGTTCGAAATCGAGAGGGCGTCATGCGGAAGCTTAAAGTTTGCAAACCATAAGACGATAAATCAGACGACAAAGAAAAACCTACTAAAAATCATTAAATTATTATATATTTTGGCCAATCGGCCTACATATTATAAAACCTAATATTAAAAACATAAAACTAATAAGAGAGAAAATCTCCCCTAAACGAAAATCTTAAAAGACTAGATTGTGGATGCTATTGTGTATTGTGGTATGGGAAGGGGTCTTCTATTTATAGAGTTCCAAGTTAGCCAAATATGGAAAAGAATTATATTTTTTCTTTCAGAAAAAGTAAAAGTAATTATGGTAACTTTTATTTTCCTTCTAAGAAAAAATAAAACTTAAATATAGTAAGAAAATCAAGGGAACATTTATATCTTATCAACTTCAGACCAAAAACACTACTTATGACTTAAAAGTAGTAGAAAAATTAATTCCCTCTTTCTAGCTTGTAACTAAAAAAAGATTGCATACATATGTAGTAGTTTATCTCCACGTTGTAAATAAAATTTTATAGTGCACTATCTTTCAATTCTATGCCTATTACCTAAATTAGGGGTAAGATAAACATGTTCCTTTAATTGTGGTGTGAAATACAATGTTGATAATAACAAAAAGTAGAGGACGATCGACATCTTAATTTTATTTATCGTAAATTTTTTGATGGTAATGCTGATAGAATATTTGAAATACTAAGCTTTGTAGGTGTATTTTTTTGCAAAATGTTGCCTATCATCCAACAAGACTCTTTCTTTGCTCGGTTGTGACATTAACATGTAGAGACATCATCCTGCGAGCAAAGAAAGTGGCTTCTTGAATAATAGACAACATTCTACACAAAGGCATATGTACAAAGCTAAGTATTTCAGAAATGCTATCAACATTGGTAGCAATTACAAAGTTACTTGACAAATGCAAAGATTTCAATATAAATGAAATTGTGATGTCAATCTCCCTCTGTTTTCTATTGTTATTTGCATTGCGTTTGACACCACAATTAAAGATGAATGTGTTTGTCTTACCTCTAATTTAGGTAAAATACGTAGGATTGAATAATAGTGCACTATGAAATTTAATTTACAACATCGAGAGAAGCTACTATATGTATATACAATCTTGTTTGGTTATAAGCTAGGAAGAGAAAATTAATTACTCTGCTTCTTTTTTAGTCATAAGTAGTACTCTCAATCTGATGTTGACAAGTGCTACTAGTTGCTCTTACAACTTCTCTATGTGACTAAATAGTCACATCATGTGTGCCTATTTTTTTCTCAGAAGAAAAAGAATAAAGTAATCTTTGGCTTTGTTGAAATGTAACTAATTACAATTGAGTATGAATTGAAATATCTTCGATTGATTTTTATGACATCAACAAAAGAATTTACGAAATTCTAAAATTGAGCACAAAAGTCGAGTTCCTATATAATGAAATTCCTTTTCCTTTGGCAGATATTGAGCAAATTCTTGAACCCTAAATTCAATCAAGAAGAATAGAGCAATACAATTATTACTGTTGATGCTTTGTCAGTCCATCATCTTCAAAATTATAATATCATCTGTCTAAATTGAGAACTGATCATTGTCGATTTATGAATACTCCATCTTTAATTTTTGTTGTAATTGCAATAGATAATTATAAGTTTAACCTAAATGTAGAGAAGATGATGAGTGAGCAAGTTGTTCCAGCAGTCGAGAGATTTTATAGACTTTGAGAAATGTTTGAAATGAGTGAGTTTGGCCAAGTATAATTTGAATGATTTCAAAGTGAAAATCAAAAGAGAAGCAAAAGGAGTTGTGTTTAGCTAAATTAGGATAAATTTTCTTGATCTGTTTCACCATTTTTACTAGCAGTTTGAATGTGAGTAAAGTAAATAAATAGTGCAAAACAGTTAATAACAAAATAAAAACATAAATTCATAATCTCAAAGTTAAATAAAATTTATGTAGGAGTTAGAGTAAAAATTTGAGTATTCTGATATAAAGAAAGTTTGTCTCTCATAAATTGAGCCTCTTCTTGCAGTGCTTTTAGCTATCAGCAATCAGGAATATTGGGTGGAAGTCAATAAAGATTTCACATCAGTTAAATTATGGAAGAATCAAACTTAAATGATTTTAATTAATTCGACATATCTTAATATTTGATGTTAAGATATGTGTTCTGACAGTAGTGTATATAGTCAAGGAAGCATAAGATACAGACTGCTAGAACAAGTTGTGATAGCATAAAAAGAAAATTCAAAATTTTAAAAATAAAAAGGAAAAAAGTGAAATGAAACACCTATTTGTGGTATATAAGCTAAGTAAAATTTCTTTTGAGGTCAGTGAAATAACTCAGTAAAATTTTTGGCTCGAAGTAACAATCGTTATCTAAATTCACCATAAAAGGTTGTGACAAGTGTCATACCCTTGTTTTGATGGAAAAAAAGATTTTCAATTAAAATGACCATTTCGAATAGAAACTATTTTTGTTTATTTATTCAAAGTCATCACTCGAAATTGAGTTTTTTAATTTGATATTATCTATCTAAAGAAGTAAAAACCATGAAAATACTTGAATCTAATTTCGTCTTTCATTTTTGATACCCAAGCGATCCAAATGATTTTCATTCACCGTTTTGATCCAATCTTACCAGTCAGATAATTTATTTTTAACCCATATAATTCAACAACTAATTATTTAATTCCTTAAATAAACTTGATTCGGTACAAAAAGAAACAAATCATACGTTAAAATATAAATCAACTAATGAAAATTTTAAATTTAACAACTACGGATAAAATATAAAACAATCATAAAACATAGAATCATATTGTTGGCATATCAAATTGGGAAGGAAACAAAGTTAGATAGAGAGTTAATTTTCACATTATCAATACTGCAATCATCTAAGCAAATAAATTGATAATTAAAACAAGTTACTTAAAAATCATAACTAAGCTATAGAAAAGGGTCCAAAATATACCCAAATTTTAATAGAAATTTATCGTAACACGCCTGAACTCTGTGGGGATTTTATGACACCACTATACTATTTATTAGTGTATTTTAATGACATTTATAAGCTAATAAATAAATAAAATTTATTAATAAATAAATAAAAGAGTTTAGTACAAATAAATATCAGTAAAATACATTAATAAATAGTCTAGGGGTCATAATATGCCAACAATTAGTTAGGGGGTCTAGGACCCCCGCAAAGTTCACGTGCGTTACAACAAATTTCATCAAAGTTTGGATATATATCATACCATTTTCCCCTAAGCTATAAACCATTTGAGTGCAACGCTGGTAACATAACCTTGAATTTCATATTAAACATTCAATAAAAATTGAACGTAGAAGATGAAAAAATAACATCAAATGCAATTTTGAATGAAAACTTCAGAGCAACGAACAAATACCTTGACTGAAAAGATAAACAGTGGATATGAGATTGATTCTTCGGTATTTTTGTGGGTTGTGGGTTCGGGAGCGCGAGTTGTGTTTTGATGGTGTATATATATATAGATGTAAGTATGTAGTAGTGTGTGAGTGAGAAAGTGGTGGAGAATTGTGTGTGTAGGTGAATGGAATCTAATAGAGAGGTACGTTTTGTGAATTCTGTTGGGGAGTGAAATGATTCAATGTGTAGTGATCCACAAGGCCAATTTCTCAATTTTTGTGCATTTTTGATATTTCGAGCCTTTTCGTAGTGGATATAGATCATTTATGACTTGTTGGAACTGTAAGCTCAATTATCAGATTTTGGAGCTTTAGCTATTAAGGAATTGGTCCCGGACCAAAAATACTAGTGAACAGGCTCAAATCAGAAATTCGACAGTGCTATCAGGTTCGAAATATTGATTTTAGACTAGAAAAACCCTTTATTCAGGTCTGAGGCTTTAAGGCTCATTGTAGGCTACTGGTAGATTTGATAAAAAATAAAACTATAGGTGTGGGGTGGGGTTCACATTTAATCAAAATGATATCAGATGAAAGTTTTGATGGTTCTATTGAGTCTGAAATATCAAATTTGACAAGGTAGCATAGTTCGTTTGCACGCACGAATTTTTGAATGAATTTGAAACACCTGATCGGAGTTCATTTGGAATTAGCAAATCTGGTGCCTGTCATCAGCTAGTGCAATTGCTTAAGCGGACCTTTGATCGCTTAAGCGACTAGGGGATCGCTTTAACATCCAACCTTGGTCCTCGCCCAGTTTCTTAAATGGAGGCCTCATCACTTAAGTAAAGGTTACTTAAGCAACACTTAACCGCTTAAGCAGAGGCCAAATTTTAATGGAGGACTGCTTAAGTGATTATTTGACCGCTTAAGCGGCAACCGCTGGTGTTATATCACATTCTTGATCCCCTTTTTCTTCTTTTAGATATTAGGAAGTGGGAAAGTATGAAATATCATCCATTGAAGCTAAGGTAAGCTAGCTAGCCTGACACTTCTTAGTCATTCTCCATTATTTTCCCGTCAAATTCTATCTCTTTTCATTGTAAATTCTTAGAATTAAGGACCTGAATTCCTCAACTTTAGGGGTTGATTCGGGCCCTGATTTGTACTCCATTTGTGCTCAACTTTTGAGCACACATTCTTTGTCCTTCGAGAGACCTCGTGACAGATTAATTTTAGATTTTGTTTATGGGCTCGACGGCCTATTCTTGACCTAAATTTCAACTCGAGCATATGCACATTATTGTTTTGATATTGTGATTTCATTTTAGGACCGTGGAGCAAGAACGAGCAAATTATGGATTATTCAAGAGTCGCGATTCAACATTGAGGTAGAATTTGATCTATTTTCTTTATGAGATTGCGTATAGTATAGATTGCATGCTAGGTAGGGATTATAGGAAGGGTTCATGACTAGTGTACTATGACTTAGCCTATTTAGCAAATTTGGAATAGAAATATGATCCAACCTTAGTATAAGATGCTTGTTATGACCATAGTATCCTATCACCCTTGATTATAAGCATGTTAACCATAGTTTGATATTAAGTACCCTTTTTGTACAAAAATTACTAGTTGACTCAGTAAATTGGTTGTATTTCTAAATTAGATTCTTTAGTGACTTTACACCCTAATGTACCATAATTTTTCAAGTTATGAGGTTTTATTATGTTAACTATATATTGTTGGGCTTGAGGCTGTGGTTAAGATACCAGTTGGACTCCAGATGTGTATTCTACCCTTATAATGGATATGATTCTAGTTTATGGGTACTTAAGCAATTATGGTTGTATTCTCTAGATATTGCTGATGACATTAATACTCTTATGTGTATTTATGATTACTTAGTGGTACGATTTCAACCAAACACTTGATTTTACTACTGATTTCTAAAAAGGGATTTATTCTCACTTTTCACTTTAAAATGTATTTCCTCTATAACGAGAATCATACCACCTTATTTAATGAATTATGAGCTTTGAAACTAAATGTGATGTTTTGAAAATCAGTTTGAGGTTGATTCTGGTCCATTATTAAATCACTCCTTTACCACTATTGTTTACTTCGATAGATGGAGATTTTGATCTTTTCTATGCTATTATGCCAATTTAGTCTCAAAATTGAACTTGAGCAATGATTTATAGATTTACATTCTTTTAGTCTCGATTCGAGTCTTAGAATATTATATATATATCTTTGGTATTGAATGGAGTAGATTAATTATGATGGCTATTTAAAGTCCTGATTTGAGACCAGGCAGTATTTATGGATATTCTGAGTCCCCTATGGGTCCCTTAGTCCTTGAGCCATAGTGCCGGAGATGGATGGTCACCATATGTCTTGACTTTATGAGTTATTGAGCAGGAGGAGGTGTATGCACTTGGTATATTTTGCACCCGAATCGGATATTGGTCATATTGGTCTATGTACATTCATTCATTCATATTCATTATCTATCACCAGTATAATTATTTCGTGCTTATATCTATCGACCTTATGAGGGCTATACAGGTATAAACTATAATTGTTGTTTGCTAAGTGCTGCTTGAGCCTTTTGGGCTTATGGGGCCCGATTAGGTTGTTATTTGTCCAGATTAGCTGGTTACTTTGTTGTTGGTTATTATGGTTAGTTCCTGACAGGATGATTATGAAATGGTACCCGAGATTATCGGTATGTTTTTGATTCTTTTCTTTCTTATAGTAATATATGTTATGGTTAAGTTACATCATGATTAGTCACACTTGGGCTAAAGGTTTTGATTATGCTAGTATTAGCTCCCTTACTTGGCTATGATCCCCGAGATGTTAGGTTGGCTCCCTCAGGTGGTTATTTTGAAATAAGTCTATATATGTATATTTATTTATATGATATATTGTATACCCCTTCACTTCCTTGTTTATTCATATCGTATATGGATTTCTTGGCCTTGTATTATTATATTATATATCCTTCCTTCACTCTTCGTTGTATATTGGCTAGTGAAATATGGTAGTACACTTTAGTTCCTGATTACCTATTAGAGTAGGATAATTTACCCTTATTGCTTCATTTTCATGATTATGTTGAGTTTTCTGGATAGTTATATGTAGTTACATTCCTTCTTTATATGTTATTTATGCTTACATTATCTTTGGAGCTCAGTCGGTCGATGCCTACTGATTACCACATGTTTGGTACTCATACTACACTTCTGCAACCTACAGATCATAGTACGAGTTCTCGTTGTTGATGTGTGCATCGTGCGAAGCAGCTATGAACCAAAGAATTAGGGTGAGCTCTTGATGTTTGGCACCTACTCTATCCCGCTAGTAGGTAAGCCAAATCATTGCCCGGAGTTGGATAATGTCCTAACTTGGTGGGAAATGGCCAAAAAACCTGAAATTAACAATTAAAGACTTAAATAGAAATAATACAGTCATAAAGGTCTAATAGATAGATAGGAAAACAATAACCATCCCAAGACTGTCGGTACAAGAGCTACTACAAATAAACTACGAGTTTTGAATAATCAAATATAATCCGCCGCAAAGATAAAAGACTAGATGCAGATAAATAAAAGGAAAAGGGGTAAGTCCAACTTAAAGAGCTCACCTAATCTCCGAAATCAATCCTGCACGAACGTCGAATTAGCGGTGACAATTAGTACTCGAATCTACACCAAAAAGGTACAAAAGTGTAGTATGAGTACCAAAACCACGGGTACTCAGTAGGCATCATTGAACGACTGAGCTAAATCACGATATAAATACAATAAGATACAAGATATAAAAATCTAAGATAAAAGAGGAAAACCTGAAAATATGCTCCGACACCGCTATATATAAATACATAAAAACATATGAGATAATAACATAAAGATAACACAATTATAACTATAAGATTGGCTCCCATAAGCTAATAAGTATGGAAAAGTAAATATCTTGATGTAGGCCCCTATGAGATTGGAGGGTACAGTCAAGGAACTAAACAACCTAAGAGCTATAACTCACTAAATTATCATGCTATAGCCAAAAATCCATCCTAACTGTATTACTCATACATAATTTCCAATAGCCGGACTTGAACTGTAACTCAATAGTATCATCATCATTATCATTATTTTCTGGGCTTGAACCTTAACTCATATTATTAAGATCATTATCTACTGTCAGACTCGAACCGAAACTCATATTTTCAAGATCATTATCAACTACCAGACTCGAACAGGAACTCATATTATCAAGATCATTATCAACTGGGAATACTGATAAGCTAACCCTATAGACTATACTAATACCACATCTATTAAGTCATGTAAGTAACCCTGCCTGATACAAAACGACCAAGGAAAGACACCAAAATAGCCCACAAATCGCACAAAACAATCCACAGGGTACAAGAGACCAAACGACTACAAGATGACAACTTAAGAACCCAAGATTACTAGGTGTTCAACACCAAAACAACAGCTACACTAGAAGAACAAGATGATAAAAATAGGAACGGAACACAAGAACAATGTAACAACAACACACGGCTTCACTAGAAGCAACTACAAACTAGTACAACGATTACAGAAACAAAAGATAGGAAGTATGACATCAATATTACAAATAACAAGAACCAAGGTATATATTAAATCCCAAGACCCTTAACACTCGTAATATCAACACCAACACTCTACGATGACATAAGAGGGAGTCCACCTCTCAAGCACCAAGGTTTCTAACAATGTTTTGCAACACTAGTGATTCCACACTAGTATCACCCTAGTTACAGTTGCTCTCACTCTCTCTAGAGGAGTTTCTTTCAATAACATTCAAAAACTAAGGAACTAAAACTCTACAAGGTTCTATTTATATTACATTACAAAAATAAGAGACAAAAGACTAAAAGACCCTTTAATGACTAGTCTTAAAAAATGGACGCCCACTAAGTGCACCATATGGGCGGTTTTGGGCCTCTTTCACACTTAGACTTGTGCACTCTCTCGGTTGCCTTTAATATACTCAAAAAGTGTTCATGATCACGATCATACTTGTATCATCCTCTCCATCTTGAGAGGAATTTGCCCACAAATTCACGACCGCACCTCGTTCAATTGGGCACTTCAAAGAAACCACTCAAATCAGTCCGCAAAAACATGAAGATGACACATAACAGTCCGCAAAACACACGAGGAATCCGAGAGCTTAATAACACAAGTCTCGGCCAACATCTTCATTTTGATCCTCAGCTTCTTCTCCATCTTGGGCCTTGTCTTCAATCTCATCCGAAACACATCCCACCTTTTTTTCTTGGTGTCGGGTTCATTGTGGTTCCCTACGTCTTCTCCTCAACTTCCCTTCCATCATATAAGCATCATTTTAGAATCCATTTTCCTCGTGTTCCTTTTTACCATACTCCTCTATATGGACATATCGATTTTAGGGAAATAGAGTTTCGGTTGAGAGGATTGTTTTTGTAATGTGGAGCTTCGGTTGTGGAGCTTGGATGGGAGGAAATTGGCTTCCAAGTCCTTCTTGTTGGACTTGATCAAATTGAGGGGGAAGTGACATATTTAGGTCTCGGGTTGGAGGGTATTTGGTGTCTTGGCTTATGTCTATATCACTTGGTGGTGGTCTTGAAGGATTGATCGTTTGAGGTAAAGTTTTGGGAGTAGAAACACGAGAGTTCCTTCAACTCTCCACTAGATCCAACCTCTCAAGTATAGTAGACATATCCGAGTTAATTTTTTCAAGGCCCGCATTCGCCTTAGACATATCTCGGGAAATAGCATCAAAGTGGGCCAAAATGGCTTCCATTATGGCCAAGAAGTTAGCTACAAAACAAAAAAATACGTTAGTTGTACAAGGGGTGATGTGGAAACCTTTGATTGGTTGCGGATAGTGACATGTCAGCCTTGGAATAGTTGTGGACTTTGAGAAGTTTAGTGTTTGTCTAACTTGTGGAAAAGCAAAATCGGTTTTGGAGGGAAGACAACAAGTTTTTGGAGTCTCTTTTTACATTTAAAAGGGTTGACTAGTCTTGCACCTTTTGGGCAAGACACCTTTTTGCAGGGTTGGTGGCCCTTTCCTATTTTGTCAACCTTGGAAATAGTTCTTTCTCTCTTTTGGCAACAAGCCTTTTTGAAAGCTCTTTTGTCCCTTACTTCTTTGGTATAGCTTTGGGATTTGTTTCAAGACAAACAAGAGACTTCACTTCTCTCCACTAGTCTTTAGGATCAAACACCACTATTGAAAGTTCTTCTTTCCACAAGACATGAAGATGGTTCAAGAACATCAAGAACCTTCAATAGAGATTTGAAGACCAAGGTTCAAATTGTACCTCCCAACAACAACACTCCTCCTTCAAACACAAATCCACAACAAAAATGCCAACAATACACCTCTAAATATCAGATTCCACAATAACAACACACCAAAAACATCCAAAGTTTGGATCCACAAACCAACACCAATAATACTTCGGCCAATCCTTGAATCCGCACAACAACTACATAAATAAGAGTTTAACTTAGATCTTGACTCTATTAGTGTAAGGGGAGAAGAAACCAACACTAAGAACAGTCAAAACACACGAAGTACTCCTAGATCTAGCATCCAAGTTTCATCCAAGACAACAACTAGACACACTCTCAGCCAAGAACACAAGAGATAACTTCTACTCCTTTTCTTTTTTGATTTTTTTGACTAAGAGAGCCCAAGATTGGTAGTGTAGGAACACAACCAGCCTTTATCTGATACCAAATGATACAAAACGACCAAGGAAAGACACCAAAACAGCCCACAAATCACACAAAATAGTCCACAAGGTACAAGAGACCAAACGGATACAAGATGACAACTTAAGAACCCAAGATTACTAGGTGTTCAACACCAAAACAACAGCTACACCATAAGAATAAGATGATAACAATAGGAACGGAACACAATAATAATGTAACAATAACACACGGCTTCACTAGAAACAACTACAAACTAGTACAACGATTACATAAAAAAAAGATAGGAAGTGTGACATACAATATTACAAACAATAAGAACCAAGGTATATATTAAATACCAAGACCCTTAATACTCGTAATATCAACACCAACACTCTACGATGACACAAGAGGGTGTCCACCTCTCAAGAACTATGGTTTCTAACAATGTTTTGCAACACTAGTGATTCCACACTAGTACCACCCTAGTTACAGTTGCTCTCACTCTCTTTAAAGGAGTTTCTTTCAATAGCATTCAAAAACTAAGGAACTAAAACCCTACAAGGTTCTATTTATATTACATTATAAAAATAAAAGACAAAAGACTAAAAGACCCTTTAATGATTAGTCTTCAAAAATGGACGCCCATTGAGTGCACTATATGGGTGGTTTTGGGCTTCCTTCACACTTAGACTTGTGCACTCTCTCGGTTGCCTTTAATATACTCAAAAAATATTCACGATCATGATCGTACTTATATCAATGCCCATAAGCCATGTCAATAATCATAATTATAAGTTATTTCAATAATCGTATCTATAAGTCACCACTCATATCTATAATCCATAGTCGTATCTATAAGCCACATTATATCTATAAGCTATATTATATCTATAAGCCATGAATCATATCTGCAAGCCGTATTATATCGTATCTATAAGCCATATCATATCTATGATCCATATTATATCTATAAGTCATATCATTAGTCACATCGATATCTATATCATTAAGCATGTCAACAGGCCATATTATTAATCATATCTAGAAGCCATGCCAATAATTACATGTATAAGTTATTAATCATATCCGAAAGTGTAATACCCCACACTTTTTCTAGCTTAATTTGGCTCCTAGAATGTCAAGGGTTAGCTTTAAAAATGAATAATCTTTGATACCTATAGAATTTTCCAGTTCCAGACTCTCCAGTGTGTAGAAAATTGAATTAGCTTTCCAACTATATCAATTTTTCCTAAATACGATACTCGGTGAGAAGTTATGGCATTTTTAGTAAAACAGTATGCCATTTAGGAAAACACCGCATTGTGGTGAAGGAGAAATTCACAATTGTCGAAATCTAGTGGACCACCGTGATTGGCCCACATCACGTTGAAGTCCCAGGTCCCGCTCATCCCTTTTCCAGTGGCCCAACGCGATTTCACCGCATCTCGTTGATGGGCCAAACGACAGTCATCCCTTTTCCAGTGAGCCACCGCGATAGTGGCGTGTTGTGATGGCATGCCAAATCAGAAATTTCTTTTTTTTTTCAGTTCTGATTAAAATTTTAAAAGGGCAATTTAGTCAATTCCCAAGACCCCAATTCATCAAAAAATAAGGAATTAAACCTACTGTAAGCACTTTATGCTTACTTTTCATCAATTCTCTCTAAAAGAAAACCCTAAAGCTCAAAACTTACTCTCCAAGAAATCCAATTTCCTCCATTATTTTTCTAAGATAACTCAAGATTAAGGATTCCCAATTCAAGAAGTCATCTTCAAAAGCTCAAATAGGGATTCAAGTTCAAGCTTTCTTAGTAATTGCATCAATTAAGAAATGTGGGGTTTATGAACAAGGATATTATTTCATCCTTGTGCCCAAAATTAGTTTTTTTTGAAGATAATTTTACATGACTTTATATGAGTTTTGAATTAGGGTTCATACCCATTATTTTTATTTGCAAGATTATGAGATTTCAAACGATTTAGAAGTTGAATTACATGTCTATCTTCGTATTTTCATACGTATTGCAGTAAATTCAAGATTTTGAGTTGAGTTATCAATATTTACATTATCAAGCATGAACATTATGATGTTTTAACATGAATTTGATGCATGGATCATTAAGCCCTAATTGAGTATTGCTATTTCAAGACTTATTGTGCTATAATCACCCTATGACTAGATTATTTTTGATTTTTGATAAGGATTTGATCTTTTGATCTCAGCTTAGATATGAAATCCACTTTACAGTTTCATATTACAGTTTAACTTAGCAATTATACAGTTGGTTTTCGTAATAAACCATTATACTAAATTTTTAAAGTGGATTTTCACTAGAATGAGCATACAAATTAAAGAGAGTAGTATTTAGCGCCGAGTTGGGTATGTTCTCATGCCCCAGAACTACGAGCCAATGTAGGTTCAGATTATCAGATTATTCCCATTTCTATATGGATGACAGATACAGATGTGATCACTTAGATTAGGTTATACTCTTTGGCAAGAGTATGACACCTCTTCCTAATGTGAGGTTTTCCCATAAGGGAACGAGGTTGGACTCCATGATAGCTCACATGGTTTATGTCGGTTAGAAGAACCTCCCTAATAGAAAAGCTTTACAGAATAGTTTTTACATGAATTTCCCTACATACTACAAACTACAAATTTCAGAATAGAATAAACCTAACAGAAAAGCTTTTAGAAACTAAGTGTGAAGGCTCACAAATTTACCCATATATTGCTTTACAGAAAGACATTAGCTACAGACTTCAACTTTCAGATTTTAGATATAAAAATGGGTCCTTTCTATACTTAGACAATATAATTTACAGACAAAATACTAGTACAACTTTTAGAACTAAATGGTATGACTTACTAGATTTATAATGTATGATTTACTACTCATGATTATGATTCTCTGTTTTTCAGATATTCCAACTTAAGTGAGTCATTTACATTTAGCATGCATTATTTTATAAATTGTGTTGACGTTGAGATATTATGTTACTTATGCATTCACCCCCATATTCTCAGTACATTCTCAAAGTACTGATCCACATATACATCTATGTGCTACATTGTCTTATAATGTAGGTTCAAGTGCTCAATTCCAGCAGCGCAGGTGATTTCGAGCATCTCTCTCTACATCCTGAAAGTTGGTGAGTCCTTATAGTTCGGGGACTTAGTTTTTCAGTTTTCCAGCTTATTAGTATAAATAATTCAGACAGTTTGAGTCAACTGGGGGTTTGTCTCAGTGAATCTCTAGTTGTCAGTAGTAGAAACTTGTCAGATTGCTAGATATGATTTCAGATTTTTCAGTATTGATTGTTTAGACTATTGAGTCTAATATTTTCCAGAGATTTTATTCATATATTCTCAATTAGCTCAGACAAATTTCTGCATTCTAGTTTTAATATTATATCTATATTCCATTGTTAAGAGATTCAGACTTAGTAGAAGGCATACAAGGTTAGCTTAAGGCTACTCGTAGTCTTGAGCACCGTGTGACGTCTCGGGAATAGGTTTTGGGGTGTTACAGGAAGCCATATCAATAATCATATATAAATAAGCCACATCATTAGCCATATTTATAAATCATGCTTTTAATCATGTATATAAGCTATATTATTAGCGATATCTGGAATTAACATCAATTATTCAATATCCAACTAACATAACTAATAAATATATTCAATCGCCTCAAGTGTCAAACTAGCCATTAAGAAGAGTATATCGTACGAAAATAAGTTTGCAAGGCTATCACAAGTCTCGGCCTAAGGTGGGACGAAGGGCCCAATTCTAGTCCCTGAAATCCATTTTAGATAACTTCTATCCTGGACTAGGCTAAGGTATCTAAGTTCATTTCTATATATCAAGTAAGTCATAAATATCCTAGATAGTAATTCTTTCAAAACATAAACAACTAAGGCCATCCTACCTATAAAAATAGCAACTACGACAATTTCCCCTAACTTAAGCAACTAAGGACAATTGCACCCTAATCATGAATGACAAAGGCAAATTCACCTGGCTTGAGTAATTAAGGCATTTCCATCCTAAACATGAACCATGAAGCCAAATTCACCTAAGACATGAATAACTACGCTAATTATTCTAAGTTTATAGTTCCAAAAATAGCCTAAATGGTCCAACTAAACTAAATATTCTCATTCATACTTCCAATATCTAACTCATACCATAAATCTAGCATAATATCATAAGCATACTACGAAAAAGCTCAATATATGAGAAGGGTAAGCCTAGCCTACCTAGACGCCAAAGAAGAACCCGAAGAATCTGCTAAATCACCAATTTCTCTTTTGAAGAAGCTTTCACAAGGCGACACACTATCAAAATCGTAATCTACTTGTAAATATGAGAACAATGATACCCATATTGCACTATTGTGCTTTGGGTCCAAAATTTTGTAAAAAATTCATGTGGGGCCCATTTATGAAATCACACTTTCAAAACCTACACAATATCCCTCTATGCTCAAGAAATATTTACCCTAAAAAGGGGTGGATTTCGAGCTATAATGGTGCTAAAATTTAGTCACCAAGATTTTAGGGATTTTAGATGAGAATGGAGAAATCAGCCATGAAAATAATGGAATCTTACTGCAAAGTCAATGGGAAATCGCATAAATAAATGATACTAAATCTCCACAATCATCCCCATTTGGTTCTCCCAAGAACTCCCATTTTTTAGGGTTTAAGATTCTAGAGAATGGATGAAAGTGGTGAAAAATTGGGCTACGTGGGTATTTATACCTTTCCTAGGCACGCAGGTTCTACTAAAGTGGTCACTAGGCCTCTTTAGTGGTTAACGATAAAGCACCTGGTATTGATAAAGCGGTACATGATCCCATAGTCTAGGACGCTAAAGCAGACCATGGTTTATTTAGTATTAGCTGCTAGAGCGCCTAATGGGCCACTAAAACACCCTCGTCTAAAGCTCCCAAAGGGCTTCTTTAGCAGTCACACCCGATATCAGGCACTAACTGGAGACTTGGAATTTTTTCGAGTCTCCCCCCCCCCATGATTCATCCAGAATCCCGTATGCACAAACAACCTATTCTACCTTATCTAACTTGATGTTTTGGACTCAATAGTGCAGTCAAATTTTCCATCCAAGGTTGTTTCAATGAAAAGTGGGTCCTACACCCACTTGCCATTTTCTTAACTTTCGTCCAAGTTTGAAATGAGTTTGGGTGCCTTGGGACCCGAACCAAGGGTCCACCTAACCTAAAATTGACGTTGCAGAGCCTTTGGAACTTTTTGAATTGGCATACACGGTAGTTTGACTAAAGTTTTTGCCCGATAGCCAATTTGAACCAGTGGAGGCTTCAAAACAGGGAATTGGCTCGAAAAACCAAATGTACTGCTCGGTAACCATACTGTCAGTTCAACAAATCATAAATGACTTGGGCAGCTATAGGAAAACTCTAAATGATAAAAATGAGTGGAAATACAGAAAATGACCTGAAGGTTCATTACAATACCCACTACTAAAAGAACTTTTATCCGTGAATATAATGGATTAGGATTTCCCAAAGATTTGAACAGGTGAGGGTACTGGGTCCGTATCTCGCTCTCAATCTCCCAAGTAGCATCCTCTACTGGGCGATGCCTCTATTGAACCTTAACTACTGGAATCTCTCTAGGGCGTAACCGCCTGACATTACTAGCCAATATGAGCCAAGCTCCTCCACAAAGGTCAAATACTCATCCAACTAAATTGATTCCCATCTAAGCACATGGGATGGTTCGAGAATATATCACCGCAATATAGAAACATAGAAAATCAAATGGGCAGCAATAAAATCTGGGGTAAGGCTAACTCATAAACCACCTCACCAACTATGCGAAGGATCTCAAAGGGTCTAATATATCTGGGCCTGAGCTTGCCTTTCCTCCCAAACCTTATCACACCTTTCATGGGAGATACATAGAGGAATACCTAATCCCCAACTACAAATATCAAGGAACAAAGTCTACGATCTGGCTAAGCCTTTTGCCTTATTCCGAGCTACCCTCAACCTATCCTAAATCTCCCTGACTCTATCCAACGACTCCTAAAGCAAGTCAGTACCACGGGGTCTAGTCTGGTAAGTCTCAAACCATCTAATCGAGGAATGACAACTCTTATCTTATAATGCTTCAAAAAGGCACCATATCAATATTCAAATGGTAACTATTATTATAAGTGAACTCTGCCAAGGCTAAGTCCTACTCCCACTGATCTCTAAAATTCATAACACAGGATCATAGCATATCCCCGAGAACCTAAATAGTCTGCTTCAACTATCCACCGATCTGAGGATGGAAGGATGTGCTAAGATCTACCTGAGTACCTAACTCCTCCTGGAAATCTCTCCAAAAGCCAGAAGTGAACACTGAACCCCAATATGAAATGATAGATATAGGTACACTATGTAAATGGACTATTTCACTAACATAGATACAGGCTGACCTCTCAGGATGAATGACATATAAATAGGGATGAAATGTGTCGACTTAGTCAATCAATTCAAAATGACCTAAATACCATCGAAACCATGAAAAGTATGAGGCAATCCACTAACAAAGTCCATGGTAATCCGCTCCCATTTCCACTCAAGAATAGGCAATCTCTGAATCAAACTACCAGGTTGCTGATGCTCGTCCTTCACCTACTGACAATATAGGCAACGAACTATAAAGTACGCCACATCTCTCTTCATGACTCTCCACCAATAATATTTTCTTAAATATCTATACATCTTAGCTATACCTGAATGAATAGAATATCTGGAGTTACGAGTCTTATGCAAAATCAACTGAATCAAGTCATCAACCCTCAAAGACAAATGTGGCTATCAAATCTCAACTCCCTCAGAATCTATGGTAGCCTTCTTAGACTCACCACTCAACACCTAATCATGAATGATGTAAATTTTCTTATCCTCAAACTGCTGATCTTGAATCTACTCAAATAGTGAGGACCTTGCCTTAATACTAGCAAGAATCCTTATAGGGTCTGAGATATCAAGTCGTACCATAAAGTTGGTTAAGGACTGAATGTACCATGCTAAAGGTCTCTGAGAAATTGAAATACAAGCCAAGCTACCCGTACTCACTACCTTTCGGCTCAAGGCGACTGCTACCATATTCTCTTTGCTCGGATGATACAAAATAGAGATATCATAATCCTCAAGCAACACCATCCATCTACGCTATCTATTATTAAGCTTTTTTAGGTCATACGATACTAAAGACTGCGATGATCCGTGAAGATCTCATAATGAACACCATAAAGATAATGTCTCTAAATCTTAAGTGCAAGAAATACCGTCACCAACTCCAAATCATGAGAAGGGTAGTTGCGCTCATGCAACTTCAGCTGCCTCGATGCACAAGCAATGATACGACCCTAATGCATGATTACACAACCCAAAATGACACCATAAGAATCATGATATATGGTAAATCGCTCACCCTCAATAGAAATAGCTAAAATAAGAGCTAAAGTACGAAATCCCTTAAGCTTTCCAAATCTCAAATAACACTCCTCGAACCATAAAAAAGAAACTTTATTTTGAGTCAATCTGTTCATCGATGCTGCAACAGTAACAAGACTCTCAATGAACCGTCTATAGTAATCGACCAAACTAATAAAGCTACGAACCTCAGTCGGAGATGTAGGTCTGCCCCAATCACGAATAGCCTAAATATTTGTTAGGTCTACCAAAATCCCATACTTAGATACCACATGCCCAATGAATGTCACCGACTCAAGCCAAAACTCACACTTAGAGAACTTGGCAAAAAATGTATGATCTCCCAACGTCTGGGTCACAATCCTCAAATGCTGCATATGATCCTCTATACTTCTTGAATAGACAAGGATATAGTTGATGAATACAATCATAAAAGAATCCAAATAAGGATTGAACACACGATTCATCAAATCCATAAATGGGGTCGGGGCATTAGTCAACTTAAAAGACATCACTAGGAACTCATAATGACCATAAAGGGTCCTAAAGGCTATCTTTGGGATATCCTCGACCTGAATCCTCAACTGATGGTAACCTAACCTCAAAGCAATCTTAGAGAACACCACTACTCCCTGAAGCTGGTCAAACAAATCACCAATGCGAGACATAAGATAATGGTTCTTCACCATCACCTTATTAAGTTGCCTATAATCAATATACATACGCATAGAGACATTTTATTTTCACAAACAACATATGAGCTCCCAAGGAGACACGCTTGGTCTAATGAAACTCTTTCCAAGAATATCCTGTAGCTGAGAATTTATTTCTTTAAGCTTAGAAGAAGCCATACTATAAGGTGCCAGAGTAATAGGCCGGGTGCCCAGCTTAAGGTTAATAACAAACTCAATACTACTCTCAAGAGGAAGGCCAGGTAGATCGATCGGGAAGACATAAAAAACTCATGAACTACATGAACAAAGTCAAGCAATGGACTTCCCACACTAACATCATAAATATAAGCAAAATAAGACTCTCAACCCTCAAAATAATCCTCCTAGCACAAATATAAGAAATAATCCTTGTCGGCTCACGGCTAACAACTCCATGCCACACGATCGGGGGTATGTTAAGCATGACTAAGGTGACGGTCTTAGAAAAATAATCCAGGACTGTATGGTAGTGGGATAACCAGTCCATAGCCAGAATCACAACAAAATCCACCACGTCTAAAATAATAAGATCAGTATGAGTATGAAGATCTCTAACAGTTATAACACATGATCTAAAAACCCAATCCACTATTAAAGAATTACCCACAGGAGTAGATACACATAATGACATAGATAATAAATCCCAAGATAACTCTAACTATGGAGTATAATAACAAGACATATAAGAATAAGTGGATCCTGAATCAAATAAGGCAAAAGCTAACTAATATCATACCAAAATTGTACCTGTAATAACAACATCCAAAGACTCAGCCTCAAGTCTAGCAGGTAATGCAAATAACTGACCAGACATCTAGCTGGGATCCTAATCGACCTCCTGTCTTACCTGCTTGAGAACCTCCATGAGCACCCTGGGAAATATCCCTACGACCATGCATACCACATCTAGATGATGGATAAACTACCCTGATAGGTGGAACACACTGAGCTGAAGGAATAATTGCTCTATGACAGCGGCACTCTCTCAATCAATGACCAAAAGTTCTACATCCATAACATGGCCAGGTGTCAGACTGAAACCAGAAGATCCGACTGACCTAAAATAACCAACACGACTAGAAAAGATAGAAGATAAACCCCTCATTGACCGACTACGACCTTGGCCAGGATGATTAATGGAACTAGACTGGCCTCCATCGGTAATCTATAGCGCGTCCTGAGTGGGTCTACTAGATTGACCCAGATACTGATATGGATGGCGTAGAGGGTATCTACCCTAAGAACCACTACCTCTGAAATGTGAGCCACTATAGCTCCCACTAAAACTACCCTAATATCGTAACCTCCTATCACTGCCCTTGGGCCTCACATTGCATATCCTTCATAAGATGAGCATGATCAAGAACCCCAATGAAATGCCTACTCATAGTAATAGAACTGTATGTAGACATACGAAGAGGAAGTCTCAATCCTCGGACAAAGCAACGAACCCTCTCATACTTAATGTTAGAATAGAAGTAGCATGCCTATTCTGCACATAAAATTGAGACTCATACTTCACAACAGTCATGGATTCCTGCTATAACCTTGAGAATTGATCTCTCAAATGATCCCTAAGACTGCGAGGCATGTACTTCTCTAAGAAGACCTCAGAAAATTGGGTCTATGTTTAAGAGGATATCCAACTGGCCTGGAATCAAGATGACCTCTCCACCAATGTCGAGCTACCATGTCTAACTAAAAAGTAGTGTAATCTACACCACGAATCTCAACTAGGTCTAAATTATGGAGCCTATCCTCACAAGTAATTAAGAACTCATATGCATCTTTGCCCAGCGACTAGGAAACCTAGTCGGAGCCAATTTCAAGAATATACCAAATATCTTCTGCTCCTCGACAGTCATAGAAGGCTGGGAAACTACCAACGCAGGAGGGACCTGAACTCTGGAAGCCGTAGCTACAGGCTCCACCCTCACCTCAGTACCACTTTGATTTGTAAACTGTGCACCATCAGATGGTGTACTACCAACTAAACCCAAAAGCTGATCCAAATAATCCCTAAGCATTGAAGAAGAAATAAATCCCGATGGAGCCTGGGTTGGTCCCTGTCCCACCACTGGCTTCGATGAAAGAATCTTTGGCTCGAGAGCAGGAATACGGTCTGGCGAAGGCCCCCTATCCTGGACCCTATCTAGGGTCATATCGCAAGGATCTTCATGACCTCTTGATCATCTACAAATAGTGATTGGATCCCTAGGCTCGATCTAGGGACCATTTTCTCCTGTAGTAGTAACACTTGTCCTAGCATTCTGCAAAAGAGTAAAACTAAAGGAATGCTTTAGAAATCAACTTATACTCTTAGCACAAAATGAATGAAAGAAGTGATGAACTTCTAAAAATGTATTTTAGCCTCCCAAAGATAAGAAATAGGCGTCATTATTTCAATCCTCGGGACTCTACTAGACACCTGCTCTTGTACCAATAATACCAGTGAAACCTAGACTCTGATATCAATTTGTCACGACCTGATTTATGAATCATGATGGCACCTACTCTATCCTACCGGTAGGTAAGCCGAACCATTGCCCAGAGCTAGATACAATAGGTTAACTTAGTGGAAAATGGCTTGTCATGAATCAAACTAGGGCCTAGTCGTGTTGGGTATCTCAAGCCTATCGTGAACCGGAGACCAACCCCTTAGCCTAACCCACAGAGCATAATTAAGATAAACATGGGAAGACAACCAAACAGTAAGTAAGATAAACCAAAATAAAGGTTCTAAGAATACAAAACAAATATCCAACCCATACTTGTCCGTAAAAGCCTCTAAATACCAAAGTACCGAATTAGGTTAGGACATGCCCCGGCCATGACAAAAGAAAACTAACAGTCTCCAAAATCAGAAAAGAAACCTAATAAAAAATGGTAAATCTTTCCAGATAATGGAGTCTTACCACTTCACAACAACTCAATCGATAACCGCACCACCTAACACTATATAGGAGAAACAAAAGAACACTAGGACCCTACATCATGAGATGACTCAGTGTCTAGGGACGATCAGTAGGATAAACACGGGTATTCAGCTCAGAGAAAGTGATAAAAGAATTCCATATCCAAAATCAATCAAACCATATGCACAGTCAATCGTATATACATATATATAAGATGCCGGGATAGGGTGAATGGTCATGAACATGAGAGTTTGAAACCATTAACCTAGATTGTATATCTCTATCCTCCTAAGAGAACCTATGGGCTATAGGGGTTTAGCTCCCCTTGTTAAAAGGCCCCCAACACGTCTTAGCCATACAAATTGAGGAAATATGAATGAAGGACAGAGGCACCAAAGCTCCAACCATACCAAAAATATAATGTGTGAACCAAGCACACAGTTATAGAGGCCCCCACCTTGGTAACGTGGTTTCCAGTATTTGTCCCCCTGGGACTGCCACCTTCACAGTAAGCTACACAACCCCTCTTAAGCCCAATTTAAAACATTTGCACATACTCCCAACCGTTGACCCATAAGTCATTTATTAAGGCATTTACCACTTGGTATCATCATAACAATTATGCTTGAAATCTAATCCAGTTATGCCATTCAAATCCAATTAACCAATTTGACTCCCAAGTTCTTTTTTTTTTAAATCCAACTATGGCCACGAAGGTCCTTTCAAATCTATTTTTTTTATCCTTTTAGCTGTTAGTGCAATGCAATAGTTTCAAAAGTGTGTTAAACCATGCCAGTTCCATATTTATAACCAAGTTCATGAAGAAGGGTTGAGGTTATTACCATTATTAAGCCAAAATCCAACAAATTGGGGAAACCCATGTTCCCTATTCCAAATTCCCATAAAAGTGCACTCATTCCACCGGAAAACCATTTATTAAACATGAATGATATATTTAAAACAATTCCAATTGTAAAAAACCAAAGGCCCTTGACCAAAATTTCAAACCCAACGATTTAATTCACATGAACAATGATTAAACATATGCCTTTATATAAAATCAAGTTAGGGATGAGAGACATGCATGAAACACACAAGAATTTTGAAGAAATCTGGAGTTTGAAGCTCGGAGATTGAATCCCTTATGAACCCTAGTTTCCTCTTGCTTTGGGAGTTTGAGAGGAGAGAAGTGAGGTTTTGATTTGATAACTGATGTAAAAAGATCCAAATAGGGTATTTTAAGTCGTGGGGAATAGTGTATAGATAAGAAAAGACCAAAGAGCCCTTAATAAAAATGTTCAAGAAAATTGGGACAGTCATCTCGATTCAGGTAACAACTAATGAGGTCAAACCAGGATTCGTCACCTGTACTTAGGGGTGGGCATAAATACCGAAAAACCGAAAAAAACCAAAAAACCAAACCAAAATTTAATTTTAGTTTTGGTTTTTTGGTTTTTCAGATTGATTTCGGTTTTTAATTTTTAAATTTTGGTTAAACGGTTTGGTTTTTGGTTTTCTTAAAATAAATTTCGGTTAAACCAAAAAACCAAAAACCGAAATTATATAAATAATATTATAATATATATATATTATTAATTTATTATATATAAAATAATATATATTATCAATATATTATATTAATTATATATACATTTTAGTAATCCTAATTCCAACTCCAAGGCGCCTAAATCCCTAAACAGTAAACATATTACCATTCACACTCAAGTCTCAACACTTACGAACGGTAAATAGTAAATCCAAGGTGCTGTTTTTGACTTATACCACCGGCGATTCGGCAAAATAGATGAAAGACCGGTGATCTACTCCCTTTCTTTACAATGACATTGCGACCGATGACCCACAACCGCAACCCGCGATCCACGAATTTGGTGTTTCGTGTTTGTGTCTAAAGAGGAGCATTCAGGTGAGTTTATGGCATTTTCTGCTTAACATGGTAGTTTATTGCATTTTCTTTATTTTACATTTGGAATGGAAACGAGTACTGCATCATCCAAGAAACTTCGTATATTAGTCCCAACGATGACATTGCTTGTTACCATAAAGAACTTGATGACATTATTTCATTTCATTGAGTTACTTATAGTTATTTATACTTGGGAATGAAAAATAGATTTGAAAAAAATTATTTTTCTTAAAAAAATCATCAATTTTAAATGATCAATTATGAAAAAGAGAGGCTCTCTACTTTAATATTTCAAACCGAAATAACCGAACCGAATTTGTAGAAACCGAACCAAACCGATTTTATTTTGATTTGGTTATGGTTGTTATTTTTGTCAATTCAAAAACCAATAAACCAAACCGATATTAAACAATCAGACCGAACCGACCGAACGCCCGCCCCTACCTGTACTCATTACTTGAGGGTCCAAATCTTGGCCCTTCACTGTTATGGTAATGATTCACTCACCATGACTCATTACCTATCATCACGAGTCATGATGAAGACTTGTGATCAAGGCAGAAAATCTGGGGCAACTCACTGGTGAGATAATATGTCCCATACTACGACTCGTGATGAGTGATAATAACTCATCACTTGAGTCGTAGTCATGGCAGTGTTGTCAACACTTCAGAAATTTTAGCATCCAAAAACCTGGGGTATTACATTATCCCCCTTCCTTAGGATCTTTCATCCACGAATGAGAAGTTAGGGAACCATTGGCATGATAACGGAAATAATGCAACCAAAACCCAAAAATAATTCAGAAGGAAACACGAGGGAAACAAAACTCATACATCAAATATTTGCATCCAAAGTTGGGAACAAAAACAGATACTTGGCCCTCATATCTTCTTCAACTTCCCATGTGGCTTTTTTCACCTTTTGGTTTCTTCAAAACCCTTTTACCGAAGCTACATCCTTAGTCCTCAATCTATGAACTTGCCTATCTAATATCTCCATCGGGACTTCCTCATAAGATTGAATACAAAACACCATTATTATCTACAGGAACAATCATTGAAGGATCACTCCTATACTTTTTCAGCATCACACATGGAAAATGGGATGAATAAAAGTCAAACTCGCGGGCAACTCCGACTCATAAGAAATCTTCCCAACCCTCCTAAAAATTTGGTATGGGCCAATATAATGTGGACTGAGCTTCCCCCTATTCCCAAACCTCATGACTCCTTACATAGGAAAAACTTTCAAGAACACCCAATCACTAACCTTGAACTCCAACTCCCTCTGTCTCACATATGCATAAGACTTTTTGGTGACTTTGGGAAGTCTTTAGCCTTTCCTTAATGACCTTCACCTTCTCCATGGCTTGTTGAACCAAGTTAAGACCAAACAACCTAGTCTCACCAACCTCAAACAACCCAATAGGATACCTATACCTCCTTCTATTTAGCGCCTCCAAAGGAGCCATATGAATGCTTGAATGGTAATTATTATTGTATGCATACTCAATAAGAGGTAGATGATCAACCCAAATACCTTATAGATCAATCACATAATCCCTTAGCATATCCTCCTAAGTATGAATAGTGTATTTTGCTTGTCCATCCATCTGAGGATGGAAAATGGTGCTAAGGTTCACCTTAGTACCCAAACCTTTCTGAAACAAACGCTAAAAGTGAGAAGAAAATTGCATTTCTCGATCTCAAATGATGGACACAGTTGCTCCATGCAACTTGAAAATCTCCTAAATAAACAACTTAAGCATAGTCCTCACCAGAGTAGTTAGTCCTTACTGGAAAAAAGTTCGCATACTTAGTCATCTCATCCACAATGACCCAAATTGAATCATACTAGTTTCGAGACTGCGATAGACACGTAATGAAATCCATATTAATTTTATCCCACTTCCACATGGATAACTCTATCTCTTGAGATATGCCACCAGTCCTTAAGTGTCCAACCTTGACTTGTTGAGAAACCATACACTTAGCCACAAAATTTGCCACATCCCTCTTCATATTGTTCCACCAGTAGATCTCCTTCAAGTCATCATATATTTTAGTCAAGATCAAATGAACTGTATATCTGAACTCATGAGCTTCAGTCAAAATCCTTCCCTGTAACCCATCATATCAGAAATACATAATCTCTCTTGATACCTCAGAATACCATATCCTTCAATTTTGAAGGCCATAACCTTCCGCTGACCCAAATCACCCTTAATCTGCATAAATATAGAATCCAAGGCCTGTTTCTCCTTCACCTTAGTACCAAGAGATGACTTAACCACTTCTTGGAAAATTACTCTCCCATCCTCAAAGTCTAAAAGATGAACTCCCAAGTTAGCCAACCTATGAATGTCCTTCACCATTAATCTTTTCTCTCTATTAACATGGGATAAGCTCCCCATAGACAACCCGCTAAGAGCATTAGCAACCACAATAGCTTTACTTGGATGGTATTGATCATGTCATAATCCTTGAGTAACTTGAGTCTCTGCGTCTGCCTGATATTCAACTTATACTTAGTGAACACATACTGGAAGCTTTTATGATCCAAATAGATATCCATATGTACCCCATATAGATGCTGGCACCAGATCTTCAAGGCAAATACCATAATTGCCAACTCTAGATCCTGAGTCGGGTAATTACTTTTATGAACCTTAACCTACCTGGAAGCATAGGCCACCACCTTACCATGCTGCATTAACACACAACCTAGTCCTACATAAGACACATCATAATACACAACAAAATCCTCAGTACCCTCGGGTAGGGTCAAAATAGAAGCAGAAGTCAACTTATCCTTCATCTTCTCATAACTACCTTCACAAGCATCAGACCATAAAAACTTAATCTTTTTCTGAGTCAACCTTGTCAATGGAGCGTCAATAGAAGAGAAACTCTCCACAAATCTCCTATAATACTCTGCCAAGCCCAAGAAGCTCCTAATATTGGTTGGAGTCATTGATCTTAACCACTTCTTGACTACCTCAATCTTCTATAGATCTACCTTAATCCCCTACTAGAAATAACATGCCCAAGAAAAGTCACAATATTCAGCTAGAACTCACACTTAGAAAATTTCGCATATAACTTCTGATCCTTAAGAGTTTGCAACACAATTCAGAGGTGATTGGCGTGATCCTCCCCATTCTTAGAGTACACTAATATGTCATAAATGAAGACTACACCAAATAGATCCAGAAATTGCCTGAAAACCCAATTCATAAGATCCATGAACACAGTCGAAGCATTAGTCAACCCGAATGACATAACCAAAAACTTATAGTGACCATACCGAGTTTAAAAAATAGTCTTAGGAATGCCCACCTCCCTAATTTTCAGCTGATAATAGCCCAAATGGAGACAAATCTTAGAGAAATACCTAGGACTGAAGCTGGTAGAAAAGATCATCAATCCTAGGAAGAGAGTACTTATTCTACTGCTGATAATTTATACACATCTGAAGAAACCCATTATTTTTACACACAAAAAGCATCGAAGCACCCCACAGAGAAATACTAGGATGTCTGAAACCCTTATCATAAAGATTCTTTAATTTCTCCTTTAGCTCTTTCAGTTCATCCATGGCCATCCTATAAGGAGGAATGAAAATAAGACAAGTATCCGATAGAAGATCGATCCTAAATCGATTTCCCAATCGAGAGGAATTCCAAGAAGATCAGTGGGAACACTTTAGGAAATTCAATAACCACAGTGACAGATTACAAAGAGGGATCCTCAGAGTTAGAATCCTTAACCCTAAATAGATAATATAGATACTCTTTTGAAATAAACTCCTGGGCTCTAAGATAAGAGATAAACCTCCCTTTAGGCACTAAAGAAATCCCCTCCCAAGCTCATTAGAAAATTGAAACTGACCTTTCGGGACCTATAATCTAGAGAAGCATAGCACAAATGGAGCTAATCCATCCCTAGGATAACATCAAAATCCACTATATCCAACTCTATCAAATCCACCAATGTCTCCCTATGAAAGATAGACAACACACCACCCCTATATATTTTTCTAGAAACTATAGAATCACCCATCGAAGTAGACATAAAGAAGGGGTTGAAAATATTTTTAGGACCAAAACCAAAATGCACAACCACATAAGGGGTAGCATAAGAAAGGGTAGAACCTGAATCAAGCAAATAGTACACATCACGAGAGAAGAAATGTAATATAATAGTGACAACATTGGGGGATACCTTAGATTCTTGGAGAGTAGTAAGTGCATAAAGATAATTTTGGCCAGTGTCGGTACCAGAAGTGGAACCCTTTGGTATAGGAGATAAAGAGGTGGCGATCGGGACCTTATTAGCTTCGATGGTAAATTTAACTGCAGGACAGTTCCTTTACATACGTCTAAGTTGACCATAGTTTAAGCACAAGTTCCTCCCAATCATAATAATCACAGTGAAGCTGTCCATAAAATCTACAAGGAGGATAAGATGGGGCTGACTGAGCTTCACAAGACCGAAACTGGGGTCCCTGTGCTTAGTACTATTGATCCTAAAAATAATGATCACCAGATAACTTAGATAAAGAGCACTTATCGATGAATATAAACTAGAATTTTCCCAAGTCTCTTCTTGCTCCACTGCCTACCATATCTCCCACTGTTCTGTTAAACTACACCAAATACCTAAACTTCTTATTCTTCCTCTCTCCCATCTCTAATCTCTTCTTCTTTTTATCCTCCACCTACTGCATATAAATCACTAGCCTGGAGCTATCTATGTCATTGTTCATCATTGCAACCTCGCATTCCAATACTAAGTCACTGGACAAACTAGAAGCAAAATTCCTCATTTGGGACCTCATACTCGACTCCATTTTAGGAACATAGCAAGAAAACTGATGTGATTTTGGGTGTATTTATGCATTCTAGAGTTACTATTCTAGTCTTTTTAGCCTTGTTTTGAGGATGATTCTTATGATATATGTGTTGATAATGATATAAATGAGCATTTATGTGTAAAATTATGTGTTTACAATGTTTAATGGTGATTTCACATGAGTTTTGGTTCAATTTGAATATTTAGAGTTTAACTGAGAAAACTAGTGTAACTAGCTTGAGCTAGGTGTTTTTCTAGTCTCTTGTGTTGGGTTATAATATGTTTTAATGAGTTACTAAGGTTGTTATTATGTATTTATATATAAAACAACTAATTTATAATGTTGAAGGATCAATTGGATCAAGAAAAGAGTGAAAACAATGAGTTAAAGCTCAATGTGAATTTAGCCTATGCTTAGCTCGTGTTTCTAGTTCATCGGTGAGGATGTTATGTTGTTTTGAGCTCTTAATTGATGTGTTTAATGATTTAGGATTCTTGGTGAATGGATTATAATGATATATAAAGGATATACAAGTCTCAAATCAAGTGGAAACAAGTCAAAAAGGCTCGTAAATAACAACGGAAGGACAAGACGCAGCTTGACATCAATTTGGACACCTGGAATGTCCAGGGCGAGTGTGGGCGCGTGAAACATACCAAAATACTCAGAAGGAACCCAAAATAGTGTAACCTTATGATGTGTCAGCATAGCGACCCCTACTTTAGTCAAATGTCCATCACGACGCGACCCTATTTCAAATAAAAGCAAAAGTGCAGATTTGAATCCTACACAGCTTGGGACTTGTTCATTACTATAAATACATCTTTGTACTTATTATTATTCACTTTTGGACGTCTTTGGATAAGAGGAGACTGCTCTACACATTATTTAGGTTTTATCATTCTTTAATTTAGTTTCTTTTATGGTTTTGTATCATTAATCCAAGGGATTGGATGATGAATATTCCCATTAAAGGCTAAAACTCCTTTTCGGGGTTAAGGCCACGTTCATGATTACTTTCGTTTTGAATTAATTTCGTTTAATTGCTTATCATTATGGTTGTTTGTTTATTCTTAATTTAATTATTTTATGGATTGATCACCCGTAAAATACATATATTGTCGACCTTTTGATCTCGAGAGAGGGAATAGGGAGATAGAACATGGGAATAAACAAAGTTTGGGTTTTTATTCTTTTATAAAATAAAGAAATAAACTTACCGTCTAGGACAGGGATGTACGTAGAAGCCTTACTTAATTTACACATAGGATGATAGCTTTAAAACACTTAATTAGATTATTGCATTCCCTGTCAATGATGTAGTTGCAATATCCAAATTAGGTAAAAGGTTAAAAGGTGAGTATTCCCGCCTGTCATGCGGGTGACCCGTGTTCGATCCCCGGTGATGGCGCAAAAAATTTGACAGCGCTCAAGCGCATACACAAGTGTACGTGGTCTTATCAAGTAATTAGTGGCTTTAAGGAAGCCCAAGTATTGATCTCTTAGGAACTTGTGTTCGCCGCCTATCTAATTCTAGTCTAACTAATTGAGAAAAAATAAACACCAAGAGTTTTGAATAATTGTAAGCTAAAAATAAAATAAACAATGCGTAAAATAAAAGTCTTGCGACAATCAATGGAGAAAATCCCAAGGTTAAAGAACATCGAACAATCATACTATATTATTGAAATTAATTTGTTAACTTGGTTATCTTGGTTGTTGATTCGTAGGGTTAAATTCATGATCATGATTTTCCAACCTATAATCTTTTACCTAATATGGATATTACAACTACATCATTGAGCGGGGATGTAATAATCCAATTAAGTAAATTAAAGCTATCATCCTACATTTGAATCAAGTAAGACATCTAAGTACATCCATATCCTAGACACTAAGTTTAATTCTTTATTTTATAAAAAAATAAAAATCCAAACTTTGTTTATTCCCATGTTCTATCTCCCTATTCCCTCTCCCATGATAAAAAGATCGACAATATATATATTTTATGGGTGATAAATTCATAAAATAATTAAAACAAGAATAAACAAACAACCAATAATAATAAGCGAATTAAACTAAATTAATCCAAAAAAATAATAATCATGTTCTTGGCTTTAATCCCGGAAATAGGGTTTAGCCTTGAATGAAAATATTCATCATCAAATCCCTTGGAATGATGATACAAACCATAAAAAAATTAAAATTAAAGAATAGTAAAACCTAAAAAAGAAGTTCTGGCAGCCTCCAATAATGTTCCAAGTTGATCTAGGGTTTCCAAGAGGTGCCAAGATGTTTAAAACATTTTTTAGGACGTTATATTTATAGTAGCCAAGTTATAAACCAAGTTAGATTAGGTTTACATGCTGTTTTCCTTCAGCTAGGTGAAATTTTACTGATTTTGGGCATCTGCGCGACGTAGTGACATGCAAATTCACAAATGTCAAAAAATCTATCAAATTCCAGTAACTGTTCGCGATTTTAGCGCATCACTAGGCCTCCTCCAACTCTAATATAAGCTACACGCGCCATATGGTCAAAGACTTGGGCCTCTTTTGAATCTAGTGATGTTTTGAACTCGTTCATTGGCCACCTGTACAGTCCACACGTGCCCCATACTTTTCGGGGGTCCAAATTGCTTTCATCTTGTGTCTTCTTCTTTCGTGGTCATTTACGAGCCTTTTTGAGATAGAACATGGTAATAAACAAAGTTTGGATTTTTATTGTTTTATAAAATAAAGAATTAAATTTAGCATCTAGGACAGAGATGTACTTAGATGTCTTACTTGATTCAAACGTAGGATGATAGCTTTAATTCACTTAATTGGATTATTACATCCCCGCTCAATGATGTAGTTGATATATCCATATTAGGTAAAAGATTATAGGTTGGGAAACCATGATCATGCAATTAACCCTACGAATCAACAACCAAGATAAGCAAGTTCACAAATTAATTTCAATAACATAGTATGATTGTTCGAAGTGCTTTAACCCTGGGCTTTTCTCCATTGATTGTCCCAAGACTTTTATTTTACGCATTGTTTATTTTATTTTTAGCTTACAATTATTCAAAACTCTTGGTGTTTATTTTTTCTCAATTAGTTAGACTAGAATTGGATAGGTGGCGAACACAAGTCCCTAAGAGATCGATACTTGGTCTTCCTTGAAGCCACTATAGTACTTGATAAGATCACGTACACTTACGTGTGTGCTGTCAAGTTTTTGGTGCCGTTGCCTGGGACTTGTTATTAGGCAACTATCTTATTTTTACTTTCTCTATATTGAGTTGTAAATAATTTTTGTTTAGTGTCTTTTTATTTTCCTTTATTTCTATTTTTCTCACACTCTTCTCGAGATGTCAACCTGGGATAGATGGTTTTCGAGTGATGGCAATTCTTTTTGTTTTTGTGGAGGACACCACCTTGTGTCTTATTGTCCAGATTTTTATGAAAGTGCATGGACGAAACCTGCACAATATGATGCAGATAATTCAAGGAAGTCTGAGTACTCGAAAATTGATATTATGGAAATTATTATGGAGCCACTGCCACCATGTCTACAGTGGCTAAGCAAAGAAATATATTGGGAGGATATTAGCTAATGTCTGGACCAAACAAAAGAATTGCAGCCACTCGATTGTCATCTTGATCTTGAGACTGAAATTAAAAAGGTGAATAAAAGTGAGTGTGTAGTAGATTGTGTAAATTATGAAGTAGGATTGGTTGGGCCGCATTCGAAACACTTTTCTACATTATGTTTAGATGATGTCTTGTCTGTGGAATCATTTCAAATAGTGGAAGAGTGTGAAGATGAGGAACAAGAATCCTATATTCTTTATTTTACACCGGACAAGCAACATAAAAACACACCTCACTTCAAGGCCGAGTGGTTTACCATGCATATTCTATTACTCGATTTATTAATCTTTGTACCACCTCCCTATGATTGAGGCAAGAAGATAGACGCGATGTTGGGAGTGAAATTCATATCCTTAAGGTGGAGGAAAAAATTGATTAGGTCATGCCATGACACTAAATTAGGCATTTCTTTGGAGGCAACCCAAGCTAAGGTATGTTTTATTTTTAGTTTGTAGCTTTTTTACTTCACGTAGTTTTCATTTTTGGTTGAGTCTCAGGTTAATGGGAAGTCTGAGTACCATAATCTTGAGCTTTAAGCATGGCAAAGATTGAGTGTGGGATCCCATGGATCTCATTTATTTGAAGATGCTACTAGCTAGGCCTAGAGGCCTCAAGGAGTATTTCTATCTCTTACTTTTAAGTTCACTTTGGGGACAAAGTAGATTTTTAAGTGTGGGGTGGAAACATTCTCAAATTTTTACTCAATTTAATTTTTTTTTCTTAGGTTAGGAATAAGTGAGATATTCTTGTTGGTGCTATTTTAGATTACATGATGCAAGTGAGTTTGTTGATAAAAGTATATTGATTGAGTGAATTGCTATTTTTAAGACTCTTAGGCTCATGTTATTGACTCTAGTATTTGTTGGCTTAATTTTGAATTCATGCTATTGTTTGGTTGAGAGTCTATGATGATCCTATTGAGTTGAGCATGTGCCATGTGCGTGTAAGGTTTTTTGTATATTCCTTGTTGCATGTGATGACTAGAACTTGCCCGGTGTGTGTGTAAAGCAAAATAAAGAGTGTGGGTTTAGGAGATGATATAAGCATTCCTTTGATAGCCTTAGTTTATACCTTCTATTTATCCTACCCTTTGTGCATTATCATAGTTAACCCCCATTGAGCCTTTAACTTATTTTCTTTGGTATCTTCATATGTAGCCTAATCCCCTTATTTGATAGACTATAATTTGATAAAAAAAAAGCTCCTAAGTGCTTTAATAAAAAATTAAATTAATAAAGAGTTTGAGAAATTGAAGAAGAAAAAGGTGAAATTGATGCCCCAAGGTAAGAGTTATTGGTGTTTATATTTGATGTGTGGTGGTTGGGATTGATATAAATGGTGTTAGAAATATTTCCATGATTATAGAAAAAGAAAAAAATTGAATCTTGAAGGGATAAACAGCCCACCCACCAAGTGTTTATGAAAATGCTTAAAAGAGTTAGGGAAAAAAAAATAAAAGATATGGGTGGATGAAAAGTATAATTTGGTTGTTGGAGATTGATTTTAAATGTATAATGTAGTGCATTAAAGTGCTTAGAGAGGTTAGTCACTATTCTTGGCCAAACTAGTTTCTACCTGTCCCTTAGCCTACATTACAACTTGAAAAAGTCCTAATTGATCCTAAGTTCATCATTCCAATGTTAGTGGAGCATTACACTAAGGTAAAGCCTATGGTTCATTATGTGTAACTTGTGAATTCCTTGTGAGAGTGAGCGTAATTTGATTCTTGTACCCATTACGTTATAAATTGCATTATTATGAGAGATTATGGGTAACTCTCTTGTTGTGAAAAGAACATGTTTGATGAATGGGGGTGAT
Organism: Capsicum pubescens; assembly: GCA_030864215.1. Classification (NCBI taxonomy): domain Eukaryota; kingdom Viridiplantae; phylum Streptophyta; class Magnoliopsida; order Solanales; family Solanaceae; genus Capsicum; species Capsicum pubescens. The sequence goes on from CM061547.1 coordinate 221,100,166, forward strand.
TTGTATGATTTACTTCATTGAGAAATAATCATGAGTTTGCCAACTAGGTGAGTCAATTCTTGAGGCTAGGTTGTTTTGGAGTAGTATTCTTGAGCTTTCAATTGTGTAAATAGTGTAGAAACTTGCATTCGTGTAGTCATTGTAGTGCTAGCTTGAGTGTATTGCGTGTAGTAGAAGTGTGGATTCTCTTCATCTCATGGTGTTTATAGTTAATAATTGTTCGAGGATGAACAAGGCTTAAAGTGTGGGGTGGTGATGTTGGGTGTATTTATGCATTCTAGAGTTACTATTCTAGACTTTTTAGCCTTGTTTTGAGAATGATTCTTATGCTATATGTGTTGATAATGATGTAAATGGGAATTTATGTGTCCAAGTATGTGTTTACAATGTTTAATGGTGGTTTCACATGAGTTTTGATTCAATTTGAATATTTAGAGTTCAACCGATAAAACTAGTGTAACTAGCTTAAGCTAGGTGTTTTTCTAGTCTCTTGTGTTGGGTTCTAATGTGTTTTAATGAGTTACTAAGGTTTTTATTATGTATTTATATGTAAAACAACTTATTTATAATGTTCAAGGGTCAATTGGATCAAGAAAAGAGTGAAAACAATGAGTTAAAGCTCAATGTGAATTTAGCCTATGCTTAGCTCGTGTTTCTAGTTCATCAGTGAGGATGTTGTGTTGTTTTGAGATCTTAATTGATGTGTTTAATGATTTTTGATGCTTGTTTAATGGATTATTATGATATATAAAGGATATAAATTCTTCAAATCAAGTGGAAACAACTCAAAAAGGCTCGTAAATGACTCCGGAAGCACAAGACGCAAACTGGACGCAATTTGGACCCCTGAATAGTATGGGGCGCGTGTAGTCTGTAAAGGTGGAAATGGATGTGTTAAAAACATCACTAGATTTATAAGAGGCCCAATGTTTTTACCATATGGCACGTGTATCTTATATTGGAGTTTATGGTGGCCTCGTAACGCGCTGAAATCGCAAACAACTACTAGAATTTGACAGATTTTTTGACAATTGTGAATTTGCATGTCACTGCGTCGTGCCGACGCCCAAAATGGGGAAAATTTCGCCCAACTTAAGGAAAGCAGAGTGTTAACCTAATCTAACTTCGTTTATAACTTGTCTACTATAAATATAACATCCTAAAAAAGTTTTAAACATCTTGGGACCTCTTGGAAACCCTAGATCAACTCGGAACATCATTGGAGGCTACCACAACTTCTTTTTAGGTTTTATTATTCTTTAATTTAGTTTTTTTTTATGATTTGTATCATCATTTCAAGGGATTGGATGATGAATATTTCCATTCAAGGTTAAACCCTCTTTCCGGGGTTAAAGCCAAGAACATGATTATTATTGTTTTGGATTAATTTCGTTTAATTCGCTTATTATTATTGGTTGTTTGTTTATTCTTGTTTTAATTATTTTATGGATTGATCACCCATAAAATACATATATATTCGACCTTTTGATCTCAAAAGAGGGAATAGGGAGATAGAACATGGAAATAAACAAAGTTTGGGTTTTTATTCTTTTATAAAATAAAGAATTAAACTTAGCGTCTAGGACAAGGATGTACTTAGATGCCTTGATTCAAACGTAGGATGATAGCTTTAATTCACTTAATTGGATTATTACATCCCCTCTCAATGATGTAGTTGTAATATCCATATTAGGTAAAATATTATAGGTTGGGAAATCATGATCATGCAATTAAACCTATGAATCAACAACCAAGATAAGCAAGTTAACAAATTAATTTCAATAACATAGTATGATTGTTCGAAGTGCTTTAACCCTGGGCTTTTCTCCATTGATTGTCCCAAGGCTTTTATTTTATGCAATGTTTATTTTATTTTTAGTTTACAATTATTCAAAACTCTTGGTGTTTATTTTTTCTCAATTAGTTAGACTAGAATTAGATAGGCGGCAAACACAAGTCCCTAAGAGATCTATACTTGGGCTTCCTTGAAACCACTATATTACTTGATAAGACCACGTACACTTGTGTGTGTGCTTGGGCGCTGTCATGATGGAACTTCAAATCATATTCCTTCATGTTCATCTTTCCCTACTTCAAGTTCACAAACTTTTTTTCCTTAGATTCCCTCAACTACCGAACAAAAAAGTGATCAAGAAAGTCACCCAAAAACTCATCCCACACCGCCTGTTTAGAATCATCACCCCTCGTCGCCTCCTAGTCCTCATACCACTGATAAACCACATCCTTCAAATGATAAGCAACAAACTCCACACCCTTTACATTAGTAGAATACATCACCTTAAGATTTTTTCCATCTCTTTAATAAACCCCTGTGGATCCTTCTTAAACTTAGAGCCTATAAAGGTTGAGGGATTCAACCTCATAAATTGGCCAACCTGAGTGACCTTAGATGAAAGAGCAATAGGACCAACATGATCATACTGATGAGACTGCGATACCACTAATCGAGTAGGTATATGAATAAACTGATGGAACTCCACACTAGAGATATCTCCCTGGGGCGTCTGGTCATGAGTATCACCAGCCGTGAGCCCGAGGAAGACTAGTGGGGACCAGTGGAACTCCACATGGAGCAGTACTATCAGGAGCAGGGACCCTAGATCTGGTTTGCATTTCCTAAATAGGGCGAGTGCCATCCATATTTTCCTTGGGTAGAATAGAGGGTAAAGTAGAGTTTCTACAAATGTTAGATATTCAAGGAGGCAAGATCGGAAATGCGAGAAAGCCAGGATTTAGAGAAGTTTCATAACACTAGACTCTGTAGCCTAAAATAGAACACAAGAAAGGGAAATATTCCTAAATGCCTTGTAGCCTCCCCCTTATAAGTGTGGCATGCTACTCACATATAAAAGAGACTCTACTTGATACGACTTTATGGATACCCAACGACCTTAAATCGTGCTCTAATACCAAGCTTGTCATGACCCAAACCAGGACTTAGTTGTGATGGGTATCTCATGCCCACTATGAGCCGAAGACAACCCGTTAACCTAACCCATAGAGCATAATCAAGATAAACACCAAAAGACAACCAAATAGTAAGTATAATAGATAAACCAAAATGCAGGTTCTAAGAATCCAAAACAAATATCCAACCCACACTTATCCACAAAAGCCTCTAAATACCAAAGTACTGAATTAGGCGGGGACATGCCCCCGACCATGACAAAATAAAACTAATAGTCTCCAAAATATGAAAATAAAACTAAACAAATGGTAAAGCTTTCCGGATGATGGAGACTCACCACTTCTTCGCATCTCAATCGATATCTGTACCACCTAACACTGCACAAGAGAAAAAAAACCCTATGACCCTACATCATGAAATGATACAACGTCTAGGGATAGTCAGTGGGATAAGCACTAGCTTGTAACATAAGAAGAAAAGTGATAAGATAATGCCATATACAAAATCATTCAAACCACATGCATACTCAATCGCATATACATATATATAGGATGCCAGGATAGGATGAAGGGTTATGAACATAAGAGTTTGAAACCATTAACCTAGACTGGGTAGCTCTATCCGTCGTAAGGACACCCACCATCTATATGGGTCCAGCTTTCCTGCTGAAAGGGCCCAAACGCGTGTTAGCACATATAAGCTAAGTCAAGATAAATGGGGAAAACCTAGAAATACGCTCTTACATCGATGTATATAAATATATAAGAACATACGAGATAATAACATAAATATCACACAATTATAACTACAAGATTGGCTCCTATAAGCTAATAAGTCATGACCTGAACTAGGGCCTAGCTGTGAAAAGTGTCTTAAGCCACCAAGGACCAGAGATCACCCCCTGCAGCAAGCCAAACAAAACACAATATCCCCAACGTCGGATGAATTCCAAACATATAACAAGATAGTATAAGAAAAACTCAAGGAAGTTAAGGTATGTTGATAACCAATAATCAATATCCAACTAGCATCACCCAAGACCATAGTAATCCAACCAAGCCTCTATGCAAAGAAAACCAAAACTAGTCTTGGTCGGGTTATGTCCTCGACTCTAACATATGACAATGAAAATATCGATGAGAATGTAAACTCTAAATTCTAGTCTATGAAAAGAAATGATGAAATGTCTAAGTCTTTCAGAGAACAGAAGCTCACCAATTCACCCCAACGAGCCAACGAACCGAGCCAATCCTCCTAGCTCTACACAAGAAAAGTAAAGGTATCTCCAGTACCTGCATCACGTGGGGATACAACATCTGGAGACTGTTAGCAGTTGGAGCGCTAGCATGTAACTTAGGGGTAGGGGTTAAAATAATGTCATGGATAACAATTCAAAACCGGTACAAAATCCAATGCACATAAACATATGCAAACACACACACACACACACACACACATATATATCACATGTCGGGGTAGGGAACACGGCTTAGCATGCACTTTAGAACTTTAGCCTAGATTGTGTAGCTCAACCGTCATAACATAAGTAGGCACCCATGAGCTATATGGGCCAAGGTCTCCCCCAGTTGGTGGGGACCAAGTGCGTGTAGCCGCACGAACCAGAGGATGTGTATATGCACCATGGGGGACTCAAACCTACCGGCATATCAGGGTAACTTGAGCACCCAATCATGTAATATAATATAGGGGACTCGAACCTCCCAATCATATGATAAAATAAGAGGGACTCGATCCACCCGATCATTTAAACCCCTACGTCGGTAACCACGATTTCCATTGTTGGTCTCTCGGGACCTCAACTTTCACAACTCAGCTACACAACTCTCATTACAGCCCAATTAAAATAATTATCACATATTCTTATTCATTAAACTATGATACACATTTAGGCATACATTATTGGTATCGTCATACCAACTACACTTGCAAGGTAACATCAACATTCTAAAATAATTCCATTATTTAGGGAAATTCATAGCCCCATAGATCAATTATACATTAGCTTGGGGAATTACACAACCCCATAAGGTTCAATTCAAAATCATTATGCTTTCTTGACTTTTCACATTATGCAATCGTTCAAGAGTAATTTAATATGCATACTTTTCATATCCAAAACGAATTTCACAATATGGGGTTGAGGTCATTACCCCTTCAAAAGTCATAAGTTGGGGGAAATCACAATCCCCTAGTTTATTCACCATACCCATGCACCCCACAAGTTTAAAACCATAATCAAAGAATGAATAATCATAGGTAAACCATGGGAAATATTGTTCAACAACAATCATTCAAAACCCCTCAACCCATGTTCCAATACCAATATCAAAACCACATGAATTGTAATTTAAAACCCATGCTTTAGAGAAATAATAATGGGGAGAGAGTAACATACCTAAAATACCAAGTTTCACGAAAAGAATTCAACCCTTTATCCCTTGGATGACCTACTTCTTAGAAACCCTAAGTATCTTGCTTGAGAGAATTTGAGAGAGTCTTGAGAGTGTTTAATTATGTTACGAATGATAAATAACCCCTTTGAATTCTTTATGAATGTGGGGTTTTAATTGGGTAAGAAGGGAATAGTCCAAAGTGTCCTAAAATTAAAAGTTGAAATTTAGTCATCAGTGTCTATGGGTCACTATACGACTCGTCACCACGAGTCGTAGCCAAGACAGTTTCTATGGCATACATACTGTTGACCCTATGACTCAACTAATATGACTTGTATCGTAAGTTACATTCATAGTCTATACAGAAACCATTTGATGTGTATACTGGACACCTTATGATTTGCACACAACGACTCATAACGAGTCCTTAGGACACATAAGGAGTCCTTACGACTCGTAGTGAGCCACTCGTACTCAGAGCAGAACTTAGCCACACACACTGTTTAGGATATGATTTGAGTCCAACGACTCGTCGAGACTTCCTACAACTCATAGGGTAAGTCATAGCCAGGAAAGTGAGGATAAAATTTCAGAAATTCTCAAAGATCAACACATGGGGTGTTTCATTCTCCCCCTTAGGATCATTCATCCTCGAATGATAGGACAACGCATTTATTAGAACGATTTCACTCTAAACACAACCACACTTACCTTTAACAAAGACAAAAAACAAAGATTCCAAGGAAATTTCAATTTCTTTTAACAAAGTCAGAAAACAAGAATGTTCAGTATGACATATACCTTAAGCACGATTATCCTAAATAGGGAATAAGAACATATACTCAGACTTCATGTCCTCTTCTACTTCCCAAGTAGCTTCCTCAAACTTTTGGTTCCTCCAAAGAACCTTTACTGAAGCTACATCCTTCATCCGCAATCACGGACTTGCCGATCCAAGATCTCCACTGGAACTTCCTCATAATACAAGGAATTTGAAATGCCCACATTTTCCAAAGGAAAGACCAATGAAGGATCACCCACACACTTTTTCAACATAGAAACATCGAAACATCGAAGAGAAGATGAATGGAGCTCAAGTTAGAAGGCAACTCCAATTCATATGCAACATTGCCAACCCTCTTCAAAACTAAATACGAACCAACATAATGGGGGCTGGGCTTCCCTTTATTACCAAACCACATTACTTCTTTCCTGGGAGATACCTTTAAGAACACCCAGTCACCAATTTTAAACTCTAACTGCTTTTACCTCACATTCGCGTAGGACTTTTGGTGACTTTGGGTGGTCTTAAGACTATCCCGAATCACCTTCACCTTCTCTATGGCTTGGTGAACCAAATCAGGGCCAAATAACCTACTTTCACCAACCTCAAACCACCTAATAGGATACCTACACCTCCTACTATAAAAGGCCTTAAATGGATCCATACCAATGCTAGAGTGGTAATTATTGTTGTAGGCAAATTCTATGAGAGTCAAGTGATCAACCCAACTACCACCATAGTCAATCACATAAGATCTGAGCATATCCTCCAATGTCTAAATGGTTCTCTCCACTTTTCTATCTACCTGCAGGTGGAACATAGTACTAAGGCTCACCTTAGTCCTCAAACCTCTTTAAAAGGAACGCTAAAAGTGATATGAGAAATGAGTACCTCAATCAGATATGATGGAAACTGGAGCACCATGAAACTTCATGATTTCCTTAATGAACAACTTGGAATAATACTTTGAAGAGAAATTAGTTCTCACTAGCAAGAAGTGACCAGACTTAGTCATCCTATCTATGATGACCCAAATCGAATCAAATTGTAGGCAAGACCGCGGAAGATTGGTAACAAAATTCATATTAATTATTTCCTATTTCCATACAGGCAGGTCAATTTCTTGGATCAATTCACCAGGCATCAAGTGCTCCACCTTTACTTACTAACACACTATTCACTTAGCCATAAAATTGGCCACATCCCACTTCATATTATTCCACCAATAAATTTCCTTAAGATCATGATACATTTTTGTTGAACCAAGATGAATAGTATAATACGACTTATGAGCTTCATCCAAATTTTTTTATCGCAACCCATCAACATCGGGAACACATAATCTACCTTGGTACCTCAAGATACCATTACCCCCAATCTTGAAAGCCATCATCTTCTGCTTACCTACATCCTCTTTGAGTTGCATTAATATAGGGTCCGACACTTGTTTCTCCTTTACCTCAGCACCCAGAGATGACTTCACAACCTATTGAGCAATCACACTACCATCTTCAGAATCCAAGAGACAGATTCCTAAATTATCTAATCGATGAATATCCTTCACTAAATTTTCTTTATCCTCATCTACATGGGATAAGCTCCCCATATATAACTTGCTAAGAGCCTCAGCAACCACGTTAACTTTACCTGGGTGATAGTGGAGACTCATGTCATAGTCTTTTAGAAACTCAAGCAAGCTCCTTTTCCTAGGATTTATCTTTTTCTGAGTGAACACATATTGCAGGATCTTACGATCAGAATATATATCTACATAGACCCCATATAGGAAGTGTTGTCAGATCTTTAATGCAACACCACAGCTATAATTCCAAATCATGCATTGAATAATTCTTCTCATGAACCTTCAACTGTCTAGAAGCATATGCAACCACCTTCCCATGCTGCATCAACAAACAACCCAGTCCAACCCGAACACATCACAATAGACAAAAAAACCATCAGTACCCATGGGTAAAATCAAGATCGGAGCCAAAGTAAACTTATCCTTCAACTTTTCAAAACTACCCTTATGAATATCAAACCGCATGAACTTCACCTTCTTCTCGGTCAACTTAGTCAATGGGGCAATAGCAAAAGAGAAACTTTCCACAAACCTTCTATAATAACCAACTAAACCTAAAAAGCTCGAAATTTCAGTTGGAGTCATTGGTCTAAGCCATTTCTTAACCACCGCAACCTTCTGTGGATCCACCATGATCTCTTTCCTAGAAATAACATGCCCCAGATAAGTCATAGTGTTCAACCAGAACTCACACTTAGAGAACTTTGCATACAATTATTGATCTTTCAAGGTTTGTAATACACGACAGAGGTGATCGACATGATCTGCATCACTCTTGGAATACACCTATATGTCATCAATAAATACAATTATGAACAGATCTAAAAACCGACAAAAAATTAGGTTCATAAGATCCATGAATGCCGCTGGGGCATTAGACATACCAATGGACAACACGAAAAACTCAAAATTACAATATCGGGTTTAAAAACCAGTCTTAGGGATATCCATCTCCCTAATCTTGAAATGATGGTACCTAGTCCGAAGATCAATCTTAAAAAAGTGCTTAGCACTCTAAAGCTGATCAAAGAGATCATCAATCCTCAAAAAAGGATACTTATTCTTCATGGTCACCTTATTCAATTGGCACTAATAAATACACATCCAAAGGGAACCATCCTTCTTACGCAAGAAAAAAATTAGGATCACCCCACAGAGACACACTAGGGTGGATAAAAACCTTTTCTAGAAGATCTTTCAACTGCTCTTTAAGTTTTTTTGATTCAGCTGGAGCCATTTTGTAAAGAGGGATAGAAATAGGACAAGTGTTCAAAAGAAGATCAATCCCTAAATAAATTTCTCTATTGGGAGAAACACCAGGAAGATTATCTGGGAACACCTTGGGAAATTCACAGACCACAAAGACAGTCTACAAAGAAAGACCTTCAGATTTGAAATCCGTAACATGCACTAAGTGATAAAGGCACCCCTTTGAAACCAATTTATGGGCTCTAGATACGAAATGAACCTTCTCTTATGCACCAGGGAACTACCTTCTTACTCGATCACTGGTTCATTAGCGCAAATACAATAGCGCGAATACAACCAATCCATCCCCAAAATCACATAACATTCTAAGATTTCCAGCTCTATCAGATCCACCAAGGTCTCCTTACCATAGATCGACATAACACAACCCCTATAGAGCCTTCTAGCCATAATAAAGTCACCCATCAGGGTGGACATAGAGAAGGGATTCAGAATACATTTAGGATCAAAACCAAAATGGGTAGCCACATAACGGGTCATATAAGAAAGGGTAGATCCGAGATCAAGTAGACAATATACATTATGAGAGAAAAGTTTAAGAGAACAGATAACAATATTGGGGGATGCCCTAGAATCCTGGTGGATGGAAAGAGTGTACAGATGATTCTGCCCAGTGCTGAATCTAGAAACAAAAGTAACACTTTTTGGTGCAGGAGCCGATGAAGTAGCAACAAGAATCTTATTTGTCCAATAAGCGACTCTAGAAAGAAAATCCCTCTGCATATGACCAATTTAACCATATTTAAAAAACTTGTTCCTCTCCTCTTCACAAACACCATGATGCACCTGATTGCAAAAACTATAAGGGGGATATGATGGAGCTGACTGAGCCCCACTAGCCTGAGGTTAGGTACCCTATGCCCTTGGACCCATACTATTCTGAAAATGACAATCACCTGACGGATTTGGATAAGGAGCACTAACTGTAGAGTAGGAACTAGAATTTCTCCACCTCTTCTTAGATCATTTCCCACCATCTCTACCACTCTGCTGCTGACCTCCACCCTAATCCAGATTCTAAAACTTTTTACTCTACTATTCACTTATATCTGCTTGCTTCTTCTTTTCCTCTTCCACTTATTTCATATACACCACAAGTTGAGAGATGTCTATATCATTGTTCAACAAGGCGACCTTGCTTTCTAAGATTAATTCATGAGATAACCCAAAAGCAAATTTTCTTATTCTATCCCTTAAGCTAGACACTAATTATAGAGCATATCGTGACAACTGGTGAAACTTCAAGGTATACTCCTTTATTGTCATCCTTCCTTGCTTCAAATTCACAAATTCCTCTATCTTTGCCTCCTTTAACTCCTGAGGAAAAAAGCGATCAAACAAAGCACCAGAGAACTTTACGTTTTCCACATCAAAAGAATGTATCACACAAAAAATCTTTTCCATCTCATCAATGAATTTTGAGGATCTTTCTCAACTTTAGAACTAGTGAATATATGACTCAACCTCATAAATGGGCCAACTCTAGTGACCTTAGAGGATGGAACAACAGAAGCAACACGTTTAATCTGAGAGTCCACCAACTGAGTAAGAAAATAAAATAACTAGCGAAACTCATCATTAGACACGCCAGGTTGAGGTGACTGAGGAGGGCTAGGGGGAGCCGGTGGAACTCCACTAGGGCAATTAGAAGCAATGACCCTAGATCGGGTTTGAACTCCTTGAGCAGGACGAGCTCCGTTAATATTGACCTTAGACAGGATAGAAGAGTTTCCAAGAACATCAAATCTTTTGGGAGGCATGATTCAAAAAACGAACATATGTGAATTAGAAGAAATTCAAGACCTTAGACTCTATAGCTCAAAATAGAATAACAAGAAAGGGAAATATTCCTAAATGGCTCGGAGCTTCTCCCTTATAAGTGTGGCGCTCTACACACCCATAAAAGAGACTCTACTTGACACAACTTTATGGACACCCAATGACACTAAACCTAGGCTCTGATACAAACTTTGTCATGATCCGAACCAGGGCCTGGTCGTAACGAGTATCTCAAGTCCACCGAGGACCCGATATCATCCCCCTCACCTAGCTAAACAAATCACAATATCTCCAACGTCAAATGAATTTTTATAATATAACAAGATAGCATAAGATAAACTCAAGAAAATTAAGGTATGTCTATATCGACAATTGATATTCGACTATCATCACCTAAGTTCACAGTAATTCAGCAAAGCCTCTATACAAAGAAAACCAAAAACAATCTTGATCGGGACATGTCCCCGACTCTGATAGATGACAATGATAATGTTGATGATAATGTAAACTCTCAATTCTAGTCTATGAAAAGAAATGATGAAATGTCTAAGTCTTTCAGAGAATGGAAGCTTACCACTTTACCACAACAAACCAACGAACAGAGCCGATCCACCTAACTCTATGAAGGAAAAGTAGAGGTATCTTCGGTAGCTACATCGCATGGGGATACAACATTCAGAGATGGTTAGCGGTTCGAGTACTAGCATGTAACTTAGGGGTAGGGGATAAAATAATGTCATGGATAATAATTCAAAACCAGTTCAAAATCCAATACACATAATCATATGCAAATACATATATATATATATATATATATATTACGTGTTGGGGTAGGGAAAAAGGCTTAGCATGTACTTTAAAACTTTAGCCTGTATTGTGTATCTCAACCGTCATAACATAAGAAGTCACCCATGGGCTATATGGTCCCAGATTTCCCCCAACTGGTAGGGCCCCAGTGCGTGTTGCCGCATGAACCAGAGGATGTGTATATGCATCATGGGGGACTCGAACCTCCTAACATATCAGTGTGACTTGAGAACCCAATCATGCAATATAATATAGAGGGATTAAACCTCTTAATCGTATGATAACAATTAGGGGGACTCGAACCACCCAATCATTTAGACCCCCGCATCGGCAATCGCGGATTCTATGTTGGTCTCTCGGGACCTTCACTTTCACAAGTCAGCTACACAACCCTTATTATAGCTCAATTAAATCAATTATCGTATATTCCATTCATTAAACCACCATACACATGTAGGCATACATCGTTGGTATCGTTATGCCAACTGTACATGCAAGGTAATATCAATATGTCAAAATAATTCCATTATATGGGGAAATTTAAAGCCCCCTTGGTTCAATTATATGTTAGCTTGGGGAGTTACACAACCCCATGAGATTTAATTCAAAATCATTATGCTTCCTTGAATTTTCACATTATGCAATCATTCAAGAGTAATTCACTATGCATATTTTTCATATTCAAATCTAATTTCACAATATGGATTGAGGTTATTACCCCTTCAAAATTCACAAGTTGGGGGAAATCACAATCCCATAGTTTATTCACCATACCCATACACCCCACAAGTTCAAAACCATAATCAAAGCATGAATAATAATAGGTAAACCATGGGAAACATTGTTCAACAACAAACATTCAAAACCCCTCAACCCATGTTCCAAAACCAATATCAAAACCACATGAATTATAATTTAAACCTATGCTTTAAGAAAATAATTATGGGGAGAGAGTAACATGCCTGAAATACCAAGTTTCATGAAAAGAATTCAACCCTTTATCCCTTGGATGGCGTACTTCTTAGAAACCCTAAGTATCTTACTTGAGAGAATTTGAGAGAGTGTTGAGAGTGTTTAATTACGTTATGAATGAGAAATAACCCCCTTGAGTGCTTTATAAATGTGGAATTTTAATTGGGTAGAAAGGGAATTGTCCAAAGTGCCCTCAAATTAAAAACTAAAATTTAGTTGTCAGTGTCTACCGGTCATTATACGACTCATAAGGATTCATTACGACTCTTCACCATGAGTCGTAGCCAAGACAGTTTCTATGGTACACATACTGTTGACCCTATGACTTAACTAATACGATTCGTAATGGGACCCTATAACTCATAGGATCTAGTCGTAGTTAATACAAAAACCATTTTGGGTATACATTAGACACCCTACGATTTGCACGTAACGACTCGTAACGAGTACTTATGACTCGTAGTGAGATAGTCATACTCAGAATAGAACTTAGCCATACACACTTTATTAGGCTATAATTTGAGTCCAACAACTCGTCATGACTCCCTACGACTCGTAGGGTAAGTCGTAGCCAGGACAGTGAGGGTAAAATATCAACACTCGGGGTGTTTTAGTGTGCAAATATAAATATCCCAATGCAAGCCTCCATAATCCTAGAGGATACAATTATGGAATTAAATAATCGAATAGCCGTAACTCACCAAATTAGCATGCCATAGCCAAAAATCCATCCGAACCATATTATTTCATACATAATTTCCAATGACAGACTTAAATTAGAACTTAATGGTATCTTTATCATTATCATTATTTATTGGGATTAAACCAGAATACATATTATCAAGATTATTATTAACTTTCGAATTCGAATCAAAACTCAATTATCAAGATCACTATCAATTGTCAAACTCAAATTGGAACTCATATTATCAAGATCATTATCAACAGGATACAACGATAAACTAACCTAATAGACTATACTAATACCACATCTATTAAGTCATGCCATTAACCATGCCCATAAGGCATGTCAATAATCATAAGTTATTTCTATACTCGTATCTATAAGCCACAACTCATATCTATAAACCATTAGTCATTTCTATAAGCCACATCACATCTATGAGCCATATTATATCTATAAGCCATTAATTATATGTATATCTATATTATATCATATCTATACGTCATATCATATCATATCTATGATCCATATTTTTTCTATAAGCCATATCATTAATCACACCGATATCAATATCAATAAATATATCAATAGGCCATATTATTAATCATATCCGAAATCCATGACAACAATCACATGTATAAGTCATTAATCATGTTTAGAAGCCATATCAATAATCATATATAAATAAGCCACATCACTAGCCATATTATAAATAATCCCTTTAATCATGTATATAAGCAATATCTGAAATTAGCACCAATCTTTTAATATCCAACTAACACACCAAATAGATATATTCAATCACCTCAAGTATCAAACCAACCATTAACAAGAGGATATAATATGAAAATAAGTATACAAGGATATCATAAGTCTAGGCCTAAGGTCGGCCGAAGGGGCTCACTTCTAATCTCAGAAATCTATTTTAGGCAACTTCTATCCCAGAATAGGCTAAGGTATCTAGGTTCGGCTGGAGGGGCTCACTTCTAATCTCCGAAATCTATTTTAGGCAACTTCTATCCTAGAATAGGCTAAGGTATCTAGTTTTGGCCGGAGGGTCTCACTTCTAATATCCAAAATCCATTTTAGGCAACTTCTACCTCAGACTAGGCTAAGGTATCAAAGTTCATTTCTACACGTCAGGTAAGCCATAAGCAGACCCAAGATAGTAATTCTTCCCAAACATGAATAACTAAGGCAATAATACCTAAAACAATAGTAACTAAAACAATTTCCTTTAACTTGAGCAAGTAAGGACAATTCCACCCTTATTATGAATGATTAAGGAAAATTCACCTAGTTTGAGTAATTAAGGCATTTCCATCCTAAACATGATCCATGAAGCCCAATTCCCCTATGACATGAATAACTATGCTAATTACTCCCAGTTTACGATTCCAAATAGCCTAAATGGTCCAACTAAACCAAATATTCTTATTCATACTTATAACACCTAAATCCCATAATAAATCTAGCATAATATCATAAGCATACTATTAAATAGGTCAATCTATGATGAGGGTAAGTCTAGCCTACCTGGACGCTAAAGAAGAGCCCAAAGAATCTTCTAAATCACTGATTTTCCTTTTTGTGAAGCTTTCGCAAGGTGCCATGCTATCAAAATCACAATATACTCGTAAATGTAATATCAATGATACCCATATGCACTATTGTGCTTTGGATCCAAAATTATGTAAAAATCTCATATGGGGCCCATTTATTAAACCATATTTTCAAAATCAATACAACATCCCTCTATGCTCAAGAAATATTTACCCTTAAAAAATGGTGGATTCCAAGCTATAATGGTGCTAAAATTTAGTCACCAAGCTATTAGGTATTTTAGATGAGGATAGAGAAATCAACCTTGAAAATAATGGAATCTTACTATAAATTCATGGGAAATCACATAAACAAATGATACTAAAGCTCCACAATCACCCATAAATGGTTCTCCACAGAACTCCCACTTTTTAGGGTTGAAGATTTTAGAGAATAGATGAAAGTAGTTAAAAATTATGCTAAGCGGGTATTTATACCCTTCACAAGCACGCAGGTGCCACTAAAGCAGACATTAAGCTGCTTTAGTGGTCAAGACTAAAGCTCTTGGTACCACTAAAGTGGTATACCACCCCACATACTAGGCTGCTAAAGCAAACCGCTTTAGTGCTAGTCACTAAAGTGCCCAATCATCCGCAAAATTTCCCTCTACTTAAGCACCCAAAGGGACGCTTTAGTGATCATACTAGATATCAGGCACTAGTTGGAGACTTGGAATTTTTTTGAGTCTTCGCCAACCATTTGGGATTTATTTGGATTTCTGTATGCACAAACGAACTATGATACTCTATCAAATTAGATGTATTGGACTCAATAAAATAGTTGAAATTTATATCCAAGGTCTTTTCAATTAAAATAGGGTCCCACACCTACTTGCTATTTTCTTAACTCTAAGACAATAGGTCGAATTGAGTTTGGGTGCCCCGAGACCGTAACTAAGGGTCCACCTAACCTAAAATTGACGTTCTAGAGCTGTTGAAAATGTCCAAATTGGTATACGAGGTGATTTAACTTAAGTGTTTTCCTGATAACCAATTTGAACTAGGAAAAGCTTAAAAATAGAGAATTGGCTCTAAAAATCAAACGAACTGCCCGGTAACTGAAATGTCAGTTCCAAAAAGTCATAAATGACTTTAGGTAGCTATAGGAAAGCTATAAATATTAGAAAAATAACATGAAGGGTCATTACAATATCCACTACTAAAAGAACTTTCATCTACAAAAGTAAGGGATTAGGATGTGCCTAAAGCCTCGAACAGGTGAGGATACTAGGTCTATATCTCGCTCTTGATCTTCTAAGTAGCCTCCTATACTGGGTGGTGTTTCTACTAAAACTTAACTATTAGAATCTCTCTAGTGTGCAACCACCTGAAATCACTAGCTAATATGAGCACATGCTCTTATACAAAGGTCAAACACTCATCCAACTGAATTGAGTCTGATCTAAGTACATAGGATGGGCCCGAAATGTATCACACCCAATATTAAAACATGAAAAAATAAATGGTCACAACAAAATCTGTGGGTAAGGCTAAATCATAAGGCACCTCACTAACTATACAAAGGGTCTTAAAGGGTCCAATATATCTGGGGCTGAGCTTTTCTTTCCTCCAAAACCTCAACACACCCTTCATGGGCGATACATAGAGGAATACCTAATCACTAACTCCAAATATCAAGGTAGAAAGTTTACGATCTGCATAATCCTTCTGCCTACTCTAAGCTACCCTCAACCTATCTCGAGTCACCTTGACTCTATCCAATAACTTTTAAAGCAAGTCAGTATCGCAAGGTCTAATCTGGGAAGTCTCAAACCATCCAATTGGGGAATGATATCTCCTACCTTATAAAGCCTCAAAAGGTACTTTCTTAATATTCGAATGGTAACTATTATTATAAGCAAACTCTACCAAGTCTAAGTACTGCTCATACCGACCTTCAAAATCCACATCACAGGCTCAAAGCACATTCTCAAGAACCTAAATAGTCCACTCCGACTGCCCATCGATCTGAGGATAGATAGTTGTACTAAGATAAACCTGAGTACCAAACTCCTTCTAGAAAGCTCTCCAAATGCCAGAAGTGAACACTAAACCCTAGTCTAAAATAATAGATTAGGTACACCAAGTAAACAAAATATCTCACTAACATAGATATGGGCTAACCTCTCGACATTGAAGGAAATCTAAATATGCATATTTTGACTGTGGAGAGGTTGGTCATTGGTATAAGGAGTGCCCCAGGCATGAGTTAGTTGTCCAGATAGAGTCAACATATGTTCTTCACCATCTTAGAGTTTCTAAGGTATTCTATGATTGAGAAAAGGATGATCATTTCATTAGAGAGTGTCCCAGGCATTAGTTAGTCAGTCGGTTTGGGACAACTCATGTTTTTTACTAGGTTAGAGCTCATGGGTTTAGTATGATTGTAGAAAGATCAGTCATTAGTCCATAGAGTGTCCCTAGTGAGGGATTACTATTCAGTCAGTAAAGACAGATCAACCTCATCGAGTTCTGACACCTTTGATTAGAGGTAGTGCACTTGGTTCTTTAGTTGGTCATTCAGATACTTGGTTTGTATTTGGACACGCTCAGATTTGTACTCCTTTGGGCATGTCAGGACTATGACTTTGGACCCTATTGATATATGTATGATTTGGCTTTTTGTCTTTTAGTTTCTAATTAAATTTGTATCAAGGTTTTTGTACCCATCGATGGCTATATGCTTTGATATCACTATGATGATTATTATTTGTATGGAGTTATGCATATATGACTACCCCGTAGAAAATTTCTTTTAGTAGTGGATTTAGTGGATTAATATGGTATTTCCCTTGGGGCATAACAATTGGATTAAACGTCTCTTTCTTTTGGAGTTTTGTCCTTAGAGTGGTATTATTTATGTTTTTTATTTTTGGTGCCTCCTGCACCTTATGATGTTTTTACTATTGTTATTATTTTGGTTGTTATTCATTCTTACTTGATAAACAACTAGATTAACATTATTTAGTTAGAATCTCTTTCCTCGTGATTCTCCTTCATTAACTTAGATGACTAACTCAATTGGTTGGTTCTCTCATTTTAATGACGTGAGGTTGTTTTTTCCCTTCTGCTGGCAACGTTAGATCGATTAATAAATAGGTTGTAAAAGTAAAGGTAGGTTTGGCCTTCCATAGAGTTGTTGTGGTTCTGGAGTTGGCAATTCAATTCTATTATTAAATTTTATTGTGGAAAAGTCTAAGACTTTCTTTCTAGGCTTGCTGAGATTCTAGCATTGGCTATCAATTCTATAGCCAATTCTTGAGGTTGATAAACTTGAGATTTATTCTTTTGATTTGCATGGTTCATCACCCGATTGTGGTCCTAATCTTGATATTGATAGTGAGTTAGGTACTTCATTCTGTACAATGTGGTTCATGGTTCAAATAAGTTTAAGTGGGTGAATTCATAAAATTCTTATTTCGAGATTTGTTTAGCCTAATGTGACTTTGTAGAGTGCTTTTTCATGGTGATATGTGCCAATGGGTATTCGTTATTATAGATTGAGTAATGGATTGACCAAATTTAGGTTAAGGTTGTATTTTTCCGAGTTGATTGATCTTTGGCTATCTCTAGTACTTTTTGTAGCCTGTGTGAGTCCTTGGTTATGACTAGATGCATTATGCCCTCTAACAGATATGTATTTGATTATTATATCTTTAGCATGTGGTTTGCTTTAGCTGTGGTTACGTCTTCAGTGATATTTTAGTTTTAGACCGTATTAGAACTGTTGATTATATGCTTAGTGTCTAAATATAAGATTTTTGGTAATTAGACTGATTTTACATGTTTGATCTTTTTGAAGATTTGTTGACTCTAGTTATGATTTTTGACTCTTTTGAATGATGACTTGGGAGTTTCAATGGTTTCGATATGTGGATTCTTGCTCGCTAATATGATTGGTATGGTTAGTTGAGGTCGAGTAGTTTAGCTTCCGTGTTGAGATTATAGCTATGGATTGTGTAACTTAGTTGTAATCCATTTCTAGATTTATTCTAGTTGAAAATTTATTTATTGGTTAACTAAGCCTACTCTTTACCTACCGGTTAGATTATCTTTAATTTAGATGGGTTATGAATGAGAAATGTTTGAGGGATAGTCCAGTGGCGCATGGTATTGGCTTTTATTTCTCTCGATCTTAATTCTCAATTATCATCAAAATTTTGAATGTCTACTCAACAAAAGAAGTGTACTAGAGTTGGGCTTGGCATGGTTTCACCCATAGTTGGTGGGGCATTCTGGAGCGAGTTGTTTAGTTTCAAGAGTTTCTGCTTTGGATTCCTAACTGTCCATTTTGAGGGTTATTCATATCAGTTGTAGCTTTGGTTAGACATCGCATGCTTTGATCATCTATATTTGTGTGTTCATGTTGCACCTTATGCCTTATTCTTATGCTTGCCATTATGGATTTTAGTAGATCAACTCCAATTTTTTGATAATAGTATGATGGAATTGTACAACCAGGACTCGGATGATTTTAGAAGGATTTTGGGTAATTTAGAGTAGACATCCAGTTTAAAGAGGTAAAGGAATGTTAAATTTAGAATTTGGAGAGGTGATATGGCTCATGCCCTTGGTGGCCTTTAGCTTGGTTGAGTTTTAACTTGGTTGTGCTTGTTTTAGTATGATGTCAGCATATTATGGTTTGGGTTTACGTGCATTAGTCATTCTAAGTTCTGTTGAAGGCCAGTTGGTTGTTGAGGTTGAGTTGTGGCTATTTGGAAGGTGAAGTAATGTCTTGGTTGAAAAGGGGATACCGTTGGTGAGATCCCTTGAAAGCATTGATTTTCCTTAGGGATTATTAGGGGAGTCTTTCTCGAAGCAAGCGGGTCTAGTACCTCGTACTTTTGAGATTTTGGGCTCTTTTTATCCATTGACTTTTGTTGACAAAAGTCATTTTAGTAGTGGATATTATAATGACCCTCTAGGTCGATTTCTCGATTTTCATGCATTTATGATATTTTGAGACTTCCTATAGTAGCTATAGGTCATTTATTACTTCTAGGAACTATCAGTTCAATTATCGGACAATTTGTTTGAGTTATAGGCTTATTTTTGCTGTTTTGGAGATTTTACTATTAAGCAATTGGTCTCACACCAAAACTCCTAGTAAATAACCTCGAATAAGAAATCCTTCAGCGGCATCAACTCCAAAATATTGATTCTAGGCTAGGGCACACATTTAATCAAAATAATCTCAAATGAAAGTTTTGATGATTTCCTTGAGTCTAAAATACAAATTCTGGTATGGAATCATAGTTTGTTTTCACACACGAGGTTTCGAATGAATCCCAAGCATCCGGTCTAAGTTCATTTGGAAATAGAAAATCTGGTGCCTAGCACCAGCTGGTGCAACCATTTAAGCAGACCTTTTCTTGCTTAAGCAGTGGTCACTTAATCAACCAGGGGATCAATTTAGGAACCAGCCTTAGTCCCCGCCTAGTCACTTAAGCGGAGGCCTCATCACTTAAATGGATGTCTCTTAAGCAACACTCGACCATTTAAGTAGAAGCTGACGATCACTAAAGCAATTATTTGATTACTTAAGAGGCAACTGCTGGTGTTATATCACCTTCTTCATCTATTTTATCCCTTATTTATTAGGGTTTTTCTTCCATTTTTTAAAACTTGGAAAATGGAAAAGTATAGGAAATCATCCATTGAAGCTAAGGTAAGCTAGCTCGACAGTCCTTGGCTATTTTCTATTATTTTTCCCATCAAATTCCATCCTTTTCATTGTAACTTCCTAGAATTTGGGTCTTGAACTCCTCAACTTTACTAGCTGATCGAGCCCTAATTCGTACTCTATTGTGCTCAACTTTTAAGCACACATTCCTTGTCCTTTGAAGAATCTCGTGATAGATTTAATTTTGAATTTCATTTGTAGGCCTCGTAGGATCGTTCTTGACCTAAATTTTGACCCGAGCTTTTATATAGAAATATAAATATCGTATTAATTCCACTGATTTGTTGATTGCTATTTTGATAGTTCACATTATTTTGGGATCATGGAGCAAGGACGAGCAAATTATGGATGATTCAAGATTGTGGATTAGCATCAAGGTAGACTTCAGTCTACTTTTCTCTATGAGATTGTGTATAGTATAGATTGCATGCTAGGTAGGGATTACATGAAGGGTTGATGAGTTATGTACCATGACTTAGCCTACTTAGGAAATTTGGAATAGAAATATGACCGAACCTTAGTATAAGATGCTTGTTATAGTCATAGAATCTTATTACCCTTGATTATAAGAATGTTAACGATGGTTTGATGTTAAGGAACCCTTTAGTACAAAATTTACCATTTGACTTAGTGAATTGGTCAGTTTTTTCCAATTAGATCCATTAGTGACCTTACACCCTAATTTATCGTAGTTCCCGAGTTATGAGGCTTTATTATGTTAATTATATACTGCTGGACCCAAGTTCGTGGTTACGATACCAACTGGACTCTAGGTGAGTATTCTACCCGTATAAAGATATGATTCTAGTTTATGGGTGATGAAGCAATTATTTGACCACTGATTTCTACAAAGAGATTTTTTCCTCTTTTCACTTTAAAAATGGATTTCTTCTATAACAGAAATCGTACCACCTTATTTAATGAATTATGATCTTTGAAACTAAATGTGATATTTTGAAAATTAGTTTGAGATTGATTCCGATCCATTATTAAACCACTCTTTTACCACTACCATTTACTTCGATCGATGGAGATTTCGATCCTTTCTATGCTACTATGTCGATTTATTCCTAAACTTGATCTCGAGCAATGATTTATAGATTTACATTCTTTTAGTCTCGATTTGAGTCCGAGCACATATTATATACATATGATACTGGATGGAGTATATTGATTATGATGGTTATTGAAAGTCCTGGTTCGGGACCAGGAAGTATATACGGATATACCCAGTCCCTTATGGGTTCTTTCATCCATGGGCAACAATGACAAAAAAGGATAGTCATTGTAGGTCCTTCCTTTACGAGCTATTGAGTTGGAGAAGGTGTATCCACTTGGTAAATTTGGCACTAAGATTGGATATTGGTCACTATTGGTTTATGTGCATTTATTTATTTATTCATTCATATGCATTGCCTATAACTAGTATAGTTGTTTGTGCTTATATCTACCAACCTTATGAGGGGTTGTATAGGTATAAGCTATAATTGTTGTTTGGTGAGTGTTGCTTGTACCTTTTGGTCTTATGGGGGCCTGGTTAAATTTATCATCATTCTTCTTCCTGACCTCTTCTTGCCAAACTCTCACTTCCCCTTTCTCTTCGCTTCCTTTTCCGCCAACTGGAGTTAGCACACTCTGTAGCTTCTTCACTTGTCAATCTCATCCTCCCATTATCTTTAAAATGTAGCCAACTTAAACTCCTCCCCTAAAGCATCAACACTAACCTCTTGGGAGATCCTTAATTTTGTTAAAGTAAATAGATTGGAGTTTTTGATTTTGAGTTTTTTTTGAAAACCTCATCTTCTTAAGGGAACTAACAGTGTATAAGGCAATAACAACATCTCCTTAACATAAAATATGGCGACTAATAGATCACCTCTTCTTAGCCATCTCACTTCGGCTTTATCTTTGCTTCCCTTTCCTTCTTTCTTGATTACCTCAGCATCAGGAAAATTGTGCATAAGTCCATCTTCACCCATAAGACTGGTAAAGAAGTCCATAAATTCCTTTTTTAACTAGTACTGGATTAGTGAGCTTAATATTAACACTCGTGTAAACTGAAGTGATAGAGTCATGGCTGCTTCACATCTTCAGTTGAGCATGGAATATCTGGAGTTAGCATCAACACAGTGGACCCATTAGGCCCTTGATTTTTGCCTCGACACCTATTCCTCCACTATGCTCCATTTTTCAAGTTCCAACAACATTTGTTTCTCTTGTACAATGAGCTTTTGATTCAAAGGTTGGCTAGCCAGACTTGACTCTATCATTTCTAGGTCCATTATAGCTTAGTGAAGCCTCTATTGGTAAGCTTCCATGAATGAGTTTATTCCCTTCAGTTTATGCTTTAGTAACTTTAATTTTTGCCACACCTTATACATCTCATTACCCTCCTCTGATTGCTCCCAGACTTTCTTTACTAGGCTCCTAAAATCAGAATGCTGCATCATACTAGTAAATAATTTGAAAGGATTAAGATGTAGATTGAGTTGCTAGGAGTTCACAGTAATATGAATAAGAATTAGGGAATAATCTGATACTCCTAGAGTTAGACATTCAGCTTTAATGTGTCCATAATGCTGCAACAAGTAAAAATTCCCCAACTTCTAATCAATTCTATTATAAACTATATTGGCATCCTGGTGCTTATTGCACCAAGAGAATTGACCTCTTGTTCTCCTCAATAGAGTAAGTTGTAGCTTCTCAATCATATCATTAAAGCCCATATCAGATTGTGTTACTAGGCCACCCAATCTATCATTGAACGATAACACATTGTTGAAATCACCATTAATAAGCTAACTAGTCTGAATCTGTGCACCAACTTATTCTAAACTACTCCATAAACTCTGCCTCTTGCTTGGTTCATTCCAAGCATGTACTACTATAAAAAAGAATGTCACTTGTTGCTGGCTATCTTGCACCTTATAATGGATGAATTGACTGTCCACAACAAGGATTTGGATCGCAATATGAGCCTTCCATAGAAACCACACTCTCCCATTTGGTAGTTCAACCATGTAGTTAGAACAATACTTCCAATTACCAACTATTTTTGATAGTACCCTACTAACATTCCATTATTTCACTGTAGTTTCTACACATCCCATAATAATATCTATCCTATACTTCTTTAGAAAGAGTAGCATCTCTTTCTATCTAAAGGGCTTATTTATCCCTCTAATATTCCAGGTGTAAACTCTCATGAAGGATTGATTTGACTAGGCCCTCCAACCTCTCTAATACTGCCTGGGTGTGGCTTATCGAAGGGGCATACCTATTATAGAGGTTAAAGTAAAGAGACACACTCAATGTTGACCCCATATTTCCAGAAATCTGTGATGCAACTGGAGCTATCTCAAAGTCATCACTGCCGCAGTTTCAACAGGCTGCAGTCCAGGTATAACATCTGACTTTGTATTCTTAGGACTTTGGACCTGGGTGACAACTTGCTCATTGTCCTTGGGGAACCACTATTGTATAATAACCTTTTTTCCCTCCTATTTCTTTTCTTCTTTCACTTCTGGACTGCCTCCAGTGGTTTCTCTTTAGCATTCATCCGAGTTTCCTTCCTCCAACTTTCTAAAATATTATGAGCAAAATGCATACAATCTAAATAATGCCGTGGCTTCCAATCATATACTATTGCTTGGTGGAATACTCCAGTAGGGTTATGAATTTCAATACTATCAGGCAAAAGATAAGAAATATCTGTCTCAACTAATACCCTGGCAAAGGAAATTATCTCTATATCAGCAGTAATTTTGTCGATATACATCGACTTCCCGACCACACTCGAAAGCTTACTGAGAGATCCAGTTGACCAATATCCCAACAGAAGACAAGGTAATTTGAGGGACAGAGCTCAGATAATCATGGTCAAATTCATAGTCAATAGTTTAATTTCTTAGAATGAATGGCTTATTGTGATAAGAATAATGCCCGAAGTGAAGAACCGGATCTTGATCCTCAATATTATTCAATTGGAACGGATAGTATCCATCATCATGATAAATAATGCAAGGTTTTGTCACAAATTTCCAAACATTCACCACATAATTCTCCATTAATTTTTCATAGGGCGTGTCCCCAAGTACATACCTGATAATTGCTGTACTCCAATAGTCTTCTTGAGAATGAAGGTCATCCTCAACTAGCTCCACCATAAAATTCCCCATTATGCATAGAAGGAGGGATATAGTTGAGCTTCTTTTCCTTTTGAGAGGACCTCACACACTGATCATTTTGGTTCTCAACTACTTTTCCCTCATCCACTAGAGTGTGTACTAGTGTATGAGGTCCACTGCCACCAGCTATGATCAAATTACTAAGACCAAAAAATTATAGCCGATGAGGTACTGACAATTCCTTACATACAACGAACTTATTGCATGCAACTTTAGTCAATACATCCTCACCCCCTTCCTCAGCAATCAACAAACATTTAGGATGGAGAAAACTCCTAAATGTAAGGGGGTGACGTTCCTGCATTATACCATTAGCTAGAGTTATTGTATTGGTCCCCAATGTTAAGAAGAGAAAAAGTACTCGTGTTTTAATATTAGATTTAGCATTAAAAAATGTTTAAAAATACTCACTATCACACATGTATCTAGTGCACTATACTGCATCTCGTGCGACGTACGTGCATCTTATGTACATGTTATGCACCATATGTGTATTCCATTATAGATTAGTAAAAATATTATAATCACATTGATATTATTAACACATCATCCGCCCGCCCTAAGAATAAAGGCACACCTACACAGCTTAGTATTTCAAAAATGCTATCAACATTGTTATCAATCAAGATGTAACTCTGCAAATAGAATGATTTTATGATAAATGAAATTGCGATCATATCTATACCTACAAATGTCAACCGCCCTCAGCTTTCTATTATTTTGTCATTGCATTTAATATCATAGTTAAAGCTGAACGTGTTTGTTTTACCCCTAATTTAGGTAGAAGGTATAGGATTAAATGATAGTGCATTATGGAATTTAATTTACATCGTGGAGAGAAGCTACTATATACGTATGCAATCTTGTTCAATTACAATCTAGGAAGAGGGAATTAATTTCTCTTCTTTTTAAGTCATAAGTAGTATTTTTAGCCTGAAATTGATAAGATATAAGTGTTACTAGTTGCTCTTACAACTTCTTTAAGTGAATAAATACTCATGTCACGTGTGCCTCTTTTTTTTTTTTTTTTCTAATAAGGAAAACTGAATAAACTAGACTGGCTTTGTTGAGATGTAACATATTACAATTAGAGTTCAAGTTGTATTCAGAGGCGGACCTACGTGTTGAGGTGGGGGCGCACGTGCACCCGTAAAGTTCGAAAAAAGTTCTATGTATGCACATGTATATACCTTGCACCCTATTGAACACCAGTGAACTTTGGGTGCCTTGGTTCTAGTTGTGCTTTCCCACAGAAGTGACCTAGGTTTGATTCCTAGGGTCACGTTTACCTTTGCAAATTTTTTGTTTTATTATTTTTAGCAACGAAAATGGCAACAAGGATTCGAACCTACGACCTCCTGCTTACTGAAGGTTCCCTTTTCCATTAGGCTACTACACTCATTTGCTTCTTTTGAGTTAAAAGTTTATTTATTATCCTAAAACACATATTTAGCCTATGTATTTGTATTTCCAGTCAGTCCGTCACAACACTATTCCTCATTCGTCATTGAACGATTCTCAAGACTTATGTAAAGATAATGGTGCACCCGCGTTCTTCGAATCCTGGGTTCGCCTGTAGTTGTATTTAAGTATAAATTGAAGTGTTTTAAACTGATTCTTATGATATCAACAAAAGAACTTAAATAATTCTCTATCTGAGCACCAAACTCAAGGTTCCTCCACAATGGAATCTCTTTTCCTTGGCAGATACTGAACAAATTCTTGACCCTAAATTTAAATCTAGTTGAATGGAGATGTACAATTGTTATTGTTGATCGATGCTCTGCTAGTCGATCATCTTTGGAATGATAAATTCATCTGTCCAAACTGAGAACTAATCATTAACGATTTGTAGATTCTCCATCTTTAATCTTTGTTGTAATTGCAATGGAAAATTATAAGTTAACCTAAATGTAGAGAAAAGGATGTGTGAGCAAGTTGTTCTCGCATGTCAAAGATTTTATAGACTTTGAGTAATTTGTCCAAGAATAATTTGAATGATTTCAAAGTGCAAATCAAAAGAAAAGCAAAGTGAGTTGTGTTTTACTAAATTAGGACAAAGGACTTTTGATCGGTTTCACCATTTTTACTAGTGATTTGAATGTGAGTTAGGTGAATAAATAGTGCAAAAATATCTAATAAATAAATAAAACATAGATTCATAATCTCAAGTTAAATAAAGAAAAAATAGGAGTTAGAGTAAGAATTTTAAGTTTTCTGATGCAAAGCAAGTTTGTCTCCGAGAGGTAATTATCCGTCATAAGTTGAGAATTTTTTTTAGTGCTATTAGGAATATTGGGTGGAAGCCACAAAGGATTATACAAAAGTCAAATTATAGGAGAATCAATTTTTTTTTAATCTCCTTCTTTGTCAAATAATTTTAATTATTTCAACAACTCTTAGTATTTGATGTTATGTTAAGATATGTGTTCGACAACAGTTGTATAATGTCAAGGAAGCATAAGATACTGCCTATTAGAAAAAGTTATGATAACATAAAAATAAAATCAAAAAATAAAAAATGGAAAAATAATAAAACTTGTCACACCTCTTTTTTGACCCTCCTCATTCGTTCGGTGGACTCCAAACATTTATTGAGAGAGAAAAAAAAAGATTTTTTTCAATCAAATTCACAATAATAAAAAGAGATTATTTTATATATATATTCAGTGTCACCACTTGAAACTAAATTACACTATTCTAATTCACCTGTTGAAATATCTAATCAAAAGGAAATGTGTAACACATCGGGTTTTTGGTCCTTAAAAAATTTTGAAATTTTGTCCTCACGGTCTTGACTACGACTCCCCTTACGAGTCATAGGGAGTCTTGACGGGTTCTAGGGACCCTATATTAATTAATTTAGTTATGTCGAAAAGTTCTGCTCTGAGTACGAGTAGCTCAATAAGAGTCGTAAGGACTCGTTACGAGACATTGGGTGCATATCATGGGGTGTCTGATGAATGCCTTAAATGGTTTCTGTGTTGACTACGACTGAACCCTATGACTTGTAGGGTCCCATTACAAATGGTGTCAATTGAGTCGTAGGGTCAGCAGTGTGTGGGTGCCTTGGAAGTTGTCTTGGGTATGACTCATGGTGGCGTATCATAATGAGTCTATACAAGTCGTATAGTGACTCGTAGTCCTTGACGACTAAATTTTAGTTTTTTAAATTGAGGGCACTTTGGACAATTTCCTTCTCACCCAATTATAACCCCACGTTCATAAAGCTTAAGAGGGTTATTTCTCATTCATAACATACTCAAACACTTTTAAAGTTCTCTCAAGTCTCTCAAGAAGCCATACTTAGGGTTTCCAAGAAGTAGGTCATCCAAGGGATTAAGGGTTGAATTCTTATTGTGAAATTGGGTATTTCAGGCATGTTACTCTTCCCTAATTGCTAATTGTTTTAAAACATGTGTTTTAAAGTGTTTTTCATGAGATATTGATGTTGATTTTTGAAACAAGGGTTGAGGATTTTGAATAATTGTTGTTGAACAATGTTTCCCATGAGTTACCTACAATTGTGGGTGCATGAGTATGGTGAATAAATAAGGGAATTATGATTTCCCCAAACTTGTGACTTTTGAAGTGGTTATGACCTCAACCCCATACTGTGAAATTGGTTTTGAATATGAAAAGTATGCATATTAAACTACTCTAGAATTATTACATGATGTGAAAAGTCAATAAAACATAATGATTTTTGAATTGAATGTAAGTGGTTATGTAATTCCCCAAGCTAATGTATAATTGAACCAGGGGGTTATGAATTCCCCTAAGTGATGTAATTGGTTGGGCATGTTGATGTTACCTTGCAAGTGTAGTTGGTATGACGATACCAATAATGTATGCCTTAACGTGTAATGTGGTTCAATTAATGGGAATATGTGATACTTATTTTAATTAGGCTTTAATGAAGGTTGTGTAACTGAGTCGTAAAAGTGAAGGTCCCGAGGGACCAACACTGAAAACTGCGATTGTCGACGTGGGGGTCTATATGATCAGGTAGTTTAGCTCCCTCTTATTATTATTATTATATGATTGGAAGGTTTGAGTCCCCCACATTATATTACATAATTTGGTGCTTGTGTCACTTTGATATGCCGAGAAGTTTGAGTCCCCCATAGTGCATATGTATACCCTTTGGTTCGTGCGGGCATACGTACTGGAGCCCTACCAGCTAGGGAAGAGTTGGGCCCTCTAGTCTATAAGTGCCTTTGTATGTTATGAAGGTTGAGCTGCACAATCTAAGATAAAGGTTTAAAGTGCATGTTAAGCCTTGTTCCCTATCCCGGTATATGATATATATATTTATATGTATGTATATGCATTTGATTATGTGCATTGGATTTGAATGATTTTGAACTGTTGATTCATGGTATTATATTATCCTTATCCCTGATTTTTATGCTAGTGTTTACCCTACTAACCATCTCCAGACATTTTATCCCCACGCGATGAAGGGTTCGAAGGAAAGTCTACTTTTCCTGTATAGAATTAGGTGGATTGACTCAATTCGTCAGTTTATTATCGTGAAGTGGTGGGCTTCCATTCTTCGAAAGGCTTAGGCATTTTATTTATTTCCATTCTTAGGTTTGAGTTGATAGTTTTCATTATCATTAACATTATCATTGTCATCTATCAGAGTCGGGGAGATATCCCGACCAAGATTGATTTTTTTGTTATCTTGTTAAAAGGCTTTGTTGGATTACTATGGACCTGCGTGATGTCGGTAGGTCGTTTGGCTGGTTACCGATTATTGGCTATAGACATGTTTTGAATTTTCTTAAGCTTGTCGTATACTATCTTGCTATATATTTGAAATTCATCCGACGTTGTGGATATTATGTTTGGTTTGGTTAGGTGTTGGGGGTGATATATGGTCCATGAGAGACTTGAGATACCCGTCATGGCTAGGCCCTGGTTCGGGTCATGTCAAAGATGGTATCAGAGCCTAGGTGTTGTGTCATTGGGTGTCGACAAAGTTGTGCCAAGTAGAGTCTCTTTTATAGGTGTGTAGCATACT